>CM065131.1:27140000-28472500 GCA_033026305.1 Cirrhinus molitorella
AATGCATTGCACCAAATCAACAATTGTGTGATAATTGCAAGTTTGAGAGTAAAAGCACTGATGAACAAAAACAAGGTGAAAATGCTGACTTCTCCGTGAGGAGTGTGTAAACATACACTGGCGTGAATAAATGAGCTTGTTGTTGGTTATGAGGGTGTTGTACAGAGATAATTTGTGGTTCATTGGTGGCTATATTGAGATGTAACATCTTTCCTAATTATCTCCACTGAGAGTCCATGTTTAATTGGAGTCCTGTGGCATGAGGACACGCACGCACACACATCAAAAACACGCATTTACATAAAACACATGCAAGTTCAACGTAAACATAATAAGAGAGTGTGATTAGGAGTCTCACATCTGACATTGCACTCCAACATCACAAGGAAACTGCAAATTGGAATCAAAGGAATTGCTCTCCACTGAGCACTTTCTTTCTCCTGTTGGTACTGTCTGATCCTACATTATTGCTTAGGTGCTCTATAAACTAGGGCATAGCTTCCCACCTTCTCTATCTTTCTGGACAAACACAGAAAGCAATGATTGAACTCAAAAAGGAGTAGACCTGTCATGTAACCACTTTGTGTTAGAGTTGTCACTTCATATTGCACTACAGTTTTAGTCTGAGTCTGGATTTCAAACAGTTGAAGCAATAGTTCTCTTGTTATTTCCCAATCTGTTAGTTGTTCTTTCTTCTGTTGAACACAAAATGATTTATTAGCTGTTTCTCAATACTACTCAATGGTAGTTTGAAGTTGACGTTTGTGGATGGGAGGATGCTAACTGACCCTTGATTGACAGGCAATCTGATCAATCATAACGCTGAAACTGCTATTTTTGTCCAAAAAACAAACTAAAAATTGTATTAAATTTATTTAGTACTGGCCTGAATAAGACATTTCACACAAAGGACGTTTACATATAGTCCACAAGAGAAAATAATATTTGAATTTTTAAAAATGACCCTGTTCAAATATTTACATACACTTCATTCTTAACACAGTGTTGTTACTTGAATGATCCACAACTGTTTTTTTTTTGTGATAAATGTTCATGAGTCCCTTGTTTGTTTTGAACAGTTAAACTGCCCAGTGTTTATTAGAAAAATCCTTCAGGTCCCACATATTCCTTGGTTTTTCAGCATTATTGTATTTGAACCCTTTCCAATAATGACTGTATGATTTTGAGATCCATCTTTTCACACTGAGGGTGCTTCAGAAGGAAAAACGTTGCATTAAGAGCCAGGGGTGCAAACTATTGAACAGAATGAAGATGTGTACATTTTTCTTATTTTGCTTAAATATCATATTTTTTCATTTAAGACTGCCCTTCAGAAGTTACAGAAGATGTTTCCCGAAAGACAAAGTAAGTTCAATTTACCCTGATCTTCAAATTCAAAAAGTTTACATGCATTGCTTTTCCTCCAGTTGCATAGTCCCACAGTTGAAAAAATAGATCTCAAAATCATATAATCATTGTTGGAAAGGGTTCAAATACACAAAAATGCACAAAAATTTGTGGGACCTGAAGGATTTTTCTAAAGGCAGTTTAACTGCTCAGGACAAAAAAGGGACTCAAGAACAACTATAACTAAATAATAAAAAAAAAAAAAAAAAACATAGCTGTGGATCATTCAGGTAACAAAAAAAGTATTAAGAATCAAGTGTATGTAAACTTTTGAACGGGGTAACTATTATTTTCTCTTGTGGACTATATGTAAATGTCTTTTATGTGTAATATCTTATTCAGGTCAGTACTAGATAAAAAATAACATGCATTTTGTATGATCCCTCTTATTTTTGGTTAAAATAATTTACATTTTGCAGATTCTACAAGGTGTATGTAAACTTTTGAAGTCCATGCTGTACTACAGTAAAGATAATTAAATAAATATTTAAAGTTATGAAACATAACTTTGTGCTCAGCCAAAAGAGCTCATATCTCTGAAATTGGCAAGGCCAATTTTTAAAAATAGGTGCTTTCTTTATAAATAAACTGCAGATTGGAGTTTAAACAACTACATTCTCACCTGAAAAACTCTTAAAACTACATTTAATCACACAATAACATAGTATTTTGAAAGTTATGTGGGTTTTCGCCTATAACGCAAAATGCATTCTGGGAAACTTGATTGCCTTAAGTTTGCACAAGTCACCTCTTGATACATCCTCGATAAAAAAGGCAGAGCAAGAACACATCTTCGGATTTGAACTGTAATTGGCTAAATGTGAACTTTGTATTTTGTAACAGTAACAATTGTAACAGTAATTGGGAAACGACTGATGACGTTTAACAAGTCCATTAAATTATTACACAAGTACAGAAAAGAATGCATATTGGGAAGTGGGTATTATACAGAATGTTCTGAGTGATCTGTTCCATAAAATGATAGTGCATGGACTCTACCGTTCAAAAGACTGGGGTCAGTTATGAAACTGATATTAACAAAAAAAAATGTTTTACCAAATGTGACACTGTTAGTTCACCGCCAGAATAAAAATTGCAAATGAAGTCGGGGAGGCACATTGCAGAGCTAGTGCAAGACAAGCATTTGTGATTTAAAAAGTATGTATTTTTTTTTTTTTAGAAAATGACTAATCGTTTTGCAAGATAAGACCTTTATTCCCCAGCTGGGATCATTTAGAGCCCTTTGAAGCTGCATTGAAACTGCAATTTGGAACTTAAATCTGTTGGCTCCACTATATAGAGAAAAATCCTGATGAAAGAAAGACATGAACATATTGGATGACATGGGGGTGAGTAAATTATCAGATAATTTTTATTCTGGAAGCGAACTAATCCTTTAAAGACTTTTTTGATGTTACAAAAGATTTACATTTCAAATAAATCCCGTTGTTTTGAACTTTATCAAAGAATCCTGAAAAAAAAAAAAAACAGGATTAAAAATATATTAGGCATTACAACTGTTTTCAACACTGATAATAAAAATGTTTCTTGAGCTGAAAATCAGCATGTTAGAATGATTTCTGAAGAATCATAAATAGCAACAATAATATGGAGAGTAAAAATGGTAATCAGTCACTCAAATAAAATCTAAATCTGATCAATATTTGGAAGTTGATCTTCTAAAAGGTAAAAATGTGCATTGCAGTCCGATGTCAACTGGACTCTGATATGTACTGCTTAATCTGAGCAGGGTTTTGTGTATTTGCACAGGTGTGCACGTACACAAATAGTTTCAGCAACTAAACCCATAGAGATTATGATGTATGCTCAGGTGTGTGCACGTGTATTTGTCTATAGCTAAGAGAGCATCCATGGTTTGTCGATGTTCGGTAGTATGTATGTATCCCTCCAAGCCTGAGAGACTGATGTAATGGTGATGAGAGAGCTCTCGTAGAGTACGTGAGGGCTGCTGTGGGCAGATCCCTGGTGCTGGGGAACTACATCAATAACCACACAACATACACCACAAATGTCTTCTCAACCAGTGACAGCCAGTCCCTGCAGCCTCCCACAAGCCCCCGCAATCCCTTTCTATTTTCTCACTTCGGCTTTCTCACTTTTTCTCTGTAATCTAGGCCAGTGAAATGTGCTTATAATGCAGCTGACATATTATGAATAGGATGAAACATTATGCACATTCAGTGTTCATGTCAGGCAAACACACACATACACGATTTGTAGCAATGTAGAAATATTTAACAAATATGAATTATTAAAGAGCAGCTTCAGTGACTTTCCCAAAAGATTTCTTATTAATTTACATTTTTGTTGGCGAGCTCAGTGTTATGAAAAAAAATCCCATCAGCCCTTTGCTACTTGTTTGCTATGACAAAGACAGGTGAAATCTATATGAACTTGTGTAAAAGACTATTGACCTGTGCTTAAGGTCACCGAGTCTTTCAACAAAGTCGCTCGCACTGAGATACAGAGCTCTCTAGGTGTTAGACATGTGTTGGAGACATTCATTACCCTCACTGTGGTGATTCACCGTCCTTACACAGCTTTATTGAGCACACACACTTATATTCCAACACATCCACACACATATAGTGCTTCATTATCTGTCTTTGTACAAGGAGATTTTCTGTGGATTGTCTTGACATAACAAGGGATTGCAGTGAAACCCTCACTAATATAGGTTTGAGAGCTTTCGAGTTCATTGAGTGTGTATGTGTGTCTGTGTGTGTGTACTTGGCATGCTTCTACAAACTCTGTTTGTGTGCATGGAGAATTGTATTTTTTACAACTTTGACTAATACTGATGATTTTTATGTTATGGTCAATACTAAAATTCGATACTATTTTTATAAAATAAATAAATAAATAAAACATACACATATTTAAAGGCATAGTTCACCCAAAAATGAAAATTCTGTCTTTATTTACTCACCCTCATAAGTAAGACCTTTGTTCATCTTCAGAACACAAATGAAGAAATTTTTATGAAATCTGTTTTCTTTGCACACAAAAAAGTATTCTCATAGTTTTATTTAATTAGGATTGAACCACTGATGTCACATGGACTATTTTAACAATGTCCTTACTACCTTTATGGGCCTTGAATGTGTCAGTTGCACTGCTGTCTATGCAGGGACAACAGAAAACCTTTAGATTTCAACAAAAATATTTATTGTAATTGTTATAGTGGCCAAGGATCAACAATCTCCACATAAAATTGATCAGGCAGACCAAACTATAAGTCGTACAGACTTGAAACTTGGAGGGATGGTAGTACTCCCACCATCTACAGCGTCACCAAGGCTCACCCCAAATGGCCTGACTGGGGGTTACAGCGATCAAAAGTATGAAATCGCTCATAACTCCTTAACTGTTTGTCGCAAGCTCCAAGTGTCTTTCGGTTATTTTGCATTTTTTGAAAAACTACGTTTTGCGAACTAGTGCTAGGTTTTTCACCTGATCGGAATCAAACCAGTGCAGAACGATTTAAAATAAATAATTATCAAATGATTGAACATTTGACTCTCTGTCGCAAAACACTAAAACATTACTAAAATGGCTATATATATGTATGTAAGAGCTGAATCTAAGGTCACTTGGTGGCGCTATAAGAGGGAAAAAAACATAAAAACAGCCATAACTATGCAACCATTTGTCCTATCAATGTAAAAAAATCAATACGCACAGTCTTGGTTCAAAATGCCACAAGCATCTATAAGGACATTTATGTATCTCAAAAAACATGGATGCCATAGGCCGATGAACTATTAGACAAGGTTAACGGAGGGTGATCGGAACGGAACTTGGTGGGACTGTTTGACTCACGGCCATAAAGGTCTGTGAGAAATTTTAAAGAAATCGGCCACTAGGGGGGTAATATCGCATTTTTCAAGGGTGTAAACAATTGCATATTGTGTGGTTTTTCATATGTATGCACAGTGTTCATATCATATGACGGACCTTCTTGTTCCAAACAACCACTGCTGTCAATCAAACCATTAGTTAAATGCTTGAGAAGATTTGAAAAACCTACTTTTGCAAACTAGTCCAAGATTTTCTGCTCAATCTGAGAAAAAAAAGGAAAAGGAGCATGTCCAAATTTGCCCAAAAGCCTATAAAACCTAAACGACAACTCAAAACCTGGTGAGCACATGCGATAGGTGATTCTAAACAACCATGCAAAGTTTCAGTGAGATCGGACCACAGCTGCCGCTAAAAGAATTCAGTCATAAACATTCAAAAACAGAATATTTCTATGGCAAATGACCTGTATTTGCCAAAAATGCTTTTTTAAACCATTGATTTAGGTGGTTACATGTAATGTAAATGCCTTAAAGTGCTTGAACCCCGGTAATTGCTGCTTGCAGCTATATTTTAATTTGTGTTCTGAAGATGAGCAAAAGTCTTACGGGTTTGGAACTACATGAGGGTGAGACAGAATTTGTATTTTTAATAATAACTAAACTTTTAATGTATCAAAGCTAAAATCAATCATCAAACATGTACAATTGAACTGTATAATTTAGATATTAATTTATGATATTAATTTCAAGATGATGTTCTGAAAAAGTTTTTCAAAAATAAAAAAAAATGTAATTAAATTAAAAAATAAAAAGGAATAGAATATATTGACATGTTGTGGCAAAACAACACCAGTCATTGAATAAATACAAATAACAGTTGTGTGATAACTGTATTTGTTTTGGGCCTGTGTGCATCAGATTTGATTTCCGAATAATTTATTTACCGGTGCTCATTATGATAATCCTATAAATGCTGTCATGCAATTTGAAAATCCCATCAGCACAAATGCAGCATTCTGCAGCTTAATGTCACATTCACATATCCAGTTTCATTACAATCACAGTCTAAGCAGCTCTGCGACAATACTGAATGAAAAGATCATCCCTACCTTCCCTCAAAGATTTCTGAGGATGTCATAATTTATAATGTTATTACTTTTTTAAACAGTTGTACATTTTGCAACACATTTACCGTGCAACAAAGATACAGCTATTGATTTGTTGGCTGTCTGAAGACTGACCGATCAATTATCACGATTCTCCGCTTACATGTGTATTGTCAGAAAATATAGCCTATATTTCACTAAAGCCTCTGTCTCTTGCTTTTGCTCTGTCTCTCTGTATTACAGACCGGCGTGTCATCATGATATCCTTCAGTCACACCACTCTCTCTTCCTGTTCTCTCTCTCCTATCAGATAGTGTTGGCCACTCTCATGGGAATGCAAGCTGGCAGTGGCCTGTCCCATCTGTCAGACAGAGGATGAGGAGGAGTGAGGGTGTGTGTATGCGTGTTCACACTGGCGTGTGAATGAACGTGAGATCTATATATATATATATATATATATATACATACATGCAAAGAATGATTGCTGGGATATATGCATTGATTTATTTGGAAATACTGTGCTGTGCAAATATTAATGCAAGAAGTTATGAATTATGTCTGCGCTTATGTTGGATGGAAAGACAAGATATTAGATCCGAGAAGAGATGAATGCATTCGATGGAAGAGAGAGGGGGAAAAAAAGAAAATGAGTTATAAACCATCACCATTCTCTGCATAATTAAACTCTATTATGGCATGTCTGAGCGCTGAGCGGCACAAGTGTGTACGTTGTTCAGTGCTGCCCCCTGCTGTAAACAATGTGTCAACGACATTCATCTAGACAGTGGAAGGTGTGCTTTTGTACATAAAGAGGACAGGCTGTTCTGCACAGCTGTCTCACTCTCTCTTTCTCTGTAGACTCTCTTTTGAAAACTGGAAGCAGAATCAATGTTTTTTTTTTGTTTTTTTTTGCTAGCAATGCTCTTCGCACATTTTGCAGTTCAAAGAGAATACAACATACTCAACAAGCCGTGCCTGAAAACATGCAGTCGTATAGAGCGTGGTGGGACTGAAGCCTAAGGATACCTCATGAGAGACGTGGCTGTAACATAACTGTTAAAAATTAACGCAAGCTTTTAAAGTAATGCAAACGACTGCATGATGAAGTGTGACTCAGCACTTGATGTTCCAAAGCAACAGCAAAAGCAAAGAAATCTTCGACGTAATTCATCTAAGATTCATGTCGGTTTTGGAGGGCTGTTTTTATTGTGATCATTTTGAATTGCAAGATGTCAGAAAACCCAATAAAACATCATTACTCCCACTCCCCGTATTGTTCAGAACATCTCTGCACGTCGTTCCTATCCATTTATAATCTTCACAGAGGAAGAATAAACGATTACATTGCTCGCTGCTGCCAGAAAGACAGCAGGCTTTCTCTATTAATGCTTTTTAATCTAGTCCACTCTGTATTTTGGACCGTTAGAATCACGTCCGAGTTATCTACAAGAAAGACCATAAAAGAGGAGAGCCACTCTCCCATGATGTCCATGTCTATTGATTTTCAGTTAATGTAATTCATTCAACATGTTTACAGTGTATTTGCTGCATTGCAGCTGTCTGGCTCTATATGGTGCAAACTGAAAGCCAACAATATAGACTTAATTTGATATTTAGCAATTTGGGAAGACTCGGCAGGAACTTCAACTTCAAAGCAATAATATTTTATGATCGATGGGAGAAATAATTAGAATCACACTGTGGAGGAAAGAACTACTAAGCCTCAGAAAGAGCATTGTAGATTTGAATAATTCAAAAGCTACTAGTAATCAGACAATAGTTAGAGATGCAGTAGACTAGTCGTATTTACAGCGGCCATATGTAAATTTTATGGGTCAGGCTTCCGGTCTATATTGCAAATTGATGTGTCTTACCATGTTACTTACTGGTTTGTAGGGCAAACAGTTTTACCATTTACTGCACATTGTTATTTTTCTCATTATTTCCCTATAGCAGATAATGAACCGGAAGTCCCATACTTTGGCATTAAAAAAAGGTGGATAGTTTGGCACAGTAAATATTTAAACACTGCACCGACGTTTCAACAGAGCTGGGTAGATTACTTACAAATTGTAATCAGTTACTGATTTCAGATTACATGACAAAAATTGTAGTCAGTAATGTAATCAGTTACATTACATATTATAGGTAATCTAATCAGATTACTTTTAGACTACTTTTAGATTGCTTTTGATTTAACTAATTTATTACATTGATTTAAATAGGATTATCTTGTAGCATAAAGTAGCATAAAGAAAATATGTTCCACTCATTGTAATTTACAAAATAAAGTTACATCAAGGTTTACCAAACTAGGGTTCGAACAGAAAACTGCAGAGGGTTTGCAGTTTTAATGAAAAGCTAACAATTAATTAAATCATAAAAATTTAAATAAAAATAAATAATTTTAAAACAAAGTCCTTTTCAAGGACTTTACTTGGTGGCCATATTTGCAACGCCTCCAGGCAGCTCATACAAGACCAAGTCGTATCTTAATGAATGGGGGAATCCTAAAATTTCAAAAACTGCTCACAGAACTCACAATTAAATTACATATATCAAATCAGCAACAAAATCTTAAATTAATTGCCCCATGAATGTTGTTTCTTATGCCCAAATAGTTTAAAGGGGTTATTTTTCAGGCTAGACCAGAAAATGCGCATGCGCAGTCATAACTTAGGGGTATTTAAAGTAAATATATTTGGTAAATAAGGTTTAGATGACAAAAAGTTTGGGAATGCCTGCATTGCATGTAAATAAGAAATAATGTTGCATTTGAATGAATATGAAAGACAAAAGCCTTCCAAAGACACAATAATACATAAAAAAAAACCTACTGAGTGAAATAAAAATGAATGTGTTCATCAGTAGCTGATGCAATGTTAAAACCATTTTGCAAATCAAGTGGTCAAATGCTGTGTTGCCACCTGACTAATGACTAGCCTATGTGTGAATGTCAACAAAACTAGACTTTCTGAATGTATATAATCGGTAGGCTATTTTAGAAAAGAGAAATCAATGAATTATGAATAATTTATTGCTATTGTGTGAATAATATGTAATCATGTAATCCATAAAAAAGTAACTGTAGTCTGATTACGAGTACATTAAAATGTAACTTACTCTAATTACAAGTACTTTACTACGTAATCCAGATTACATGTAATCAGTTACTACCCAGCTCTGCGTTTCAATCTGCTGTACAAGTCACTTCAGAGATGATAGAGATACTACTGTGATTCATGGAAGGAAATGAAACCACAGAGGTGAAATTCCCTCTAGCAATACATAAGCCACTGTATGAGGTTGATGCACATCCGAGCAGGTCAGTTTCCCAGAACCGCCAGATGGAATTTCCGAGTAGCTCATAAGCAGCATGCAGATTTGGTTGAATTAAAAAGTGAGATATTTTAGAATAGCTTGTCCATTTGACAGTTAATTTACAATTTCATTAGACACTCTAAGACTGTCTAATGGCTCTCGTGTGTTTCTCGCTGTATTTCAAACGCTCTACCCAATGACCCACTTTAAGGATCACATTTTAATAGAGCGATGATAAGATATTGATCACAGCGTCACCCCGTGAATAGGCGAACAAGGCAGGCGCTCACGAAACGTGTCATTCTACCGAACTCAAATGGAGGGAAAATGTAAAGCGTTGTCAATGCGCCGGTGGAAAAGCTCACAGATGCCTGCGAGTGTGACGAGAGCTCCCATCAAACCATCACTGTACTCTCTTCACAAGATATCTGTGCTGTTATCTGATAATGACAAAGGATATCGGCCCATCAATCACAGCTAGGATGCCTCCAGCAACTGTCAGAGAGAAAGACTCGGTGAGAGAGCGAGCGGGAGGGGGGAAAAACATTCTTGGGGACTGTGAGATGAGAGATGGTGGTGACACATGCATGATTACGTTCTGCTCTGTTCTAGTCCCCTCACGCAGCTACGGCCAGTCGGCCCTGCGAGGAGATGAAGACGTACTCGAATCGCAGGTGCATGGAGGTAGATGCTAATGAATCCGTTCCAGCATGATGTTAATTAAGATTAATGAGGGGAAAAGGCCTGGGAGCGAACAGTGTCCAACAATAGAAAAATCCTGTGAATCATGTGAACAACCATGTGTATTAAAGAGGAGGCTGTGGCAGATAGTTGACACTGATTCTAAATAAGCATAAAAAAAAATCACAATGGAACATGGTGGAACAGGCTTTAAAGGAATATGTCACTCAAAAATGACATATTCCTTTAAATTCTGACATTATCTACTCACCCTCATGTCGTCCCAAATTTGTTTGCTGTGATGTTTTTTTCTGTGGAAAACACACACACACACACAAATATTTTTTAAAGAACCGTCACATAGACCACCAAATATTTACCTTTCCTGTAGCTCTAGAGCACCTCTAAAGTTAAAGGTTTAGTTCACCCAAAAATTTTAATTCTGTAATCTCTCTGAGTCGTTCGAAACACGTAAGACCTTTGTTCATCTTCGGAAACACAATTTTTGATGAAATCCGAGAGCTTTCTGACCCTGCATAGACAGCAACGCAACTGACACATTCAAGCCCCAGGAAGGTAGTAAGGACATTGTGACATCAGTGGTTCAGACTGACACGGAAAAGAAGAAATTGCTGAATAAAGTCGCTGTTTTTTGTTGTTGTTGTTTTTTTGCGCAAAAAGTATCTTTGTAGCTTTATTACGATTGAACCACTGATGTCACATGGACTATTTTAATGATGTCCTTACTACCTTTCTGGGCCTTGAACGTGGTAGTTGCGTTGCTGTTTATGCAGGGTCAGAAAGCTCTTGCATTGCATCTAAAATATCTTAATTTGTGTCTTGAAGATGAACGAAGATCTTACGGGTTTGGAATGACATGAAGGTAAGTAATTAAAGGGGGGTACAATGGTGTTTCATATATTCAGAGTTGTTTACAGTGTTAAAGAGTTGGATTTTCATGCTAAACATGGCCAAAGTTTTAAAAAATAACTTGGACGAATGACAGAATTTCTTTGCCGAAAATATTACTTCCGGGTTGGTACAAGTTACGGTTGTTTTTTTCGAGCGTGGCTTTAATGACGTAGACGATGGTGGAACTCCTTATATGAGCATTTCTCCCAGAAAAGCGTGCCTGCGCACATGTTGACTAGAGCGAGAGAGAGCGCACCCATCAACGTGCTTTATTCGGCTGCACTCAGTGCACTGCTGCAAGGGATTCACTCGGGAAGAATGTCTCTAAAGAAGTGTGGTTTTGGTTGGAAGGCAAAGATAACTTTGCTCAGCTTCCCGAAGAACCCTGGGTTATGTGAACAGTGGATGCAGTTCCTTTTTCTGTGGCAGCAGTGGATTTTGCAAGCGTGTTTGTTGACAAACGTTTCATATACAAGGCCCAGTTTGACACTGGATTTGCACATTGTTTGATACTGAAAGATGGAGTGGTCGCAGCTATAAAAGATCCCGGTCATGATTCAGAACTGCAGATGGTAAGTGAAACAGCATCAAAATGTCTATGTTGTATTGGCAGTCAGAGCGCGAGTGCTTGTCGAACTTAGCTCCGCCCACGACGCGCCTCCAGAAGCTCTGCTTTTTCCAGAAAGAATCGGAAAGCTGTAATTTTCTTTTATAAATATGATAAAACTAAAGACTTTTTGGAGATATTAAGGATGCAGTACTAGGTACTCAAGATTAACATGAGGTTAGGTGAAACTGTGTATGTTATGTACCCTTTAATGACAGAATTTTCCTTTTAGGTGAATATGGAAACAAACTTGAGTAAACAACTGAATTTAAATTTTTGGGTGATCATGGGTATTTTAAGAAAAACTTAATGGTTATAATGGTTGTAAAAACCTAATATTGTAAAAATGCAAAACTTGGAATCATACTAAAGTTTACTGCAAAAAAGTTATTGTAACATTAAGCAAAGGTTTTTGGTAATTGAAATAAAGCAATACATAAATACAAGTATTAGATAAACAACCCTTGGTTCTTAATGCATTGTGTTTCCTTCTCAAGCATCAGTGAGCATTTGAACCTTCTGTAATAAGTCCCTCAGTTGTCCTCAGTGTAAAAAGATGGATCTCAAAATCATAGTCATTGTTGGGTTAAAAAAAAAAAGAATTTGTGGGACCTGAAGGATTTTTCTGAAGAACAGCGGGCAGTTTAGCTGTTCAGGACAAACAAGAGACTCATGAACAACTGTCACTAAACAAACAAACAAACAAACAAACACAAAACACAGCTGTGGATCATTCAGCTAAAAAAACAGCATTAAGAATCAAGTGTATGTAAACTTTTGAACAGGGTTTACAAATGTAAATGTATTTTATGTGAAATATCTTATTCAGGTCAGTACTAAATAAAAAATAACACGCATTTTGTATGATCTCTCTAATTTTGGCAAGGTGCAAGGTGTATGTAAACTTTTGCCTTCAACTGTAAATATGTTAAAAAAAACTAACTAAAACTAAAACAACTCAAATTGAAATGAAAACTGAAAAGATCAAAATAAAAGCTAATTTAAGATATTAATAAATACTTACATAACACTGAATATGTATTGTCATTTATAGTGAAGAAAAGGTGAGTTGAACTTGGCTGAAACAGTGAATGACAGATGCCCGAAAGACCTGATTAGATTGGAAAATCCAATTTTAGATTGGCCTCATATAAATCGTATACACGTATTTTTATTTATTTATTTTTTTTTACCACTGGCAGATGCTAAAATGGACTCTGAGGAAAATGACTTCTCACTGAAGGGGTGAGCTAAGGGAAGGGCTGTTGCTTTGAATATGAATTATTTCATTTAGGTATTCCGGCACTAACTGGCACTCCCCTAAGTACTGTAATCAATATAATGAATTGAATATGGCTTGACAAAACACACACTGGAGTGGCGACTAGACATCTGACAGCAAAACATCCTTGTAATAGCACCATTTCAAGGAATTTACTTATATATAGTGCAACAGATTTGCTCTGCAGTGTGTGGTCAACAGTTCAGTACACAAAATACCCTTTGAGTGGTGTCTTGCTATTTAGTTAAAGAGCTTATAAAATAAACAAGGGGTAAATAAATGATCTCAATGTACTGCATACTTTTAACATTAACAATGCAAAGCTCTTTACCCAGTCCACACAGCCGATTTATGAAAATTAGACTAATATACACTCTTTATTCTTAAAATATACATCGGTGTGAAAGTATAGAATCTGGCCCCTTTAAGGAAATGCTAATTCTCTAACTCACCTGTCAAGGTTTTCAGTTTAATTCTGCTTTGACAAACTCCCCTTCAGAATATACTTATCTGAAGACTTTCCTCATGAACTTAAATGAGCTCTCTCCTAATAGAAACCACTGCAGACGGCATTATAAAGATGAGCTCTGCTCTAAGTAAAGAAAGAGAGATAGAGAAAACAGAGGGAAAGGGGCAGATTAAGCCGCATTCCCTGAGGGAACAGGCCTGGGTCTTCAGCTCGATGGGCTAATCATGAAGCCCATCAGGCTATTACAGCATACAGTTACAGGTTCAGGACCTTCGAGACTGCCTCTGATGCATAAAGCTGTGAGCGCCTTTGACAAATATGGCTGCCTAGCTCCGTGTTGATTTTCTAAGACAAATTATCAGGGCAAATCACTCTCTGCGGTGGTGAATTTCATTACACCAGAGCACTTGATTGCTCTTTTTCCGCGCTCATTGAATGTGATCATTGGTAATTAGCACTGGGGTGGTGACAAGTCAGAGCATTTCTGAGAATATGTTTGGACGTGCAAAAGACACAGAAAAAAATGTGCCTTTGCTCAACTGAATCTCTAATTAGAAACAACTTTTCTTGTGGGGAATAAAACTCCTCCTTTGTAAAATCCATCACATAGCTAAAAGAGGTTATAAGAACAAGTATGTAAATGCTTCTATGGCATCCATGGAACTGTATTATTTAACGTTTCACATAATTAACATATTTCTGTGTGTGACTCAGCTGACGTTTCTTTAGGTTAATATATTAAGAATAAATTACAGGTTAATATACTAAACCAAAAATATGAGGTAGTGTAAAAAAAATCAGCGATAAAGTGTCAGCTGTATCTCAGATCACTTTTATGCACTAAATCACGATTTTACGTTCATTTAATGCACATGAGGCCGTTGTGGAGTGTGAAAAATGGGAACTAGTTTTGGTTGGCTGTCCATAATAGAGGTGCTTGAGCATAAAACTGGCTCTCTGGAGAGCCACTCAGCAATAATATACAGAGAATAAGAAGAGTTCTTGAGGAGGACTTGTGCTGGAGGAAGACTGAAGTAACTTCAGCCATGGGAATGACTAGATATTCGGAAAACCCCCAAAATATACTGCACTGTAAGAAAAAAATCAGTAGTAAAATATAAAAGACAGGCCATTATCTGTTTCTTCTAACCTTAAAACTGACTATTATATTTTCAGCGTGGTCAAACAAACAGCACTTGTCAATGTCAAAAAAATTGAATGGCCAATCAAATCAAAGTAGGCGGAGTTAACTGTTCACAGAAGCAGAGCGCAAATTGCTGTCAGTTTAATGTTGAAAGAGAGTGAGATAAGATGAACGATGCACATCATTTAATATTAGTCAGAAATATGGCCATTTTGAGAAAGAGGGATGAAAGTTCCATCTGTGCATTTTTTACAAACAATCAAGCTGTCAGTTTAGTTACTGTACTTCAATATTGCGATTTTGCCTCCTTGTTTCTAAGAAATATAATTTAGCAATTCAGTATCTATTTTATCAATAAAAGTCACGAGGCAGCAATGACAACAAGTGGTCCTGAATGTTTCTGTGCGTGCAGCGCAATCTCCGATTTGTGTGCGAGTGGTGTGTGTTTATGTGTGCGTCATTTAAAGCGGCACATTAATATAGAACTGTGATTATACAGTGCCTTGCAAAAGTATTCAAACTCCTCCATTCTTTTCACATTGGTTATGTTTCAGCCTTATGTTAAACTGCTTTAAAAACATTTTTTCCCCACATCACCACATAATGACAAAGTAAAAAACATGTTTGTAACAACTTTACAAATGTATTATGATTCCATTGCATAAGTATTTTTTACACTTGAAATTTAGCTCAGGAGCATTCCTATCACTTGAAGATCTTACTACACGTTGAGTGGCATTAATCTGTGGCAAATTGAATGATTTTAATATGATTTTGATTTGGAAAGGCAAACACATCATAATAAAACATCTGAAACTGCATATCAGAGGAAAAAACAAAAGAACTACCTGTAGAGCTCAGAGACAGGACTGCGTCAATCCACTCATCTAGGGAACAGTTCAGTAAAAAATTCTGCTGCAAGGTTCACAAAAACATGTAGTCTCCATTATCCATAATGGAAGAAGTTTGGAGCAACTAGGATTCTTCCTTGAGCTGGCTCCTGGCCAAGCTGAGCATTCGATGGCGAATGTTCTTGGTTAGACTGGTGACCAAGAAGCTGATGGTCACTCTAGTTGAGCTCCATGATCATATATGCAGATGGGAGAAACTTACAGAGGGACAAACATCACTGAAAAAAGTTATTTAAAGCAGCTTAACATTAGGCTGCAACATAACAAATCAACAAAAATTAAATTGGAATACTTTTGCAAGGCACCGTATATAAAAAGTTGGTCCCCCAGTGTTTAAGACATGGTTATGGCTTTGACTTTATGCAATCCATAATTCAAAAGACAGGCCAACCACCTGTTAAAACCAATACTTCATATTAACACAGTACATTGAGATGTGTTTTACAGACTTTTCTTAGAGTGTAGAGCTCTTGGCACCTGCAATTAATTGTTTAACACTGTTAATACTTTTTTTTTTTTTTTTTACATTGTTAACACATTTATTACATTTTAATTGTTTTGTTCTCTGCGATTTCTAACTGACTGGTACTGAACGAAGCCACAGTACAAGTGTGACACACGCAAGTGAAATGCCCAAGAGTGAATGAAATGTTGTGATTCATTGAAATCTTTATTCAGATGGTGTTTTAAACACAAACATAAAGCTTTTTGAAAACGATTATTGTTCATTATTCTGTTTGGTAACACTAATGATACATAAATGACACGTTTTTATTTAAAAAGCAGAAGAATGTGTTAGCTAAAAAAAATGTATCACAATTTTTCATTAACAGCTTTAGAATATGTCTTTAATGTAAAAATTTAACGTTGTTCTCATAACTCTGAATACAGGTAAAAGTTTTATCTCTAATATGAATAAGACACGCTTGCCAACTGCTGCCTTAATATCAAAATCAAATTCACTTCTGGGGATTCTGCCTGGAACTGCGATCCCAAGATTCATAAATAATATACTCACTGTAAACAAAATAATATGCACATGATTCGAGCAAAGCCCTTAAGCCCCCTAGCTGTTTGTATTTGAGTAAATCAATAACCTAAATAAGAAATTTCTGCCGTTTCTAATAGAAGATGACAAAACTAATAAATAGGCTGCGAGGCTGTAACTCAAATCACATAATTCCTGTCTGAGCATGTAAAATAATAAAGCTAAATTGCAAGGAACAAGTGATCTGAAGGAATGTCAATACATATTCGAGAATGTCACACTTTTCTATGAAGTATTAACATCTACCTTTTAGGCATCAGCATATTACTTTTCATATTATTTTGCCTTAAAGGAATAGTTCAATATTTTACGCTACGTATGACTTCCTTGGTATGATTTTTACCTTTACCTTTAAATATATACCTCTATATATTTAATATATGTATATGCATAAAGAGACGGTGGTGCTGATTTGGGATTACATTTTTTCCCTTTATACATGCTGTATATAGTGTTTTAGTAATGGGGAAAACTTATCCAGAAACAGCACTCTCATTCTTTGCTTGAATGTAAGACTGCTGATAAAATGGTTTTCCACTGTAATCCTGGAAAGTTGCTGATTTTGCTGTTGGCTTGAAGTAGCTTTGAAGATGAACAAGCTATATAGATACACATGGATGGACACATATTCAATAGACAGTACCACTGAAAATAAGAAAAGAGCCATTTATACCACTAATATTTCAATGGGTATCTATAAAAAATGATTATGACATGAATGATTCATAATGACTATACAGAGGCCTGCTTACTGGACTGTATAGCTAAATTATTCACTTGCCTCTGGTAGAAGCTGTAGAAAAGCTTTATATCCAGATTTTCTGGAAGCAGTTTGCAATTTTCATAATATTCACATTAGTTCTATACAGTTTGTCCTGCATAATCCCTTTTCCCGGTGCCGCACAAGGGACTTCATCTCAGAACTGTATACTGGACTGACTGTACCAGTATTTGATGATTTATGTATCCATGTTTGGGCTCAGTTGCCACTGTATAAAAATATTTTCAATGTTCATCATACTGCTGCTGCCAACAGAGGTCACTGCCCTGTCCTCCAATTACTGGCTAGACCATACAAAAATGGGATGCGAGTCCTGTGCTTTTAAATTAATTAGAGCTATTTTTAATATTTGAAGGAAATCGAGGGCTGCTGGATTTATGGACAAATACAGATCTGTGAAAATACAATCGTGTGTAGTTTTTCAGCGTACACATAAACATACCCACAATCCTCCTCTCAGTCACACTTGTGCACACGCACACTCACACTGTCAATCTGTCACACAAATATAACACATAGATACACACCTCTTGGCCCATGTGTCTCTCGCTTGCTCGCTTACACACACACACACACACACACACACACACACACACACACACACACACACAGGCACACCAGGGTTGTGTGCCATTCATAAGTGAATTGAGAATGGCTTTTAAATTCTGAATAGGAACTGAACAGGATTCAGAAATGCAATTTGAATTTAAGGAAGTAGAATTAAAATAGAAGGAACTGACAAAGGTGCAGCAATATAATATTTATATATTTTTAATAAAAAAAAAAAGTTAATGACAAACGTTTACTTTGGTTCGACAGGTTTGTTTGAAGGTTGTTTTTTGTTATTTAGCAATTTGGCTACCTGATCTCATGGTGAAAACATACCTGTGGGAACTTTTTCGCAAGACACGAAACACGTACATGAACATGAACACTAGAGGCAGTATGCAAAGGTGGAATGCGGAAGGAATCCTTGGGTACAAATCCAGTCAAAACTCTGGCCAATAGGAGCATGAACGTAAACCATGCCACTGAACTGAACGAAACTCGCATTTTTTGCTGATTATTGCTGCTGAAAATGATCAATTATTGTCACGTTTTGGGCTGTACTAATCGGTCGGACCCGGAAAAAACATTTGGAGTACTATAGACTGCCAAAAGTTATAACAAATCAAGGAGAAGAGTGCAAAAAACTGTCTGAGAAACAAAAGGCGCTTCTGGTCCAAACTAAACCAGGATTTCCAAGGTAAGAATCTTGACAACATTTGTGTTTGTTCTTATTATATACAGTCAGGTAGGTAAAATATTAGGCTAATATCTTAATTATTACTGCTTTACCACTTGTTAACTTTAATTTGTAAAATATTGCACCTTTCCTGCTTACTAAGTACTTCTCCATATGATTTAGCAGCTTCCACACATTTTTTCAATGGTTTAGACAGCATAAATTAGCAGAACAGCGTATTCAGTAGTACATCACCCATGCAATCCATGCTGTCATTTACATTAGTGTATTGCCAATATGGCCGCACATCCAAGTAACTGACCAAATCATGACAAAGTGCAAACCCTCTATACATTTTCATTTTTATAGTAAAATACAGCCATTTTTTTGGTAAAAACAAACAAACAAACAAAAACACTTAAAGTTTTGAAATGCCAGCAAATGGAATTAGTAATTATATTAGTATATTAGTGTAGGCTATTTCATTTATTAACGTTGCTCTCTTTCTTTTTTGACTTTTAATTCCAATTCAATAAATGTATCTTCCTGTCAATTTAATTCAGCTTCCTGTGGGGTGTGGCCAAACGAAAGTCAATTTTACAAACTCACACACCTTACTTCTCAATCATACACACACACACGCAACCAACATCTCCACCCACGCGAACGGGCTCTGCATCTCCCAGTCCATCCACATACACAGCATAAAGTGATTACCTTCAGATAGGACAGCGGAGTGCTGAGCACTCACGTTCTCTGCAGCATTCAACACCCAGATGTCCAGCAGAGGACAACAAAATGACCGACTCGAGGGGAGGAGGAGTACGATAAAACTGACAAAAATCCTCAAGAGTTTGCTACGCTCTCAATATAGCTCACCTTTTCTCCTTGCGCCAGGCAAACCCCCATCTGGATGGATAAAAATGAACGATTTGTTTAAAAATGACTTTGTTAGTGTTCTGTGGAACACGATGAACGGATAATCTCGGGTTAGGAGAATAATTTAGTCGCGTTTTATTTCTCTGGTGCCTCTCCTTTTTGACGGCTTGACGCTAAGTTGTGTCTCCGGGGTCTGTTGGGGGGAAAAAGCGGGAACGTTCCCGGCTGGGGTTAAAGGGACGGGAGGAGGCGTGTGAGGAAGCGGGCTGTAATAACTATCTTGATTGCATAGTGATACGGCACCGGCGCGTGTACAGGCGCTTTTAAAATATTCCTGCAACCGTCCACAACGGCAAGTTTAGCATTCAACACGTGTCGCGGGAGTGATGAAGAGAGAGAGAGAGGTTGCTAGGTGACGGGGCGTATATACTGAATTTTAACAAAATAACTGGAGAGAGAGACTGAGTGAGTGAGAAAGAGAGAGGAGGGGGGAGGTAAGGAGGGTGGGAGAGAGCTAGTCAGCAACATGTAGGCAGGCTGAGTAAAGAGAGGTCGAGACTGTGTGTACGTACAATTTTTTTTTTTACGTTTTTTACCTCAGAGAAACATACCGGGTGGAAACGTCGTGGAAATGGCCAGCTGTGGAATGGATATACAAGTGACGAAGTGCCGCAGGGAGAACAGAGTATCTGGATCCTGAAAAACAGTGAGTATGCTGTTTTTTTGCCTTCTTGTTGGGTGTTTGGTCAAGTCCTCAACGGATTTTTGCCCTTCAAATCGGCAAAAGGCGGCAAGCGCTAGACACGCTTCTGCGTCAGCGCCTGAACGCATATCCACTTTGATGGATAGGAGACAACCGGCCGGTGCGCGAAGGGTTTGACCCCTCTGTCATTGATGCGCGTGCACGTAACGCAAGGTCTCTCTCTCTCCCGCTAACCCGACTATCACCTAGACATACTAAACACATATAGGATGTTAGTGACTTTTACCCTACGGGCTCACGAATAGGCTCTCAACTTTACCTCACTGACAAGGGTAGAGCCTAGTATGCTTCCTCAGGGAGAGCAGCAGTGCACGGGGGAGAGCACGTATGTATAGCCATTCCGTATTCCGGTGTTATGTGTGACAAGTGGTCTCGCAAATTTCCTTGACAGACTGTTATAAATAGTCTTATAAATTAACTGTTAAATATTTTAACCTTCCTGTGAAAACACTGCAGTTTTAATGCAGTCATTCGTTTCTCCTTGTTTGTTTTTTTTTTTTTTTTTAGTTGTGATCAAATGATCAATCAGTTTTCGTCATGTTGTGTGCAAAAATACGCCGACATTTCAAGGTTTCAGCTTTTTTTCTTTACATACACAGAAATGCTATCATTGCTGGAACTCACAGGAATATAGTTTGCTGTAGAAGTGAAGCATATTAAAATCGGTTTCATAAATGTAATGCTTTTCAAATGCGAGAATCAAATTTCATTAGTCTCTAATATCAGAGCCAGTGTGCTGAGTTTAGTAATTGAGGTGCCTTCCTTCTTGTAGCTCAGATTGCCTCCTTTTGTGTGCCACTTGTTACTGGGCAATCAAGATCCAAGGAATCTGCATTTCTCCGGCTTATTAGGAGGAATAAGATGGCTTTTATTGTTCGACGGTCTTTGACATTGCTGCAAATATGTGTCGTAGGTTCAATTTTTGGTGTGGCTGCTGTTTTTATATAGGCTACTCAGTGTGTTTGACAGCGCTTCACAAAGCCTTCAGCCACCTCCTACCTAAATGTTGAAGTTCTGCAGGTGACCTGCCTGAGACACTAGAGTTTGACAGTCTTAGAAGATTCCCCATGGGAAAGCCAGGTTTTTGAAGAAGCCACCTAAAGGCTCGTCTGACAGGTTTGAAGGTGGCAGGAAAGTGCTGGTGATACTGGCACCGTTTGGGCTGTCTGAGAGATTGCTGCTGCTTCAAAGTCCTCCCTGGGTTATAGTTGTTGACTCCAAGAACATAACCACCCACCATATAAACACACCACACATACACAAAACAAAAAAAAACCCCACTTGCTTCAGTTGAAGCAGCACAGCTTGAGGGCATTTTGGGACGGCTGCCCAACAGGAAGCTGGCCTAGAGGTCTTGAAAAGGCACATCCCAGGGAGAAAGCGAGAGAGAAGCCAAATTGTGTCCTGTTTTCCCCTTCGCCTTTTCAAGCCCCCTCCCTACGGGATTCGGTGCTTGCCAGACCCCAGCTGTTCTGAGGAGCCACCTCCTACGTCCAGCCCTGTCATGTCTATGCATCAGAGCTGTGTTACATCACCCTACGTACAAGACTGAGACTGACTGATTTTTTTTTTCTTTCACAAGACTTCAGAGCAGTTGAAAATTGAGTGCATTATCTAACGTCACGTAGCGATCGTCGATTTGTTTGTGGCAGGGCGATATCTAGGTCTGAAGAACAGCTTGAATTGAATGAAGATGACATATTTTGACATTTTTATTCAAATTTCTCATTTTAATTTGATGATTTTCATTGCTGTGCTGGATTAGGGTGTGGATACCCTTTTAAGGCCTGACAGAATGCACCTGTATTTGCCTCTAGTCTGTAGTATGTTAATATCGGTCACACGATAGATTTTAATCATACCCCAAACCCCCCAGAAGGACTTGCCTTGCCCTTTAAACTTAATTAAATGTCAAAAAGAGATATAGAAGCAATTAGCCTCTCTATATTCCAAAATTTGTCTCAACAGGTGTCCAAAAATGGGCTTCTAAAATCCACAGAGATACTGAATATTTCTATATCTATTATTTAACCAGTGAAATGAGATGGGCAAATTAATGTTATAACCAGATCTGGTAAATGCTCGTCAAACCTTTTCGCCATGGTACAGTTTAAATAACCCCCATAGCCTTCTATTCCTGCTGTCTGAAGCTCATAGGCATGTAATACTGGAATTGAATCTAAATGAAGAGGATGGTAGCAGTCGGCATTACTTTCCCATGGTACCATAGGATTTGTCAACATCACTATGCAAAGTGAGACTTAAAATCTTGACAGTGTAGCTTCTCGGAGAACTAGAGTGCTAATGATTTTCAGCAGCTCTGCACCCTTCTTTTCCTGTTCTTCTCCTTGACGGTTCGTATTTGTTGATGTTGTCTTCTCACTGCTCGGCAGTGAGATCACTGAGAGGAACAACTCAGACGTTGGCTGCATCTGGAAATAGCAGGCATTTTACTTTTAAAAAAACTCAATGTATGCTACCGGGGGAAGACGCTGAAGCAGCAAAACTGCTGGCTTTGAAGCACATAAAGGCATATGCTTGCACACGAGACATATATTTATGTCTGTGATATATTTTTACCTAGATATTGATGCCTCGGGCTGGCCCACTGCGAAATTGAGGAGATTTGTCTTTCTTTCATATGATTTCAGCATTATGGATGCACCAAGGAGAGCAGGCATTGTCCATTTGTGGCTAATGAGAATAAATGTAGTTAAGTTAAGTGATATTATGTTCAGTGTGATGTACCAAACTCTTTTGGAAGCCCTCATTGTACACATGTAGCATTTCAATAATAGTGACATTATCGAGTATATTGAGAAAAGCAAACAAAACGCACATACAGAATGCACGCATACATTACGTGATGAAGTCTAGTAAGTTGGATTAAACGAGTGCGTGTACGCATTTAGAGTGTGTTCTTTCACTGCATGATTCAGCCTATTAAAATGCATTTAGAATGATCACATAATTCAAGATATGGGGGCAGAAAATTTAATTTCAGTATCACATGAAGAGTGATTTTTTTTTTTCTCCAAAAATCAGCATGATTACAAATGATATTGATGTTATACAGGCTTGCGTTTTAGACAACATATTTATTTTCTTTCGTTTTTGCTCTATTTTGCCAGCAAAAATAATTTCAAACACAGCCACAGCACTGTTGCATATCTCTAAACAAGACAGGGTTTCGTTCTTAAATGAAACAACCATTTAAATGATTCGGTTCAAACGAAATGACTCACTTAATAGTGACTTGCTGCCACTTACTGGTGTTAATTTCACATTTCACAAGTATCATTTTCGTTTTTAAATGATTTCAAATATCAGTATTCGCATTTTATGTTTAAAATATCAAAACATTATTTATGTATTTGTAACTGCAGGTTAAAGCATTCCATGTCCCTCTGAGCTGCATTTAAACAGTGGGTAAGTACTAAATGCCACTTTAGATGCAGCTTCTGTGTTTCCTCTGCACACTGCAAAAAAAGATTTTCTTACTTAGACTTTTTTGTCTTGTTTCCAGCTAAATATATAAAAATTCTTAAATCAAGTGAACATTTGCTTAAAACAAGCTAAATTGTCTGCCAATAGGGTAAGAAAAATAATCTATCTTTCTGCTTGAAATAAGATTATTTTGTTTACCCCATAGGCAGATTATTTTGCTAGTTTTAAGGAACTTTTAAGGGGCTACTTTTAAACTCACTTGATGTTGACTTCTTTTTTCTGAAAACAAGACAATAATTTTTATTCTCTAGAAAATTCTTCTCGATTTAAGAATTTTCAGATATTTTGGCTGGAAACAAGACAAAAAATCTAAGTAAGAAAAACATTTTTTGCAATACAATGCTAAAATGGATTTTGTTGATAATGATTTCATTTGCTTGATAACAGCCCCAATCTCATTATTCTAATTGACTGGTTAAATGTAAGGTTTTGACTAAAAAGATGATGCACACTTGAAAAAATGGCTTTATAAAGGTAAAAATACCCATAAAAGGTCAAATTCAACTTAAAGTTTTGGAAAAGATTAATATTTATCACTGCTGTGAACTGACTACAAAGAATATGAAGAATATCAACAGTAGTCTTTAAGATACCAGCACAATAACACTCTCAGCAAAATATCATCTAATTCACATTATCAATAAGATCCCAGAAAATAGCAAGATATCATTTTTTGTCAGTATCGCACATCCCTAGTGTTAATGACAATTTTAGACATGGTTTCACCATACTTCTTATTTTTATCTTTGTTTATAAACTCCTGTCCCCAGATAGTTGTAGGGCCGTCCACACTCCCAGGGTACTCTCAGAAAACAATAGATTCAACTTTCGATCCAACTTTATGTCAAGGCAGGGTTTCGGCTCATCCGCAAGGTCGACCTCAAAGGCATGCGACAGGAAGTCAATGGTGCAACGAAGCCACAATTCCAAATAGCTTAAGCCTTCTATCATTTTGCGTTAGACTCTCAGCCTTCTGAATGCCATAGAAAGTGCATATATCACCATATACTATAACATTTAATCAAAGCCCTGATTGTTGAACCGAAAATTGGAAATTAAACATTTTACGAAGAGAGTGAATGATCTAACCTCTTTGTTCAATTTACCATCTATTTCCGACTAGTGTTTCTGCTTTCCTTCTAGCTATTCAATGTCCTGTTTTTTCTTTATTTGGCTGTGAAAACACTCAGACCCCCCACTGTATACCGTGACAGAGTGACATGATATTTAAACACAATCTCTCCCAATGCGCAACAGACATTTTCTGTGTAATGGTCCTGCACTAGGCTGCCTGGCAGCCAGCATCGTTCCACATGCTCTCTCCCGCCGGTCTTTTCTCCACCCCCTGAAGAATCTCGCCCAGACCCAGATGCGCTCTGATCACTGTGAATTAATAACTCCACACTTCCTTCTCAGTACCAACAGAGACTCCCCAGATGTATTTATTCATCTGATTTTAGTTCGATTCCAGTACCCTCATGCGCCGACTTGGTGTGAACTTAATGCCCATTGAATTTTGTCCTTAATTTGTTGCCTTTTGGTCAAGTTGTATTCTTTATCTCAAGTGAAATGTGGTGGCATGATGTCTTTGTCTTTCGACCGCTGGGCTTGATTGCTCATCTAAATAAGTACCTTAGTGAAAAGGGAACAAGGGCGAAGCGCTATTTCGCACTCTGTTAACATCGGGGCTTGAAATCAGCCGTAAATTACCCTTGCTTATCGGACAGGCGTGAATGTTTTTTTTTCTTTCTCAGGCCATTGATTGTAAATCCCTTTTTGTTCCAATGTAAACCGACATTTTATCTGTGCACTTGGGCTTGATGAAGTCTAAGCTGTGGAGTCCAGAGCCGCTGAAGCTAGCCAAGCTCATCCTGGGTTCGAATTAATCTGACATGATGTCTTGTGGGGGCGGGCGATTGGTAGGGTGGGGTTTGCAGGGATTCCCTCCTTCTCTTTCCCCTGAGCGAGGCAGACAGAAACCGGCTCCCCGCAAGCATCTGAAATTAAATCTCAGGGGCCTCCACAGATGTGATTTTCAACGTAGGGCAATATGGCTTGCTGCTGCCACTGTCACTTTTACTCTTTGGTTCTCCACTCTCTCCTCCCTCCCACTGGGCTTTGGGATATGATTCAAATTAAGCTCCTCACCTTTGCGAGTGTTTTTTTTGATGAGATGGATGGTTTTTTTCAGCTCTTTTCATTTTGTACCTCAAGGAGGAGGCATTAATTTATCATGGATTCATGGCAAGAGGCTTCTTTTGTTTTGGACATGGCTGTTTTCTGATGTTTCACCGGTTTATGGAAAATGTGTTGTTTGCTGTGGTACATCCAAAGAAAGACTTCCACAGGAAATTTTTATTGCTCGGAGGTTGCTCTGTCACAGCTCAGGGGACTTAATGGGAGACTCAGATTCTTTTAAAGGAATATTCCAGGTACAAGTTAAGCAAAAAGGTTTGTAGTATGTTGTTCATTACCACAAATTATTTATGCCTCACTTTTTTTTTCAAAGTTCAGTTGAATTCAAGGTTCAGTTAAGGAGGCACTTACAATGGGACCAGTTTTTAGAGGATTTAAAATAATAGCAGGAATGTAAAGAATAATGTATAACCACACTTACATCAACTTTAATGTGTGTATCATTAGAGTTGTACAGCTGTTTAAATAGTTTTACAGTAATTTTTGATTTTATATTGTCATGGTTATTGTCATGAGTTTACAAATATTTTTTTCTTGATCTAAAATCATGTGAACACATATGTTTGCTTGCGGCTATACTATTAATAAAGTGAGTATTTTAACATTCGTGGATTGGCCCAATTCAATTCCATTGTAGGTCACTCATTGTAACCCACATTTTTTACCTTTTTTAAGAAATGGAAAGACAAGTGGAGATAAATTTCTGCACTTATAAACATTGCTGCAGATGCTGTCTATTGAGCATAACTTGCACTGAACCCAAAATATGCCTTGAAGTGCCAATTTCGTTAAGTTAAAGTTCCTTAGGAGGAATAAAAATGAAATAAAATCTGACAATTATTGCAAACAAAGCATATGACAGCGTAGTTACCCTGTTTGCCAATGCACTTAAATGAAGATGGAGAGTAATGGATTGGGCAGAAACATCTGGCTGTGATGCTCTACTCCAATAGCATTGTTATGGCTAGGGGCATTGTTAGTATGAAGAGGACTAAAGTAGATATATATCTATATAGGTATGTATCTAAAATAGATACATCAGTCAGGCATAACATTGGCTGCGTAATTGGCATTAATATGCGATCACCGTGATCCGATCAAGCAGATCGGATCATCAGTCAATCAGGACACGGTGCGTTTACATTTGGCAGCATCAAATGACTTCTCTATCTGCATAACCGATTGGATCTGTCATTCCTGCGCAATATTTAAATCTTCAGAGGATGGCCCTGGTGCAAAGTAGACCTGAAGTGGTTGGTTTTCTTTTGAAAACCATTTTCAGTTGCGGGACACCTGATAATACAAATGAAAATAGCTAGTGCTCCACAGCCTCTCTCTTCTGACAGTTCGGGAGAGAGGGGACAGCGTTTTGCATCACATCGACCTGCGAATGCAGACACGATGGATGGATTGCGTTTAAACTACACTGAGAGCCGATCACAATGCGTCCTCAAAAACCTCTGGACCAGGACACACTGATTGGATAACATTCCGATCAGAAGAGTGTTTACACTTGTCTTTTCAAAGTGTATGTGGACAACATCCGGATACAGTTCACATGTTAATGCCAAGTGTAAACGCAGCCATTATGACCACTGTCAGGTGAAGTGAATAACACTTATTATCTCTTCATCACTGCACCTGTTAGCGGTTGGGATATATTAGGCAGCAAGTGAACATTTTGTCCTCAAAGTTGATGTGTTAAAAGCAGGAAAAATGGGCAAGTGTAAGGATTTGAGCAAGTTTGACAAGGGCCAAATTGTGATGACTAGATGACTGTGTCAGAGCATCTCTAAAACTGCAGCCCTTGTGGGGTGTTTTCGGTCTGCAGTGGTCAGTATCTATTAAAAGTGGTCCAAGGAAGGAACAGTGGTTAACGCACATAGGGAGCGAAGGCCGGCCCGTGTGGTCTAATCCAACAGACAAACTACTGTAGCTCAAATTGCTCAAGAAGTTAAAGCTGGTTCTGAGGGAAAGGTTTCAGAACACACAGTGCATCAGAGTTTGTTGGGTATGGTGCTGCGTAGCTGCAGACCAGTCAGGGTGCCCATGCTGACTACTTTCTACCGCCGAATGCTACAACAGTGGGCATGTAAGCATCAAAACTAAACCACGGAGCAATGGAAGAAGATGGCCTGATCTGATGAGTCACCTTTTCTTTTAGGTCACGTGGATGGCTTGGGGTGTGTACGTCGCTTACCTGGGGAGCACATGGCACCAAGATGCCATCCATGTGGATTTTACTTTGACACGTACCACCTACCTAAGCATTGTTGCAGACCTTGTTTCATGAAAACAAAGCTGTGGCCTCTTTAAGAAGGACAATGCTCCCTGCCACAAAGCAAAAATGGTTCAGGAATGGTTTGACTTGGCCTCTAAATTCCCCAGAACTCAATTCAATCGAGAATCTGTAGGATGTGCTGAATAAATAAGTCTGATCCAATGGAAGAAGGTGGCCTGTTCTGATAAGTCAATTTCTTTTACATCACGTAGATGGCCGGGTACGTTTGCGTCACTTACCTGGGGAACACATGGCACCAGGATGCACTATGGGTAGAAGGTAAGCCATGTGATGCTTTGCTCAATGTTCTGCTGGGAAACCTTGGGTCCTGACATTCACATGTGGATGTTACTTTGACATGTACCACCTACTTAAGCATTGTTGCAGACCATGTACACCCTTTCATAGAAACAGTATTCCCTGGTGGCTGTGGTATCTATCAGCAGGATATTCAGAGAAATCTGATACATAGAGGCCCTATCTTGCAATTTACAGGACTTAACAGAACACGCCACTATTTTTGAAAATAGGCTAATTTTCTAACTCCCCTAGGAATTACCAGTTGAGTTTTACCATTTTCAATCAATTCAGTCGATCTCTGGGTCTGGCGGTAGTGCTTTTAGCATAGCTTAGCATAGATCATTGAATCTGATTAGGCCATTAGCTGTCAGGTTTCGTGTAGGGAGGACAAACGAGGAGCACGAGGTTGAGATCAGGAACGAAACAAGTCTTTTAATAATTAAATCCACAAACAAATCCAACAGGAGACGGGCAGGAGACAGGCATGGAGAAACATACACAAATAAACAAATCCACAATAATAATCCACAGGGAGACGGGCAAGGAGACACGCAACCAATGACGAGACCGGACAATCAAACAATGATCACAGGAAACTTAAATAGGGTGGATAATGAGGCAGACAGGTGAAGGCACTTAACTGATAATGAGATAATGAGGGGTGGAGACAGGAACATGACCAAATAAGGACAGGACTAAACCAAATACAGACTAGACTAAACCAAAATACAGACAGGACTAAACCAAATACACAGGACTAAACCAACAGAAAACACAACAAAAGAGTCTCAAAACCTGACATAACTCCCCCCCTCCCGGAAGGCGCGACCTCGCGCCGAAAACAAAAACATGGGGGGGCTTGGGTGGGGGCTCAGGAGGGGGACGGACATCTGGGAGGAGGAGAACAAAGGGAGTCCAGGGAGGAGATGAAGGAGGGAGGAGCCAGGGAGACGACAGGAGTGTCCAGGGTGGATCAGCAGGAGGGAGGAGCCAGGGAGCAGACAGGAGGGAGCTGAAGCAGGAGGAGCCAGGGGGAACCCAGATCCCAGCCGAGATGGCAGCCCACGGTGGAGCCGACGGAGGGAGGAGCCATGGTGGAGGAAGGGCTGACGACTCCAGGGGGCCGACCGACGGTGGCGGAGCAGGTGGTGGTGGAGCCCGAGGCGGAGACGGAGAGCCAAAGATCCGGGGTGTCACCGAGGATCCGGAGGGCCAAGGCGGAACAGGTGGCACCGGCGCCCGAGGCCGGGATGGAGCCGGAGGGAAGGAGGAGCCTGACAGAGTTTCATGTAGGGAGGACAAACGAGGAGCACGAGGTTGAGATCAGGAACGAAACAAGTCTTTTAATAATTAAATCCACAAACAAATCCAACAGGAGACGGGCAGGAGACAGGCATGGAGAAACGTACACAAATAAACAAATCCACAATAATAATCCACAGGAAGACGGGCAAGGAGACACGCAACCAACGACGAGACCGGACAATCAAACAATGATCACAGGAAACTTAAATAGGGTGGATAATGAGGCAGACAGGTGAAGGCACTTAACTGATAATGAGATAATGAGGGGTGGAGACAGGAACATGACCAAATAAGGACAGGACTAAACCAAATACAGACTAGACTAAACCAAAATACAGACAGGACTAAACCAAATACACAGGACTAAACCAACAGAAAACACAACAAAAGAGTCTCAAAACCTGACATTAGCATCTTGCTTAAAAATTACCTAAGAGTTTCTGTATTTAACTTGACTCTTCTGTAGTTACACTGTGTACTGAGACTGACGGAAAAAGAAAAGTTGCGATTTTCTAGGATATGTCTAGGAACTATACTCTCATTATGGCGTAATAATCAAGGAACTTTGCCACTCTACCATGGGTGCAGCAGGTGCCTGAAAATAATCTCCAGCTAGGTAACTTCCAACGTGACCGGCACATTCCCTGTGCAAGCAGGTGGTCACGTTGGTTATGTTAACGCAGGGGTGTCAAACTCAATTCCTGGAGGGCTGGAGCCCTGCAGAGTTTAGATGCAATCCTTATTAAACACAGCTGATCCTACTAATCAAGTCATTCGGACTTAATTGAAAACTGCATAGTATGTGTGTTAGAGTAGGGTTGGAACAAAACTCAGTAGGGCTGCAGCCATCCAGGAACTGAGTTTGACACCCCTGTGTTAACGTAAGTTAGCCTGTTTTCAGGTGCTGCGTAATATCACACCCATGGTACAGCAGCAAAGTTCCTTGATTATTATGCCAGAATGAGAGCATAGTTCCTAACCATATCGGCCTAGAAAATCACAACTTTTCATTTTCCGTCAGTCTTAATACACAATGTAACTACAGAAGAGTCAAGTTTAAATAGGAAAAATATTGAAACTTTTTGGTCATTTTTGAGTGACATGCTAACAGTCTAATCTGATTTAATGATCTATGCTAAGCTATGCTGAAAGTGCTACCGCCAGACCCGGAGATTGGCTGAATGGATTCAAATGTTTAACTGTAGGGGAGTTGGAAAATTAGCCTATTTTCACAAATAGTGGCGTGTTCCTTTAAAGGCCCTGCTGCTAACATCTTGGTGCCAGATACCATAGCACACCTTCAGGAGTCAAGTGGAGTCCATGTTTCGATGGGTCAGGGCTGTTTTGGCAGCAAAAGAGGGACCAACACAATATTAAAAAGGTGGTCATGATTGGTGTATATGCTTTTGTAGCTATATAGCTACAAAAATTAATGTGGATGTCATAGCTCAGATAATTTGGTCTTGGAGGAATTTGATGAGAATTCGCATTGAAATTATTGCTATTGCTATTTATTGCTTTTAAATTTCAATACTTTGTTTACTGGGTAAATCTCAAAGCATTTTGTGACATTGTTGAGATCTCTTTGAAATACTAGAGGAGACACTTGAGATTGCTTGGGAAAAAATCCAGAGAACTTTCACAAAAGTCTTGGTTTGTTTTCTATTCAGTCACATTGCTGGAGAAATAACGTTTTAAACAATTGGGAGACCTGTTTCTTTTTTTTTTTTTTTTTTTCTTAACAGCTAGTTCCCTAAACCTGTTACAGCTTGGAACATATGTCAGGCTAGCAATCAGAAGCCACATGGTTTACTTGTCAGAGCCACACTTAAAGTGATTGTACGGAAGATGAAGAAGCCCATTTGACAGATAAATCCAATGACATCAGTATCAAAGGACGAGAAGAGTGACTACGAAGCATTCAACTGTAACACTCACCCTGGGATTGTTTCTCATTAGCTCTAATAAAGTGCAGGGTCCTTGTGTAATGAAATAAGCCTTCAGGTGTGTTGTCAATGCTTTTCTGTTTATTATTTATCATCCCCCATTTTATTACTTTAGTCCTCTTCACACTAACAATGCCCCTAGCCGTAACAATGCTCTTGAAGTAGAGCATCACAGCCAGATGTTTCTGCCCAGTCCATTACTCACCATCTTCATTAAAGTGCATTGGCAAACAGGGTAACTGCGCTGTCATACTCGACATGGCCGGAATTTGTCCTTTGTGTACAATTTCTTTTTTCAGTGCCTCAATGTTATCTCAGAGTCTGGGAATGCTATCTGTTCAGAGACTGATATAAACGGCAAGTGCATGGACGGTGTTTTTAGTAGATGCATATGGGCAGTATTCATGGAGATGCATTTTTTAGAAACAACGTTAAGATAGGAGACTTCAAAAACAAAGGTGTGATTGCAGGATAAAAATAGAGATTATATGAAGGTTGCATTTAAGGGCTATGTATTTTACATCAACAGTAAAAGTGTAGTTGCAGGAAACTTTGAGACCACAGCTTGAATTTTGAGTGACCCACGTTGGCTTTATCTTAACATGCATTACTCGCTCCAATGCCATCAGTCAATCAAGGCTTAAAGCGAAGAGCACATCAATCACGAAAGTCGAGGTAGATTCACTTTTGTGTAAAGACACTGGGGCGCATACTGATTGTGCCAAATCTTGTCTTCTTGATTTTTATGTCCATGTAGCAGATGCTTTGTGATTTGGGAAATGTGTCTGCTTATGGCAAGAAAGCCTTTTTGTTTCATCAATATTTGTGGTGAATCTAACCGTTTTGTCTTTTTTGAAACTCACAGAGCTAACACTCACTACAGTGTTGAATTTGTACGAATCACAATTTGTAGGAATTCTAGCTGAGCAGCTGCCAGTTTCATACACCAGTGAGCGAGACGACCCGCTCCGCTGATGCCGGGAAAGTTATCGCGTCAGGTCGCCGAACCGAGATGGTAGGCTACTGGCAGGCCGTCAGTAAATTAATGTTACAGCCAAACATAACAAAGATATAACACTCATTGATGGCACTGTTCAGTGGCATCTCTAATCTAGCTGCAGAACCCATAAATGGGTACGGCTATTTTATTAATGATGCAGTCATATTTATCTAGAAAGCGTGCATACATTTAGCATTTATTAGTGGGTAAAGAAGAGCAAGGCAGTAAAAGCAACAGTGCAGATAGCGCAGTAGGCATAGTTTTAAAATAGTGATATTATTCAATACAAGGCTCATTAGGCATTCAGATGATGACAACCGATTTGATAGATTGTATTACAGTAGGGAGTAGGGATGTCAAAAGTATTGGTACTTTTCTACCAAGTTGCTTTTGAACCTTGTCATGTGGATTTATGTGTGTGATCTGTGAAGAGCGATTACACCTCATTTTAATGCTGCTGGGAAAAAATGGAATTTCTATAAAATACTGGATATGTAAATGCAGCATAGTGTTAATTAATCTTATTTTAATCAAACAACAGTATTGATGAGAAAACCACTTGCTGTTCTTAATTAATTTCTCTCTCCTTTCGCTCTCTTTTTTTATTAGAAATGCTTCAGGCTGAAATATTCTTTTAATTTGACTTTTTTAAAATGAAGTGTTTAACATCACTATTTTTTTGTTGTGGAAACTGGTAATGTAATTTTAGTGTGGTGTGTGTTTACTACTGAACTACTACAGTTTTGTTATTGTGACGACCCTGGAAGAAAACTAAAACTAACATGTATAGTGTGCGTTGGGTTAACAAGCATAAAGCTACGCTACAACCTCAAACCTAACCTTTAAAATACAGCCTTATTGATGAAAAATACATATATTGACCCAAAAGTCATGTATGCAGTGAATAATGCATGGATTTATTGAATCTTCTGGTCTCTAGTGAGGAGTCTCTCTCTCTCTATACACACACACACACACACTATATACTATATATATGTGTGTTCGTGTTTTTCACATCAAAAAAGTGAATGGTACAGTGTGGCTCCCACACACCACAGATAAGTAGTAGATGTCATCAGGGACAGTTCTATTTGAAATACTCGACAGCCTCGTGATCAACTGCAGCCTTGGAGATTGCAGTGATGTGGCCTGATGTGGTAAATGTTGTCTAAAATTGGTTCCATCAGTATCAGCCTGCATGCCTTGTGTATGTCATTTTGCAGCTTTTTTTGTTGAATTCTTACTTCATGTAACGGAGCATCACCATATTTGGTGTTCATTACTTAAAATCTACAATTTATAACCCATATTAAGTATTCGCTTGTATCAAATTCAACATGTAATTTCTTTTTTATTTATGTCTTTACAAACACCATAATGTATAAATTAATCTTAAATGATACCTTATTCAATTATATATATAAAAGTAATAACTTAAATTTATTATGGATATTATGAATTTATATATGTTGTATATTTAATAAATGTATCTCTAACCTATCTAATGACTTATTAAATTACATTAAATATATCATTTTTGTTGTACTTTTTGTGTTATGTATGCAATTATTTAATTGTTTAATTTCTTTCTTTTTTTTTTAGGGCTGTCAAGATTCCTTGGTTTAATTTGAGTACTCGATTAAAAAAAAACAAAAAAAAAAAACCTTGATTGCATTTTGCCCGTGTTGAGTAACTGGCAAAATACCTGAAGTGACACATTCCACAGACGAGAATAATTGAAATGCATTATTAGTCTGTTTTCCAAGGCTGCATGATATATTAAACACATTTAAAAATCATCATAAAGCATAATGCTGTTGTAAACTCACAAACGCTATGATTCAGTTAAATAAATATATCTAATGCATGTTGAATATATGCACTTCAATTATTTACATGCGTGTAGGTTACATACATATAAGAACCTATGCAAACACAGGAGAATACATCAATATCTTTCTCAATATGCGAACTGTTCTTTGTGATTTCAGAATGAAAGTTTAAACGCTGTTTTGAAGTTCACTTATTCAAGAAATGAATGTAGCATTTCTGTCAAAAAGAAATGACCAAATATAAAATATTAAAGGAGTAGTTCACTTCCAGAACAAAAATTTACAGATAATGTATTTATCCCCTTGTCATCCAAGGTGTTCATGTTTTTCTTTCTTCAGTCGTAAAGAAATTATGTTTTTTGAGGAAAACGTTTCAGGATTTCTCTCCACATAATGGACTTCTATGAGCCCACGAGTTCTTGAACTTCCAAAATGCAGTTTAAATGCAGCTTCAAAGGGCTCTAAATGATCCCAGCTGAGGAATAAGGGTCTTATCTAGCAAAACGAACTGCTATTTTCTAAGACAAATTAACAGTTGATATACTTTTTAACCTCAAATGCTTCATCTTATCTAGCTCTGCTTGTATTCATGTGTACTCTGGTATATCAAAAAACTCCCATCTCATTTTCTTCACCAAGTTCAAAATCACCCTACGTGGCTGTTTTACCTTTTTTTTTGTAAAGGGCATTTGACCTTCTGGGCATGTTCACTTTGTAAACACTTTGCAGCAATGCAGAGAAAATGGGATGGTTGTTTTTCAACATACCCTAACTGTCATGAACCGGAATACACAGATTTGATGCAGAGCTAGACAAGACAAGCTTTTAAGGTTAAAATATAAAACTTGTAATAAAAAAAAAAAATAAATAAATGATAATTTTGCTAGATAAGACCCTTCTTCTTCGGCTGGGATCATTTAGAGCCCTTTGAAGCTGCATTTAAACTGCATTTTGAAAGTTCAAACTCAGGGTCACCACAGAAGTCCATTATGTGGAGCGAAATCCTGAAATGACTTCCTCAAAAAACATAATTTCTTTATGACTGAAGAAAGAAAGACATGAACATGTTGGATGACAAGGGGGTGAGTACATTATCTGTACATTTTTTGTTCTGGAAATGAACAACTCCTATAAGAGAAAATTTGAATGAAATGTTTAGTCCATATTAGTCAAGGATTAGATTGTGCAGTAAAGTGTAAAAACAATCGTCAGTCCGTTGGCGCCTCCTGCACTCATTTGTTATAATGCAAGAGGCAAATTAGTTCTATTGTTTATAATACATTATGGGCCAGTTTTACTAAACAAGGCAAATTAGCACGGGAGCGCAATTCCAAAACAGCGCAGATGGGAGGGGAAATTTCTGCAGGTGATTTACTAACAATGTGCAAATGAAAGAACACAGATGCTGATAGAGCTGGTATTGCGTGACTCCCAGTTGAGGGTTCTAAGTCGTCTTTGTTTTCCTGAAGCAAATTAAAAATAACATGGCTTGGCAAACGATATGTTCAAATAATGTGTTCTTCTGGCATTCCAAAATTTAATGACAAAAATTAATACAGCTGGAAAAATCCTCTCCCTTGTACCACGTACTCTCTGTCCTCTGCGGTGCCTCCTCCTAGCAACAATAACTGCAGCCATTTCAAGTGCAAAATAGTTTAAGACGTTTTTTTGAGGGCATTAAATAATGGCGCAAATGCCAGTATTTTATGGCACAAACATTAGTAAAATGCGTTACGTGATTCATTTGAATACTATCCTCCCATAAATTTTGCGTCTGAAAGGGTAATTCCTACAAATGCATATTTAATAAAGTCAGGCGCAAAAATAACTGTCAATTAATCGTCAGAATAATCGACCAAGTACTCAATCACCAAAATAATCGTCAGTGACCATACATTAGACATAAGAACTAGGTAGAGGGATACTTTGAAAGTAATGTTTTAATACTTTTTTTTTAATTCTTTCCATTTTGGTGTAAAATATAAATCCGACCTGTTCGATTTTGTGAGATTCATCCAGTTTTAATTAAAGTTTGCATATTGGGAAAGAATTTTATGTTCATTAAAGCCTGAAGTAAGTTGTCACTGATTTTGTCTGTCATGCCAGCTGTGAAAGGAAACTCAGCATGTGCTGACGGTGGTTCACCTTGAGTGCATTTTCTTTACTAAATTTGAAATGATGCAGTGTTTGTAAACCAGTGGCTGACCCTGTTTAAGTGTGAGAGTTTCATCTGCATGGTGGAGTGGGCCCTGAGGCCCCCGGCCAGCCTGCAATTCCCAGCAGCTCTCTTTAAGAGCCTGTGTCTGAGCCAGCTAAATATCAACTCATTAGCTCAGGCAAATGGGACTGCAATATAAAAAAAACTGAAAGGGAAAGAGAGAATACTGAATCCATTTAAGCCCTGGTGAGAAACACAGGAAACACTTGCAAAGGAAAAAGTAGGAAACAGTTTTGTTAGCATTCTTCTAGCATCTTTTTGCTTATTTTTCTTTCCTGTATCAGACCTTGTTTCTACTGTCCTTGGTCTGTCCTCATATTTCTTGTTCCTCCCCTTTTGGTTTCTTCCCCCTCTTTTTTTTTTTTTTGGCATGTCTGTTCCTCCCTGTCTGTGGCCTATATCTTTTGCTTTCACTCTTTCCTTCTGCTCACAACCTCTTTCACCTTTTGTAATCTGTAATTTCCTGTAAAATACAGCCATGCTGAATTTGGCCCTCATTTTCCCAAGCCTCTTTTAAATCTAATTAACTAAATGATTGTTAAGAACACTGGAAACAAGGTCACACTGATGCCTGTTGATTACTTTCCCCTTGTTGCAGAGCCGGCATGTGTCGATTCATATGCTTGGATGCTTGGAGCCTCACAGATACCGTAACACCCTTTTTCCGTTTTCATTTTTTAACACCTCATTTACAACAACAATGCTTTTTTTCATCACGTCGTCCTTTTGTGCGTACAAAAGATTGCACCAGTGCCCAATCAACTGAGACGTTCTTTTACCTACAGTGTATCGTTTTATATTTCGCCTCCTTTGACTTCGATGTGCTTCGGGGCTTGCTGGTTCTCAGGTACAATCTGCTCTCTCGCAGCGTCGCGCTCTTGAAGAATATGCTTGAAGTAATGCGTCTGTGGTGCAATAAATTGCAATTCTGTGCTCCTTACGCCGGTGGACTTGTGCCAAACTGCGTGGAAGACTGAATGAAGATGTCGTTTTGTGAAATGACAGGACTGATTTTGCCAGGTACGTCTCTGAAAGAGAATTTGCAATTTGCACCAAGGAACTAATGATGGCATTAGCGTACGCAAAACAAATACGCGATTAAATATTAATTTAACGCTGTAAAGATGGGCTTTAAAATTGAAATTAGTGCCTGTTGCATAGGGGATGGAGGTGCCCCGAAGCGAGAGTGGCACGTCGGCGTATGAATTAGTATTTTTTAGGTGCGTGTAGCGCACAGAGTGTCGCCCCCATTGCGAGGGACAAGGCTGGGCCTGAGTGAGAGGAAGCCATCTTTAGCTGCATGAAATTCCATCTCTGTCAGAGCAGGGGCCCTGCAGTGCCGTGAAAAGCAGTTCGGTCTTGACAGAATTTAATTTGTTTTTCTTCACTTTTCTCCTCCTTTTCTTTTGGGTGGAGGTTGTGCAATATGTTACTAAGAGGATGTTTTTGTTGGGAGGGGATCTTCAGCTTGATTGTGAAGCCAAAGATAACACCTCACTATAGAATCCCTCTCCACCGAGAAGGTTATTGCACCGTGCCGAGAGCACTTGTGTGTGTGCTCTTTTGCACTAGCAAGACCGAGGGGATGACGGCTTACGTCAAGGTTCCGCTCTGTAATGTACTCAATGAATGGGGTCTCTGCTCTGCTAATTATCCGAAGTAATTAACAGCAGGTTTTCAAGGTATTGCATATTATTATGTCATTAAACCTCTCCTATGCAGAGGCGTGCGGAATATGTTGGTGGACTGCGCGACCTCTGGAGTGACCGTGGGTGGACATTTTCTTATGTACTGCGTTGTACAATAATATCACTCTGAACTTTGTGTTGTAACCACATGTAGGCTTATGCACTGTGAATTAGGAACTGTTGGAAAGGGCAGTGGGATCCATCTTTATTAAGTCAACATGAAATCAAAATGGACCTTATTTACTTTCTTAATACACATTTCGGCTCTCATTTTGCATGAAATTCATTTATGCATGTTATTTGAAAGAAAAAAAAGATTTCTGTGTTCTTATTTTCTTTGTATACTTTCATCAAAACGTAATAACCTCTGAAACAGCTTCTTTTTGGTCGATACCACTAATTCCTCTTATTTTTCGACCACTTCCATTTGGTCCTATTCATGCCACGCCCACTTTTCACAATCCAATCAATTCCACTGGATTAATTTAAGTCCTGCCTTTCACTGATAAGAGTTAAATTTTTCAAGTGATTCTTTGTTGGAAAGTATTCTTCCATGAAGAAATTTTAACATTCTGGGTACCTCTTTGCACAGAATGTTCTCTCTTTTAAACAATAAAGGTGCCAGGATGAACTAAAAAGGGTTTTTATACCAGTGCCATAGAACAATTTTTGAGTCCCTTTCAGTGAAACATTCTTAGAGAGTTTTTCTTAGTATGAAGAACCTTTTAATAATCTAATGAATCTTTTTCCACTCTATCAATGGTAAAGGTTCTTAATTGAACCACAATGCCAACAAAGAGTGACAAAATAGGCATAATGGTTCTCCTGCATTGAAAGTTTCTTTGGGGCACAAAAAATGTTACTTTCCAAATGGTACTTGCTGCTTAAATCCTTGCTTTTTTCTTGTTATAGGATTAGTTCACTTACAGAGTAAAAAATTCCTGATAATTTACTCGCCCCCATGTCAACCAAGATGTTCATGTCTTTCTTCAGTGGCAAAGAAATTAAAGTTTTTGTGAAAAATATTACAGGATTTTTCTCCATATAGTGGACTTGAAGGGGAGCCAACCTTAATTTCTTTTCGACTGAGGAAAGAAACAAAAGAACATCTTGGACATCAGCATGGGGCTGAGTAAAGTATCAGGATTTTTTTATTCTGGAAATGAACTAATCCTTTAAATATTTGATTTCAACTCAGAATGTTAAAGAAATAAATGGGTTATGACTGTTGGTTTAACATTGACTTTTTTAAACAATAGGAATGTTGAAAGCATCCAGGGAAGTCTTCGTAAAACCTGCACCATGAGCTGTGAATGATGAAGGGCTCGTGCTGTTCGATGAGACACAGCGGACTCCACCATAACTCATCTCCATGTCCAAATCACAGACGACCGCATATTAGACAGCGCTGTGCAACCCAGACAGTGATCTACCCACATCCCTCGCAGCAACAACAACAAAAAAGACCTGCAGGGATGGTGGCTTGCACAACATCCAGGTCTTTCGCAAAAAAGAGGCTTTGATAGTGAAGATGTTGAAGTCAATACCGCCCAGACATTGGAAGAGGTTCATGGTGGGCTTTTTCAGATGCTGATGCGTGACATGGGGCTACCCGGATTAGCATCTCTTATATATTTATTTATTTTTCCCTTTTCCACCCCATGAGAGTCATTTTGGATAAGTGCTTCTCTCTGGAAAGCACTGCACTGCAGACCTATGATCTGAACAAGTGACCATCTGTTCAGCCCTCCATTTTTCCCCCCAACAAGCAACTTGCACATGTAAGAAATTTGCAAGCTACTGAAAACCCATGGCACAGATGCTACAGTGCCATATCCGAATATTTATAGGGGTTCATTGAGGAACACTGAATGATTTTTACAGTCATTCAAGACTGATGAAAGTGCGCTGCTGTAAATTTACCTGCAGCAAAATCCTCATGAGGTGGAGGGATGGGGGCACAGCTGAAGAGTGAATGATCCCAGAGATGTCATTTAGAGACAGAATGTTATTTAAAGGTGCATTATTAACATGAAAATGCCCTGAAGAGCCAGCATTTTCCAAAGCTGTGAGTAAAGCCTTTTTTTTTTTTTTTTTTGACAAGAAAAAAAACGGAGGTTGCTCTGTGGATACCAGAATGCTTGTCAAAGCACTGTACTCAGCTTTAGACGTTCAGAGAAGCACAAATTGCTGTTTTGAAAAGAGCGCAATTTCAGATGTAGAATACCTGTGACTAAAAGAGCAATAAATTCTTGTTAGCTTTGTGAATAGATCCTGTTTTTCTAGGATATGCCAAGTCATACACATGCAGGCAAGTCATGAGGACTAGCAGAACGGATTCCAAGCCAGTCAATTTCTCAGAGTCAGTCAGTCGGATACAGAGCTCCACAAATTTACTGCCGCGTACGCTAGTACCTCAAGCTGAACCACGCTGAAAAGAACCTGCTTGTTGAGAAGCAAGCAGCTCTTATTTGGTTTTCGCCCTTCAGTTACCTTGACAATTCCACAGTTTATCTTGTTTGATGTGGTTCTGAAAGACTAAAAGAACACTTCTGAAATTTTGTCATTATTTACGCACCTTCGTGTCATTCCAAATCGGTGTGATTTTCCTTTAATAGAACACAAACGGTGAGTTTTTAAGAATATCCTGCCACTCTTTTCCATATATTGAAAGTGAACTGAGGCTGGGGCTGTCAAGCTCCTAAATGATAAAAGAAGCACCGTATGAAAGTGGTTCAAACAATTTGCATGTTCCAAGTCTTCTGAAGTCACACAGTAGTTTTGTGTAACGAACATTGAGTCAGTTAAATGCAAGATCTTAAGATCTTAAGCGATCAAGAACGCTTTAGACCAGTGGTTCTCAACTACAGTTTTGGGGACAATCTGATCTGCACATTTTGTAAGTTTTCCTTATTTAACATGCCTAATTCAGATCATCAGCTCTTTAGGAGAAAGCTTCATGAACTGAACTGAGTGTGTCAGATAAGAGAGACATACAAAATGTGCAGAACAGTGGAACCCAATAACCAAATTTGAAAATCACTGAATTACTATATATATATATATATATATATATATATATACACAGTGGGTACAGAAAGTATTCAGACCCCCTAAAATTTTACACTCTTTGTTATATTGCATGAAACGTTGAAGGACGTTGCATGAAAGCCCACATGAAGGACTCCAAGATGGTGAGAAATAAGATTCTCTAGTCTGATGAGACCAAAATAGAACTTTTTGGCCTTAATTCTAAGCGGTATGTGTGAAGAAAACCAGGCACTGCTCATCACCTGTCCAATACAGTCCCAACAGTGAAGCATGGTGGTGGCAGCATCATGCTGTGGGGGTGTTTTTCAGCTGCAGTCGAGGGAAAGATGAATGCGGCCAAGTACAGGGATATCCTGGACGAAAACCTTCTCCAGAGTGCTCAGGACCTTAGACTGGGCCGAAGGTTCACCTTCCAACAAGACAATGACCCTAAGCACACAGCTAAAATAACGAAGGAGTGGCTCCGTGCAACAACAACTCCGTGACTGTTCTTGAATGGCCCAGCCAGAGCCCTGACTTAAACCCAATTGAGCATCTCTGGAGAGACCTGAAAATGGCTGTCCACCAACATTTACCATCCAACCTGACAGAACTGGAGAGGATCTGCAAGTAGGAATGGCACAGGATCCCCAAATCCAGCTGTGAAAAACTTGCTGCATCTTTCCCAAAAAGACTCATGGCTGTATTAGATCAAAAGGGTGCTTCTACTAAATACTGAGCAAAGGGTCTGAATACTTAGGACCATGTGATATTTCAGTTTTTCTTTTTTAATAAATCTGCAAAAATGTCAACAATTCTGTGTTTTTCTTTCAATATGGGGTGCTGTGTGTACATTAATGAGGAAAAGAATGAACTTAAATGATTCTAGCAAATGGCTGCAATATAACAAAGAGTGAAAAATTTAAGGGGGTCTGAAATACTTTCCGTACCCACTGTGTATATATATATATATATATATATATATGATTCTCTTAACTGGGTCATGAAAGTTGATTGAAATTGTATAACTAAAAAAAAAAAGTTTAAAAAAGGTGGAGAAAAAAATAAACATGAAGTCTTTATTTCAGCTATCTTAATATTGATTCTAAAATTTGGTATTTTACTCTTCCTGTTTTCGATGGCTGGATGATTTTTTCATATAAACAAAATAAGCATTTATACCTGAAATATGCTGAAATGATTCAGAATCAAATCGAGAACTTGTGAATCTAATCGAATTGAGAAATCAATTCTCAGCCCTATTGCTACTTCTCTCAGGAACCTCTGTATTATTATCTCATGAAACATTTTGTAGAAATTCTAGTTTGCCTCATTTTGCTTTATGTTACTTTGCTTAAAGGAGAAAATCCCCTCCAGAATAAAAAAAAATCCTGATAATTTACTCACTCCCATGTTATCCAAGATGTCTTTCTTTCTACAGTCTCAAAGAAATTAAGTTTTTTGAGAAAAACATTCCTGTTTTTTCTCCATGTAGTGGACTTCTATGGTGGCCAACGATTTGAAGGTCCAAATTGCAGTTTCAGTGCAGCCCCAAAGGGCTCTACACAATCCCAGCTGAGAAATAAGGGTCTTGTGTAGAGAAACAATCAGTCATTTCTTAACAAAAAAAATGTATATACTTTTTAACCACAAATGCTCGTCTTGCACTAGCTCGACCTCAAGCATTATGTAATCATGTTGGAAAGGTCACATGAGACATAGGTGGAAGTACCAAGTTTTTACATAACGAACGTCCAGAGAAAGTCAAATGCCTTTCACATGATGATTTTGAAGTTGGAGTAGAATATGAGATGGAGTTTTTCGTCCCGTCCCCCCCCCACCACCTTTTTGAATCAAAGTACACAGGCGAAGAATTAACCAAGTGTGACATTTTCAGCATGCAGAGCTAGTGCAAGAGAGGCATTTGTGGTTTAAAAGTGATTTAATTATTATTATTTTTTTTTCAGAAAATGACCAATCGCTTCGCTAGATAAGACCCTTATTTCTTAGCTAGGATCGTGTAGTGCCCTTCGAAGCTCCATTGAAACAGAAATTTGGACCTTCAAACCGTTGGCTACCATAGAAGTACACTACATGGAGAAAAATCCTGAAATGTTTTCCTCAAAAAATTAAATTTCTTTAAGTCTGAAAAAAGATGGATGACATGGAGGTGTAAATTATCAGGAAATTTGTATTCTATAAGTGAACTCCTTTAGGATTATTGCTTCAGCTTCTTGAGCACTAGAAATGGTCTCTACAGTACATATTGGAGAGCAGTGAAGTGCTAAGATGTGGTCACCATGCAGAAAACGTATATTGCCTTTACAGTACGCCACAGAAATCTCAAGACATTTTCTCTTTGACTCATTTCATCATGAGGTCACTCGCCCCAGAATGAGTCAATTCTACTTATCAACCCTGAACGGATTTGCACTGTGCAACCTGTCTGTCGGGACTGAAATATTTATTGCCATCATACTCTTGGGGAAACAACATGAACTCACACAACAATACCCCACAGGGGAAGGTAAAATTGCTATTTACCATATCTTTAGAATCCCATTTACATTTTTTTTATAATCTAAAGTAGCATATTTTGAATAAGATGTTAAATTGAGGATGGTAGTTGATTTATTTTAGAGACATGATATATTTAAAGCTTGTTTAGCATCATTAAGTTCTTATTTGTCTTTCAGCAGCTGCTTTGACACAACATCTAGCTTTAAGTAATGTACATTTAAAAAAATTGTGATAGTGAAGTTACTTCTTGGTGGTGTTTTCATTTCTGTGTGCGAGTTTAGTCACCAGTGTGCTTTCTTTAAGGTTACTTGTCATTTAGCAGACGATTTCTACTATAGTACCCAAATGGCAGGAGCTGTTTCCCTAGAGCAACATGGTATTAAGTGTCTTGATGAAAGGCTTGATTGTGTTAGGCTTCACTTAGAAACTCCCCAGTTTATGTGTCAGTCCTGCCTAGAATCACATTTGTGACGTCCACGTTATCAGCACAGTCTTAATCACCAGACGGCCACTCACAGAGACAGTGACTGGCCAAATTGCCTGACTTAGAGTGTTTTCACATTTTATACGATAGCTTCAGTCCATACCCAATTTCAATTGTTCCCCTCTGGTCTGCATTCACACTTTTTCCCTAATAAGTCGAACCGCTTCCGTCATCAACATGTGGCAACAAGCTTGTAAATGCATATCAAAATAATCACCTTCTCGGTTTTGCAAATCTATTTCAAGCACATATCGAATAAATTATTATTTATGTATTTGGAGCAATGTACTGTACTGTGTCTTAAAGCTTTTCATTTCTGTTTAGAGGCGCTTGAACTGCTGTCTGGTTTCATTGTCGATACTGTAGCTGAATTCTGTGTTCCAGAGTCAAAAGCAGCCCACTTTTTAAGCTCGTCTTCAGAAAGTCAAGCTCACAGATCTTAAGGGCAAACAGAATAATATCTTGCCGTTTTGTCGATCGCCTTAGTTTTTGCTCATAGTAAAATTGTGATATACACACTTGTGGGCATATCAGCACATAGAAATTGAACATGACTCATTTAATTAAAAATAGACTTTTAGAAATAACATTTGAATGAAATAACATTTTGAAGTAAATGTTTTAATAATTTTTGCATATTAAAAATGATGCCTTTCAGAGTCGTGCTGCGTGCCTCAACCAGTAGCCTAGATGACAAGAACCCTCAACCTCATTTTCATGAGAAGTCATGCAGTTGTGAACATTTTTGACACTTGGACCTTTGCAGGGTTCATAATTGCCCATAATTTCTTTGCCATGTTAGCCTGGTATATGAAAAACACCTTTGGAAATGTCTACAGTGCGTATAGATATTTAACCTTGCAAATAATAACCACCTTTTCAACGTACTGCATGTTTAGAAGTAAGTCTAATGATTTTGCCTGAGGTGTGTGTTGGACTTCCTACTCTACTGTGTTTTAAAGAACATTATTTTTGCACTTTCTTACTAATAAGCCATTTGAATCAAACATAAGGAGCTTTATACCTCCACAGCTTCATTTATAATCATAGTTAACTATCCAGAACAGATGTTCCTATCTACTGTATGGGTTATTGTTTTCTTATCCATCCGTTACTTCGTATTTCTTTGAAGCGGAATTATAATTTTAATGGATTTTTATGCTTGATGCACCAAGAAGTCACCTTCTCAGGTCCACAATCCCTTTGGATTTCAACACACCGAATGAGAGCTGAAACCTATAGCCCTTTTCAAAAGCCTGCCATCCACTTGAAGTGCTGTGCGCTAGACATAATAACACAAGAGCCAAATAAATTTAGTTTGTGTTCTTCCATTTAGTCCGCAGTATTTCCCCCTTACTCGCCACTGCAGTCTTCGCCCATAGGCTGGTGTGAATGCAGTAATGATTGCTGAATTATGCAGCAGACCCTCTGATAGGCCCTTTTGCCTTTACTCAGAACTCCCTTTCAGGCATCTGTCCTTTACGTTATTGAACTGACTCTTCAATATTTCTCTTTTTACCTCCTTTGCTCCCATCATTCCCACTTCACACACTCTGCTCCTTTCCAAACGACCACATCTCTTTCATTTTTTTTCACCCCCTCTTCTCTGCCTATTGGTCTTTCCCAAACGGATCTTGCTTTCCCAAGTCTTAATCCCCCATTCTGTGTGTCTTTCTCCCCAGTGTCAAAAGAACCACAAGGAGAATTAATGGGGGAGAGAAATGAGAGAAGAAATTATGACGTCAGCCTGCCTTCTGGTTCAAAGCTATGACATTAGCAGCTCCGGCACTGAAACACAGCCAGTATGACGGAGAGATAGATGTGCATTTGCGTTTGTGGGTGTGTGAGTGTGCTGCCAAGCCCTGAGTCAGTGCTTTACTTAATATGCATGTTAGTGCGAGTATAGGTACGTCTGTGCTATACGTCACACGGTATATCACACTATTGCCTGTCCGTGCACTCAGGTACACGCTGTTTGTGTGTAAATAAGTGTGTTTAGTGGGAGGTTAATTAAAGAGAGTGTGTATGTGCACATCTACAGAGAAGGCGGAGGGATGGGTGGGTAGGTTTTGATGGCTGGCGTACAAAGTGACTTGAAAATGATTCATGGTGTTGCTGGCGCTTACATGGCCTGCCATTTGTATCAGCACAAGCGCGCCGTCTCTCCCTCCCTCTCTCGTTCTTGTGTGCTCTCGCTTTTTCGCTCATTGTGCGAGGAACACAAACAAAAGGCGCGGAGGGCGGCCTCATCCCCTCTGCTCTTCTTTTATATTCACTTTTATTTACTCAGTCTGTTCTGGATCTACCCAGGCAGAGATGGACGCTTTACAGCCAGGCTGATTTATAGCGGAGAATCGAGAGTCTCTCCTGCGTTGACGGATCTAATGCATGAATCAGTGCAGGAGGAGTAATGATTTCCCATGTTCCCTGGGGAGTGGTGGGGTTCAGAGAGGTGAGGTGTGTTAGCTTTCCTCTCCAATCCCTGTGCAGCTACTAAACTACCTCTGCTAGGTTAATGTGTCTTGGTGGCGTCCTAATTGATGCTGATGGACTGTATGCTGACGGCTTGCCTTTCATGTCTGAATACTTCTAACAATCCTTCTTTCTATTCTCCTTCAAGGTCTTGTTCCTGCATAAAGCGCTACTCACCCAAGTGACTCTCTGGCCGTGTCATGGCGGCGAGGCCCGCCCTTTCGTTCTTATTGGCTGTGCTGGCATGCACTGGGCCGGCCCAGCCCTCCCCCCCACTGCTGCTCCGCCCCCGGGAGAGAGAGAGGGACTCTGGAGGGGCTTCGGGCGGAGTCAACATCGCTGTGGTCCACTCCGGCTCCTCCCACCTCCCGGAAACGAGCGCCGGGGTGGGGGGCGTGGGTGGCGCCTCTTCGGCGGGCTCTGGCTCTGGTGCCGGGCCAAGCAGCAGCAGCAGCAGTAGCAACTCGGGGACGGGTTTTCTGAGTCGGGCCTGGTCGGGACAGGTGGGTGAGAGCGTCATGACGCCGTGGGGACCAGCGAACGTGATCTGGTTGGCGGTCAACGAGAGCAGTCCCGGGAGCCTCTTGCTACAGTTGTGCGAGTTACTGGCTACCACTCCACTACAAGGCCTTGTGTTTGAGGAAGAGAAGCCGCCACCGCCCAACCGTGCACCGTTAGCACCTATGCTGGAATTTGTCTCAGCCCAGACAGGAGTACCTGTGATTGCCGTGGGAGGAGGGGCTGGCTTGGGGAGGGAACCACAGGTGAGAGTTAAAATTCATTCTTGTTGACTGAGATTTAATGGTTCTTCATGAATTTGAGAACAAATTTTATTCTCGAACCAAAAATGTGACCTGGGACCACAAAACCAGTCATAAGGGTCAATTTTTTGAAATTGAGATTTATACATCACCTGAAAGCTGAATGAATAAGCTTTCAATATTTAGCCGAGATGCAACTATTTGAAAATCTACCGGACTATTGGAATCTAGGGGTTCAAAAAAATGAGAAAAACACCTTTCAGATTGTCCAAATGAAGTTCTTAGCAATGCATATTACTAATCAAATATTACATTTTAATATATTTATTGTTGGTAAATTTACTAAATATCTTCATGGAATATAATCTTTACTTAAAGGGGTCATCGGATGCCCATTTTCCATAAGTTGATATGATTATTTATGGTCTTAATGAAAAATCTATAATATGCTTTGGTTAAAAATTATCAATAGTAGTGTAATAAAACTTCAAAAAGGTAAATTCAAGGTAAAAAGGAGTCAGCTCTGCAAAAATCAGTTGATTCTATTGCATGTTCCTTTAAATGCAAATAAGCTCTGCTCGCCCCGCCCCGCCCCACCTATCTTCTCTCCGTGGAGTGACAAGCCATTGTTTTCATTAGCCACGAAACTTGCTAACTAGCACATTATTAGGAAAGGTGATTACATAGATTCATAAAAAAAACATATACTCACTTCTGCTGTAAGTGAAGCTGGATCACGGATGATCACAGATGCATTTATGTAGATGGTGAGGCCATTCTATATAAAAACAAAAGTCATCCACTGCGTCTTCAGCGGCTCAGATGTCGGGAGTAAACTATGTTCATCATTAAATCCAACAAAAGGAACACCTCACTTAGGAGTCATTCTTGTCTACATCTCTGCTCCGGCTTCAAAGCGCTGCCGATTGGACTGTTACAGCTCATTCAGGGCAGGTCTGAGGTAAGATGCCTGTGTCAATCAATCTATCATAGAAGCGGCCTCTGTTGATGTTACATCACTCCAACAAGAAGCTGAGATGTCTTGATTTGAAAAAGGTGAGATGATTTTTATAGATTAAATAAAAACCACTGGGTGGATTTTTATCATTATAGGGTAGATGTGTACAAACACTGCCAACACACATTCAAACAACCATCCAAACAACATGCAAAAGTAAACTTTACATCCGATGACCCCTTTAATATCCTAATGATTTTTGGCATAACAGAAGAATCGATAATTTTGACCCATACAATGTATTTTTGGCTAATGCTACAAATATACCCATGCTACTTTATACCAAGAACAGTGACTATAAAAAAAACTATAAAGATAAATATAGTTAATATTAAGTGACTTGTTGACTATAACACCATTGGGTGATTTTGCTCTATTTAATCAAAAATGCGTTGTTTCGTTTATGAATGAATATACGTTTTTAAACAAATCTAGTCAAATTATTAAATTTCCCATTTATAAAGACAGTCACCTGCTTTATTCCTGAATGATTCAGCCATTTGAACGAATCAAATGAATGAAATGATTCAGTACTTAAATCAGACTTGCTGCCACCTACTGGCAGATTTAGTTTCATTTTTAAAGTATCTTTTCAGTTTTAAATCATTTAATATTTCTGTATTAAAAATCTCATATTTAAAACATTAATCTCAACACGAATTTATCAATTTGATTGCACTCATGCCACCTCTGAGCCTCATTAAACATATGAAAATACACCTACAAGTCACTTTTGTGTTCTTCTGCACCACCTCTGTGGTACAAATACATTTAGTTAATACTGATTTCATTTGATTGGTAACTTATTCTTATTTGACTTGTTCTGTTGTTTTAATTAGAAATTTCAAAAAGCTTAAAAAGAGTATATATATATATATTAGTGGTGTCAAAATTAGCACGTTAACGCAGGCGATTAATTTTTTCATTTTAACGCGTTCAAAATATTTAACGCAATTAACGCATGGGCGGGGCCACCCCACTCACAACTGCTTCTGAAATGCTTTTATTTAAATGCGCAGAGCATCTTTACGAACACATCAAACAGGAGACTTTTCAGATGCGCGCTCCAACTTTACTTCAGCACCAGACGCGAGTCAAACGACCGCGGAAGCGGTACCGGTGACGAGGAGCTTAAGTAAAACGTCAACTTTATGTTGTTTCTACATTAATTTGAAGCATTAAAGTGAAATTATTGCAATATAAAAGTATAATTAAAAACTTTAATGTCAGGTAGAATTAATCGCGATTAATTTCAGGTAAAATGTGTGATTAATTAGTTAATTTTTTTTAATCGATTGACACCACTAATATATATATATATATATATATATATTTTTTTTTTTAATTGACATGAAAGATGAGATACTTTTAATAAAATTGCCAAAATGCCATTACAAAGGTAAAAACTAAATTCTCCTGTAAATCACAGCAAATTTTTGATCAGGTTTTTTGATTATTAATTAGAAGGTGCTCCTGAAAAAAAAAAAAGTAAGCATAGAGCCCTGGCTTAAATTTCTCAAACTGGGTGATTGGGTGTCAATGTTTTTATCATTCACCTGCCCGAAAAAAATCATATCGATATTGTTTCTCTGTGCCTTTATCATTATAGTTGAGGTGTGGACTTTGCTATTCTTTAACATTGAGAATGATTTTTAGAACTATATCTTTATCATTATTGGTATGAACAACGCCTTAAGTCCATAAAGTCCACCTTTCATTGATTCCTAAAAGTTAACGGTCATACTCCATACGACCCCAGTTGATGAATCAATGTCTTCTGAAGCGATGTGTGAGGGGAAAAATACTAATATACTAACATTGCTTCCAGCCAGCTTTCCGAACACTGTGAAGCTTATGTAAGTGCGTAGTGAAACTCGTACAAGCAGTTTGAGAAACTCTGCCTCTGCATCATTTCATGTGTAAGTTTCACAAACATGAAAGTTAATTTTACACATTTTAGAGCACTTTATAGGGTTAATGAACTAAGAAATCAAAATTCCTTTGATCTTTAGATATATAAGAGATCATTGTACTATAAAAACGTCCTGTGAGTTTCAGAACTCAAAACTTTCATTTCTCAAAACAGCTTATATAGAAGCAGTCTCCCAGAAAGAAAGGTTGTGGAATGTGCCACTTTATGACATAATTGTGTGACTAAACCCTGCCTCTGCAGAAGAAGACCAACACCTACATCACTGTTTAGCCCCGCCCACCGATTTATGCACATAGAGAGAAGCCAACGCAGGTCTACGCAACAGAAAATAGCCCAATACTTCTAAATAATGATGTTTTTTGATGTAAAATCTTGATAGCATTATAAGTGAACCTCTGAGATGTTCACAAGTCTTTAACTTGGAGTCTGAGCCAAGTCTGAAGTCTTTGTCGCTGGAGTCTAAGTCAAGTCTTGAGTCTTTGGTCATGAGTCTGAGTCGAGTCTCAAGTCATTTAATGGCTCGCTAGTCTTTTTTATTTAAAGAATAGAATTAGAAAAGAGGGTGTTGGAGTTGGAAAGTCAAATAAAGATGGAAAAGAGATGTTTTTAGCCGATTCTCAGCTGTTCGGAGTGAGTTGGGCAGGTCCTTCCATCAGAAGGGTACATTTAATGTCAGTCAGTGAAAGTGATTTTGTGCCTCTTTGGGATGGCACAATAATGTGCCGTTCACTTGCAAAACGCAAGCTTCTAGAGGGCACATAAGTCTGAAGTAATGAATTTATGTAAAGGGGTGCAGAGCCAGTGGTGGTTTTGTAGGCATACATTAATGCCTTGAATTTTATGTGAGCAGCTATTGGTAACCAGTGCAAATTGATGAAGAGAGGTGTGACGTGCGTTCTTTTCGGCTCATTAAAAATGAATCTTGCAGCTGCATTCTGAATTAATTGTAAAGGTTTGATAGAACTGGCTGGAAGACCTGTCAAAAGAGCATTGCAATAGTCCAGCCTGAACAGAAAAAGAGCTTAAACAAGAGCTTAAACAAATTACCATGTTCAAAACAGTTTTTCTGTAATTAAATTCTATAATAAGAGTCCGATCTACTTTGATACATAAGGAAATATGTTGCACAGATATTACAAAACCATACAAATTAAGTATTTCTTTTTGACATAAGTCAGGTTTATACAATTAAAGCTCCAAAAGGCATGACCTCTATATTTTCTTCCAAGCAGAGGTCCTGACGAAAAAATAAAATACATTTTTACATGTTTTGTATTTTTACATTTATACAGATATAGATACATACATGCAAGGCCATGTGACGAAAAATGCTGTTTCTGTTCAGGGTTTTCCTCCTGAAATCTATACTGTTTTAATATTTTACTTAAAAGCATTATCTACTAAAAATATATACAATAATCAAAACGTTCTCATCTTGAGCAGAAAAGAAAGATAACCAGCAGTTTTAAAGTTTAAGTTTAATCCCAGCCATCTAACAACAATTTCCTTAATTATAACTACATGATTTTTTTTACATGTTCTTAGCCTTCAGATTAATAATGCTAAATGTAGATCAGAAACGTCATGCCATGTTTAAAAAGTCAGGTTATTGATAGATAAATAGATAGTAAGAAAAATAACTAGATTTGCAGCATTGTTTTTTCTGCTGTGTTTTAGTTAAAGTAATCTATAATTTTGCTGCTCACCGTGTTTCTGTTGTTAAAATAAAAACGTTGTCTGCAGCTCTTAAACTTGGCACTGGTGCACGTCCGGAGAAAGAGAGAGAAAGCACACAGAGCTGAAAGGGCTTGAATAAAGCGTGTTTGGCTTTAGATAAAAATACAAGCGTATATAGCACTAAAAGGTATTTACCATAAACAACATTCAGCACTTGTTATGTGATCCACTCCACTTTTTTGACGCGCTGCTCACCTAAAATGGTGCTACTTTTAGGGTTCACGATCCGGATGGATGTTGAGGTGTGGATGCAGTTCCTTTTAAATATCAGTTATATAAATATTTAAGGATAAAAGTCTTGAGTTGCTTTTAAAATATTTACAAGTACTTTTCCTCGAGTCAAGTCAAGTCAAGTCAAGTCAAGTCTGGAGTCATGTCAGGTCGAGTCTGAAGTCTATAAAAATGCGACTTGAGTGCGACTCAAGTCCAAATCACTAACTCGAGTGCCCATCTCTGCCAAGAACGGTACACAATAATAAAAAAAAGCCAGTTCATGTCTTTAAAACAAATTAAGCATAGGTAAAATTTCTGACTAATTTGTTGCCTGCAAAAAATTTGATTCCCTTAGAATCCACAGATGCTTTAAATTGGCATCAATGGAAAAAGATGCTTTTTGTAGTTACGGCAGGTACTACCTGGACTAGACTAGTCAGACAAACCCTGACCCCTCGGTGCAGTGTAATTGAAAATAAACTAAAGCTCATTACCATTTTCTTTAGACCTAATTCTTTTTTTTTCCTGGAATGCACAATAGCTCTTTCCTCCAGAGATGTAGGAGTATTTGGTCATTTTTCAGCCATGACCTCAGTTGTCCTCTCTATGTACACTGCTCTCAGCGGCCTGGAAAAGCACTGAGCTGTCTCCCAGATATGCCTCTTCTAATTTTAGTGAAACAGTGGGTAATTATTCAAAGTATTAAGCATTAGTCAACAATACAGGTCACTCTGGGCTTTTTCTAAACAGTGAATGGGCAGTAAACAGAACAAAATGTTGTCTAAGAAAGCCTGTGTAAAATAGTAAAATGTTTTACCAATGTTATGGTAGGTACTTTTTGAATTACGAAGTCTATACACACTGTAATTTATATGTTTTGGCTTTAAAAAGATGCTTAAAAATGCAGAGGTTTGCAAAAGTGATGGTCATTCGACCATAACTTGAGAAAATTGAATCCAGAAGTTGTATCCTATGATTGGTTTAAAAAACTGTGGACCACTCCCAGATTCATTTTTTTGCTGTTTATAGAGTCTAGGGCTGTCAGATAGGATATTTCAAGACACATTTGTGACCCTGGATCACAAAACCAGTCATAAAGGTCATTTTTTTTTAAAATTAGATTTATATAATCTGAAAGCTGAATAAAGGATAAAACCATATTTGGCTGAGATACAACTATTTAAAAATCTGGAATCTGAGGGTGCAAAAAAATCCTAATATTGAGAAAATCGCCTTTAAAGTTGTCCAAATGAAGTTCTTAGCAATGCATATTACTAATCAGACATTGTTTTAAAATATTTATGTAGGAAATGTACAAATGTCTTCATGGAACATGATGTTTACTTTATATCCTAATGATTTTTGGCATATTTTTGACCCATACAGTGTATTTTTGGCTATTGCTACAAATATACCTGTGCTATTTAAAACTGGTTTACATTTTATTGACTGTCGGGATTTGATTTGATGCTTTCCAAAGGAAACAGCTAAAGCACCTTTAATCTAAATGTAAACTAGTATGTACAGTATTAAGATGACATTGTACTTTCATAGCAAGGTGCCATCAGTAACTGAAAACCTTTTGAAGATGGTTTTGTACCGACTCTGTGATTACAGTGCACAAGTGTTATTCGTACACAAACACATCCGGTACATCTATTATGCTTAGAAATGACTCAGTCAGAGGCCTTTTGAAGGTCTCTTTTGTCACTTAAGCCTCATGCTGTCAACACATGCCCTGGATTTACAATATTTAAAATCTCTGTCTGTTTCGCACTTTCCCTCTCTCCTTTGAACAAACACCGTCTGGGCTTGTTTGGAAAAATCCCTACTTAAATTATTCATTCGGCAGCAACCAGGATCTGCCACTCGCATGTGACAGTGGACTTAAAATTCGCCGTGTCGCACTACTTAATAAGATTTCGGCATAATTAAGATGACCAATTAAACTCGGAATAAGTTTCAGGCTACCTATGTTGTTTTATTCACACTTGGGAGGCAGCCTCTCCGCCACCGCATTTCTCTCCTGTGGAAAAATATTACATTACATTTTCATTTGCTTGCTTAGGCTTTAATTAACTACACTTAGAAAGGCTCATGTGTTGTGGATTGGTGAGAGCGTGGGTTTGGAGCCATGGAGTTAACTCTCTCTCGCAGGGCACGTCTCCAGAGACTTCTTTTACCTCTTCACAAACCGCCAACCAGAGCAAACACAAAGGAGTCACTTAACTGGTTTAATTAGGACAGTAATTAATTACATCATGTGGTTAAATATTTCTGTGCGAGAAGTAGGTAGATGTTTCAGACACTATTCTGGCACCTGTCACACTCTGCCAGAGCTGCAAAATCTAATGCCGCAAATCCAGTTTCAAGTGCTCAATGTAGATTGATTTCAGCCGAATCAAAGCTGCGGCATCAGAAGAGACTGAAGTCTGTTAGTACTGGGATTCTTTTGAAAACACAAACACCTCAGGCGCTCGCTCTCCCCCTGAAAGAATCAAAAATACATGTAGAATTGCATATTGCTTCTGTTTTAGGCAGATTTTTTGGTGTCGTTTTTAAACATGGCCTTGCAGGGTCCGTTTTATTCTCTGAAAGCTTTTGAATAAAATAAAATCACTTCGTCCATCTGGACCTCAATATGGAACATAATGCAGTACAGACGATTATTGCCATCTCAGGGGCACAAGCTAGCACATGCACAACTTCTGGTTCAAGTATAGCGCTCGCATATGAAACCAGCAGGGTTCGCTCGCCAGGAAATTATAATGCATAGCTATGCGATGCTGTAAAATATCTGACATTCATGCAACACTGCAGTACATCCTGAAGTGTTTCTCCCTAGCAACAGCATTAAATATATCATTGTGGAGTCTAGTAATTTCAAAGGCTGCGACCTCTGATTACAAGTGGGAAAATGTTAAAATAATTATAATAATAGCTGTTGAAATGTCCCTTAAGAAACTCAACCTATTTAAATTGTTGGACTTCTCAATTATCTATATGTGAGATGTGTGAGAAATTGGCACATCTAAAATTCCACAATCCGGTTCGAATAAAGAATGCTTCCTGTCACATTTAAATAGGTCGTTTCTGGGAGGAAAAAATAATTGATTTTATATCCTTACCGATATAGATTCGATCTATACGTTTCCAAAAATACGGTGCGTTTAGTTTGGTTGCTGAGAGGTTGCAAAGCAGGCTGTTCCAATTCTCTATGTACAGAATGTAATTGCTAACAGAAGGTACTTCATTAGCACATATAGATTTACATCTGGGGTCATTTAGAGCTGAAATTGATCTAGTAGTGTTTAATATACTTTATATTGTTTTGCAATTTAATCCAAACCTTCCCACCTGCAATGCATTTAATGCATGCAGCAAATCCAGTTTCAAGTGCTCAGTGTAGATTGATTTCAGCCGAATCAAAGCTGCGGCATCAGAAGAGACTGAAGTCTGTTAGTACAGGGTTTCTTTTGAAAACACAAACACCTAAGGTGCTCGCTCCCCTAAAAATAGAATCAAAAAGAAACAGTATTGACTTTTGCTTCAGTTTTAAACAAATGCAAAAGTTGAAAAAGAGAAAAATCACTATTAATTATACAGTAAATACTATTACATTTTTTGTATTATATATTTTATATTTCATTGTATATGTACATCAGGAAGGGGCTCTCCCTCCCTCTTGCTTTAAGTAAAATATAATAAAAGATATATACTTGCTCCAATTTTGACGTATCAAATTTATCAAGGTATTTGATTCCAATACAGCGTTGAAGGAAATGTAGAAGTGTGGAAAATGTAACCTGACCCATTTAAGTGCTTCACTGCTGCAAGTTACAGTACTACTGTAAGCTCTTTGAGCTTTTACAAGCTAGTCTTCATTTAAATATAGAGCGGAAGTGAGCCTTTATGCCTGGTTAATGCTCTGCAGTCATGACATTTTTCTCCTCGCCAGGTTTGCGGCTCCTCTGTCTGGTTATTATATGAAAGACTCGACGTAATAGCCTGGCTTTGTCCTTTGGTCACACAGTGTGAACACTTGTTTTGCATGTTTGAGGTGTTGTGTTGTAATGAGCATGTTAGAAAACGTGCTGAGTGCCTTGAATGCTGACAGAGATGTTAAAATTCCCCTCTTATTTACAGGTATGTATCATGAATATACTAACAATGTAAGTGTAATTATGAAAAAAAAAAAGGCAGATTGCCAAGGTAACGCCTAGGGGGGAGTTATTCATAAGGGAAGAGCACTGTGGTGTTAATTGAGATTTTATTTGCATAGGAAGTGTACTATTCTAGATGAAGACGAATTCAATTCAGCAGCAAGTTGTTTGTGGTTGTCATGACCGCTATTTTGCTGTGTTATTATGCCAGGTGTCTGTACTCCTTTAAAAAAAAATGCTGGGTTAAAAAACAAGCCAATTTGGGTAGTTTTTAAGCACAATGTCAGGTAAATAATAGACCGATGACATGCTGTGTTAATCTTATCTGATAAATTGGGGTGCTTATTTACCCAGCATGCTGGGTTACACATTTAACAGATGGTAGCTGGTTTTGACTAGAATCCTGAGATGATTTGACTTCCTAAAATGGGTATTATTTTAATCTTTATGTAACTCTAGAAATAAAGTGATTAATGGTGAACTTGAATAGGCTCTTTTTGCAGTCACAAAAAATTATTAAAGGATTAGTTCAGTTCCAGAATAAGAATTCCTGATGATTTACTCACCTCATGTCATCCAAAATGTTCATGTCTTTCTTTCTTCAGTCGAAAAGAAATTAACTTTCCAGGATTTTTCTCCATATAGTGGACTTCAATGGAGATTAATATGTTTAAGGTCCAAATTGAAGGTTTAAATGCAGCTTCAAAGGGCTCTACACCCAACCAATGAATAAAGGTTGTATCTAGCTAAGCGATCTGTCACTTTCTAACAAAAATTCAAATTGATATACTTTTTAACCACTGATGCTTGTCTTGCATTAGCTTGGCAGAAGGTAAAACAATGATGCTGGATGATATTGAAGTTAGAGTTACCTTTTTAAACTGGAGTGCACAGACGAAGAACTATCCATGCATAACCTTTCCAACATGATTATGTAATGCGTGAAGATGAAGACGTGCAGTTGTGGTGAAAAAGTATATAATGTTTTATGTTTTTAAGAAAATGACCAATTGTTTCGCTAGATAAGACCCTTATTCCTCAGCTGGGATCATGTAGAGCCCTTTGAAACTGCGTTAAAACTGCAATTTGAACCTTCAATCCATTTGGTCCCCATTAAAGTCCACTATATGGAGAAAAATCCTCAAAAACCTTAAAGGAACACTCCAGTTTTTTGAAAATAGGCTCCTGAATAGCTCCTGAATATAGTCCTCAACTATTTCTGTTAGCTTAGTGGCTTGATGCCGGTCACATTGGAAGTTACCTAGCTGGGGACTATTTTCAGGCGCTGCGTAATATCATTGCACCTGCTGCACCCATGGTACGGCAGCAAAGTTCCCTGATTATTTTGCCAGAATAAGAGTAGTTCCTATCCATATCAGCCTAGAAAAAACTTTTCATTTTCTGTCCGCTGAGCACAATGTAACTACAGAAGGGTCAGGTTTTAAATAGGAAAATATAATCTAATCTCATTCTTATTTAAATAGGAAAAACCTCATCTGTTTAACTCTAGGGAAGTTGGAAAATGAACCTATTTTTTCCTTTAATGTTCGTTTAATTTCTGTTTGACAGATAGAAAGACATGAACATCTTGGATGAGATGGGGGTGAGTAAATTATGAGGAAATTTTTTATTCTGCCAGTGAACTAATTCTTTAAATCATTTATACATGACTCAGACAATTTAGCTAAAATTAGCGATTTGGCTCTTGAAAATCAAATTAATTAAAATCCAGAAATAATATCTGTGGACAGACAACCATGGAGTTAATATATACCAGGACATATGTGCTTAAGTCAGTGTACGCTAAAATTCACTTTTACAAATGGATGTCTACGGAAAAAAAGTACAAATAACACCACTTTACTGTGAGACATCAGAGATCACCTCTATTATGATCAACAAAGCTGTCTATACGGTAACTGTGTGCAATAACAGCTTGTTGATTGTAACGGGGGCCATCTTGTATGGCCACATCTCTTTACTCGCTCTGACACAGTGGATTTATAAAATGAATTCAAACTGAGAAATATTTTGAGTATATTTTGGTGCAGGCGTATTAACCCAGAGGTTTTTAAAGCATACAGACAAAGCCCTCATTCCCGCAGAGCACTTCACACTTACATTTCTCTATGTAAACTTCTCTAAAGAAATAAATACACTTGAAATGCTTTTTGTAAGCTAATCTTTTTTTCCAATTCAAGCTGTTTACATGCAGATGTAAGTAATCTGACGTGGAAATGAATGATTTGTATGTATATAATTTGCATCACTGCAATTACAATATTTACTCTAATGTGTTGTTTTAGCAGCTGCAGTATACACAAAACATCTGCCCAGAAATGATCCTTCAGAGGTCACACTTAGCTCGTCTGAATTTTCAAGAAATAAAGTCAATTATAAAAGCAGCACATTTCTCATTTAATGACCAGAGTCACCAGAAGGCACAAAACAGATGTCATGCCACATTCGTGATATATTTGATCATGATTATGATGCATTAGCAAGTGTCAGACTAAGCGTTGCTATTTTTCACTATCAGAAATACGGCTTTATGTCAGAGTCATAAATCTCCTCCATTGTACAGTGGAATGGTCACCTTCCGGGATATAGAAAAAAAGATGCTGAGATGAGCTGAAGCAAAGCCGAACTGACTGTTTCGAATCCCGAAGCAGCCAAGGACACTAATGTCACCTGAAACACAGGCTTATGAATAGCAATGAATCCTTTACGTCATGCTGTGTGGGTATTAAGAATGACTGTATTGATCTGAATGAGTAAGAAGCAGAGGGTAAATGGAGGGAAGAGAAAAATACCTGATGAATGAGAAATACTGAAACAAAGGGCTAGTAGAAGGTGCATCTGAATCTACGAGCAGACATTCAGAGAAAATTTAGGCTGGGAACAGAAGTGGAATCTGTGATGACCTAGTCTTTCAGATGTTCCTCTATTTATGCATAATATGTCAAAAAGTTTTAGCATGTCCCATATTTTCTTGTTCTTTCAGGAGAGTGGCTCCGTCTACTTGCAGTTCTCGTGCTCCACTAGCCTGCAGCTGGAGGTCATTTTCGAAGTTCTGGAGGAGTTTGATTGGACGGCTTTCTCTGTGGTTACCACACGCCACCACGGCTATGAGGACTTCCTGGCCATGGTAGAAGGCATGATAGATGGCTCCTTCATCGGCTGGGAAAGAAAGAGCGTGGTGATGCTTAACCTGACTGATGACCCGGGAGGGGCTCGCACACGCAGGCTGCTGAAAGAGAATGAAGCACAGGTCAGGAGTGAGAATATGAATGCAGTGAAGTGTGAAAGTCTGAAACCACTAGTAAAAATGTTTCTATTTTGTGTACTTTTATAAATTAATACATTTCACTTAAAAAAAAGAGTTGTGTCATGAAACTCTAGATGATGGTGCAGGCTGATGGGTTGTTAATGGGGATGTAACAATATCAAAATCTCACTATACAATATTATCTTGATATAAAGTCCATGATACAATATTTATTGCAATATTTTAAAAAAAGACTTGAGAAAAATTGTGTATAGTTTAAAGCTAAATTACTCTTTCTAGTTCAAAATTAAGAGCTCCATCCCATTTTCTCAACTAAGAAAACTTAAGTAAAAAAAAAAAAAAGTTTTTTTTTTTTTGTGGTGTACTGTCTCAGTCTAAATTACATTCACATTGGTATTTTAGGAAGCCAAACTAATTAGAATATAATAATAGAAATGCCAACAATTTTATATTATTGTTATTCCTATGACAGTAGTAGCCATACTACATTGTAAAACAATTGCACTGTAAAATAAATGAAAATGAGTATTTCATAGGTATATTATTTTTGCTTTATAATACAGTAGGGACATTACAATACTTCTTTCATAATTTCTACACTTGAAAGAGATATTTTGAATTTGGACTGCAGTAACGTTACCCATTTAAACTGCTAGCTGTCAGCAATTCATACTGCACTTTTAAGCTTTTATTTTGACAGAAACGACAGTAGAGATTTTATTTTGGCGAGAAACTGCAGCTTCAGTGAAAACATTCTCACTGCAAATCTAGTGAAATGCTGTAATCGTCTGCCATGAAAATAAACTATAACTGGTGGCCGTTGTGTTCCCAAACACGTGTTAAACTCACAGAACATGCAATAAACTGCATTCACTATGAACTGAGCCGCTCTGAGGCACAGAAAATACCGGATCACGAGCTGATTGCCTAAACAAAGTGTGTGCTTTGCTTAGAAACACCGCGAAAACAGACTTGATGAAGGGATTAAACCATATTGTGCTTTCGTTTTTTGTTTGTTTGACAGCTACTGTGCCAAAGCATAATAGCCCAAAACACAAATTTAAAGATCTTTCTTGTTTAGAATAAATATAAATATATTTTAAAAACTAACATTGCCCGGAAGACCTATCGTTTCATGTTGTCATGTGACCGCGATGATATCGAGCTTTCGCAATACCACAATATAATACCATTACATACCTAGTTGTTAATGCAAACTGATGATATTCACAGCATTAATATACTTGGGACAAGCTGATTGGTTCATGTTATATCCACATCTAATAAGCTTGTTGCTTTACATTTAAATGGCTGGTTAGAATTCACTAGAGCATTCGCATCACGCTTTCAGAGTTCCTCTGTAACCCTCCACCTCCCCAGCTCCACCTGTATAGATCTGCTACGGGTTATTATATATGCTACTTGTGCAGCGGCATTAGTAATGCTGTATGTATTGGCAATAGCTGCTATAATCTACAACAACAGAAATAACCGACTGCAGCAACAATTCAGCAGCTTAGCAGATCTATTCCACCAAGACCAAATACATGACATGTCATATCCATAACCATGCTAAAATCTTCCAAGAGTTGTCATGATAGAAATTATATCAGCACAAAAGTCAACATTTTAGTTTAAAAATAAACACATCAGAATAGTATTTGGCTTGTCTTTTTTTTTTTTTTGCTTTAATGACAGCAGCACTCGAGCAGCTGCTTGAACTCAACAAGCTTGTGTAAAACCTGATGATCATGTTCTGCAGCATGATCTGAGAATGATCAAAGAGCAACTTGAGAATCAATGAAAACAAGAACATCTGACTGTCAGTACAAAGGAGTCACATGATCACCGTTGATCAAATTTACTTGCATTTTATTAGTTATATAGAAATTGTGCAGGATTATAAATTTTTCTTTCTCTCTCTCTCTCTCTCTCTCTCTCTATATATATATATATATATATATATAATTTATTTATCTTTTTTTTTTCATTTTTAACCGTTTATTTATTTTATTGGTAGCACTTTACAATATTGTGTCATTTGTTAACATTTATCACACTATTTATCAATTTTTGTTAATATTAGTTAATACAGCTGTTCATTGTTTGTTCATGTTAGTCCTCAGTCCACAGTAACTAATGTTAACAAACACAACTTGTGATTTTAACAATGCACTGGTAAATGCTGAAATTAACATTAAATTAATTCATAATTAAAATTAATAAATACGTAGATATTGTTCATTCTTAGTTCATGTTAACTAATGTTAACTAATGAAACCTTATTGTAAAGTGTTACCATTTTATTTGACATTTTTGATGATACAAACCCCAGATTTTCTGACATTTTGACATTCATTTAGTCAAATCTTCAAATCTCACTTTTTTGTACATCATTTTGCATCTTTTTTTTTATTTAAATCATAAAATAGTAGTTTCTATTATAGTCTTATTGTAATTGTTTATATATAGAGGGAGAGAAAGCATTTTTTTATCTGTTATTGGGACAGCTCACATTTAAAAGGCTAAATCTTAGTAATTCCCTTGTTTAATCTGTTACTAATCCGTTTTGTGAACTGCTCTGGAAGCTCTTTCTCTCTACTGCAATTGTCCAGTTCATTCTTATCCACTTTTTCGTTTCCTTTCATTGAACTATCGTTCCCACTCCACCAGCTCCCATTTCATTTTTTTCCCCTTTTTAATTCAAAGTGGCTTCTCTGGCAGTGCAATTAACAACTGTATTACCAAATCAGTCTTGGTTAATTATAGAATTATGAATATGACAACGAAAAGAGAAAAGACAGCTCTAATGCCCCAGAGAAATTATTCCATAGCACTCCAAAATCAGCAACATAAGGTAAAGCTCCTCATGCATTCGCCAAGTAACTTGCTCCATATTCCCAGCTTGATTTCATGATTAACCTTCTCTCTCATCGCTCATGTATCCGTTCCACTCATTCTTTTTCTTCCATCTCTCTCGCTCGCTCTCCTGCGTTCTTTGGCCTTTACGTGAAGGCTCCCAAAGAGAAGCAGGTCGCGCGACCTATGAAAGGGGAGATGGCATCCGTAATGTTACTGAGCAGCGTGACATTAAATGACAGTTTCCATCTGACCCAAAGGTGGCCAACTCAATTCCCCACAGGACTGTCCATGCCAGCAGACATCCTCGACGTTCAACGACTTGACTGATTAATTCTCCACAGTGTCCAAGCACCCAGACTTTCAGACCCTAATCAGTGACTGATACAGGAGCACATTCAAAGTGCCTGTCACAGTTCCCACATGGAAAAGAACGATGAAAAAATTGGGGTCGGCTTGATGCAATGTGATAGGAACTTTTTCGTTTTTTCTCGCACTGATTAAACGTCAGTTCATTTTTTGTAAAGACCCAACAGACACCCGCTACATCAAAGTGCAGATGTTATCGACAAGCTTTGTTATAAATGTAAAAACTCTGCCTCCAGTGATTTGCTTTGAAACATAAGCTTACTAGCTGTATTTCATTTTAATAAGCTTTACCAAAAAGACCAGCATGATGATAAGTTGTAAATGTAATACGTAAACTGCTCCTTTATCAAAACTGCTATCAGAATAAATAATCTGTTCCTCCTTCACACGTGTTTAACCCTCAGAGACCCAGCGCAGAAGAAATGCAACAGTTGTATAAAGCAATGAATTCAGAAACAAATTTTAAAGCCAGCTGACACAATTCTTGTGTATACTTGATACAGATATTCTAGTGATGGGAAAATGCTTACATGCCCTGAAATTTTGAACATACAAAAATTATATCTATCTTTTTGGTTAAAACGTATTAGTGGCAAAAACAATATACATTTTTAATTAAGAAGTATTTAAAAAAATCTTAATATTTAAATATTTAAAATATGCCTTAATGTGAATAATTATTGCAGTATTTAAAAATGGTCAAATAATGAAATGTATTAACTTCAATCATCACTGTATTGTTTCACTTAGTGTTTAAAAAACTGTGGTAAAATTTTGCAACCATAAATACCTTGTTTTGCAATTGTGCATGTCTTTTAACCTTGTAACTGTAACTCCCATTTTTGAAAATAGATGTGAATATGCAGTATTCAAACTTAATTTTTTATCGTTTATGAACAAAAACATTTTGTAATATGATTTTGATGTACATTTTCCATGCTAATGCAATGTCTGATTTTAAAATGGTTTTTAAAGGGTGAATTTTGAGATTTTAAGATTTCAAGTGATATATAATTTCTTATGATTTCTAAAGGCAACAAAGAAAGTCATTTTGTGACAAAGGTCCTACATAATTTGTAACACCAAAAAATGATAAAATATCTATTTAGGAGTCTTAGACTTTTCCAACGATATACAGTTTGTCATGATTAAATTAGGATTTTTTGTAAAATGGTGAAATACCCACTGAGGGGATGGGTGACAATTAAGGCAGAGCTGCCAACCTGTACGCATTTTGCGTAGCGGATACGCATTTTGACCTCAAAGTACGCTGGTACGATTTGTCACTCTAAACTATGCAAAAACCTGGCTAAGACTCTGTCCACATACGGTACTCAAATCAAGCAACAGAAAAAGAAGAAGAGTTTGACCAGTCAGAGCGGTTCTTTCGGTTTTGCGTTTAAATAATTTCCTTGCGTTTTATTTCTCTCCGAACTGTCTCTGTTTTTGTGTCCGTGAGTCTACGCGCTGATACGAGGACACCCCTCCCCGCTTAAAAAGTGCAACATACGACATTGTTCCTTGTAATGAGAAGCGTTTCTAAACCTGCTGTCCAACAAAAAAGAACATTATATTAAACAACATCAGTCGAATGTTAGAAATAACTTACGTTGGTGATCTTATGTGGCTTCTTATCACAAAATGAGGCAGAAATATATATTCTATACTGTAATAAAGGCTATGTCGATTAGCAATGGATTATAAATATACTTCATTGTTCTTAAAACCACCTCGGGTATTTTCAGAATGCAGACAAACTATATACTGTCGCAGTCGAGTGTTTATTGTTTTAATATTTAATCATTCAAGGGCAAATTTATTCAGTTACAGCGATAGCTGGATGGTTTTGCCCATATAAGGATTTCCTGCAGTATAGTCAGTTGTATTGCTTCTGTTCTGTTACGCAACTTTACTGAGCGAGGGCGCCCTCCTGCTTCCAGTATGAATGAAACATGTATTTATAGCACTAAATAATGGCCAATCCATAAAAGTAATACTTCTCTCAAAAGAAATTTGATGTAGACATATGATAATGTGTTTTTTCTACAGTGTACTGGAGTTTTTTAATAGCATTTTAAAATGCAAATCTAAAAAATTCCTTTGATCCATCAGAACCAAACAGAAAACCAGGGCTAAAAAACATGTATTGAACCGTGGGTTAACTGCACTGTTGCAACCAACACTACCCCCCAACCGGGTGGTAATCAAAAATGTTTTCAAGGGTTGGCAGGTCTGATTAAGGGGTTAAACTATAGCCCAGGGCAAATGTGTTTATATATGTAATTACTCCAGTCACATGGTCTTTCAGAAATAGTTCTAATATTCTGATTTGCTGCTTAAAAAACATTTATAATAATTATGATGTTGAAAAAACTTTTTTTCAGGTTTCTTTGATGAATTGAAAGTTCAGAAGAACAGCATTGATCTGAGGATAATGCGATATTTTAGTCTTTAAATATCTTTTACAAAAATTTTATTTGTATATATATGAATAAAAGCTTTCTAAAGATATGATTACAGGCTAAAATATTGCATTACATATATCAATGCATGGGCCTCTCAGGTTAAATTGGGAATGAATGCAACCATCTACAGTGTCAACAACGTGTCAGTGTTTGCATTGACGTCAACTGCAAGTGTCAAAAATGTTAAATGTTTGCATGCAAGGATTTTTATTCATTCTTGCCCATTTACTTTCCATTTTTGAAAAAACAAAACAACCCACACAGAAAAAAAGACCCATGGCCATTGAAAAAAACATCTGGGGGTGTAGTCCATCAGCCAGAGCCTAGTTTTGCCCCTGCTGGAAGGTCTATTGATTCGACACTTGTACTTTCGCTACAGTTGTTATAGTGTAGGAATTGGTGGAGGAGTGCAGGTCACCAGTCAACAACTCTCAAGAGTAGTTTTATCTCCCTGTCAGGAGCCTGTGGCTACATGTCGACAAGTGGGATAAGCAACCCATCTCCAGCAAGAAAAACAACACCCCTGCACATCAAAGTAATTTTAAGATGTCTGACATGCCTGACCTTTTTCCTGAAACGTGTTAAGAAAAAGCCCTCGTACACCACTTCCCTGGTTTGAGGTGTACAAAAACACCCTTGGTCATGCTAAGGATATTGAAGAACACGAGTTAGTGCATGCATAACAAGCTGACCGGATCACTCTGTTCCGATAGGACAATCTCTGAAATCATAGAAGTATCATGAACAGCCAGAAAGAGCATATTGAGCTTGATGGTTGTAATACATTTATTTTTTTGTTGGTCTCTCTTAAAGTCAGCATGATATTCATTTTCTAGCTTGCACCCTTCAATTTTCTTTGCATGGCCAAAAGTGTTTTTATAAACCCCAACCCTTCTTTTTCTTTCTTAATATGACATATTTTCAGGTAAAATTAATATATTAGAAGGATTAGTTCACTTCCAAGATAAAAAAAAATCACCCCCATGTCATCCAAGATGTTTAAGTCCTCCTTTCTTCATGATTTTCTCCATATAGTGGACTTCAGTGGGAGCCAACGGGCTGAAGGTCCAAACTGCAGTACAGCTTCAAAGGCCCCTACAAAATCCAAACCGAGGAATAAGTGTTTTGTCTAGTGTAGCGACCGGCCTTTTTTTTTTTTTTTTAAACCGCAAATGCTGGCTGGGATTGTGTAGAGCCCTTTAAAGCTGCACTAAATCAGCAGTTTGGAGCTTCAGCCCGTTGGCTCCCATTGAAGTCCATGATATGAAGACAAATTTTGGAATGTTTTCCTCAAAAACCTTAATTTCCTTTTGACTTAAGAAACAAAGACATGAACGCCTTGGATAACGTGAGGGTGAGTAAATTATTCTGGAAGTGAACTAATAATTTTACGAGAAAGAGGTAGATCAAGTTATTTAAACATTACAATCATCATCAAACATCATACACAATAAAACCAGGAATGAGCATTAAGTAAATGCGTTTTGATTTTATGTCGACTTTTAATTGAAAAAGTTGTCCCTTTGAAAGCGCATTCCTTTCTTGCTCTGCTGCTCTTTACAGGTGCGACTGCTATATTGCTCACAGGAAGAGGCGGAGAACATTTTTAGGGCTGCATGGGCATCAGGGCAGGCTACTCCCTCACATATGTGGTTTGCGGTGGGCCCGGGTCTGTCTGGACTTGGTCTTGAGGGTTTACCCAAGGCTCTGTTCGCTGTGCGACCCCAGGGATGGAGGGACGAGCCGCGCCGGCGAATTGCAAAGGGAGTGTCGGTACTGACGCACGGTGCTATGGCTTTACGTAGGGAGTATGGAGGGGCCCGAGGGACAAGCTTCGCTGGGAACTGCGTGATGGATGGAAACCAAACACAGAGGGTACCAGATAGAATCAGGTGAGAAAATCTATTTAATTTCTGATAAATTGATGGCTTTGTTTGGTGTATACTGCAGTCTTATCCAAAAACAAAAAACAAGAAGAATGTTATTCTCTACTGTTTTGGGGTCAGTAAGATTTTTCAATTTTTTTTAAAGTCTCTTATAAAAAAAAACTAAAATACAGTAAAAATAGTGAAACAGTTTCCTATTTTAGCATATTTTAAATAATAATGTGATGGCAAAGCTGAATTTTCAGCATCATTACCATCATTGGTATCATTGTCGCATAATTTTTCAGAAATCATTCTAACATGCTGATTTGCTGCTCAAAAACATGTCTTATTGTTATCATTGTTGAAAAGTTGGGGATATGGGGGGCTTTTATAAGGAGCCTTGTTTTTTTTAAAGACCTTGCGTCATGAGCACAGATATGAAGGCATTTCTTTTTCTAATTTGAATTTGAAAGAATGTGTTGCAGGATGAGTTGTCAATATGTGTTAGTGTTTTCAGCAGTGAAATAAGGTAAATAAATGTGAATACCCACTTAAAGTAAATTCTGACAGCATTTAGGTGAATGTTTTTTTTTTTTAATTAAAAAAAAATATATATATTGGAGGACACTACCAGTCAAAAGTTTTTGAACAGTAAGATTTTTAATGTTTTCAAAGAAGTTTCTTCAGCTCACCAAGCCTGCATTTATTCGATCTAAAGTACAGCAAAAACAGTAACATTTTGAAATATTTTTACTATTTAAAATAAAAATAATAATAAAAAACACGAAAATATTTTTTTTCTATTTGAATATATTTTAAAATAGCATCATTAATGTCTTTAGTGGCACATGATCCTTCAGAAATCATTCTAATATTCTGATTTGTTAATGTTTTTTTTGTTAAACATTTTTATTACTATTATTATCAATATTTAAAATATTTTTTTTTAGGATTACATATAAAAATTATTACTTTTATTTAGCAAGGATACATTAAATTGATCAAAAGAGATCATAAAAACATTTACAATGATTTCTATTTAAGATAACTGCTGTTTTTCTGAACTTTCCATTCATCAAAGAAACCTGAAAAAATTCTACTTAGCTGCTTTAAAATTATAATAATAAATCTTTTTTTGAGCAGCAAATCAGAATATTTCTGAAGGATCATGTAACTGGAGTAATGATGCTAAAAATTCAGCTTTGAAATCACAGAAGTAAAATAAATTTTAAAATCCATTCAAATAGAAACAGTTGTTTCAAATGGTAAAAATATTTCAAAATTGTACTGTTTTTACTGCACTTTGGATCAAATAAATGGATGCTTGGTGAGCAGAAGAGGCTTCTTTAAAAACATTAAAAATCTTGCTGTTCAAAAATTATGTTTAATTAAATGTGTTACTTGCCATTATTCGTGAAATTTACTAGCAGTTTGTGAAAATTGGTTCACCAATCATTTTCAGTGCAAGCTGAAACTCTGTTCCACAAAACATGTATTTTAATTTTATGAGGTCTTTAGATGATGATAATAAACAAGTATTTATTTATTTTTAACCATGATCCTTATGATTGTGCAGGGAGAAAATTGTCCAGCTGCATTTGAAAGAAAGAAAGTACCGACCCAAATGCAGTCCTGACTCATTCCGCTCAAATTTGTTAAAGCATTCATTTGATAATAAATATTTATTACATTTTTGTTGTAATATATCTCCCCGCAGACTCCTAACACAAACTGAAATCTTTATTTCAAGCCGTGCATCATGTTAATTATGTATGAACACTACATTGGCTTTGTAGTGTTAGAGGAAATGGCCCTAAACCGGGTGCATCATGAACAGCAAAACAAAAAAAAAATTCTAACGAGTTCCTGTTTCATCTCTTGCAGCACAAAATTCAAAGAGCGGTGCCAAACAGTGCGACTGTGATGACGGTATCAAAAACCCATGTTGTCGGTTTCCTGGGTCTCTTTTCACCCATCACCCCAATGAGGCCACATGTGTTCAGTCACACACACACGCCCTTAACCTGCGTTTGATTTGTGTTTGACAGCCCATACTGCAGGGATTTGCTGCCTGTCAGTCATGCTTCTCACAAATCACTCAATCTCCAAAAAACTGTGGCCTCAAACAGCACTGTCGACTTGTCTTTTATGGTGGGGGGAGCGCTCTCGGAAGTGTTCGTGTCACTCAGCCATGAACTGAGAGAATCATAAATCTTTTAACCACCTTCAAAAGTCAATCACTTAAACATGCCATCAGGTTAAGTTAGCTGACCCGGCCAGTTCATTTTCGTATTGAGCGTTCTCTCAAGGCCACTTTACAAAGCAGCATTATCATTCATCAGATTTTGTTTGATGTGACATCTGCGTACTAGGTGTAACCAAAATGATCCATATTTTAAAATTAATTTCTCTACTCTTTGCCTGAAGAGGGATTTGCGTCTCTTCCTCAAAGTATTGCAACATCTATTCCTTCAGGGAGCCAACGGACAGCCTGTACACTTGGAGTTGCTGCTATATTTTGCTCAAGGTTTTCCCATTGATCTCTATTCATTAGCGTTGAGCACGGGATCACATCTATAGATCCTTTACGAGTGTTTTCGTACAGCCTTTTTCCACCGTTTCCTCTCATTTAATTGTTTCCTTCCTTATTTCGAAATCATTGCAAACTGCATTTGAACAAACTCATATCCGATCTTCATGCTCCCATATTGATTTAAGCAGAAGGGAAATATGACACCATTAGCACATTCTGCATAGCTTTTTATAGGTTAGTCATGTAGTGCATTTTTGTTCTCTAAGTATTATTTTTTTTTAAATGGATGTGTGAGTCCCCAACATGTCCAGGTCATATTGCAGTTCTAAAATAAATAAATAAATAAATAAAAAGAAAGAAATTATAGTTTGCATATTTTCTGTTTTTAGAACCATTATAATTGTGGCACTGTGACAGTATTTTCATGACAAATAAGCATCTTTTCCTTCCACAATTCTCATTACAGCAATTTATCAGGATAAAATTACCTTACAATTTAAAAAATGTACCATTATTTGTCTCACAGTACGGTAATAAGTGAGTTTTTTGCCACATTGTGATAATGAGAATTTGGGGAAATTGTCATGAAAATAATGTCACAATGCAAGAACAATGTTCATTTGGACCCCATTAGCTTTAATTGTATAGACAAAAAAAGGCATACAGGTTTGAAACAACATAAGGGTCAGTAAATGATGACAGAATTATCCATTCAGTAGTCCTACAAATAGGCTACCTTTTCTTTAAAGGGGTCATGAACTGAGAAATCAAAATTACCTTGATCTTTTGACATATAAGAGGACACTGTACTATAAAAAATCCTGCAAGTTTCAGAAATCAGAACCTTCTCCTTAATCTAAAAACAGCTTATATTGAAGCCAATCTGCCAAAACGGTTGTGGAATGTGTCACTTTATGACATAATAGTGTGGCTAAACACCGCCTTCGCAGAAGAATATCAACGCCTGATTGTACATCGCTGCCTGTTTAGCACCACCCATTGATTCGCGCACATAGTTAAAATAAAGCTAATGCAGGTCTACGCAATTCTGACTTTTTTCTCAGGATTGTGAGATATAAATTTGCAGTTGTGTGTTGGAAAGTCAGAATTGTGAGTTTATGTCTCACAATTCTGACTTTATAACTCGCTATTGGGAGTTTGTATCACGCAGTTCTGACTTAATTTCTCAGAATTGCGAGAAACAGGCGGAAACAGGCTTTAATAGAAACTAGCCTATTACAGTGTGGAAAAAAATTATTTGATCCCCTGCTGATTTTGTATGTTTGCCCACTGACAAAGAAATGATCAGTCTCTAATTTTAATGGTTGGATTATTTGAACAGTGAGAGACAGAATAACAACTAAAAAATCCAGAAAAACGCTTACCAAAAAAAGTTATAAATTGATTTGCATTTTAATGAGTGAAATGAGTATTTGACCCCTTTGCAAAACATGACTTAGTACTTCGTGGCAAAACCCTTTTTGGCAATCACAGAAGCTTGACATTTGTTGTAGTTGACCACCAGGTTTACACACATCTCAGGAGGGATTTTGTCCCACTCCTCTTTGCAGATCCTCTCTTAGTCATTAAGGTTTTGTGACTGACGTGTGGCAACTCAAACCTTCAGCTCCCTCCACAGATTTTCTATGGGATTAAGGTCTGGAGGCTGGCTAAGCCACTCCAGGACCCTAATGTGCTCTTCTTGAGCCACTCCTTTGTCGCTTTGGCCATGTGTTTTGGGTCATTGTCATGTTGGAATACCCATCCAAAAACCATTTTTAATGTCCTGGCTGACTTCAATGCCCTGGCCCTGACAATACATGGCATTCCTCCTCCTCTAAACACAGCGAGTTGATATGACGAAAAACAGCTCGATTTTGGTCTCATTTGACTACAACACTTTCACCCAGTGTTCCTCAGATGTTCAGATGTTCATTGGCAAACTTCAGATCCTCCTGTGTAGTTCTAGGCTGACTCCTTACCGTTCTCATGATCATTGTAACTCCACAAGGTGAGATCTTGCATGGAGCCCCAGACCGAGGGAGATTGACAGTTATTTTGTGTTTCTTCCATTTGCGAATAATCACACCAACTGTTGTCACCTTCTCATCAGGCTGCTTGATGATGGTCTTGTAGCCCATTCCAGCCTTGTGTAAGTCTACAATCTTGTCCCTGACATCCTTGGACAGCTCTTTGGTCTTGGCCATGGTGGAGAGTTTGGAATCTGATTGATTGATTGCTTCTGTGAACAGGTGTCTTTTATACAGGTAACAAGCTGAGATTAGGAGCACTCCCTTTAAAAGAGTGCTCCTAATCTCATCTCCCAGGTGTCTTTTACCTGTATAAAAGTAATAGGCCTGTATAAATCTGTAATAGGCATTCCAGCTGACTACCCACTGTAACTTGATGATACTTTTTTATAATGTTTTGTTCAACAGCGTAAAGTGCACACATCCATACTGAAAACACACATTTTGAAGCTGTTATGTTTATTTTTGAAAATGTATGTTTCTAATAGGTAACTAAGTAAGACAGTTTGGGTTGCGAGTGTGTGCAATTTATTGTAGAACAAAACATCAAAGTATTAAGTAATGTTTACCACAGGCTTTGTTTAATTATAAAATCCCATAGGAAAATCTGGAAGGAGTCAGCAGCGAAATTCATCTTCATTGTTCTGAGGTCATACTTGCACCACTTTATCATGAACATTTTTTCACAATTCTCAGTTTATTATTTCAGTTCTGAGAGTTGCAAGAAAAAAGTCATAATTGTTAGAGAAACTTCTTTATAAAAAATAGAGTTGTGAGACGTAAACACAGAATTCTGAGAAAATAGTCAGAATTGCAAGATTAAAAGATTGCAATTTAACGTGGTGGAAATGTGCTCCAATAGTAATATGACCTATGGTGAGATTCATGTGGTCTCTTTGGCTTATTTTGATTGATATTGATCAAGCTTTCTGAGCTAGGAACCACCCATGCTTGATATTTGAGCTTGTGGTCATGTATTAGTGAAGTTGAATTGATTATTATAATAGTGGTCAGCTGGATAATGGAAAGTTACAATACCGCTTCTAGTATGAATAGGATTCATCTACGATCCACTTTTGAGTTGATGAAATAATGAAATATCAGTTTGATTTATATTTCTTTGTCCTCATTATGCCCCAGTGTTATCTGCAGTCCAATCAATGACACTAGTTCACAGATTACACATTGTACGGTTACTGTATATTATACAGATTCGTCTCTGACCATCGCACCGTATGACCGTCTGCTCTGCAAACAGTATAATGCAGTCACTCCAGATTAAATATGGAAGCAGATGTGCCGAGAGCTGTTCCTAAATCAGTCATTACAGGCTGGCACATGAAACGAGAGCGCTGGCGTTACTATGAGTAAGCATATTGCAACAGACCTGTTGCCCCCTACTGCTAACTTTTTGTTACTGCTTAAGTTAATGGAGTGTGATGAATGCTCACCTGCGCTCCTGCCCACTGTTATTCACCCTTCATCGCCTTTCTCCTTTCAACCTTTTCACCCTCTTTTTGGGCCATGTTCTTTCTCGTTTCTCATTGTTTTGATTTCTTTTAGTCTCTCGAATCCCCCTACTTATTTTTCTGTCATTCTTTCTGCCTCTTTTTCACGTCCTCCCACTTATTCATGCCCATGCATTTCTCAGTGCTTGCCTACTTTCATAATAACTCTCCTCTCTCATCATGTCGACATTACTGTCCCCACTCTAATTCCATCTCTTTATCTTATATTCTTCGCTCTCTCTCGCACTCATTCTTTCCTGTCCCCCTCCTTTTCTCCCACTTTTGTTGGCCCCCACTGTCTCAACCCTCATTTTTTCTCTCTGCTCTCGTCTTGCCCCTGCGGGCGGCTCTAAAGAGGCACGCATGCGGTGTCGTTTTGCATGTAAATAGGATAATTGGTTATGGTGCGCCGAATGCAGGGGGAAATATCAGAGACTGTCACCAATGGAACTGATCTCGCTGCCACCCGGCTTCACCCACACACACACTCAAACTCAATCTTACTCTCACTCATTCACTCACTCAAGGTCTGCTCCATCCCTCATTCACTCACTCTTACGCCCACTTCCTTCTATTAACTCATGCTGTCTGTGCAGGATGTCGCAGCAGTATTGACATCTTCAGCCAACTTCCTCTCTGTCTCTCTGGTTATGTTTCAAAATCTAGCGAGCTGCTTATCTAGACATTTTTTTGGACATCACAAGCACATTGGAACTTTCTTATATGGGCATATGTGCATATGCATACTTTTGTAGCATTGTTAATGTGTGTGCATTTTCTGCATAGGCTTCATTTTTGGTATCAGATTACTCAAATATCATTGGTACAATCAACATTTTAACTGGCTGATTTTTGGGGGTATCATGATTGCTTTTAAACTGCATAATGGATGTGTTTTAAAAAATTTTGGGCATGATAGTTGAGTTTGAAGGATCCTACCTAGGCTGTATCTACAAAGCACATTCCTATGGCCCATTCACACCAAGAATGATAGCTATAAACATAACTATAAAGATAACTATTTTATAGTCCACTAGTGTCCAATTCTCAAGGTCATAATAGCAGGATTGATTCTGATTGGGTGTCAATGTTCCCATCGTTCATCAGCTGGAAAAAAACGTTCTGAAAGTGATTTCAATGATATAGTTTCTCTGTGCTTTTATTGTTATAGCTGTGGTGTGGACTCCGCTATTCTTTAGTATTGAGAACGATAGAACTATATCATTATCTTTATAGTTATTGTCTATTGTTATTGGCCATCATGGCCATATTTGATCATTTCTACTTTCAAATATTTGTACATGGACCATTTTGGGCACTATATTGTAGATGCATTTTTCATTTTTTCAGTTTTTGGGCACCGTGGGGTACATCCTAATGTTTCTAAATGTCTTTTTTCATGCAAATATTCTGTCTCATGTGCTTTTTGAAACTTCCTAAATTGCCTTTTTTGGAATTATAGATATATTTGAAGGCTCTGACCTATTCCATTTCATTAAGCAGCAGTTTAGAGCAGAACAGTATGTTGAATGTTCTCAGACAGCAGTTTTGGGCATTGTTAAAGTGTCCCTGCCAAGATAGCTTTAGGTAACCTTACAGGTCTTTTTTGCCATTATAGGCACATTTGAATGCTTCTAACTTTTAATGCTTTTTAGCATTAGGTTTTTGAAGACTACAACCTAGACAGTTACTACAAACTGCATTTTTGGACAGCTTGAGCGCATTGGTTGTTCTTAGCCAATATTTTGGGGGATCATATGCACATTATTTTTTAGGGGTTTGGCACATGCAAATGTTACATCATAGGTGCTTCCAAACATTAACCATTTTTAGGCAACATGGATGTATTAGAATGCTCCAATCCAGACGTTTTTAACAAGGTGTGTTTAATATTCATAGACAGTTAGGTGTGGGCGATATGACCAAAATCTTACATCACGATATGTGACCCTGAACCACAAAACTGGTAAGTCTACTGTAGCATGGGTTTATCTGTAGCAATACCTGAAAATACATTGTATGGGTCAAAATTATTGATTGTTCTTTTATGCCAAAAATCATTAGGATATTAAGTAAAGATCATGTTGAAGATATTTTGTAAATTTCTTACCGTAAATATACCAAAACTTAATTTTTGATTAGTAATATACATTGCTAAGAACTTCATTTGGACAACTTTAAAGGCGATTTTTTTGCACCCTCAGATTCCTGATTGAAGTTTCTACATCAATAGAAACTTATTTTTTATGCAAATTAATAATTGTCAATTTAAAAAAAAAAAAGACTTATGACTGGTTTTGTGCTCCAGAGTCACATATATCACAATATAGTTATTTCTGCTTTAAATAAGGTCTTTATGATATAAAAATGTTTGATGCCGTAGAAATGTCACAATTATTGTCACTAGTGTCAATATCAACATAAAAAACTAATACTAGCCTAAATAAAAATAATAATAAAAACTCAATCTCTCTGTAAACAAGTTAACAGTCAGCGTTTAAAAAAGGATACGAATTACAAGCAATAGGAAAAAAAAACTACAGCAGAACAAATAAATAAGAAATGTTACATACATTGTATAAAGTAATCAAATGTATCTAAACATTGCATATTCTTTACTGTGTAATTTAATTAGATATTTCTTCTTATTTAAAGTTACAAAATGGATTTATTCAAGAGCAGTGAGAGATTTTGTTTGATTAACATGAATGACAGACAGAAGAAATATTAGACAGCTATCACTTTAAGAGCTGCCTGAATACAATATACTGTTAGACATGTGTTTTCTTTCTCAGCTGTTTGCTTTAAATTAAAGGAATAGTTCACACAATAATGAAAATTATCCCATGATTTACTGACCCTTAAGCCATCCTAGGTGTATATGACTTTCTTCTTTCAGACGAACACAGAGTTGTTTTAAAAATTTATCCTGGCTCTTCCAAGCTTTATAATGGTGGTGGATAGTGGCTATTATTTTAAAGCTCCTAAAAGCGCATATATCCATCGCAAAACTAACCTATACACCTCCAGGGGGTTAACACATGTCTTTTGAGGCGGATCCATGGGTTTTAGTAACAAAAATATTTATATTTTTAAAATTATACACTCAAATCACTGACTCCCATCAACGGCGTACGCACGTTCTCAAGAGAGTCGAGTTCTGGCTTTTCCCCTGACCTCTGACTTGACGTATGACGTAAGCCACATTCGTAGTGAAAGCTCAGGTGAGAATAAACAAACAAGAATACTAAGCGCCAATAACGGATAAAAAGTAAAAAATGAGAAGTTAAGAAAAATGTCAGCGAATTTCACTATAAGAGAAGAATAGCTTGAGTTTTTTGCACAGCCATATTTGTTTGAACTGGAGCAACTTTACACCAACCAGGAACTCGACTCCCTCGCATCGTATCTATCTCATCATAAGGACAGCTCACCCAGAACTCCTTTTTGCATCCCTTTGTACAGATTTTCCATTGTTGCATGTAAAAATGCACTAGATGGATGTGTTTGACCATTGCACTCATGTCTTGCATTTGTTGATAACACCTTAATACATTAGAGTCTAGATAACCCTAGAGGCCCTTTTCGAACGTCATAGACAAGTTAAATGTGCCTAGAAAGCATTTTTGGGAATCACAGGTGTGCTCAAACATTCCTTTCGACAGCATTTTCAGAATTCAGTCAGCATTTCGAATGTTCCTACTTAGACTTTTTAAGCATCATGGGTACACTTGAACATTCCTACAGAGACAGCATTATTGGTCATTTTGGTCATAGCAGCTTGGGCACATTAGTCATTTATAGCAACTATTTTTGGGGATCATAGGTTCTTTTAAGGTAATAGGCACATGCAAAGTTGCATCATGGGTGTTTACAAAATCCCGACGTTGACCATTCTTGGGCAACATGGATGTATTTGAATGCTCTAACCCAGATGTTTTCAACAAACAGCATTTTTGGGCAGCATACTGTAGGTGTGTTTAATGTTCACAGACATTAGGGGTGGGCGATATGACCAAAATCTTTTATCATATAATTTTATCATATTACAATAAAATATATCAATACATCCCAATATCAAAATTAGTTTTGGTTTAAATTAGGTTTTATGATATCAGAATTGAAACCATAAAAATTTCATAATTCTTGTCACCAGTGTCAACATCACAAAAAACTAATACTAGCCTAAATTAAAAAAAATAATAATAAAAAAGAAACTAATTATAAGCAATAATCAAATGTATAAAACACTGCATATTCTTTACTGTGTAATTAAATTATTTATATCTTCTTATTAAAGTTACAAAAGTGATTTATTCGAGAGCAATGAGAGATTTTCTCTTGTTGTTTGATTAACATGAATGACAGACACTGCTGTCACTTTGTTACATGTGTTTTCATTCTCAGCTGTTTGCTTTCACTTAAGACCTAAATTACTGTGTTTACAATGATACTTGCAAAGACAGGCATTTACACTAATACAAGTGTGTGTATATTAGTGCTGTAATAAGTGCAGACTTTGGAATTTAAAAAAAAAAAAATTTGAGCACTGTTGAGCCAATTCCTAAACATTGCTGGCCATAGTGATCACTCACTCAAAAGATATGACTGTGAATAGCTACAACCGTTCAAGGTCTTTAAAGTGGCAAAAATAACTCTGTTCAATATACATGTAAAAATGCACTAGATGGATGTGATTGGCCGTTGCACTCTCTAAAAGATAGTTCACCCAAAAATGAAAAATTGATGTTTATCTGCTTACCCCCAGGGCATCCAAGATGTAGATGACTTTATTTCTTCAGTAGAACAAAAACAAAGTGACAGCCTGTCAGTCATATAATGGCAGTGAATGGACACCAAACCTTTGAGAGTAAAAAAAACATGCACAGGCAAATCCAAATGAAACCTTGCAGCTTGTGATGATACAATGATGTCCTAAGACACAAAATGATCGGTTTGTTCAAGAAACTAAACAGTATTTATATATATATATTTTTTTTTTACCTCTGATTCACCGCAATGTCCTACAGTCCTAAGCATGTTTGCATCAGCAGACATGTGACAAGTCAACGTGCAAGTAGAACATGTGGGGAAGAGGTCTGTCGGCACTGGTAAACAATGCGTGATGTATACGCATGACAGATCGTATTTTTTCTCTCAAAGGTTTGGTGCCCATTGACTGCCATTATATGACTGACAGACTGAGTTAAAAATCTTTGTTTGTGTTTTACTGAAGAAACAAAGTCACCTACATCTTGGATGCCCTGGGGGTAAGCAGAAAAACATCAATTTAAATTTTTGGGTGAACTATCCCTTTAATACGTTCCTGTCTAGATAACCCTAGAGGCCCTTTTTGAGCATCATAGCCATGCTAAATGTGTCTAGAAAGTGTTTTTGGGCATCACAGGTGAGCTCGAACATTCCTTTCAACAGCATTTTCAGAATTCATTCGGCAATGTTCCTACTTACATTTTTGGGCTTCATGGGTGAGTTACAGAGGCAGCAATTTTGGCCATTTCAATTAACTTTTGAACCCCGAAAATGCGGTCTAAATCTCTTTAGATTGGAACAGTCTCTCTCTATGACTTTTGCTCATAGGGTAACCATATTGCCAGTTTATCCAACCATATTGCTTTGAGATATTCTCTCTTTTAAACACACACACAGCTGCAGAGGGCAGCGCCTCTGCTCATCACCATACTAATGCCGCTTTAATGGACACATTAAAACCCCTCAAATGTTTCTGATGTTTAAACACCCCTCTGATGTTTAAACATTCCGCATCTCTCCTTATCCTGTCCTGGTGTGTGCGCCTCGCACTTTTCCCCCCCTGCCTCCTCTTCCTTGTGTCTCCAGGCTTTTTCATTTCACATTCCGTGTGACAGTACATCACTGCTATGTTTCCATTTTGTGTCAGGCTCACGCTCCCTTTTTCCTGCCTCTCTCTTTCTCGTCTTCATTGTGATGACACAAGTGACATCTGTATTCCGCTACGTGCTGTGCTTTAGGTTGTTTGTTCACCCCACAATGTAAGGCATTAGCGGAACACATGTAATGTCAATGGCTGTGTCGCTATGACAACCTTGCAGGGGTCTAGAGCGAGGGAACGAGGAAAGTGTGAGTGCTGGCATCGCCGACTCGAGGTTGTTAAGATTGTCACGCTCTCCATTGCACTCTTGAAATGAGTGTGAGATAAATTAATTACGCCGGTTCGGACGTTTTCTTTAATTGGCGATCCGCGGCAGATATCGTGTGTGACGGATCGAAGAAGTTCGAGAGCGATTTATTAACTCGATTAGGATTCCCTTCTGAGTGTGCATGAAAAAATGAGATCCATTCGTATTTCTGAAAGTGTTTAGTGTGCCATTTCACAATGGAGGAATGAAGTTTGGCTAAGCAATACCGCTCACGTTCTATTAAACGGGACATTAAAGCAAAACCCCGCCGTATCCATTATTGCAGCCAACACTTTGAATTGAACATAACCACTTATATAGAGCCTGACATAAATTATGGATCAGATATCAAATACAATTTCTCCCAAAGACAGAAGTGGAAAGACTTATGAGACGTGTCTCATAAAAACGAGCCGAGCGTCCCGTGCAATGAATCAGAATCAGAATCAGAATGAGCTTTATTGCCAGGTATGTTTGCACATACTAGGAATTTGTTTTAGTGACAGAAGCTCCACAGTGCAACAGAATGACAATGACAAGAAAAGACACACAGATAATAAAAGAACAATATACAAATATACAGAAAATATACAGAAAAAAGTGCAAAAAAGCAAATACTCAATATACAATTTAAATAAACTAAAAATAGACAAATGTAAACAATTTATTATGTACAGGTGCAAATTAGAAATGAGAAGTGTAAACAAGTATGTGTTTTAAATAAATGAATGAGTGTATAATAGTGTTATTGTTCTGTGTTATTATTATTATTATTATTATTTTTTTTTTTAAGTGTTCATGAGATGGACTGCTTGAGGGAAGAAACTGTTCCTGTGCCTGGTCGTTCTAGTGCTCAGGGCTCTGTAGCGTCGACCAGATGGCAACAGTTCAAAAAGCGAGTGTGCGGGATGTGAGGGGTCCAGAGTGATTTTACTAGCCCTTTTGCGCACTCTGGACAGGTACAGATCTTGAAGAGTGGGGAGGGTTGTACCAATGATCCGCTCAGCACACCGGACTATCCGGCGTAGTCTTCTGAGGTCAGAACTGGTAGCTGAGCTGAACCAGACAGTAATTGAAGTGCACAGGACGGATTCGATGATGGCAGAGTAGAACTGTTTCAGCAGATCTTGTGGCAGGTTGAACTTCCTCAGTTGACGGAGGAAGTACAGTCTCTGCTGGGCCTTTTTCACAGTGGAGTCAATGTGAATGTCCCACTTCAGGTCCTGAGAAATGTTGTTGCCTAGGAACCTGAATGACTCCACTGTTTTTACAGTGCTGTTCATGATGGTGAGTGGGGGGAGAGCAGGAGGCTTCCTCCTGAAGTCCACGATCATCTCCACTGTTTTGAGCGTGTTGAGCTCCAGGTTATTGTGACTGCACCATTCAGCCAGCTCTTTAACCTCCTGTCTGTAAGCAGACTCATCACCGTTCTGAATGAGACCGATGAGTGTGGTGTCATCCGCAAACTTCAGGAGCTTGACAGAGGGGTCTTTAGAGGTGCAGTCGTTGGTGTACAGGGAGAAGAGCAGAGGGGAGAGAACACAACCCTGAGGGGCGCCAGTGCTGATGGTGCGGGTGCTGGATGAGTATTTTCCCAGCCTCACTAGCTGCTGTCTGTCTGTCAGGAAGCTGGAAATCCACTGACAGACAGAGGTGGGCACAGAGAGCTGAGTTAGTTTGGGCAGGAGGAGGTTTGGGATGATAGTGTTAAAGGCGGAGCTGAAGTCCACAAACAGGATCCTTACATAAGTCCCTGATTTATCCAGATGCTGCAGGATGAAATGCAAACCCATGTTTACAGTATCATCCACAGACCTGTTTGCTCGGTAAGCAAACTGCAGGGGGTCCAGTAAGGGTCCGGTGATGTCCTTCAGATAAGCCAGAACCAGTTTTTCAAACGACTTCATGACGACAGACGTTAGCGCCACAGGTCTGTAGTCATTAAGTCCTGTTATCTTGGGTTTTTTTGGAATGGGGATGATGGTGGAGCGTTTGAAGCAAGCAGGGACTTCGCACAACGCTAGTGATTTATTGAAGATTAGTTGAAATATAGGGGCCAGCTGATCAGCACAGGTTTTCAGACAGGCTGTTGTCACACCATCTGGACCTTTTGCCTTTTTCCTTTTGTTCTTTTTGAAGACTTTGCGGACGTCTTCTTCGCTGATTTGTAAAGGAGGGGTGAGGGGGAGGGGGGTTGTTGAAGGTGTAAATGGTGTTTTTTCAAACCTACAATAGAACTCATTCAGTTCATCTGCCAGATGTTGACTGTCCACAGTGCTGGGGGATGGTGTCTTGTAGCCAGTGATGTCCTTCAGACCTTTCCACACTGATAAAGAGTCATGGGAATAGAATTGGTTCCTTAATTTTTCAGAATAATTCCTCTTTGCCGCTTTGATCTCCTTTTCCAGTGTGTATTTGGCCTGTTTATACAAGACTTTGTCCCCATTCCTGTAAGCATCTTCTTTGGCCTGACGGAGCTGTCTGAGTTTTGCATTGAACCATGGTTTGTCATTGTTGTAGGTTAAATAAGTCCTGGTAGGAATGCACATATCTTCACAGAAACTGATGTATGAAGTTACAGTCTCTGTGAGCTCGTCCAGATTGGTGGCAGCAGCTTCAAAAACACTCCAATCAGTCCATTCAAAACAGGCTTGTAAGGCCTGCTCTGTTTCTGTGGTCCATCTTTTTACAGTCTTTACTACAGGTTTAGCAGATTTAAGTTTTTGCCTGTAGGTTGGTATAAGATGAACCAGGCAGTGATCGGATAGTCCCAAAGCTGCCCGCGGGACAGAGTGATATGCATTCTTTATTGTGGTATAGCAGTGATCCAATATATTACTGTCTCTGGTGGGACATGTAACATGCTGACTGTATTTTGGCAGTTCAAGGAAGAGATTTGCTTTGTTAAAATCCCCAAGGATTATTAAAACAGAGTCCGGGTGTTTTTGTTCGATTTCTGTGATCTGGTCGGCAAGTTTCTGTAAAGCCAGACTCACGTTCGCTTGCGGTGGAATGTAAACACTAATCAGAATGAACGAGCAAAACTCTCGCGGCGAGTAGAACGGCTTGCAGTTTATGAAAAGCGCTTCTAGATCATAACAGCACATTTTGGTTAAAACTGTTACATCTGTACACCACCTTTCATTGATGTAAAAGCACGTCCCGCCGCCACGCGATTTCCCCGTTGATTCTGCGTCGCGATCCGCTCTAAACAGCAAGAAGCCGGGCAGATGAAGCGCGTTGTCCGGGATCGCATCGTTCAGCCAGGTCTCAGTGAAACACAGAGCAGCAGAGTTTGAAAAATCCCTATTTGTCCGGGAGAGCAGAAGAAGTTCGTCCGTTTTGTTGGGAAGAGAGCGGAGGTTCGCCAGATGTATACTAGGCAGCGCCGTCCGAAGTCCACGCTGTCGAAGTTTTACGAGCGCGCCGGCGCGCTTTCCCCTTCTGCGCTTCTTAAAGCGCCGGATCAGCGCTGCCGCACCGCCAACTACAACATTCAGCAGAACGTCCGAATAGATGAAATCCGGTAGGAGGTTTTGAGGTCCGTTCTGCTGAATGTTCAGCATGATGGGCTGAAATAAAAAATGAAAAACGAGCTGGTTGAAAGAGTCTTTCTCTCTGGCCATTACCGCATCACCAGTGAAAAGAAAACTGCTGACAAATGCCCACCGAGAGAAAGACACTCCGTCGTGATGTTCGCGTTTGGCGTCTGTTCCAGAGTTTCAGTGCTACTCTCGTGCTCCTAGTTGTCATGGCGACTAACAAGAGCATCTCGGCAGCATCCTAAGAGCTCCAAACGCTGAATATTGAAAACAAGCCACTGGCGAGATGACTGCCATGTCCTGCCGCCGATCTGGAAGTGCGATAAAAGCGCAATCGGAGCCGTGGCTGCAGTGCCTTAGGGCATGTCATTCATCCTCCATCCACCCAGTTCCTCCTTCTTAGATTCATCGATTCATTCCTCTGTGAAGGTTATCATTTAAGCAACCTTTTTTTTCCTTCCATCACTATTTTTCTTCATATACATATAACAAATTTCATTAATTTATTTCGTTTTCTCCCCCTAAATTTATTCCATGAATACATTAATTTTAGTGACTCATCTAATCATACACTTTTTTCCCCCTTCAACATTGGTCCGTTCACACTTTTATTGATTGATTCATTCATTGATCATTTTTACCCTTTAAACGAATCTTCTTTTTATCATTCACACCTCCCATTTTTTTCTTGTTTCATTTATTCATGAAGATGGTCTTTTTTACTTTATTCATCCGTCTTTTCCTCTCAGTGTAGGTTATCTTTTATTACCCCTCTTTTTTATGCATCTATGAATTGACCCTTTCTTCCAAAAGTATCCAGTAAATATCATATTTTCTCGTTTATATAAATATGTGACCCTGGACCAAGAAACCAGTCATAAGATTTATATATAGCTGAATAAATAAGATTTCCATTGATTTATGGTTTGTTAGGATAGGACAATATTTGGATACAACTATTTGAAAGTCTGGAATTTGAGGGTGCAACAAAATCTAAATATTAAGAAAATAGCCTTTAAATTTGTCCAAATTAAATTCTTATGCATATTACTAATCAAAAATTAAGTTTTGATATATTTATGGTAGGAAATTTACTAAATATCTTAATGGAAGATGACCTTTACCTAACACCCTAATGATTTTTGGCATAAAAGAAAAATCAATAATTTTGACCCATACAATGGCTATTTTTGGCTATTGCTACAAATTAGGGATGTAACGGTATGAAATTTTCTTATCACGATTATAGTGACAAAAATGATCACGGTTATCAATATTATCACGGTATTGTTAAAATGTGCTGGAAATGTTTTAAAAGTCCTAACACATAAATTGTTTCACAAAGTTTTATATTTAAAATCAACAAACAACATATAAAATGACTTCTGTTTGCACAAACACTAAAACAATAACATTACCAATGAGATTTTATATTACAACACGACTGACAAGAGTTTTCTTCAATAGTTGTCTAATAACATGTTCGAAATGTTCAAATAAAGCTTTGAAAAGGTTTTATAAAATGGTAAACCTCACATTTCAGCCTTTAAATAAAGAAAATGGTTAAGTCAAATCAATAAATGTAATATGTATTTTATCTAAATAATTCTAGATGTATTATATGAATTGTTTAAATTTGTAGAATCCTTGTTTTTAGTCAAAAGGTCAGATGACAGCAGTGCATGAAAATTCGGTCCGTTTTAGCTAGACAAAAACTGCAAACAGGCTGAAAATAATTGTAAGTCAATGTTAATCCACTCTCTGCCACTAGGCGGCACTTGTGGAACAGCAAAGTTCCAGCTGTTTCCGTAAACTCCGTGGACAAAGCAGCATTGCGATTAAGAACACTACTTTATTAGGTAATACATCATGAAGATCAAAACACAGTGCCATCGAATCTTTTCTGAAGCCAGTCAGAACCATTAAAGGTACATTCATATAATTCATTCATTTATATATTAATTTGTATATTCCCTCAGCACCCTTTTAAAACCTCCCATCTTTCTGTCATGCTTTCATTCAAAACGAAACTACTCTCCGTGCTCTGCGCACATGAGACTGTTATTTAAACTTTTCTTTACGCTGGACAGTATATGTTTATCATAAGTTGTTCAAATCGTGGTAATTAAATACGGTTTTAATGATAATTAAAAGATGAAACGGTAATACTAACCGTGGAGAATTTTATCATGATTTATCGTCAAACCGGTTATGGTTACATCCCTACTACAAATATACCCATGCTACTTAAGACTGGTTCTGTGGTCCAGGGTCACATATAATAAATAAATAAATACATACATATATATATATATATATATATATATATATATATATATATATATATATATATATAAATAAATGAATACTAGCCATTTGTTTATTCATTCATTCTTTTTATTGATCCAAAGTTCATTCATTCACCTTTCTGCATTCATTTTATTTCACACTGTATTTTTCTCAGTATTAATTAATAATTAGTATTAGTATTAATAATATTAATTCATTTGTGTTTTTGAGTTTGAGTTATGTTCACTGAGATTCAGTGTTGTCATTTCTGTTTAATGTTCATACATTTTTCCTCTATTTCATACATTTATTATTTTTACCCTTTAAAATAAACTATTTATTTTTTTATCCATTTATTCATGCCAGTTTTCTTTCTGATTTGTTCATATATTTATAAAGGTTTTCTCTTGTTCATATTTTATTTGTCTGTTCATCCATCTTTTCCTCTCTACTTACTTGTTTCCTAATTTATACGTTTTAGAAGTTCATTTTTTATAACTCATTTTTATTCATCTATACATCTATATTTCATTCATCTACACAGTAAAAAAAATATTAGTTGAGTTAACTTAAAATAGTTTGTTACCTTTATGTTCAGTCAACTTAAGTCAAGTTTAGTCAACTTGAAATGTTAAGTTGTACTAAATGACAACTTGGATATTTGAGTTGATTCAACTTAAAATTTTAAGGCAGCAGGGTAACAAATTATTATAGTTTTACTTTTTTTTTTACAGTGTACCCCTTTGTTCCAATATATATATATTTTTGATTCAGAAATACAAATAATTCACCCTATCCATTCATCATTTTTTTGTGTATTTATTGATTCAAAATTTAGCTTTAGCTGTACTTTCTGTTTTATTTTAATTCCATATTTTCCCATTTTGTTCTGTATTAATTCATTGATTCATTCATTTAGTTTTACCCAGAATTTTCAGTCATTCTGTAAATGTATTTATTTTTTATGTTCACTGAGATCCAGCATTGTCATTTCTTTTTAATGTTCATATAATTTGTTACCCTTTAAACAATTTTTTTATTCCATTCATTCATCCGATTTTTCTTTCTGATTTGTTCATTTATTCATGAAGTTGATTCATTTTACTCTTGTTCATATTTTATCTGTCTGTTCATCCATCTTTTCCTCTCTACTTATTCGTTCCCTAATTCATCCATTCGTGAAGTTCATCTTTCAGTACCGTTCATTTATTATTCATCTATACATCCATCTACCCTTCCTTCCAACATATCTTTTATAGATTCACAAATACAGTACATTCACCCTAGGCATTCATTCATTAACTTTTTAGTATTTATTGATTTAAAATTTTGCTTGTTTGTTTTGTTTGGCCATTCAGCTGTACTTTCTCCATTTTTTTTTTTTTTTATTCTATTCATTTTTTTCTGTTCGTTCACCCATTTTTTCCTCTCTTTTTATTAATTCCCTAATTTATCAATTCGTGAAGTTCATCTATCAGTACCTTTCAGTTTTTATTCAGCTATACATCCATCTACCTTTTCTTCCAATATATTTTTTATTGATTAAAAAATACAGTGCATTTACCCTAGCCAGGCATTAATCAACTTGTTTTTTTTCTATTTCATGTCAAATTTAGCTCATTCATTTACTCATTAATTCATTCAGTTTTTTGATGTTCTGTAAATGAATTCCTTTATATTCATTTGAGATTCAGTGTTGTCATTTCTGTTTAATAAATTAATAATTTTTTTCAGTCCATTTCATTCATTCATTATTTTTACCTTTTAAACTAAACTATTCATTTTATATCCATTCATGCATCATATTTCTCATCTGTTTTGTTTTATTCATGAAGTTGATCCTTTTTACTTTTGTTCATATTTTATCTGTCCATTCATCCATCTTTTCCTCTCTGCTTATTTGTTCCCTAATTTATCATTTGTGAAGTTCATCTTTCAGTACCCTACATTTTTTATTCAGTTATACATCCATCTACCCTTTTTTCCAGTATATACAGAGTTCTGGCATGAAACTCTAGAATGCAGTCCGATGGTTTAACTCAATCTGAAAATATGACATCATAATCACATGGCACAGCCGATTGGTTCTCTCCTGTATCAGCAGCCAATGAGCTCACTGCTCAACATTCAAATACATGACTAGTGCTAGGTGTGGCAGGTTGCTGCATGCTTCAGAAAACCTCCACCTTCCCCAGCTCCACCTGTATAGATCTGCTACGAGGTGATTCATATATGCTATTTGGGGTTTAATTGTACATGTTATTGTGTAGCAGAGGTGTTTCTTAGATGCTTACAGCAGCATGTTGTGGACGTTTTGACAGTAGCAAGTCTCCGTACTTGCTCTGTCACAGCAGCAGCAACAGCGTAGCAGATCTATTCCGCCAAGACCAAATACATTAACATTGTCATGTACATTAACCATGCCAATCCCTGAGAGTTGTCATGACAGAAATATATTTATTGATTGACAAATACTGTACATTCACCCTAGCCATGCATTCATTACCTTTTTTTGTTATTTCTTTCCAAATTTATCTCGCTCATTCATTCGTTCATTCATTCATTCAGCTTTACTTTCTCCATTTTTTTAATCCCTCCATGCTGTTTATTTTCTTCTCTATTAATAAATAAATAAATACATTTATATTCATTGAGATTGATGTTTTTTCTCTATTTCATTTATTCATTATTTAAACCCTTTTTAAACTATTTGATTTTTGTCCATTCATTCAATCTATCTGATTTGTTCATTTATTCATGAAGCTGATACTATTGTTCATATTTTATCTCTCCATTCATCCATCTTTTCCTCTACTTATTCGGTCCATAATTTATCCATCCGTGAAGTTCATCTTTCAGTACCCTTTTTTATTCAGCTATACATTTGTCTATCTTGTCTTCCAATATATTTTTAATCGATTGACAAATAGGTGCAGTACATTCATCCTAGCCATGCATTCATCTACTTTTTTTTTGTATTTCATTCCAAATTTAGCTTATTAATTCATCCATTCAGCTTTACTTTCTTAATCCTACCATACAGTCTATTTTCCTCTGTATTAATTGATCGATTCATTCATTTGGTTAGGCAGTTTTACCCTGAGTTTTTGGTCGTTCTGTAAATGAATTTCTTTTTTATGTTCATTGAGATTCAGTGTTGTCATTTCTGTTTAATGTTCAGCAGAGAAAGTTTGCTTAAGAGTCCCTTAAGCATTCAGCACAAATCACACACACCACCCCAAGTGGAGAGGTGACTAATGGAACTCCCATCTATCACTCTTTATCTCTCGCTGCTCTCTCTCCTTCTCTTTATCACTTTCACTCAGACTCCTCCTTTATCACCCTGCTCTTTTTTTCCCCTTCTCCTCCTGCAGGTTCTTCAGTAACATAACTCTATCCGGACGGGACTATTCCTTTAATAATGACGGTTATCTGGCAAATCCGCTCCTGGATGTTATCTCCTACACTGCAGGAAGAGGCTGGGAGGAGGTAGGGGTGGAGCCATTAGTATGCTTAAATGTGTTTGGATATTCATGGTTATCACTGAACTGTTTTAAATGCAGCTCCCAAGTGAGTTCACATTTTGCCATTTATATGCAATATAAATGAAATGTGAAGAATGCATTTCAAATGAACCGTGTGTCGCATACAGAAGGGACCAAAGTGCATCAAAGAATAAATATATGCACATTCACATTACATTACAGTACATTTTGTGCAAAGCCCAAAATGTGCATTGACACAATTCTTCAAATTCTATTATAATGTACAAAATGCATCATGAAAGTCAAGGCCACAGTGGTGCTGTATTCATTGTAATTGGAATTTTTAAAGGAACACTCTACTTTTCCAACTCCCCTAGAATTAAACAGATGAGTTTTACCATTTTTGAACCCATTCAGCCAATCTCCAGGTCTGCCAGTAGCACTTTTAACATAGCTTAGCATAAATCATTGAATCCGATTAGACAATTAGCAATGACCAAATATTTTCGATATTTTTCCTATTTAAAACTTGACTCTTCTGTAGTACTAAGACCAACAGAAAATTAAAAGTTGTGATTTTCTAGGCTGATATGGATAGGAACTATACTCTTATTCTGAACTTTGCTGCCGTACCATGGGCAGACCCGGAGATCGGCTGAATGGATTCAAAAATGGTAAAACTCATTTGATTAACTCTAGGGGAGTTGAAAAATGTGCCTATTTTCAAAAAAAGTGGAGTGTTCCTTTAAATCTGTTTTTCATTTTTTGTGTCTATTAACATAACTAACCTTGATTTTTAGATTCAGTACTATATTTCGTAAATACACTTTTGATATAATTTAGCAAAATACTTACTGTGCCCTGCAAGTTTTATAATATCTCTCTCTCTCCCTCTATTGAAAACTCTAAATTCATGGTAAAAATGAATTCTAAAAATGACTCTGTCTGCAGTTCACTTCTTATGTTTTTATATGCTTATGTTTTACTGTATAATTCACAACGTTCCTGTTTTTCCAATAACAAGTCTGTTATTTTAAATGGTTCTCAAAAGGGAAATTGTTTACGGGGCGGTGCACTTGAATGCAATTGAGCGGCAATTGCAAATGATTGCACATACAGCATTTTCCTGGCAAATGTCAATAAGCCATGGGAAATAATAGATTTTTGCTGGAACGTTTTTGATATTGGATATTCATGCACTTTTTGACAGTTTGAAATGGCTGGTTTCAGACCTGTGCCAGTGGAGCTGCAGAAATATTAAATCATTCATTGTCGAGCTAGAACAAGTCTTTTTTTATTATATTTAATTGTCATGTTCACTGACAGGTGGTTAACACTTGGGATGGGGAATCATGTGAAGTTAAAAAGGTGCCATGCTGCAGTAGCTTTGAAAGGATTGGGTTTACGTGACTTGTTGAAAGGTAAAATAGCTGTCACTTGTGAAGACAGGCATTTTATGTGTTCTTCAGCTTCAGTTCTTACTTAAAACAGTTGGCACTGCATCCACAGTCTGTCTTGAGGATGTCAGATAGGAAGCTGATGCCAGCACTAATCAACCAATTTAACTTCTTCAAAGTACCGTTATGAAACATTCTGAATCTCTTAGAAACTGTTTTTTTAAGATTTTAATGGCATCTTGTTGTTGTTGTAGGTAGGTTGGTGGGAAAATGGAGTGCTGCGCCTGCGTTACCCGCCCTGGTCCCGTTACGGCCCGTTCCTCAAACCTCTGGATGACTCCCAGCACTTGCGTGTGGTTACTCTGGAGGAGAGGCCGTTCGTCATCGTAGAGCCTGCTGATCCTGGAACGGGCTCCTGCATCAGAGACTCTGTGCCGTGCCGTCTGCCACTCAACAACAGGTCAAGGTTCAGTCTGTGGATTTTTAGTCTGGAAATGTTCAACCTTTGGGGTTATCACTTTGGCAAATGTGGCAGTGAATATGCAGATGTTGCAAATTATATTCACATTACCCCAGGGGCATTCATTCCCCATCCTGTCACTAGCACTGATGGAATTTAAATAAATTAGAAATGCACGTACAAATGGAAGAGGTTGATCAATGATAGTTCTGTGCTAGAGCACTTTACTTCATTTACTTTATTTAAATGCAGAATTTCTCAAAATTCTTTGTGGTCTAGCGTACAGTGCCTGGGCAAATCTTACTAAAACAAGAACAGGCCTAGATCACATTTAACCACAAAAATCAAAAGAAAGATTTGATTAGAAACATTATGATTTTGTTGAACCAACTATCATTTTGCATAAATTGAAAAAAAAAATAAATAAATTGCATGACATTTGTATTAGAATTAAACACATGCTCCACATATTCTCATTACCAGAAAAAAAGTTTTACATTTTTACAATAAAAAATGGATAATAATTTAATATCTGTTTTAATTATTTAAAATTCTGGATTATTTTAATAATAATAAAAAAAAACAGCTACTATATATAATAATGCAGGGTTCGTACATGGTGCTTGAAGTATTTTGAATTTGACTTTTTGACATTTTGGAAAACCCTTGAAAATTAGGTGCTTGAAAACTGCTTGAATTATTGAAAAAGACAATGTATCTATAAAATAAGTGTCTATTTTTTTTCAGTACGCACATATCTTTTAATGCAAAATTCATTCAAATCAAAAAACACCTTTTTCAGTTATTTCAAACTAGCAAGCTAAGCCAGTAGTAGTACTGACAGTGTTGTGTAAACATAGCTGAAGACACGAAAAGAGTAATATGTGAACCAAATCAATTAAGTAAGCCATTTATGCTGGAACCGCTCTGATTGATTCAAACTTGTGACTTTGATCATTCATTTTAAGTGATTCACTAGCAAAACCCACAACAAATTAAAAGGGGCATTTCGAATTTCAACATCTCTTTTAAAAAGCACATAGAGATTGGTGAAACTGAGCTTTTCAAAACTCTGAATTAGTATCGACAATCATTTGTTTCATATTGAGACAAATTGTGTATTGTGAACCCTTTGGTTTAAATCAGAACTTCAAAACATGTATTGCGAATCCGATCTAAATGATTTGTGATCCACGTTTCGAGTCCTGATCTGAAATGATGGTTCATGAATCATTATTAAGACTGGGACTTCAGAGCATGGATTTGCAAATCTTTTAATTTAGAGCTGAGCTTTGGAGCGGGTGCGCAAATCTTTTGCTTCAGATCAAAACTTTGGCTAAAGAAGTCTCTTATGCTCATCAAGGCTGCATTTATTTGATCAAAAATACAGAAAAAATGTTTTTACAGTATAAAATAATTGTTTTTATTTTAACATACTTTACAATATAATTTGTTCCTGTGATGCAATGCTGAATTTTCATCAGCTGTTACTCCAGTCTTAATTGTCACATGATCCTTCAGAAATCATTATAATATGCTGATTTATTATTAGAATTATCAATGTTGGAAACAGTTGCCAAAAATGTTTGCAATCTGTGATTCTTTTTCAGGATTCTTTGATGAATAACAGCATTTATTCAAAATATAAATCTTTTCTAACAATGTAAACCTATGCTATCACTTTTTATTAATTTAACACATCCTTGGTGAATAAAAGTATTAATTTCTTTCAAAAAAGGAAGAATAAAAAAAAAATAAAAATTTACTGACCCAAAACTTTTGAACAGTAGAGTATATTGTTAGAAAACCTTTCTATTTTAAATAAATGCTGTTCTTTTATAACCTTTTACTGATTAAAAAATCCTGAAAAAAGTATCACAGGTTCCAAAAAAAAAAAAATATTAAGCAGTTCAACTGTTTCCAGCACTGATAATAAATCAGCATATTTGAATGATTTTTGAAGGATCATGTGACACTGAAGACTGGAGTAATGATTCTTGAAATTCAACTTTAATTACAGATATGAATTAAATTTGAATGTATATTAATATAGAAAAACATTGATTTACATCGTAATAATATTTCACAATATTAAAATTTTTTCTGTGTTTTTGATCAAGTGAAAACATCCTTGATACGCATAAGAAACTTCTTTAAAAAACATTAAATGAGAGGGTGTGTCCAAACTTTTGACTGGTAGTGTATATTTAGCGTTTTTTTTAAATTGGAAAATAAGACATTGTTTAATAAGTGAGTTGTCTGATTGAAGTCCTTGAAAAAAAAGTAGTGCTTGAAAAGTCCTTGAAAGTCTTGGAATTTAATTTTACAGTATCTGTACGAACCCTGGTATTGGCTACTTTTTACCATCACAGGAATAATTTGCATTTTAAAATATAGTCAAATATAACACAAATTTTAAATTGTAATAATAATTAACATTACATATTACAGTTTTGCTGTATTTTTGATCAAATAAATACATCCTTGGTAAGTATTTATTTAATGAGCCACCAGTGTATATTTTACAGTAATTATTGCAGTGGTGATTCTCATTTCAATCTTAATGAGAATTACTTAATTGTCATGACAATTAGGTCATAATGTAAAGAAATATTAAACAATGGCTTCAATTAGACTAAATTAAAACCAAAAAAAATCTTTTATATTTTTGTGTGATATATGGCATACAGTCTTTAGATAATTAATGACCTTTTCCTGTTTAATCACTGCTCCAGTTTCTATTGAATAACGCTTGTCTTTAAAACAGTAGACCATTTCCTTTAAAGGATGTTATGCTTTATGCTGATAGACCTCAGATTATATGTGTTTGCCTTAGGTGACAAAGCACTGAATTCTAAGCAGGGATGTTCATCTAGTTTCTTTTGCTTGGTTTCTCTACATTATTTCTTTCTTTTGTCAATGTCCCCTTTCTGTTTCTTTTTCCTTTTCTATGTCTTTCTCCTCTTCTTCTTCTTTTCAATTACAGCATGGTTGTTGAGGGCATTCAATCCATGAAGCACTGCTGCAAAGGCTTCTGTATTGATGTTCTCAAGCGCCTGGCTAAAATAGTGGGCTTCACCTATGACCTCTATCTGGTGACCAATGGCAGGCATGGAAAGAACATAGATGGAGAGTGGAATGGAATGGTCGGGGAGGTCAGGCCCTCATTTTATCTCTCGACTATTTGTTCACCTTGATTTAATTATCACAAAGTCCACTGAATTCAGGTGCAGCAGTTCTTTTCTTTTTCTCTTGAATTGTGACATAGACAAAGCACCAGGCCGTAATATGCAAGCTAACGTTCTTGAATATAAATCATAAACAACTAAGCAACATTCAAGTAGACTAAGTACTTCTAAGCAACTGTTTCACTTTTTAAATACACTTTCTATGTTCGTAATGTTATTAGCTTCTTTCCCCACCAGGTGGTGTCCAAGCGGGCCGACATGGCAATCGGCTCCCTGACTATTAATGAAGAGAGGTCGGAGGTTGTGGAGTTCTCTGTTCCGTTTGTGGAGACTGGCATCAGTGTCATGGTCTCTCGTAGCAATGGCACAGTGTCGCCATCTGCTTTCCTCGGTAAGGGAACAGGAGGGAGCACCAGACTTCATTTTTTCTTGTGTGCATTTGGCAGACACTTATGCAAAGTAATACAATTTATGAGTATGAATCTTTCCTTGACAATCAAGCCCTTGACCTTTATTTTGTCAGCACTATGCTGTACCATTTCAGCTACAGGCTTCATATTACTTTAGATTCAGTGTTACATATCATATTTATGTTAAATGTTGCATTTGTAACTATTCAGATCAAATTTTCCTTGATTTATAAAAATATTCTGTAAACATCCTCCCCAGTCTAAAAAGAGGATTTATTTAAAGGGATAGTTCATTCAAAAATGAAAATTCTGTCATTAATTACTCATTTGTAAAACTTATAAGACCTTCGTTCATCTTCAGAACACAAATGAAGATATTTTTTAAATTATGAAGCTTTTTGACTTTGCACAGACAGCAACGCAGCAAGGCCCAGGCAGGTAGTGAGGACATCACTAAAATAGTCCAGTGGTTTGACCTTAATTTTATGAAGCTACGAGAATAATTTTTGTGCGCATAGAAAACTAAAATAACAGCTTTATTCAACAAATTCAAGTTGTACGAGAGTACCATGGCACATGTGTGTGGTGCATCTGACAAGTCTGAATGCTAACTGTCTTCATTAACATGCCTAAAGATTTTGATTTTCAATGAGAAGTGAATGACTTGCAATTTTAGGCCCAGCCTTACATGTTCGCTAAGACAGATGGACGTCGAGACTGACACAAAATAGAAGAAACTGTTGAATAAAGGCATTTTTTGGGGGGTTTTCTTTTTTTTTGCGCCCAAAAATTTTCTCATAGCTTCATAAAATTAAGGTTAAACCACTGACGTCACATGGACTGTTTTAACAATGTACTTACTACAGGGTTCGTACAGGCTGCTTAAAGTGATTTAAGTACTTGAATTATTATTATAATTTTTTTATTTAAGGCCTAGAAAACCCTGAAGAGGGTACTTCAAAAGTGCTTGAATGATTTGCGATCCGTGCTCCAAGTTTTGATCTGAAATAATGACGTGTGAATCCTTATTCAGATCGAGGCTTCAGATCCTGAATCATTTGATTCAGATCGGAACTTTGGGGTGGGTTCACAAATCTTTTGATTCAGATTGGAACTCTGATGCATGGATCGCAAATCTTTTGATTCAGATCGTAACTTCGGAGCACAGTTTGCAAATCTTTTGATTCGGTTTGGGATTTCGGAGCGGGTTCACAAATCTTCTGATCCAGATCGGAACTTCAAAACGTTGATTGCAAATCTTTTGATTCAGATGTAAACTTTAGTGCGGGTTCACAAATCTTCTGATCCAGATCGGAACTTCAAAACGTTGATTGCAAATCTTTTGATTCAGATGTAAACTTTAGTGCGGGTTTGCAAATCTTTTGATTCAGATGGTACCTTTGGAGCGTGGTTCGGAAATTATTAGATTCGGTTTGGGACTTCGGAGCGGGTTCACAAATCTTTCGATTCAGATCGGAACTTCAAAGCGTGGAGCGCAAATCTTTTGACTCAGATTGAGACTTTGTTACAACTTTGCAAATCTTTTGATTCAGATCGTAACTTCGGAGAATGGTTTGTGAATTCAGTTCGGGACTTTGGAACGGGTTCACAAATCTTCTGATTGGAACTTTGAAGCGTTGATTGCAAATCTTTTGATTTAGATCGAGACTTTGGTACAGGTTTGCAAATCTTTCGATTCGGATCGTAACTTCGGAGCTTGGTTGGCAATTTTTTTTTTTTCGGTTCGGGACTTTGGAGCGGGTTCACAAATCTTTTGATTCAGATTGGAACTTGGAAGCGTGGAGCGCAAATCTTTTGATTCAGATCGAGACTTTGTGCGGGTTTGTAAATCTTTTGATTCAGATCAGAATCATTTGATTCAGTTTCAGGACTTTGGAGCGGGTTCAGAAATCTTTTTTCAAACTTCTTTTTTTATAAAACAGTAGAAAAAATAAAATCATTAAGGCAGTACAGTTAAAAAAGAGAAGAAAAAGGAATTAAGGTATACACAAATACACAGATCCTTTAAGAAAATTAATTGAAGTTTTACTGTAGTAAAACTATGTTTTTTGTATAACCACAATTTTACTACAAATACCATGGTTAAACTGTGGTTAGTGTAGGAAAAACGTGGTTAATTTGTAGTTACCATTTTGTTTTATTAGTATATTTTAATTTATCCTTTTCTTTTTTTTACATTTTAAAGATCTCTGTTTGAAGTTTTCGAAAATCATAAAAGTAGTCCTCGAAGAGTCCATTTTATAGTATCTGTACGAACCCTAATACTACTTTTCTGGGCCTTGAATGTGTCAGTTGCTTTGTTGTCTATGCCGGGTCAGAAAGGTCTCGGATTTCATCAAAAAATATCTTGATTTGTGTTCCAAAGATGAATGAAGGTGTTACAGGTTTTGAACAATGTGAGGGTATGTCATTTTTGAATGAACTAACCCTTAAAGCTAAATCACAAATATTAATGCGTCAACAAATTACAGATATTTGCATGTCAGTGTCATGTATTGGCTGATCAGAAGCATGATAATAAAAAACTATTCAGAAAGTTTGTCAAACCGTATCTTGTTCCTGGCTGCGTGTAGCACCTATTTCTCTGCAAATGCCTCAGAAGGATCTTAACATTAAAAAAATGCCTGAAATTTTTTTGAATAAGGTGCCTGATCATTTCTCATTTGACTTTAAAGAGGCTGATAATTAGGCTGTTTAATTCTAGGGTGGAAATGTAGCTCAGGGCAAAATTGTTGGATTGTCATCTATTCATTTTTCTATTTTTCTCCACTATCGTAGAGCCGTACAGCCCAGCGGTGTGGGTGATGATGTTCGTCATGTGCCTGTCTGTGGTAGCTGTGACCGTCTTCATATTCGAGTTCTTCAGCCCTGTCGGATATAACCGAAGCTTACAGAGCGGGAAGAGTATGTTTTTTATATATTTAAGGTTTTGCTCTAGGCACTTTCATGAATGCAATCAGCAATGAAGGACTTGTTTGCAGATAGTTATTATCATTGTAAGCATGTTCCACAGTTCACCTCCAGCTGCGTTCCTTCTTTTCTCATGTGTCTTTTTGTTGTCTCCCTTTACACTTGCTGTTATCATCGTCTGTGTCATAATAAGACATGTCTTATTTGGCCTTCCTGTGTTATTCTTCTCTCAGAGGCAGGAGGTTCAAAGTTCACCATAGGGAAGTCTATCTGGCTGCTGTGGGCTCTGGTGTTTAATAACTCTGTTCCGGTGGAAAACCCGAGAGGCACCACCAGTAAGATAATGGTGCTGGTCTGGGCTTTCTTTGCTGTCATCTTCCTGGCCAGCTACACTGCTAACCTGGCTGCTTTCATGATCCAAGAAGAGTACATCGATACTGTGTCTGGCCTCAGCGATAAGAAGGTAGACAAATATACAAGTGTTATTGTATTTTGCAACAAATTGCCCTTTTTTGAGCTGTTATGTTGAGCTGAGTTCATGGAGGTGGAACTCCAAAATGTAATCATTTTAAATACGCTTTATATATTTTAAATACGTTTAGATTTTTGTTTTAATTTATAACTGTATAATTATTTATAATTTCGGTAACACTTTACAATAAGGTTCATTAGTTACCATTAGTCAACTAGCCTACATTAGTTAACACGAACAAAGAATGAACAATACTTCTATAGCATTTAATGTAATGTTAATGTTTATTTCAACATTTACTAATGCATTATTAAAAGTTGTGTTTGTTAACTTTAATTAATACACTGTGAAATAACACAAACTAACAATGAATGACTGCATTTTTATTAACTAACATTAACAAAGATTAATAAATAGGGTAATAAATGTATTGTTCATTGTTCGTTCATGTTAGTTAATACATTAACTAACATGAACTAATGGAATCTTATTGTAAAGTGTTACCATAATTTCTAATAATCGTAATTTACCACTAATGGATATTTAATTTTTTTTTTGCCTATTTTAAATTCGGATTGGTCATCTTAATTTTTTTAGCAACTTGCTATATTCAGAGATTATAGTACAAAAAGGACCCTGAAAACATATTTTTCTTAAAGCAAATATCAAACAAAAATGTTTATTAATTTATTCATTATTCATTCTGCATATTAATTGCAGATTTAAGTATTTTTTTGTTTTTTTTAATTTGTTTTATTCCTTATTTAATAATTTTGTGCTTTTGTTTAGTTTTTATTTTAAATATTTTTGTTTAGCTTTATTAATTTGCTATTTTTGTTACTTTTTATATAAGCTTTTAAATTTAATTTTAATTTTTATTTTTTTTATGTTTAAACTTATTTCCGTTAGTTGTTAAAGGAACACTCCACTTTTTTTGAAGAATTTTCCAACTTTTTTTTCCAAAGTTTTACAATTTTAAAAGGCATTCAGCCAGGTCTGGCATTAGCACTTTTAGCATAGCTAAGCATAAAACATTGAATTTGATTAGACTGTTAGCATCTTGCTCAAAAATGACCAATAATTTTCAATATTTTTCCTATTTACATCTTGACTCTTCTGTAGTTACATTGTGTACTAAGACCGACAGAAAATGAAAAGTTGTGATTTTCTAGGCTGATATGGATAGGAACTATCCGGCGTAATAATCAAGGAACTTTGCTGCTGTACCATGGGTGCAGCAGGCGCAATGATATTACGCAGCACCTGAAAATAGTCCCCAGCTAGGTAACTTTCAAAATGACCAGCACCAAAGCCAGCACTAAGCCACAAAGCTAATAGTAAAATAGCTGGGGACTATATTCAGGCGCTGTGTAAGATTGGCTGAATGGATTCAAAAATAGTAAAACTCATCTGTTTAACTCTAGGGGAGTTGGAAAATGAGCCTATTTTCAAAATAAGTGGAGTGTTCCTTTAAGACAACATTTTGCTAATCTTCTTTCAAGTTTAGGTTTATGTCTAGTCTAGTATATTTATTATTTTATTTAATTTTATTTTGTTCAATTGTAATATCGGTGCATTCCTATTTATTGGACCTGATGTAAACTAAACTGAGCTGTAGCGAAATTTTCTAAAATGTAAAATTGTGGTTTTATAACAATAACTGACATTGCAGTGATATCGATATAAACTATATAAATCTTAAATTAATTAATTCTTAATTCCATTAGTTGTTAAGACAACATTTTGCTAATTTTCGTTCAAGTTTAGGTTTACTTCTAGTATATTTATTATTTAATTTTGTTTTATTCAATTTCAACGTCATTGCATTCCTTATTAGACCTGCTGTAAACTAAACTGAGCTGTAGTGAAATTTCTATCATTCGAAATTGTGGTTTAGTAACAAAAACTGACATTGCAGTGATATTGATACACGCTATAAATCTCTTTCAACGGCTCTCGCTTGTATTTGAAACAGACATTTGTTTGTGTGGCACAGTTGGGGCCAAATTATGCAAATAAATCATCTGCCCATAATCATATGAAACAATGATTTCATTTTCATTCTTTTTACTCCCACCACACACTTTAGCGTCTCCAACCATAGTTAGCCGAATGATTAATTACGTGAATTTCAGTGGCCTAAACTGTAATCTCATATTTCAGAAACCTAATGAAGTATCTCCTGCTGTTGTCTTCAGTTTCAGCAGCCCACAGAGCAGTATCCTCCCTTACGCTTCGGCACCGTCCCAAACGGGAGTACGGAGGAAAATATACGGAGCAATTACCCCAACATGCATCAGTACATGGTGCGGAACAATCAGAGAGGAGTGGAAGAGGCCATCGACAACCTTAAAACTGGGTCAGTGATTGACAACTATTGTGAAAGACAAATCTGATTGAGTGAGCCAGGTTCAAGGGTACACACACTCTCTTGCAAGAATCCATAGGTTAATCCATATGCATAAGCTGTATCTATAATATAGTGTTTTAGTAGTAGCCGACTTGGCATATGAAAAATCAACCCAACTCAAGCTTTAATCCTGGCCCTAAATCAGACCACAAAACTGTTACGTCCCAGTGAATCAAGATGTTCTTTTAAGCAGTGGGGGGAAAACAGATGTGCACACAAGTAATTGACTGATATGGGTGACATGATGGATCACAACAGAGGCGTTAATTATTTTGTTGGCTGTCGCTTTTCGTCTCCATTTTGAAGGAGGGTGTGAAGATTGACTTTCCTCCTTGGTGCTATGTCACTGCAAGGACCAAACATTCAGTGGGTATTACTTTTTCCACATGATGCTACTACTTTAACTGGATTTGTGCTTGCAGGGTGAGCTTGGTGTTGATATATCTCGCTTGATATACTGCAGTCAAACTTCATTTATTTTATTTCGATTTGACATATATTCATCTAGCTCTCACTTTTTATCCAAAACGACTTATAAATGGGGAACATCACAAGCAATTTGTCATACAGGCAGTTTTTTTTTAAATGTAAAGCATACACTAGTACAGTGTGTACTAGTTATACTCAGGGGTTAAATTGATATATGTTATGTGTGTGGGGGCTCTATGGTGTTGGGCTTTTATAGGGGTTTACATATGTATGCAAAGCCTACAAAATCTTATCAATTGATAAGTTGTCAAATAACAAGTTAAGAAAGCTCTCTATGATTTATTCTGAAGCAATATTCTCATCAGTTTTCCATTAGCTGTGACATAAATCTGCATGTTTTTTATATTTAATCCAAGGGAATTTTCCCTCTAACCTCAATAATACTTCATCTTTCATTTCAAATTCTTACATTTGATCTATAAATTCAGTTACAATACAATTTACTCTGAAAAAAATACAACTGCGTTAAATATGACATTTTTGAATATGCAAATGAGAAAATATATGGGGAAATGATACTTTCAAATGAAATTAAAATGGCAGTAGGTGACAGCAAGCAAGCATCTCATGAGTGAGTCATTGAGTCGTTAATTCAAACGATTTGTTGAAACGCATGATTCATCAGATGTTTATATATGGGCTAATGAAACTTTGACTTAAACGATTTGTTCAAAAAACTGAATCATTCAGCAGTAAATCGTCTGGTTTCTGTGAGATGCGTTGTGGTTCTGCTATGTCTTTCTTTGGAATTATTTTCGTTGTTGAAACGGAACAAAAGCAGTCTACAATACTGCGCCTAAACTGTAAGTGACCTAATATTATTGTACTTGCTTATTGAACTATTGAACAGTCGTTATGGTGAAACCATTGTGTGATGTTGCCTAACTAACTGTATTTTAAATATAAAATGCTAAGTTTATTTGTGTTGCGTGTTTAAATTTTCAACCTTATACCCTCAGTACATGCTTTATATACAGTAGCCATATCCACTATTCGCCACTTACTCTCAATGTAATCAAATCAGAGTAATACTTGCGTTGTGGTAATTGCCTAGTTATTTTTGGTTATTGATGTTTTAATCAGGTTACTTGTCTGCCATTAATAAAGCGCTAATGCCGGACCACCCCGGCCCAGTTTAAACTCTATACTACCATTCTTAGCATTCTTGTGACACTGGAGTTATGAAAGATTCAGCTTTGGAATTAAAATTCCATCACATGAATAAATCGTATATTAAAATATATTAAATTAGAAGACATTTACTTTAAATTACGATAATTTCTCACTATATTACAGTTTTTATATATATTTAATATACTGTGTTTTATCAAATAAACGCAGCCTTTTTGAGCATAAAAGACCAAATTTAATATATTTTTGCTGCAAATTTTTTGATTGTTTGTTTTTTAAAGTATGTTTTAAACTCTCCATGTGACTTACTCTGACTTATTGCAACCGTCAAAGATGCCAATGCAGTCATGTCAGTCAAATTTACCTAATTTGAAAAAAACAAAAACAAAAAAAAAGCATATTCGGTGACTATAAACTTAGTCAGAAAAATGAATTCTAGAGAGGAGCATTTCGCTAAATATATATGCACCATAAAACATATTAATTAGAATTTTTACTGCTTTTCAATGTTTGGTTTATGTTTGAATAAATCCATCAAGTTTTTTTGACAGCCACCATTTAAATATTTATATTTCAAAAACAAATTGAAGTAGAAATATAATTATGTAATTGTAACTTGATGATTATAAAAACTTCCTACCTTCTATGTATCCAAAATAATCAAAATTGAATTGAATCAGAAGCGTGAATCACAATCGAATCGAATCATTTCGAAATGTTTAATGCTGTCACACTAAATAAAATTTTTGTTGTTTTTGTGCTAGAAAAAAATGCTCTAAAAACAAAATCATATAGTTGGCTAGTTGTGTATTTTAAAGATGACCTCTTTTTGGAAATGCAAATATAGCCAGAAATGTCATTATGTTTAATGTATTCATATAGAAGGCAAACAGTGACGCCTGCTTTATACTGTAGTTGCAAAATGTGTTTTTATTCATACCATGTTGTGTCCACAGCCGTGGCAGCCTTAATGTAGAGGCATGGTGGTATTATAGTTGTTCGTTCAAGCATGGAGTTTTCCTATAATGATGTTTTTATGTGCCGAGCCAGTTGACACCACTCTGCACAATGCTGGTTTAGGAAACAAAACTTTTTAGCTTCACCAGACTTTTATACAAAGAGCATTTGATGTCATTCCATTTTCATCTGGTAGCGTTTAATCACAGAAAAGAGCAATTCTGCACTTGTGTATTATTCATTCACTGTTCTGCATCATAAGATGCCACGATCGTTCCAGAATTATTAAATAGAAATGTGGTATCGCTAACACTGCCTCACTGCCCTTGGATCTGCGTGCACCAGAGTGTGTGGGTGTGTGTGTCTACGGCCACCCTATCTAAAGCTCCAGTCCCTGCATTATGCATACAAAGGGCATGAATATGCATCCCATCGCAAAAAAAGGTTATGTTTGCAGGCTAGAATGTGTAATCGTAGTGTTCAGGCTTTGCAATTTCTCGTGAAGATTTCATCTGTCATTCATAAGCACTTGGTTTGTGTAATAGTCGTAGCCTGCAGAGTGAGACTTTCGATTTCAAGCCGCGCAATGCAAGGCAGGCCCGCCGGCCCATAAGTCAACAAGTCAGGTCTCCAACTAGGCGCTAGCTGATTCTCAAAGGCACTTGTGTACCTCAACAGCCTACCTACTGCTTTTACTGCCTTCCTATTTCAATCGGGCTGCACTGTGGGGCGGTGTGCTGTGCTATCAAACACCTGTCTGTGTGTGTTCTGTTCGTTTGGTTTCACCCTTACTGAAATGTGTGACTCATTTTCCCCCAAGGGCTCTGTTTTGTTGGATACAACACTTCTGACAAAAGCTGCCACCTTGAATGCTAATGTGGTGCTCGCTGGTCTTGGAGGGCCAAGTTGAGCTTGTTAATAACCTCAATGTGTGCTAAGCAGGAGGTTGAAGAGTAGCCAGTAATAAGCTGTCAATTTGGGTTTTTGCTGCAAAGACGTTGGCATGTTACAAGGTGGGTAAAATGTGATCAAAGAAAAGAGGCATACCGGTGCACCTGACTCTGATAAGGCACAAAGCTTCCTTGACTTCTGAAAAGCTACTTACTTTTATGTCTTTACTGTAAGAGACTCACCTGATGAATTATTTAGCACTGTGAATATGGAGTAATACGATTAAAATGGATTTTTGCATTATTTGAAAAACGCGAGTGCCTGTTTTATCATGCAGCAGGTGAAAATTTTCAGTCTGATTGCTTAGAAACGTAATTGCGCAAAATGCTCTGTTCCGAGCATCACATTTCAAACTGTTACTCAACAGTCTCCACCATGGAAGAAATGTGTTTTTGTGAGAGCGCAGACATTGCAGGAGACCTGCTGCTAGCCAATCCGGTCCCAATTTCAAGTGGTATTTCTTTTCTTTCTTACGTGGGGTTATTTAAAGACCAGTGTCTGCACAAATTAGCCCTCCTATTATGCGCCACTCATTTCAGCAAAGCGAGCAGCCAGACAATATCAGCGTTCTTTGGAGCTATTCTGCAAAGTGCCTGTGCGCATATATTATCACATTTATGGCAAAGAAATAAGTCGTGTCCCAGAAAACTCTTGAGGTATTTGATTATCCACCTGCATATGAAAACAGAGTATGCATGCATGAAGTAGCTGTTTACTGGAAACCTATTCATGCTACCCTAATACCTATATTATATTATTATTATTCCCTTGCTTCACATTTTCTATAGCTTTATCACTGTATTTTTAAGTATGATTTTAAAGACATTTAAAAGAGTAAAGTGTAGTGAAGAAAACATAAAAGCTGTTATGGTTATTTAAATGGCTGTCAGTGCACCTGACCATGAGAGTTTCTGTTTGAAATGACCCTCAAAACTTGATTTGAATGCAAATCATAGATAATGCTGACCTTATATTATGAATTTGAAAACTGTGATATTAACTAAATAAAAAAAGTCTTTTTTTTTTCAGAAATTCAAAAAATCCTGCACTATCAAAAGTTTAGGGGCAGTAATTATTTTAATTTTGAAAGAAATCTCTTGTGTGAAGTAACATAAGACATTACTATTGTGAAATAAAATTACAAATTAAAACAACTTTTCTATCAGAATATATTTTGAATGAATCTATAAATTCAGTTACAATAATATGGTTATCTATATGTATCAAATTAAATAATTTACACTGAAAAAATACAACTGCATTAAATATGAGATTTTTGAATATACAAATGAGAAATAATATGGGGAAATGATACTTTCAAATGAAATTAAAATGCCAGTAGGTGACTACAAGCGAGCATCTCATGAGTGAGTCATTGAGTCGTTCATTCAAACGATTTGTTCAAACGCATGATTCATCAGATGTTTATGCATGGGCTAATGAAACTTTGACTTAACTGGTTTGTTCAAAAAACGTAATAATTCAGCAATGAATCGGCTGGTTTCTGTGAGATGCGCTGTGGTTCTGCTATGTCTTTCTATAGAATTATTTTCGCTGTTGAAATAGAACAAAAGCAGTCTACGATACTATACCTAAAATGTCAGTGACCTAATATTATTGTACTTGCTTATTGAACTATTGAACAGTCGTTATGGTGAAACCGTTGTGTGATGTAAAATAATCTTAAAAATTAAAAGAATAAAGTAAAAATTACAAGAACAAAGTTGAAATATTTCGAGAATAAATTCAAAATTATGAGAATAAAGTCAAAATGTTTTGAGAATAAAGTCAAAATCACGAGAATAAAGTCGGAATGTGAATCAGTCATCATTCTGATTACAATAAGACATTTGTTTAATTAAATTAGGCTATACTGTTTTTTTTTTTATTCCTTCTGATGTTCCTTCACGTTTATATCGCACTATAAACTTGAAATAAAGAGAAAAAAACACATTTATAATTAGTTTTTTGTGATAAAACTGAGAATTTGTTATATTAAATGCAACAAAGCAAAAATTATTGTGATTACTGGGTGGCTGGCATGCTACAAATAATGAGTGGAAGATGTTAAATATTATTTCCAATTATTTACTGTATTATACCTTGAATAAAACAGCTTGTGAATAGTCACTTACATACCTCAGAAAAGACAACAATATTACTTGTTAACAAGTTGAAGTCCACTTCAACCTTTAGGACGTTTTATTGTTATTTCTTAATTAAAGAATGAAAGATTGGACACCACAGACGTTTTTGCAGAGTAGGTGGTGGAATTTTTACAAAGAAAATGAAACAATAATGAAACAAATGGCGCATTGTAATCGAAAAGACGATTCACATGAATACAGCGATCTGTCCTGCCACATTAAAGAGCATACAAACACATTATTGCAAGACATTGTTTGTATTTTACTATAAAACTGACTTTTTTTTAAGCACAAAGCTTATTGCTATTATTGGGTGGCTGGTGCGCTACAAATGTAATTAATGCGGTCGAAGATGTGAAATACTACTTCCAAGCATACTGTTCTTGTGAGTATAACACATGGTACGTTTTCTGCTAATAATCCCACATATATTCAAATAAATTCTGGTGGCCAGGCAACTTCTCCCGGTGCTCAAAATCCGGGCTATTTGCATGCACAGGCTATACTCTCAAAATATTATACATTTAATTGCTACAATTTTATTATCATAATTTCAACTTTATTCTCGAAACATTTCAACTATATTCTTGAAACTATGATATTACGACTTTAACTTTTTTTTTTAATGTAGCACTAAAACATTGTATTACTAATATGCTCAAAATTTGGTGCTCAAAAAACAATGTTGAAAACAATTGTTTTTGTGGAAACAAATTGTTTTTTACTGAATAAATGTCCAAAAGATTTTTTAGAATTTTTAAAAGATTGTATTGAAAATACTTTTTTCACATAACAATGATCCCAAATTTTCAAACAGTATTGGAGATTTTTCTGGTTATTCTCTGCTCTGTAATATTCTTGAGTGAAACTCTATAAAATTATTTTTAAAAAATCCTTACACAGTAATCCAACTGGAAAAACTCATAGAAAGGTAATGGAAAAATGATGGAAATTCGTTGGTCTTTTAAGGCAGTTGCCAGCGGCAACAAATAACTTTTTGAGAGGGAGTAAAAAAAAATCCAAATCCTAAAAAGGATTTTCAAACAAACGCATGGTGTAGAACTGGGGTGGGTGCTTGACTAGCTTCACTGATTACCAATTACACACTATTTAGCTTAGAAATAGGATTTCCCTGAAGATCATCAATGTTTTTCGTCTTTACATTTAACAATCAATAAAGTGATAATTGGTCTTGTAAAGTAATTTCCTTGTTGTTTTGTTTCCCATTTTCTTTTTCTCTCTTCAGGAAACTGGATGCATTCATATATGATGCAGCTGTCCTGAACTACATGGCTCGTAAGGACGAGGGCTGCAAAGTAATGACCATTGGCTCTGGCAAAGTATTCGCTACAACGGGATATGGCATTGCCTTACACAAAAACTCCCGCTGGAAGCGGCCGCTAGACCTCGCCCTCCTGCAGTTAGTTGGAGACGGTAAGGGAATTTCTACCTAGGTACACCCCAGGTCCCACATTTAACAATATGTTAACCCCTTGCTAATGGTTATTGGTGTTTCTCCTATACTTACAGTAGTTTCCAACCCCTGATTATCAGTATGACAAACTTACATACCTGTGTTTACATTGGAACTGAACAGAATTTGTTGGAAATTAAACCTTTTTGATTGGTGTTACACTTGTTGTTCTGATTCTCTGAGGTACTTCTCCCTTTCTCCGTCTCGCATACACTTTCACATGCTTTTCTCCCGCATTTCTTGTTTCTCTTTGATGAGACTCACTGATGAGGAACCAAGTGAGTTGCCCCATAATGATTAAAGAATAAGTTGGAAAGGGAGCTGCAAGAGTCTCACTGAAATATGATAAATGATATTAGAAAGCGTGTCACAGCAAATGAACACAATTAAGAATAGCCAAAGGGTCACTTCAGCAAACAGGGTAGACGAACGCCTCGATTTTTAATTTTGCCACATTCCAATTTGGATTGAAATTCTCTGGGCTGATATTTGCTTGTTTGAATAAATAAATAAATGTAATGAAAAATATTAGTATTTCAGTTCCATTGATTAAATTTCCCATTACCTAAGCCATAGTTCAAGGCCATGTTGTCATAAAATGAAACATGTAATTAACCTGCAGGTCTTGTTTTTATTCTTTGTTTCCTATACAAAGAGGATTTAGACTTATCTCTCTCCCTCCTCCTGAAAGAATAATCCTCAATATAAAGCCAGCATCTAAATGAATATGTCGTTTTTCTGCCAGAAACATGCCCTTGTCATGCCTTTATTTTTTCCACAGTGACATTTTCACTCTGATAAATGCACTAATGGCTATTGTTGGGAGGTAGGTCCATCAGTCTAGAGCTTTCATCTCCAAACTACTCCAGGCCTGTCTTATCACAAGAGCCTCGAAACCAGGCCATTTCAGACCTCCATCAAAGCTGTTATTATCCTCCAGTCTCTCTTTCTCTGCTTCTCTCTTTCCTCCTCCTTGCCTTTCATGATTCTTTTCCTCTGTTTTTTCTTTTCCATTTTCACCTTTTTGTGAACACTGTGTAATAATAACCGAAGCTAAACCAAGATCTCCACTGTCTGGAGATTTGAATTAAAGCCTCACTTTTCCCAACAATAGAGTTTGAATCTAGTGCTTTCTTTAGCCTTTCTTTTTCATTCTCTTCCTTCTGTCCATCTGTCTTGTCCCCTGTTTGTAGGCCTGCTTATCTTCCATGCTTCTTATCTCCTGTCATTGTGCACATCTTTTTCTTCTTTTCAGATGAGATTGACATGCTTGAACGACTCTGGCTGTCTGGGATCTGCCATAATGATAAGATTGAGGTGATGAGTTCCAAACTGGACATAGACAATATGGCAGGAGTTTTCTATATGCTTCTGGTTGCCATGGGCCTAAGTCTGCTGGTGTTCGCATGGGAGCATCTTGTCTATTGGAAGCTCCGCCATTGTTTGGGCCGCTCTGGAGGACTGGACTTTCTACTGGCTTTCAGTCGGGTGAGTGACCCAAATAAAATCCATTATAATAAAAATAGTAGGGCTGTCAATTGTTTTTTTTGTTAAAAGTTAATTCATCCAGTTCATTTTTAAGGAAAAAATGAAATAATATGTGTAATTTTTGTTCTTCAATTTGTATTAATAGCACTCAGAATATATGTACATACTCCCTCCCCCTCACTGCCACTGACCCTCAGTCTTCTCCGTTGGTGATTGCATTAACATTTTTATGAATGACGGCGTTCCACTTGTGGATGATGTTTCACTTTTTGAGCTTCGATGATAATTAAATTTCATTATATAAAGGCTGCAAATGACTTCACCATTGTTAAACGTCCCACATGGGTTTGATTTATAAATAAATAATCTGTAGAATAATGGTTTTCTCAGTCGTTTAGGCCACTGATAAACGGGAGCTCCCGTAGGGAATTTTGTGCATGTGTGTGAGAGAGACTTACGCTGTGGCTCCAAACCATTTCGGTCTGTTCTAAAAGCTTCCTGCTCAGTTAGAAATCATTTAAAACAGACAAAATTTAAAATCAAACTAAGTAAATGTGTTATTCTCAGTTAAAGATCTTTAATTAATCACAAGCATGAACATGTTAATTTTGACGGTCCGTATAAATATACCCATTTTATGAATATTTCCTATGGAACTGTGCTGAAATTTGAGAGGTGATAAAATACTTTAAGAAACAATTAATGTGTCATAGTGATCACTTTATTCCAGCTCTGTGTGCTGAAATCAGTAGCCCAGGAAATGTAAAAATGAACCTAAGAAGCAAAACTGGAATCATTTCAATTTATTTGCAAGTAAAAGGAAAGATTAGCCTTTTTGCAATTGTTGTTACTTGCAACAAGAACAAAGACTGACATGCAGTAATCTCTTGCAATCAGGCGTTAAATCCTTAGAAGGGGACTTTCCAGCACACTCCTTTAATTCCTGTCATTTCTGAAATGTGATGGTACATACAGCATTCCCACTGCACACACAGAGGGATTTTATAAAAGCCCATAACTTCTCGCATTGTAATGAATAGGGGAGGAAAAGGATGACAGAGCATGGATCATTTATTCATTCTGTATTATCACTCTCTGTCTTTGCTTGCATTGTAGAAAGAAGGAGAAGAACCTTAAATCCCCCTTGCAAGCAACCAGAATTTGTATTAGAGGATTGTAAGGCGGTTAGGTTAGATGGGACACTCAAACAGTGAGGTCAGCATTGCCTTTACCTCAGAGAAAGGTTAGCTGAGCTTACAGTGTGTACTCTTGCATCATCAAAGCACTGGGAGCTTTACAATTTCATTATTATGGTAATTTTTCATGTCTTTACTGAGACATTTTCCAAGAGCCTAAAACGTTTTGTATGTCACCAAGGGGAATATTATGATATCCTGAATTGTTTGCTAAATAAATTTTTTGCTTGTTATCTCTTGCAGGGAATGTACAGCTGCTGCAATTTTGAGGATGAAACAGCTCCTGGAGGTTCCCAAAGCACACTTCCTCAGTATCATCATGTCTCCACAGTTCCTCCTCCTCCACCGCCTCATGTGATCTCTACAGCCATGGCGAATCCCCCCATCGCTATGGCACAACAACAACAGCAACAACAGCAGCAACAACAAAAGCAACACCACCAGCAGCCACCGGTATACAATGCTCTTCTTCCTGGCTCCCCTCCTTCAGGTGGACATTCAGGAATGGCTCTAGGGCCATCGAACAGTCCCATTCTTGGAGCACCCATGCCTTGCTCTACATTCCTACCACGGCATGATCGTCGATTAGCTGTGGTGGATCGGTGGACACGTCCGAAGGTGGGCCCTGAGAAGCCTGGCGGTGTGAGCAGTGGGATAACAGACTTATCACAATTCCAAGGCATGCCCCCTCACTGGGGTGTAGGAATAAGTGGAGGAGAGGGGGGTCTGGATGAGTACAAGAGATACTATGGGCCAATTGATCCAGAAGGCTTAGGGGTCTCTGCTGAACCTCAAAACGTAGGCACCCAAACTCCAAAAACTAAGCATAGAGCGATGAAATCCTCTGGAAACCCACGGTTACCTCCTAAAGGTCAAGCCTCTGGACACTTACAAATTAACCCTGCTTTGCAACATCCCTCTCCACCTCAGCAATCTATGTGGAGGAGAAGTAGCTTTTCAAAAAGGAAAGGCTCAGGGGGGCCGCTATACGAAAACATCCTTCCACTTGGAAGGAGAGGTGGTGGTAGATATGGAATGAGGGATGGCGGTGGAAGAAGAGGACGTCGTCCTCCTCCCCTTCCTCTACCTATACCTGTGCCCCTCTCTTCCCCAACACAGACTCCGCCCTCACCTTCTCCATCTATATGCTACACATCCACTTCATCCAGCAGCTCCAGCACCTCCAGTTCATCCTCTTCTTCAGAATCCGTCTCCCGATCCAATTCTCCTTCTTCTTCATCATCATACACATCATCGCAGAGCTTTAGATACCGAGCAGATGTAAGAGATGTGTATGAGGACTATGACACAGATGAGCTTACGGAGGAGTCAAGCTTGCTTTTGGGGAGGAGAAAAAGTCGTTCACGAATGTCCTCTCGTTCCCTGCCCAGCAGTCCTCCGCCACCACCTATACCACCTCGCAAACCTTGTGGACAGAGGGCGCAGGTGAGAGACAGAGCAGGCAGCCAGATTGCACAGCTCCAAGAGTGGTGGGCCTCTTGGGGAGAGAAAGAAAAGGGTAGAAGAGCAGCAGGAGATAGAGACGTTAAGGAGGAGAAGCGACATCATAAAGAAAGAGAAAGAGAGAGAAAGAGGAGAAAGAAGGGTAGAAAGAAAAAGAAGAGAGAAGAGCGTGAAAGAGAGAGGGAGCGTAAAAGACGTAAGGTGAAAAAGAAAAAGAAAAAAGAGGAGAAATCAAAAAGAAGGGAGAGGGAAAAACGATCTGAACAAGAGGAGGCAGATATGGACAGAAAAGATGTCTTTGAAAAAGGAATAGGACAGGAATACTCTTCTTATCCTGCACTGAGGCGAAGCTCTTTCCGGAAAAAGAGCGAAAGCTCTACAAGGAGTTATGAGTGGGATATTATCAAAGATGGAGTTAAGAGAGATAGGGATGATCAAGGCGGAGAAGATGAAGAAGGCAGCAGAGGAAAGGAAAGGCATCAGAGAAGCCCAAAATCGCAACGTCAGTCCAGGCCAAGGTCCAACAACAAGCAGTTTTCTAGCTCAAACAAACCACCTTCAACCGTCAAATTTTGGAGCAGTGGGAACCCAACTTCCGATTCGCCATCGTCTTTTGTACCCTTGCTTCCCATATCTAAAAGACGAAAGTCTGTAGGAGCTGAGAGAGATGAGCGAGGAAGGGGTGGAGAGAGTCGACCCCTTTTGGGAAAAAACAAGAGAGTTAAGCCTTGCTCGAGAGAAGGCCTGTCATTTCACGAATGGGATTCCGAGGTAGAAGAAGACGAGGAGTCTGAAGTGGAAAGAAGTAGGCCAGAAGAACAGGGGCGCCGACGAGAAAGCAGAGGAATGGACTCTGAATCCGAAAGGGACAGAGAAAAAACTGTTGAGATATACACAGATGATGAGGGTTCCTCAGGAGAGTTTGGTAAGTTTGAAAGATACTGGGAAGGTCACGAAGGAAGGGCAGTTGGAGGCATTGGAGGAGGAGGATGGTTCTTTGGCACCTATCCTGCCAGAGAAAGAGGAGGCAGTATAAACAGTAGAGATGACTCCTTTTTGGCGTGGGGTGGTGGAGAGGGTAGCTTGGGTTTCGGAGCAGGAGCAGGGTGGGGATCAGGAGGCTTAGGATCAAACCAGTGGCCTCCAACTCCATTGACTCCCCCACCTCCTCGAAGATACTGGTCTGTTGACAAATTACCAGTGAAGACTGAAAAGAAATCTAAAAGCAGGTCCCAAGAGAAGAGCCGAGCCCACACGTCCTGTTCCTGCCAGTCACCCCATCACTCTGCCAGCACTCACCCCAAATGGAATCGGGTGACTTCTAGGAGTCAGGAGGAGTTACTCCCACACTGCCACAGTTTCAGCAGCAGCGTAAGACCCAAACGGCAATCATGCAAACCGGAACGGGCGCAGGGCCAGGCGAAATCTGGAAGCCAATCCAACCTCAGTGCACAAAGACCACAGCGCTCAGACCGGTCCCGACAACCGCCATCCCCTCCTCAGAGTCTCCCGCCATCTTTACCCCCTCCAATGGTCCCTGCACTCCCAGCCCCACCCTCTTCCTCTCACCATATACATGTACCTCCACCTACCTCCTCTTCATCAGTTTCCTCCCCTTCGGTTGTCTCATCTACACCCGGCGCCCCACAGCCCTCCTCTTTGTCCTCCTCTAGTGCTAAGCTCCAGTACCAGAAACTGCGATCGTTTCCCCAACCCCAAAGGTATCAATCCCCACATCTTCCCCTCAAAACCAAGAGCCTGTGCTCCCGTCGAGGCTCTGCCCACTTCTCCAGTGTGGAGAGTGAGGTCTGAGGAACATAAATAAACGAGGAACATCAGCAAGTAGCCCCTAGGGGCGATCAAATCACCTGCTCATGCCACAAACTGTTAACTGTTCATAGCAGTCGAGTTGGGTTGTTTTCGCTGGCACCCATCTCTTGCACAAAGCTCTAATGCTCAGAGACAAATCTGGATTGGGATGTCACATAAATTGTAGCCCTTTCTCTTTACTTGTGTAAGAATGGAATACTGCCATGCTGACAAATCTTGTTGATGTTAGCGAGGCTGTTTGTATGGGATTGGCTTTGCTTTTCTTACTTCTTGGGGGCTTGAAGGTGGAGCGTCAACAATGTGGGTAAATGCGATTTTTCTTGGAGTGTTTTGCTGCTCGATGGCTCAGGAATGATTTTTCGAAGGGAGATTCTAAGGTCAAATACAAAGCCCTAACACCCCACACCTACCGTTTTTTCTCTCTTGCTCTCACAGCTCTGAATCATGATGTAATTGTTCTGTATATTTGTTCAAAATATCTCAAGGGAAGCATTCACAAAGGAAAGTAGCAAACCATTTTCCTCCTCTCAGAGCATTTTTCTTGACCTCCACCTTCCGCAAACTGACATCTAGCATTCTGTGTGTTGTTGTCAGTGTTTGTATTCCTAGCAACAGGGTAAGTTAGCCATGACTGATCACATATTGGCTTACTGAAGCTGAATGCCAAACTAAAGTAGAGCTGATGTACAGTCCTGTACGGTTAAAAAACATTTCACAGGTCCTCATGTTTCATTCTCGTCCCTTGAGCAATACATAATTAACTACGAACAGCGTTCAATACATATATTTTATATTTAAAAGTTATTTTATTATATATAATATATATGTTTTGTGATCTGGTTCAAAACAGTTGTGTTGAGTTACTAAAAGAATATAAGCACTGTGCTGTATTACCGTAGGGCACATGCAATGTTTCAACTACCTATAATCGGTGGCAGCCCTTCCCCTCTCGACTGAATGTACATGTTGCCATGACAACACAGTGTGCTGCAACCAAGACACTTTTAAGATCGTAGCTTTCTCGGGGGAGACCTTCTCATCGGAGCCAGTTAGGGTAGCTTTGAACGCTGATGTTGAGAGTGCCAGGATGACAGGGCTAGCCATACTGCAGCACTGTACTCGCCAACCGAGATGTCAGCGAGTGATGAAAGACGTGTCATCATTCAGAGAACGATAAGCGAAGGAGAGCACTGTTTACAGTTTAACACTGTGTTTTTACACCTTTTTTTACAAGCTGCTCTGCTCTGCCATTTATTAGCTTCGGACACGATATTCATACTTGCTTAGCAAGTTTGCTTAAGCTGTACAAGTAGCAGCAAAACTAAACTGGTAAAATGAGAGCAAAATAGTTGCAGTTTTATGCTTTTACTAGACATATCTGTTCAATTAAAAAACAAAAAAGAAAAAAAAAGCCAGATTAAGTTTTAAGTTAACTGTGAGGAAAAGACTGATTAGCAAACCAGTCAGGTAGATCTTTTATTTAATTTAGCTTTTACCATTAGCCAAATGCTAGCATCTTTAAAGTGATCGCTATAATTGACTGTGAATATTGCTAAGGGCAATGCGTGTTGGCAGCAGGTCTGAGTCAACTATGTTTCATTTTATTTTTTTATTTTTTGTTTATACTGTATTTAAAATGTCTGTCTGCATTGTCTTTCTAAGGTTCTTTTGTTTCATATGAATGAATTTTGTAATTATGTTGCCTTGACAAAGCCAGCATACTATAACTGCAAAGATTTTATTTTGGATTTTTCCAAATCCCAACACCTTTCTGAACTAATTGAGGATGATCATGCCAGGGTCAGAAATTAACATTTCCATTAAGGGGCAATATTTGCCCACTGGAATTGATTTCCAAGGCGATTTTTTTTTATAATTATCATCACCAAACTATGTTGTCTTTAATGTCAAATACTTAAATTTACCCAATTACTTTAATCAATATTTTAAACTTTTGTTTTGTCAATAACAATAGACTGTTTAAATTGCGAATATAAATTATACATGTAAAAACAGGAGCTCATAGGGCTGCAATATTATGACAAAAATCATTGTAGATTATTGTTCTTTTTATTGTAATAATGATTATAATTATTGATATAGAAAACAATATAAAATGTTTTTGCATCATGACGTTATAATTACTGAAGCTAATCTTTTAGCTATTTACGTATCTGCACTGTATTATTTATGATTAGCACTCATCAATGCACTCATCAGCAGCTTTTCAGTGCTGACTAATTTAATCGCCTCTGATTGGCTTGTTTTCAGTACTGACTAATCTAAGCACCTCTGATTGGTGCGTTTTCAGTGCTGACTAATCTAAGCCCCTCTGATTGGTGCGTTTTCAGTGCTGACTAATCTAAGCACCTCTGATTGGTGCGTTTTCAGTGCTGACTAATCAAAGATCCTCTGATTGGTGTGTTTACAGTGCTGACTAATCTTAGCGCCAGTGATTCGTGGCGCGTTTTCAGCACAAAATCTAAGCGTCTTTGATTGGTGTGTTTTCAGTTCTGACTAATCTAAGCTCCTCTGATTGGCATGTTTTATGCTCTAAATAATCTAAGCTCCTCCAATTGGCACGTTTTCAGCATTAATCTAAGCGCCTCTGATTGGTGCATTTTCAGTGCTGACTAATCTAAGTGCCTCTGATTGGCCAATGCATTCGTAAATTCAACAGAAACGTGTTTGGTTGGTTGACGCGTTTGATTGGTTATAAGGCTCAACACTGCATAAAAGCGATCTGATGCTATGTGCATTTTCACATTTCATTTTAATCGCGGCAGCTGTAATACATTGTTTAATAGTGTTTAATAGTGAATTTATGGGGCATTTTTGTTTACTTTGGTGGCATTTTTGCCACAAGCCCGTTCATTTCCGACCCTGGTTTTGTTTTTCAGATTAATCAGGTTGGCTTTTTTTTTTTTTCCCCTACAGAATATTGATAAGAATTTACCAAAATTAAATTCAATCTCAATCTCAGTCCTGTAATAAACTCAATCCTGTGTATGTTTTTAAGTATTCAAACTAAAGGCTTTGTAAATTTTCTGGCAGGGCTTTGTCAAGCCAGCAGCATAGTTGAACTATTTAAATTTAGTTTGAAGCATTGTATGTTGTTATTTATATATGTATGTATGTATTTAAGTGCATATTTGACACAGAACCACGCACAGTCCAACAGGCTAATTGTTTTTTGTGCGTGCTTGTAACTGCATCTGAGCCATATTAAGCTTATTTGTTGTATGCTGAGCTTTTTACAAGTAGTACTAATTAACTGGGGTATATTTTGTTGTCAGTGGGCTAAACAGTAATGTCAAGAGACTTTGGAGTACTAGAAACACAATGGGTGGTGATTCTTTTTATTTTTTTAAACAATGATGACGAAATCGGGAGGACAGTAACACAAATCTTCTCAACTCTGACCAGAATCATAACACTCTGCCTCACTGTCACAGATTTTCGGAGTAATTCTGAGTAGTTTGACATTAACATTTAGAATATTTGGCAGCTTACGTATGTATATCCTTTTGACTCCAACTTTGTTGTGTAATACGTGTCTGGATTACTTTATATATAGATGTACCTCATATATGTGTTTGTGACGTTTAGATAGCAATAGAGAAATAGCTGTTCAGCAAAGCAGTATAGCTGAAGACAAGAGTATTGTTTTCAAACATTTCTGTCAGCAGACTTGATACTTAAGATGTTTCATGTATTAGCTGCGAAAAATAATTTCAGATTCTCTTTTCGTTCCATTGTGCTCATTAAAGTCAGTAGACAGCTTTGATAAAACATTTGAGCTGAAACAGCAAGGACCTTAAAGGTAATGTCTTTTCCTTTTCATTTTCAAACGATAAAATATCAGGCATATTGCACAAGTTTTAGTAGGAGCCGCCGCCACCAAGAATCTCGAAATGGCCTTTCTCTAGACGTGTCTTGTTGTGTTGATAGTGTCTTTGACGGTAAATGTTTCGTTTGTTTGTTTGTTTATTTGTTTCTTACTCTAAGAATAAGTCAAATCCGCAGCATATAAATATATACATATAGATAAATTATATATTTCAACGAATAACATGCATATATATAAATATATATATACATATAATGTTTATCTACTAAATTTATTATCTTTGAATTGGTCTTCTTTTGTCTCTTTGTCCTCTCTCGTCTCATAACAGCTGACATCAGAGACCAGTTTTCAACTGTGTTTTTATGAATAACATGGCCAACCATCGACCACGGTGAATTTATGTTGCAAATAACCATCGCTGTGATTGAGGTGTGTATGTGTCACTGTGGTGAAAGTTTTGGGACATGGTGATGCACAGCTGTAGGCTCCACACTACGAGCGTCTGTCTAAACGGATTTGACCTCGCTCCGTCGAAATCTTTTGAAGTCTCCATGTGTGTCACACAGGTCTGGCTTTGGAAACGGTGTGTGTGTGTGTGCGCTGTCTGTGCCAAGCTGCAGTGTGTTATGCTGAAAACACATTCGAACACATGCGATGCTGCTCTGTAACACTTTATGATAATGTAGCTGAGCAGAGCCAGTTATGTTTTATGCCACTCTGTGCCAGGACGGTAGTGCCCCCCCGGTACCACTGTGTTAGGTTCTTGTGCCATACTCCTCTCAGTAGGGGAGCCTCACAGGGGGGCCACTCGCTGAGCCGCTCGACCATGGGAGACTATACTATGCTGTGCTGCGAGCAGAACAGAATAAAAGACTTTTAATACAACGGCGTTTGGTCTGTTTTGTTGTTTTCAGCATGTGTTCAACAAAGAATGTTTGTGATTGACAGCGAACGCGGTGAATAATTGTGTAAGTCTTTGTTTTCTAGGTTTCTGGGGAGAGCGAGGACTTGAAAAGAAAGAGTGAAAGGCCTTTTGAAAGCACTGGTGAGGACACCTATGTTTTACCTTGATTAATGCAGAGAATTTTAAAGAAGTTTTAATAGACTTGGGAGAGCCCTTTTATATTGCTGTAAATCACAAATCAGATGGTTCTTCTAGACAGGGCCAACTTTTTTTCATCAAAGTCTTCATAGACAAAATTGTCTAAACTCTTTAACAATTCTATATATAGTGTTATTGTAATATTTGTATATTGTTGTATTTAGTTATGTTTTGAATTTGGAATTTTATTTTGTATTTTCTGTTTTCATTTTCAGCTTTGGTTTCTTTTTTTTGTATTGTTTTGTTTTGTTTTAATTCTGTGTGTGTGTAATGTGTATATAAAGTATAGTATTTATTTATTTATTTATTTATTTATTTATTTATATTTTCAGTTAGTTTTTAATTTTTAATCAATGAATTACATTATTTTGTATTTTTAGTTTTCAAAGTTTATGTTTTGAATACTTTTGTCAATTTTATAACAATTATAATTTACTAATAACTCTTCAAGTTTTTTGAGTATTACGTTTACTCATATTAATACTTCAAAGAATACTTCAAAATACTAAGGCATTTCAAATTGCAAGTTTTTTGTCTAATATTTATATTTTATTTCAGATTTATTTTACTTAATAATTTTATTTTTATTTTAAATTGTGTGTGTGTGTGTGTGTGTGTGTGTGTGTGTGTAATATTTGTATAGTATCTATTAATATTTGCAAATATTTTTATTTTTAATTAAGAAATGTCATTATTTTGTATTTTTAGTTTTTGTAGTAATTTAGTAAAATGTTAAAACATTAAGTAATTTTTATAATAATTCTAATTTTCTAATATTTCTATTTAGCTTTGTGTGTGTGTGTGTGTGTATATATATATATATATATATATTTTTTTTTTTTTTTCAGCATTAGGTTTACTCATATGAATACTTTAACATTTACACTTATTTAATTTCATTTAAGTACTAGTTGTAATTTGTAATTTTTGTCTAAAATTAAATTTTATTTCAGCTTTATTTAAACAAAAACTGTTTAATTGTTAACAATACAACTGCAATGTTTATTTGATTTGACTTTTTGGTTTCTTATTTCATATCTTTTATTTTATTTTTATTGTGTGTGTGTGTGTGTGTGTGTGTGTGTGTGTGTAATATTTATATAGTACAGTATTTATTAATATTTTTAATTAATTGGTGTTTTTTAATTAATAAATTAAATTAACAAAAACTTTAATATTTAATAAAACTGCAGTGTGTATATACACATACAGTTTTGTCTATTTTTGGTTTTTATTTTTGGTGTGTGTGTGTGTGTATAATACTATTTTTCATTAGTTTTTTATCTTTGATAAATTACATTATTTTGCAACACTTATTTCATTTCATTTAAATACATTTGTCTAATACAAAATTGCAGTGTGTATACACACACACACACACACACACACACACATATAATTTGGTTTATTTTTATTTAGTTATGTTTCAGATGTTTCTCCTAAAATGTATGGCATTTTTTTATTAGGCCTACCATTTTTGTTTCTTTTAAGAGAAACATCAGAGACAAAGTATGGGTTCTATTAAGTCTTCTGAAGTATGAAATGTTCTTCTAGATAAATTTAATTCAGACTTCACAGTAGCCTACTTTTACAGAACATGGAGGCATGTAAATACCACAAATTTGTGACTCGTATCTTGCAGGAAAATCTATCTCACTACTAGCTTGGCCATATTGAATTGCATAAAGTCCACAGGTGTTGGCTTTCCAGCAGCATTGCTATCTATTTACTATCCTCAGCAAAGGATTTCAGATGAATCTACCATTTATTCTTCGATTCCAAATATGCCAGCGTCTGCAGCGAATTCAGCATGTGTGCTCTGTGCGAGTGAGTAAATTCTGTGGGAAGTATTGGAAATAGGAGATAAGAGAGCTATTGGACGCAAGCTGTTGGTATGCAGGAACATTAGAGATTGTACAACCCAAGAGAAATATAAGCATGTAAAATGCAGGTGACAGCAAGTTTGCCGAAAGCACTGCCTCCTCGTCTCAGCAGACGCTGAGGTGAAGGCAACTAGTATTACTCATTTTCCAGAAAGAGAAAAGCGAGAATGAGAGGTTACTGTGGGTTACCTAAGTAATAGATTGAGCATTTATCAAACATCAGATATTTTGAACAGACTGCTGCCGCAATTTATGTTTTTCCCTCCTCACTTCTATCTCTCTCCCTTTTTGTTTGGTATCATAAGTCCGTGAACTCTCTCTCCCATTTTTTAATTAGTTACAAATGCAAGATTTATGTAACCACACTGTTTCCATGCTACCACAGAGGGAATATAATTAACCGATGGGGGCCATTTACTGGAGATTAATGGAGGAAATAAGAGACAGGCTGTAAGAAAATCTTCACCTTTCAGAGCTTTAGTTGGAGAGCGTGAAGAAGCAGAATGTTGTTGAGAAAGGCTTGTTCGATATAAGCTTACTTTGTAAGATTATATACAGTATGTATGAGTATTGATTAGTATGCATCAAACTTCATTTGCATCTGAACTGCATTGTAGGATCAGAAGGTTATTCAAACAGTGACGTTTGACTCTTTCAATTATGTCTTATCACCAAACCAATTCTTTTTGATGTTGTGCCAGAGCTCAAGACTTCGAAAGATTTTTCTCTCTCGCCTCCTTTTCTCTAGTAGAATGTAGAGCAGAAATGAGGCCAAGGAGAAAGAAGATAAGAGATGAAGAAATCATACAGGAAGGTTTGAGAAAGATTGGGAAAAGGACAGATGTATAGACAAAAGAGAGAAATCTGGGATTAGGGGGACTGGGAGAGCCAGATAAAATGATCAACGTTAATTTGAAATTAATTTAACGGTGTGATTTGCGAAAATGCGCTGATAAACTGCCGCCTCTGGTGAAATGCACTCAGGAAAATTCTATCTTGATAGAGCTCCTGCTATTGTGTGGAAGCTGGATTACAGCATCACAGGAAATAGATGCCTGCAGTGAGATTATCCGACTGCAATCCATGAGAGGTGGAGGGCAGGAGCTAGCTAATCACTGTGAAAATTAAAAGATACTTTAGGCACCATTTGGGGTTCCTCAGATCATCACGCTGTCAGGAGCCTCTGGAGAACATCTAGGCATTCTTTTGAAGGTACCTCTAATACCTATTCCTTACTGACAGAACTTCAAATATGTATTTCAAGTGCCTCAAGTGTCTTTTAGAGTTCTTGCAGGAACTTCCGTTTTACAGGATCTCCAGAGGTTTCTGCTAGTGTGGAAATCCGAGCCCAAATGGTGTATATTTTATGTAGCAATGCTTAATTTCTGTTCAAAGGGCATCTTTAAAACTTTATTAAGAAATTAGCTTCTTTTATCTTCTAGGTTGCCTATACATCTTTTTTTCACACAAGTTCTGGCTTCTGGTGTCATTGCTTCCAGCTATTTTTAGCTGTATGAAAGCTTGTTTCTGGTGTCTTATTATTTTAATGTATTAATTATGCACACACTGGTTTGTAGTGCAAACAGTTTTACCATTTACTACACTTTGTTATAGAGGGTTTGCACGTCAGTACTTCACGGTTTGGATACACGGCCATATTGGAGATACTCGCATGTAAACAACAGCATTGATTGCGTGGTTAATGTACTGAATACATTGTTCTGCTAATTTATGCTGTCTAAACCATGGCGGGAAAACGTGTGGAAGCTGCTAAATCATATAGAGAAGAACTTGGTAAGCAAAGGGTGCAATATTTTGACAAACTAATATTAATAGGTGGCAAAGACGCATACGAGCAGTATTAATTAAGATATTAGCCAAATATTTCACCTACCTGACAAACACGAACTAACATGAATGTTGTAAAGATTCTTGTCCTGGAAATCCTGGTTCAGTTTGGCCAACCACAAATGCCTTTTGTGCCTCAAGACTCTTCTTGTTGATTTGTTTTAAAACTTTTGGCAGTCTATAGTACTCCAAATGTTTTTTTCCTGGTCCGACTGATTAGCACAGACCAAAACCTGAAAATAATTGTCCATTTTCAGCAAAACATGCAGTTTCGTTAGTGTCATTGTTTACATTATGTGCCGCCAGTAAACACATCCTAAGCTGTACAAAATAGCTCGTTTTGCTGCTTGATATTGCAAACTAGTGTATCTTGCCATGTTATTTTTAATGTATTATTTTAATTGTGAACATTTGTTTGTAGTGCAAACTGTTTTACCGTTTACTGCACTGAATAAGCAAAATGATAATTTCTGCCGGTGTATAGGGAGATCAAAAGAGATCAATAGTGAAAATACTTTTTTTTTTCTTTCAGTATGATTCACCTAGTTTTATTGACATAATTTGAGTGAAAAATTAACATGTAGCCTAAAACCTTAAAGTTTTCTAGCGTGATTTGGTAACGGTCCAAAGAGTAGCCTATCTTGAGCCTCAACATAAACGAGAACGTTTGGCCGTCTGTACTAAATCGATTACTGTACTAATTTGATAAGTGTACATTTTGAAACATTAGTTTTACATTATTTCATTATTTTTAAATCCCTAAAACTGTTTGTTATTAGGTTAAATAGAAATTTCAATGTGGTCTCAGACTTCTGGATCTCACTGTATATTCAGTGTTATTATATCAATTACATTAAATAACTACGAATATATAAAGACCCATATATCACGGTATTCTCATACCATGCCACAAGAGGACAGCATTTCCATACTTCCTTACAGGAAATTCCCAAACGGACACGTTCAACAGCATAGCCCATAAATCGGAATGACAACCAATTACACAGCCTTCTGCCTATTAAATCCACTACAGCCATATTTAGGGCAAGAACCTCCGTGGCAGACAACATACAAAGAAAATATGGCCCGCCTGTCTTGACGCATTAAATATACCAATAAACTCCAGAGTAGTGGATAAATTTATCCTGCGTTTGTGCCACAGCTGACAGCAGCGGGGCGCTCTCAGGCTGAACTGGGGCAGCTTGACTGGGGGAATCTCTTTATACGTGTGTGGAGGATATGTTGGACACGTAATGATGACGCGGTGGAATTTAATTTGCATCGCTAAAAAAAACTCGTAACATGTCAGTGTCAATTAAATGTCTCAACGGCGGATAAAATTAGGAGTGAAAAAAATGCAAGTGGGAGCTTATATGTGAGGGGTTTTGAACTTTTTTTTATTATTATTATTTAATATAAAATGAATGTATAAGATGTACACCTGCTTATTTTGTATTTAGTACTGATCTGAGTAAGATATTTCACATAAAAGACATAGGCCTGTAGTCCACACCAGAAAATAAAAGATGAATTTATAAAAAACACTGTTCAAAAGTTTACTGAAGTTTGATTCCCAATACTGTTTTGTTACCTGAATAATCCACAGCTTTGTCTTTTTTTTTTTAGTTAAAGTTGTTCATGAGCTTCTTCTTTGAACAGTTAAACTGCCTGCTGCTCTTCAAAAGGTCCCTCAAATTCTTTGGTTTTTCAGCATTTTTGTTTATTTGAACCCTTTCCAACCATGACTGTGTGATTTTGAGATCCATCTTCTCACACTGAGGATAACTGAGGGGCTCGTTTTCAACTAGTACAGAAGGTTCAAATGCTCACTGACGCTTCAGAAGGATTTTTTTTTTTTTCCTATTTTGCCTAAATATCATATTTTTTTCATTTAGTACTGCACTACAGAAGATACTTACATGTTCCCCAGAAGTCAAAATGAGTTAAATTTATCCTGATCTTCAAGTTCTAAAAGTGTTTGTAAACTTTTGACCTCAACTGTATATAGCCTATATTTTGTAAAACATTAATTCACACAGTATGTCAACTTAAAAATGAAAGCAGAAATTGCTTAGTATGAGTTAACAGCTGTCAGTAAATTATAAGTTTTGGCCTTTTTGATTTAGAATGATTTACAAATTAATCAGTTTTGGCTTTAAATCTATTTAAAACATTTAAATAAATGAACATACTTTTATAGCATTTGTCTATTTCAGTCCTAAATTTCATATTTCATACCATGAAATAGAGAAAATTGGCATTAGCATTGAGATGATTAAGAAAAGTATAAATTCATCTTAATTCATAGTATTCATAGAATTAGTCCATCTAAATGAGCATACAGAAACTGAAGATTGAAAGAGCAAAAGAGCCCCAAAGTTTTTCTCACTTCTGGGAACGAGCTGTCAAAAGTCAAACATGACGAATGAGAAAAATAAACGGATACAATCTCTAATGACATGAGAGAGATAAACCCGATTCGTGCCAGCAGCACACAACCGCTCCATACATGCAATCCAAACATCATTAGATACAAATGGCAAGCTGTGGCCTTAAGACATTTCGTGATAACAAGAAACTGTGATCTGACACCATAAGCGGCTACAGTCTCAATTCTATCTGTTAGATAATCACAGGGAGCTGGAGTGAATGCCAGCAGTGGGTGTATGGCAATTTTAAATGTCCCTTTAGTTATGACATTTTCTAGGTAATAATATGCTCTGAACTATAACTAATGGTGAAGTCAAGGTGATAATTAAAGAGGCTTGTTTTAACTGTTGGCCACTGAAGCATTTTCTAGTTCATTCCTGGCTCACCTCGGTATCCTAATTAGTCAAATTAATTAATAAATGGGCCTGTTTCTCCTAACAAGACTATTAGCAGCCTTGTATGAGTGTAGCTAATAAGAACAGATTGCGCCTGTATTTTGACCTAAAGGGGCTTATATAATTTGTGAGTTACTAAGTGTGTTTGCACACGCTAGTGTGTGTCTTTTTGCACTCGGTAGACTTCTGACAGTAATGAGCAATTAAGGTACGAGAAAATAAACAAAGACTTGTTCCACGTAATGGTTTTTGTATAATCTTTGCCTGAATTTGGCCGCATTGCTTTCTGTCATTCTTTCAGTTTTTCTCATACTTTGCTGATTATTGCTGCTGAAAATGATCAATTATTGTCATGTTTTGGTCTGTACTAATCGATCGGACCGGGAAAAACATTTGGAGCAGGCTACTATAGACTGCCAAAAGTTATAACAAATCAAGGAGAAGAGTACAAAAAATGTCTGAGGAACTAGAGGCGTTTGTTGGTGGCCAAACTGAACCAGTGTGTCCAGGGCAAGAATCCTGACAACATTCATATTTGTTCTTATCATTTCTGGTCAGGTAGGTGAAATATTAGGCTAATATGTCAAAATACTGAATAACTGACCAAATCATGATGTAATTGCAAACCCTCTATTACATAAGAGAGATTTGCTCTTTTTATTTAATTCTGCCATAATGCAGATGTTTAATGTTATACATATATTCTACAACACAATTTTCAGAAATTACCATGTTTAAAAGTTTACATGTTCTTGGTTACTAAAATCATGTCTTGTCACCTCAAGCATTGATGACTGTTTGTAGTCTTTTTTGTGGTAGTTTCATGAGTCACTGGTTTGTCCTGAGCAGCAAAGCTGCCCAATGTTTTTGACAAACATCCTCTAGGTCCTGTCAGTTCTTTGGAATATAGTGAAATCTGTTATGCAAATATCTCAAATCCAGGCTTAATCATGATAATAAAAAGTGATTTTAAAATGTACTCTATTTAAAATTTTGGGTCGATAAGATTGTTTTTAAGGTTTTTGAAAGAATCTCTTATGCTCTCCCCAAGACTGTTTATGTAATCAAAATACAGTAAAACAGTAATATTGTGAAATATTACATCTTAAAAATCACTGTTTTACATTTGAAAATGTTATTTATTCCTGTGATGGCAAATCTATTTATCTATCTATATATCTATCTATCTACACTCACAGTCAAAAGTTTTGAATGGTAAGATTTTGAATGTTTTAAAACAGGTCTCTTCTGCTGACCAAGCCTGCATTTATTTGTTCCGAAATACAGTACATTTTTTTACAATATTTTTACTATTTAATATAATTGTTTTCTATTTGATTATATTTCAATAACTAATTTATTCATGTGATTTCAAAGCTGAATTTTCAGCATCATTATGCCAGTCACGGGATCCTTCAGAAACCATTCTGATATTCTGATTTGCTGCTCAAAAAAACATTTATTATTATTATTGTTGAAAACAGATCAGTAGAAAAGTTTCTTTGATGAATAGGAAGTTCAGACGTGAACTGAAAAATTTGATTTCATCACAGGAATAAAGCACATAAAGTACATTTTAAAATATATTCAAATACAAAAAAGTTTTTTTAAATAGTAAAAATATTTCACAATATTACTGCTTTAGGCTGGTTATCTATCTATCTGTCTATCTATCTATCTATCTATCTATCTATCTATCTATCTATCTTTTAAGTGAGGCATCACAGATTCTGCAAGAGAAGTTTATGATAATTAAATAAATTTGTATGTTGTGCTTTTCTTGTCATTTCGGATGGGTTTTTCAAGTACCCATGTGACAAAAAAATGGGGCTTTTTTTGAATAATTATCTTACTAATGTATAAATGTAAATGTAATTATTATAAGACATTCTAAACAAACCAAACTGCTTCAAGTAAAATTAAATAGCATTTATTAGGCTACTACTGATATAGTTTTCAAGTTGGAGTTGTGTATCTTGTGTAAGTATACAGTGTATGATTCGAACATATTTTTTAAAAAGTACTGTTTATATATTTTTCTCTTAGTAAGTTTAGTAAGTTTTTAGAAAATGTGTTAGATTAAAAAGTGATCAGTTATTAGGTACTGAACACAACTCATGATATAATGCAACATCTCAGAAGTCCTCAAAAAGTTTAGTTCTAGTGATTTTTGTCACAGATGTGGCAGAGCTGGACAGCTCGAGGCCACACACACACACACACACACACACACACACACACACATACACTGAACATCAAGGCACAGCGCTGCCCTGAACTGGGTCACGGCCACAAAACATAACAGTCCTAAAAACATCCAGTGCATCACACAAACACTTTTAATCATTTTCATGCACTATGTTTACATGCATACAGCAAATTCACTCACACACAAAAAAAGCTCATATTCATTTTATAAGTAAACTTGTAGATGTTGGTTTGCTGTCAGCCAGTTTAATTTGACTGTAAACTATTTGACAAACTTTGCTCACTTTTAAAATTAAGCAAAATAGCGTATCATAAATCAGTTTCTATGGCTTAGTAGTTGTACATGAATAAGTGTGTATGTGTATCTTTCAGTTTAACCCAGCTAAGCTTGTATACAGTATGTATCTTAAGTGTTTATTACACTAATAATTAAGTCCCTTTGGGATTTAATGACTGCCTTTGATCTCAGGGACCAAAAAAAAGGGTTGCTACTTATAGATTTTTAAAGTAATGACTAGACAATATATTGTGTTTGTGTTAAAAAAAAAAAGCTCAGTTTTATTTTATTTTGAGGCCCAAAATGACACCATTTAATATTAATAATGTTTGAACAATCTCTTTTTCTTTCATCTTCAATAATAATGTTTTCTCCCTGTTTTCTCCATCTCTCTCTGTATGGGTTGCCTGTATCCCCTACAAGTTATCCATATATATGCATAAATGTATTATTCAAATCATCTGTGCATGTCCCTATAATCTGCCCTCATTTGCATAATCTTCACATGGGTACTTATGCATTTCCCGCTCTCTGTTCTCTCTGACTGGACTGTGAGCTTCTCCCTCTTGCCTTCCCCTGTCCTCTTCCATCAAACTCTAACTGTCTCTCTTTCTGTTGATTTCATGTTTTAACTCGCCCCTACTTCCCGCCTCTCTCTGATGAGACCTCTTTGAAGTCACGGTTGTCACAGCAACGACATGATAGTGAGAGGATGGTTGCGGGCCGTTTCTCTGTGGAACGCTGGGGATTCTCTGATCGGCCCGGGTGTATAAATCAAACTCTAAAATTAGCCTTTTTCTTGGTAAGTGAATACGGTAATCATTCAAACACAATGGTAAATGCTCACCCACAGTAGTGCTATTGTTTTCCCTCGATACATTTAAGGACGTCTTCGATCATTGCGTGCCGTGAAAGTCGTTTCAAATGTCACTCCGTCTGTGATATTCAAGAGTGCGATAGTCGTAGAAGGAGGTCTGAATGCAGATTTTTTAGGCCGTCCTTGGATGAAGATATCGGGTCAGTCAACAGCACTGTGTGTTATTTTTATCACACATGTATTGGGTTTCCCCACCAGGGGTCTAAAAATAGACAAAAACAAAAAAAGAGCAAGGGAGAGGCAGTTTAGTGAGGAGTGGGAGGGAGGAAGAGGAGAGAGAAGAATGAGCAAGTGAAAGACTAGCCCGCTCCTCCTCCTCCTCCTCCTCCTGTGGCCTCTCTATTGGAGAGGATCGATCGCGAAGACCCTCAAAGGGTCTCAATCTCAAGACCACGATAAAGTGAATTCTTTATTACACACTGCCAGTGGCGAAGCCTTTTCAGTGTATGTGTGCAAATTGAAGCCTGAATTCTGTATTAAAGAGGACATGGTCTGAAATGGTTGGACAGATTCATGCGTTTAGATAAAACTGCTTTATAAAATATTATAGCTTTCAATTTTTGTCTTTTTCTAAGAAGTTCAAACAATGAGTACTGTTGTGTGGCTCTTTAATGTGTCATGACAGATCACTGTAGTGCCTCAGATCAAACAGTACATGAACCGATCATCTTTTTAAGCTAGTGTTGCTATGCTAGTGTTACTTTTGTCAGCTATTTTCAGTTTTAGTCTTAGTCCTTTGTTAAATGTCCTTGTTAGTTTTTAATTATATGTTGTCAATCTTATTCTATTTTAGTCAAGTTTTAGTTGACTAAAAGTAATTTTAGTCTAGTTTTAGTCAATTAAACCTTTGTTCCATTTCCATAAAATTATAATCGTAATGATGGTTTCATTAGAGAAATGTACTTTTGCATTGCAGGTATTGTCGACTCATGTACATGGTTTACTGTACCTCATCTAATGTACTAATTTATTATAGGCTATATTTATTATGTAAATTAATTTAACAGATTTATGCACTCTGTCTACATTATAAAAACTAGTAAAACAAACAAAAAATATTATATTAAGAAGTTTCTAATAGTTATCCAATAATTCCAAATTGCAATAGCCTATGTTTCTGTATTAAAACAACAGCGAGAGATCTCATGATAGAACACTGACTGGCTGAGTGACGCTTTTGACTTTTGACTTTTGACCACTAAACTCCATCTTGTCTGACTGTGTTTTCATGTGTTTATGAAGAGCGAGCTCGTTCCAGATTGCACAAAAATGAGCAAAGTACCAGGCAGAAAATGTATCCTTGTAACAAAGCTCTGATTCGGGGATTTGAACTCTTGATATCTGGCAACCACAAAAAAGCTCATGTAGTAGAGGCTTGTACAACAGTCCGCAATAATATTTTGCCTCCTTTTTTGACACAATTTTAGTCTTGTCTTTTATTGTCAATGAAATTGCATAATAATATAGTCATAGTTATTGTTAATTAACCTTATTGTTGTCTCCTCCTCGTCTTGTTGTAGTCATGGGAAACACATTTTTTGTTATAGTTTTCATTAACAAAATTAACACTAGTCAATACACACCATTTTTGAAGTTTAAGCCCACCAAAGTTAAAGGGTTACTCCACCCCAAAATGAAAATGTTGTCATTAATCACTTAGCCCCATGTTATTCCAAACCCGTAAAAGCTTTGTTCATCTTCGGAGCACAATTTAAGATATTTTGGATGAAAACCGGGAGCTTTTTGATTGTCCTATTGCCTGCCAGGTAAATAACACTGTCAAGGCTCAGAAAAGTATGAAAGACGTCATCAAAATAGTCCATCTGCCATCAGTGGTTCAACCATAATTTTACGAAGCTTTGAGAATACTTTTTGTACTCAAATAAAACAAAAGTATTTGTTTATTCAACAATTCATCCCCTCCGTGTTAACGTAGCGCCATTTTGGAGAGTATCCAAACGTTTTCTATGTTTATTTACGCTTTGATTCGAACGAAAACAGCGTATCCGTGTGATGCAGCTGACAGAGAACAGCATACGCTGTTTGCATCCAGTGGATACTCTCCAAAATGGCACAGTAGAGACGAATTGTTAAATAAAGTCTGTATTTTTGTTTTCTTACCATACAAAAAGTATTCTCATAGCTTCGTAAAATTATGGTTGAACCACCGATAGCAGATGGACTATTTTGACGACGTCTTTCATACTTTTCTGGGCCTTGACAGTGTTATTTACCTGGCAGTCAATGGGACAATCAAAAAGCTTCATGTTTTCTTCCAAAATATCTTAAATTGTGTTCTGAAGACAAACAAAGCTTCTATGGGTTTGGAACGACATGGGGGTAAGTGATTAATGACAAAATTTTCATTTTGGGTGGAGTAACCCTTTAAATCTACTCTCCTGTCTGATTTGTTTTGTGGGACGTAACTCAGATATGCTGCCAAAAGGCATCTGTTTGGTTTTGATTATCATGTCTATCATGCTGAAATCATGTGATTTAAAGCCATATCAGTTTAAACTTCTGAAATACGGTTTTCTGAGCGCACGCATCCAAAGCACGCGCTCAGAAAGCGGCTGTCACACGGCATGTAAGTACTAACCTAAGTTCTCTTTCATGTCTTATTGTGCTTAAACTGTCCTATACACACAGGTTTATGTTATCTTTCATGTCTTACAGCGCTTAAACTGTCAAATACACACAAGTTTATGTTATCTTTCATGTCTTATTGTGCTTAAACTGTCAAATACACACAGGTTTATGTTAAAAGCACAAATAATTTACAAAAACAGTCAGTTTTCATATGTCACCTTTAAGTTAAGTTAAAACTATTTTGAACATAACCAAATCAACATAAATCCATTAGGTTACACCAATTTTTTTTAAAGGGTTACTGTTTTTCTCTGCTGTTTGGTGCATTTCTTTTTATCTTCTTTTTTTCATCACTGTCGGTCACTTAGAATGATGTACAAGGCATAAGAGATGAGAATGCCTCTGTTTGTCCGTTGAATTATTAACTCTAAATCTATTTTTCAGCTCTGTTATTGATCCTGACCGAATTGACTGAATGTAAATGTCTTCAACTAAGGCACAAGAAGTAGTACACTATCAGACAAAAATGTAGTGGAAGTGTAGCTTTAAAGGTGCAATAGCTTTTCACTGAGGCAAAACTCTCAAAAGGATACCTTTGTACCTTCTTTACCTATAAAGATTGCATATGAGTAGTAATATTAATCATAACCTTAGTGCGTATTAGTACTATATAAGTAGTAATACCTGTATATACACTTATGGTAACCATTTAGGTGCCCCAGTGACCAGCTGTATGTTGCATATGCATTATGTTTTGATGTAATCTAGATATTTCCACCTGGCCAGCTTTTGATTTTTTCACCTTACTCCTCCTCATTCAAGCAGAAACACACAAATGCACATGCACCACAAACATCAGAGCTTCTCTGCTGCATGGGCAGGTTGAGCGTAAAAAAGCCCAAGGCTGTGCAGTGCAGCACCTTGAACCACACTCACTTTTTCTTTAGCACATAATGGTTTATCACATACAGACACTCAGAGGCTGCATACAACACACACACACACACACACACACACACACACACACACACTGCAGTGTTGTAAACATCTGCTTATGTGCTGCAGTCTAGTGGTATCACTACATTTCCCACAGCAGAATTAGCTTCCTTTTACTGCAGTACAGTGGGCATCTGACAGAACCTAAACATCTGTTATTCGCCATCAGGAGTTTGTAAATTGTTCCCTTTGAGAGGACATAGTTTAATTTAAGACATTGTGCCTGTAAATATTGAGCAATTCTGATATTGTTCTTTATTGTTTTCACCAAATTTGTATATTATACAGCACTTTTAGATAAAAAAGCAGTCCCACTTTATATTTTATACTAGGTAGCCTTAATTACTATGTACTTACATAAAAAAACAAGTACATTGTACTTACTGTGTTCATATTGTATTGCAAAACACTTCTGTTGCTACTGAGGTAGGATATGATTAGGGTTAGGTATAGATTTGTTGGTATGGGTAGGTTTAAGGGTGGGTTAAAGTGTAAGGGATGGGTCAACAGTTGTTATAAATGTAATTCCAGAAGTTAAGTACAGATGTAATTACATGCAGGTATTTTATTAGTTTTTCAGGTATTATTTTTTTAGACATTTTGTACGCATTTTAATACATAAAAAGAGACATTCGTCCTACAAACAATTTAGATTTAGTTTATATTTAAATGTTTAAATTATTGTTATCAGTTAAGTACATTGGGTTGTTTTGTGTTGCGTTTTATTTTGTTTATTTAATGTACACTACCAGTCAAAAGTTTTTTTTTTCATGTTTTTTTCATGTTTCATTTTTCATGTTTTTAAAGAATTATCTCTGGCTTACCTAGCCTGCCTTAATTTGATCTAATACACAGCAAAAGCAGTAATGTTATGAAAAATGTTTACTATTTAAAATATACTATTTCCATTTGAATATATATATATATATATAAGTAATTTATTCCTGTGATGAAAGCAAAATTTTTAACATCATTACTCCAGTCTTAAGTGTCACATGATCCTTCAAAAATAATTTTAATATGCTGTTCAAGAAACATTTTTTATTATTATTATCAATATTTGAAACGGTTGAGTACACTTTTTCAGGTCTCTTTGATGAATAGAAAGATCCAAAGATCAGCATTTATCTGAAATAAAAACCTTTTGTAAAATTTAGCACAAAAGCTTGTCAGTATGTATATACTGTATATATACATTTCAATTGATTAATGATGATAAAGACATTTATAATGTTACAAAATATTTCTATTTAAGATAAATGCTGTTCTTCTGAACTTTCTATTCATCAAAGGAACCTGAAAAAAAAATCTGCTCAGCTGTTTTCAACATAATAATAGTAAATGTTTTTGAGCAGCAAATCAGAATATTAGAATGATTTCTGAAGGATCATGTGCTAAAATTCAGCTTTGAAATCACATAAGTAAATTAAATTTTAAAATATATTCACCTACAAAACAGTTTTAAATAGTAAAAATATTTTAAAATATTTAAAATAAATGCAGGCTTGGTGAGCAGAAGAGACTTCTTAAAAAAACACAAATATACTGTTCAAAAACTTTTGAGTTATGTCTTTTAGTGTGTGTGTGTATATATATATATATAAAATACTAGTAAAAGAGTTCTTTACCATATACTGTAAAAATATATATGTAATTTTATTATATATTATATATATTTTCAAGACATACTTTTGCAGTAAAACTATATTAAATAAATTTTTAAAATGTATTTTATATATTTATTTTAAATTATTATAAATATAGTATGTATCACGATGTACCAGTATGAAGTATCCATCAAGTATGCATGCATGCATTTTAGTTTTGAACACAATTTTTTGTTTATAGGGAACAATTTACTAATTGAATGTTCTCCGCATCTGACTCACATGCCTTCACCGACATATGCAGACCTAAAACTAACCATGACCTTATTGAGCCTCATCAGCGTCAAACTACACGAGTGAAAGTCTCTCTTCTGTCATCCCATCCTCATTCAGCCAAATCACCGCAGTGCTGAAAGAGTGAGAGAGCGCCAGAGACGTGAGAGAGAGAGAGAGAACACGCGTGTGTGGTGTGTGTGTGTGTGTGTGTGTGTGTGTGTGTGTGTGTGTGTGTGTGTGTGTGTGTTAGTGTGTGAAAGAGCGAGCGAGGTAGAGAGAGAGGAAAACTGCAAAATCTGTCAAGGTTTCCAGGCGTTCGGTTATTCCTCTCGACGCCTGTGCAGCGCAGACTCGGGTCGCGGCGCTGGAGGGTGAGTGCCCGCGCTCTTCTTTCTTCATGCACGTTACCGTAGCCGTATGAGTGGAGCGTGATTAGACAGCATAGTTTGAAGTCTAGAGATCGATTCGTTCCGGTGCTTTCGAGCCAACTATGACAGATTCAGTCAGTTCATATCCTGTAGTCCTTACGTGTGAGTGTTTCGACTGCGGACCACGGAGTGAAACGCTGATTTTATGTTCTTAAATGTACATCTCATTTTTGCGGAATTTTCTAAAATGTTAGATGTGAGTTTGTATCGTTTATTCTTAGCGTGAGACTCCTAGTTAGGTTAAGGGTATACACTCGTGTCGTGGCGGGACTGGTACTGTATGTGTCATGGATGTTGTACATTTCTCTAGTGCTGACTTTGGTAACGCCACGAGGAAAGAGTGTACTGCGGTTGTGGGGATTTGAGAAGGGGTAGTCACGCTGTTTGTATGTGTGTGTGTGTGTGTGTGTGTGTGTGTGTGTGTGTGGGGCTCAGGATTTGTCTTTATTGTGATGACTAAATGTCTTTATAACAATGATAGTAAAACCTACAATCAGCTACGTAGTCGGGACCCTCTTACATACTGTAAAAGTAGGCTAAATAATGTCCTTATGATGTAAATATGCAGAAACGTTTCTGTAGCTGAGTATTTAAAGAAATAAGGAAGTCCTCATATCGACAGAGAAAAGATGTGTGTTTGTGAGGGTCACGTTTACCTCTCTTGGGAGCAAATGGATGCAAGGATAGTACAATCTGAAATCACCTACTTTGTGGGGTCCATCCAGCTGTTGACAAAATGAGGAATGATGAAATGGCTTGATTTGCTAAATAATGTAGTGGAAAAGTAAAACTGCAGAAATGTTTCTGTAGGGTTTAGAGGTAGAGGACAGGAAATGTCATTACATACGTTATTTATTTTATTTTTTTTTTGGGGGGGGGGGGGGGGATTGACCTATACAGCTTGAGTGACAGGCAATCTGACCAATCATAATGCAGAATCTGCCTTTTTGTCCAACAAACAAATCAGACAGAAGAGTAAATTGACTTCAGTAGACTTAAGACTTTAAGTCTAATAAAAATCTAAATTGAAGTTTTTGTTTTTAATCTAAGTTAGTGTGTTTCAAAACAGTGACAAATTCACATTTACAAGATAGATGCATTCAAAAGTTACAGTCTCTAACCTCCACCAATATGGATCAATGATTTTATTGTGGCTTTAACAAGCTCAACGGTTGTAGCCTAAGCTGTGATAAAAACAAAACGCTATTGGCTGTTTTAAAAAGCGGTCTCGCCCTGTCTTCCTGTTTCAGTTGAAATTACATCAACACACAAAATAACATTGTGTGTTTCAAAGCACTTCAGTGGACCTTTAAACTTAAAAAATAGGGTGTATTGATGTCTTTCCATGGTTTCTGCTATCACATATTTTAGTAGTCATATAAAATATATATCATTTGAAAGCTTAAAATTCATGTGAAAACCATTTTGAAAGTGGACATTGTTTTACCATGGAAATGGCACTCTAAAATCTTGTAGTGGTTTCAGGTATCATTTTACAAAATATATTAGTCTTTCAGAATCAAAACTTTTTACAATCTTGACAAAATAAATATTGTTGGAAAGGTCTGAGACTCAAAATATCATATTTGGTGGCTGTTTGTGGTTAAACGTAACACCTAAATATACATTTCTTTTTTATATCAACTTTAAATTTGGAACGTAACTTATTTAGACATAAGGCTTTAACTTTATAGCAATTTTTGATGATTTTATATAAAGTAAAATAAAAATAAATAGTACAGTGCATTTTCTTTATATTAAATTTAAACTTTTATAACTTTGATACTTCATATTTTAAAAGGATTCCACTTCTGCAATAATCTGCAGATTGTCTTTCTAAAAAAGAGCCCAATGTTCAAAAATGGGAGAATGACACTTTTTTGGAATTGACCCTTCACAGACAGCTTGATGGAGGGGTGATCTGATCAATCATAACGCCAAATCTACCATTTTGTCCAGCAAACAAATCAGACAGGAGAGTAGATTAACTTCGGAGGACTTAAAACGTAATAAATAGTGTATTGATGTCTTTCTGCAGGGGAAATAAAATACATTCTGATGTTCATTCATGTTTATTTCGTGCTTTAAGTAAAAAAGAACAGGCGATCGCTTCACATGTCGATTGATCTAATAAGGCAATACAGTGATCTGTCATGACATTAAAAGAGCCTCAAAATGGTATTTATTTGAATTTCGTAAAAAAAAAGACAGCATTTTAAAGCTGACACCTTGTTTCATAACAGAAATATCCTGCTCTGGCTTGTCTGTCGCTGTGTTGTCAGTTTCCTTCTTACTTCTTATTTATAAATATTGTTTTGCAGCTCTTTAATGTGTCATGACAGATTGGTGTGTTGCCTCATTAGATCAACGACACGTGAATCGATTGTCTTTTCTTCTTTGCTTAAAGCACAAAAAAAAAAAAACATGAATGAACACCAGAACATATTATATTTCAAACGCGGAAAGACGTCAGTACACACAATGTTTCAAGTTTAAGTCCATCGAAGTTAATCTACTCTCCTGTCTGATTTGTCTGTCGGACAGATTGGTGGATTCGGCGGTATGATTGGTAAGATCGCCTGTCAATCAAGCTGTTTGCGAATTGTCAGTTGAGGATTCCATGAAGACCCTTTAGCATCCAAGGAAGATAGAAAGATTCTTTATAGTAGAAAATGGTTCTTTAGATTTGAAAAGTATTCTTCAGACTAAAAAAATGGTTCTTTTTAAAAACCAATGACTGAAGGATTCTGTGTTGACCTAAAATGGCTCTATGACATCACTGCTAAACCCCTTTTGAAACCTTTATTTTGTGAGGGTGAGGAAAGTCTCTTTTATGATAGTGTGTGTGTGAGAGAGAGAGAGAGCAGATGAGGACAAAGTGACGTGTAGAACGTCTGAATCGCTTTATATATATATACTTTTTGATGCCTTGAGTCACGTATGATTACATTCTGGCTTCTTGTGGCTCTGCTGAAATAAAGATATCAGTTTGAGCTTTATGAATGGTGCTCTACATCCTTGTGAAGTGAGCTGAAGTCATGAATGTGCACATGTGAATGCATGTGCGTGTGTCATTGAGAGCTGCAGGCTTCCATGCACGTCTGTCCTCTGAGATATTTTGGGCCAAGGTCTTTCCCTAGACCCTGTCCTTTTTTTCTCTCTCTCATTCCTTTTTGCTCTACTTGAATACCATCTTTTTCAAAAAGCATGTATTTTTTTGTTGTTTTCTCTACTTATTTGCCTCCCACACTCTTCCCACTTGCCAGTTGGCCTAACCTGCTGACAGGGGAACATATTGCCATCTCAACAGAAAACTACACTCCCCTTGGGCTCTTGCTCCCCAGTCGAGTGGACACGCCATCTGTGGAACCCCCAGTACACCACGAGGGCTGTCTTTCGAAATGTGGTCATGTCTGGCATTTATTAAACGCCCTCTGATGTAAGACCTATATTGCTCAAATCCCCTGGAAGATATAAAGGACGACTGGATGTTGTTCTGTTGTGCTGTACGTCTAATAGGGCTGGATGTTTTAGATTGGTTGAGTTATGTTATAGTGTTGTTAATGGTCACAGCAGTGAGATTTTATTGTGTTCTTAAAGTCTTTACTGGACTGCCAGATTTTAAGCCCACTTTCGATTACAGCACTTTACAGTTATTTTACACTCCGTTTACGGATGCCAGTGTTTTAGGGTGGGCATAAACGTTTTCAGTTACTTCCAGAAGCCACATTTCAGTTTATAAAAGAGGTTTTCATTACAGTCTGTGCCATATTTGACTGCTTTTACTGGATTATACATATGTGTGTTTTGGACAAAAGTAAAATATTTCATACTTTGTGTTTTCACAAATCTCTAAACCTCCTGAAACCCTACTTGATCAAGATTACAGAGTTTTGGTGAGGGAACACAGGTCTGTGCGTCGCCTGATTTCAGCACCACTGTGATGGACAGCTCCCAATTGCCTCACTGTTTTCTCTCCCACCCTTGTAGCCTTGATTCGTTCTCTTTTATCTTTGTCTCTTTCATTGAGTGTCTTTCTACTCGCTTCGCCCCTCATGGCTTTTAAAGCGGGTTACATTTGGTACCTGCATATTTACATTTCAATAGCCGTATCACATGACCAGCTGTTTCTGCAGTAAGCACATATTGACTACTATGATTTATTCATGTATTTTTTTTTATCTGTTTAGTGTGACCGTATGCTACTGATACTATTTGCACACTTAAACAAGAGTTGCAAACATCATCATTTTGCTCATACTTAGCATTAGGGATTTGAACAATTCTCGTAATTTATTGTTATTTTTAAAGTTTCATTTATATAATGTATATATATATTTTAATATATATTACATTGACATTATTTAAATGCAGTTATTTTAATTATTAAATGCAATTACACTACCAGTCAAAAGTTTTTAAATTTGCATTTAAAATTTTAAAATATTTTTACTGTTTTAAAAAAAACTTCTATTTGAATATATTTTAAAATATGGTTTATTCCTGTGATCAAAGCTACAATTTCAGCATCATTACTCCAGTCTTCAGTGTGACATGATCCTTCAGAAATCATTCATAATATGCTGAAATTATAGAAATTAATACTTTAATTTCTATAATAGCAAGGATGGTTTTAATGGATCAAAAGTGATGATAATAACATTTGTAATGTTTCAGATAAATGCTGTTCTTCTGAACTTTCTGTTCATCAAAGAAACATGAAAAAATTCTACTCAGTTGTATTCAACATAATAATAATAATAATAAATGTTTTTTTGAGCAGCAAATCAGAATATTAGAATGATTTCTGAAGGATCATGTGACTGAAGTAATGATGCTAAAAATTCAGCTTTGAAATCACAGGAATAAATTACATTTTAAAATATATTCAAATCGAAAACATTTTAAATAGTAAAATTATTTCCAAGTTGTACTGTTTTGCTCTACTTTGGACCAAATAAATTCAGGCTTCTTTAAAAAACATAAAAAATCTTACTGTTCAAAACCTTTTAACTGGTAGTATATTTTAACTTATTTTTATTTTAAATATTATCAATTTATAAATTTATCAAAATACTGCATGAGTATGAAATACTCTAGTTTTTCTGTTTTGGAAAAATCATCAAGCGTACTCCAAAAACATGCACACATTGCTCACATTTTCTTCATAAAATGTACTACTATTGCAATACTGGTACAAGTGCTAATGCTTTCTTCAGAGGAACTTCATTATTCCCCATATTATCTTTCCCGAAGCCATTTTTCCTTACCTTTAACTTCTTCAAAGCTCCCCTTTTCTCCTCGGCTCTGCTCTGTCAATGCTCCATGGATTATCTTAACCCGCACACATACACCAGCATTCACTATGACTCCTTCATTCATATCAAGCACACCCTGGGGCTCCCGACACTAACCGAAGAGGATTTCACCAATAATAAGCCATTATTGTGTTCTTCTCTCCCTGCCAAAAACCAAGCCCCCCAAAAATGTTAATTTTCCAGCCTTCTAATCCACCAGCTATATGGTGCCATTCAGTGAATTAAGAGAATTGTGTGTCTTCTGGAGGCATGCCAGTCAAATTTTCACTCGTGCTTCAGAGCGTGAGAGCAAAACGTGTAAGAATCCAGGAGGTATTACACTGCAAAAAGCTTTGTGATACAGTTCACGTTCTCTAAGTTTCTCAGGTATTCTTTCAGCAGGATGGATGTGTCGATCTATCGATGTGCTTTACTGAATATTTTACCACAACCCTGGGTTCACCCTTGCCCTTTAACCTTAAAGGATGAATTTAGCTAGTGGTCTACATCTATTGGTCAGAATGCAGACCTTGTAGGGACTAGTTGATTAATAGCCAAAGTTGGCACAGTGGGTGGTGTAGAATCCAGCTTGTATCCCAATTCCATTTTTACTCTCTCCCTGGACTTTCCTCTCTATTTCGTCCTGTCCATTAAAGGCAAAACCATAAAAAAAAAGAACTAATAATTTATGGTGTCTTTAAGCCCTCGTGCAATTCTGAAGATATGTCTCACTGCACGCTTGCCCCTAATCATTTTAGTCATACACCATTTAAAGGACACTGTTTGTCCTTCATCTGTTTGTTCTGTTGATGAGTCACACACTAGTTCAGTAGTCGATGGAGAGGAATTTTTCATCAAGCCCTACAGGCACAGCTAATGTAATCATTCTTGGCTTATATGTATTATAGTGTACTCTGCTTGCCTTAATTGATAAATGGTTGATATCGAAACAAAACCCAGTAAAGCAATTTCCACATGATTTTGCACAAATTAAGTACTTCAACTGAGAATCATTGGCAAATGGTTGTATCATCATGGGAACTCTTTTGCTGAATGTTCAACCCAGGTAGTATTATTTTTATTTATTTTTAATAATTAAAACTGCTTGTTTTTAGACATATAACTTGGTAAGTAATGTACATCATTAAATACACATAACAGTTAAATTATCTGCTTAATTTCTCAGTTGCAACACCAACCATTGGTTCGATTCTTATTATAGGATAGGATTGCCAACATGTAGGGTTATGTTCTATTTTAGGTATAGTTATTTATTTATTTATTTATTTATTTATGTGACCAACATTTTTCACCCAGGATATAAGCTATAATTCAAATGTACAATTCAAATCATACATATATTATGTTTATGAAAAGAAATCTCTTATGCTGACCAAGCATTTATTTGATCAAAAATGTAGTAAAACAGTAACATACTGAAATATTATTATAATTAAAAAAAAAATAAACTGTTTTCTATTTGAATATATTTTAACATGTAATTTATTCCTGTGATGGTAAAGCTAAATTTTCATCAGAAATTACTCCAGAACATGACATGACATGATCTTTCAGAAATCAATCTAATATGCTGATATAGTATTAAAGAAACATTTCTTATTATTGTGCTGCTTAATATTTTTGGGAAAACCATGATACACTTATTTACTGTATTTTTGATGAATGTAGTGTTTAAAAGCACCGTTTTTTATGCATAACAGAAATATTTTGTAACATTATAAATGTATTTAATGTCACTTTTGATAATTTTAATGCATCCTTGGTGAATAAACGTTTTCATATAGAAAAAAAAATATTTTAGACTTCAAATTTTCTGTGTCAAAGTTTACGATTGAAATATGTTTAACATAATTATTAATTTCAATCTAATATTATTATAATTTCTTATTATTACAAATGTTAAGAACAGATGTGTTGCCTAATATTTTTGTGGAAACCATCATATATTTATTTTCAGGATTTCTTGATGAATGTAATGTTTAAAAAGCACAGCTTTTATGTATAATAGAAATCTTTTGTAACATTATAAATGTATTTAATGTCACTTTTGATAATTTTAATGCATCCTTGGTGAATAAACGTTTTCATATAGAAAAAAAAATATTTTAGACTTCAAATTTTCTGTGTCAAAGTTTACGATTGAAATATGTTTAACATAATTATTAATTTCAATCTAATATTATTATAATTTCTTATTATTACAAATGTTAAGAACAGATGTGTTGCCTAATATTTTTGTGGAAACCATCATATATTTATTTTCAGGATTTCTTGATGAATGTAATGTTTAAAAAGCACAGCTTTTATGTATAATAGAAATCTTTTGTAACATTATAAATGTATTTCATGTCATGTTTGATCAATTTAATGCACATTTTAAGAGAGAAAGAAATTACAAAAAATTATTTTAGACTTCAGATTTTCAGTGTCAGAGTTTATGATTTTAAAAACGATTTAAATATGTTTAACATAATTATTCATTTCAATGTGATATGCTGATTTAGTATTGGTACGTATTATTACCAGTGTTGAATACATTTGTGCTGCTTAATATTTTTGTGGAAACCATAATTTTGTTTTTTAGGATTTTGATGAATGTACTGTTTAAAAACACATATTTTATTTATAATAGAAATTTTTTGTAACATTATAAATGTATTTAATGCCATGCTTGATTAGTTTAATGATCAAGTTTTCTGGGAGAAAACAATTACAAAAATGTATTTTTTAGACATAAAATTTTTAGTTTCAGAGTTTAAGATTTTAAATGTAATGGAAATTTAAATCTAATATGCTGATTTGGTAATTTATCAATATTATTAGTGTTGAAAAGTTTCAATAAGCCATAAAATATATATATATATATATATATATATATATATATATATATATATTTTTTTTTTTTTTTGATCAATGTAATGTTTAAAAGCACATCTTATATGTGTAATAGAAATGTTTTGTAACATTATAAATTTTGATCAACTTAATGCATCATTTATGAATGTTTTTTTTTCCTAAATCAGCATTGAAAACAGTTTCAACAAACCATGATACATTTTAATGTCACTTGATCAATTTAATTCATCCTTGGTGAATAAAAGTTTTCTGAAAGAAAAAAATACAAAAAAATATTTTTAGACGTCACATTTTTTGTCTCAGAGTTTAAGATTTTAAAAGTGATTGAAATATATGTAACATAATTAATCATTTCAATTTAATGCTGATTTGATAAAGAAACATTTCTTCTTATTATTATCAGTGTTAACAGTTTCAAATCTTGTGAAAGCCATGAAGTTTTTTTTTTTTTTTTTGATAAATGCAATGTCTAAAAGAACAGCTTTTATGTGTAATAGAAATGTTTTGTAACATTATAAATGTATTTAAAGTCACTTACGATTAATTTAACCCTTTAACTGTCACTCCCATTTTTGAACATAGACGTGAAAATGCAGTATTAAAACTTAATTTTTTATAATTCATGGATGAAAACATTTTGTAACATGATTTTGATGTACATTGTCCGTGGTAATGCAATGTCTGACTTTAAAACGGTTTTCAAAGGATGAATTTTGAGATTTTAAGTTTTCAAGTGATGTATAATTTCTTATAATTTCTAAAGCGTGATGGAGAAAAAGGCAACAAGGTCAGAGCTCCTGTTACGAAGTAGATTTTTGAGGTGCACTCTTGTCATAAATTAATCTATTACTTTTCCTACATAATTTGTAACCTCAAAAAAAAAAAAAAGGTAAAATATCTGTTTAGGAGTCTTAGACCTTTCCAACGATATAAGTTTGTCATGATTAGATTAGGATTTATTTGTAAAATGGTGAAGTAAACGTAGGCATCCCACTGAGGAGACGGGTCACAATTAAGGGGTTAATGCACTCTTGGTGAATAAAAGTTTTTTTTAAGTTCTTACTGATCCTAAAATTTGAATATTAGTACATCTAGAAACAGCCCAGAGCTCCCTTGCAACCACATAGCAGTGCCCTGGCAACCATCCACAATATATTCAATTCTATTTTATCTATTCATGTATGTTCTTCTCTCCCATCTAGATGAGTTCATTTAGCACCAGGGCGCTGACGCTTCTGTCGTCCGTGTTCGGGGCATGCGGGTTACTCCTTGTGGGTGTGGCTGTGTCGACCGACTACTGGCTGCTAATGGAAGAAGGCATTGTCCTGCAGCAGAACCAGACCACAGAGGTGAAGATGGCTCTGCATTCTGGACTCTGGAGAGTCTGTTTTGTGGCTGGTAGGTGCCATTACTGATGGAGCTGCATCGTCTTCTATTGCTGAGACAGATACCTGAATAAAAATCAAACGCCAATTGATTGTGGCATCACGCTGTTATGCATCACTTCATCTTGACTTGGACTCCTGCATCAGGTGTTACACGCAGATCCACCCTGTGCATCGTGTATCACCAGATGGCAGCGTCTTGGTTAAGTCGCGGTTTATTTGCGGGGCGTCCCGCTGTGTTATGCAGCTGGTCGTCTTTGTCCCTGCACTGCACTGGTGTGGCATCCTATTGCATCACCCTCCCAAATCGTGCCAGACATTGAAACAGGATCTAGTGAGGCTGTGTGGGCAAACCACTGCGAGATGCCAAATCAGTAACCACATCAAATTCCTAGGCTAATAAAAGATGCAGTGAAGTTTTGCTTATGGAAAATTGCGTTTTTATGTTGCTTTGCATTGCATGCTGGTTTGTTTTCATGACACTGACAGGAAGTGCTGAGGTGGACTGAAACGATGCCACACCAGTTGGCTGCGAATGGCTGACTAAGAGAAGTGTGAAGATGATGTCACCTTCTTTCTAGCTTAACCAGTTCTGGTATTTAGTTTGCCTGTATGTGGGAGTTTGACAAATCACTACAGGAAGACTCTTTGCCCATTAGGTGTGTTGTATGTATAATTTGCACACTTTTCATGCACTCCGGAGGATATATGATTTATGTGTGTTCAAATCGGATCTAGTTTTTATATATGTGTGCCGAGTGGGAGGTCTATAATGTGCCCTGCTTTCATGCGCATTATGCAGAAGTGTCATGCACAACTGAGATTTTTTATCTTAAAAGGTAGCTTTAAAAATTACATTTAATGAACTTAATTTAAATGACTGTAAGTCCAAATATTTTGTCTAAAACAAGGGTTTTCAAAAGAAATATGTTTAACATAATTCTGAATATACATTTTTCATATTCTGAAAATGAATATTTATACTATTCTGATTTGCTGCTCATAAAACATTCATTATTATTATATTAAAACCACCAAGCCTGCATTTATTTGATCCACTGTTTTCTATTTGAATATATTTTAAAATGTAATTTATTCTTGTGATTTCAGCATCATTATTCCAGTCACACGATCCTTCGGAAATCATTCCAATATTCTGATTTGCTGCTCAAAAAACATGTATCATTTGTAGTATTTTTATTATGTTAAAAACCACTAAGCCTGCATTTATTTGATCCAAATTTTAGCAAAAAATTGTACTTTTTTTTTTATATTTTCCTGTTTAAAATAACAATTTCTATATGAATATATTTTAAAATGTATTTTTTTCTTGTGATTTCAAAGCTGATTCAAAACTTTTGATTAATTTGAAGCATCCTTGCTGAATAAAGGCATTAATTTCTATAATTTCTTAATAAAAAAAAAAAAGCTGATTCCAAGCTTTTGAATGGTCTAGTATAAAATAGTGATACAAAAACGTTTATTTCCAATAAATGCTGATCTTTGGATCTTTCTATTTATCAAATAATCCTGAAAAACTGTTTTAAATATTTCTAATAATGATAATAAATGTTTCTTGAACAGCAAATATTACAATGATTTCTGAAGGATCATGTGACACTGAAGACTAGAGTAATGATGCTGAAAATAAATTACATTTTAAAATGTATTCAAATAGAAAACATTTTTTTTTTAATTAGTAAAAATGTTTCAAAATTGTATCGTTTTTGCGGCACTTTGGATCAAATAAATGCAGGCTTGGTGAGCAGAAGAGACTTCTTTAAAAAACATTAAAAATGTTACTGTTCAAAAACTTTTGACTGGTATATATTCTTATTTTTGGCGTTTTTGCCTTTATGTTTGATAGGACTGTTTTTAGACAGGAAACAAAGTGGGAGAGAGAGGGAGATGGGATCTCTGCGATGAGAAAGGTCTGCGAGTCGGGATTCAGACACCCAAAGTGCAATGACACTATATGTCGATGTGCTGCCCACGAGGCTATTGGCACTAACAGCACCATTTATATTTCAGGAAGGGAGCCTTATATTTAAAAAACAGTTATATATTTCTTATCCCGTTTAGGCTGAGTCAGGACAGCCACTGCCGCGAAAGAAAAGAAATAAGATGCATAATGCTTCTGACTATGTGCAATGTATACGTGTAGTGCATGTGAGTTTTCTCACCTCTCTTCTTAGTGTTTGAACCAAAATCATTGCTGTGTTTCTCTCTGTTTGTCCCTGTCTCCCCTACTGTCATTGTCAATCTCTGTCCCGCTCTGCCTCTACTCTCTCTCTGTCTCTCTTTGTGTCCCTATCTCTCTCTTTCTCTGTCTCTCTTTGTTCCCCTGTCTCTCTCTCTCTCTCTGTCTCTCTTTCTATCTCAGGGCCAGAGAAGGGGAGATGTGTGGCATCTGAATACTTCACCGAGCCAGAAATAGAGATCACTACTGAGAACACAGCCAATATACTGAGTAAGAAAAAATAATGCACTTGATTGTGTATGAACACAAATGAAAAAACAATGGTGTGAGTATAATAAATAAATAAATATTATATTATATTATTATATTATATTATATTATATTATATTATATTATATTATATTATATTATATTATAGCATAGCAAAGCATAGTATAGTATATTTAGGTGCTGTAATGTGTTTTTTAAGCATTTTGCATTTATAATAATTATTTAAAAATATATATTTATTATATTATATTTTACAAAATTAGACAAAAATGATATACTGTATTATTTATGCATTTATTATGTATTTCATGCATAACGTTTTTATGCATTTTGCATTTATAATAATAATAAAACAAAAATGTTATATTATTATGTTATATTATATTTAGGTGCTATAACAGATAATTTTAAGCATTTTGCATATATAATAATTAAACAAAAAATTGTGTATTATATTATATTATATTATATTATTTAGGTGTTATAACAGATCATTTTGCATTTATAATAATTATACAAAAATGGTGTAATTATTGTAGTATAGTATATTATAGTATATTTAGGTGCTGTAACATAATTTGCGTTAATTTTTAAAGCATTTTCCATTAATAACAATAATACAAAATGTTTTATTATTATATTTTTCAGGTGGTCTAATGGTCAGATGAGTTGCATTATTTTTTTAAGCATTTTGCATATATAATAATAATAATAATAATAATAATACAAAAATGTTATATTGTTGTGTTATATTAGATTTAGGTGCTGTAACAGATGATTTGTGTTAATTTTTTAAGCATTTTGCATATATAATAATAAAACAAAAATGTTATTATATTATATTATATTATATTATATTTAGGTGCTATAACAGATGATTGCGTTATTTTTTTAAGCATTTTGCATATATTTAATAATAATACAAAAATATTAAATATCTAATTATACAAAAATGGTGTATTTATCATAATATAGCATAATGTAGTATATTTAGGTGCTACAAAAATGTTTATTATATTATATTATATTATATTTAGGTGCTGTAACAGATTTCTTATATTAAATTAATGTATATTATTATTTAATTTATTTTCATGAGCTCTGTGCATATTTTAGGAGCTGCAACTGGTGATGTGCTTTCACTTTAACTACAAGCATTTGTAATCACATTTTAGTTTTTAAATATTTACAAAAATTAATTATATGTACAATTTGAAGTTTTTCAATATAATATGTCATCATAAAAACTACATGTATAATTATATTATTTTTTACATGTATAAATATTCAGCTATATTTTAGCTGCTGTAGCTGATAATTTGCTTTGATTTTTAAAGCATTTTTAACCTTTTACACAATAATTTGTAATGAAGTTATTATATGCATAATTATTTATTCATACAAAAAATAAGGTTAAAAATAAATAAATAAATAATTTCAGATGAAGCATATCACACTTGACTTAATGATTTTGAGGGACTAAAATATCATAATTTAATTCTCAATTTTTTTTCTCTCTCTGTTAGAAATGGTGAGGACAGCCACCCCCTTCCCTATGGTCTCACTCCTCTTTGTCTTCACGGCCTTCGTCATAAGCAACATCGGCCACATCCGTCCCCAGCGCACCATCCTGGCCTTCGTCTCTGGAATCTTCTTCATCTTATCAGGTAAGTTATAATATAATGTATGAAAATCTGTTAAATCATTTCTTGATTCTTTTCTCATTTTTGCAGCCCATAGTTGTGTATCTGCTTACATACATACTCTAGATTAGATGCTGTTTTTTGATATCCAGTTTCAGTGGTGAGCCTGGTAATTCTCCACAACTACGTCCGAAATCAGGTTGAGAATCCCACTGAGAGGTTTGCATATTTAATGAATGGTGTTCCCGATATCCATCTATGGTAATGTGCAGTACACAATATCCATTAAATGCTCCTTTTTACTCACAAACAGTAATTAATAAGAGCGGGTCTCTCCGATCCAGTCGACAGAGCTCTGCCTAACAGCTGTCATTTGCATTCGGCTAATAGAAACAGATTGTCAAGAATGTCAAAGTGTGTTTAGATTTGACTAATTTGCATGCAAAGTACGTCTGGTGCTCATGAAAGCTCTGACAGAAATCTAGACTAAATACATAACAGATATATGTAGGGTTGGATTGATACCAAAAAATAATTCAGTTTAATTGCTAATTTTCTCAAGGTACACCAGTACATTCAGACTGCACTGTGGAGCTGTGAATTTCAAAACACTCAGTGTGGCTTGAAGACAGCGATGTGGCAGAACTATATCAGTTGATTGTATCACTTTCCTGCTGACAGCTGTACAAATCAGCCTGCAGGAACAGATTTCCCATGAAGAGTTAGAAAGCTTGTGTTTGAACAGTTCTAGAATGCTGGAACAGAACAGGTTTTGAAATGCCACTCTGGAATATTTCATTCTAATTGCGGAATGCTGAATTCAGTCATATATATTCACTCATCTTTGTAACTGATCATTGTCCCAGACCGCCAGTTTCCTACACAGCTGTGTTTTGTGTCTCTCGTATCATGTTGCAGTCTCTTCTCTAATAATATGATCAACTCCACACATGATAAAACAATGGATCACAACGGTTTTGACTCCCTATATAGGCTATGATAATTCCTCTGCTGATGAGAAGGTTTCTAAAGTCATCAGTCATGTTCTAAAGAGGTTTAAAAGTTTAAAAGTTATAATAAATATTGATTTCTTAATCTTAATCGATTCTCGTTTTTATGAAGCAATAATCGATTCTTAAATCACAGGAAATTATTAGTCTAGCCTGTTTTCAATTAATGAACAACACATTTTGCACACCTCTCATCCAATAAATCGCAATAAGCTTTATGCTTTGTCTCACATTTCTCAGATTTCAAATTCTGTCTATTTTATTACAGTATTCAAACAATAAATGCCGTTTTGGCACTTTTAATGCGAAGTTCAAGAGAAGCGGCAGTGGTTACTGTATGAAATAAACATGAATAACATCCAAAGGTATGTAATAAGAAAGAGTACGACTTACTGAAATCTGTATCTTGTCTCATGTAATCGCTCAATCAGTGTTTCAACCATGAAAAGACGCCAGTATAACAGCTTGTAAACAATATGTCATGAAAGGTCACATTTACCTCAGAAAAAACATATTCGGTGACCATAAACTCAGCTAGAAAAAAAACTCTAGAGAGACACATTTTGCTAAATATATGCACTAAATAACATGATCATGTTATTTAGTGTAGATTTACTGTTCTTCATTGTTTAATTTATGTTTAAATAAATCCGTCAAGTTTTAATTACAGCCACCATTTAAATGTTTATATTTCAAAAAATTAACTGGGGTCAAAATATAATAATGTAATTGTACCTTTCCTAAAATAAGAAAACATCTTTGAGTGCAATTTAGGTATTAATCAGTTCATTTTAACCTTCAGTATTATAGTAATGTAGTACCAACGGACTCTCATGTATTTTTTTACAGCATTAGTTGAGTTTTTTTTTTTGTTTGTTTCAAATTTGCCATTTTGTGAAAAATTGTGTCAAAACCCAGTCATAGTATTTAGTCATAAAGAATGTATTTAATGTATTTAAAGTAGGGCTGTCAAATGATTAATCGCAATTAATCGCATCCAAAATAAAAGTTTATGTTTACATAGTATTACATAGTGTTTACTTTGTATATTTATTATGTACATATAAATACACACATACATGTATATATTAAAACAAAATATTTATATGTATATATATTTATACATGTATACAATTTAGATTATAAGTAATGTGAATATTTTATTTTATTTTATCTTAATAAAATGTGTGTGTATTTATATATACATAATAAATATACACAGTACACAAATATATAGTATGTAAACATAAACTTTTATTTTGGATGCGATTAATCGCAATTAATTGTTCGACAGCACTCATTTAAACTCATTTTTAAGACATTTTATTAACACACTAGAAGCATCTGTGTATTTAAATAATGAAATATGATTCATTTTGACTGCTGATGTTCTATCTGATTTATTATATTTTTTGCATAGTTTTCAGCAGTATCTAGCATTTTGGTTATTTTAATATATTTTATTTTATAGATTTCATTTTCAAAATTGTTAGAAAGTGAGAACCACTTGCACATAGAAAAATCCTTTTTGAAAGAAATGAATGCTTTTATTCAGCAATAAAGTGCTAAATTTATCAAAATGACATGACATGTCTAATGTTACAAAATAATTTTATTTCAGATAAAATTCTTTTGAACTTTCAATCTATCAAAAGAGAAGAAAAGTATCAGTTTCAACAAAAATACTAGGCAGAACAACTGTTTTCCACTTTGATAAATGTTTCTTGAGCACAAAACATTATTTCAGTTTTTACTGCTATAGCAGTGTAAATTATATAATTGATCATTGTCCCGGGTAACTGATTTCCCACGTCTTTGCTAATTTCATTCATATCACTCATCACTTCTTTCATCCCACATGATACAATAATTTCAACTCAATAAGTTTGGTTAAAATGGCTATATTCACAATACAGCATCTTGCATAACTTATTGTTTAATTGCAGCACTTGATTTGCACTTCTACGTGAGACCATTTACACTCCAATCAAAACAATCAACATTTGCTAATTAGAATACAGTAAATCATTGAGTGGCTGTTAAAATCTAATTTGCCTCACCGTCTTCATTAGATGTCAGGAAATGAACAATGAGGCAAAAGCAAGGAGTCAGCAGCAGTGGGAGAGTGGAGAATCAGCAAAGCCCCTCAATCGTTTGCACAGAGCCAGGTCGACATGTCCTGTGCGTTGCAGCCGATGCGGCTTTAATGCACGCACTACTGCAGTTTAATAATAATGGATTCTGTAGTACAACTGCAGATTCCTGTGGCAGCACCGGCAGCCGTCCAGCGTTGTGCCGTGTAGCGCCGCATCAGGTGCTAATGTTACATTTAGCTCAGCAGTTTGTACTACAGAATTATTAATAAAGCACAAGACACCACAACAGCGCTGTTGCAAAATGCTGAACACAGACGCTGCAAAAAACAAAAACGCAGTCTGTGATGGTCTAAACTGTAGTATAGAAGCAGGTAGATCCAGTCTTTTTGTTTCCTGCTTGTGCTTGGTTGTCTGGGAATATATGCCCTAGTGTGACACAGCAGTTTAATATCCAATGTCTTGCATTCCTAATGCGGAAAGGAAATATGTAAGCACATTCCTTGTCGGTATTCGCAGCATAGACAGCTGGCAGTGACAGACTGCGATAATGTGTTTGATTACGCCAGAGGCTTTTCCTTACTGCTGTCTGTCTCTCTCCATCTCTCTCTTTTTTTTCTCCTGCACTCCACAATTACCGCAGCAGAGCTTTCTCCATCATAACACAGCAACATTTGAGCACGCTATAAATGTTAATGTTTCCCGGTATGACAGGTTGCGTGTTGGTGCGCTGCTTTATCGTTCCCTCTCCATGCCGAGCTTTCAGAAGAAAACAATGTTGACTGTTTAGTAGCGTGATAGGAAAACACTGCGGCATCGACTGTACTTTATCTAGATGTTTACAGGACATATTTGTTTCTTTCATTTGTCATTTATGTTGAATGCTTTTAGGCCCCTTTGTATGTACATAATAGTTATTTCCCAAAGACTTTTCTCCCAGGAAACCAGTAAGAAACCACCAAGTAACCACATAGTTTTAGAGGGCTTTACAACAATGTTCAGCTGGTCAGGTTAGAATCTAGCTAAAGACAAGCTTAACCAAGCTAAAACCAGCTTAAACATCTAATACCAGCAAACCAGACTGTAGGCAGGGTTTTTAGTTGGTCAGGAGTCCAGCTAAACACAAATCTGTAAACCAGAGCCTGGACAGGCTAGTCTTTTGGCTGGTTTTAGAGAAGTTTTAGACAGTTTTCATCTGTCAGGCTAGGAGTTTAGCAAAATAAAGCTTGGTCAGGCTGGGAAATCATATTAACAGGTTAGTTCACCCAAAAATGTCAATTCTATCATTAATTACTCACCTTCATGTCGTTCCAAACACTTCTAGTACTCTTGTCAAAGACTGACACAAAAGAGAAGAAACTGTTGAATAAAGTGTTATTTTAGTTTTCATAGCTTCATAAAATTACAGTTGAACCACTAATGTCACATAGACTATTTCAATGATGGCAATAATATACAACACCTTAGCATCATTGGAACAACCTTTACTGTATATAAGCTCTACTAATATTGGTAATATTGCATTGCTAGTAGCTCAGTTATTAAGACTTTTTTCCCAACAAACCAGTAAGAAACCACATAGTTATCACCCTTTACACCCATGCAACCACTAAGAAATGCACAAACTACGTTTGGTAACACCTTAGTAGCAACACATTTTGCATGGGCAAGCTTAACTCACATTTTCTTTAGATATGTTTCCTTCAAGCTACCAATCAATCAATCAATCAATAAAAAGTCTCCTTAAACCAGCATAAAACCGTGTTTTAGAGGACATTACAACAATGTTCAGCTGGTCAGGTTAGAATCTAGCTAAAGACAAGCTTAACCAAGCTAAAACCAGCTTAAACATCTAATACCAGCAACCCAGACTGTAGTTGGTCAGGAGTCCAGCTAAACACAAGCTTGGATAGTTGAAACAATCTGTAAACCAGAGCCTGGTCAGGCTAGTCTTTTGGCTGGTTTTAGAGAAGTTTCAGACAGTTTTCATCCGTCAGGCTAGGAGTTCAGCAAAACAAGGCTTGGTCAGGCTGGGAAATCAACAGATTAGTTCACCTAAAAATGTCAGTTCTATCATTAATTACTCACCTTCATGTCATTCCAAACACTTAAGACCATCATTCATCTTTGGAACACAAAATATTTTTGATGAAATCTGAGAGCTTTCTGACCCTGCATAGACAGCAATGCAACTACCATGTTTAAGACCAAGAAAGGTAGTAAAAACATTGTTGAAATAGTCCTTTATTCAGCCATTTCTTCTCTTCCGCCGACTCCTGCATCAGCAGCACCACACGCATTTGTCGTGGTACTCTTGTCAAAGACTGACACGAAAGAGAAGAAATTGTTGAATAAAGTCATTATTTTAGTTTTCATAGCTTCATAAAATTGCGGTTGAACCACTAATGTCACATAGACTATTTCAGTGATGGCAACCATATACAACACCTTAGCATCATTGGAACAACGTTTACTGTATATTAGCTTTACTAATACTGGTAATATTGCATTGTTAGTAGCTCAGTTATTTCCCAAGACTTTTCTCCCAATAAACCAGTAAGAAACCACCAAGTAACCACATAGTTATCACCCTTAACACCCATGCAACCACTAAGAAATGCACAAACTACATTTGGTAGCACCTTAGTAGCAACACATTTTGCATGGGCAAGCTTAACTCAACTCTTAACATTTTCGTTAGATATGTTTCCTTCAATCGACCAATCAATCAATCAATCAATCAATAAAAAGTCTCCTTAAACCAGCATAAACCGCGTTTTAGAGGGCTTGACAATAATGTTCAGCTGGTCAGGTTAGAATCTAGCTAAAGACTAGCTTAACCAAGCTAAAACCAGCTTAAACATCTAATACCAGCAAACCAGACTGTAGGCAGGGTTTTTAGTTGGTCAGGAGTCCAGCTAAACACAAATCTGTAAACCAGAGCCTGGTCAGGCTAGTCTTTTGGCTGGTTTTAGAGAAGTTTTAGACAGTTATCATCTGTCAGGCTAGGAGTTTAGCAAAATAAAGCTTGGTCAGGCTGGGAAATCATATTAACAGGTTAGTTCACCCAAAAATGTCAATTCTATCATTAATTACTCACCTTCATGTCGTTCCAAACACGTAAGACCATTGTTCATCTTCGGAACACAAAATATTTTTGATGAAATCCGAGAGCAAACCAGACGGTAGGCAGGCTTTTAAGTTGGTCAGGAGTCCAGCTAAACACAAGCTTCGTTAGTTAAAACAATCTGTAAACCAGAGCCTGGTCAGGCTAGTCTTTTGGCACCCAAAAATCATTTCATTAATTACTCACCTTCATGTCATTCCAAACACTTAAGACCATCGTTCATCTTTGGAACACAAAATATTTTTGATGAAATCCGAGAGATTTCTGACCCTGCATAGACAGCAATGCAACTACCATGTTTAAGACCCAGAAAGGTAGTAAAAACATATTCAACTTTATTCAACAATTCTTCTCTTCCACCGACTCATCAGCAGCACCACACGCATTTGTTGAATAAAGTTGTTATTTTAGTTTTCATAGCTTCATAAAATTACGGTTGAACCACTAATGTCACATAGACTATTTTAGTGATGTCCTTACTACCTTTCTGGGCCTTAAACGTGTCAATTCAATCACTGTCTATGCAGGGTCAGAAAGTTCTCGGCTTTCATTAAAAATATATTACCTTCTCACAGGTTTGGAATGACATGAGGGTGAGTAATTAATGACAGAAATGTCATTTTTGGGTGAACTAAACCTTTAACCTATGTGCTATTCTGAAAACCCTATATCTCATTTGGTGTTCCTGGTCAGAAATGACTAGCCTTTTAAACATTTCTTGTAAATCTCTCATTATGCTATATTATTTCCAAATCGATTTCTTTCAATTAGCACATTGTTTTTTTTCTTTTTGGAACTGATTGATCGTAGACATTATTAATCTGAGCTTATGCACCTCAGTCTTAAAGTGAAAACAAAAAAAGAATTGTTTATGGATAATTTTAGCAATTCCCTCAAAAACTGAGGTGCATAAGCTTAGATCAATGAGGTCTAGAATCAAAACCTGTGCTAATTAAAAGAAAACAAGCTGACAAAAAGATTGAATCCAATATTTAGTAGTAATATAGAATAACAAGAATTTTTAAAGCCATTTTTAGTAAGACAGCTATTAGACAGGTTGTTTCCAATGTACTATTTTATTATTATTGTTTTTATTCTATTTTATTTTATATGGTCCATTCTTCAGAATTGGTCCAAACTGCTGTCCCACAACCAAAAAACTCATTTAAAAAGCATTTAAATATTTAAATTTTAGATGTTTACTAAGATTTTTTTATTATCTATTGATACCCACAATAATACTTAAAATAGCAGTAAGCTTAATATATGTAAAAGCATCATTTAGTGTGTACTTTCAGTTGGGAGGTGGCTGTCCCCAACCCTAATTTCAACTTCTAAAAATGATATTGATAGTGTTATTCCATAATATTGCCAATACCACAATAGTCACAATGGAAACATGTCTTTGTTTCAGTAGTGACAAAAGGGAAAACGTACAGCAATAGTTTTAGTACAGTTATGCACATTTTTTGTGTGTTTTAGTATGTGGGTTAAAAATCTGTAATGTTATGTGGTTGCTACCAAAGCATTACTGTCACTACCCAAAATGTGCTGTCACTACCGAAACATGGGATGTTTTGTCAAAAATAAAGTATACTGAATTATGAACTAAGATGTTATGTACAGTCAATGTACAGTCATGGCCAAAAGTTTTGGCAGTGACATAGATTTTGTGTTTTGCAAAGTTTACTGCTTCAGCATTTGTAGATTATTTTCCACATGTTTCTATGGTATACTGAAAAACAATGATAATCATATTCTAAGTTTTAAAGGATTTTATTGGCAAAAAATTATAATGAGTCAATATTTACAGTGTTGAGCCTTGTTCTTCATAACCTTTGTAATTTGCATGCTGGATATTAGCTTCTGGGTCAAATCCTGACTGATGGCGATCCATTCTTGCCATATTAGTTCTTGGAGTTGACCACAATTTGTGGGCTTCTGCTTGTCCACTCGCCTTTTGAGGACTGACCACATGTTCTCAATGGGGTTGAGATCCGGGGAGTTGCCTGGCCAGAGATCCAAAATTTCAATGTCATGATCTTCAAGCCACGTTTTGATACCATTCTTTATTCATGGCAGTGTTTTTTGGCAGAATTATGAGAGAGCCCACTCCCTTGGTTGAAAAGCAACCCCACACATGGATGGTCTCAGGATGTTTCACTGTTGGCACGACGCAGGACTCATGGTAGGGTTCACCTTTTCTTCTCCGGACAATCGATTTTCCAGATGTCCCAAACATTCCGAAGGGAGCTTCATCAGAGAAAATAACTTTGCGCCAGTCTTCTGCTGTCCAAGCCTTCTACTTCCTACAGAATTTTAGTCTGTACTTGATGTTTTTCTTGGAGAGAAGTGGCTTCTTTGCTGCTCTTCTTGACACCAGTCCATTGTCCAAAAGTCTTCACCTCACTGTGCGTGCAGATGCTCTCAAACCCACCTGTTGCCATTCTTGAGCAAGCTCCGTACTGGTTGTGGCATGATTCCGTAACTGACTCCTCAGGAGGAGACAGTCCTGGCGCTTGCTGGACACTCTGGGACGCCTTGAAGACTTCTTCACTGCAGTTGAACCTCTTTCCTTAAAGTTTTTGATGATCCGGTAAATGGTTCTTTCAGGTGCAATATTCTTTGTAGCAATTTCCTTGCATGTAAGACCATTTTGATGCAAAGCGATGATGGCTGCTCACGTTTCTTTGGAGGTAACCATTGCTAACAAGAACACAATGATTGGAAGCTCTTCTTCACTTCTTTTATAGCAATCAGTCTGCTGTCACAATCTAATTGGCATGATAGTGATGTCACCTGACTAGTGCTCATTCACACTTTCACATGTGCTGCTGATATTAGTCAGTTGGTGTTAGCAGATCATTTTTGTCAGGATCAAAAAACAGTGAAATTAGTTTTATTGTGCAAAGTTAATTTTTTTGACCAATGAAGCTTTTAGCAATTATATAAAATGCATCTGATCACTCGACACAATAATCTAGAAACAATGAACACCACAACAGCTTAAGCAGCAGACCTTTCAAAACACAAAATCTATGTCACTGCCAGAACTTTTGTAATAAATCCTTAAGTTTGTAAAACTGGATGAAAATATACCTCTGATTTACCTCAGAAAACATTTTAATAAAATAGAAAAAAATATATTTACAAAGTAGATGTAAGCAAAATTTTAATAGGTCAGTATAACCCTTCTTATTCAATTATATATAACTGTGTTTCAGTAGTGACAAATTTGGGGAGAGGAAAAATAGATATAATATTCCAAAACTCTTAGAAAATACAATATGAAATTAACTGCACAATTACTATAAATGTTTACCTTGGATATTATACAATTTGTGGAAAAGACACATTTATTTCAAGATGTTTTTTGTTTGTTTTTTTGCATGATTTACCCCTTTTCTACTGTGATTTTACTGTCTTTCCTCCCTTTTATCCTCTCTCAGGTTTGAGTTTAGTGGTCGGTCTGGTGCTGTATATCTCCAGTATCAATGATGAAGTGATGAACAGGCCTCGGGAGCCGGAGCAGTTCTTTCACTACCACTACGGCTGGTCGTTTGCCTTTGCTGCCAGCTCCTTCCTGCTCAAAGAGGTCAGTCACAGAGAGCAGCAACTGTTAACACTCGAGCTGACTGCGTGTGTACTCTTATCACAGAGTTCACTTCATTAATATGCAGCTGTGTTAACAGCTTTCACTGCTGTTAGCTCCTAAACCAATAGGTCTGCCCTCATCAGTATGCATTAATTTTAGCCTAGCTTTTGCTGGGGTGAAGGCTACACATTTCCGTTATGCTGCATATATGCTAATTCACAAGTTCAGTGCAGCAATTTGTAAATGTCAGCATCTAGTGTCTGCAGTAACCTCAGCTTATATTCTTATGATGCATATGCATATACAGTGGGTTCCAAAAGTCTTAGATCATACATAAAAACTCAAAATCTAATTTAAGCATTGAAATAGAAGTTTTGGGATAAAATTAGTAGAAGTTAGAACTTTCTAACTTCTGCCAGTTTTTTGCACCATCATGTCTGAGGTTTAAAATTTTTTAAATGCTTTTGAAAGAAATCTATCATGCTATCAAAAGCTGCAATTTATTTAATCAACAATACAGAAAAAAAACACTGTAATATTGTGAAATATTATTATAATTTAAAATATCAGTTTTCTATTTTTTTCTAACATACTTTTTTTGCAGCCATTAATTTAGTCTTCAATGTCACAATTTTTCAGAAATTATTCCAATATGTTGACCTCTAATGCCTTATTGCTTTTACAAACAACTACAACATACACTAACAGTCAAAAGTTTTTGAACAGTTTTTTTTTTTTTTAAAGTCTCTTCTACTCACCAAGCTTGCAATTATTTGATCCAAAGAACAGCAAAAACAGTACAATTTTGAAATATATTTTACTATTTAAAATATCTGTTTTCTATATGAATATATTTTAAAATGTAATTTATTCTTGTGATTTCAGTACTGAATTTTTAGCATCATATCTAATATTCTGATTTGCTGCTCAAAAAACATTTATTATTATTATGTTGAAAACAGCTGAGTGATTTTTTGTTCAGGTATAAAAAAAAATAATAATAATAAATAAATAAATAATAATAATAAAAAGTATACTGACTCCAAGCGTTTGAATTGTATAGTGAATAATGTTACAAAAGCTTTTTATTTTAAATTAAGGCTGATCTTTGGATCTTTCTGTTCATCAAAAAATCCTGAAAAAATGTACTCAACTGTTTTAAATACTGATGATGATAATACTAATAAAAAATGTTTCTTGAACAGCATATTAGAAAGATTTCTGAAGGATCATGTGACATTGAAGACTGAAGTAATGATGCACAGGAATAAATTACATTTTAAAATATTTTCAAACATAAAACATTTATTTTAAATAGTAAAATTATTTTAAAATGTTACTGTTTTTGCTGCACTTTGGATCAAATAAATGCAGGCTTGGTGAGAGAAGAGGCTTCTTTAAAAACCTTAATCTTACTGTTCAAAACCTTTTATTTAAACGATAAAAAAAATAAAAATAATTAATGGTAAAATGATAGATTTTTGATTCAAAGAAGGCATTAAATTGATCAAAAGTCTTTTACAATGTTGCAAAAGATTTCTATTTTAAATTAATGCTGTCCTTTGACTGGTAGTGTAAAAAAAACTTTACAGACACAGATTCTCTTAGAATTTTTTGTTGTGCAGTCTACAAATGTCACCTTACGATTCAATTTTGGCTTGATACATTGTGACAATTTTTTTCCATTTTCTTTGATGAACAGAAAGTGCAAACAAACTGCATTTACATTTAACAGACCTCTTTCATAACATTATAATATTATAGTTTATTCCATCAAACTACATGAATACAAAATACATGAATTTTGAATGTCAATCATTGCAAAAAGATGCTTTTTGCCCCCAGATGGTGTGGTTACAGCTAACTGGGTCATGCTAACCAGCCAAACTCGAACCCTTGGGCAGCCAGCATTTATAATTGGCTAGTTTTCGGCTAAAAAAAAACACAAGCTCAACCCCTGACACTTTTTGGATTTTTTGCATAAGACTGTCACAGAGGAAGGTGTGATTTTTCAGAACATCTATTTGCAGTGATACCTGTTAGGTTGTAGAAACTTTAGAGTTCCTGCTAGGTTGCAAGAACATTTTATCTGCGATATTCCAAAAAAAAGTCTTGAGTTTGAAATAAATACTTTTAGTGACTGACTAGTTTTGTTGTGCCAGGGTGCTGGAGTCATGTCTGTCTATCTCTTCATGAAACGTTACGCTGAGGAAGAGATGTACCGACCCCACCCTGCACTGTATCGCCCTCGCCTGTCCGAATGCAGCGACTACAGTGGCCAGTACCTCCACCCCGACTCGTGGCCTCCTCCTCAGCGCGGACGCAGCGGCTCTGAGGTGTCCAGCGACATCTCCATTCAGCTCAACCAGACCCCGCTGCCTCCTCCGCCGAAAAGCAGCGGGCCCTCCAATCCGCCCTCTTCCTCGGGCCCCTCCTCCGGGGCCAGCTATCACCTCCCACCTGCTTCCACCTCCTCATCCTCTTCCTATCCTCACACCATCCACTCTTCCCATTCCGGCGGCCACGCCCCTCAATCCCTCCCAATGGCCGCGCCCCCATCCGCAGTCCTGCCCCCTCGCTATCACGCGCATATGCGTATGAGCGCCTCCCCCTGTTAGATTTCCTCCGTTTAAGATACTTAAACAACAGAAATATGGGCATAACATTAGATAAGAGGATAAATCTCCAGAGACTATGGGAGCAAAAGGGTGCTAAGTTGAAAAGAGGTAAACGAGGAAGCACTTCACTTACAATTCTGTGCCTGAATGACGTTTAACAGATTCTCAGAGCGAGATTAATAAGTGAGGGGAATAGCATTTATACATATAGAAAGAATGTATGGAGGAAAAAGAAAGCGAAACAGGAACAAGGTACAAAATACTAGTTATTTCATATTTCAATTTGTATGTAAAATGTTTAAATCTTATTGCACACCGTTTTTCGTCTCCTCATATATCACGAGCACCATGAGGCTGTTTATACCATTTCTTGTTTATACTAAAGCAAAAAGACACGAATGTGCCCCAAAGGTGGCGGATTTCTTTAAACGGTGTCGCAGAGTTATTTCAACAAACAATTTCTGTACATAATGTATCAAGAGCAGTTGTCATCTAGTGTAGTCTAACATACTTACCTACGTTTTATCATGTGGGCAAAGAAAACTCGATTTGTCCTTTGCTATCGATTTGTAATGTTTTTAGATTTGTACATCAGGGTAGATGTTCTACAAAGCTGGCTGAGGATGTTGTATGCTTGGCCTCACGGCCCTCAATATGCCTTGTGTTTTCTTGTGCTCTCATATTCAAAAAATAATGTTTTAAAAGCATTTAGCAGTGGTATAGCACGATACAAAAAGGAAACGTTTGACAATTTGAAACATATTAACCTAGTACGGAGGCTGACTCCTATATAATTCCACTGTTCAGTCATCATCTTAAAAATGCAGCCGTTACGTCTCGTTTATTATTGATATTATCGCTACTACTATTAATTAAATTGTTTATTATACAAAATGAATTGTAAACTTATGTATATGTGTTGATGTTTTAGAGTAATATGGTTAATAACATCAGTCAACATGAGGAAGAATTCAACAGCATAAAACAATGTGGTTTTGTTTTCCACCTTGAGAGCTCCTGGTATATTGCTCCATCTACTGGTCAAGCAGTATTAGTGCGTTAAAGGAGCACTGAAGTACCTTGGGGGAACCACAAGTTGTATGAAATCTGTATTCGATTCATTGACTAAAATGAGGCAGATGAGTCAGCACTTTCTTTACCTGGTGCCTGCGGATGCTGCATCGATGCAGTAAAGACAATTTGTACAGTATGATTATTATACCAATAAATCCGTTCCTCCTCCTTAGTGCATAAACGTTGACCTGTGTAAAAAAATATCCCTTAATTAATATTAGCTAATAGATATTATTATAACAATCTGTTATGCCCTTACAAACTAATATTTTAATGCACAGAAGCTTGAGATATTTTCCAGAGTGTTATAAATGATAGAGTTTATTATTGTTGTAAATATTCTAACCATAAATAGTTATAAAATACGAATAGTTATAAAGAGCAGGACTGGCTCCTGCTGGATAGTAAAGAAATACATAGCATAACAATTTATGTTATAGCCATACAAGAGAAATATATGCAGAATCAAAGGATTTATGGAAAATGAAAAGAGCTTGAGGAATGATTTTTGAATCCTAATATTTATTCAAGCATCGCTGATGGTACAAATTTAGTCTGCTTTTAAGTCTCCAATGTGAAAATCTGTTTATGTTTCTTGTCTTTTACTAATAATTGAGTTATAATGAGCTTTCTGCTCTCACTGTTCCGGTTGACATTTGTTGTTGTTGCGGTCTACGCTGAGGGTCTGGCTTATAAATATTTATGTACCATTTTGCATGACATTTTTTTTCCTCATACCCTTTTTCTTTTTGCTTTTTCCCGGTGGGCTGTCCTTTGTCTTGATTTGTCTCTCTCAGAGTCCCATTAAGCTAAAGCTGCCTCACTCATTTGACTTGTCTTTTCCTCTTTTATCCTTCATTTCTCTCTCTCTCGCTCTCTCTCTCTCTCTCTCTCTCTCTCTCTCTCTCGCTCTCAGCCTTCCTGTCTTTCGTTTTCTGTTTTCAGTTATCTGTTTTGCATGCCTTTCATTCCATAATGCCAAAGCAATTGTGCCTGACTTAAGATGATGATGACGACAGTTATTATTATTAATTATTATTATTATTATTGTTATTATTATTATTATTATTAAAACTGTGGCATTTCTTCTTTGTAATCTGGAATTTGCTTAATAAAAAATTAAGAAACTGAAAAAAAAAACATCCACATCAAATGACTCGTTTTATGTCCAGTGCAATTCTAATATACTTACTGTGTGCTTGTACTTTAATTTGATATTTAAAAATGCAAAACAAAAAATATAGAAAGTATATATATATATATATATATGCCATCATAAATACAACTTTACCCTACATTACAGAGACCCTACTATCATTTATTATTACTGTAAATACATGTTACATACAGTCAAACCAAAATGTATTTTGACAGAACAAATTCATCTTAATAATCACAAATTACTTAAACTAAAATGTATATCAGACACCTTAAAAATGTCTCATGTTATCACAGTTTATTCACAATAGTTTAGAAAAACATGACAAGAACAAGAGTTAAACTGTGTCAGAACAAATTCATCTTGACAATGTCAGATAACTTTGATAGAAAGGTATATAACAAAACATGGTAAGGTCAAAGTGTCAAATAAAATTTTTGGTCCCAAATTTGATCAATTTTACTGGTAGTCCACTGTATGAAGGATTTTAGTTTATAATTGGGTATATGTCGAACGTCACCTGACCAAACCCGGAAAACAGGTCTCACGTAGAGCGCATTAATAACAGTATTAAATAATAGCGATATCAGTGGACTTTTAAGGTAATCAGTTAAAGTAGCTAGCTGTTTTTACTGCTGACTTTGTATTCGACTTATATATAAATGTTTGTGAAAATAATAAAAATAAAAAAACGTTTTATATATCAATCCACATATGGACATTGGTTATGATTATCTTTAGTGTATACTTTGAAAGCATCTTGAGTAAAACAGCTTCATATTTAACGAGGTATATGCATAATACGTGAACCGGAAGCAACGACACCAGGTTAGCAGAATACGGAAGTCTGTTGCACATAAACCCAATCCCAAAGACTATAGAAATACAAAAATGGTTCAGTCCTATATTTATGAATGGGAGAAACTGCAACGCGCAATTTGGCGGAATAGTCCTGCCTTCTAAATGAATGAGCCAATCGCTGATTGGTAAAGTCACTGCGTCACTGCAGCGGCCTTTAGGAGAGTCGAGGCTGGACCGGCCGATGCGCATGCGCAGTTCCAAGCGCGTTGTGTCTGCGCATTGGCTGGTCTAGCTTGAAAAATAAGCTTTTTAAACGCTATTTGAGCATAAGAAACAACATTCATGGGGCAGTTAATTTCAGATTTTGTTGGTGATTTAAAATATGTAATTTAATTGCGAGTTCAGCGAGCCGTTTTTTTTTTAAATTTCAGGATTCCCTTATTCATTTAGATAGGACTTGGTCTTGGATGAGCTGCCCAGAGGCGTGGCAAATATGTCTATATATATATATATATATATATATATATATATATGTCTAAATATTTTTTTAGTTTAACTGCATGTAACAAAGACCTATTTTAAATTAGAATTTTATAATTCATGAGAAGCAAGTAATTTCTGCAGGCAGTGAAAATTAAAAAAAAAAAATTCTTTAAAAGGACATGTGTAGGACAAAAGTCTGTCATATTTTACCCCAAAATGAACAAACGAAAATGTCAAATTGAACTTGATTTTTCTTAAAGCCATTTAAGACTATTTACTATTTAAGACTATTCAAGATCATTAAGATTATTTCCATAGTGACATTATTTTTAAATTATTTGACAATTTACAAACAGACAGTTATAGTAGGGGAGAGTGAAGCCAGTTGGACCAGTGGGTAAGTTGACCCATCCCCTGTATCTTTTACTGTCATGTGACCATGTATTTTGGAATCACACATCATTTCTGCCAAACTGCAAAAAGGAGAAATGCATGGGAGGAGTGGAAAGCATCCATTTGCCTTAAAAGCTGTTTTTGGCTTGTCATGCATATAGGTGATTTAGCAACATATAAAACTATGCAAATTATTGGTAAGCTAGCTATTTTTTCCAAAATGCCAGTATGGGGTAAGTTGAGCTAACACTTTAACTTAACACACCATAAGGCACTAAAGTTAAGTTAAATCTCTGAAGTATTTTAATGTGATATTAGCCAGATGGTTTAGTTTATCATATTTATAAATATTATTTGTAGTTTATTGATAGGGACAGTGTACAAGTGCAACAGATCCTTCTCTGAGAACCAGATGCTTTTCATCACATTATAATCAAATATATATTTCCACCTGTAGTCCCGAATGGTCTGTTCGACATTGCAGAAAAGCTACCATGCCAAGAATCTTGTGACTAAAATGTTTTTTAGTTTCAGTGACATTTTATTTCTTCATTCTCATTCAGTTTTTATTCAATACTCAACAAACTCTCTGTTTGGTCTGTTTTTGGGAAGAAATCAAAACAATTAAAGACAAAGATAATTAGACTTATATTAGATAATTAGATTTTATTTTGTTAAAGTTAGCTTTAAGAAAAAAAAAAATATGACTGTTTGTAAAATAAAATTATTAGTATTACACTCTTAAAAATAAAGGTGTTTCACGATGCTGTAGAAGAACCTTTTTGTGGTGGTTTTAATGGTTCCATAAAGAACCTTTAACATCTGAAGAACCTTTCTGTTTCACGAAAAGTACTTCGTGGCGAAAGAAGTTTCTTCAGATTATGAAAAGGTAAGAAAGAGATGGTTCTTTAAAGAACCATTGAATGGTTCTTTGTGGAACCAAAAATGGTTCTTCTATGACATTGCTGTAAAGAATCTTTTAAAGCACCTTTATTTTTAAGAGTGTAGATTAAAAACAAGCTTAAGTTTCTTTCTTTCCTCTGATCTTAGGGTGAAATATGACCAAGACACGTTTCATGAGATTCACACTGCTAAATTTTTAATGTTTTAACTTCAGCTTTGGCAGTTTTCTCAAAAACCAATTGAAAAACAGGTAAGTGTCTAAAGTTGTCTGGGTTTGGGTTGGAAAACATTCCAGGATTTTTCTCCATCTAGTGAACTTCAATGGAAGCCAACAAGTTGTAGGTCCAAACTGCAGTTTTCAATGCAGCTTCGAAGGGCACAATCCTACACAATCCCTACCTAGAAATAATGGTCTTATCTAGTGAAATGATCTGTCATTTTCTCAAAATAAAATTAACATTTATATACTTTTTGACAACAAATGTTAGTCTCGCACTAGTTTACGCATTACATAATCACATTGGAAAGTTTCAAAAAGGTAGGGTAGGGCAAAAAAACTCATTTAGTTTTCTTTTCCAACTTCAAAATCATCTGAATCTTCTTTGCACATTCGCTTTGTAAACACTGGGTCGGTACTTCCACCTACATTACACTTGACTTTTCCAATGTGATTACGTAATGCATTAAGTTGAGCTAGTGCAAGACAGGCATTTGTGGTTAAAAATAATATAAATTTGTATTTTTTTTAGAAAATTACTGGATAAGAGCCTAAATCCTCTGCTGGGGTTGTGTAGAGCCCTTTGAAGTTGCACTGAAACTGCAGTTTGGACCTTTAACCCGTTGGCTCCTGTTGAACTCCACTATATAGAGAAAAATCCTGAATTTTTTTTTTCCACTGAAAAAAGAAAGACATGTACTTCTTGGATACCATGGGGGTGAGTGAAATTTTGGTAGTTTGGAAGTGAACTAATCCCTTAATCACTATAGTTTTATTTATCTATTTATTGGTTTTCATACTGCGGCTTTCTTTACTGCTATTATACTTAAGTATATGTTCACATTCAAATCATTCTCATCTTGCTATATGTTCCTTATGCAGGTCAATGCAGTCTTGCTGCACATCAGAGAGTCGTTTCTTAATATTCTCAGTGGTTTCAAAACACCCTAGAAAGAGGCCAGTGCTGGTTTTATTAATGACATTTTGCCTGTGGGGTGATGAAAGTATCTCTTTTAAGCTTTATATGGATATATTAACTGTGGTTCCCCGTCTGTCGTTCACGTTCGACGTTGTGTCGAAGTGACGACTAGGGGTCGCTCTTGAGAGCCCGAATACCTCTGACAGCTTTGAGAAAAGGCCAATGAGAATTGGTATGCAGTATTTGCATAGCCCGCTCCGCCCCGGAGATCCGGGCATAAGAGGGGGGGGCTAGGCAACACTCATTGTTCTGTTTCTTCGGAGCCGAATGCAGCGTCTCTTCATTGAGAAGCAGCGTTACTCACCTCTCTCGTCGTTGGATCTACGGCACGGGCAGCGGTCTCTTCCTTCTCGAACGCAGTAGCAGTGAGAGTCCCCTGGGTGCTTCGACGGCGAATCTTGAAGAGCAGATTTCCTCTTAATAAATCTAAAGAGCAAATTTCTCTAAAAGAGTGCAGACACGGTGGGTTTGTGTGTTTACTATGCCTTTCCTTCCGTGTCCTTCTGGTTGCGGCTTCTTTCTCTCCCAAAACGATCGGCACGAGCTCTGTCTTCAATGTTTGGGTCGTGACCATGCTGAAGCAGCGTTCGGCGAGGGCGGATGTCCTGCTTGCGAGGACATGCCCCTCAGCACACTTCGTTCGCGAGTCGCGTTCTTTACTAAAAGACCGCGGCTCGCATCAACCGCTACCGCGGCTCGTCCTTCTACTTCCGGGTACGAGGCTGCCGCGGCGCGTGTTGATGAAGAGCGAGAGAGCGCGAGCGTTTCGCCGGGTAATTCCCCGCGTCCCTCGCGCTCTGTGTGTCTGCCGGTCGAGCTTTCGGATGACTTTGAAAACTCGTCTCAGTACGGGTTGGATTGGTTATTCGGGGCTCCTGCGGGGGAGGAAGAAGTGTCTGCAGCATCGGAGAGTGGGCAGCCATCTGAAGCAGACGCGCTATCTGAGGCACCCGCTGCGGGGGCGGGTTCTCAGTCAGTAGCAGACGCGGAAATGGCGGCCATGCTCGAACGGGCGGCCAAAGCAATCGGGATTGAGTGGAAGTCTCCGCCCCATCCTGAGCGCTCACGGCTGGATGATTGGTATCTGGGTAACGACCGTGGTTCTCGGCCACGTTCTACCCCAGTTCCTTTCTTCCCGGAAGTGCATGAGGAACTGACTAAGTCGTGGAAGGCTCCTTTTTCAGCCAGAACGCGTCTTAGCGGTTCTTCCTCTCTCACCACCCTCGATGGAGGTCCAGCGAAGGGGTATACGGAGGTTCCCGCCGTGGAGCGTGCGATCGCGGTGCATCTTTGCCCGCAGACCGCCGCCACCTGGCGGGACCGCCCAAAACTCCCGTCCAGGGCATGTAAGGCTTCTTCCGCTCTCGTGGGGAAGGCTTATGCTGCTTCTGGACAAGCTGCGTCCGCCCTTCACGCTATGGCCGTCCTGCAGGTCTATCAGGCCAAGGTTCTTAGCGAGTTGCACGAGGGTGTTCCCAAACCAGAGCTTTTGCAGGATCTGCGCTCGGCGACTGACTATGCTCTACGAGCTACGAAGGTCACGGCGCAGGCTCTGGGGAGGGCGATGTCCACTATGGTGGTCCAGGAGCGCCACCTTTGGCTGAATCTGGCGGAAATGAAGGACGCTGAGAAGGTTCGCTTTCTTGACGCCCCCATTTCTCAGGCTGGTCTCTTTGGCGACACTGTCGAGGAATTTGCACAGCAGTTCTCCGCAGTGAAGAAACAGACGGAGGCTATCAAACACATCTTGCCTCGTCGGGCGCCGCCCCCCGGGCCCGCACCCCCGAGGCAGCAGCCTCCGCCTGTTTCACGCCGAGGACGACCGCCTTCCAGACCGGCTCAGGGCCCGCCCCAGGCTGGTCCTGCACCTAAACCAGCCTTGCGGTCGAGCTCTCGCAAGAAGGTGGCGCCGTTAGCTCAGTCTCAGGCCGCTAAGAACCCTCGTCAGGCTTCGAAGCGTTCCTGAAACGAGCAGCCCGGAGGAGAGAGATCTGCTGACCTGTCTGGATCCACACTCGGCGAGGGGACGAGTGTGGGTTTCGGCTCCACCCCGGCTGTCTGCCTCTCGGCAGACGGCCACCACATGGTCAATAAAAGAGCAATTTTCTTCTCTGGGCGAAAAAAAAATCTATGTGACTGCGTCCCTCCGGGGTACCCAGCCACTAAAACATGTCAAAGCATGCTCAACCGCAGGGCCTGCGCTTCGGCATGCTTTGACGAATCAAGTGCATCCATCAGTCGATCCCCTGAGCTCAGGCGATCTTCTGATGGATCCTTGTCTGTCGGTTCCGATGGTCGATCCTCCCATGGCTGGGTCCCTCCGGGGTACCCAGCCACCAAAACACATCAAAGCATGCTCAACCGCAAAACTTGCGCTTCTGCATACTTTGACAGAGAAACAAGCGCATCCGTCAGTCGATCCCCTGAGCTCAGGCGATCTTCTCACGGATCCTTGTATGTCGGTTATGGCGATCAAAGCACCTTGTGTCCTCCGGGACAGCACGCCCCCGAACAAAGGGCTTTCACCACAACTCAGTCACACCGTACCCACCCGAGGTACGTCGGTGGTCCCCCTGAGACCGTTGGCAGAGAGTTTTACAGCTTGGCTCGAGATACCCAACCTCTCTCGCTGGCTTCTCAGAACCATCCGACTCGGCTATGCTATCCAATTCGCACGCAACCCGCCCAAGTTCAGCGGCATCTTCTCTACCGCGGTTCGGGACGAGAATGCTGCGGTTCTTCGGGCGGAGATCGCGACCCTTCTGGTGAAGGACGCGATAGAGCCGGTCCCCTCGGCCGACATGAAGAAAGGGTTCTACAGCCCCTACTTCATTGTACCCAAGAAAGGTGGCGGTTTAAGACCAATCCTGGATCTGAGGATTCTGAATCGGGCCCTTCACAAGCTCCCCTTCAGAATGCTAACGCTCAAACGCATTCTCACGTGCATCAGATTCCAGGATTGGTTTGTGGCGATAGACCTGAAAGACGCGTACTTTCATGTCTCGATTCTTCCAAGACACAGGCCCTTCCTGCGGTTTGCCTTCGAAGGTCGAGCATTTCAGTACAAAGTCCTTCCATTTGGGCTCTCCCTGTCTCCCCGCGTCTTTACGAAAGTCGCAGAGGCAGCCCTTGCCCCTCTCCGGGAGAGGGGCATCCGCATTCTCAATTACCTCGACGACTGGCTGGTCATAGCACACTCTCAGGAGTTGGTATGCAAACACAGGGATGTGGTTCTCAACCATCTGGCCCATCTGGGGTTTCGGGTCAACTGGGAAAAGAGCAAGCTCGCCCCGGTACGGAGCATCTCTTTTCTCGGTATACAACTAGACTCGGTTGCCATGAGTGCACGGCTCTCCCCGGAGCGTGCACAGTCAGTGCTGAGCTGCGTCCAGAAGCTCTCACGCAGCCCGACGGTCCCCCTCAAACAATTTCAGAGGCTCCTGGGTCACATGGCATCCGCAGCCGCCGTCACGCCGCTGGGCCTGATGCACATGAGACCGTTACAACACTGGCTGCGTTCCCGAGTCCCGAGATGGCCATGGCGCCAGGGTTCATACCGGGTGCACGTCACACCCGTATGTCTAAAAACCCTCGGTCCTTGGAAAGACATTTCGTTCCTACGGGCCGGGGTGCCCTTAGGACAAGTGTCCAGGCGCATTTTGGTTACGACAGATGCATCCAACACAGGCTGGGGCGCCGTATGCAATGGGCAAGCAGCTGCAGGGCTCTGGTCGGGCCCTCGGCTGCATTGGCATATCAATTGCCTCGAGCTGCTGACAGTGTTTTTGGCCCTGAAGAGGTTCCGACCTTTGGTTCAGGGCAAACACGTGCTGGTCCGCACAGACAGCACTGCGACTGTAGCCTACATCAATCACCAGGGCGGTGTACGCTCCTTTCGCATGTCACAGCTAGCCCGCCATCTCCTCCTTTGGTGTCGAAACAATGTCAAGTCTCTACGAGCCACCCACATACCGGGCGAACTCAATTGGGTAGCGGACGCGCTCTCCCGACAGACTTCGCTTCGGGGCGAGTGGAGACTTCACCCTCAGACGGTTCAGCTGATCTGGAGTCTTTTCGGTCAGGCCCAGGTCGACCTGTTTGCCTCGATAGAGAACACTCACTGCCAGTTGTGGTACGGTCTGTCCGAGGCGCCCCTCGGCACAGATGCACTGGCACACAGCTGGCCTCAGGGCCTCCTCAAGTATGCGTTTCCACCAGTGAGCCTAATTGCACAGACCCTGTGCAAAGTCAGGGAGGACAGAGAACAGATCCTGCTGGTGGCCCCCTACTGGCCCAACAGGGTTTGGTTCTCAGAGCTGGTGCTCCTCTCCCCCGTTCCTCCCTGGCGCATTCCCCTGAGGAAGGACCTCCTTTCACAGGGGAAGGGCACGATATGGCACCCGCGCCCAGATCTCTGGAACCTCCACGTATGGTCCCTGGACGCGACCAGGAGGATTTCAGAGATCTCCCACTGGCAGTGGTAAACACTCTGTTGCAGTCGAGAGCTCCTTCCACGAGGCGGCTGTACGACCTCAGATGGCGCAAATTCACAAACTGGTGTTCCTCCCGGGGGGAGAACCCACGGAGATGTGGCATCCGAACGGTGCTTTCCTTCCTCCAAGGAGGACTGGATAGACACCTTTCTGCTTCAACACTTAAGGTCCAGGTAGCCGCTATTGCCGCTAACCACGACCTGGTGGAAGGTAGATCGGTTGGGAAGCACAATTTGGTTATACGATTCCTTAAAGGTGCACGCAGGCTGAACCCCGTCAGACCGCGCCTTGTCCCCTCTTGGGATCTGTCTGTGGTCCTCCGGGGCCTACAGTCAGATCCCTTTGAGCCGCTCCAGTCAGTCGAACTCAGTGCTCTCTCCCAAAAGACGGCTCTCCTGACTGCGCTCACATCGATCAAAAGAGTGGGAGACCTCCAAGCCCTCTCCGTCAGTGACTCGTGCCTCGAATTCGGGCCGGCTAACTCTCACGTTATCCTGAGACCCCGGCCCGGTTATGTGCCCAAAGTGCCCACCACTCCCTTCAGGGACCAGGTGGTCACTCTGCAAGCTATCCCTTCTCAGGAAGGCGACCCCAACCTCTCCTTGTTATGCCCAGTCCGTGCCCTGAGCATTTACTTGGAACGTACTGAAAGCTTCAGACGGTCGAGTCAGCTCTTTGTCTGTTTTGGAGGACAGCAGAAGGGGAAAGCTGTCTCCAAACAAAGAATTTCCCACTGGATTGTGGATGCGATTCGTTTGGCCTACCAGGCCACAGGGGTGCCCTGCCCGCTGGGGGTGCACGCCCACTCCACCAGGGGCGTCGCAGCGTCGGTTGCGCTGGCGAACGGGATCTCTTTAACAGACATTTGCAGAGCTGCAGGTTGGGCTACACCTAACACGTTTGCCAGGTTCTACAATCTGCGTGTAGAACCAGTCTCTTCGGGAGTCCTGAACGCAAGCCCAGTAACTCCTGAAGCTGACACGGTGTAGAAGCTTGCTGAAGCGTCGTTCCCCACGGGTGATGACGCTTCCCCAGTTCAGTAAGTTTCCTGGCGTGAACCCTGAACGACAATTTCCATCATGTTGCACCCGCAACGTAGCTATGTTCAGCGGAGGAACTAGCTATCAGAATCTAATATGAGGTTAGGTTGCCTCTTGTGAACTCTCATATTAGGTTGGTGCCCCACATGTAGTGGCTCCTAATGCGGCCCCATGTGTGTATCTCCACCTATACTCCCAGAGATGCGGTGTTTCCCTTAAGACAAAACTTGTCTCCGACCCTGAGCTCAGCAGTCTCTCCTCATGCGGAGCCTGCCTCAGGATCGTCCCCTTGTTGTGCTCCCCTAGTGCGAGCCCTCAAGTGTATTCTCCACACAAATACCTCCCTCCGGGCAGGGTGTGGTCTCCGTAGTGCCCATCCCCCCCCGGGGAGGACGGACACTGGCCCAATGTTCTCCAAGATGTTCAACCAAAGGTGAGGAAAGGCTGGCTGAAGCTCTTGGGCATTGGAAGGTCACGTAGAGGTGAGTGACATTTATCTAACACGCAAGACCTGTTAATATTTGCACTCCATGCACTCGTGACGCGGTCCGCTGGTTGTGGCGTTTTCAACTGGGACCCCTAGTCGTCACTTCGACACAACGTCGAACGTGAACGACAGACGGGGAACGTCTTGGTTACGTATGGTAACCCTCGTTCCCTGATGGAGGGAACGGAGACGTTGTGTCCCCCTTGCCACAACCTCGGACCGCCTCTGAGTGTAGCCGGGTGCTTCGGCTCCTCAGATCAGAACAATGAGTGTTGCCTAGCCCCCCCCTCTTATGCCCGGATCTCCGGGGCGGAGCGGGCTATGCAAATACTGCATACCAATTCTCATTGGCCTTTTCTCAAAGCTGTCAGAGGTATTCGGGCTCTCAAGAGCGACCCCTAGTCGTCACTTCGACACAACGTCTCCGTTCCCTCCATCAGGGAACGAGGGTTACCATACGTAACCAAGACGTTTTATTCTAATCAGATGACAATATAAGCATGTCTGTGGGGCAGGAATTGCGGGGAGAATGAGTGACTGGGTGACTCGCTTGTGGAGAAATGAGTAAACGGTGGAGGAGTGTGAGCTGATGGGTCAATGCATCAGCAATGAGAACTGGCTAATGTTCAGGCCATGTGCTTTAGATCTACTATCGACTTTATGTATGAAAATCCATTGATTCCTTCTTTTTCATGTCTAACTTTGGCCTTGAAGGACCTTGGGAAATAATCCTGAGGCATAATTTACCCAGAGCTCTCAATGCACAATGTTTGTAAGGCTCCCTGTTGGTTAAAGGTACGATTGCATTATTGCTGCAACAGCATCAATTGAATCCTAGGAATTGCTTTCATGGCAAAAATACCCTAGTGACAGAATAAACACCCACGTGTATAAGGCACCACAGTCTCTGCATCTCTTAGTGTGTTCAGACCACAGGGATGTTTGAAGCTCTACATAACTGAGTCCTGATAATCAGCACTTCTTCTCTACCTGAAGATGTGTGGGCGAACTGTGGCTGGTGTGTCTCTCGCTCTCTCTCTCTCTCTCCCTTTTTTCTCTCTCAGAGGAAAAAACACTGAGGAACATGTGAGCAAATGAACACATGAAGCTGCATATCTTCAGCGTTTGCCAAGGCGTAAAAATAAATACATCACACGGCGTACTAGATTAAATAGTCACACCAACCTGCTGGAGTCCTTACAATTTCACAGTGATCAAAATGCCGCTAATTAAATACATATATATTAGCTTCAGCTTATGTATGATCCTTTGCTTCATTAACAATTTTCCAAGTTTGGTTGGTCAAAGCTGATTAATTAACTAATATTTATTTCAATTATTATTTTGCTGTAAAATATCTCTTATGGGGTGTTTCTTATGTCTTTTTAAGTTTCCAGAAGCATACCATCCCACGCCTCACCGATAACAGACAATGTTATTTCCCTTTTATGGCAGTCAGTATTTCAGTTTATATTAAAAATGTTTTCTTTACAAATATTTTATGTGGATTGACCTAAAATGTTGTGTAAATTCAATTTAACTTAACTGCATATGAGTCCCTCAGTTGTCCTCAGTGTAAAAAGATGGATCTCAAAATCATACAGTCATTGTTGGAAAGGGTTCAAATACATACAAAAGCTGAAAAACCAAAGAATCTGTGGGACCTGAACGACTTTTTTGAAGAACAGTGGGCAGTTTAACTGTCCAGGACAAACAATGGACTCATGAACAATCACTAAAAAAAAAAAAAAAAACTGCTGTGGATCATTCAGGTAACAACACCGTATTAGGAATCAAGTGTATGTAAACTTTTGAACAGGGTCATTTTTTAATTCAACTTTTATTTTCTCTTGTGGACAATATGTAAACATCTTTAATGTGAAATATCTTATTCAGGTCAGTAAATAAAAATAACATGCATTTTGTATGATCCCTCTTATTTTGGTAAAATACTTAAATAGAAATGTAGCTAAATAAGTATCGATCACTACACTACATACAATATAGGTTGCATTCAAGGATCTTATTCAGGGTGGGTGTCATATATAACTTTTTGTCAAGTATAAATATATATACATTTATGTACAGTAAATTGGGCCACTTTTGCCATTGAGATGACTGGGACAAAATGTCCTGATCAACCTGAATTCATTCTGACCAAATATAGACTCAAATAGCTAGTCATTGCCCTCATTAACCATAAACTTCCTTAACATAAAGTTCTTAATGCCTTGAACGTGTGTGTCAGGTAATAAAACGATCCACAATAGACAGAAAATGTTTTAAATCCTCAGGCTTTAAGTCTGAGATGGTCAAACAGCCTACAATCAGTCCATTCTTCACTCTTTGACAGAATCCATATCCTTTGTTCGATTAGTTCGGGTCTGTCATCCAGCAGACCTGTTCCTAGAGAACTGTGATTTGTCTCTTGATCAATAATAAGCAAGTCCTGTCGGCTAATTCCTGCTTCAGCATCGTTTATTCATATGAACACAACGGTCTCTTAACGCCCCCTCATTCACCGCCTCTCCAGAGCCGCCTCGAAGAATTACGACCCAAAAGCAACAGGGATACATGTCTAAACTGCAAAGGTAAGGCGGAGAAAACATCAAGTAGTTATGTTTTTATGCGATTTGTCACGTTTCGTACAATACATTGCCTGTTTATTTATAGAATGAATCGAGAAATTTAACGGACGCGCTCTGTGGTCGCTTTAACGCACTTGACGCCTTCAGTCAGAGCTTCAGTCGATTGTTAAGCGATTCAGTGGATACAGTTTTTGTGACATTTATATTTAAAGAACGTGTTTTCTGCTGTTTCTGTAGCCTATATAGTTGTTTGTGAATATTGTGAAATGGCTAAAGCTCAGTGGAGACGCGCTCGGACTGAATGCTTCTAGTAACGCTCTCAGGAGAAACATCTGTCAGTCATTTTGGTGGCTGAGGGGAATCAGTCATTGGTTTTATGTTGTATCATCCCCTTGAAACCAAAACAACAAATCATTGATCGACTGAATGTCCGTTGGCACTGCAATATTGCTACGTGTTGCACTAGTGGCACTGACCTATACAAACAAGACATGTGACGGTACTTGACAGTTTAGTTGATAAATTACATTTATGCAAGTATATTATATTATCATACATGTAAGTCTACCTCAGAATAATTGGTTGGTTCTCCATTAGCTCGTTCATTCATTCATTCATTCATTCATTCATTCATTCATTCACATCAAATATGCAAATGTCTCCTGGTGCTTATTAACCTAGTGCTAATGTGTTTTAATGAAAATTCAGTCACTTAAATGGCTCTAAATGCTTTTATATATTACAAAAACAGCAATAATGGAAGCAATGGAAACTGGCTGCATGTGCAGTTTAAATAACTGGTTTAGAGAGGTTTATTCCTCTTGTTGTATGAGACAGGCAAGGTTGAAGTATTCCTGCAAGGCGCTTGAATCCTCTGTTGTTTCTATCAGACATGACACATGGTTGCCATGTTATGTGAATGTTTCACTGCTGGGAGGCCATTAGTGCCCTAAAGAAGTTCATTCATATGTATCATTAAACCACTGGCTTGCCTTTTCTGCACAAACTTGAGTAATATGTGGCCAGAGGATGGCCTGCTGTTTTGCTGTTTAGTGCCCCAAAATATTTGATATTAGAGAAAAAACATCTTTATAGTTGTTGTTGTAATAATAATAATATGCAAATAAATACAGATTAATTGATTTTTTATTACCTTTGCAGAGTCCAAAAGTGAGCAAAAACGGCATGAACTGATATATATATATATATATATATATATATAGTTACAGACTTATTATTATTATTATTAAGCCTGTAACTATATAAATTATTATTATTAAGCCTGTAACTATATCAACCATCATTATTCAATAATTATTAAATACATTAATAAAAAAAAGGATAATTACAAATATTTATATAGTTACAGGCTTAATAATAATTAATGATAATATTAATAATAATAATCATTAATATTATAATAATTATTATTATTATGTGTAACTGTACAAATTATTATTATTATTATTAGTAGTAGTAGTAGTAGTAGTAGTAAATAATAATAATAAAAACAGTCATATTATTATTATTATTATTAATAATAATAATAATAATAATAATCATAATAATTATTATTATTATTATTAAGCCTGGAACTATATAAACTATTATTATTATTATTATTATTATTATTGTTGTTGTTGTTGTTGTTGTTGTTGTAAATAAATCATTATTAAAATAATAAAATAACAATTTAATAGATAATTATACTACTACTACTACTACTACTACTAATAATAATAATAATAATAATTATTATTATTATAATTAAATGAATCACATGCATAAAAGTGACAGAAGGTCAAAATGCATGTACTATATTATTATTTATTACTATTATTATTTTATTACTAATTTTTTTATTATTATTGTATTTTTCTTATTTAGAACTATATAATAAATCTTAATTTATTGCTTTCTGTCACCAGGTTATATGATTATTTTTTATTTGATTTATATAAAATTTTGGTAGGAGTGGTTTTCATTAGCATTTGCAGAGCCCAAATGTTTTGCGCATGTACATTAATAATATTCTAGTTTAAATTAAAATATTATTTAAACAATATAGTATTTATATAGTGACAGACATGATCTTATTATTAAGCTATATTTCTTACTAAATTTATGTACATGCATAATATATGTGTGGGCAATTTTCAATAAAAAACACTGAAAGTTGATTATATTATATTATATATGTGTGTGTGTGTGTGTTTTGTACAATTAAGCAAAGAGTGTTACATTATATTATATTGTGTGTGTGTGTGGTTTTCATGCTATATTACTTTTAAAATAATACCTTTATTGCATCATTTTTTGCATTTATTATTTGTAGTAATTTTGTAAAATGATCAAAGAGTATGATATTATATTATATTTAAATTAGTCAAAATTAGGAAGTTAACGCAGGCGATACTTTTTTTTTTTCATTTTTGCACGTTAAAATAAAAACGCAATTAATACATGGACAGGGCTAGGTTTGGCCACCCCACTCACAAGTGCTAAATAAATACCTTTATTTAGATGCGCAGAGCATCTTTAGGAGCACATCAAACAGGAGACTTTTCAGACACGTGATCCAACTTCACTTCAGCACCAGACACGAGTCAAATGAGCACGGAAACAGTACCAGTGATGAGGAGCTTCAGTAGAACAACAGTGAACTGCGGTCAGATGAGATGTTGTCAGGCCATATGTCGGTAAAAACCGGGTGTGCCTCACACGTCCTGAAAATTAAGCTGCAGGCTCTTTGATCGCCCCCTGGTGGCTGGCTGCAGTATAGGTCATAAACCCGCCCTCTCCATGTAATCTAATGGGACGCGAGGCAAACTAAATAATCAAATGTCACTTCGAATTATTTTTTTCCAAAGATAGTTTCCATCATTTGAGGTAGTTTCTTATTATGCTGATTTATGTTCAAGTGTTCATTTTTCTAATAATTTTCCTTTTAGGTAGTTATTTGATGCTATAAAACAGGGTGTGATGTCTTAATTGTAATCTTGCGGTTAGGTCTGCGGGAAATTGATACTGCGGCTCCACCTCACGACACTACTGACCAAGATTGCAGCTGCCATAATGAGATGCTTTGGCTTCACTTTTCTATAGCGGAATGAATGGGAGACGCGTCGTCCATCTTTTTTACAGTCTATGGTAAAAACAAATTTACCTGTCCTGTGAGCCGTTCTACTGTGCTAGTACAAGTGCATGCACAAAAGTGCCGGCACACGCTGAATTAGGCTATTAAAACGCTGTATCACATTCAAACCATAATGAAACTGCGAGTATGTAATGTCATAGTTATGTCGGCAGTTACGAACAATAAGGCAATTAAAGCTGCCTTATGTACGTATTTATTATTTATAGGTCACATTTAAGCAATGTCAGATTCGCATCAAGTTCAGCAAGTTAAAGTAACAGCATACAAAATATCCTAATAACCAGCTGCTGTGATGTCTGTTAATCAAACACCAAAATTGAAAGAGGAAATTAATAATCTCTGAAGTTTAAAATTTAGTTTTAAGCTTTATAGAATTTAGAAATTTATGTAATTTAGTGTTTGATAATATTAGGCTATATTTTTTTGCTGAAGGCAGGTAGCTAGCTTATACAAGATTTATTATAATGTGCTTATGTGAAGATTGTTTCAAGTTCACCTAAATTAGAAGTTATTTTTTAAAGTCTAATATATGTTAAAGTGATAGCTCTCAATTATTATACTGTAATGTTGAATGGTTATATTCTTGGTTAAATATTAGGAAAAAAATAATAGAGACATCAGCTGGAATCAGTGATACACAAAAAAGATGGCATTAAACAAATATTAAAAATATACATTATGTTGTTTCTACATTCATTTGAAGCATGAATGTGAAATTATTGCAGTATAAAAGTATAATCAAAAACTTTAATGTCAGGTAGGATTAATCGCAATTAATTTAAGGAAAAATGTGTGAATATATATATTTATCAGTAGACACCATTAATCATATTCTATTAAATACACACACATAATCATTTTTTAAATTATTAATAAATGTATGCAGGTGTGAAAACTTTTCATTAGTATATTTCCAGAGAATCTTTGGCGTATTTATCTCATTCCACTTAATCTTTTTTTGTGTGTGTCCACCTATGGTGTTTGTTACCATTTGGGTTCCTGTTTCTGAGAATGAGCATGACTGACAAGACTCTGAAGAGACAGAACAAAACTCTAAGTAACCGCCTATTAGAGTCTAAGCTCGTCATGGGGGGACAGATCAGCTGTCCTCGCTGTGCATGTCATTACCGCATCACCATACGGTCAGAAAAGAACGCCCGCCAGGTGCGTTCTGAACATCCATGACAGCCGAGGCTTTGGCAAATCACTAGGTATGTTATGATGAATACACCCCCCACCCCACACTCACACACACACACACACACACACACACACACACACACACTAGCATCACCTCACTCACCAACATCACACACACCATCCTGTTCTGTTCTCGACTTCAGAATGCGCTGTTGCCATGGTGACGGAATGGCGCACGCTCTGTCTTGCTTTCTCTCTATTCTCTTTTTCTTTATATATCCCTTGCTCTTCCCGCGGATGTATGGGCGACATAACCATCTAGATTCACAGCTCATCTGGATGAAATACATGTACTGCTCTCATGATAATAATCATTTAATGGCAAGAATGCTGTTTTTTTCCTCCAGCTTGCACCTTAAACATGTTCTGTCTCTTTCAGCTCTGTTCTCATTGTTTGTTTCTCCTCAGGAGGAGAAGCAGTAGGATTCCTGCCATGAAATCTCTCTAAGAGGAGAAAAGCAGCGAAACCTAGAAAATCTACACCCACCCACGGGCAGGAGACAGGGGGAGAGAGAAAGAAAGAAAGAGAGAGAGAGTGAGCGGAGAGGAGAGTGAAAGAGGGGGGAAAGAAAGAGCGAGGGATAACAGTCGATGGATGCTGCTTGGACGCTCTGGTCGGTACAATCTTCAGTGACAAGGACCGGAGAGCTGCAGGGATGGATGGGAAGGGAAGACACATTCCTCCAGGTAATCGGATCTCATTAATGGCTGCCGGTGCTGTGCAGAGACCACTGTGTCTTGTGCTTGTTGTCATGTTTAGTGAAACGCTCTTGAGTTAAGAGTCTGAACGTGTTCCGCTGGATGACGGCATCATTTTCAGCTCGCTCTTGTCTTATCGGGGAACTTTCTTGCAGACATCTTCAGATGTTCCAAGTGTTGACTGTCAGTTTTAGTTTATGCGTTATGCTTGGTTTCTCATGATTGAGCTCATTGTGTTCTTTTATTACTCTGCGCTCTGTTTGCAATACTTGATTGGTTAATTGTGGAACTGAGCTGTAAAATGTTTTCTATATAATGGCCGCTCAACATTTGACTGCTGTACATGGTAACATGCCGGTTCTACTTTCATGTCACTCAGATGAAGACATTGCTATAATGTAACAAAACATTTAACTGACCTAACTAATCCATAAGAAAAAGAACCTTGAATTGCAGAATAATTGTAATAGATAAATTATTATTTTTAATATATATTATAAAATTTTTACATTTTATAATATATTTATAATAATAATTTTTCTAATATTTATTTCTAATAATTTCTATATATACTTCTTTCTCTCTCTAAATATATACACACACAGGGTGTGATTTGTAAAAAAAACAGCAGAGGGGAGATGCTTTTGAAAACTTTTTTCTCTCTCCATAGGTGAAGATTGACCCAACCCAGTAAGACTATAGCCTAATTAATCTAGTGTAATCTGTTAACAACGCAAATTATAAACCCTTCTTTTTAGGCAAGTACCACATGAGTGTCATGTCATAAAATGTTTTTAATACGACGGAAACTGCGTTTAACGTGATCACAATTTGATAAAAACATTGTAAGTTGGGCTTAAATAATAAAAAAAAAGATTTCATTTCCCCAGTTATTCAAACAACGAATAAATTATATAGAGAAAGCGAGCAAAGAGCATCAACGAAACTTTTTGAAACTCTGAATCACTTACCACTGCGTCGCAAAATGATTCACTGTTTCGAAGCGCTCCAATCGGATCACATATTGCGAGAATTCAAAAAGCGCCTATGGCGAATCCTTTGATTCAAAACAGGAATTCATTTGATTTAGAATTCATTTGTTTTGGCAGTGTACCATACAGAAAAATTCTAGTCCGTATTTTTTAATGTTTATTCAATCTTATTTTATAAGTGCCTTTTCTTTTTGCTTTAAAGATGCTTTCTTTGGATTATTTGAATACTCAAAAGAGAATATAGGGAAATATTACATCATTAATTTGTGTTTGCTGTTGGCTAAATTTCACATTCACAAGCAAAAGTTTACTGGCTCTAAACCTCTTTTTTCTTTATTCAAAGTGGACTTAGACAAGTATATAGACACTATCCAAAGTTCTGTTAATTTGAAATCATTGAAAACTGTATCTTTATATTTGTCCTTTGTGTCTCCATGAGATGTAATTGTATTTTCTTTTTTATCCTGGCAACCAATCTGTATATTTTTGTCCTTCTTTTATTTTGTCTTTTTTCTTTAAATAAAACGTTTGATTTAGAACAGGAATTCAAAGCGCGTATCGCGAATCATTTGATTCAGAACAGGAATTCAAAGCACGTATCGCGAATCATTTGATTTAGAATTCATTTGTTTTGGCAGTGTACCTATACAGAAAAATTCTAGTCCGATTTTTTTAATGTTTATTCAATCTTATTTTATAAGTGCCTTTTCTTTTTGCTATAAAGATGCTTTCTTTGGATTATTTGAATACTCAAAACATTCACATTCACAAGCAAAAGTTTACTGGCTCTAAACTTCTTTTTTCTTTATTCAAAGTGGACTTAGACAAGTATATAGACACTATCCATTTTTATCCTGGCAACAAGTCTGTATATTTTTGTCTTTCTTTTATTTTGTCTTTTTTCTTTAAATGTACTGTCTATAAAAAAAATTTGATTTAGAACAGGAATTCAAAGTGCGTATCGCGAATCATTTGATTCAGAACAGGAATTTAAAGCGCGTATTGCGAATCATTTGATTCAGAACAGGAATTCAAAGCGCGTATCGCAAATCATTTGATTCAGAACAGGAATTCAAAGCGCGTATCGCAAATCATTTGATTCAGAACAGGAATTCAAAGCGCGTATCGCGAATCATTTGATTCAGAACAGGAATTTAAAGCGCGTATTGCGAATCATTTGATTCAGAACAGGAATTCAAAGCGCGTATCGCAAATCATTTGATTCAGAACAGGAATTCAAAGCGCGTATCGCGAATCATTTAATTCAGAACAGTAATTCAAAGCGCTTATCGCGAATCATTTGATCCCCCCGGCAAATCGCACACTGTATACATGTTCATGCACTTATGTCCAGTCAATGTTTACTGCAAAAAAATGTTGAACCAAAATCTCTATATAGTTTATTCTATAGTTAATTTATGTTAATGAGCATAACAAAATAAACTGTGACATATTATACAAGAAAATTTGACACTTTGACCTGACCATGTTTTGTCACATACCTTTCTATCAAAGTTATCTGACATTATCAAGATTATTTTTTTCTGACACAGTTTAACTCTTAAATTCTTGTAATTTTTTATTATCATTTTCTAAACTATAGCAAATAAACTGAGATAATGTGAGAAATGTTGAAGGTGTCTGAATAAATTTTTGTTTGACTGTATGTATAAATTAATTAATTTTAATATCATATGGAAAAACTCTCCAACAAATACCTTAATATCAATAAATAATAATAATAAATAGTAAATGTCAATGAATAATTAGGTTCTTTTTGAATTTTCACAAAAAAGATTCAACCATACATAGATACAGTGGCCATATTCAAACTAATTTATGTCACTGTTTCTTAAGCATTGTTTTAAACATAAAATGTCAGTCATATGACTGTACTAATTGATCTTTAATGCAGCACTGCCTGAGATCTGTTTGAGTGCTTTTGGTTCAGCTATGTGTTTTTTTGTTTTGTTTTTTGGCAGTAAACATATTAGCTTTATTAATCAGAAACAATCTAATCTTCTGCAAGGAAGCAATGCACCCTAAATATCTTTCATCCAGATCAACATGCTTGAATTACTCCTCATAAAAGATCTATCCATGCAAAGAAATGCTCATTTACAACTGTCTCGTGACTGTTAACAATAACTGCCTGGCAACTACGTGCCCAATGGGACTATGAGCATTTTTGTTACGATCTAAAAACTGTGACCTTTTTGACCTCTGCATTTTATTACAGCATCTGGTCTTATTGTAACCAATGTTGCATTTCCATTTACTCATGATCTTAGTTACCTACAGTATATTTGGACACACTGATGTCATTTGTGCATCTTGGCTCCAAATGTCCTCACAAAATGCAACTGATCTCCCAACACTTGATATGTTCTGCAGGATCACACATTCATCTCTTCCACTTCTTCCTGTAACCTTAGGGTCCGATTACAATCTTTCTTCATGTTTTTTTATTTATACCTATCTTTTCAACCCTTTCTGTTCACACTCTGTTTCACAAGCTCACGTTTAACCAGAGCTGTGTTTCTGTTCATGACTTTAGCCATGGTGTGGTGCGAGCGGGGAATCCAGGTGCTTCTCACCACTGTGGGAGCATTCGCAGCCTTCGCCTTGATGACCGTGGCCATTGGCACGGACTACTGGCTGTACGCTCGGGCCTTTATCTGCAACAGCACTGCCAACTCCTCTCAGGATGACCCCCACAACAAGGACAAGAAGGATCCTGGAGCCCTGACCCACTCCGGCCTCTGGAGGATTTGCTGCCTGGAAGGTAAACGAATGGCTGTGTTTGCGTGTGGGGGTGAAGGAATGGGCCATGTATGTATGGAAAGAGGAAATGATGCATGAAGAAGGTCCCCACCTGTGCAGTTCATGCAAGTGATTCATGGAAGTTATGTTGCAGACGGAAAAATGGTTTGATTTGAGATTGCGTTACATGGTCTGGACAACCCACATAACATTTGAGTTCTTTTTGCAGCTCTGTTTTGATCAATGCCACTTAATAGACACTTTTAGAGAGGCAGTTCAAGTGCTCAAGAGCTTTTTCAAGTACATTTTATGTATAACCATGATTGAACATGTCAGTTTGGGGTCAGTGAGATTTTTTAAATGTTTTTGAAATAAGTCTCTTATGTTTATTAGATCCAGCAAATCAGTAATATTGTGGAAATATTTTTACCATTTAAAATAACTGTTTTCTAGTTTAATATGTTTTAAAATGTCATTAATTTCTGTGATGAAAGCTGAATTTTCAGCATTACTGCTTAAGTCTTCAGTGTCACATAATCCTTCAGAAATCATTCTAATATGCTGATTTGATGCTTAAGAAACATTTATTATTATTATTAATGTTGAAAACAGTTGTGCTGCGTAATATTTCTTTGTGGAAACCGTGATATGAAATAGAAATCTTTTGTAACACGTCTTTAGTGTCACTTTTGATCAATTTAATGCATCCTTGATGAATAAAAGTATTATTTTTCCTAAATTTCAGACCTTTTATGGCATTTAAATTCCGATTTAAAGAAATCGGAATCATATCATTACAGACTTAAGAAGTAAGGTGACTGTATTCACAAAAATACATGGCCTCAAATGCCTTATTGCTTTTACAAAATGACTACAACATAAATATATTAAGGACACAGATTCTCTTTGAAATTTTATCACATAATCAAGATCAGCTGTCACTGTTACTACAAATGTCTTGTGACTTGTGATTCAAGTTTCAAGGCATTTTTTTTCTCCAGTGGAATCTGTTTCTTCCTGCCTGCAGTCAGATTGATTCACTCATGTTTAATAATATGTAACCCTGGACCATAAAATCAGTCTTAAGTAGCATGGGTATATTTGTAACAATAGCCAAAAATACGTTGTATGGGTCAAAATTGTCAATTTTTATTTTATGCCAAAAATCATTACGATATTAAGTAAAGATCATGTTTCATGAAGATATTTTGTAAATTTTTTACATTTTCAAATAGTTGTATCTCGGCCAAATATTGTCCTATCCTAACAAACCGTACATCAATTGAAAGCTTATTTATTCAGCTTTGATACATTAATACATTAATACAAAAATTTATACAAAATTTCAGCTTTTGATATATAAGTCTTAATTTAATAGAACAAAAAAAAAAACCTTATGACTGTTTTTGTGGTGCTGGGTGCATTTTTTTTAGGTTTAAGAAGCTTGTTGTTACAGTGGAAACAAACCAGGCCACTGAGTCAGAACCCTTACACAAACTGATTTCACTGTCTAGCTTTAGGGTTACTTTAACGTTATCAAAAGCATTGTGGGAAGCGCTGCCTCCAGATCCTTTTAACCACTGGGCTCCGCAATGCGGGGTATCCATGTTAAAGCTAGTTGTTTTAACAGTACAGTGCCTCAATTGCTCTAGCCAGGTCTCAGGAGACAGGTTTGAAACAAAAATGGGCTGTATTGTTTCCATTTGCATTAGAAATCTAGAAGAGTACATGTCAATGGCTATGATTATGTGGTGAGTCATTGCAGGTCAAAGGTGCCATGCTGCTCTCTCGTTGCATTTGCAGCATAATCAAACCAGACAAAAACAAAGTCATTTTGACCTATTATATCGCTCACTTTGGTTCTCTGCTTTATATAGCATAAAATTAACTGTTTTTTAAAGGGGACATATCATTAAAATCTGACTTTTTCCATGTTTAAGTGCTATAATCGGTCCTTGATGCATCTACCAAACCAGAAAATGTGAAAAAGGACAACCCAGAATAAGCCGCTCAGATTTCGCTCCCCCGTGACGTATAAAGGGATCTTATTATAATATTACCACCCCTTAATCTGCATTTTTCCACCCACAGCTGCATCAATTTGTTTTCGCAAGTGACCACTGTATATCAGTTCTAATGCTATGGCAAAAGTTTGAGCAAAGCATGCTAACTGTTCTGTCGTTGGCTGCAAAGACGAGCACAGAACAATATTTAGAGCCCCAGCCTCAGAAGAGACAAGAGAGCAGTGGATTTATTGATTTATTTACTACTGCTGCCACACAGATCTAATATAAACATGCGATTTCTTCCCCAGCTGTTTACCTTCACAGACATAACTGACTGTTTTTGCAACTTGTGTGTTTCTAACATAAACTTGTGTGTATTTAACAGTTTAAGCACAATAAGACATGAAAGAGAACTTAGTTTAGTACTTACATGCCATGTGACAGCCGCTTTCTTTGCATGTGCTTCGGATATGTGCGTTTAGGAAACCCAATATCAGAAGTTTAAAATGATATGACTTTAAAACGCATGATTTTAGTGTGATATACATGATAATCTAAACCAAACATGTTTTTTGGCTGAGCACCTGAGGTACGAGATGTAAAGGCACAGCCCTTTTCTGGAAAAGGGGCGGGGAGCAGTAGCTCATTTGCATTTAAAGAAACATGCAAGAAAACAGCGTGTTTCTGCTTCCACTCAAAATAGGCATTTTCAAAATGATATAATAAATGATCTGTTGGGTATTTTGAGCTGAAACTTTCTGGGGACACCTAAGACTAATCTTGTAAAAAGGGGCATAATAAGTCTCCTTTAACAGAAGTATTTCTTACAAAATTGCACTGTCCACTATATATTAAATTTAAAATATTCATAATTTTGCAAGAATAATTATGTTGCAAAAATCTCTACACGTTGTCATATAACTGCTAATATATATATATATATATATTAAGTAAGTGAGTGCTACTGATTCAGTAACAGAACTGAATGATTCTGTGAAAGATTCAAACTAGTAACTCATGAGTTTGTGATTCTTTTTAAACAACTGATTCAAAGAACTGGTTCAAAAGAGTAATTTGTTCATGAATCGAATTATATTGGTCATTCTATATGCATGCATACAAAATTACTTCAGTAATTTAAAAAAAGTTTTATTTATTTATTTGTTTTATTTCACTTTTCAGACTGTTTTTCAGACAGAATTTTTTACAAAATGTTGTCTAAAGTGAATGGTGTATATCACACTGCATGACGCCTTTGACCTGGGGTGACTCACAGTCATTGACATCTACTCTGAATCCATTTCCAACAAAACAGCTCACCGACTGTTTCCCTGAACTCCATTCAAACACCTTTTTTTTTTCTTTCAGCCTTTTGTCAGTTTTATTTTTAGGGACATTGAGAAATAAGACAGGAAATGATTAGGGCAGACTGGACTGGGAAATGTTGCGTGCTGAACTTTAACAAGTCACTCAAACAAGTGTTGCATCACAGATGCTAAGTGCTACTTTATTACTTCATTCAGAAATGAAAAAATATATTGGTTGCACTTTTGAATGTTTTCTCTCTCTCTTATTCTCTTTAGGATTGAAGCGAGGAGTGTGTTCCCAGATTAATCATTTCCCAGAGGATGCTGATTATGATCAGGATGCTGCAGAGTACCTTTTACGTGAGTCAGGAGTGTTGATTTGTGCATGTTTTAATAGACTATAACTGATTTTTGCATTATAAATATTACCTTTTTTCTTCAACACGGAAGTAAGCCTATAGGTGAGACTTCCAGTTCATTATCCGCTATAGTGAAATAATGAGAAGAATAACAATTTGCAGTAAATGGTAAAACTGTTTGCACTACAAACCAGCGTGTTCATAATTAAGTTAACACTTTTAAAATAATATGGTAAGACACAACAATTTGTCATATCAAGCAGCAAATCGAACTGTTGTGTACAGCTAAAAATAGCTGAACGCAAATGAGACCGGAAACCTGACTCATAAAATGTACAAATGACCGTGCCCTTTCTTATGGGAAAAAGAAGGTAGATAGGGGTATGGGAAAAGCCAGTACATTTGAACATTATGTGTTTTGACCATTTTTGTCTCTGTTTTATTTTTTCTTCTCAGGTGTAGTCAGGGCCTCCAGTATATTTCCTATCCTCAGTGCCATATTATTGCTGCTAGGTGGAGTGTGTGTGGCATCTAGTCGGTTCTACAAGACCAAAAGACACATCATTTTGGGAGCAGGAATTTTGTTTGTTGTGGCAGGTAACATTTTCTAATTATACACTTGTAGGATCCTAATTTATTTGTGATTGCGTGAATTCACTAAACTGTTAGATGCTTTTGTATGCTGTATGTATTTTGACCACTAACTACCTAAAATCCAGTGAATTATCAGTGTTATTGTTAACTGAAACTAAAGCAATTAAAAATCATTTTCATTAACTGAAATTAAGCTGAAATAATATAAAGTTAATATAAAAAGTGTATAGATGAAAAACAGTGCTAAAATTACTAAAACTAAATGAAATAAAAATTAATTCAAGCTAAATAATGATTTTTTTTAAAATGTGCTTTTTTTTAAATAGCACAATAAAATCAAACTAAATTAAAATGAAAACTAAAATACATATTTTTTATGTTTTTCTTAAATAAGTCTCTTCTGCTCACCAAGCCTGCATTTATTTGACCCAAAATTCAGCAAAAGCTTTAATATTTTGAAATATTTTTACTATTTAAAATAGCTGCTTTCTATTTGAATATATTTAAAAATGTAATTTATTTCTGTGATCAAAGCTAAATTTTCAGCATCATTACTTCAGTCTTCAGTGACCCTTCAGAAATCATTCAAATATGCTGGTTTGCTGTTCAAGAAACATTTATTATTATCAATATTTAATACAGTTGAGGTTTTCTTTTCTTTTTTTTCATTTTTGATAAATAGAAAGATTCAAAGATCAGCATTTATCTGAAATAAAAAACACTTTTGTAATATTATGCACTATACCATTCAAAAGCTTGGAGTCAGTATCTTTTTTTATTTATTTATTTTTTATTTTTTTTTGAGAGAGAGAGAAATTATAGAAATTAATACTACTGGCGCAAATCAGAATATTAGAATGATTTCTGAAGAATTATGTGCCTGGAGTAATGGATGCTAAAAAATCAGCTTTGAAATCACAGAAATTAATTACATTTAGAAAACAGTTATTTTAAATAGTAAAAATATTTCAAAATTGTACCGTTTTTGCTGTACTTTGAATCAAATAAAAAAATATTTGTGGTGTATATATAATTATAATTATTAAAATTGAATTAATGTCAGCATTTAAGTCAATATATTAAATATTTTAGCATATTTAATTAAATGAATGTCAACTTTTAATCCACCGCTTTCTTTGCAAGCTATGTTTAATATAGCACATTATTCAATCAGTGCTATTAGTCTGGTGCAATTTATATTTGGCTATTATGGTTAGAGTTAGATTTATTAAACAGAACTTCTGTGATTCATTTTTAGTGAACTCACCCTAGAGTGTCTGAATCCTTGCTCTGCATTAAAAATAAAACTATTAACCTAACAAACATTTTGTTTTGAATTGATCCAGGCCTGAGCAACATCATAGGTGTCATTGTATACATCTCAGCGGCGCTCAGCGACATCTCCCCGAAAAAGGACGAGGACAAGAAGTGGCACTACTCCTACGGCTGGTCCTTCTACTTTGGCGGCCTGTCGTTCATCCTGGCGGAAGTGGTGGGCGTGCTGGCTGTCAACATTTACATCGAGCGCAACAAAGAACTGCGCTGCCGCTCGCGCACAGACCTCTTCCGCAGCACGACCTCGGCCGTGTTACGCTTGCCAGGATACCGCTTCCGTCGGCGCTCCTCCCGCTCCAGCTCACGCTCCACGGCAGAGCCGACCCGCTCCCGCGAGCAGTCCCCCACCTCCGCCATCGCTCCCAAGAACTTCGGCCCACCCCTGGCCGCCGGCCCGCCGCCCTTTTCTGTAGCCACGCTTCCCAATCCGCACACGCACTCCGGAGGAGGGATGGGGGATATATCCATGTACACGCTAGGCAGGGAAGGCAAGCCACCCATGTATGGAACAGTCGACCGTGCCACGCTCTACCAGCTGCACAATTACTTTCCGACAAAGGAGGGTGGCGGAGGAGCGCTCATGACGGGAACGCTGCCTTCGCTCTCCAAATCCAACCTGGCCGCGTCGACCAACGCCACCCTCAATACCTCGTCTTCCTCCGGTCCCCAGCAGGCACCGCTGTCCGCCGGCTCCTCCGCCACCATGGAGAGGGATCGAGGGCTGGGAACCTTGGATCGACTTGGTAAAGGAGACAGTTCAAATACTAACACTCTCAACAGGAGAACAACACCTGTGTAACGAAAGGCTGGAGGGGGGAGGGAAGAGAGTGGCAGGGAAAACAAGCGATTACATGAACTGGGAAGGTGGGGGAACGGGAGAAGGAAAAAAAGCAAGGTCCGCTTGCAAGACGACAAAGAAGTGAATAAGAAGGCAATACATCCTCTTTTTTCTCGTTTTTGAACATGGTGACTTGAGTAACAGAATTCCATCCGCACTTCTTATTGATTCATGTTGAAATACTCGATGTGTGTGATGGTGATCTTTCGGTTCTTCGAGCTCTTTCAATTCCAGTGCTTTATCATCAGGTTATGCCTGTAACTTATTTAGCATTCCAATATAGTTGTTGTATTTTTTTTTAATTATTATTATTATTATTATGCTAATTGTTATTGCCGGGTTAACTTATACATTATACATTTTTATCAAGGTTTTTGTTTTTTGCACAATTATCCATTTGAATTTATTTCCTTTCGCATTGATGAACTCAAACTGTGATTTTTTTCTTGCACATGTTGACACTATATTTCACGATGTCATTCAGTGTCAAGCATGTGTCGATTCTACGAGAGTGTGACGACTATTATTCTTATGACATTTTTTAGTTTTTACAAAGATTGTTAATATTTAGATCTGTGGACTTTTTCATTGTAACCGTAAGTGTACAAGTAGTTAAGTCTTCATATAAATATATTTGATTTATTTATCATATTAACAGTCTTAATATTGTTACGATGGGATAATAATTATAACGAACTGCTTTCGAGACTGAAAGTCGAAAAAGACAAAAGGAATGCGACAGAATACAGGAAGGCGTTCATTCCAGGGGAGCAATACGTATACCTAAAAAACCTCACCAGAAAAGACAAAAAAATCTATTAAATATATAGTATATTATGAATATAAATATATATATAAAATTGTGTGTGCGTGTGTGTGGAAAAACTTTTTTGGTAAAATAAAATACGATATATTCTATGAATGTGTAAAACTGAGATCTATGTGCATACTGTTAGCAGTTTTAACTGCAGCATATTATTTTCATGTTTATTTGTAACTTTGTATGCATGATTCATATCTAATATATGATATATTCATAATGCTCTGCCTTTTGGCTTTGTGTGCATCGTGTTTATGTGCTCATGCCGATGGATTTGAGATGATAGACAAGGGTCAAAGGACAGCTCATTATCAAGATCTAGGGGCCAGTTGCTCGGAAATTAGATCAAATCTTGAAAAATGGGTTGTTAAGAAAAAAAAAATCCAGATCAAAATTAGTTTTGATCTGGATTAAATCCTCAGTTTTTTTTAGTAAGACTGGGATACTTTTGGTCCAAAAAAAATGGATTATTCTGATCCCAGCAAAAGGGTGGATTCAGAAAAAAAAAATAAAAATAAAACTTTAAAACTAGACCAAAAAATATACAATTTTAACATGTAATATATCCCAAAATCCCCAAACAGCAGTCAGTATCTAACAAAAAATATTATATTTAATTACTTCTTTTTTTTTTTGTAAACTACATTGGCACAATCATCAGAGATGGAGTCAGAAGTAGTTATTTGTATAAATGCAGTGCAAAACTAGACTGCAAAACATTGGCATTTTTTCCATCACCGTGTCCCTTTAGGGGCTCCGTAGAACACTAGTAATGGAGTTTGGAAATCTGAAAAAGTGTGTATCTGGATCAGGGTGATCCAATCCAATTGGATGGGTTACCTGATCCTGGAAAGTAAAACATGGGATTTCCAAATCCAGATTATTCTGATCCAGAGTAAATTTTTTGGTTTAGATTAAACTGGTCCCAGAAGACTTGAGAGGGATTTGATACACCACACTTTATACACACATATTATTACATGAAAAACAAACATTTATCCTGTATTTGAAGAATTTTTTTTTTTACCAGTCTACAAATATGGAAAGTGCAACATGTGTATCCAAGAGGACGGATGGACACCACCTGGTAGTCATCGCCAGTGACATCACTTAAAGAGTACCTACACAGCTGTCTTTTAAGAAAACTCCTAAGTGGCCATTTGAAATGTTTTAAAAGTGACATATCATGAAAATCTGACTTTTTCCATGTTAAAGTGCTATTATCGGGACCCTAGTGCATCTACCAACCCAGAAAATGTGAAAAAGGACAACACAGTAACTTTGTTTTGGTAACGTGAAAAAAAAAACGAGCCATGCAGATTTCGCTTCCCCTTGTGACGTAGGAAGGGGATCTTATTTCAATATTTCCGCCCTTTAATCTGCACGTTTCCACCCACAGAACAGACATTTTGTTTTCGCAAGCGACAGCGGTGTACCAGTTCTAACACCATGGCAAAAGTTCGAGCAAAGCATGCTAACTGTTCTGACGTTGGCTGCACAGACAAGCACAAAACACTATTTAGACTCCCAGCCTCAGAAGAGACAAGAAAGCAGTGGATCTCTTGATTTACTTAGTGTATATTACGCTGCTTCCACACAGATCTAATATAAACATGTGATTTCTTTCCCAGATGTTTACCTTCACAGAAATAACCGTCTGTTTTTGTAACTCCTGTGTGTTTTTAACATAAACATGTATGTGTTTGACAGTTTAAGCGCAATAAGACATGAAAGAGAACTTAGTTTAGTACTCTCAAGCTGTGTGAGAGACACTTTCAGTGTGCATGCTTCAAATGTGTGCATTTAGAAAACCGTGTATCAGAAGTTTAAACTGATATGACTTTAAAACGCATGATTTCAGCGCGCTAGATGTGATAGTCAAAACCAAAGACATGTTTTTTAGCAGAGTATCTGAGGTATGAGCTGTAAAGGCTCAGCCTTATTCTGGAAAAAAGGGGAAGGGAGCAGCAGCTCATTTGCAATAATATGCACGAAAACAGCGTGTTTCTGCTTCCACTCAAAATAGGCATTTTCAATGTATACTGCAGAATGTGTCTGTGAAGGTTCAGCTCAAACTACCCCATAGATCATTTATTATAATGATCTGTGGGGTATTTTGAGCTGAACCTTCACAGACACATTCTGGGGACACCTGAGACTTAATTAAATATTGTAAAAAGGTGCATAATAGGTCTCCTTTAACAGACAACAACACAATGTGACGCACACATTCCCTTTACATAGTATTTCACTAAGCTTATGAGGCAATACTCAGCATAGAAGCAAAAAGCACACAAATTAGCTTAATTTATTTTTACCCTTATTTAATGAAATAATTGTTAATCAGTATTTCCCAGGATTCTGGCATTACCTTTTCTGGAAAGGCTGCTTTTGAATTTGGCTATAATGAAGTATCTAAAAAGGCCTGTCTAGGTAGACAGCCAAACACACAAGCCTTCAGGAGATGCACACACGCAAATAGAGTAATTAGAAAGAAAGCAACGCATTATTGCCTGCGTCTCGCTCAAGGGAAGGACATGACTGAAAGAGACAATTCTCTAGTGTCACGTTCACTTTTATAAAAGAAAAATGCTGTCTGAGGGGCCTCATTTGTGTGTGCGTGTCCATTCACTTCTACATAGATATTTAGTCTTAGACGTCCTTACTGTACATACCTTTCAGAGAAGTGTCAGGCAATAAAATTTCACCTGTCCGCCTGTTCAAAGAGCTGTCATCAGTGTGAGTTACAGTTTGAATCCACACCAAGTGCTCCTGTCCAAACCACATGGATACAAAACACAAACAGCAACAATATACATGACGTGAAACAAGAAGTTCAAGCTTTAACCACGTCACACTAACGCATTAACACAATAATTATTAATATTAAAATAGCTGCACTATGTTTTTTTATTTTTTTTTTTACTATGAAATACTAGTAAAACTAGTATTTTACACAGAAAAACATTGACAACACAAACAGCTTTGGTGAAAAAATTCTGTCATTTATTACTAACCCTCATATCTTTCCAAACCCATAAGACCTTTGTTCATCTTCTGAACACAAGATATTTTTTTATGAAATCTGAGTCTATTTTAACAAAGTCTTTCTTCCTTTCTGGGCCTTGATCCTGTCAGTTGCATTGCTGTCTATGCAGGGACAGTAAGCTCTCGGATTTCATCAAAAAGATCTTAATTTGTATTCTGAAGATTATCAAAGGTCTTACAGGTTTGAAACGACATGAGGGTGAGTGATTAATGTCAGTATTTCCATTTTTGGGTGAACTAACCCTTTAATAAACAAATTTCATGCATCCACACCAATAGGTGTCAGTATAAAGATCCATCAAGACCAAGGAATGATAAAGAGCCAGTAAAATATCTGTTTGCAAGTTACTGGCTAAATCACTCATTGCTCATAATAGGGAACATCAAACTGGACTGTGTATGTGGAGACTATTAGCATGTACTTCTACACTGTACAGTATTTACCAAGGAAAAGAAAAAAAATGTTGATTGAGAAATTAAAGGATCTAGATATAACCAGTTTCAGTTTATCAAATCTATTACACTGTGCTTCAGAACAGTCAAGAGTGCAGAGCAAAATTGTAAGGTAAAATACTTTTTTTCTTCCCCGTCTATGCTTCACACTCCAGTACAGTTGATGGTGGTAATAAACCATAAGTTGGCCTGTCAACCGCAAATAAATGATACAAGAAGAAGTTGTTACTGGCTGTATAGAACATAACTACTAATCAGTCGAATAGGGAAAAACATTTCAAGTACTATAGACTTCCAAAAGTTATAACAAATCAAGTAAATCAAGTAGAAGAGTGCAAGAAACTCTCTGAGGAACAAAAGGCATTTGGTTGACCAAACTAAACCAGGATTTCCAGGGCAAGAATCTAGACAACATTCTTAAATAAAATCACTTAATAGTATTACTGATGCAGTTTGTCATTGACCAAAACAAAAAATATCTTGGCTTGTTCTCACCAGACCTTATTGCAGGCATTTAACCAAAAACCTATAGAATGATGGACCAGAGGTGCTAAAACGTGAATTTATTTCAGGGTTTGGCCTACAAAAATTAGTAATGACTGTAGCAGTCTATTTACAACTGCTTTCCCATGGCCTCATGGGATAGTAAAGTGTCCACTGTAAGCAGTAGGTCATCTGGGTTTTATAAACACTTCAGGCAAACTACTAATTTCACCTTATTTATAGGAAAGTAGGCATATTCTGACACAGGATATGTCTATTAGCTTTCAAAGTCTGTGTAAATTATAAATGTTTGAAATGTATTGCTGAAAACACGTTACAAAGACTGTGAACTATGTTGTACTGAATACAGTTTTTCACCATTTTTGTGTTCAGGAATGGGAGTTACTGTCATTACACTTACTACAGTTTAGTACCGTTTGCTAGCTAGCTGTGCATTCTTCACATAAATGCATATTACCTCATTTTTAAAACGGCTTGTTCATCCATTCAGGTCGTAGCGGTATTTGACAGTTGAGCGAGGAGGCGGCTCCCCGCGAGTGGGCGTGGTTTCAGCGCCGATAGCGTACACACGCCCAGTGTTTGGGAGCAGAGAATGCTGCTTAGTTTTGCAAGTTTTGCAAGAACTTATTTTATTTACTTGGCGTTTTTTATCGTTCAGTTTTGGCTGGGTAGTTAATAACAAATTTTTTTCTGTGGTGTGACGAACTCAGAACTAATTTAATATTGCTTTTCACAGACTTTAAGGTCATCTATCTCTTACTGCATCATAAATGTTTACATTTTACATCCAATAATATATTCCTTAGACCTTGGACCACAAAACCAGTCATAAGGGTTAATTTTTTTTATACATTATACATTTATACATTATACAAGATGAATAAATATGATTTCCATTGATGTATGGTTTGTTAAGATAGGACAATATTTGTTTGAGATATAGCTATTTTATAAACATTGAAAAAAAATCGCCTTTAAAGTTGTCTAAATAAAGTTCGTAGCAATTCATATTACTAATCAAAAATTACGTTTTGATATATTTACAGTAGGAAAACAAACAAAAAAAAATATTCATGGAGCATGATCTTCATATAATTGACCCATACAACGTATTGTTGGCTATTGCTACAAATATACTCATGCTAGGCTACTTACCCTTGACCCTGGTTTTGTGGTCCAGGGTCACAAAAGTCCTTTATCCTAATACTACCTGCTTCATTAGCAAGTAGCAAATAATCATGACTGTGATGTAAACTAGAAGCAATAGCTATTTAAAGAAATACGTCATTGCAAGAAAACAAGACTTGTCAAGTATTTTCTCAGGGTTGTTAGGATCAGGTATCCCATGCGTTGGAATACCGTTAGCAATCATTAGCAGGCTGAAGGTGTGTGAATTGTAAGCGCAGCATTTTCAGAGGTCAAACCAACAAGGGCAGAGTTTAAAGATAGGCCGAACATAAACAAGCTGTAACTCATTAGAAGATTCAGTTGCTATGTGGCCTGCAGATTTATCTAGGTCACACTGAAGGTAAAGACACCTGATATGTAACCAAAGCTGAACTGAAGTAGAACATCCACACCATACTGGTGTCAGTCAGTGTGTTGGTGTAAATAAAATTAGTTTATACTGTTGGTCAATATTTTTACGAGAGGTTTAGGTGGCTTAGTAAGAGCGGGGATCCACACTTCTAATCCATGTTTGTGTTGCTTACGTCCTCTGGAGCGCGATTGGCCACGCTCTAAATTTAGAGGAAGCAGAAGGGAGGAAATGAGATGAGTGGGATGAACAGGGAGATGGAAATCTGGAAGGAGGTCAAAAAAGAAAATGACATGTGTTTCTGTGTGACAGTGACAGAAAGAAACGAGGTATGAAGGCAAGGTGGTTGATGTTCTATTCTTTATATCAAATTTCCAAGTCAGGGGTAGAATCGCGATCACTCAATGATTGGCACACCCAGTAATGCATATCAAGAAGGCATGCCAAACATCTGAAATGGATGGATGGAAATAGGCAATAGAATCTAGGCTTCGGCATGGATGTCATTTCACATATCTGACAAATACTGAAGTGCATGTGTAGACTGCACGCGTACAAATGCACACATACAGAAAAGATTGACAGTGGACAAAAAACTGTTTAGGATGAGAGCCAGTGCATACACATATTTGCACCAGTCTTTTTTTATGAATATGCATTGATTTAACACTGTTTTTAATGCATTTGTTAAAATGCATGTGTACAGTAATATCTTTTAAAAAGTCAAAAATTATGCAAATAAAAAACTACACCTGATATAATATAATATACAATTGAGGTCAAACATTTACATACACCTTGCAGAATCTGCAAAATGTTAATTATTTCACCAAAATAAGAGGGATCATACAAAATGCATGTTGTTATTTTTTTATTTAGAACTGACCTGAATAAGATATTTCACATAAAAGACGTTTACATACAGTCCACAAGAGAAAATAAATTGAATTTACAAAACTTACCATGTTCAAAAGTTTACATATACACTTGATTCTTAATACTGTGTTGTTACCTGAATGATCCACAGATTTTGTTTTTTTTTTTTTTTGTGATAGTTGTTCATGAGTCCCTTGATTGTCCTGAAAAGTTAACTGTTAAACTGCCTGCTGTTCTTCCAAAAAAAAAAAAAAAAACCTTCAGGTCTGACAAATTCTTTGGTTTCAAAATAGACCTCAAAAACAAGTCATTGTTGGAAAGTGTTCAAATACACAAAAATGATTAAAAAAACTTCTGAAGAACAGTAGGCAGTTTAACTGTTCAGGAGAAACTATCGATAAACAAAATAAACAAAAATAATAAAAAAAAAAAACACCAGCTGTGGTTCATTCAGGTAGTAACAGTATTAAGAATCGAGTGTATATGTAACTTTTAAACAGTCATTAGGATCCCTCTTACTTTGGTCAAATAATTAAACATTTTGCAGATTCTGTAAGGTGTATGTAATGTTGACCTCAATTGTAATATAATGTAATATTATATTATGCACAAAATTACATTTAAATATAAATATGACAAATTTTCATTCAGTCTGATAAAACAAACAAACAACAACAAAAAAGGTTTAGGATAAGAATCAATGCATACACAGATCTATGCCACTCTTTATTTATGAATATGCATTAATATCACACTTTGTTTGAATGCATTTCTTAATATGCATGTGTACAGTAAGACCATTGAAGTCAAAAATTACAAAACTAACAAACTACACCTGAGAGAATAATATGCACAACATTAAAATAGTTATTTAAAATTCACTCAAAAATACTTGAATACAAAAATGTGCAACTTTCAATCAGTAGTAGAAATTATCAAATGAATCAGTAAACCAAAACTGATAATAATAATAGCAGATCTACTAGAAAAACATTGCTGATTTAGAAAGAATTTGTCTAGTTTGCATAGGGGAAAAACACTGAAAGGCAAATGATCTGTTGAAAAATACCCAGAGTACATCATTGTGGTGTTGGATGTCACTGCAGAGCTGCAAAAACACTTGTTTAATAAAAAGGTCACATTAATAGTCTAAATAAATAAATGAAATACTCAAAGTTTGATTTTTAAACCAGCACATTCCTAGATCGGATTGTTGCATAATGTAGCCCAACTCGGTAGGAAAGCTATTTCTGTCATGCACCAGAGGCAGCTAACAATGAAAGTTTCTCATTATTATGATCTGCTTTCCTCTAACACTCTCAAAAACTGATTCTAGATCAGCATCAGTGTCAGCGTTCACAATGGGAAGCAGCAGGAGCAGCAGCAGCAGACACTGGGGCTTTTAATTAATGCTTTTGATTTTAGTTCGTCTCTTGCTGTCATCAAGCGGCCACCTCCAGATGTAGAGGGTTGGTCAGAACCGGAGATAAATCAACTGGGCTTTTCACTGGCACTGTCAGCTGCCAGACTCAAACCAAGGATGAAACCCAAAACAAGATTTTCATTAAAACTGGAAGCACCACCGTGTAACCGAATTTCCTTTTCAAAGACCAAACTGCCCTCTGTCTGTGAATCTGATGACATATTTCCACAGTTTAAACCAGCACGTATCTTTTTCTCAGTATGTATACTCTTGCAAATATGGCAGAACATTTAAATTTGTGACCTTATAAATAATTGTCATTTTGTTGATTATTTATTTACAATGCTGCAGTTTTGTCCACTATTCAAAAATAAATAAATAAATAAATAAATTGAACAAAAAATACATAAATTGAGTGATCATGTTGTTTTTCAAATATGCAGTGTCAGATTCCATGTTGTTGCTTCATGTCTAAGGCACCGCTGTTAATAAATAATCAATGTAGGCCAGGAACAGAATAAATTCACTCATGTATCTCAAACAGCTTTGTTGTGTATTTCAAGTGGTTCTCTTATTTCCCACACCATGGGTACAAAAAACGAGACATGAAGGCTGTTTTCCAAATTTTTTTGAATACTGTAGTGCCAAAACCAGATCAAAGCTTGAAAATGTCTGCATAAACATAAATATAAAAGCATAAATTAGCTTCATTTCTGTTACCTATAATTTCAGTAACAGTCAGTGTCTAAAAACTCATTCATGCCAATAACTACATTTATACAACAATTATTTTTCAGCATATTTACAGTATGGTTTCAGTAGACTTCTGTTTCCAAAATGATAGTCCTAGATATTATATGTTTTCCTCAATTATACTTCAGTCTTCATAAACAATAAATGTAACAGTATCCAAAACCTCAACCTTTAAACATCCCAAGCTGTATAAAGTCAAACAAAATATACAGCATCAAGTTTACCTATGTAATATGTAAGTTTTTTTTTTTTTTTTTTTTTTTTGACAAAATGTAAATATTGTGTTATTATATTATATTTGTCTTATAGGACATATGTTTTAAGTCATTTAAAAACATTAAACTAACCAAAGGAATAGTTCAACCAATAATGAAATATTGCACAAGCTTTACCAAAAAAAAAAAAAAACTTTGTTCTAATATGTTAAAGTTATTGTGAGCTTATATGTATTATTATTTTAGGCATTCCACCCTAATGGTACATATGTGACCCTGAACCACAAAACCAGTCTTAAAGGAAAACTCCACTTTTTTTAAAAAATAGACTCATTTTCCAACTCCCCTGGAGTTAAACAGATGAGTTTTACCATTTTTGAATCCATTCAGCCAATCTCCAGGTCTGCCGTTAGCACTTTTAGCATAGCTTAGCATAAATCACTGAATCAGATTAGACCATTAGCAACTTGTTCAAAAATGACCAAAGATTTTCTATATTTTTCTTATTTAAAACTTAACTTTTCTGTAGTTACATCATGTACTAAGACCGACAGAAAATGAAAAGTTGTGATTTTCCAAGCTTATGGATAGGAACTATACTCTCCTCATTCCGGCGCAATAATAATCAAGGAACTTTGCTGACGTACCATGGGTGCTGTAGGCTCAATGATATTACGCAGCGTCTGAATATAGGCCCCAGCTATTTTTTCTATTACCTCAGTCAAGTTTTAAATAGGAAAAATATCAAAAATCTTTGGTCATTTTTGAACGAGATGCTAATGGTCAAATCAGATTCAATGATTTATGCTAAGCTATGCTAAAAGTGCTACCGGCAGACCCAGAAATCGGCTTAATGGATTCAAAAATAGTAAAACTAATCTGTTTAACTCTTAGGAGTTGGAAAATTAGCCTAAAAAAAAGTGGAGCGTTCCTTTAAGTAGCACAGGTATATTTGTAGCAATATTTTGTACATTTCCTACCATAAATATATCAAAACTTAATTTCCAATTAGTAATATGCATTGCTAAAAAATTCATTTGGACAACTTTAAAGGTGTTTTTTCTCAATATTTATTTTATTTATTTATTTATTTTTTTTTTGCACCCTCAGATTTCAGATTTTCAAATAGTTGTATCTGGGCCAAATATTGCCTCATACTATTGAAGCCCGATCTGATATTCAGTATTGGTATCGCTCCGATACTGGCATTTTCTGCCAGTTTGGATATCGATCAGACAAGGCCGATCCAAATTCGATATTCTGCGCATACTACTGTGTTATTATTAAGCCCCACAAAAGCCACAAACACATTATAAAGCACCATAAAGGACTGTCATCCTCCATTCAGCATTCAAACTGCGTGGCACATTCGGTTACGAAAGAGTAAAGATGATAAAACTCACTAATACCTAATATTATACTTGATCTATAAATAAAGATAAGTGGTTTTGCATAAGAGGGCTTTATCTTGCTGGAGTTTCATGCTGTTTCTAAATCGTGTTACTTTATACTGGGTGTCTCTGTGTCCACAACACTGGATTAGAGAGCACTATGTTCTTCAGGAGCACAGTAACTGAAATCAATAAACTCAACATCATTTATAAGAAATATACATTTAAAAGAATTGTCTTTTAATTTTACAGTATACATATTTATATATATACTGTTTTTCATTCATGTATTTTACAACAATACAAAGAGCAATTTGTATCATTTTACTAGATTTAGTCCTACGCTTACTCACTTTTATTTGTTCCCAATAAAAGAACAGTATAGAACAGTATTTATTTCATAGAATTTAATTATATATTCATTCATTTGTTGTTGTATTTAGTAGATTGTGTATAAGACACAAAAGAGTGATGTATCGGATCAATATCGGTGCCAGATCGGCATTAGTTCTGAAAAAGTGGTATTGAGCCACCCCTAGTCACAATTGCATGATATAAACTCGCAATTGCGAGAAAAAGTCAGAATTGTGAGATATAAACAAGCAATTCTGGGAACATATCTTTTTTCTTTTTTTTCCTCCTCAGAACTGGAATTTATCTCACAATTCTGACTTTATGTCTCGCAATTCTGACTTTATAACTCGCAATTGCGAGTTTATATCTCGCAATTGTGAGTTTATATCTCGCAATTCTGACTTTATAACTCGCAAGTGCAAGTTTATATCTCGCAATTCTGACTTTATATCTCACAATTCTGACTTTATATCTCGCAATTCTGACTTTATAACTCGCAATTGTGAGTTTATATCTCACAATTCTGAGAAAAAAGTCAGAATTGTAAACTCGCAACAGCGAGAAAAAAAAGAGAATTGTGAGATAAAAAGTTGCACTTACCTTTTTTATTTTTTATTCAGTGGCGGAAACGTGCTTCCATACAATCTTAACAAACATACATCAATGGAAAGCTTACTTATTCAGATGACTGATTTTGTGGTCCAGGGCCACATAGCCTATACTCCGCCAAAATGTCTGGCCCACTTCCTGTTACATTTCCAACAGCATCCTCTCAAGTGCCAATTTACGCACAGCATAATCACGTTGTCAACCATTGTTGTCTGTTCCACATAATCAAGAGGATTTAGTGTAAATCTGACTGAGAAGTGCACTTTTTAGCCCCCACACCACTAGATGTCACTGTTCTTCTTAGGTAAGCACTTTTCCCAAGGACTGTATGGGAGAACAAGGACCAAAAACAAAGCTCCAGCGACAATGACCAGAGCCCCGGCACAGCCCAGACACGTCACTGACCACGACATTTCATGGTGTAAAGGTATGGATTGGTCACTTGCTAAGAATGAAACCACTGACTGATGGAAAACTATGAGGCAGATGAAGATTAAGACACCTGTTGAGAGACAGAGAGGAAAGGGAATATCATCAAATGTATACAAACTTATGTTACTTGAATTTTATTAGTCATGTGGAATTAGGTGAAATGTCTGTTCTGAGCCTACATAGCCTACATTATTTGGCTAGTTCTGCGTTTGCAGAAAATATGTTGCTGTTAATGTTACTACTCCACATTTACATCCAGTGCCATGATGCACTTTTGTGTGGTGATTCTTTGTAATTCTGTGAAATGTCCTAGGAATTTCTGACTTCTTATTGAACCCAGACTTTTGAACAGTAGTGTATAAAGATTCCATTCTAAATAGAACAGTAGTGTATGAAGATTCCAAATTCAAGTGCATTTGAATTTGTATTAATATTATTATTATTACTGGTTGTGTGTGACGTGTTTTGTTAATATGTCATACTGGCAAAATGTATGCTCTACCTTGAATGAAGGTCACTTTGGATAAAAGCATCATGTAAAATGCATGTGTAATACTTAGTTTAGAGGTTATTGCCAATAGCATAATAGTGTTACCTGACAGTATGAAGCAAACTGCGGCTGGCTTCAAGAAGAACTGAACACCTTTGCTTACTGCCATGATAATGCAGATAGCTCCCATAACCATCAGGAAGAGACTAATGATGGCAAACATGGCCGATGCTATTGTCAGATCTGATGGGAGAAGAGGAGTCTTAACAAATAGTAATATGATAACATAATGCACATAAACTAAGCTGAATTACCATTTAGAACATATTTTGCTTTAAAGGTACACTCTGTAAGACTTGGTTTACATTTACTTCTTCATTCCAGTTAGACACTATATGATACCTATTGACATGAATATGTAAATGTTTATTATTTTTATTTATAAGTGACGTAACTTAATAATTTTTTAGGTGGTTTGTCTTTATGATTGGGCTGCCATTAACACTTGGATGGATGGACGTTTTTCCTGTGGCTGTCAGTGTTTTATTCACATCTCTAAAAAAATAATAATTATTAAATGTTTAATTGGCACAGTATTACTGAGTGCACCTTTAAACATGTTTATATTTTTACAAAATTGGTTAACACTCTACAATAAGGTTCTCAATCTTTGTTAAGATTAATTATAAAAAATATTATTTAAAATAAAGTTATTAAAACATTATTATTAAAGGGAACCCTGGGTATTAAGACTTGTATGGCTTAATATAATGTAAATAATGTATTTTACTGAAATAACCCATGAAAGACACCATTATTGCTATGCACCGAATGTTCGGCAACTGAAATTATTCGGCCGAAAATAGCAAAAAAAAATATATATATATTGGCTATATATATGTATATTTTTGTTTTTTTGGCCAAATGTAGCAAACATGTCCATAGTTTGGAAGCATTTAAAACTGCCCGAGAAAGACGCAAACATCATTACAAACACCAATAGCGAAAGACTGTTTAACACCGGATTGCATGTTTTCGATGAGAAGAGGAACGGGTGGTTGTTGCTGGTTACTGTATGATGACTCAAATCGCGAAATGGCCTTAAACCATTAGTAAATAAACTACAGAACGTTACTTTTTCTAATACACACACAAATTGTATGTATTCTGACAGCGCTGCATGAGCTGGTTAGCCAAGGTTCAAAGTCCAAAGCGCAAGAAAAATCTGTGCTGAAACAGCTTAATGAGAGACTTATTCATAAATCTGCTCCTGTCAACAAAAACAAGTACTGACGTCTTATGCGGGTTTCCGCCAAAATAAGTCAACATTCATAAATGTTAGTACTGTAATTTTACTGTTGTTCTGTAAAATAAAAAAAAATAAAAAAGTAGGACAAAAATAAGGAAAACATTAATTACAACAGCTCTATTAATACTTATTTATTTTAAGTTAAATTGTGCTTTGTTGGTAGGCTTTAATGTCTACTAGAATGTTAAAAATGTTCAGTGTTAAGTAAATATTTTTAAATTGTTTTGTAATTGTTTTTTTTTTTCTTTGAAAAGCAAGAAAAAACTGTAAAAAGCAAAGAGCTTACAAATGGCAGAGACAAGAAACGCTATACGCCATCCTGGCAAGATAAAAACATGCCGATGCTTGTCATGACGACGCAGCCACTGAAGGGATTTTATTTGATATTCAGGGGCGTTTAGACTCCTTGTGGGAAAAAATCAATATTGCTTATTATATGTTAGCTCATTATCGTAGTTCATATTAGCTCAGATCTATTAAAGAATATTGGCAGATACAAATTTAAATTTTTGTAATGTATTTAATGTTGAAATTTCATGAACTAAGATTAATAAATGATTTACAAGTATTTTTCTTTGTTAACTAACTAATGTTTACAAATTGTAAAGTGTTATTGAAAGTTTGTACAAAGAACCTTAAGAATATGTTTCTGTAGTTATATGTTCCATACCACCATCATATCTTAAAACTACCATAGTGTATTATGTTATCAAAAAATGGAAAAATTAAATGGATCAATGTACAAACAACAAACTGTATGAAACCATTCATATATTGTATTATTTTCTATAATTGATGGGATCAGTGTTGGAATTAAGGGGGGGCTGAGGGGTCCTGGACCTCCCATAAGCATTAAGGGACCCCCAATAACTTTGTCCCTGGTTTTATACTATATAAGTACTTATAACACGAAAATAGTGAAAATGAAAAGATTCAATTGCTGTATTAAATTTAGACCTGCTCACTTTAAATCATATAATTTATTTTTATGTGTTTTTACAGCATTGCTCACTATAACCAATCACACACGACTCTGTTGAGTTTAGGATACAGTGGCCAATCAGAGGCGTTCAGAATAGTCATTGCTGAAAACTTTTTGTTTAGACCATTTTGAAGTTGACGAGGAAAACGAGATGGAAGTTTTTTGACATACCCTAATATTGACCCGGATCACAGAGACTACGTATGCGCATTACAGAGATGAGACAAGTTGAACATTTGAGGTTAAAAAGTATTTAAATTGTCAATTTATTTTGAAAATAACTGATTCATTCGTTAGATAAGACCCTTCTTCCTCAGCTGGGATCATTTAGAGCCTTTGAAGCTGCATTTAAACTGCATTTTGGAAGTTCAAACTTGGGGGCACCATACATATCCATTATATGGAAAAAAAATCCTGAAATGTTTTCCTCAAAAGATATAATTTCTTCACGACTGGAGAAAGGACTACATGAACAAGGGGGTGAGTACATTATCTGTAAATTTTTGTTCTGAAAGTGAACTAATCCTTTAAATGGCTATTTTAGTGTATTTGAGTAACTTGACACTTGCCATGAAAATAGCCCAGGTAGCTGGCATGGCATTAAAACACTAAGCATCCAATCATTCCTTCATTTAATTTCCTTTATATTACTATTCATGCTATTTGTTGCTGCTCATATAACATCTACATATCATGTTTTGGCGAAAAATTTGTATAAAGGGTCAGCACTCAGTGACGACACAAAGAAAGACACATTAGTGCTGTGGGATCTAAAGATAGAGAGGGGGATGTGAGATGACTCACCCTTTTCTGGCGTTTTCTGAAATAGGACAATGTTCTCTCCAGTGGTGTAGAACTTAAAGAAGGTGCAATTGGATTCTATAATGGGATCCAAAAAGGTGATGTTATTCTGACGGATTGTTCAGAATTCACCTACTCCACTTGAGACATTTTTCACAAAAGCTCTTACCTCCCTGTGCGTGCAAAGGCCCACACATCTCCTGCTTTGGGTCCATATCTGACACCCAGAACGTCTTGGTACAGCATTTCCATAAGCCGTAATGTGCTACCAGACAAGTCTGATTGTTGTAGAAGCTCTTGGATGGTTTCAGCTCCACCCAGAACTCTGTTCCCATCCCGAGCACGGTAAGCATGATGCCGGTTACAGCCAGGAATAACGTCAGCTTGATTTTGCCCTCTTGGCTTTCGCTAATGCCATCTCCAGAACTGGAGTGCATTCTATGTGGACGTTTGCGTCCACCGCCCCGTGATCCCAAAAACCCATCCAGGCCACCAGAAGGTTGGTGCACCCCAGGTGATACATTCACCGTCCTCACCTCTTCATCCTGCACGACGAACGTTGACCACATGATTGATTTGCAGCTTCAGAGATCCAGACAAATGAACGAGAGACAGCGGCTTGTTTTGAAAGGACATTTAAGTCTTCTTAGATGTTTGAGGTCAAAACAATCAGATGGGAGGACAAACAAAGACAGTTAGTGCTGGAGAAGTCTGAGTTAGATTGATCCAGCGTGATCAATCTAGACCAGTCTAATGTGTTGCTAATGGAGGCTTCGTCAGAAGAAGATGCAGTTGAGGATGTTAATAATGGAGGCGTTAAGGCCAGATGGACAGCTGAAGGATGCTCGGAGCTGCAGGACAGGGAGAGGCATTGCCCATTCACACAAAGAGTGCTGATACTGAGTGCTAATACAGCTGGAAGATGTGAATGATGAGATGAAGAAGTCAGGGGTTGGTCAGGCTGGTTACTCTAAAAAATCAAGAACATGATGAAACAGTAAATCAAACTTAAGCACGCTTTTATGAAGGAAAATGTTTAACATGATGAGTAGAACTGGGTATCACCATATATGCTACATATATGCCCCCTTTTCTTTATTTCTATCTATCTATATTCGATATAGATCTATATCTACAGTTGAGGTCAAAAGTTTACATACACCTTGCAGAATCTGCAAAATGTTAATTATTTTACCAAAATAAGAGGGATCATACAAAATGCATGTTATTTTTTATTTAGTACTGACCTGAATAAGATATTTCACATAAAATATGTTAACATATAGTCCACAAGAGAAAATAATAGTTGCATTTTAGCATTATAAATTCAACTATACTGGAGGGCCAGCTATTTTTTTCTCTTGTGGAGCCAAGGGGTGTAAACTTTTGAACAGGATGATGATGTGTCAATTTTTCTTATTTTGTTTAAAAAGATTTTTTTTCCATTTAGTACTGCACTTCAGAAGCTACTCAAATATTAGCATGTTTCCCAGAAGATAATATAAGTACTATTTACCCTGATTATCCAAATCAAAATGAAGATTCAAGACTATGTAAACTTTTGAATGGTGTCATTTTTATCAATTCAGCTATTATTTTGTTTTGTGGAATATATATAAACATCTGTTATGTGAAATAGCTTATTCAGGTCAGTACTAAATAAAAAATAACATGTAATTTTCTTATTTTGTTAAAATATTAACATTTTGCAGATTCTGCAAAGGGGTATGTAAACTTTGAGCATGGTATTTCCTAAAAAAAAAAAAATAAGTATCACAGCTCCCACAAAAATATTAAGCACCACAAAAAGTACAGCATTGATAATAATAAGAAGAGATTCTGAGCAACAAATCAGCATATTAGAATGATTTCGGAAGGATCATAGGACACTGACGATTCGAGGGAAGATGCTGAAAGTTCATAATAATATTCGTAATAATATTCGTTCGTAATAATATTTCACAATATTACAGTTTTCACTGTATTTTTTATCAAGTACATTGAATTTTCACTGTATTTATGATTAAATACAGCCTTGGTGGGCAGAGACTTCTTTCAAAAGCATTTTCTGTGCTAATCGTAGTCACAACAAACCCCCATGATTTTGATTTCAAAATATGGTCTTACTGTACCACCACCCATGGCAGGGAAAAAAAAGTAAGCATTTAGTCTAATTTCTGCCAATATCCAACAGTTTAAAAATCTGTTTAGTACACATTAATCAGAAAACAATGACTTTTAATAGTAACAGTATAAGCAAGTAAAACATTTGTGACTTGAGACAACAAAACCAGTCATAAGGGTAAATGAAAAAAAAAACTGAATAAATAAGCTTCCCATTTATGTATGGTTTGTTGAAAATCTGGAATCTGAGGGTGCAAAAAATCTAAATATTGAGAAAATCACCTTTAAAGTTGTTCAAATAAAGTTCTTAGCAATGCATATTACTAATTGCTAAAAAATAAGTTTTGATATATTTACAGTAGGAAATGTACAACATATCTTCATTGAACTTAATTAATATCCTGATGATTTTTGGCATAAAAGAAAAATCGATCATTTTGACCCATACAATGTTTTGTTGGTTATTGCTACAAATCCAGGGTCACATTTGAGTGCCTTTTAATACCATTTTATTCTGCAAAAAAAAGCAAATTTGCTGTTGTGGTAGAAGCAGAGACTCTATATAGAACATGCGGCGTATATCTAAAAATATTTCAAGCAGCTCGATTGACTCATTAGCTTTATTAAATTACCTTTCAGAAAATACTAGCCAAAATTGTTCAGATATGAACCACAGCATGTTTAAGGAATAACAGGACATGCTAATACATGCTAATATAGTATATATAGAGAAAAAACATCAAACAAGATACCTTGTTGTATCTAGTATATTAGTAGCAAAGGAAGCACATAAAGTAAAGTTTTCTGTAGCAAAAACAAATATTATAACGTTTGATTGCAGTGCTGACAAAGCAAGTACTTTTACAGTGAATCACAAGAGCACAAACAAGCAGCTGACCTGTCGAGTGTCGAATACGTGTAGGCCGGATTGCAAAAGGGGGTTTCTGTGAGATGGACAGAACGTACGTAAGAGGGGTTTAAAGAGGGAGGACATCAATATGGCACACCACTACTATGTGGGGGTGGGGGGTTTGTATGCTTCTGAAAAAGATCACGCCTATGTCCAGGCATAATGATATCAATGATTTTTTTTTAGTGACGTTGGCACCGGGTCTGTTTTTGTCTGTCAATTGTTACTTCATGGTTGCTCCGCTGTGTGTCTGAGAGATTTCTGTGTGCGTCTCCATGCCAGCATGATGTTTGTATCTTCTTGCGTCGCTATGTGTGCGAGTACGCGTGTGAGCATTTCTTGATTCTATTTTAGAAAGCCACCTGTTAATGACATTAAAAAGTGTGGCACTGATCCCACTCGAGAGCTGAGGTTACAGGATGCATGCGTATGGGTGTTCGTGAGGGTAATTCTGGGAAAATGAGGCCTAAAATCCTAAAGCAAATAGATAGCATCTCCAGATCCTGGTGTTTATTTATTTAACTGTTTGTTTATATATATATATATATGTGTGTGTGTGTGTGCTTGATTTTACATAGAGAATACGTAATGCAGGTCAAATATATTATTATTATTATTATTATTATTATTATTATTATTATTTCACTAGAGCATCTCTAGATGGACATTTATTTGTTTGTTTATACATATGTACTTTATTTTACATAGAAACACTAAAGCATCTCTAGGTTGACATTTATTTAGTTATTTAGTTTAGTTTGTTGTTAGTTGCGTAGAATCTGCAGACATGCTAAAACAACACAGGTCAAACATTAATAATATTTTTTATTATAATTATTTTAATAATTATTGTTGTTGTTGTTTATTTAGAGATTCACAGACCTGCTAAATCAATGAGGGTCAAATAATTGATTTATTTATACAATGCAGGTCAAACAATTGTATTATTATTATTTCACTAAAGCATCTCCAGATGGAAGGTTGGCATTTATTTGTTTGTTTGTTTGTTTACACATATGTGCTTTGTTTTACATAGAATCTGCAGACATGCTGAATCAGTGCAGGTCAAACATCATAATAATAATAATAATAATAATAATTATTATTATTATTATTATTATTATTATTATTATTATTATTATTGCATATCCAGATGGAAGTTTGGCATTTATTTATTTGTTTGTTTGTTTGTTTGTTTGTTTACACATATGTGCTTTGTTTTACATATAATCTGCAGACATGCTGAATCAATGCAGGTCAAACATAATAATAATAATAATAATAATAATAATTATTATTATTATTATTATTATTTCACTAAAGCATATCCAGATGGAAGGTTGGCATTTTGTTGTTGTTGTTGTTGTTTGTTTATACATGTGCTTTGTTTTACATAGAATCTGCAATCATGCTAAAACAATGCAGGTCAACATCATAATAATAATAAAAATAATAATAATATTTCACTAAAGCATCTCCAGAAGGAAGGTTGGCATTTATTTATTTATTTGTTTGTTTATACATTCATACTTCATTTTATATTGAATGCCAATCAAACAAATTAAAAATTAAACATAAAAAATGAATAATATATATTTATTATTATTTTTATTTTTTTACTAAAGTATTTTCAGATGGAATGTTGGCATTTATTTATTTATTTCGAATTCATTTGATTTGTTTATTAATTAATTATAGCATTAAAATTGGGTGTTATTAATTTTAAAATAAGCTGCAAGTTTGCTAAAATGGTGTCAATTTAGATGCCTTAAATTCAGATTAAAATAGATAACAGGGAAACAGATCTGGTTACCAAGAATGCAAGCAGAAACGTCCTTGATACCACAATGCAACATTTCTTGACAGCTAGTTAAGTAGAGTAGTTAAGGTGGCTATTTACAGATGTTATGTAAATGTGAGTTATGTGGATTAGCCAAATGTAAAGTCCCCTTTTGATGTCATGCTGGCACGTCGAGTGAATTATGACCATGGACGTGCACAAGGGGTGCCTACTGTACAGTATCCCACTGGGTTAAATACATTTACGTTGATTCCTTTATAAGCAGTTTATATAATCAAAGAGTCCAGATTTTGCCTAGGGAGAATGGTCACCTCAGTCACCAGTCTGTTCTTCAATACAGTGACAGTAAATGGCAATCATCTTTCTTAAGAAAGAACATCAAAGCGGGTTTGTAACAACGTCAGGCTGAGTAAATGATGACAGGTGAGCTATTGTTCCTGTGTGCTGTTGAGATGATTGCAGCTTCAACATGCTTGCAATCCAATCTGTATTCAATGGATCTGTGATGTACTGACATGGGTGGTGCTCATTTGTATTATGTAGCCTTATCAGACCGACAAGAAAGGAGAGCCAGCGAGCAAGAGACAGACACTGTGCTGCAGTCTTATGTGCTCAGCATGGCGATGGCTCTGAATTGTGCACTCACTAACCTCTATGGAACCCGCTGCCTTACCAATACTGTCCAGTAGGTGGCGTCACTAGGCAGCGGTGCCTCAGCACGTCTCCAGAAATCCAATCAGCCTATTAAACAGGGTATAATATAACATCTGCCTATTTTTATAATGGCTGTCAGTGTCAGGGAATTAATCCGTTTTAACAGGGGTTGCAAACTCAGATTACTTATGTGCCACAAGCCAGATGGTTTCTATTGGGGGCAACAAACACAAGTGTGAATGTTAACTGCATATATGCATTACTGTTTAACGGTTTGTGGTCAGTATATGGCGCTGATTATTAAACTCCAGAACACTACTACCCCCAACCAGAGATTCACACGCTAAATAAAACCAAATAATCCACTCATGAAATGAAATAAACAGATGTCGTAATTACATGAAGTCTGTGTTACTCTGTATTACTCTAACTGTATATAGATTTTCATGGAAGAAATTAACAAATGTCCTGCTCATTTTTGCCTGAGTATGGCCCTGGTATGCACATGCACCACAGAGATGTCTATTTGATGTCTGCATTTTCATCTGGAAGACATATTTTTTAGATTGTTTGCTCATTTGCAGTACATCTAGTTTCCTATCAGATGTCAAATAGACATCTATTAGATGCCTTTAATATGTTTACGATTTAGATAGATGTACAACTGACATCTTACAGATGTCTATCTGATGTTTGGGCACAGCAGATGCTTTCCAGATCAAGTGATCTTTAACAGACATGTTGCAGATGTGCATGTGCTGATAATGAAAACTGCTCAAAACACATTTTTTATTTTTCTCAGAATTGCGTCATAAAAAATCATAATTCTGACTTTTTTCTCTGATATAAAGTACTTTTATCTGATACTTTATCTGATATTCTGCCTTTTTTCTCACAAATGCAAGTTTATATCTTGCAATTTTGACTTTCTCAGAATTGTGAGATATAAACTCGCAGTTCTGAGTTATAAAGTCCAATTTTGAGGAAAAAAATATTGATATGTCCTCAGTCTTTTTTTCTTACAATTCTGATTTAATAACTCGCAATTCTAAGAAAAATAGTCACAATTGTGAAATATAAACTCGTAATTCTGACAAACAATTCACAATTGCAAGATATAAACTTGCCGTTCTGACTTTATTTCTCAGAATTGTGACTTTATTTCTCAGAATTGTGAGTTTACGTCTCCCAATTCTGACTTTATAACTCACAATTGCAAGTTTATATCACACAATTCTGTTAAAAAAAGTCTGAATTGTGTGATAAAGTCGCAATTACCTTTTTATTGTTTATTCAGTAGCAGAAATGGGCTTCTATAGTCCATTACTCTTTCGAGCATGAATTCTGCGTAAATATGTGAATGCCATTTCCGAAACTTTGCAAAGTCTATGTGGCTGAAAAACAAAAGTATACAAATTCTAAATGGATTATATATTGGACAAAAAGCAGTGAATGGATTTTAACTTAAACGGCTCTGATTGGTCTTTGCCTGCAAGAAATCAGCAGATATGACTGTGATTGGCTAGATTGCTCAATGCTGCAAAAAAACACAATGAAGCAAGAGTCATTCATAGTTGGGTACATTTTTACAGTATGGTGAACAGATACTATTATCATTTTTACATTTTCATTTACTTCAATAGCAAAAGAAAAAATCCACTATCACGTTTCTAGGACTGTACAAAAGAGGAAAAAATATAGAAATTATGTTGTAACTTATTATAAATGCTCATACAGCCGCATTAACCAGTTTTCTGTAATTTATTTCAAATTTAATAAAACACAAAATGTAGTTTTTTATACAACTGGATATATAAAAAGATATTTGGAAAGTTGTGGAAATGGCTCATCACAAAAATGGTCCAGTAAAAGCACTTATGCTTATAACAGATAATGTAAGAAAGTAGTGTTGTAAATGTACACCGCTGTTCAAAAGTTTGGGATCAGTAGAATTCTTGATGTTTTTTTTTAAAGGCTGCATTTAGTTTTTTCTGGATCAAAAATTCAGAAAAGATCAGTAATAATGTGAAATATTATTTGAATGTAAACTAACTGTTTCCTATGTAAATATTAGTGGTGTCAAAATTAGCGCGTTAACGCAGGAGATTAATTTTTTCATTTTAACGCGTTCAAAATATTTAACGCAATTAACGCATGGGCGGGGCCACCCCACTCACAACTGCTTATGAAATGCTTTTATTTAAATGCGCAGAGCGTCTTTACGAACACATCAAACAGGAGACTTTTCAGATGCGCGCTCCAACTTTACTTCAGCACCAGACGCGAGTCAAACGACCGCGGAAGCGGTACCGGTGACGGGGAGCTTAAGTAAAACGTTAGTGAACTGCGGTCAGATGAGATGCTGTCAGGCCATATGTCGGTAAAAACGAATTTAATTGTCCTGTCAGCCTATATACTCTGCTTGTAGCGCGCGCTCTTGAAGTTCACGCGCAAATGTGCAGACGCCGCTGTATTAGGCTATATTAAACCCAAATGAAACTGCGAGCATGCAAAGTCGTAGTTATATCGTCAGGTAAAACATGAATTCACACACACACACAAAAAAACGATTAAAGCTGCCTTAACTGTGCGTGTAAGAATGTATTATTTATAGGTCAAAGCAGTGTCAGATCAAGTTCAGCAGTGACAACCTTTACAGTAACAGCAGCCAAAATATCCTTATAACCAATTGCTGTGATGTGTGTTAATTAAGGAACAAAATTAAAAAGAGGAAATTAATAACTAAGTTTTATCTTTATATAATTTAGAATTTGATATCATTTAGGCTATATTTTCTTGCTGAAGGGCACAGGTAGCTACTAGCCTTATATGACATTTATTATAATGGGTTTGTGTGAAGATTGTTTCAAGTTCACTTAAATTATTATTATTAGTTATTTTTTTTAAAGTCTAATAAATGTTAAAGTGATAGCTCTTAATGATACTGTGATGTTGAATGATTTTATATATATATATATTCAATGGTTAAGTATTAGGGGGGGAAATCAATCAGTGATATTTGCCTTCAGTCCTAAAACAAGATGGCGTTAAACAAATATTAAACATATATGTTCTTTATGTTGTTTCTACATTAATTTGAAGCATTAAAGTGAAATTATTGCAATATAAAAGTATAATTAAAAACTTTAATGTCAGGTAGAATTAATCGCGATTAATTTCAGGTAAAATGTGCGATTAATTAGTTAATTTTTTTTAATCGATTGACACCACTAGTAAATATATATTCAAATGTAATTTATTCCTGTGATGCAATGTTGAATTTTCAGCATCATTACTCCAGTCTTCAGTGTCACATGATCCTTCAGAAATCATTCTAATATGCTGATTTATTATCAATCTTGAAAACAGTTTGAGTTTATTTTAAATTATATGCCTTTTGGGGTGTTCATTTTGGTCTAATTTATGTAAATGCATTTTTTTTAAAAATCACAAGATAATTTTCTCGATCATTTTATTTCTTGTAGGTGCAAAGAATAGCAGCTGATGTGGAGAAATGTTTGATGCTTCAAAACTCTCTGAAGTTGATTATATCAGGTAATGTATTAATTGTTCTTAATTTTTGTAAATCATTTGATAAATTTTATATATGAGAGAATTTTTGATTACATTTTATATTGAAATACTGTATTGTAGGTTACATTATTGCTTATATTTATGCATTTCAAGTGAACCCAATGGCTTTGACTATTCAGGGGTCACATGGTTATGAATTTATACTGAATTCAACTTTGTGGCTGGATTTGCATTCTTATTACAACTTCAGTCTGGCATCCTGGGAACAGGCATCTTTTGCACACTTGAATTTTTTCAAAGGTAACATGTTTTACTTGAGTTATTTCATTTATGAAAAATGTTACTTATGTAGTTTAAAATACTGATGGTATTGTATAAGTGGCATTTTTAAATTTATGTTATCGAGCTAGTTTCATTCAATACTGACATTTATTCTAAAGCTTGTTTTTATGTGCAGACGTTTAGTTGGAATCACAGCACTCAAGACGGATACATAGAGGCAAAACAAGTGGAAAGTCTCAGAGAAGAGGGACAACCCTCATGTGTGTGCTCATCTCAGAAAGTTAATGGACTTTCACTATGTATTTATTGAAGTGTCTTTTGCAGGAATATTCTTAATTTAATTTAATCTAATGTGTGGTATAATGTTGATTCCAGCATTTTATTTTAATCCTTTTCTTACATTTTTTTTTTTAACCAAAATTATACAAATTCTGTTGATTGACCTTCATTTTTATAGAAAGTTAATGTTCTACTCAGAAATGCATATTTGTAGTTATTTTATTTTACGATAAGATTTTAACTGTGAAAGTGAAAGTGAAAGTGACGAGACGTGAGGCCAAGTATGGTGACCCATACTTAATTTGTGCTCTGCATTTAACCCATCCAAGTGCACACACAGTAGTGGACACGGACACACACACACACACACACACACACACACACACACACACACACACACACACACACACACACACACACACACACACACACACACACACACACACACACACACACACACGGAGCAGTGGGCAGCCATTGCATTGCTGCGGCGCCCGGGGAGCAGTTGGGGGTTCGGTGCCTTGCTCAAGGGTCTCACCTCAGTCGTGGTATTGAGGATGGAGAGAGCGCTGGATATTCACTCCCCCCACCGTCAATCCCTGCCGGACCTGGGACTCGAACTTGCAACCTCTTGGTTACAAGTCAGACTCCCTAACCATTAGGCCACGGCTGCCCCCGTGGCAGCTGTTGAACGACTGCAAATTTTGCAGTGTCTTTCTGCCAGTTTTAATACATATTTATTTGCAACATCTTTGACTTAGTTTTATTCATTTGTAAAATAAGATAGTACTCATGATAAATCAGATAAATCAGTGTTTTACAGTTAAAATGATTCTTTACAGCATTTTCATTGTTAAATTAGTACAACATCAGGGTATTTACAGGATTTCATTGGCAACTTTTGTTGCCATGTAAATACTGTAATTTAGTGAAATTCACCCCATGATTACTGTACTCACGTGGAGACTGATTACAGTGACAACTTTCCTGAGGATAGCGGGCAGAATGGGGAACACAGCTACTGTAAAGGCCCTACCCATTCTGAGTGCAGTGTTGTATGCTCCAATGAAGCCTGCCAAGCAACTGTTAAGAAACTGACAGAAGAGTTTTTAAAATTATTAAAATAATCATGATAAAGTAACACCCTAACAAAAAACAAACGCAATAACATCAAGATCAACTGCTGGAACAAGCTGAGGGAATGTAACGGCTGCCTGACACCAGCTGTCACTCAAGTGGCCACGTCATTAATTATGCAGAAGTTTAATGCTTAATATAATTTAAACGGGTGAATTAGAAAAAAATTCACCCCCCTCAGAGTTGTCATGAAGGGCAAAACTAGCTGTAAAAACCAAAACCACTTTTTGAACCAGGCTGTAAACATGTTTTTAACTGTTATAAAGTTAAACATTTTAACACGAGAGTCTATGGGGATTTGCTCCTTTTTGGAGCCAGCCTCAAGCGACCAGCCGATGAACTGCAGCTTCAGTCACTTCCGTATTGTTTCAAGAGCGAGAGCGGGAGGTTGCCGCTTGGTTGTGCTGCGCGCAATGCGCCCCTCTGCGCGGGGACGCGGAGGAGTGAAAGCCATCGGAACTGGTCAGTTTAATATTTCCCGACCCCACCTGATATTTTTATTTTATTTATATTTTTTATCTGTTTGACAGGGAAAGCTGTGTGCAAACAAAAACGCACATATATATACATATATTCATTTACTAAAAAAAAAAAGAAAGAAAAAAGGGCACATTCTCTCTAGGGCAGGTGCTCAAGCCCCCTTTGATGTCTATATGTGCACATGCCTGTTGGCAACTTTAGTTGCCAGGTAAATACTGTGCTTTAGTGAAATTACAAAGTATTGCTGTAAAATAAATTACAAGTTTAATTCAGTGTTGTCTATTCAAGTTTTGTCTTACAATACATGTGAGATTTATTTTGACATTAGTGCATTTATTAGTGCAAGTATTGTTTTGTGATTGTGAAAATCAGTGGAAATCCAGTGTGAATTAAAAAAGAACTGTACTCTTCACTTTTCACACATTGATCAGCTATTGTGGATAGTGGGCAAAAAAGTTAATTTCCCTCTCTGCCACTCTGCGTGTGCCATCGGAGTGTGTGCATGTGCATATTAAACTTTGTCCTGATGGACAGGAGAGAAAGAGATAAAGAGATTACTGCCAACAGAGCTTCACACAATGAAAAACTCTGTTGTCTGTACTGCTGCCAAGTCATTCTCATTCATGTCATTCCTCTCCATACTCTTCTCCTAAACAACGCTACAGTACACAGTGCATATAGCGACTGATTAACAGTAGGGGCCAAAAGTCAAGCGGAGAGTCGCTGTAGCTCTTACTAAACAGAGGAGAGTGACTTACGGAGTAATCAGTGCAGGAGCTGTTAATTAAGGATCAATTACATCTGTAAGTGGATGATTACACAACACCAGCAGTGGAAGCCATTCACCTGATCCTGAACCTACAATAAGCAGCCGTTCAATCAGAAATCTACAATGTAGTCAGATGTTTTTCGAAAGAAACTAGCAAATATTATACACCTTTACAAAAGTAGGTTCTGCTTTGTGAAGCAGCACTCATTGATATTCAGCAAACCTGTTCATTTTCCAGGTGTGAAGCGCTTGTCAAGGGTTTTCGGACTCCAAGACTCCTCACTCACAAGCCAAATTGTCTGTAATCTTATTTTCACACCATTAATGCAGGTAACTTTTCATATCTAGAATGAAATGTGGTTAAATGCTGTACAGATCTGTGTGTCTGTCATGGATTTGATACTCCTTTGGATGTTTTATTTCCCAGGGTGCTTCTGGCAAAGCTGCAGTCTCTTCCTAAGCTAACAGCAGGCCCTTTACTTTAACTCAGGAGTGCCTGCGAGGAGGATGTTGGCAGGCCGGCTCTCAGAAAACACATGGGATTCTGTCCTCCGGCAAGTTCACTCTTCATCAATGTGTGCAAGGCACTCGCGCATCCAATTTAAAGTAGTGCACCAGGCCCATATGTCCAAAGTTAAAACTGAACACACTCAGCCCTCCATGTACTAGGTGTAAATGTGCAGATGCCTCACTTGGACAGGTTCCAATCTGGAGCATTATTGGTGATCTGTAGGCTATTTGAGACTGTCTCAGCAGTCTTTGAGCACAGATTAGGACCAGATCCTCTGGTAATGTTGTTTGGGGTTACCCACAGGAGTCGTGGCATGATTTTTATGTTATCTACTTGTATATCGCTTAAAATAATTTGGATTTATTTTTACTTTTATTACTTAAAATATTAGATCCTCATTTTGCTATACATTTCTGTAGACAATGAGTTAGATAATAACTTCTTATTTTAAGTTACATATTAGGTTGAATTGAATTACGATGATTATGTTAGAATTATACACTACCAGTCAAAAGTTTTTGAACAGTAAGACTTTTAATGTTTTTTTTAACTTCTGCTCACCAAGCCTGCATTTATTTTATCCAACATTCAGCAAAAACAGTACAATTTTGAAATATTTTTACTGTTTAAAATGTAAAATCTGTTTGAATATCCAGTCTCATGATCCTTCAGAAATCATTCTAATATTTCTGATTTGCTGCTCAAAAAACATGTATTATTATTGTTATATTGAAAATAGCTGAGTAGATTTTTTTTCAGGTTTCTTTGAAAGTTCAGAATAACAGCACTGATCTGAAATAAAAATATTTTGTAAATTATAAATGTCTTTATCATAACTTTTGTTCAATTTAAAGCATCCTTAAATAGCAAAAATATTTCACCATATTACTGCTTTTGCTGTATTTTGGATCAAATAATTGCTGGTGAGCAGAAGAGACTGTAAAAACTGTAAAAATCTTACTGTTCAAAAACTTTTGACTGGTAGCGTATACAGTATGTTACTTTTTTCACAACAATCCAAGTATCAAATGGTTTTCAACACTGATAATAAAACATATCTTTTAAGCATCAAATCAGCATGTTAGAATGATTTCTGAAGGATCATGTGACACTGAAGTAATAGTAGCTGAAAACTCAGCTTTGTCATCACAGGACTAAATTACATACAATTAAATATTTACATATAACAGTTAAAATTGGCCAATTTAAAAAAAAAATAGATTTATACATCATCTGAAAGCTGAATAAATAATCTTTCCATTGATGTATTGTTTATTGGGATTAGACAACTGTTTGAAAATCTGGAATCTGAGAATGCAAAAAAAAAAAACTATTATTGAGAAAATCGCCTTTAAAGTTGTCCAAATGAAGTTCTTAGCGATGCATATTACTAAACAAAAATTAGGTTTTGACACATTTATGGTAGGAAATTTACAAAATATCTTCATGGAACATTATCCTTAATATCCTAATGATTTTTGGCATAAAAAAATTGATCATTTTGACCCATACAATGTTGGCTATTGCTACAAATATGGGTCACATATAATCTTAAACATGTTTATCAAAAGTTTCATACTTTAACTTAAGAATCTCTGTACTATAACACTGTCTGGCTATTATTATTTATCTTCTGTCTACAAAATGGCAGTCCTATTACTTATCTCTGTCTACCTCTGTCTACCTTCATCTGTTTGTATTCGTCTGTCTGTATTTCACTTTCTCTCCCTTTTTATAGGCCAACTGGCATCGGTTGTGTGCGTGAATAGCTTTCGGACTGATGCCCATTATATCACGGAAGGTGAGGGCTGCCAGCTGTCCCTTTTCACATCCAAGAATCATTGTTACAAATTACAGATTACAGTCAAAAAATGCAAATGTGATATAAAGAAATTAAGAATTTCCTTAATTTGCTTAAAAAAAAACAGGAGTGCTTGGTATCTTTCTGCTGAAGTTGGCAATTCTATGGGTGTCCACAGGTCACCTGAGCAGAATCTATTATCAGAATGCCATAACCAGACTGAGTGGGGACAGCAGTGACTTGATAGACTAAGTTTAGCACCTCGGCCAACACAATTAGTGTGGATTATGAAACATACTTAAGTACAATTATGAGACAGTGTGAGATCTGTTCCCTTCTTTGTGGCTGAATGTTTTATTAGTGCTACTGGTGAAACTATGGATATCTGTTACTGTACATGTCTTCATTTTGAAACTAAAACCATGGCAATGATTAAATATGAACTAAAACTAAATCTAATATAATCTAACTTAATAATTTATTTATAAATAATTAAATAAATAAAAGCACATGACAAAAATAAAAATGAACTAAAACTTATATCAACATTAAAACTGAATATCTAACAATAAAAGCTAATTCAAAATATTAATAAACAGTATAATAGTACATAAGTAATACTAAAATAACACTGCATTGTTTATATGGTATTAAATTGCTTTATTTCAGCTCTAATTAATGGCCTCATGGACCAGTGTTTAGGAATAGGCGATGAGGGAAGTACTTTAGTGGTATTGCAATTTAACGTTTTAAGAGAAAATGCGATTTAAAAAACCCTTAAAGTAACAAAATTAAGATAAAAGGGGACTGATAACAGGAGGGAGGAAAGGATGGGGGAGTGGAGAGAGTTAAAATTATCCTCCCTAAAGCAAATCCCTCTCAATCTGATCAGTGTGTTTGGAATAGACTAACTTGCCCCAACTCTGTGACTGACTGCAGGTGAGGGACTTTTTTTCCTCTCCAGAAAACTCAAAGGCAACTTTCTGATGGAGCTGATTCAAATTTACTAAAGAAGGTATGGTTCAGATTGATTATCAGTGGTGTTTAGAAAGTGTGGCATAATTGTGGCATTTTATTGTACGTTTAATGTTCATTCTTAGCAAATGTAACAAGCAAAATGTTTGTTCAGCATGAATAGCCATGTGCTTTGTAAAATAATCTGTTTTTGCTCTCACAAACTTAATCTAATTCTTCTGTTTTGGGGGAATTTGAGCTCTTAAAATATTGCCATTTATTTTTTCTTATTTGTATTTCTTCTTTTTTTTTGAGGGAATTCTTAAATTAGATTTTAGATTGCATTAGGTATGTAGATATTGATTATTTTGCTAATATAGTTAGAAAATGTCTTAGTAGAGGAATGCATGAATATTAATGGATATGTCAATGGACAATATCCATGTCATGCCTATAAATCACATACACTGTGATTTTCCAATTGTGTTCTTGTAAAATTAAAATAGAAATCATTTAATTAATTGTCTGGTGAACTAGACTTTTTCAGTAATAATAGTATAAGCATGCATTTCTGAATTTACTTGGTAAACAATATTTTTTTAAAGCTTACTGAAGGTCAAGGTGCTTGTGATAATGGTTCAATACAAGAGCCTTAGGGTTAGCAATAGTCTTTTCTCACTTTATATACTCATCTACAGAACTGTTTTCCTTATGTATGTTGTACGTTGCTTTGTATAAAGATGTTTTTTTACATATATAACCATTGTGGCAACTGGATGTGTTAATAGGTTTAATATGTGGTCAACAAAGGACACATTACCTCATGAAGTAATGTGACCTGATACATTAGGTGAACAAATACGTCAGTTCTAAGGACACATGCTCATGTTAATGTTACAAACTCTAAGCAATGCCCTACATTGATGATTATTTTAGATTTTAGTTCAGTTTTACACTACAGTGTTCAAGTTACTGTAAAATTAGACAAGCAAGTACTGGGTAGTACTACCAAACAACATACAATACAGTTAAATGGGTTACATGAACATTACGTATTACGTTTTCTAACACTAGAGGGAGTTTAGAATTAACATCTTTAAAGCAACTAGTAGTGATACATACTAGTGAGCAGCCAGGGAGTCTTGTGGAATATAATGGCTGATTTGACCTGACCTGATACCAACCTGAATGCATCCTTTCATTTTAACCATCACAGATCTCATTCTTGTTGGTCTCTCGCATGATTCTTGTTTGCATACAAGAATGGCATTCATTTTGTGATTTTGATTTACTTTGGCTGGCTATAAAGCATTAATTCAGAGTAAAATTGCTGCTGTTCTTGGTTTACCATTTTTGGGGGATTTGAACATTGGTGCTCTTTAACTATTTGTCTACAGTTAGTTGAGACATTTAACCCTAAGTCTAACATAGGGTTGCCAACTTCAGAAAAGGATTTTATTATTATCATTATTATTTTTTACTGGAGTCTCTTATGCTCATCAAGGCTGTATTTATTTGGTCAAAAATACAATTTGCTGCCATACTATGGGTGCAGCAGGCGCAATGATATTACGCAGTGCCTGAAAATAGTCCCCAGCTAGGTAACTTCCCACATGACCAGCACTAATGCCACGTTTCAGGCAACCCGTTACCCGTGTTTTTCCAACCTTCTACACGTGAAAGTGCACTGGAATGGCAGTCAAACCTGTGACTTCCCACCCGTGAACTCGTACTAGGTCGATGTACTCCCAGTTCCGCGCTCTGATGTCACATAGCCCACGAACCAACAATGGCAGCCCCTATGGATGTATTTCCAAATATACAAATAATGTAAAATAAAAGGTATAACAGCTTCTCTTGTCTTATGCTCCGTTGTCCTCCTCCGTTTCCCTCAAATAAGCAAGGAGTAAGCATCTTTGGAGATAGAAATGATTTGTAAATGAGCATAAGCCTGGAATGGTACAAAGTTGTGAGTCGTTTGTTGAAGCCGTGACTTACTAGCTCAAAAACCTGCCTGGAATGCAGCATAAGCCACTAAGGTAATAGTAAAATAGCTGGGGACTATATTCAGGTGCTGCATAATATCATTGGTACAGCAGCAAAGTTCCTTGATTATTACGCCGGAATGAGGGTATAGTTCCTATTCATATCAGCTTGGAAAATCGCAGCTTTTAGTTTTCTGTCGGTCTTTGTACACGATGTAAATACAAAAGAGTCAAGTTTTAAATAGGAAAAATATTGAAAATCGTTGGTCATTTTTGAACGAGATGGTAATGGTCTAATCTGATTCAATGATTTATGCTAAGCTATGCTAAAAGTGCTAACGGCAGACCTGGAAATCAGATTCAAAAACATTAAAACTCATCTGTTTAACTCTAGGGGAGTTGAAAAATGAGCCTATTTTTTTGAAAAAAAAATGATGCTAAAAATTCAGCTTTGCTTCACAGCATTAACTTATATTTTAAAGTATATTAAAGGGTTACTCCACCCCAAAATGAAAAATTTCTCGTTAATCACTTACCCCCATGTCGTTCCAAACCCATAAAAGCTTTGTTCATCTTCGGAATACAACGTATTAATCTTCGGAGCACAATTCACACGTTTTTGAATGAAAATCGGGAGCTTTGTGGCTATTGACTGCCAAGTAAATAACACTGTCAAGGCCCAGAAAAGTATGAAAGATGTCGACAAAATGGTCCACTTGTCATCAGTGATTCAACCATAATTTTACAAAGCTACGAGAAAACTTTTTGTACACAAAGAAAACAAAAATAACAACTTTATTCAACAATTCAGAGAGTGTCCACTGAACGCAAAAAGCGTATGCTGTTCTCGAACAAATAAGTATTTTCGAACAAATAAATGCAGCCTTGATGAGCATAATAAACTTCTTTCATATGGAACACTTCTTTGATGCCTTACACTAATCATTTTCCGTATTATATGGAACGTTTGGCAACTCTAGTCTACCATCACCTGTATGTTACATCTCCATGCACTCAACCCATGTCCTTTTCTTTGAAGATGAAAAAGTCATCTTATTCTATATAATATATAGATATGTAAATTCATTTAAAAGGGTGAAACAGGTATAGCTATAAAATACATAACAAATTAATGCAATATCCATTATTTTAAAGCTAATCTTGTGTAAAAGTGCATCCATGACATCTGTTTGTGACATGATACAGACAGATTTAAGGAGCTTAGCGCCAGCCTACTTCCCTTTATCTAATTATACTCTTAATTAGCCAGACTATGAATGATTCAACAAATTCATTTAAGCATCAGTACAGTTAGGTTGAGATCAAGGGCCTACATCAGGACAGGTGTTACTGTAAGTGATTCCTGAGATAAAGTTCATTTATCCTGACTTGGTAACTGATTGAGAAATCTTTCAGTAGGTTCCTCCTTAAATGACCTGTAATAATTCTGACTGAAGTGTCAGAGTACAAAACAATTCACAAATGCACTTGTGCACTGCTAGATGTGAACTATTCATTAAGAAGTAAAAAGTTTTTGATGCCTTGCAAAACAGGGATGATCAAAATGGCTTATTATTATGAATTATGAATTATTTTGAAAGAAGTCTCTTATGCTCACTAAGTACATTTGGAATAATATTGGTAACCAAAAAGTTGACGGTAGCCGACTTTCGTAGAATTTATTGTCATACTAAGGAAGTCAGTGGCTACCGTCATTTACTAGAAGTTTTTAAATGTAAGAACATTTTGTGTAAAAGCCCCCTAAGAAACATGTCTGGTGGACTCTAATTGTACAGCTGAATCTTCCCATTTGCTGCAAGTCTATAAGCTGACTGTCAAAGTGTCTTTGGCAATCACCTTGATCTTTTGCATTCTCACTCTTTCTGTCTCAGTCCCAAGAGGATGTCATGAACTCTGTCTAGCGAAATGTCTAGGGTGGCGTGCCATACAGCGTGAGAATGAGAAGTGGGCAAGCCTCTTAGAAATCTGCTGGCCACATATAGAGTGTTTCTAAACTGGCTTATAAGCACCAGACTATGACCCAACTCCACAGATACATGTGATCACGACAGTACTGCAGGAAGAGACTACTGTAAGCATGCCAAGCCAATCCACCATGGCCTTTAAGCCTTAGTAGATCCTATTAGACAGTCAACCTTGGGGACACAAGAGCGAGAGCCCCTTCAAGTGATGCAGTAGATCTCTCAGGCAAATAGTTCCAGGTCAAAACTGGCCATCATTCACTGAATAACTAAGGATTAATTAGTTGCTGTGATTGCAACAGACTCTTGCTATAGGAGAGGCATGACAAATAAAAACAATGTGTGTTCTAAAATCAGCTTAAAATATGAAACATGTTTGATATATGATTCACGTATTAAAGAGGACTGAAAACGTGACTGATACATGATTTTCTATGTATTCTGTCAACTCAGATCTGCAGACTGACTGATCTATCTATCTGTTACAATGGGACAGAAATGGGAGGCGTGCGGATCCATGTGCATGCTTTAATAAGAATAAGTAACAGGTCGTACAGACAGAGGGTCAAACAATAGTGTGAGAAACAATGCAGACTAGGTGTAATCATAAACAGTCCAAGCGGAAGGTCAGGGCAGGCGGCGAACAAAACACAGAGTAATCCAAACAACAGGCAGGGTCAGAAAGGCAGGCAGCGAGCAATCAGAGAATCAAACAGGGAAACGCTTTGTATGTATGCTATGCAAAACAATACTCAATACTCTGCCTCCACCCCTGGGGACACCGAAGGGGAAGCCGCAGGCAACGATGCTGCCCTCAGGGTTTCCGCAGCATGAGCCGCCACCTCTGAGGACTCGGTGGTGGTGTACGCGGCCCAGAAAACCCACAACACAACTCCAATTATGAGGAGTGCGGCAACTGGGAAGATCCGTTCTGGAACAGGAGAAGTACGATGAGCTGGTATGGTGCTGTCAGTTGAGCATGCAGGCACCAGCGGAGCAAATGGGAGGATGTGACTTGGCTCCGGACGAACAGCTAAGGCGAGATTAGATTCCAGACGGCCAGTGGTGACATAATGAGGCTCTGGACGGTCGGCGGTGACGAGGCTCTGGACGGTCAGCGGTGACTCGACGAGGCTCTGGATGCTCAGCTGTGATATGACCTGACTTTGGAACCACGGCTGTAACTTCACGACTCCAGAGGGGCAGCTTTGACTTGACTTGACTCAGGAAGTGCAGCTGTAACTAGACTTGATTCAGAGAGTACATCTGTGGTTTGACTTGACTCAGGGACAGCAGCTGTGATGTGGCTTGACTCAACAGCAGGCGTGACGTTAGCAGGCGCTGGCTCAGTAAGTGTGATATTAGCTGATACAGGCTTAGGGAGACCAGCTACATGAGCTGACCGCAGCGGTAAGTCCTCCACACTGGATGCCAGCCTCTGATGCCTACTAACAAACGTGATGTGGTGGGGCGCAGCTGTAGCCACCATTTCAAGAGCAAGACCACGCACTGGATTGGCAATCGAATCTCCCGAATATCCCACGGCCGCCATTGCCTTGGTGTTGCGTTCCTCTGTTGCGGCACCCACAGTAAATAATGAGCACTCACACAATAACACAAAGTCTAAAAACAGGGCAGTTGACGAACGCGGACCCTCATGCTTTAGCTTAAGCGGTTCATTCACGCCATTGAAGAAAAAAACAGTCTGGTAAATCTGATTAATTGGCGAGAGCTAGGTATTCCCGCGGATAGCCCTCAAGCGACCATGTACCCTGCTTGAGGACTAACAACTGTCTACCAATGTCCATACCTGAGTCGGGTTTGAGGGAAAAGCTGCTGGATCCTTTGGTGGCTGAGTATACCATAACAATGGGAGAGAAACGGGAGGCGTGCGGATCCATGTGCAAGCTTTAATAAGAATAAGTAACAGGTCGTACAGGCAGAGGGTCAAACAACAGTGTGAGAAACAATGTAGGCTAGGCGTAATCTTAAACAGTCCAGGTGGAAGGCCAGGGCAGGCGGCGAGCAAAACACAGAGTAATCCAAACAACAGGCACAGTCAGAAAGGCAGGCAGTAAGCAATTGGGAAACGTAATAACAGTCCAGGTAGATAACAGAGAATCAAACAGGGAAACCTGAGGGAGGAAGTCCAGGGCTTAAATAGTTTGCCTGATTGGATGCAGCTGTGTGTACATAATTAGTACAAAGGATGATGGGAAGTGTAGACCAGGTGATATACAATGTCAGTTGATAGTCAATGTGGTGATAGCATGACTATCTATCTATCTATCTATCTATCTATCTATCTATCTATCTGTCTATCTACCTACCTATCTATCTATCTATCTATCTGTCTGTCTGTCTGTCTGTCTATTGTAAATTTGTTTAGTATATATATTTTTATAAATCTATCTATTATTTGTAGTTTTACGGTGTATTCCTTAAAATCTTCAGTGAAAATCCCAGTGAAAAAGTTAACAGCGAATTACATCTCAGTATTTGTTTGCTAATGTGCTAACTTTATATTGCCCCAGCTAGCACTTTACTGATGTGTTCCCACTAGCATTAGTTTGCCATTCTCCCTATGCATTCTTCATTAGCTATCTGTGACTGCAGGCTTTTTAAATTGCTTGGCTGGTAACATTATTTTGAAAGCCATCTTTCATCATTTGCATCAAGTTCATGTAACAGTAATCTGATTACAATAGCTGAGGGGGTTTTCAGCTGTTAGCGTCATTCACCCCAGGGACGCGTCTGACTCAACAAGTCCATGTTGTTGACTGATCGATGCAGTAAGTAGAACTGAGCTATATGTGATGCCACTGTTGCCCTTAACAAAAAAGAAAACATGCTACAATTATTGTAAATAACCCCAACGTTTTTTTCCTAGGGGCACAGCTTAATTCTGACTGAAATCTCTCTTCTAATCTGCAGGGATGTGCCTGACAGAATCCGGAAATTAAAGGATTACTGCTAACTGCCAAACACTGGAGATCCGGTGTGCCAAATATTTCATCAGCCCGGGGCAAAAGAGCAATCAACAGGTCCTACTTTCTCTCTGTGTTTGAACACTGGAATGTCTGCGTTTGATGGATTTATAACCTTCCACGATGGATATAACATTCTGTGCTCACAAAAAGTGGTAAACACAGTATAAACAATGCATTTTCTGAACATTTCTTGTGGATTTCTAAATCCACTAATTGTTCTGCTATGACCTCTTTTCATGGTGCGCATTCCACTGCTATAAAGAAGTCGATGATAACCAAAAAAACAAATTATGCCATTATGGCACTGCCTTTCTCCGAACACATGAACTGTGGAGGGATTTTTTGCTCCCACTTTCTTCTGTTTCTCATATTATTATCACCCTCAGTTGCAGTTAGTAGTGTGCCAGGTTTGGAATATGACTGGGGAACGCAGCCCAAACTTGTTTGCATCCCTATCCCTGCAGATGCAGACCCTAGTTGTTTCACACCAGGTGGGGCTTCGCATGGGACTTCACATGGGGCTTCACATGGGACAAACAGCAATGGACACGCCAATGGCCATGGGAATGGGCATCATGGGCCAGTTAGTGGGCTGCCAAGTAGTCACAGCAGCAGTAGCAGTAGTAATAGCCGTCATCATGGCATATCTGATGAGGCCAAAGCCACCATCCTTCACCTGAGGGAGAGCCTTGTGCGACAGAAGGAGACCATCTTGGATCAGCGAGAAACCATTCGGGAACTGACAGCAAAACTAACTCTCTGCGAGAGCTTTGGAAGGGGACACCATGATGATGATAATCACGGCCCTTCACATCACAACTCCCAGCATTCCCCACACCACTACGATGCCCACCACGCTGACCCACACTTCCCTTTAAACGGACATCGCAGTGACAATCATAGAGGCAAATCTCCATATGTGGGTAAACACAGCTTCTCCCCAGAACAGACAGGAAAGACTCTGCAGGCCCTGAAGGAGAGGCTGGATAATCTTCAGGTGAGAAGGTTTAAGCCTGTAAATAATAGTAAAAAATAACTTAAAAAAATAAATAAAAACACATATACAAACATTTGTGGTCGGTAGAAGTCTCTATGCTTATCTGCATTTAAAAAATACTATTAAAACGGGAATATTGTGGAACTATTAAAATCTGTCTACTTCAATAAATGTTAAAATGTTATATACTCATAATACTCATGTGATCACAAAGCTGCATTTTCAGCATCATTATTCCACATTGTAAAAAACAAAAAACACAATTTGTTGAGTCAACTTAAAACAATTTGTTACCTTGCTGCCTTACAATTTTAAGTTCAGTCAACTCAAATAAGTTTATTCAAGTTGAAATGTTAAGTTGTGACAACTTAGATATTCAGGTTGACTAAACAAAAAAAAAAGTTAAACTTAACAGCTGTGTTTGTTCCTCGGCTGCCTTAAAATTTTAAGTTGAATCAACTCAAATATCTAAGTTGTCACTTAGTAAAATGTAACATTTCAAGTTGACTAAACTCTTTTTGAGTTGGCTGAACTTAAAATCTTTATGGCAGCCAGGTAACAAATTATTTTAAGTTGACTCAACAAATAGTTTTACAGTAGAGTCTTCAGTGTCACATTGATCCTTCAGAAATCATTCTGATGCTGATTTGCTGCTCAAAAAACATTTCTTATCATTATCAGTGTTGAAAACAGTTGTTCTGCTTAATATTTTTTTGTGGAAACCATGATTCATTGTTTTTGTAAGATTATAAATGTCTTTACTGTCCCTTTTTAAAAAGTACAATGCACTTTTGAACATTAGTGTTTCCCCTAGGACAGGAAATATTATTCCCATGACTTTCCCAGACATGAAAAAAAATCACCATTTTAAAATAACCTGATATTTCCACGTTTTCCAGCTACTTGGATTTTGTCTTCAGGGGTTATCCTGCATGTCACAGGCTGATCTGTATTCAGGACAACTTCTCAGCATGACATAAGCTCTTTTCCCTTTTTTTGTAACGTACACTTGGGTGGCTTCCTGTGCCAACAACAGATCATTGAATACAGTTTTCCGTTTAAGCAGGCCAGTTGGTATTTGCTTTTTTCATTAGCCAGATCCCTACCATTGAGAAAGCACATCAATATAATAATGAAATAAAAAAAAGGATAAATATTTGAATAAATAAAATTTAAAAAAAAAGAACCAGCTATATTAACATGTATAACTTATATGCTTTTGGTTACAATGCACAGTTGATCAGGTACAATGGAACACTTTTATTGAATATAGCCGAGGTCTTCAACCCTGTTCCTGGGGACACACTCTCCTGAAGAGTTTAGCTACAACCCTAATCAAACACACCAAAAGCGGCCAATCAAGCTCCTCAAGACTGCTTGAAAATTGCAGGCAGGTGTAGGTTGGAAATAAACTTTCCAGGAAAGTGGGTCCCCGGAAGCAGGGTTGAAGACCTCTGGAATACAGTATGCAGTGAAACTGATGACATGCTTCTAAACCCTTCTAAGTGAGTAGTAGTGCACAAATGAACTGCTGATGAAGGATTTAATGTTGTAGAAATGTCACCAGTTTCACACTGTGCTTTACAACTCAGATATTCTTCCTGTTTCCCAAAGTGACTTAAATATGACCACAAGCTTTAGCAGAACTGTTGTTGTTTTTGAGAGGAAGTGCATGCATTGCATGCTGGTGATGGTGTTCTGCAATGTGCTAGTTGCTGCCATCTCCAATTAGCTGCATCTGCCTTGATATAAAAGTAAAGCTGGATTTGCTGCGATTAATCAGAGGAAGGAGTGCTGACAGTGAAGGAGGGGCTGTCTTGTGATGTCATAACACTAATACACTACCGTTCAAAAGTTTGGCGTCATTAAGATTGTTTATGTTTTTAAAAGAAGTCTATTATGCTCATCAAAAAGTTGCATAAAAAAAAAATTGTATATAGTTTAAAATGTAATTTATTCCGGTGATGGCAAAACTGAGAATTCAGCCATTATTTCTGTCTTCATGTGTCTAATGATTGTTCATAAATCATTCTAAAATGCTGATTTGGTGCTCAAGAAACATTTCTTCTTTCAGGAATCTTTGATTATATAATTAAAAAAAAAAAAAAATATATATATATATATATATACAACTGACATCAAACTTGTAAACAGTAGCGTATATTTAATGGTAAAAAGTTTGATCTTTTTACAGTAAACCTGGTCTGTTGTTAAAAAAAAAAATGGTATCGTATGGTTTTGGTGAATTTTCATCAATAATTTTAGCCTTGGATTTATAAAATAAACTGGTATTTATTTATAAAATACATTTTAAAATGCTGGTCAAGCTCCTTAAAACAATTGTGATAATTTCATAAAATAAGCATTCATTTGCATTGGTTACCATCGCATTGCAAACATTTGGGCCTCATTCATGAAACTCTCCTCCAGATTCAAAAACCCTTTGTATATCACGGACTTGGAAGTTAAACATGTTTATGTTAATGAATTTGAATAATTCACAAACAGGGCATGAGTGCATGCACATTCATAATTAATTTGGCTCCAGCATATTGCATAAATGCAAAAAAGACTAATAGAAGGCAAGCCTGCAACCTTTAGCCAAAAAAAGAGTAATGACTAATGCTAACAGAAAGGAGACTAGAGGCCATTTTAATGGATGTCAGTGGAGGAGAGGCTACACTATGCTAAATAAATAGCTTTTTATAGGAAACAGCTCGTCATTTAATGACAGCCTATCGGCTATTCATTTTACACTAAACAATACCTTTGGATTTAACTACTTTTAGTAAAAAAAAAAAAAATGCTGTTTAATAAGAGAAGTCACTGACCTTTTGCAACAGGTGGAATTCAGCTTATGGCACAAATCTGTTTGGTTATTAAGGCACACAAGATCCAAGTTGACCATTATGCTTTCTCCAATAAGAAGTAATACAGACTCTCTCATATCCCAATAGCAATACAGTCTCTGCTTATAGGCCATATACCTAAAAATAATATTTGGTGTCAATCAAAGAGTTTTTTGCTAGGCGCTCTTCTGATAACAGCCAGCTGGTGACGCTTGAGAATTCTTTGGTGGCACACCGCTTTGGTTGTTATGATCCACAGCAGTAATGTATTACAAGTATCTAATTTTGAAAAACATTACTGAATATAACCAGCAATATTAACTTCTCCATTAGTGTCTGGTTTTTGTATAAGTAGGATGGTTGGTCGGTGTAGTATTTGTCCCGTCCCTCCTCCATTAATTGTACAGCTGGGTAAAAAGTGAAGCAACGTGCGCTGGGTTTTGCCCAAAGTTGAACAGTTACAGTTTAAAAAAAAAAAAAGACAGGGCAAATTAACTGAAATATTATTAAGGTAATGCATCAAAATTCAGTGTCATCAGTTTTCCAAAAACAGCTCAGAATGCACTATTTACACGTAGTGGGGAGCACAAATTTCTTTCATACCAACTAATATTTTGAAAATACGAACATGAATTTGAAAGTTTACATCCGAATGGCTTTACGAAGGTTCATAGAGAACAAAAATGTCCATGTCAAAAAACACATGTCATACAAATTTGAAGCTTGGGAGTACAGATGTAAGTTTGGTATAAGACCCTTGGCAGATTTTTGTTGAAGTTTAAAAAGCTGCAAAAAAGTTATAGAGATTTAAATTTATGAAAATGATTTATGAGCAATTTTTATATAAAAGTGAGTACATCCCTCACATTTTTGTAAATTATTATATCTTTTCATGTGACAACACTGAAGAAATGACACTTTGCTACAAGGTAAAGTAGTGAGTGTACAGCTTGTATAACAGTGTAAATTTGCTGTCCCCTCAAAATAACTCAACACACAGCCATTAATGTCTAAACCGCTGGCCACAAAAGTGAGTACCCCTAAGTGAAAATGTCCAAATTGTGCCCAAACAGTCAATATTTTGTGTGGTCACCATTATTTTCCAGCACTGCCTTAACTCTCTTAGGCATGGAGTTCCCCAGAGCTTCACAGGCTGCAACTGGAGTCCTCTTCCACTCCTCCATGATGACATCATAGAGCTTGTGGATGTTAGAGACCTTGCGCCCTCCACCTTCCGTTTGAGGATGCCCAGATGCTCAGTCCATTACCTTTACCCTCAGCTTCTTTAGCAAGACAGTGGTCATCTTGGAGGTGTGATCGGGGTCATTATCATGTTGGAATACTGCCCTGCAGCCCAGTCTGTGAAGGAAGGGGATCCTGCTCTGCTTCAGTATGTCACAGTACATGTTGGCATTCATGGTTCCCGCAATGAACTGTAGCTCCCCAGTGCCGGCAGCACTCATGCAGCCCCAGACCATAACACTCCCACCACCATGCTTGACTGTAGGCAAGACACACTTTGTACTCTTTGTACTCCTCAACTGGTTGCCGCCACATGTGCTTGACCCCATATATAAGTTTATCTTGGTCTTACCTGATCACAGGACATGGTTCCAGTAATCCATGTCCTTAGTCTGCTTGTCTTCAGCAAACTGTTTGCAGGCTTTCTTGTGCAGTATCTTTAGAAGAGGCTTCCTTCTGGGACGACAGCCATGCAGACCAATATGATGCAGTGTGCACCTTATGGTCTGAGCACTGACAGGCTGACCCGCCCCCTTTACCCTATGCAGCAATGCTGGCAGCACTCATACGTCTATTTCCCAAACACAGCCTCTGGATATGACGCTGAGCATGTGCACTCAACTTCTTTGGTCGACCATGTCAAGCCTGTTCTGAGTGGAACCTGTCCTGTTAAACTGCTTTATAGTCTTGGCCACCATGCTGCAGCTCAGTCTCAGGGTCTTGGCAATCTTCTTATTGGCGATAACACCAAACTTAACACACCTTCCCCCCATTCACACCTGAGACCTTGTAACACTAACGAGTCACATGACACCGGGGAGAGAAAATGGCTAATTCGGCCCAATTTTAACATATTTACTTAGGGGTGTCCTCACTTTCGTAGCCAGCGGTTTAGACATTAATGGCTGTGTGTTGAGTTATTTTGAGGGGATAGCAAATTTACACTGTTATACAAGCTGCACACTCACTGATTTACATTTAAGTGTCATTTCTTCAGTGTTGTCACATAAAAAGCTATAATAAAATACTTACAAAAATGTGAGGGGCGTACTCGTTTCTGTGAGATACTGTATATATTTTAGAAAACATTTTGAACTCAGAAACTGATAGACAATCAAAGCTATAAATCTAAAAAGTTGTGTTCCAAATTTAAGCTTCATATCTAAGATTTTTTTGGGTGCAGTACCAAACTTTTCCCATTAGATTCCAGCAAAGCTCCGCTGACAAACACAGCTGTGGGATTTGTGATTCACAGTACAGTATAATTTCTCTCTCTCAAACATTACAGGTGCGCACAAACAAACACACAAAAATTGTGTTTAGAATACACATACAAACCAAACTCTGACATTCATACCAACATACCTTCACAATTATAGCTGCATATTTTATCCAGTTGACTCTATAATAGACTATAATTTGCATAAGCAGAAAAGTATTTACTTTATATGCCAAACTTGAAAAAATGGCACCATCTAGTCAAAATTAGTCAAAATTTTTATCAACAGAATAAAAGCCTATTATCAAATATTGCATCATTTTATAGTTAAATGACCCTAGGATTAATAATCACAGTTTTAATGGGTTTCAATGAGGACATTTTTGTCCAAAAGGTGCTGAGAGGAACTATTTTTTGTACCTAGTGTAAAATAGATTTATTAAAGGAAATGAGCGTGAAATATTAAAATTCCAATAAAAATACACCTCTGAGCCAAAAATGTATGCAGTTAGCATTAACACAGGCAAAATTATATATATATAATTATATATATTTTGTTCTTATAGGCAAGAAATTCTTCCAGTTCCTATTCAAGTTCATTAAGAGACCTTCTGCAGCGCAAGATTAACGCACTGGAAGAACAGCTCCATCATCACTATGACAGTCACTACGGTCACCATGACAGCCATCATGGATATGGTCATCACGAGGATAACCATGATCATGATGATAACCATAATAACCACCACAGTAGCCAGCATGAGGACCATCATGATAACCACGACAGCCACCAGGCAAACCATCACGATGACCATCACTCCAGCAATCATCGTAACCACCATTATAGTTATCGCCATGACCGCCACAGTGACCACCACGATGACCACCATGACAATCACCAAGACAATCATCAAAGTGGCCATGATGATCATCACGACAGCCACCACAACAGCAACAACCACCACCATGATGATCATCATGATGATGGCCATCATGGCAATGGACACCATGATGATGGACATCATGGAAATGATGATCATGTTCTCCATCCACAAACCTCATTTAAACCACCTGGGTCTAGAGCGCCTATCCGTGGAGCCATCAGCAAATTAGATTCAGTGCTGAGTAACCTTCAACACAAAACTCCAGAGCCAGGTAATATGTCCTAAAAGTAGTACAAAATAGAATTGAATTAAAAAACAATTCTTATTTTTCATGCTCCTAGAACACATTTGAGATCTGAATGGGTTAAATGCAAAAACTGCAAAGAGTTTAGTCAAATAACCTGCTTCCAGGAGAACTGAGTCTCCAACTGCCTTTTAAGATTTCAGTGGAGCTTTTAAATGTTATGCTGCTGAGAAATGCAATCCCGTTTCACAGTTTCTTATTTTCATCTCTAACAGGACCAAATAAGAAGCTCAAGAATCCTGATGCTTTTCAGATTGGCTTCCCGATGCGCACTAACTACATGTATGGGCGAATTAAGCGCACCCTTCTGAGCGAGATTTTCGCCCTCACAGTCTGTCTTTGGTTGAAAGGGGGCTCAGGTCCTGGAATCGGAACCCCGTTCTCCTATTCTGTCCCGGGCCAGGCCAACGAACTTGTCCTGATTGAATGGGGCAACAATCCCATGGAGCTGCTGGTGAATGACAAGGTAACGAAATCATCCCATTATAAAAGAGGGATTGCATAACAAAAGCTTAATGCTTTAGATTCATTAAACACAGACTTAGAAGTTTAAACTGACACAATCAAACATGTCACCACATTAGAAAAAGTAATTGTGATCAAATGCATTGTTATAAAATGCTAGACCTCACAGTTAGGAAAAGGGGTCACCAGACTTACCCTAATATTGTCCTTGTCCTGCCCTTGCAACAGTCTGCAAAGCTCTCTCTTCCTTTTGGCTTCTCAGCCATTTGCATCATCCTGCCTAATTAGTTAATGGCTTATCCGTGGTTGACGTGTGAATACGTTCTGTTTTTTAAACCGGAAGAAGACAGACCTCTCAATGACTGTTTACATGCTGTCAGCTAATGCCAGCATGCTGCTGAAGTCTACAGCTAATAAACACTAATTATGAGGCTTGTTAAACCCACAAATTCTGCATTCACACTTTTGCATATACAGTTGAAGTCAAAAGTTTACATACACCTTGCAAAATCTGCAAATTGTTTTACCAAAATAAGAATGCATGTTATTTTTAATTTAGTACTGACATAAATAAGATATTTCACATAAAAGACGTTTACCTATAGTCCACAATGCTTCACAAGGAAACACAATGCATGCACACCAAGGGTGTAAACTTTTGAACAGAATGAAGATGTGTAAATTTTTCTTATTTTGCCTAAATATCATATTTTTTTTATTTAGTCCTGCCCTTCAGAAGCTACAGAAGGTACATGTTTCCTAGAAGACAAAATAAGTTAAATTTACCCTGATCTTCAAATTCAAAAAGTTTTCATCCCCCAGCACTTAATTCATTGTGTTTCCTTCTGAACCTTCTATAATAATTGCATAGGAGTACCTCAGTTGTCCTTAGTGTAAAAAAAATGGATCTCAAAATCATACAGTCATTTTTGGAAAGGGTTCACATACACAAAAATGCTGAAAAACCAAAGAATTTGTAATACCTGAAGGATTTTTCTGAAGAACAGCGGGCAGTTTAACTGTTCAGGACAAACAAGGCATTCATGAACAACTATCACTAAACAAAAAACACAGCTGTGGATCATTCAGGTAACAACGCAGTATTAAGAATCAAGTGTATGTACATTTTTGAACGGGGTAATTTTTATCAATTCAGCTATTATTTTCTCTCGTGCAGTATGTAAATGTATTTTATGTGAAATATCTTATTCAGGTCAGTACTAAATAAAAAATAACTTGCATTTTGTACAATCCCTTTTATTTTGGTAAAATAATTAGCATTTTGCAGATTCTGCAAGGTGTATGTAAACTTTTGACTTCAACTGTATATGCGAAAGTGTGTATAACAGAATTCAATGTATTTATATTTATAATATATATACTGTATTTTTAAAAGATATACTCTGTTTTTGCCCTGCAGGCTGTTACTCTTCCTCTTTCTCTGACGGACAGTAAATGGCACCACCTCTGTGTAACATGGTCAACACGTGACGGCATGTGGGAGGCTTATCTGGACGGTGTGAAAAGGGGCTCTGGAGAGAATCTGTCCCCGTGGCATCCCATTAAACCAGGAGGAGTCTTCATCCTCGGACAGGAGCAGGTATGTCTCATAGAATGAGTCAGTTATTGACAAAACACATTCATGCTAACTTGCGACTCTCTTCTACCCAGGACACTCTGGGTGGCCGTTTTGATGCCACACAGTCTTTTGTGGGCGAGATGTCGGATCTGCAGCTGTGGTCCCGTATGCTCAGCTCTGCTGAGATCTACAACCAAGCATCCTGCTCCAGCCACCTCACCGGAGATGTCATCACCTGGAGCGAATCCATGGTGGAACTTCACGGAGGTGTCACAAAGTATCCGTTCGACCCTTGTCATTAGGGACCAAACAGAGCCTGATTCTCCATGCCTCTGCTTAAATTGCAGCTGGACAATTATGAATCCGGGTGGAAAGGCTGAGGAGAAGGAGCCTGACTGCAGCCGCTCCTGCAGGATAATAGGATTCCAGACAGGCCTACATAGGCCTCTGGCATTTAACTAAGCACTTTATTAGTTTATGTGTCTAAGAATTACATACAGCATATCGATAAGCACTTAGGATGTCAACAGACTGGTTGAACTCCATTCTGTGTTTTTGATCCACTTCCAAACACTAATGGAAGAACTTCAGTATGCTGAACGCGCAAAAACACTCCACAACAACAATTAATTACGGTTGGCATGTATTGTTACAATAAGGCGGTACAACATGGTCTATTTTTATATCTATATGATGTTAAGTGAAATTTCTTTTGGTTGGTTAGACCTATTTGTTTTTCCCTCTAGAGGGCAGCAGTGAGTTTTAAAGGCCTACTTTATTGTTACAATTCATTTATTCTGCATTTTTTTATAAGCCAGGACTTCAGTAGTTTATAACCTGAGGTGCTCTTTTAGTCTTGCAAATGAAGAATAAGTTGGAGAAAAGATAAACTTATGGTATGGTTTTTGTGTATGTAAACTTGTATTACAGAAAGGTTGAAAATGTGCATGCATCATATTGCATTTTTTGTTGCATTAGAGGTCTTTAAGTGTTAGAAAAGTTGGCATTTTGTTCATATGTGCAAGATGACAAGTGTTGTCTTTGGGCAGGTGTTGTCTATGCACACGCCACAAGTTGAAAGAAAACTGCAAGGTGTCCATAAGGGAGATTAAAGAGACTCTCTCCCTCCATTTCATAATACATAATGCACTTTTTTGTGTTTAAACACATGCATGTATAGCTTGGTATCAGAAGTACTTGTTACTGTGAATGTAAAAAGTTGATTGCACATTGCAGCTGTTATTCTGTGAGTTACACGCATGTGTTGTAGTCATTTGTTTTGATGGCAAGTTAAACAGATTTGTGTTTGATTATGGAATGATTAACTTATATACAATGTTTTGATTACAGTAACACTTATATACATTGTTTTGTGTAATGTGAAGCTGTGAAGAAAAAAAAATCTTTTACCATGCAGTTTTTAATGTTTACTTAATTTTTCATTAATAGTGCAATTTAATATAAATCCAAACCAACATGACCTAAGAGTTGATTCAGTAACAGGTGATAAAAATTATAAAAATCATCTCATCTTTGTAAATATATAGACTTTTGGCCCTAGTTTTATGGATTACATGGTTTCTATGTATAGGTTTCCAGCCTATGTGAAATTTCATTGGTCTAAAAACCATATCATCCCTCTTTAGGATGTGTTATTCTGGGCAAAGACTCAGAATTCATACCTCCAGCAGTTTATTAAAATCTTGCTTATTATTGTTATGAATTTAACCTATAATCCGGAGGCATTTTTAGATGCATTTTCACTATTAAAACCCATTTATTGTTTCAATTTTTTAACTAGATGGCCAAATGTACACACAAAGATAAATTTGTATATATTTTTTTGTTTTCATATCAGACAGACTCTTTACAGATTTACCAGTTAGATAATCTTCCAACCTGACTGGTCAGATTTATGTATGCATGCATTTGTATGCATTTGCTTGTGTGTGTGTGTTCAAAATGGACTGCATAAATCAACTGTTAAAACCGCTTAACCTCGCCTTTGGTGTATATCTGTATCCAAATGCACTAATTAGTTTTTTTTTTTCTGATATCTGTGTTTTTTTTTCTTTTCTCTTTCTCTCTTCTTTATAATATAATTTATGTATATAGCAGATATATGTATATATTAGATTTTTACTCATTATTAACAATATGTTTGGGCATGTCTTTAATGCCTTTAAGCCAAAATGTACCAGCTTAACTTGCAACATGCATGTATTTAATATTTTTAAATAAAGTATTGGTTTTCAACTAAACAAAGTGTTCTTTAAGATGACAGAAATGTCAGTTACATGGTTTCTGGGTTTGCCAAAGACATATTTTAACTATAATATATACATACATATAGGCTACTTTTGTTCCTTATTTTATTCTTTATATTTCAACTGTACAGTAACGTTTATGTATTTTATTCCCTCATTCAGGAGAGTTTTAATTATCGCAAGAAAGTTTTAGAGATGCTTGACTCCATAAACGCGCCTCTCATTACTAAAGTGAAAAGTCTAAATGGATATTCAAAATTACAAAACGTCGTTTGACGTGGCAAAAGGAAGGTGGCTGGATGAAATGTTCCCTTTTTCCGCATACATAATCAGAGGTAACCATTCGAGTTCGAGCCAATCAGCTTCCAGTATCACATTAGTGCGTCACCTGTGGTTGAGACGAGACGACAGGTGAAGAAAAACATTTAAACTTAGCCAAAATATCGATGAAATCCAAGTTAACGAAGCATCTGAAAACAAATGAGACTGAACGGCAGGGCCATATATATATAAGATGGCGTGGAAGATGCGCATAGGTGAGTAAGAAGAGGTTGGATGGGGCTCCGTTTATTTAGGCTATAAATGTTTATAATGGTTACGTTGCGACATTACACTGATTCCATTGGTGCTGACTATTTCAGCAGGGATATACTATATTTATACGTGTCTACGTGTACATATTAGTAAGGAAATATATAAAAGTCTAAAAAAAAGTTTCGTCAATTTCCTCACGTACCTGGTTTGAAATTCACTAGTCGAAAAAGTGCATATTGTGACACGTTATAACTTTGACATCACTTTAATTTACTTAAAATTTAGGGCACACATTAAAACATTTTTTTTATAAGGGCCACTTGTCAAGATGTTTAGTTATGAAAATCTTTCTTACTTTAGTAAACTGTGATTGACAGAGTTACACTTGATTACATCATCCTAGATGATGAAAGCTGTCATTCCCGAGGCTTTGCCCCCTAGAGGACGAGATCTTACTGCATCGAGACACATGCAAAAATCCAGTAAATCAAACTCTACTGCAAATGGAACCTGGGTAATTATTTGGATAACGTATAACAATCAATGTGCCAGCTTTAACTACTTTAAATTAAAAATATTTAGTTTTGGTATTCGTATTTATTTATTGGTGACATGACAATAAATAAATAACAACAATAATAATATATCCTTCTTACACTTTTGCTTTTATAATTTAGCCCGAATGACAAATCCTTCATATGGTTATTGTGACAAAGAATGCTCTTCAAGCCCAAAAATGAAAAATTCATAATGTCTATAGTGTCTGCAAATTTTGGGACTAGACACCTAAGATTGCAGATAACCAGTCGCATTGTGTCTGTCTGGCACCCAGGGGACATCAGCTCACCAGCTGGTGCCTGCAAAAATGGCCGAAAGAGAGTCTGTGAGACACCCAGTGTGTTACAGAGACTAAAATACAACACAACTGCAGATTCAGTAAAATAATCTACTATATCATCCCCAAACTATCTGTATTTTATAACATTGAGAGTGCTTTCGCATCACGTTTTGTAACAGTAGTTTCACAACACGCATTTTTCACTGGGTTCCTCACATTTAGGGAATAAACATTAAGATACCAATAAATTCATAAAGGCAAAAAGCAATTAGTCTCCAGCACTGTTGGGAGCCACAGCAGAGGTTTGCTCATGTTTAAAGGTAATGGGTGGAAGATGGCAAACGAAAGAAACCTTTGCATAAGAAATGGCCTTTGTCTGCCTGACCTTTTCTTTTCTACTTTGCATGTTGGTTCAAAGGCTTTGAGTGTCAGGGTTTAGAAAGAGCATGAATGACTCAAACTAACTGAACATGAGAAAACCTTTGACCTTTTAAGTCGAAATGGTTGCAAGTATTTTGATGATAGTGAATATAAAAATTCTAATGTGATATGTGTGTTGTAAATGGAAACTTTTCGAATATGAAATATGAAAAATAGATCAGATGTGTTTTTGCTAGTTTGTGAATAATGAAATCTTTAACTGGGATTGCTTGTTCTGTTCAACCTTTATGAAATGCTTCATAGTCAAAAAGTGCATAGCCTGGAGTGTTATTAAGAAAATTACATTTTATGAAGGTAAAAATTACAGTTTGTTTGAAAAAAATATCAAATTTCAGGATACTTTTCTGATTGACCAACCTATTTGCAGAAGCAACCACTTTAGTGGTTAGTGGGACTAGACCACTGAGGCCTCCAAGTGCCTAATGTTTACATTATGAATTTTTTATGATCAACTATTGTCAATAAATGTGCCAGTAAAAATGATTTCACAAATCTACAGTACACATTTCTGAGAGAACTATATAACAGATGCCCTATTATAATGCTAATGTTATTGAATTACAAGCTCTGACGGTGCAGTTCCACACTGCGTCCTGAGGATGGCAGAAAAGTATCTTTTTTTGAAATCCCATCGCAAGAAAAAAAAGAGATGTGAACACTTCTTGTAACACAGAATACATTGAAATTTGTTTGTCTCTTTTTTAGACTCGTATGCCTATTATACTTAAAATTAAACTGTACTTTAAAAATACCAGTCAAAAGTTTTTGAACAGTAAGACTTTTAATGTGTTTTTAGAAGTGTCTTTTGTTCACCAGACCTGCATTTATTTGACCCAAAGTGCAGCAAAAAAATAATAATAATATTTTTTACTATTAAAAATCAATGTTTGCATATATTTTAAAATGTAATTTATTCCTGTGATTTTAAAGCTGAATTTTTAACATCATTACTCCAGTCACATCATCCTTCAGAAATCATTCTAATATTATAAAAGCTTTTATTTCAGATAAATTCTTATCTTTGGATCTTTCTTTTCATCAAAGAATCCTGAAAAAAAAATTACTCAACTGTTTTAAATATTGATAATAATAATAATAAATGTTTCTTGAACAGCAAATCAGCACATTAGAATGATTTCTGAATGATCATGTGCCACTGAAAACTGGAGTAATGATGCTGAAAATATAGATATGATTACAGGAAGAAATTACATTTTAAAATATAATCAAATAGAAAGCAGTTATTTTAAATAGTAAAAATATTTGTGACCCTGGACCACAAAACCAGACATAAGTCGCTGGATTTATTTGTAGCAATAGCCAAAAATTACAGATTTTTCTTTTATGCCAAAAATCATTAGGATAACATGTAAAGATCATGTTCCATGAAAATATTTTGTAAATTTCCTACTGTAAATGTATCAAAACATATTTTTTTATAAGTAATATGCATTGCTAGAACTTAATTTGGACAACTTTAAAGACGAGTTTCTCTCTCTCTCTCTCTCTCTATATATATATATATATATATTTTTTTTTTTTTTTTTTTTTTGCAACCTCAGATTCCAGATTTCAAATAGTTGTATCTTGGCCAAATATTGTCCCATCATAACAAACCATACATCAATGGAAAGCTTATTTATTTAGATTTCAGATGATGTATAAATCTCAATTTTCAAAAATGTACCCTTATGACTGGTTTTGTGGTCTAGTGTCACATATATTATTGCAATACAATATTACTGCATTTGCTGTAATTTGGATCAAATAAATCCAGCCTTAGTGAGCAGAAGAGAATTCTTAAAAAACATTAAAATCTTACCATTCAAAAACATTTGACTGGTAGTGTAAGAAATTAAATTTTATAATCAGATTTTAAGTTTTAAATTTTTTTAGTTTTTAAGTTTTTTTTTTTTCATATTGGTGAATCAAATGTTAAAATATTAAAATATATGAGACTATTTATTACTAAATTCTGCTTAATAGCAGCAAACTTAATGAACAGAAACAAAAACATCTCATTATCATACAGACTGTAGCTAGTTCCCTTTTTTACACTGAATACATCAAATACAAAAGATGTATTTTTAAATCAGTCTCAATTAACAGCAGGTTCTCACTGTTAACAGTTTTTTGTCTTGGTAAATGGTGGACATGTTCAATAATGAACCAATACCTGCACAGTAAGCGCCCACACAAAATTATCTATAGAGAAACCATATTCTGACAAAAAGTGTGACAACTAGCCCAAATCTCCCCTTACATACAGCTTTTTTTTAGTTTGCAGCATCATGTCAAGTGGATTTTAATATATGAAAATCAACATAATCTTTTACAGTGCATAAAATTGAGATGTATATAATGATGCAATTCCCTAGCGTTATAAAATCATCCAGAGTCTTGTGACTCCTCCTGCAGTAGAATTTGGGCTGTTGTACTGCAGAATTTGATACTGCCATGACTCACGTGCCTCTTTGAGGCCTGAATAAACGCAAGTGGGTTGTGCCTAACGGTTTTCTATGGATATTCATAGATGAACAAAGAAAAAAAATAATAAAAGGTAAATATTATATACTCCCATAGAATTTTTCACACTACTTATTTGGCTCTGCAAATTCCAGGAAGTAAAAGCCGCATGGCTGCATCCAATGGAGTTTGTGGTACCCGGCGTTGCATCCATTTGGTAGCACCCGTCAGCTGATGCTCTATCAAGGTCACCCGCGCAGAGCATCATGGGCGGAGGTATCGGATGCTCTTGGTCCCACCCCACGAGCTCAATCCGCATCCCAACCGAAACCTTCGCCGAATAAGGTATTCCCGCATCACTAGGCGCTGTGACGGAACAGCTGTCACAAGGCGTGATGCGAAATACTAGACGCGGATAAATAAAGGGGCGGGGGTGAGGTTTTACGTGCGCGACCGGCGGTATTCCGTCAAAGGAGAACGTGCGGTTGGTCGTGTATTTGGCTGCGTGTGACGAATGAAAGAATACATCATTGACTGAGCGCATTTCTCTAGACTTCAGTGCCAGTGGGTCAACGGAGATACGCGCACACGCGAACGGGTGGTCACGACGCCTGAGAGAAAAGGTAACTGCAGCATCAATTGATGATATACATTTGATAATATGCAGAAGATTTACCACAATAGCCTGATGCTGATTATTGTAGTAGCCGTGTCTTCTATGATATTATTTGGCTGTGTAGTAACCTATAAATTAATTTGTCTTCATTAAGTGGAAAAGAGTAATAAACATTGTGGTGAATGTTAGTAGGCTATATAGTAGGCTATAGTTGTGTCGATAAAAATTTATTAATTTGGCGTTTAAAAGTACGAAAATATATATTTTTACACGTGTAAAATGTTTAAAGTTCAAAAGCAGGTCTGAGGTGAAGATGCTACGAAATTCACTTGCCAAAAAAGTAGAGTCAGCAATTTGAGGAAACACCTGTTGTACGACAGCTTAGTTTTGAGGTTATTTATTTAATTATTATTATTATTACTATTATTTTCTGTCTTTTTTGCGGTTTTACACTAAGCCTATAAAATAATGTCTTATCACAAAAGGTTTGGGGGAGGGGTCCAATATATAAAAAATAAACAACAAAAAATTTTTACATAGAAGTATGTTTTTTTTTCGTTCCAAAACGAAATTATTTAAAAATAAAAATTATTTTACCGCAAGTTCGACTAAAAATTTAGCCTAACTATGGCACCAGTACTCGAGTTTTGATGTTTCTTTTAGAATGAAACATTGGTGAAACATAAATACTACTCTCGTTATTTATCAATTAAATTATACATTTTAATATCATATTGGTTTATGTGTCTCCATAACGTTTGTGCTATGCTCAAAACTTAGGAGCGCTAAAGGATGTTGCGAGAGATGCTACGCAACAGATTGTTAAGAAAAAAATTGAGTGATTGTCACACTGCATAAAAGACGCTAATTGTAATGTTTTACAATTTTTCAGTTTCTAAAAGCAAAATAGTGAGAGACAGCATCGCATCTCGGGCATAAGGAGGTTGTGTGCCAAGTATCACGTTCGCTCGGAATCCATCAATCTTGGACGTTTCCACTCTGGCACGATGGAGGGGGAGAAGGTTGGTCCTTTTAACCTGTTTTCCTCAATCAATGCAAGCTGCTTTTGTGCTAAAGTATAATGATATGTTCTTACAAGACTCTACATGTATTTAAATATGACAGTTATGTATTATGCAATAGTATAAAAGGGTTTACATATATAGTAAGTCTATGTGTTGCATCTAGGAAACATGACTGTAATGAATGTAGGCCTGCTACACTATGTAGGTGCTTTGCATGATTTTGATTAACCATTTAGCTATGTGAAGTGTTTATATGTATACGTAGACTTTGCTTCAGCACTGAACATATGTCAAAGGTTAATCAATGTGATCAATCAGCAGTGTCATGCATAATTCCTGTGTGTTGCCTGTGTTTGCTGTAGTCTCATTGAAAGGAATGTCAATGCAGCTGTTACCCTTAGGATGTTGCTATGACAAAGAGGGAGTGGCTGAGATGCTGAGGATAGGATATAAAGGATATTAAGACCTATTGGGATGTAAATGTTTTGGAGAGAGAGGGGGTGGTGAGGTTGTTTGTATTGGACGTTTATTTATATCCTCTTAAACCTCACAATATCAGCAGATTTGATCACTCTGAAATAAGATTAGATGTTTTCATTCATAGCCGGCTACACATGTTAGGACTTTTCTGTCAAGGTTGTTTTGTAGCTCTTTATTTCTAAATGTGTGACCAAGAATGCATTTGTCAGATGACTTATTTCACTGAGTCATCGTGACTTGAGAGTATTTGCATGGGTGCGGAAGAGAGGGAGAGGGAGTAATTGCAATAACAGGATCAGATTAAAGGGAAATAATGCTATTGATCGACATATCTTTCAGACAGTTGGTTTTGCTCAGATAAGGCCTATTGTCGTGCAAGAAATGCCCCATGCGACCTACACAGATGCATCCGTGTCCTAGAAATACTACTGTATTTGTATAGTTTGTGGTAAACATCATACAATCCTTTGGTTTTGATATAGTTCAATAATATCTTTAAGGTCACCTGTGTCGAATGTCTGACCATCTCAGCATCACACAGCCCTTCACAATTCTCAGTGTCAGCACTGCTGTGTCCTATTGCCCTAGAAACCTGGAATCTGTAGTCGCAGTGTTGTCTTACAGCTGAAGGCTGGGCCGTTTCAGGACATGGCTGATTTGTGATGATTAAGATGAGCTCTTTAATAATATGCTGTTGGCTGCTGTCGTGTTTACATCCCATTGTTTACTACATCAATCAAAGCAGTGTAACTACTAGATCTTTTTTCATTTCTTTAGAGAATTTAGTGAAGCAAACAATAATATATGTTATTAATTAATATAAATTATATATTCTTATTCATATGGTATTATTTTTAAAGGTTATTTTCACCTAAACACACACACAAGCAAATCTAAACACTGTTCTTCTCTTTCCTTTTGTCATTTTTCTTATTTCATCTTTCTTATTTATTAATTAATATAAATTATATATTCTTATTCATATGGTATTATTTTTAAAGGTTATTTTCACCTAAACACACACACAAGCAAATCTAAACACTGTTCTTCTCTTTCCTTTTGTCATTTTTCTTATTTCATCTTTCTTATTTATTAATTAATATAAATTATATATTCTTATTCATATGGTATTAATCAAGGAGTTCACAACTACAGTTGCTGCTGATTTTATGTTAATATTTAATGTTCTTAAATAATAATTATAATAAATATACAAATATTTTGTTCGAAATATTCCAATTAATTCCAATTAAATTATTCCAATTAAAGTTAAATATAAAGTTAAATATTCCATCAAGATATTTTGTATAATATAAATGATATATTCTTATTCATATGGCATTATTTAAGGAGTTCACAAGTACAGTTGCTGCTGAGTTTATTTTAATATAATAATTATAATAAATATACAAATATTTTGTTAGAATTTGAATTGTTACAGAGAGATTTTATTCTGTCATTTTGCACATTATTGTCAACTAAAAGTGTATGTCATTTTGCTTGCTCAGAGCAAACTTGAATAAAATGGATAAATATGACATAAATATGTGACCCTGGACCACAAAACTAGTCTTAAGTATAACAGATATATTTGTAGCAGTAGCCAAGAAATCATTACATTGTATGGGTCAAAATTATTGATTTTTCTTTAATGGCAAAGAATTAGTATATTAAGTAAATGTTAAATATTCCATGAAGATATTTTGTAAATTTCCTACCGTAAATCGGTTACTATATGTCAAAAAAAAAACATTTTAAAGAACTTTATTTGGAAAAATTTTCTCAGTATTTAGATTTTTTCCACCTTCACAATAGTTGTATCTCGCCCAAGTATTGTCCTATCCTAACAAACCATACATCAATGGAAAGCTTATTTATTCAACTTTCAGATGATGAAAAATTGACCCTTATGACTGGTTTTATGGTCCAGGGTCACATATGATGAATTTTAAAGGATATTTTCACCTAAACACACACACAAGCAAAGCTGTAAATCTAAACACTGTTCTTCTCTTTCTTGTTGACATTTTTCTTATTTCCTCTGTTCGCAACTGAATTAGTGTTTCTAATTCAGTTGAACTCCCTCCAAGGCTGTCTGTTTATTTCATTCTGCAGATGTAAATCTATGAATCTCATGAAAATCTTGTGAAAGGCTTGACCTTTTTTTCAGTACTTTTCTTGGAGAAATCAGTCAAGCAAACGTTAACAAAAGAATCTAGGGGATTAGCCAGTGAACTAGGACTTTAAAGAAACACAAACCAAGAAAAAAGGATCAACACGACTCCTACAATTATAAATACAGACAATTTGTGTGTTTTTATAAATAAATAGGCTTCTATATTTTGAGAACTCTGTTTTGAGGTGTGTGTATGTCTGTATGTTCTTTAATTTTTAATGAAAATTTGAAAACTAAACTAAAATGTTGAACAACTAACCAACCTTGAACCTTTTCTCTCTTGTTTTACAGAAGCAGGTGACGTGCTACCTTATGTTTTCTTTATCGACAGCTGTAATTGGCTCCCTGCAGTTTGGCTACAACACAGGAGTCATCAATGCCCCAGAACAGGTTAGTAGGTGTGTGTATGTGTGTAGGACCAATCAAAAGTTCAAACACACATGTACTATTTAATGCAAAAATGTGTTGACCATAAGTGACAGTAAAGACATTATAATGTTACAAACATTTCTTTTATTATTTCAAATAAATGCTGTTCTTTTGAACTCTCTATTTATCAAAGAATCCTGAAAAAATTTATTATAGCTTCCACAAAAATATTAAGCAGCACAGCAGTTTTTATTTTTGATAATAAGACATTTTTATTGGTCACCAAATAAGCATTTCAGAATGATTTCTGAAGGATCATGTGACACTGAAGACTAGAGTGATGATGCTGCAAATTCATAGGAATAAATTACAGTGGGGAAAATAATTATTTGACCCCCTGCTGATTTTTGCCTACTGACAGAGAAATGATCGGCTTATAATTGTAATGGTAGGTTTCTTTTAACAGTGAGAGACAGAATAACAACAAAAAAAACACATTTTAAAACCGCTGTAAATTGATTTGCATTTTAATGAGTGAAATAAATTTGACTTAGTACTTGGTGACAAAACCTTTTCGGCAATCACAGAGGCCGGAAGTTTTTTGTAGTTGGCCACCAGGTTTGCACACATCTCAGGAGGGATTTTGTCCCACTCCTCTTTGCAGATCCTCTCCAAGTCATTAAAGTTCAGAGGCTGGCGTTTGGCAACTCGAACCTTCAGCTTCCTCCACAAATTTTCTACAGGATTAAGGTCTGAAGACTGGCTAGGCCACTTCAGGACCTTAATGTGTTTCTTCTTGAGCCACTCCTTTGTTGCCTTGGCTGAGTGTTTTAGGTCATTGTCATGTTGGAATACCTATCTACAACCCATTTTTAATGGGGGAAGGAGGTTCTCACCCAAGATTTGACAGTACATGGCCCCGTCCATCGTCCCTTTGATATGGTGCAGTTGTACTGTCCCCTTAGCATAAAAACACCCACAAAGTATAATGTTTCCACCTCCATTTTTGATGGTGGGGATGGTGTTCTTGGGGTCATAGGCAGCATTCCTCCTCCTCCAAACACAGCAAGTCGAGTTGATGCCAAAGAGTTTGATTTCTGGCTTCATCTGCCCAAAACACTTTCACCCAGTTTTCCTCTGAATCATTCAGATGTTCATTGGCAAACTTCAGATGGGCCTGTACATGTGCTTTCTTGAGCAGGAGGACCTTGTGGGCGCTGCAGGATTTTAGTCCTTCACAGCGTATTGTGTTACCAATTGTTTTCTTTTTGACTATTGTCCCAGCTGCCTTGAGATCATTAACAAGATCCTCCTGTGTAGTTCTGGCCTTATTCCTTACTGTTCTCATGATCATTCAAACTCCATGAGGTGAGATTTTGCATGGAGCCCCAGACCGAGAGAGATAGACAGTTTTTTTGTCTTTCTCCCTTTTGCAAATAATCGCACCAACTGTTGTCACCTTCTCACAAAACTGCTTGGCGATTGTCTCGTAGCCCATTCCAGCCTTGTGTAGGTCTACAATCTTGTCTCTGACATCCTTGAACAGCTCTTTAGTCTTGGCCATGGTGGAGAGTTTGGAATCTGATTGATTGATTACTTCTGTGGACAGGTGTTTTTTATACAGGTAACAAGATGAGATTATGAGCATAATCTCATCTTGTTACCTGTATAAAAGACACCAGGGAGCCAGAAATCTTGCTGATTGATAGAGGATCAAATAATTATTTCACTCATTAAAATGCAAATCAATTTATAAGGTTTTTGAAATATGTTTGTCTGGAATGTTTTTTTATTATTTTTTTTTATTCTGTCTCTCACTGTTAAAATAAACCTACCAATGAAACTATAGACTGGCCATTTTTTTGTCTTTGGGAAACGTTCACAATCACAAGGGGATCAAATAATTAGTTTCCCCACTGTACAATTTGAAGGGATTCTGTCATAAATTACTCACCCTCATGTTGTTCCAAACCCGTAAGATCTTCATCTTTGGAGCAAAAATTAAGATATTTTTGATGAGATCCGAGAGCTTTCTGACCCTGCATAGACAGCAACACAACTGACACGTTCAAGGCCAGAAAGGAAGGAAGAACAGTGTTAAAATAATCCATGTGACATCAGCTCCAAGAATCCTTTTTGTGTGCAAAGAAAACTAAAATAATGACTTTATTTAACAATTTCTTCTCCTTTCTGTGTCAGTCTTCGACTGTCTTTCATTAAAGTACAACGATGCATGTGTATGGTGTTATTTTCTTTGCGCACACACAGATGGGAGTATGGGAATTATACAGTTAACCTTTAATGAAACCTTTCAACTTTTTAGAAACTGCGGGCATTCTTTAATGCCACATGGATGGAGCGTTACGGCGAGCCCATCAAGCCAGGCGTGTGCACAGTTGTGTGGAGTTTTGCTGTGGCCATCTTTAGCGTGGGTGGAATGATGGGATCATTCAGTGTTGGTGTTATAGCCAACAAATTTGGAAGGTGAGTGGAAATTAAGCTATCTTGAGTATAATGGCAAATGTTGACTGGTTTAGACTTGGCAAGAGCCAGTGGAAGTCCTTTGCTTGAAGGCCTTTGCGTTTTAAATCAAAAGAAAAAAATCCTAAGCTTGTGACTTCTTCCATGTCATTACTCATATAGGTTTACAGCCATCAGTAAAGACACATTGAGGTCAGAGCCATGCCTTTTCTAGTACATTACATCATGGAGATAATGCTAGAGTTGTGGGTTTGAACCATTTCCCAGATCACATTATATCTATAATTTCCCGACTTTTATTTAATTTATGCATCAGTAAAGTGGAAAAAAAAATATGTACTGGGAAGTTTAGTGTAGTCATTTTTCTTTTGAGTTGTTGTGTTAGGAAACCTAATCCAGATAATACATCAGCTTATGTCAGAGTTACTCACAATGCTGCTTTATCAAGACAGTAAATGCTTCATAAATAATAAAAGCAGTTTACTGTAATGAGTAGAAGAGTTGACCTCTCAGTCTTCCTGTCTGCTTAAACACTGTCCACACTGTTAGAAAAATCTCATTCAAAGCAAGCATTCATGTGTGGTCAGTGGCCATTGTTCTTTTTCTGCAGCCTTCTTTGCCACTCTGCCTGTTTTTGGCTGGTTTTTGATTTTGTCAGCAATAGTCAAGAAGAAAAACATGCATAATGGTAATAATAGTTTACAGAAAACAGTAGCTAACTGTATATACACTTTCACATAATGAAAAACATTTATATATTAGATTATGCTCTGTATATTTATTAATGATTATAATATTGATTATGGTGCTAAATCTTAATATTTTTGAATTATTGAGTGTGTTTAAATATTTGGTTAGAGTTTGGTCTATTACAGTTTTGCACATTATTGTCAACTAAAAGTAGTATATCATTTTAGAATAGAATAAAATAAATTAATATGACATGACAAGTATTGACTTGATCATCCAAAGACATTCAAAGACAAACATTATGACTAAAACAAAGCAGGGTGTAAATCTAAACATTGTGTTCTTCTCTTTCTTGCTGTCATTTTTCTCATTTCCTCTATTTGCGGCTGAATTAGTGTTTCTAATTCAATTGAACTCCCTCCCTGTCTGTCTGTTTTTCCTTTCGCAGACGTAAATCTATGATCCTTGTGAATGTCTTGGCTCTGATTGGTGGGGGTCTCATGGGACTGTGCACTCTCTGCTCCTCCTATGAGATGATCATTGCCGGTCGACTGGTTATTGGGCTGTTCTGTGGCCTCTTCACTGGTCTCACTCCAATGTACATTGGGGAAGTGTCGCCCACTCCCCTCCGCGGGGCCTTTGGGACCCTGCACCAGCTTGGTGTCGTGGTGGGCATCTTAATTGCACAGGTAAAGCATTCTGTGTCACAGCAATGTAGTTTGTTGTATTTACAGTAGTTTTTGGATATGACCAGATGTGTAAAGCATTTTGAGAGCCTTGTGGCCTCATTATATGTTTGTGCCACAACAAAGCCTTGGGGAAATATCCCCTTCTAATTAGTTTTGATGTGCTTATGTTACATGAAGCTTCTAATTGAATCTGCTGATCCATTTTTAAGTCTGCTAGGCTAATTTATGCCATCATAACCTAATCAGTTTTTATTTGATACCTGTAAATGTTCAAGTTTCTTATAAGTCGTGTCCTTTTCAATCTAGATCTTTGGTTTGGAGTATCTGCTGGGTTCAGATAAGCTCTGGCCTATACTTCTGGCTCTAACCGTGCTTCCTGCCATCCTGCAGTGTATACTGCTTCCATTCTGTCCAGAGAGCCCTCGCTACCTGCTCATTAACCTCAATGAGGAAGAACAGGCCCGTAAAGGTAAGAAAGGGATCACAAATGAGCTTGATCTCCACTGAGATGGAGCCGTATTTCATGGAACAGCGTAGGCTGAAAAACATTTATAGTAATTTATAGCAAACTATAGCAAATAAATTTGTTGTATTGCCCTTTACTTCAATAGACAGAACCATTTTTTCTACAAAAAAATAGAAGTCAGCACACATAGGCTCCAAAAATGCAAAACAATTTAGTTGAAGAGCTATTTGGAGTTATTGGTATGATGACTTCTTTTTTTTTTTTTTTGCTTCAATAGCAAATGAAATAATCCACGATGGCATTACAAAAGAGGAAGAAAAAAATCAAGCGATTGATTATGTTAGTCAGAAGAGAGAACTCCCTCAGAAAACAGTCGCACATCGGCGTTAACCTAACCTAATTTTTTATTTGGTGAACAGCGTTTATCTGTGTGGCAATGAAGTTGTGCCAAGAGCACTTAACCTTATGTTTCCACTTATCGTTAATTATGCCTTTGAGAGTGCTGATGACAAAATGAGCTAAAACATCTGTTTTAACAGGAGCCCTTTATTAAATAACATATACAGCTTATCATTTCCTAGATCTGGGTGATTCATTTTACACCAGACTATTGTGCACATTAATGTTTAATAGCACAGCTATGTTGTAAGATGCATTTAAAAACTCAAGTTTCTAAATTTTGCCAACCTGACACCTCAAACCAGTGCCAGCTGGCAAGGAATTAGGAAACCTGTTTGAAAACAATCAGTCTTTGCAGTTATGTTTGGTGACACTAGGGGCCATATTTTAACAATCTAAGCACATGGTCTAAAACGCAAAGCGCAAGTGCACCTAGGGCGTGTCCAAATCGACTTTTGCTAGTTTAACATGGGAAAAAGGGTCGGCATACGAAAGCGATTGACTATTGATTATGACATTGTAGCCTATGCATTTGTATATATATGTAGCCTACACAATAATAATATTTTACATTGTAATCCTTTAATTTTTAATATTTGCCATGTTTATGCGCTACTACGCATCCCTGTGTGTACACAAAGCAGACTGTATGTGCATGCATAATATGACATGTTTTGTTAAAGCCATACATTTTGGCGCTCTTGCAGAAGAACATAGTAGCCGGAGCTACATTTCTCTGTTTATGTCTATGACGAGTCACATAGGTACTAGGCTACTCCGCAGTCTAAAATAGTATGAATATAAAAAATTACTGTAGGTGTACCGTAGTGATTCAGGATAAGCTAAAAACACGGTTTGGAAAATAGATTAATGATGTATTCACTATTATTATATAAATGTAGTAAATTATGAACGCATAAAAAGTTACGGACGCAGCTTTAATATAACAAATGTGCGTTTTCTTAATGTTGCAAAATGTTTTTATATTTTATATTTATATTTTATATTTTATATTACCTCATTTCATTTTCTGAGACATTGATCTTTAAAAGTAATCTGCTTGCCAATAACATCTAAGAAGCAAGCTATTAGAGAATAACTTATTCAGTGTTCTGAATTCAGAATTTATGTAAATCAGAAGAACAGTAATTACCATGTTTTTAGCTGTAGATACTGACATGACTCTCATTCTTTTTCATAAACCTTTAAATCATAAAATCATTGATATAATTTGTTGTGAAGTAAAGTTTTCTCATCTCATCAGGACCTGAGCTCTTATCATACTTTCTAAACTAGCCTGGTAAAAAGTGTTTTCTGAAAGTAGAAATGAAGGTGGAGAAACCATCCCTACTTTGATAGGGGAAGCAGAAGCTTGAGCCTTTTAAGAGTCCCTGATCTTGACAAAAGACCGACAGCAGGTTTTGGCATCTTCTTTGATGTTGATGATGTAATAGTTGCCTTTTACTCCTAGAAGCAGTGTGGCACATAACACAAAGGTTGAGTCAACTTTTCTCCATTTTAACTAGTTGCAAGTGTGATTACTATATTGCCCACACCTGTTACTTGCCACAGCTGTGTCTAAATGCAAATTATAGGAGCATCACATACTTGAAAAGCAATTATTTCTTACAATTTTGACAAGGTGCCAGTCATTTTGTCCAGTCCATTTTTGAGTTCTGTGTGACATTTTATCAAGTTTGACTTTCCTTCTGTTTTTATTTGTGTTGTTCAAGTGCAAACAAAAACAATATGCATGTGAATACCAAAACATTTGCAATTTTCTGAGAAAAGTGTTGCACTTTCTGACAGAATTGCAAGGGTGCCGATATTGTTTGCCATGACTGTAAAAATACATATACACTGACGTTTGAATAAATAGTACATTTGAAAGTAACAGTAAAGACATTAATGTTATTGTAATTAATGTGATTTATGGCAATAATTGTAAAATTAAGATTAATGTTAAGATTTGTTTCAAACAGATGCTGTTCTTATTCATCAAAGTATCCAGAAAAAATGTATCATGATTTCCACCAAAATATTAAGCAGCACAACTGTTTTCAACATGGTCAATAATGAGAAATGTTACGTAAGCATCAAATTGGCATATTGAAATCATTTCTGAAAGATCATGTGACACTGAAGACTGGAGTAATGGCCATTAAAATGGTTATTTTAATGTAATAATATTTTATGATATTTACTGCTTTTACTGTATTTTTGGTTAAAAAAAAGCCATGGTGACCATAAGAGGCTTCTTTCTGTCAGATCTCTATGGAATGTCACCAAACCTCCATTATTTTGTCCCTCAGCACTGGTGCGTCTCCGTGGTTATGAGGATGTGGGGAAGGACATGCAGGAGATGAAGGAGGAGAGTGCGAAGACGGCCATGGAGAAGAAGGTTACCATCCCAGAACTTTTCCGAACCGCTGCTTACCGCCAGCCTCTGCTCATCGCTATCATGCTGCAGCTGTCCCAGCAGCTCTCTGGCATCAACGCTGTAAGTGGCATTACCCATCATTCACTGTGCTCATTACTGCATACTACATACTACTATTTAGAATGTAAAACAGCATGTATATTGTTTAGAATATGCATACTTTATGTACAGTATGCAATAAATATGATACTTGAAATGTGATCAAAGCCAAACTTCATTATGTTCCAAAATGCAGTATCCCAAAATGCAATGTCAATGCAATTTTGACTTTACTTTTATGTTTCTCAAAGGTGTTCTATTACTCAACTGGTATTTTTGAGTCAGCCGGAGTGACTCAGCCCATTTACGCCACCATTGGAGCTGGAGCAGTTAACACTGTCTTTACTGTAGTATCTGTAAGTATTAATCATTAAACCTCATAAGAAGTCTGTGATGAGTTGATAATGAGATAATGATTAAATTTTTTTCCTTTTCTGCAAGCTCTTTTTAGTGGAGAGGGCAGGACGGAGAACTTTGCACCTTATTGGTTTGGGTGGAATGGCCATCAGCGCTTTGCTGATGACCATCGCTCTCTTATTGGTGGGTCCTGCTGTCTGTTTTCATTTTGCTGAAGATTCAAAACAGTCACTGACAATATCTGCCCATTACGGGAATGCTAATATTGTACCTGTATTTTCTTACCTTTGTCCCTGAGCAGAAGGACATTGAGGCTCTTCGATACCTTAGCATTGCTGCTGTCTTTGCCTTTGTGGCCATGTTTGAGATGGGCCCTGGACCCATTCCTTGGTTTATAGTGGCTGAACTGTTCTCCCAGGGGCCACGTCCTGCTGCCATGGCCGTTGCAGGATGCTCCAACTGGACAGCCAACTTCCTTGTGGGAATAAGCTTCCCTAAACTGGAGGTAAACCATTTGACATTACTTAAATTTACTGTATTGTTTTTTCATAGTAAATACAGTTGAGGTCAAAAGTTTACATACACCTTGCAGAATCTGCAAAATGATAATTAGTTAAATAAGAGGGATCATACAAAGTGCATGTTAGTTTTTTATTTAGTACTGACCTGAGTAAGATATTTTACATAAAAGACGTTTGATGTCCACAAGAGAAAATAATAGTTGAATTTATGAAAATGTCCCTGTTCAAAAGTTTACATACACTTGATTCTTAATACTGTGTTGTTAACTGAATGAGCTGTTTTTTTTCTTTGGTGATAGTTGTTTATGAGTCCCTTGTTTGTCCTGAACAGTTAAACTGCCTGCTGTTCTTCAGAAAAATCCTTCAGGTCCCACAAATTCTTTGTTATCTCAGGTTTTGAGATCCATATTTTCACTCTGAGGATAACTGAGGGACTAATATGCAACTATTACAGAAGGTTCAAATGTTCCCTGATGCTTCAGAAGGAAAAAACGATGCATTAAGATCCAAGGGTATAAACTTTTGAACAGAATGAAGATGTGTGCATTTTTACTATTTTACCTAAATATCATATTTTTTTCATTTAGCACTGCCCTTCAGAAGCTACAGAAGATATTTACATGTTTCCTAGAAGACAAAATAAGTTAAATTTAGCCTGATCTTAAAATTCAGAAAGCTTTAATGCATTGTGTTTCCTTCTGGAGCAGTTGAACCTACTGTAATAGTTGCATATGAGTCCCTCAGTTGTCCTCAGTGTGAAAAGATGGATTTCAAAATCATACAGTAATCAAATACACAGAAATGCTTAAAAACCAAAGAATTTGTGAGACCTGAAGGATTTTTCTGAAGAACAGCAGGCAGTATAACTGTTGTTACTATTGTTTTCTCTTGTGGACTATATGTAAACATCTTTTATGTGAAATATATCTTATTCAGGACATTACTAAATTAAAAAATAACATAATATAAATATATATATAAAATAATTTGCATTTTGCAGATTCTGCAAGGTGTATGTAGACTTTTGACCTCAACTGCGTATTCAAATTTTTTATAGAGAACCAGCTTGAATTTGGTTTTGAAATAATTTTAACCTAACTAACAGCTTTCTTAAATTGGAGGTTACACATTTAATTTAGATCAACTTATTAAATCAATTGCTGTTTCTTATTAAATCTGCTGTACAATTAATATTATGTATGGTGAACCAGCTTTTTGAATAATAGTATAATAGAATAATAGAACCTCATCACTAGCGGGTTATTGTCTGTTATCTTATTTTGTGAATTAATGTGTGTACAATGTCAGAATTAACTTCTTTCTTATTGTTTGTGAATTATAGGAGCTGTGCGGGCCGTATGTCTTCATCATATTCATGATCTTCCTCATCATCTTCTTCGTCTTCACGTACTTCAAAGTTCCGGAGACCAAAGGGCGAACTTTCGATGACATCGCCCGTGGTTTTAGCGGGGCTCCGGCTCCGACCGCCACCTCCGTGGAGGAGCCCGGGAGAGTCGCACTTCCCGCATCTCCGGTCAAAGAAAAGGTCCCATTGGTGGAAGCTTCCAAATCATCCTCGGAACAGGGTGCAGGCTCATCTGAGCAAGATGCAGCAGGTGCCACAAAGGTGGAGGAGAAACCTAGCTCAGTTACCCAGCCACTGGTTGACGAGAAATCTAATTCCACCATCTAAGAAGCGGTGTAACTACATAGCTTAATATGATTGAAGCCATGACATGTACCACTGAAGATAGAAATATAATACTAGAGATTTATTTACTCTAAAGAGATTATTTAGGGTAGACAGATTAAGAAAGGAACCACAGTGGAGCGTCACAGATCACCTAGCTATATTTTGAAAGGATACCAGAGCTCATAGTCCATGAGATTTCGTTTATTATGTAGTTTGACAACTGATGGTTTGGTGCAATATTGAGTCATGTTTTAAGGAATTGATCCTTTTATTGCTCATTTATTCCTATTTGTGCAATTTTGGTGTCATTTTAATGTGAATTATCAAATAGGACATTGTCTCCCGTATCAGATCAAACAGAAAAAGGGAATTTTTACATTTGGCCTTCATAATTCTCAGCATTTTCAACTGTCAAACCTCAATTCTTTGCTTGTAGAAAAACCAAAGTGTTTTTCCCGTTAATAATAGTTGGCGATTATCATAATCTTAAGGTTTTTTGCACTGACGATGTTTATTTTGTATAAAATATAGTGTATATAGAGATATATACGTTTTCATTACTTCAGATCACTGCTAACATTTATCATAAACACTTAAAACATATATTTAATTAGAAGATTCATTAAAAATATTTATATTTATAGAAAGTGCTTAGCTAGTAAAGCTTATGCCAAGAATAAAATCGCTAGTTTACTGCCAAAAATAATACAGACTCTTCAGATAAATAAGTCACTCATTCATTTAAAATCACAGTAAAGGGACGCAAAGTAGAGGATGCAAATGGACCAACCAGTGTTTAATGAATTGCACTGTATATACTATATACGGTCTCAATAACTAGATTTTTAGCAAATGACGTGATCAAGGAGGAAATTTGCTAGATTATGACCATTAATCCCGCTATTGAATTTCCTGTGCTTGGTGATTTAGTATTCCAGCGTTACAGATGTGCTGCACCGGCTCACTTTGAGGTTTGACAGAGTAGTGAGAGAAGTCTCACTTGATTTGAATAAATGTGTTTATAATAACTGTGGTTCTGCACTTTCCGACACTTTCTTTGAATCCCTTTCATAGAGGACGCATATAGTATTTATTTGTTTATACATTTATTTATTTTTACTTATATTAGAGACTCTTTACCAGTAATTTCTATCATGTAAGTCAACGCTTTATGCTGCCATTGCTTAGGTGTTGCTATTTTTGTCTAGATATTGAATGTGAAAGTATTTATTATTAATAAGCACATTTATAGGCCAGGGGTAATATGAAGAACTGCTTATTCCCCATTCTGATGTCTTGTGATCATGTATATGCTACACGGAGAGAAACTCCAAAAAAGACCAAGAAAGACAACATTCCTCTTGCAGTAGTGCACTGTGGTTTATATTTCAGCGGTCAAGAGTAGCTACACATTGAGCCAGCCCACTTCTAACACAAGCAAACACAACCATCTTATTAACTGTTTATACCTTTCACATACTGTACCTTTACTGTGCATAATGTACACAACTCATAGTTACTTGCTTACTGTACAGTTAGAAGAGCATCACCATGTAAATACCTATGTTTCTGTGTTGAATGGTGTAATTGATGTAATTGCTGGTCAAAAGGAGAGTGTCTGCTAAAGAGAAGTGTTGGTGTTTTGACGTTTGTATATTTTATGGTGGCTTTTCCTGATTGTGTATCAAAATCATGAGTGGTACTGTGTACAGTTGTTGTATTATTTTGTGAATAAATAGTCTAAATTATTTTGTTTCTCCTTTCTTTATGTCATTCCAGACAGACTGGATGATGATGAGATCAGATCTCTGTGTGGAGCACTGCTTGTCAGACTCATTGTGCAAACAAAAATCTCACTGGATTATTACAATTAATGGCAAAATGAATGTTTGGAAATGTAAACTGATATTTCCTACTGGCACACTACACTCTTAAGAAAAATGGTTCTATATAGTACCAGAAAAGGGTTCTTTGGCTTGTAACAATAGCAGAACCCTTTTGGTGCTAAATAGAACCCTTTTTTATAGGGTTCCATAAAGAACCATTGAAAATGCTATATAGAACTTTATAAATATAAACTTTATTATAAATAACCTTTTCAATGCTAGTTTATTTTCATTAATATTAGTATATTTATGTAATTATTAATATTATTTGAATATACTATGTATTAATTAACTGCTTTGCTTTTTACTCTTCTGTCTGGTATTTCAGTATCTTGTAGTGTATATACAACAACAAGATGTGTCAGTTATGTACTTTTTATTTTTTAATGACATGAATTGGTAGCAAAAAATGACAGCACTATAACAACAAGAAAACATTATAGATGATTTCACATTGAACATAAATGCTTAAAGAAGTAAAAATAGAATCAAAATAGTGAAATGAAGACCAGGTTCCAGTGAAATACTGTATTTTCATAATCCTCTATGATGCCTGTAAGTTCATCATTATGTGTTTTGATGTGACTGAGTGGCAGTTTCTCTCTGCAGAGAGGTTGTCGAGGTTGTAGGATGTGACAGCATCTGAAATACACAATTGAGTTTAGATTTACACTGTGTCTCCTTCCATTTGTTTTTGTAAAAACAATAAAAGAACCATAAATTAAACATTATTGTTACTTATTAAGTGGTGAAGAGGTATCCTTAAAAAGCATCCTTAACTGAACAGGGCTGGTCACTTACATGTTCTCTTACACTGAAAAGAGAAAAAGACATGATTGGAAAACAGGAACGATTTAAAAAGTAAAAAATTATAGGCATTATAAGAAACAAATATTTACCTGATAATAGTGTGTTGGCACTCTGTTGGATAACTGAACTTCAGAAGATCAGAAATGAGACAACATTTTTTCTGTTAGTAAAACATAAGTAATTTAAAAAAAAACAATATGGATACAATATGGATCTGTTACTTACGTAGTGAAGAGGATTGTCAGAGCTGCTCACACTTAAGCTACATGTGATTTAAAAAGAAGAGGAAAGAACATATTTGTTTGGAAACCAATAAAATTTTAGATTTAATTTTGTATTTAAAAGTAAGAATGAAATCATTTACCTGTTGAGAGTGTGTTGACAGTCTGTAGTCACCAATAAGGTGCTTTGACAGTTACAGATTTGAAAATCAAAAGGGCGGGAATAAAGAACCCTAACTCTAAGAACCATTTCAGCATTAAAAGGGTTCTTCAGGATGCTATGGTTCTAAATAGAACTGTTACTACATGTAAAGAACTTTCAAAGAACCATCTTTTTTTAGAGTATACAGCAAGAGATAGAAACAACTTTTCTAAAACCATTTTTAGCGCGTGAAAATACTAGTGTTCTAATAATTTTAGTCACCGCTGTATTTTGGAGTAACCTAGTAATTACTGTCATCTCAAAAAATACATTCAAGACAACTAAAGTTATAAAGATAACTGTTTATAGTCAATGTGCATATATATATAACAATGTGAATATAATAATGAGTATTTACAGTTCTTTCAGATAACAGAACTATTTAATCAATGGACTGATATTCAAATACAATCACCATCAAAAATGAGGTTCTTAAGGGGGGGCGGCTACAATGGTGTTTCATATATTCAAAGTTGTTTACAGTGTTAAAGAGTTGGATTCTCATGCTAAACATGCCAAAGTTTTAAAAAATAATTTAGACGAATGACGGAGAATTTCTTGGCCGAAAATCTTACTTCCGGTTTAGTACAAGTTTCGGCTGTTTTTTTTTTTTTTGATGTGGCTTTAATGAAGTAGACAATGGTAGAACTCCTTATATGAGCATTTCTCCCGGAAAAGCGTGCCAGCGCTCACGGCGGCTAGACGTGAGAAAGAGAGCGCGCACATCAACGAGATTCATTCTGCTGCACTCAAATGTCTGCGTATTATTGGCATGTGATCGTCGAATTTAGCTCCGCCCACGGCGCGCCTCCAGAAGCTCGGGTTTTTCCGGAGAAAATCGGAAAGCTGTATTTTTATTTTATGAATATGATAAAACTAAAGACTTTTTGGAGATAATACGGATACAGTACTACTCTATAGGTACTCAAGATTAACATGAGATTAGGTGAAACTGTGTATGTTATATACCCTTTAATCTTCACTCTGCGTCATCAAGCGTGCTTCTGGTTAACAAGAGGTAAAGAGGAACTTTCATATTTAGACAAAATACCAATAAAATTGCAATTATTGAAGGATTATTATAAAACCAACTTAAGTTTCCCTCACGGACTAATACCACAGGCTTAAAGATGTGTGGAAAACCAAATATTTAAAAGTAAACCTAATTTCGAACAAGTCAGGTGGCCATTATTTACAACTGCACTAATGATGACTAACCTGGAAAATAAAAGTAAATTTACATTAATAAATACAATATTTTAAATACATACATTATAATGCAACAGAAGAGTCTCCAGTTACCAATAAATATAACTGTTACCAATAATACACATTTTAAGTTAAATCATTTGATTTAGAGGAGTACCAGTAAACAATGTAGTCCACCCTAAATAATTAATGATAACAATAATGATAAATTTAAATCGCAATACCAGAACTATTACTAGACAGTTTGTGTGTTGCATTTTAAACATGTTCACATTGTAGCTTTCGTCTCTTAGCTGCATATTTGTGAATATGTTACCCTGGAATACAAAACCAGTCATGAGGGTCAATGTTTTTACCTTTTTTTTTTTTTTAAATAAATGAATAAATAAGCTTTCCATTGATGTATGGCTTGTTAGGATATTTGGCTGAGAAACAACTATTTGAAAATCTGGAATCTGAGGGTGCAACAAAAATCTAAATATTGAGAAAATTGCCTTTAAAGTTGTCCAAATGAAGTTCTTAGCAATGCATATTACTAATCAAAAATTAAGTTTTTATATATTTACGATTAGCAAAATATCTTCATGGAACATGATCTATACTTAATATCCTGATGATATCCTGATGGTTTTTGACATAAAAGAAACATTTATCATTTTTACCCATACAATGTATTTTTGGCTATTGCTATTTAAGACTGGTTTTGTGGTCCAGGGTCACATATGTGTATGACACACACAATCTTCCGCTATTACATATTTTACGTAACATCCCCTTGTTTTTCCCATTTGTGTTACAATTACGCTTTTATCCTTTATCCTCAATCAAAATCCCTGAATAATAGCACATGCTTGCTTTCTGTAATCCTTTGAAAGTGCTAATCTTAAATCTTGACTGTTCATGTATTCATGGCTAATATGCAGCTCTTTTGACGAGTCTTGGATTTGACTGACACATAAAAGGGAACATTAGAGCACAGCATAGTTGACTGATTCTCCATAGCCCGCTTCCCGCATATATTTCTCCATGTTCAGCGGCTCAGACACTCGGAGCACTGCCTGATCATTGGCGCTTCTCTCTCCTGATTGGAGCTTTCTGATAAGCTCAGCCAATGAGACACGATCCTTTGGTTTCCACTGACAGCAGGATTTGATAATAGAGTATCTAGAGAAGAAACAATAAAGGAAAAGATTTGTTGTTGATTTTTTTTTTTTGAAGTACATGTTTTTTGGATAAACATATTTACTGTATATGTGTGTGTTAAGTGACATACAGTGTATTAGAGCAATTTGGTGGTCTCTTTAGTGTGTTTACTCTTTGTAAATGCTGCAGAAGTTCGCTGGCCATGATGTTGGGAAATGGTGGGTCTCCTGAGATTAAAAACAATGAGATAAAGAGCTTTAAACAGCTTCATAATTTGATTAACCTTGCAGCTGCAGCTGCCCTAGAGATTTTATAATTCTGGATGACAGACACACTCACCTAATGTCACCATCTCATACAGCAAAATGCCAAAGGACCATCTATGGAGGATCAAATAGAAATGAATGCAATGTCAAGATTAAAGGTGAAACTGAAAATGCAAATAATCGAACAATTATTACAATAAACTCACACGTCACTGCTTTGCTGGAGAGGTTGTCGTGCTAACACTTCTGGAGCTTGCCACTTTCTCATTTCCACATCTTCCACAGCTTCTACAGAGCCTGTACTCGCTTTACTGCGATATGCCGGACCCAAACCCCACAGCTTGACCGACAGGTCCTGACCAACCAGGACGCTTCGAGCCTTGACATTGCCATGGATGTAGTTCTTACTATGCAGATACTCCTGTGGTTTCAGAACAGATTGTTTCAGAACGAGAACGTGATCTTGGGTGTGACAAAGTATTTATTGTACACTGTTATTCATAAATGCTTCGGTTAAGTGCTCATAACTGGCCATGATTAATTAATGCCAAAGCCAAACAAACTAAAAGGCTGAATGATTGAAGTTGCCAGTATGTGCGTGCCTGGCGTGGCTTATAAAAACTGTCCATTCATTAATACGTTTATACATTGCTGCCAGGCTTTTGTGATAGAACAGATTTTTCAATATGATTGTATATCTTGCAAGCTGATTTGTTATCTAACCAGAGCAGATGCAATCTGAGCGCCCATGGTAAAGATTCGTCTTTCAGTCATGTCACACGGTGACTCCTGACCTGTATGGTCCTGTGAAAGAGATTTACAGGCAGTCAAAACAAAGGTGAGGTTTCAAACTGGTAGTTTAATCAATCCATTACAAATGAGATCATCAGGAATGACACAGCCTCTGTGTTGTGCACTCTCAGATGACCTCAGAAGTGCAAATAAATCAGTGCAAGAGTTTAGTGTCATATTTCTATCAGAACTGGAGCTTTGAGACTTTTAGTTCATGTTTATTCCTGTGATGGCAAAGCTATATTTTCAGTCATTACTCCAGTCTTCAGTGTCACAGTGCCTTCAGAAATTCTTATAATATGCTGATTTGCTGATCGAGAAACATTTCTTGCATTTTTGTTCAATAAAATTATTGCTACACTCTTATAAATAAAGGTACTTTAAAAGGCTCTTCACAGATGCCATAGAAGAACCATTTTTGGTTCCACAAAGAACCAATAAGTCAAACGTTCTTTAAAGGGGGTCCAATGTAGTTTCATGCATGCTAAGTTATTTACACTTATAACAGAGTATGTCTGTGTGAAACACACATTTTGGGGTTTCTTACAAGTTTCGGAACGTTCTCTTTCTCTTCATGGCGTCCTGGAGGGCGGAACTTCTTGTATGGACATTTCTCCTGGAAGAGTGCGCCCGCGCACACCTAGACCACAGCGAGCGCAAAAGCGCGCCCATCTGGTGTGGATGTGCTACTGCGCGCCGGGACTCAATCGGGAAGAATGTCTCTCAAGAAGTTTGGTTTTGGTTGTAAGGCAAAGATAACCTTAATACGGAAAGGATGGAGCGGTCCCACCTATAAAGGATCCCAGTCATGATTTAGAACTGCAGATGGTAAGTGAAACGCATCAAATGTATGTGTTTTTATTAGCAATCGCCCTGCCAGTGCTCCTTAATCTTTAGCTCCGCCAACGGCGTGCCTCCAGGAGCTCTGTTGTTTTCGGAGAGAATCGTAAAGCTGCACCTTTCTTTTGTAAATATGATAAAACTAAAGACTTTTTGGATATATGAAGGATGCAGTACTCCATATGTACTCAAGATTAACATGAGATTGGATGAAACTGTGTGTGTTATGCCCCCTTTCAAGAACAATCTCTTCTTACCTTTTTATAATTCGAAGAACCTTTTTTAGCCACAAAGAGCCTTTTGTGAAACAGAAAGGTTCTTCAGATGTTTAAGGTTAATTATGGAACCATTTAGACAAAAAAGGTTATTTTATGGCATCATGAAGCACCTTTATTTTTAAGAGTGTAGGTTGAGAATATTCTTTCCCTAGTACTGCTTGCCTTTTATTAGCAACGTAGCAAGTTCATGTTCATGTTCATGTCCCTTTTCATATTTTCCTACGCCCAACTTCCTTTTTTCATAAAGAAATATGTCAACACATGAAACCTAAGTTAATCTAGCTAAGCTAGTTTTATCTTTGTCCCTTGCAAGACTGAAAATGAAGCATTACTCATGTACCTGTCTGCACCTCCACAGGAAGTTCAACAGGTCTCGATTTTCCAGCTCCTCTACCGCAATTATCAAGGGTGTACGCACACTCACTACCCCCAGCAGTCTAGGCAACGATGGATGCAGTCCCAACTCTGAAAGAAAGTGGGCAAACCCCAGAAAAGACTGGCGCTCTCTGGCATTGGCTGATTCTGCATGGAACAAAAAGTAGAATAAAGTAAGATTTTGTCTGTCTGGTTATCTACAGTCAAACCAACATGTATTCAGACACCTTCAACATTTCTCACATTATCAGTTTATTCACTATAGTTTAGAAAATGGTAATAAAATATGACTAGAACTCAGAGTTAAACTGTGTCAGAACAAATTCATCTTGATAATGTCAGATAACTTTGATAGAAAGGTATGTAATGGATTACAATCATCCAAAAAATCATACAAGTTAGTAGTAGTTAGTATGACGATATTTATACAACTATGAATACTTCGTTGACCAGTTACCAAGCAATGCTTAATTTTGTTCAGTCTGTGGTGTAAAAAGTTCCCATTAGCAATTAAAGAAAAAACACTAGCAAAACATGGTGAGGTCAAAGTGTCTGAATAATTTTTGGTCCCAAATTTTGATCAGTTTTACTGGTAACCTACTGTATGAAGACTTCTTGGGTAGAATATGTCACAGTTTACTTTATTTTGCTATCCTCACTTACATAAATAAACTATAGTGTCCTGCACCTACTAGCAAAAAAATATTAAAGAATTATAACAAAGTTTATCTTTCTAAATATCTATTTATCTGTCTGTCTGTTTTCTGTCTATTTACCTTTCTAACTTGCTGGCCATAATGGTGAGGTTTTGTAGCTCATCCTTTAGAGAATCAAACCTGCAACCTTCTGGTTGCAAACCCTGAGCTTTAACAACAGATGAGGTGGAATTCTACCACTAATTCATAATAAAATGCACTGTAAAATGTTTTGTTCTCTAACCATGTGCTTTATTGTGACAAATTAACTGGTTTTTATAGAAGATTAAGACTGCAAAGATAGACTGAAATAGCTTTATTATTTTATTATTATTATTATTATGAGTCCAACCCAGTGTTGTTATTGATAACCAAATTTAAAACGATTAAAAATAGTTGTATTAATTAAAATAAAGCTAAAATAATTAAATATAAATATTAGCTGAAACCTAAAAAAATAAGTACTAAAATTACTAAAACAAAAATAAAAATGAATTAAAACTAAATAGAAATGTATCTAAAAAACTGAAAATTTAAAAATACTCTAATAATATAATATATAAATAATAATAATAATAATAATAAAAAAGAATACTTTTCCAACCTTACCTTTAAGCACTCGTAAAATGACTGGCTGTCTGTCTATGACAGCTCTGTGCAACTTGACTGTGTTGTCTTGTTTCACTGAGAAGGTGAGAGGAAGTGGAGAGACCAGCTGAAAGAGGTCTGGATGCCTCTCTGTGGTTTGCTGAGGTACTGCAGGACTTGAATTCTGCATGTCATGGTGAGGTTGGGCTGTCATGGGAATAACCTCATGTTCCAATGGGTTCAGCTCCGGCGGAGCTGTTGTTGCAAAGTAATTAAAAAATTAAGAGAGATAAAAAAAAAAGTTAAATCTGGTGTATGTTCTTTCAGTATAACCTATGAGAAAGGCCTTTTAATAAACACTTTGATAATTACTGAACAAGATAGATAATCTATTAATAAACATTGTGATCATTCATAAAGGGAAACCCTTTAAATAAACATAGTGATCATGCATGGTCAGGAAGGCTTATAAATAAGCATTTCTATCGTGCATGAACCGGAAGACCTTTAAATAAACACAACAAACAACAAGCGACTTGAGTATTTAGTGTGTAACAAAGTCAGATGCCGTAGCTACCGTCAATGCCTTGCAGGTGCCGTCTGTTGCTGTTACGGTGCCTGTATGTGTTATGATGGTGTTGTGTGTCGTCTTTTTCATTTCTGTGGTGGCCATAACGATGTGAAGGCTTATGGGAGCATTTGAGTACAAACAAAATGATCAGTGTGACAAGAAAAGCCAGGTAAAACAACACCGGAACGATGATCAGTTCCACTTTATAAAAAAGCACCTCTGCAAAGAAAATAGAAACACAACGGGATTACAAACCTGAATTCCTTGTGTCACATTAGCATGTTTTACTCACAGATTGAGGGAATTTAGTATGTAATGCAGTGAGACATCTAATCACTCTCTCCATTGGTCAAATCTCCTCCCATTTCCTTTACACCAATGAAACATGCAGAGCTCATTGATGATGAGGTTTTAAAGTTGTAGGTCAGTAATGTTTTTCTCTGAAACAGTGACTGTGATTATAGAGTGATTAGATGTTTCACACTTTTGACCCTCTGTCCTGTATTTGTGATTTTTTTTTTTCTCATCATTTTATGTGATTGCTTATCATCTTATATATTTATGAAAGAGAGAGAAGGAGTTTTATCCTTTATCCTTTAAAAGTTTTATCCTAATTTATCCATTTCTTATTACTGGTGTATTTTTTATTATAAAGGTCTAAAAGCAGCCTAATTATACATGGGTTTCTTAAAATAATTTAGTTGACTAGTGGTCCAGGTAACTTGCCCCCTAGTTTAAAAAATCTTGGTCACTTTCAAAAGATATCTACGAGTGTGTAAACTGTCAAACTGAAGAGATAATTATTGTTAAAGAAGTGAATGTTCAAGAATTTGGGAAAAGTGTAATTAAATATTGAATGAATAGTCATAGATGGGAAAAGTGTGTTTTGATTTTTTTTTCTAATATTAGATCATTCTAATATGCTAAGTTGGTGCTTTTTTATCATCAGTGTAGAAAACAATTGTGTTGCTTAATATTTTGGTAGCTAAAAGAAAATTAAAACAAAAGCATGGACATCACTGGACAAACTGTCAAACAGGGCGCTCAGCAAAAAAATAAAAATAAATATAAAAATATTTATAGTGAAAACAGACTTCATATTTTGGTAGAAAATATTTGGTAGAGTTTTTTTTTCAGGGTTCTTTGATGAATGAATATGAAATAAAAACTGTCTTTAGAGTCTTTACTGTCACTTTTGCTCAATTTAATGCATACTTTGTAAATTAAAAAATAAAATTCTTATTACAAAATATTATTGACACTAAACTTTTGAATGTTAGTATACAGAGACTAAAGCTAATAAATTAAAGAAAATACACTACTTACCACAAAGACTGCCTGGTACGCATATAAATGTTGCATTAGTTGAATTAGACATACTGTAAAAGGACAAATATATATATTAATGAGCTATGGCAAAGCACTAACTTCAAAACACTACATGTAAACTGATATCCAGTATATCAAGTGCAGTGCTATTCACATGCATCAGCTTATGTGTTTTATGAGTGTAAGGATCACATCTCTAGCATAATCATGCAGTGCATGTGTGCAGTTTGGCAGCTCTTTGAAAGACATAAAACCAGACTTGGTTGATTACCCATGTAGTTTTCTGCATGTGCTTTGCAAGGAATATTTTTTACTTTTACGTTTCACAAAGCTTTTAAGTATCGATCATAAAGCTATTTTAGCTTTGTTTTGATTGTCTCTGACATTTGTATTTAGCAATGAAACATGTAAGCACTTGTGGAATTCTGTCCTATTTGTTATAATGTCATCATGACAATGATGGAACTTTTGCCTCTATAAAAAACACTGGCATGAAAAGAAAGATCTACAGTTACAGCATTGGAATTTGTGATCAATGGTTAAAGGGGTCCTTTTATGCTTTTTCACTTTTTGAATTTAAATCAGCGTGTGGTGTGTATGTTCGTGCATTAAAAAGATCTACAAAGTTACAAATCTCAAAGTCCACTCCAAAGGGAGATATTTCGTTTTTTTTAAAAATCCCTTTTCAAGAACTACAACGAACGGCTCATTTGGACAACAAGCTTTGTTTTATGGATATTATGATGTCATAACGTGGTCCATTAGAATATGTTAAAATAAACCCCGCCTACTGAAATTTGAATGATTGCCATGCAGCCGCTTTTAGGGTGCTTCAACGATCCGCAGTATGGGGGGCCAAACACATTCCGAGGCGAGGCTGATATAAACACAAGCACTGACTAGAGTAGCCGCCGTGATCGGATCCGGTGGCCGCAGCCGTAAGGCACCGCAAAAGTGTGCAGTGCGTGGTAAGAGATTTGTTCCTTATACAGTGTAAATAGCTTCACTTATAAGGGGAGTGTTTTTTAAAAATGCATATACTTGCACTAGATTAGGCTAGGCTAATCAGTGATGTTATTTGATAATGTTAAAGTTCTCTCGTTTTCTGTAGCTGTTTTTTTGAATAACTAAGGACATGTAAGCATCATAATTAGTAACTTACAATGTTGTTATACTTTATTCAGTTGTTGTCATGTTAAATACAAATTAAGTCATATTAAAAACAGCCTTATAGCCTAATGCTGGAGCTGGTTTCAGGCAATGAAAGTATGTAAATAATTTAATAAATTAGCACAATAATATCATGTATTGGCAATCTGGCAGGCTGACGATAGGACCCAACACTACTGTAGCATTAACTATATCTTCATATATCCTTAACTATAACCAGGTTAAGCTTGATGCTTTGGCAAGGGTCGTGACAGTACTGAAACACAGTCTAACTGTGCCGATTACAGCACAGAAGCTAACTAATCAAAACACACTTCGTTTTTCAGAAGGCGAGCATTCCTCAAACCCGAAACTAATCGAGCCATTTGTGCCAGTCTGGGGAGAAAGCTGTTGTAATAATGTAAATTATGTGAAAAATAATGTGTTTTTTTGAACCACCATGTTCTAGTACATTCCCAAAACACAATCAAGACTTTGTAAAAGAGCATAATAGGACCCCTTTAAAAAACAGATTTTAATTTATCAAGATTATCAAGAACATCAATGCACGTACAGTATAAAAACATTACATTATGATATTGTCACACCTTGAACACTCCCACTACTGATCATCCTTTGTCAGCACATTCTTTCCGTTTGACAATGACATCCTTGAGTTTGCGTATGAAACTAGCAGACATTTGCTCAACCGGTTTATCTGCATTTCTATCTTCACATTAAAAACTCACAACAAACTTCACCACACACAGGAGCCAATGTGAGCTCAGTATAATGCAAACATCCACTTCTTGATTTAACTAGAACTTAGCAAAAATGTGCCTTTCAAGATTCAGGTTTTCTTGCGGTGTGTGTGTATATATACATATGTGTGTGTGTATATATATATATATATATATATATATAATATACAGACACACACATATACATATGTACACATGCATTCATATATACATATATTTATGTTTATTTTGTTATATATATATATATATATATATATATATATAGTATAATTTTAAATAATATGTGTGTATAAATGTACATTGTTAGCATAGTAATGAACTTACATGTCATCTTCTCTGTGTGTGAAAAATGATGGAGCTACTTCTCATTTTCCAAACTTGGTTGTCTCCTTTTGTCAGAGGCTGTTTTGTTTCTATTCGCTGTTTGACAACTGGTGTTTTTGCTGTATTTTATTCTTAAAGTATCATCATCTTGGTCTCATCTCTTCGTTTTCTATAAGTGCTCTCTGTCTTTGCTTTCTGTCATCTACCTACATTCTTGCTGCCACACCCACATTTCACAGCTGTTTCTTTAAGCTCCGCCTTTATCTGAGTTTCTGCCATGCATCACTGCACCACAGACAGTTGATGCAATGAGACTGGCTCAGTTGTCATATGCTTCTTCTGTGCTGATGGCCTTGTGGGCAGTGAGCCAACAAAGTTCCCAAGTTCGAATCCCACTTTGAAGACCTTTAACAATCCCATCCATCTCTCTCTCCCACTTTGCTTCCTGTCCACCTACTTCCACCTAAATGCCAAAAATATATCTTTAAAATTTACTCACCTTCAGGCTATCCAAGATGTACACTGCCATTCAAAAGTTTGGGATCAGTAAGACTTGTAGTCTCCTATGCTCATCAAGGCAACATTTATTTGATCAAAAAAATAAATATTGTGAAATGTTTATACAATATAAAATAATGGTTTCTATTTTAATATGCTTTAAAATATTATTTATTCCTGTGATGTGAAGCTGATTTTTTTTATCAGTCTTAAGTGTCACATTATCCTTCAGAAATCATTGTAATATGCTGATTTATTATTAGAATTATCTATGTTGTGCTACCAAATATTTTTTTATAACCTGTGATACTTTTTCAGGATTCTTTGATGGATTAAAAAAAGTTAAAAAGCTAAACAGCATTCATTCAAAATAGAAATCTTTTCTAACATTATATATCTTTGCTATTACTTTTTATCAGTTTGACACATCCTTGCTGAAAAAAAAAAACGGAAGAATGAAAATGACACCAAAACCTTTAAACGGTAGTGTATATTGTTAGAAAAGATTTCTATTTTAAATAAATGCTGTTCTTTTTAACTTTTTATTCATCAAAAAATCCTGATAAAAATATCACAGGTTCCTAAAAAATATTAAGCAGCCCAACTATTTTCAACATTGATCATAAATCAGAATATTAAAATGATTTCTGAAGGATAATGTGACACTGAATACTGGAGTAATGATGTTGAAAATATAGCTTTGATCACAGGAATAAATTTAATGTATATTAAATAGAAAAATGTTATTATGCATTATTTATTTTTTTTTTATTATTTTTGATTATTTTTGAGCACAAGAAACTTCTTTAAAAAACATTACAAATCTTAACCTTAATCTTAATCTAAACTTTTGAACAGCGGTATAGATGAGTTTGTTCCTTTGTCCGAACAGATTTGGAGAAATGTAGCATTTAATTATTTTCTCGCTAATGGATCCTTTGCAATGGATGGGTGCCGTCACAACAGCTGATAAAAACGTCACAATAATCCACAAGTAATCCACACAATTTATGAAATTATAAACTGCATTTTTATAAGAAACAAATACATCATTAAGAAGTATTTAACTAAATGACAAGCCCTCTATTCATAGTATTGCTTTCTCCAAAGAAAAAAGTCATCTCATCTGAATCTAGAGAGAAATATGCACAGATCAAGCACTGTTTCAAAGCAAAAATTGGACTTCACAAGATTCACAAATTTCACTTCACAAGACGTTAATTGATGGACTGTTGTGTGTATCGCTTGTAGGTTATTGTGATGTTTTCATCAGCTGTTTGGACTCTTATTCTGACGGCACCCATTCACTGCAATAATGCAATGCAACATTTTTCCAAATTTGTTCAGATGTAGAAACCAACTCATCTACATCTTGGATGTGTTTGGAAATATCCTGAACACTTGAGAGTTGAATATGGTATACCGTAAGCATGTTTTAAAAATGTTTTAAAACTATTGAATTTGTGTCAGTATTACCATTATCATACTAGATGCTAATAGTTCTATAAATACTATACTCTTCACATGATCCAAAACTGTCTCTGTGTCATGAAGTGTATTGTTTAACATTCTCTTAATCATCACTGATGAAAAGGGCGAATCAGAGATGGCACTGACTGATTTGGTCCTCCCTGTGCTGCTGCCCTCATCATGTTTCATGGAGGACGGGGAGTTCCCTCAGCCACTCAAACCCTCACTGTGCCCCCTTCAAAATGAACAGGTGATCAAAGTCTTAGTTTGTTGCCAGGGGCGACAGGATTGGCCACTATTAAACAAACCGGCCCTGCTAATGAAGGGCCAGATGGGTTTAGTTTGGCATCTACGCTCTCCTTGTAACTCACAACCTCTCACATGCGTGCATAACACATGTATATTTCCTGAGCACAAGCACGTCCACATACACACAGGGCTTAGTCAGGCAACTGGACTGCTGTGTTGCACCACATGAGAAGGTGTGTGAGAGAGAGATGGCTGTGCATGTGTAAAGCCAGGAAAGAGCTCGAGCGACAGAACTTGCATGTGCCCTCTCTCCCTCAGTCCATGCCACCCCAGGGTGGGAATGCTAAGACAGACAGGCGGTTTATTTTTGGGTCAGTGACAGTGTGTCAATGGCCGCAGATGCGTCGCAAAGGAAGGCTCTGAGATACCAGCAGACTGTGGTCAGTCACTGTCTCTCTCTTGCTGTCTCTCTATCTCTCTCGCCCTTTCTCTTTCTGCTCTTTCTTCTGTCTGGTTACTCTGTCTGGTTAGTCTGTTGTGAATTGCTGTTCTTCTGTCGTTTTAAATCGTATGAGCTCGGAGATGTTGCACAATCTTTGCATGACGTGTGTATTTTTGTCTGTACTGACTGAGTCACTGTGTTGAGCGCTGAGCTGCAGAACTCGCGGGAAAGTGCAACAGGAGTTAATCATTTTCCTCCTGTCATTTTTATTCCATCTCTCAATATCATATAGGCTTCTGAAGTGTCTGTAGTGCTATTATTGTTTATCTGAATAAGCTTGCACTGCAACTTCTTTAAGACAAAAATCTGTACTATGACTTTAAACAGGAGGCTGATTAAAAATGAGCGATTCTTGGATTAGAATGACTATGCAAAAAATAAATGTTCTTTCATAATAATTTAAGTTTAAAATGATAGATTATAATGAATTAAATTTTAAATCCTCTGCAATTCACTTTTTCTAACAACTTAAAAAACAAGTTGGCAAAAACCATGATCAGATCTATTTTCAGGATGCTTTCTAATTTTTTTTTTTTTTTTTAATTACACATAGCAGATTTTCTAAGATTTAAAATCAAGAGACTTTATTTGAAAAGTATGGGGTTGGTAAGATTTTTTTAGTGACATTTAAAGCCTTACCATGGCTGCATTTTTTATTTTTATTTCTCCAAAAATACAGTAAAAACAGTAATATTGTGAAATATTATTACAATTTCAAATAGGTGTTTTCTAATTTAATATATTTTTAAATGTAATTTATTCCTGTGATGCAAAGCTCAATTTTCAGTATCATTACCCCAGTCCTTAGTGTGACATGATCTTTAAGAAATCAATCTAATATGCTAATTTAAAAACACAAGTTGACAACAACCATGATCAGATCTTTTTTCTGCATGCTTTCTATTTTTTTATTTACACATATTAGAGGTTTCATTTTCTAAGATTTAAAATCAGACTTTCTTAGAAAAGTATGGGGTTAGTAAGTTTTTTAATGCCTTGATGACATTTAAAGCCTTACCAAGGCTGCAATTTTTTTTGCAAAATATTGGGAAATATGATTACAATTTCAAATAGGTGTTTTCTAATTTCATATATTTTAAAATGTAATTTATTCCTGTGATGCAAAGCTCAATTTTCAGTATCATTACCCCCATCCTTAGTGTCACATGATCTTTAAGAAATCATTCTAATATGCTAATTTAAAAAACAAGTTGATAAAAACCATGATCAGATCTTTTTTCTGCATGCTTTCTATTTATTTATTTTTTTTTAATTACACATATTAAATGTTTCATTTCAAGATTTAAAATCAATAGACTTTATTAGAAAAGTATGGGGTTGGTAAGATTTTTTTAATGCCTTTAAAGCCTTACAAAGGCTGCATTTTTTTTTTTTTTCAAAAATGTAGTAAAAACAGTAATATTGTGAAATATTATTACAATTTTAATTAGGTGTTTTCTAATTTAATATATTTTAAAATGTCATTTATGTCAATTTTCAGTATCATTACTGTCAGTGTCACATGATCTTTAAGAAATCATTCTAATATGCTAGTTTAACTTATTAATTTTATCAGTTTTGTGCTGCCTAATTTTTTTTAGAAACCATATAGATTTTTTTTAAGATTTATTGAATAGGAAGAACAGCATTTATTTGAAATAGAAAACTTTTGTAACATTATGAATGTCTTTACTGCCTCTTGATAAATTAGATGCATCCTTGCTATTAAAGGGTTAGTTCATCCGAAAATGAAAATTCTGTCATTAATTATTCACCCTCATGTCGTTCCAAACTCGTAATCTTCAGAACACAAATTAAGATATTTTTGATGAAACCCCAAGAGCTTTCTGAGCCTGCATAGACAGCAACGTTCAAGGACCAGAAAGGTAGTTGCTAAAAATGTGTTATTTTTGTTTCTTTGCACACAAAAAGTATTCTCATAGCTTCATAAAATTCAGGTTGAACCACTGATGTCACATTGACTATTTTGATGTCCTTACTAACTTTCTGGGCCTTGAATGTGGTAGTTGCATTGCTGTCTATGCAGGGTCAGAAAACTCTCAGATTTAATCAAAAATATCTTAATTTGTGTTTCAAAGATGAACGGAGGTCTTACAAGTTTGGAATGACATAAGGGTGAGTAATTAATGAAGTTACTAAAATTTTAGGGTTAACTCATACTCAAAAAAAAAAAAAAAAAAAACGTACCCTAAACTTTTGAACGATAGTGTAAGTGGAAACCAAATCATAGTTTATAAATGTCTTTCTTAATCTCAGTCATGAAGAGACCATCAGTGTGTTCCCTTGAGCTCCATAACATCTGCTGTGATTGACTGTCTGCTGTGATCGCTGCTTTAACTGAAAGGGAGATGAATGAGTTTGAACGTTAGTGTTTAAAATGGCGGTGATACATCTTAATTAGAGTGTACTATAAACAATGTACTATTGCTTTTTTATGTAATCAGTTGAAGCCATCTTTTGTGAGTCGTGTCACTGTGATTTATTAAAGTGTATGTAACATTGATTAAATAAGCAAGAGAAACCGTGTAAATGTTCAATAGGTGTGTTTTGGGTTATGGGTCACCAACAGAATGCTTCACTGTTACATTGATTTGCAGCAACAAAACAGTCAGTATTTTTGTGCAATGTCTTGGGCTGATCATACGCAGGGCAACTTTTTGGCCAGTTTGTTACCCATTCTCAATGGGAAAGTGCCCAAGCAGCATCAGCCTTTGAATGATAATCAGCAGCCTTAGAAGTTCAGATTCATGCAAAATGAACATATATTTGACCAAAATTTTTGGTCATCTTGCGAAAGTCGAATAAATAAGCTTTCCATTGATGTATGGTTTGTTAGGATAGGATAATATATGGCAGAGATACAACTATTTGAAAATTTGGAATCTGAGGGTGCAAAAAAAATCTAAATACTGAGAAAATCACCTTTCACTTTACTTAATATCGTAATGATTTTTGGCATAAAAGAAAAATTGATAATTTTGACCCATACAATGTATTTTTGGCAATTGCTACAAATATATCCGTGCTACTTGCGACTGGTTTTGTGATCCAGGGTCACATATTCTTTGCAGCGATAACCAGTGAGATTGTAAGGTTTTATTAGTCATCTGAAATAGTTGGTTATTGGGCTGCAGAAGGATTAATCGCGATTAATCGTATTTAAAAAAAAAGTTGAAGTACTATATTAGAAAAAATATGTTTGATTTATATATGAAATATTTATATTTATGTATAATGTAAATTATATACAAGTATGAATATATATACACTACCAGTCAAAAGTTTGGACACACCCTCTCATTTAATGTTTTTTTAAAGAAGTCTCTTATGCTCATCAAGGCTGCATTTATTTGATCAAAAATACAGAAAAAACGGTAATATTGCAAAATGTTATTACAATAAAAAATAATGTTTTTTATTTTAATATACTTTACAATATAATTTATTCCTGTGATGCAAAGCTGAATTTTCATCAGCTGTTACTCCAGTCTTAAGTGTCACGTGATCCTTCAGAAATCATTCTAATATGCTGATTAATTATTAGAATTAGCAATGTTGGAAACGGTTGTGCTGCCAAATATTTTTTTGCAACCTGTGATTCTTTTTTCATGATTCTTTGATGAATAACAAGTTAAAAAGAACAGCATTTATTCCAAATAGAAATATTTTCTAACAATGTAAATCTATGCTATCATTAAATAGCATAATAGCAAATCTATGCTTATTAATTTAACACATCCTTGGTGAGTAAAAGTAATAATTTCTTTCAAAAAAAGAAAGAATAAAAATGTACTGACCCCAAACTTTTGAACAGTGTATATTGTATATATTTGAATAGTGTATATTGTTAGAAAAGCTTTCTATTTTAAATAAATGCTGTTCTTTTTTAACCTTTTATTGATCAAAAAATCCTGAAAAAAGTATCACAGGTTCCCAAAAAAAATATTAAGCAGTGCAACTGTTTCCAGCACTGATAATAAATCAGCATGTTACAATGATTTTTGAAGGATCATGTGACACTGAAGACTGGAGTAATGATTCTGGAAATTCAACTTTAATTACAGATATAAATTAAAATTTAATGTATGTTAATATAGAAAAACATTTATTTTACATCATAATAATATTTCACAATATTACATTTTAAAAACATTAAATGAGAGGGTGTGTCCAAACTTTTGACTGTTAGTGTATATAAAAAGGGGTTTAAGCATAAAAACAATAAGTGTAATACTGCTTTAAATTGATGTTGTTTTTTTCAAAACAAATATTAAATAGGTTTCTGTTTAATTTAATTGCATTTTTGTTTTTGTTTTCCTGAGCAAAAATAAATATCATGCATTTTTCCCTAATTTACAGAAGACACCCACTAAAATGTAATTCAGTGTAACCATCTTGTCAGGCATATTTACAACAAAAATCAATTTATGACATTAAAAAGACAATTGCTTTCACCCCAAATACTAATTAGTTGTAATTGTAATTTTGCTTTTTTAATTTGCCACTATCCTAGGTTTTGCCCATTTGTCAGTAAGATTATTTTTTACTCATTTAAAACACAATAAAATTTAATATGCTCCGTTATTTTTTATATATATATTTTAATACGTACGAGTCAGAATAAGCATGTTGTTGACAAGGTAACATTATTTCAACCAAATTTGGACATTTTATTCTCAAAAACTTTGAAACCTTAAAAGTAGATACTTTACTTACATTTTGTCAATTTCTTTCTAAACGTCTTTGACCCGCATACAAATACATTTTTTTTAAATATTTACATATATGTTTGTGTATTTATATATACATAATAAATATACACAGTACACACACTGTGTGTACTTGGATACTAAAAATAGCTACTAGCAACCAACAAACTTGGTTATACTTTACAGTGATTTATTATTAGTAGTATTTGAGCTTTTTTGTAATATCATAGGTGACTTTTTTTAATAATTCACTCTTATGTTGTCAAGCTGAATCTCAGCTTTTTGTCTCATATACATTTTTCTCAATTTTTAAAAAGATCTCTCTCTGAAGAATTTTAGAATAGAATCAATGATTAAATTGAAAGATTCTATATGATTTTTGGAACTACTTTTTGTTATGCAATCTTAAGAAAATTTTATATTATTGTAAATTATGTATTGAAATGATACTGTTAATGTTGCCATGATTATTCTGTTATTGCTGATATGGCTTTAAAACATAAATAAATAAAAATTAGTATTGTAGTATTGAATTAGCTTTATTTTTTTTTAAATGTAGTTTAACCCTTTTAACTGTCAGTCTCATTTTGAACATAGCCGTGAAAATGCAGTATTCAAACTTAAATTTTTATAATTCATGAACAAAAATATTTTGTGATGTGATTTTGATGTACATTTTCCCATGGTAATGCAATGCCTGATTTTAAAATGGTTTTCAAAGGATGAATTTTGAGATTTTAAGTTTTTAGTTGATATATAATTTTTTATCTAAATTGTGATAGGGAAAATGGCAACAAAGAAAGTCTTTTTGTGACAAAGGTCAGAACTCCTGTTATAAAGTACAATTTTGAGGGGCACTCTTGTCATAACTTAATTTATTACTATCCTACATAATTTGTAACACAAACAAATGGACAAATGGTAAAATATCTATATCTATAGTTTGTCATGATTAAATTAGGATTTATTTGTGAAATAGTGAAGTAAACTTAACTTAAGCATCCCACTGAGGGAACGGGTGACAGTTAAGGGGTTAAGTTGGTAGTAATTTCATAATGCGCTTAATAGTTATGTATTTATTAGAAGTTAAGTTAGTTTTTCATCTAATATTTATTAAGATTTTGTTTGTTCTCAGCTTCATTTCAGTTGCTGAAAATTATTATTAATAGCTGTAGTTTTAGTTAACGGCAGCAACACTTTCGATTCACATGAGGTCATTCAGCTAATTAATTCAGTAATTCAGTTATTTATTTAATTTTTTTACTTTATACGGAGTGTACATTTAGCAAAGCTACCAAATGAAAGAGCCTCAGCAGAAAGGCCAGGCATATTGGGATATGTTGAGAAGTGTGGTCATCCCAGCATGGGAAGAACATCTATTTTAGAAGACCTTCAACAGAATTACATATGACTTTACATAACATCATGTGACAACACTATGAGAATTGCCTCGATAGCCTTCCCATACAGCCATTAGCATGACCTAAAACACAGCAGCATACCATCAAAAAGTCTTTCCAGTGTGCTTTAGCTTAATCTGCATTACTTATTTGTAGATGTGTTCTTAGTATTATTTTTTATTAAAACGACAAAATCTTTGATTGTGCTCAATGCACATGCATGTGTGAACTGCACACAACGATTGTTGTTAGCTGTCTAGCGCTAGTTAGCATGACAGTGTCGCCTGATTATAGGTTTCCAGCTTTCCTGGGAGTCCTTGAAAGACGGATGAACAAATTGGAAGATAGAAAGATCCACACAGAGGTGTGTGGGGAAGTGTGGCTGTGAACATTGGGTCACACCGAAGCTATTATTAGCCTAGCGGCTAGTATTACAGGCCCTGGGTAGAAAGGGGGTAGTTCCAATCTATGGCGGACGGAGGGGGTCTGCGGGGGGTGTAGAAGACTGTAGGTGTAGAAGCAGACTGGGACGAGATGAGAAGAGAGGAGGGGGTGAAATATGGAGAAAGCAAGGGATTACATGTACTGTGGGAACGGGTGAAAGTAACTGGATAGACGCATGGAATGAGAGTGAGATGTGTTATGAGGAAGAGAGATACATGATAAACCTGTAATCTATATGGGCCTGTTCCAAAAGTGAAAGCGAACGGCTAAATTCAATAAAACTGCAAATAGTAACACATATAGACACACAATTAATATTCGCGGAAAAATAATAGGCCTAAACCCCCAAAAAATAAACAGTAAAACATTATCGTAAAATGTTATTACAATTTAAAATGTTTTCATTTTAATATATTATTTTAATTTTTTGCATTTTTTAATATATACATAATGTGTGTGTATATATATATGCATATATTATGTACACAGCTTTTATTTTGGATGCGATTATTTGTGATTAATTGTTGCCCAGCACTAAACATAATACTTAAAAATAATACTAAACATAATGCTGTAACATTATACTATAATTCAAAAGTTTGTGGTACGTACTGCATTTATTTAATCAAATATACAGTAAAACAGTAATTTTGTAAAATGCTGTTATAATTAAAAGTATTTTTTTATTTGAATATTATTTTAATATATACAAATTTTCAGTTTTAATATGCTGTACTCAATATTTTGTGCTCCAGAAGCACTTCTCATAGTACACACACACTACACTGTAAAAAAAGTTTAGCAGCTGCCTTAAAATTTTAAGTTAAATCAACTTGAGTCATTTTAATTCATTTTATTGTAGTGAGTTGAAATGACTTGTAGTTTTAAGTTGATTTAACTTTAGCTGCTAATGTTGAAAAGAGTTGTGCTGCTTAATATTTTTGAGGAAACCATAATACTTTTTTTCCAGGGATTTTTAATTTATTTTTGATGAATAAAAAGATTTCTTTGAAATACATTTTTTGTAACAATATAAAAGTATAAATAGCAAGACCAGCATTTATTATTTTTTAACAGTGTAAAAGTTTTTTACTGACACTTGACAGCTTAATGCAAAACATATGAGGTTATAAGGTTTATTTATTTGTTTATTGATTTATTTATTTTTTATGTTTTTTTTGTTTATGTGTTATGTGTTCCGCACATAACATTTACAAAATAATGCAATAGTGGTTCATCATAAAAAGATAATAACTTGCTGAAATTTAAGACTGAAAGTGTCGCATTTTCAGTTTATCTATCAAAATCACCTTTATGTAATTTAAAAAAAAACATATTGATCATGTTAGTCTCAGAATACATAGATTACTGTAGTTTCAAGCGTTTTGCACCCATCTGCATCTACTGTAATGTTCATTGTTTACTTCATTACATTTCTAAAATGAGATTCATTCATTTAGCACATGGTAAGACTGTATTTGCTGCTGTCAGGAAATAAATGGTTCTGTTGAATTAAAATTACTGTGTATGAGACATTGCATTTGTGCCTTTTTATTAGACACAACATTTCTTAACCTGAACACTTCTGACAGATCCACATTTACTTCTTCACATCTTTATTTCCATACTGAAAATAACATCTGTAAGTCTAAAAGTGAACATTTCCAAGTTGTAGATGGTCACTCTGATGTTGTGTGTAAAGAAATGTGCAACATGGTTATAATACTCTTAACCGTAGGTAAATAAATTAGTCATGACACTATGGTTATATGCCTGCAGAAACACGCTCTACCACGTCATTTCCCAATCCCATTTACTGTTTCTAGTTTTTGGTTGTTTTCAAAGTCATTTATGAAATTTGCAGAATTGAATCGTCACATATGTGTCTAATATAATAGATTTAAGTTTTTGTTTCAGGTCAAATCATGTGGTGTGTGTTAGATAAGTAGTGGGAATGAAGGGACACACATGTATGAATGTATTTTCCAGATGTCTGAGTCTTATCCGGATGGTTATAAATCTAAATGTAGACTACTGCTCTTCCGCTGGTGGTCTTACTCGAAGCATGTCGAGAAGATTTTCCTCTATTTTTGGACTCCCTCTCCACTGTCACCTCTCGGGTGCATCATGTTGTTTTTTGAAAATGAGGGCGAAGAAGTTTCTGTTCCAATTTATTATGTGATCACACCAGTGAAGAGTAATAAAAGTAATATCAAAAGCAATATTCGGTCAAACAAAGTGAGTTAGATGCCTTGTATTTTAACATTATTCATCTAAATAGCTACTGTAGTGACAGCAGAGAGTAAGGTCTTCCTGAATGTTAATTAAATATAATAACATGATAATAGTAATAATACAAATAGCAAATACCAAAGGAACACATTTATTCTGCTCATTTGGATGATACCATTGTAACCTCATGAAATGTTTTATTTTAATATTCCAGAACTGTTCACACCACGAATACAACAATAACAATACAGGAGAACGATATCATTGGGATCACATTCAGAATGTTTTTTTTTGTTTTTTTTTTACAGCTAATGAACGTTAACAACATGGGGATTGCAAATGGATCTGGTTGAAGGAATGAAGACGGGTTTGTCCCTTTCTTCTTCCTCCCCGACCAGATCCAGTGCTCTCTTTGGGTCGGAAGCCCGTTCCGCGGTTTCTTTTCCCCCGGGAGAAGGGTCAACTCTTCGTATTTCGTCCTTCGAGGAGGCGGATACAGAGATGGCCGATGAGGCTGGGGACGTGCCCCCAAGTCTGTAAAAGTACGAGTAGCTATTGGAGGTGGTGACTCATGCGGTGGCAAAGTTGGCAAGTTGAAGCATGACTGGCCCACCGAAACACCAACAGAGTTACCTAAGAGCAAAAAAGTTTTGGCACTCTAAACCACCACCTCCACGCCGGGGCTTGCCTTTTTTCCCCGATTTTGGGGCAAACCATTCTCGGTCCATGTTCACACACCTTCTACCACTCACAAGCACTTACAGCAATGTGGTGGGCACCGGTGAACACGGTTACAGGGTGATCCCCCGGGTTGAACAGTCGCTTGCGGGCTGTCTGTCTCCCGGTGCTGCATCATCCCTGAAAACCCTGGCTTTACCCAGTAAAACTCTCCGTACTACATCTTCTTTACTGGGTAAAGGGTACTCGGCAGCAGGTCAGGATGGCATATCAAGCTGACCTGCTGAAAGAGTTTGATGACTTCAAGGAAGTTAAAATGGATGATGTATGTGAGCTGCGTCATACCACCGATCTTGCTCTGCATGCCACCAAAGAGACCGCCCGTGCCATCAGCCAGTCCATGGCAGCCATGGTGGCCGCAGAAAAACACCTCTGGCTGACCATGTCCGTTATGATAGAATAGGACAGGGTCTACCTCCTTGACACCCCTCAGTTGGGCTGTTCTTCAGGCTGAGAAAGCCTCGGGTCAAGATTTCTGAGGGCAGGCCCCTCTGGGGAAGGGTAGAAAACACCTCATCACACGGTACCTGTCTCTCCTCAGTGCCTTTAGGAGATCGGTCTGTTAACCCTGCCACTGAGCAGGCTCTGGTTTTAGAACAAGAAGTTCTACAGCCGGTACTTCATTGTTCCCAAGAAGGATGGGGGGGTTGCGTCTGATTTTAGATCTCCGTCTACTGAACAGAACCGTTATGTTCCTCAGGTTCAGGATGCTTACTCTCAAGCAGGTAGTGTCTCAGATCAGGTCAGAGGACTGGTTTGCGATGATAGATCATCCACATCTCCATCCTTCCACAACACAGGAAGTTTCTGAGGTTAGCTTTTGTAGGCAAAGTCTACCAATACAGAGTTCTTCCCTTCGGCCTAGCACTCTCACCCCGGACTTTCACCAAGTGTGTGGATCTGGCTCCACTGCAACTCCAGGGCATCCGCATCCTCAATTATGAAGACGATTGGTTTATTCTAGCTTAAATGGAGCACATGGCAGCTCAGCATTGAGTTAGGGTTAAGACTAAACAGCAAGAAAAGTGTGCTTTCTCCAGTTTAGAGAACCACTTATCTAGGGGTAGTGTGGGATTCGACCATAATGCTGCGAAACAGACCCTAAGTCGGTGGATCACAGATGCCATCACTCTTGCTTATGAGTCCTCTGTTCTCCCCTCGCCTTTGGAAGTCAAGGCTCACTCAACATGCGAAATGGTGGCCTCTAAGGCTTTTCAGTCAGGTGTGCCTTTGCAGGACATCTGAAACTGCGAGTTGGTCCATGCCTCTTACCTTTGTGAGGTTCTACGAATTAGACCTCCCTGCCACTCCAGGTGCCTTTGCCCTCTCCTCCTGACCTGCCTACACAAAGCAGTGCTTTGCAATTTTGGCAGCATGGGCATATCATTCCCAAAGCGTTCCAACGCTGCATCTTTAGGCCATAATTCCTGCATCCCTGCAGCATTCCTGGTGGCAGAAGCTGTCGGCTACGTTCACCGCACATGCTTTTATAGCTTTCTGGTTCTCTACGTCACCCGCCAGTGACGTCTCACTTCTCTATTGGACTGATTACACTTGTGTTCAGAGCGTGGTAACGCTGAAGGCGTTCCCAAAGCGTTCCGGCGTAGTGTCTCGTTCCCTTAAGGAGCTAGGGTTCTAGTGTCTTTTTGGTACCTTTAAGATACTGTAGTTTTTTATTTATAATAAAGTTTTATAATTCATAATATATCATATTTATTTCTGTTTTAGTTGATTAGTAAATCAAGGTAAACTAAATTAAAATCATCTCAGTATTTAAAATAAACAACTTCTTAAATTGTATTTTATTTCAGTTAATATGTAACAACTTGAATGGTATAGTGGTTTATTTTTAGTTTAACTGTTATAACCCTGCTGTAAGCTTGTAGGTTCAAACCATGCAAGATACAGTAGATTTGTGACCCTGGACCACAAAACCAGTCAGAGGGGTAAATTTTTTAAAAACTGGTTTAAACATTAAACATAAATAGATAAGCTTTCTAGCGATGTATGGTTTGTTAGGATAGGACAATATTTGGCAGAAATACAACTATTTGAATATCTGGAATCTGTGGGTGCAAAAAAAAAAAAAAAATCTAAATATTGAGAAAATTGCCTTTAAAGTTGTCCAAATTTAGTTCTTAGCAATGCATATTACTAATCAAAAAATAAGTTTTGATATATTTACGGTTGTAAATTTACAAAATATCTTCATGGAACATGACGAATGAACAGTTACCCGAATGATCTTTAGCATAAAAGAAAAAAAATCAATACCATGTAATTTTGCATTAAGACAGTACATTTTATTTATATACCACATTTGAGCAAAGCTGACCAAAGTGCTGAACAGAGAAAAATGATTAGCTTCTGGTAAATGTGTCCACTATTTATCTACCTATCTCTTGGCTAACAAAAACTTGTGATTTTCTTCTGTGATCAGCTATATGGAGAGTACAGGGAGCACCCTGGTGGGTCCCAGCGGAGAGAGGCCACTCGCCTTCTGATGGAGAGACAGCGGAAAAAACATGGACATCACCACCATCACCACGGGCACCACCATCACAGCCACCATGGGCGCAGTCACAGCCGAAGTCGCCATCATAGCCGCCACCATCAGGAGCCGGACATAGACAGCATACATGACAGACATGAGGAGGAGCAGGGCCACACGTCCTCGTTCAAGAAACGCCGATCCTACTCCAAGTGCAGAGGTCAATAATAATGAGCCTTGCAAAAGCTGATGTGAAATATATGTGAGGTTTGGAATCTGATAGGAATTTGAATGTTTTCCCAGACTGTGTGGCTCGAGTACAGAAGTTCCTCGTCTCTAAATTGGGAGAAGACTGGATCTTTCTGGTGTTGTTGGGTATTACCATGGCATTAGTTAGCTGGACCATGGATTATGCTAGTGCCAAGAGTCTACAAGGTACTGCACTATCCAGAATTCATACCTTCCTTACTTCCTTGTTTCAGTCTTATATTTCAGGGATTTTCAGGGGTATATACAGTGTTGGCCACAATTATTTGAACACTAGTATTTTCACCAGCTAAAAATGATTTTAATGTCAGTTATTTCTATCTTTTACTATAGTGTTTCAGAAGGAAAGCTAATTTCCAAACATTCATTTTGCCACAGTACTGTTAACAATTTTAGGCACTTGTGTAAAAATGCTGTAAAATGAGGATCATTATCAATTAACTTCTGTTAACTAAATGAAATCAATATTTGGTGTGCCATCCTTTCCACTTTTGTGCATAGTTTTTCAGGTAGCTTTGCAGGTGGGTTTCTTGAAGCAAAAGAACGTTGCCACAGTTCTTTTGAATTTAGTGTGACTAAGTTTTTTCTGTTTCTTCATGTCATTCCAGACAGACTGGATGATAATAAGATCAGACCTATGTGAGGAGCACTGGCTGTTGTTAGACACCTTGTGCAAACAAAAATCTCACTGGATTTTAACAATTAATGGCAAAATGAATGCTTGGAAATGTAAACTGATATTTCCTACTGACACACTACAGCAAAAGATAGAAATAACTGACTTAAAACCATTTTTTAGCTGGTGAAAATACTAGTGTTCTAATAATTTTGGCCACCACTGTATGTATACATTTATTTATATTTTATTAAGGGTGACTAGAAAGTAGATTGTCAAATCAGTTTGCCAACTGTTATTTTTCATATGTATTTACCACCTTTCCATGTTTTTTCCCAGTTCTCATTTCTAAACCTTTTCTGTGTCTCTCAGCGTATAAGTGGTTTTATGCGGAGTTGAGGGGAAATATCCCACTGCAGTACCTGGTCTGGGTCTTCTATCCCATGGTGCTCATCCTGTTTGCCTCCCTCTTCTGCCACCTGGTCGCTCCTCAAGCCATTGGTGTGTAGCTTCACTGTTTAGATTTTTTCTTTGTTTTTCATTTACCGTCTGCTTTTTCTTAATCAAGTATCTTATTATTATACAGTATATATTCTTTGCAAATCTTTTAGCTTTCCCCAAGGTTCAAATGAACTTTTTTGCCTCAAGTGAATTGAGAATCTGTTTTTTGTCACTCATTAGAATATAATTCTGCACACTTTGATTAAAAATATAAAAAAAAATTCTTATGAAAAGGGAATCATTTAGTATTTTCTGCCTTTTTGTGGCAGAAAGTCATACTCATTCTGTACTGATATTAGATGTTTGGTGAGTTAAAGGGTTAGTTCACCCACAAATGAAAATTCTGTCATTAATTACTCACCCTTATGTCGTTCCAAACCTGTAAGACCTTCATCTTCGGAACACAAATTAAGATATTTTGGTAAAATCAGAGCTTTCTGACCCTGCATAGACGGCAACACAACTACCACGTTCAAAGCCTAAAATCTAAAGATTTCAACAGAGAGGATGACATGCAATTTTTCACTCTCGTAAACATGTGTCGAAGACTGACAAGGAAGAGAAGAAATTATTGAATAAAGTCCTTATTTTTGTTTTCTTTGCCTGTTTTTTTAATGTTCTGGGCCTTGAACGTGGTAGTTGCGTTGCTGTCTATGCAGGACCATAAAGCTCTCAGATTTTATCAAAAATACCTTAATTTGTTTTCTGAAGATGAATAAAGGTCTTACAGGTTTGGAAAGACACAAGAGTAAGTAAGTAATGACAGAATTTTTAATTTTAATTTGTGGGAGAACCATCGATTTAATTTTGGACCTTGCTATTTCATTAAGATGTCCACATACTGTGTCTGTCTCTTAAAAGTACGCTTTCTCTGTTCTGTGCCACTTGCAGTTAATATACCAACCAAATATCTTCTTTAACTTCTGTAACTGCTGCACACTATTGACTTCTCAACAACGCCATCTGCTGGTTGATCTGCTGCAGTCATTTTAACAACACTATTTAGATAATTGATTCCCAACCTGTGGTACTTAAGCAGGTTCCTGGGAGATTTTTTTGTTTTGTTTTTTTATCTTATAAAACTAAAATGTTAAAGACATTTGGGATGTCAAAAGGTTAAAAAACTAAAAGGAATTCAAAGGCCAAAACCAAATGCAGAAAAAGGTCTTGTATATTATAGGTTACATGAAAAACAACGATGCAGACTACAATTTGTGACCCTGGACCACAAAACCAGTCATAAGGGAAATTGACATTTATGCATCATCTTTCCGTTGATATATGGCTTATTAGAATAGGTCAATATTTGGCCAAGATAGAACTATTTGAAAATCTGGAATATGTGGGTGCAAAAAAAAATCTAAATATTAAGTAAATTGCCTTTAAAGATGTCCAAATTAAGTACTTAGCAATGCATATTACTAATCAAAAATTAAATTTTTATATATTTACGGTAGCAAAGTTATAAAATATCTTCATGGAACGTAGTCTTTACTTAATATCCTAATGATTTTTGATATAAAAGGAAAAATCAATCATCCATACAATGTATTTTTGGCTATTGTTGCTAGTTTCAGCTCTGTTGTCTGTGTAGTGTAAACTATCCTTATTCATTACCACATTTAACAGAATAATGCGTTCCTTCTTTTTTCCAAGCCATTTGATTTTTTTTTTTTTTCTTTCCTCTTCTGACTCTTATTTTCCCTCAGGCTCTGGTATTCCAGAGCTGAAAACCATACTCAGAGGTGTTGTGCTGAAGGAGTATTTGACACTCAAGGCATTTATTGCGAAGGTGGTGGGACTCACTGCTGGCCTGGGCAGCGGTATGCCGGTTGGCAAAGAGGTGAGACACATTTAATTTTGCAGTCTCATGTAACAGACACATGGGCCTCGATTTTCCATTATATATAATACAAAATGCACTGTGATTTGGTGGGTACGAGTGCCAGTTGGGTCACCTGAACTGGCCTCGGCTCCATCTGATGCTGACCTTTAAACTGTGCTATTTTTATACATTAGGGTCCCTTTGTTCACATAGCCAGTATCTGTGCAGCTGTGCTCAGCAAGTTCATGTCTTTCTTCTCTGGAGTCTATCAGGTAAGCAGAAGTGCATGGAGATCCTGCAGCGCACATTCGGCATCTCCATTCATAAAATGCTGAATGCTCGTTTATCATCCGTGGACAGGACAGGTTTTTTTATTACACATTATTTTTGAGGACAGCGCTGATATATCATCCAGGGCTTTTATATTACCAAGAATTATTTCCCATCTTCCCCCACCTGTATCCTCAACTGTGTCTGCTTCTCTCTTTTTGTCTGCCTCTGTGTCAGTAGAGCCCATATTGTTATACAGACATCCTCACAGTGGGCTGTGCTGTTGGGGTCGGATGCTGTTTTGGAACCCCTCTAGGAGGTAAATTACATACAAAAATGCCATTTATCTTGTCTTTTCTTGTTTATTCTGGATAAGTAAAATGTATGAATGCCATTGTCAAACACTGTTCAAGTTATAAATGTGACAAAAAATGTCGTCAGGTTGTCACTTCACAAAGACCCGCCCTCCTTAGTTATTGCTGCTGTGTCCGACAAGCCGTTGCACTCTCACACCAAATGTCATGTGAAAAATAAAAAAAAGGAAATGTGCAGACTGACAAGCCAGGTTACCTTAGCTTTCAACTTTTATCTTTTTTTTAAGAAATTCAAACAATAAATACTATATTTAATGTGTTGTGACATAATGCTGTTGAGCTCAGATCAAGCGGCACATGAACCGATCACCTTTTCACATTTATTTTAAGCACAAAATAAACATAAATGAACATCAGAAGGTATTTTAGTAAACATTTTAGAAAAAACTTTAGTAAACATAGTTTTTCTAGTTTTCTAGTTTTTTTAGTGTAAGTTGTCTGATTTGTTTGACGGACAAAATGGCAGATTCTGCGTTATGATTGGTCAGATCCCCTGTCAGTCAAATGAGTCAGTTGGGGTAAAAAAAAAATCAAGATACACACTACTGTTTAAAAGTTTGATATCTTTATTTATTTATTTATTATTATTATTTTTAAAGAAATGAATACTCTAGTCTGGAAGAATGCATTATAATTGATTGAAAGTAACAGTATAAACTTACATTTTTACAAAAGATTTCAAAAATTTTCTTCTGAATTCTGAATCTTAGTCAGTATGTGTGATTATTTGCTTGTAAAATGTCTAAAAATCATTGTCAAATTTTGTTCAAGGTATAAATCTGACAAAAATGTCATGTTTCTGCTTAAAACAAGAATAAACAATTATATAAAAAGTAATAATAAATAAATAATATGTGCAATATACAAATTCCAAAGTTGTTTTTTTATACTTTTATTCCACAAGGATTCATTAAATTGATCAAAGGTGATAGTAAAGACTTTTCTTGGGAAGATAGGCTTCACAGTTTCCACAAAAATATTTAACAAATCCTCAATGTTGTTTATAATAAGAAATGTTTCTTGAGCACAAGATTAGCATATTAGAATGATTTCTGAAGGATCATGTGACACTGAAGACTGGAGTAAAGGCTGAAATTGAAAGTGTATTTCAAGTCTTCCTATTCTGTCATCATATTTGAAATCACTGCTGTAGATGATGAAAACCCTTCTAAATGTTTCTTTTGTTTATCCAGGTGTTTTGTTCAGCATTGAAGTTACATCAACTTATTTTGCTGTGAGGAACTACTGGAGGGGCTACTTTGCTGCCACATTCAGTGCTTTTATTTTCAGAGTGCTGTCTGTGTTTAATAAGGATGCAGGTGAGATAATAAATCAAGCTTTTAACAGCCTTGGTATGTCAGATGTCAGATGAGGTGACTTTTCTTTTTCATATCTGTTGTTTCAGTCACCATCACTGCTCTCTTCCGCACCAACTTCCGCATGGATTTTCCTTTCGACCTGCAGGAGCTCCCAGCGTTCGCCATTATTGGGTGAGAGCGCGGGGGCGAGAGCGTGCCGTTCGTGGTGAGGGCACAATCCTGAAGATGTGTGTGTGCGTGTGTGTGTGTGTGTGTGTGTGTGTGTGCGCGCGTGCCATACTGTCACCCTTGACACACTCGCAGACTTGAGCACACAGCACTTTAACTTAACCAAAGTGACCAGATGTTTTATATTTGATTTGTTGTGCTCACATTGATCAGAAACAATTCAGCAAAGAGCACAGCAATCTTCTTGTCTTCTTATTAAAAGGGCAACAATTAATATGAATGTGATTTTTGTATTTGGATCACTGGAATAATATGATTGTTTTTTTTTCCCACAGGATCTCTTGTGGGTTCCTGGGAGCTTTCTTCGTTTACCTGAACCGCCAAGTTGTCCTGTTCATGAGGAAACCTAACATTCTAACACGATTCCTTACAAAACAGTAAGAAAAATGAACTTTGCAAATGTCAACAGATATTATGAGCTTTAACATTACCTTTAGCATTATTATAGGAGTATGTAGTACTCACTGTGACCTTTAAAATTAGTATACAACCAAAACAATTACAATATGTGTCACATTTTCTTTCTTAGCCGGCTGATTTTCCCTGCTGTTGTGACCTTAGTAGTTACAACACTGACATTCCCTCCAGGCTTTGGGCAGTTCATGGCTGGAGAGGTCAGATTAGAAATACTTGTTAACAATGAATTCATTAATTATAACAAAAAATGATATCAGCTTTAGGATCATCCACTAATGCAGCGGTTCTCAACCAAGTTTCCGGGTCCTACTAAGGGGACTTTAGAAATTTCAAAAATGTTTTCAAATGTAACAAAACTAGCATAAAACTACTAATAATCTAGATTATTTTTTTTCCCTCAGAATTCTCATGGTCTTTGTTATGACCCTGTTTAGGGACCAACATAAGGCCATTATAAAACCAACAAACAAAACAGTGGTCAGGGCAAAAAGTTAAAAGCACCCTTGAAGTGCCATCAGCAGCTCTTAAATAGGCAGAGGCTTCAGGTGTTCGTACTAATCTCTGTCCCCATCCAATTAGCAGCTGCTTCAGGAAAGAAAACAAAAAGAAAAAGAGCAGGGGCTCGTAACAGTCTTGGAAAACTATGTACAGTCATTGCCAAAAATATCAGCACCCTTGCAATTCTGTCAGAAAATGCAAAACTTATATCAGAAAATTGTTCCAATTGCAAATGTTTTGGTATCAAAATGCTTATTGTTGTTGTTTGCACTGAAACAACACGCAAAAAATAAACAGAGAAGAAAAGTCAAACTTCATAAAATTTCACACAGAAATAAAAAATGGACGATCTCAAGGCTACAAGTCGATTTCCAGAGATCCTAATGTTCCTGTGTCCACTGTGTGCAATTTCATGAAGATACATCATCATGGCACTGTTTGTAAAAAAAAGAAATGAGGCCTTCAAAGAAAAGAACACAGTCCCTACAGTCAAACATGCTGGAGGTTCAAAGATGTCTTGGGCGGAGCGTAGTGGCCAGTGTCAAAAAGCTGCATCTCAAAGGTCATGGTCTTCCAGCAGGACAATGACCCGAAACACACTTCAAAAAGCACTCAGAAATGCTTACAAACAAAGCTCTGGAGGGTTCTGAAATGGCCAGCAATGAGTCCAGATCTGAATCCCATAGAACACCTGTGGAGAGATCTCAAAACAGCAGTTGAGAAGGCATCCTTCAAATCTGAATGACCTGGAGCAGTTTGCAAAAGAAGAGTGGTCCAAAATTCCAGTAGAGAGGTGTAAGAAACTCATTTGTGGTTACAGGAAGAGACTAATTTCAATTATTTTTTCTAAAGGGGGTGCTACCAAATATTAATGGTGCCAATTGTACCAGATTTGACTTTTCTGTTGTTGTTGTTGTTGTTGTTGTTGTTGTTGTTGTTGTTTTTATTATTATTTTTGTGTGTGTGTGTGTGTGTGTGTGTGTGTGTGTGTTGTTCCAAAAACAATACATTTGCAACTGCAACAGTTTTCTGAGAGAATTTTTGCATTTTCTACCAGAATTGCAAGGGTGCCGATATTTTTGGCCATGGCTATATGAGAGAATATGTATATGTGAGGAAGCCTTATTTAAAATTATGATTTCTAAGCATAGAAAAATCATCAAATTTTAAAACTCCTCGGTCATCTTTTCTAGTTATGCCATGTTCTAAAATTTTATCTGGTATAAATTGTAAGTAAAATATATTTTTTTAAAATCCTTATCCTTAATCTGTATCCAGTAAATCTGGAATAAATTGAATGTTCATGGAAAGTTTTTTTTTTTCTTAAAGGGGACATTGGATGCCCATTTTCCACAAGTTGGAATTCTTTATGATTCTTTATTAAATCTCTGTAACATATTTTGGTTAAAATTTCTCAATTTTAGTGTAAAACAAACAACATTACGACAGTGTTTTAGTGCCATGTTAAAAAAAAAAATCTGAAATTCCGAGATTAAAGTCATAATATTTTTAGAATGAAGTTTAAAATATTTCGAAAGTGTGTTTTGAGAATAAAGTCAAAAGTTTTGAGTTAAAATTATGAGAATCCAGTCAAAATGTTTCGGTAATTATGTCAAAATGTTTTGAGAATAAAGTCGAAATTCAACTTTCAAAAATTGAAAAAGGAACATCAGAAAGGTTTGAAAAAAAAAAACAGTCTAATAGCCTAATAGACATATTGTTTGTATTTCGCTATAAAACTGACAAATTTTGAAAGCTGAGGCTTTGGAATATCTTTTGATGCTTCCAATCCAGGCCATTTGCATGCAAAATAGGCTAGATATACTCTCAAAATATTATAACTTTAATGTCATAATTGCTACAAATTAATTCTCTTAATTTTGACTTTATTCTCAAAACATTTTGACTTTATTCTTGAAAAATTTCGACTTTATTCTCGAAACTCTTTTTGTTTTTGTAATTTTGACTTTATTCTAAAAATATTAAGAATTTTTTTTTTTTTACGTGGCATTAAAATGCCACTGTACAACATCCTTTTTACCTTGTTCACACCGGTCTGTTTTGGTGCATGTCTCTTTAAATGATGAAGAGCTATTGCTCACCCCACTCCTCTTTTCCATTTTTTTGTGTATTCAGTGGCACATTACCTCAAAACAAATCTAATCCACTGCGTTCTCAATGGCTCTGATGTCAGGATAAAATTAGGAGTCTTTAGTTCACTTTTACGTTTTTAAAAGCTGAGAAAACGGACAGCACATAAATGGATAAGGGCAGAAATATGCTCATACGGGACAGTCCATCAAGGGTTACGGGCAGGGCTTGAACAGTATGACATCATACTGCTCAGAAAATCAAAACAGATTGATAATTGAGATAACTGATAATAGTTTTTTTGGGGTTGGATGAAAGTCACATGAATGGAGCCAAAGGTTGAGAACCACTGCTTTAATGTTTATGGCCTGTCTGTCATTCAGTTTTTTAAAATATTTCATTTGATTGGGTTTGAAATGTGAATTTGACTGTTTTATTCCACAGCTGATGCCCAGGGAGTGCATCAACTCTCTGTTTGATAACTTCACCTGGACTAAAATATGGGGTTCCTCCCTCCCTCCTGGTCTGGGTCGCTCTGCTGTGTGGTTTCACCCTGATGTCAGCATCTTTGTCATTCTTATTCTCTTCTTTATCATGAAGGTTGGTCCTTTTCAATCACGTTGTCCTCCATCAATTAAGTCATTTTCACTTTAAAACACTAAGAAAGTGCCATGCACTGACACTGGCTTTAGTTATCATGTCATAGTTGTCTAAATGGCTTTAATAAAACCTGCTTTTATTTGGGATGCTTGTACAGTCATTATCTCTCTCCATCTGTCATGTTTGAAGCTGCTTAAGCAATGATTTTTCTTTTGAGTTGGGCTCGTACAGGTTGTGCTGACAGCGGTCTAGCTGCGATTTTAGAATTAAGGCAATCGTGTGAAAACATTATTATTCATCTCACAGTTCTGGATGTCTGCAGTTTCCACCACGATGCCTATCCCGTCTGGAGCTTTCATGCCTGTCTTTGTATTGGGTAGGTCACCGGTATTATTCATTTATTAGTGGCTGCCATTTACAAATATTTTCTGGTTTATTTAAAGATCCCTTTAACATACAGTGGGATCCACAATAAACTGGGGAAAAAAGACAAATTTATTGATTTGAAGATTTTGAACAAAGAAATTTTTAAAGAAATAAGCATTATGAAAAAAAAGTTATTAAATATATTTTATTATGTAATATAAATATTTTTATTATAAATAAAAGTTTATAAAAATGTATGATTCTGCACAATTTTAGGACACTAATCACTAATCAAAAAAGGTTTTTTTGACATCTAAACTGTAATGAAATGTTTTAATTTTTCTAATTTATTGTAATTACAAAAAAGTTATAATTTTCACTTAAGACTTTTGGATCTTACTAAATATGTAAATTCACTTATTAGATTTACAGAAATTGTATTTATTTATTTATTGTTTTAATTCAGTCATTTTCACTAGATGTCTCAGACCTTTGGATCTTGCTCTAATTATGAAAATTCCCTTATTAGACTTACAGAAATTAGCCAGGCACATTTTATTTTATTTTATTTTATTTTATTTTATTTTATTTTATTTTATTTTACTTTACATTTTTCACTAGCTGCCTTAGACTTTTGGATCTTGCTCTAATTAGCCAGGCACGTTTATTGTATTCCATTTGTTTTGTTTTTTTTTTTGTTTTTGTTTTTTTTGTTTATTTTGTTTTATTTTATATTTTATATTATTTAATTTTATTTTTAATGAAAATTTTTCACTAGCTGCCTTAGATTTTGGATCTTGCTCTAATTAGACAGGCACATTTATTGTATTCTTTTTGTGTTTTTTTGTTTGTTTGTTTGTTTGTTTGTTTTGTTTTGTTTTGTTTGTATTTTATTTTATTTTATTTTATTTTATTTTGTAATTTTCACTAGCTTCCTCAGACTTTTGGATCTTACTCTAATTAGCCAGGCACATTTATTTAATTATTTTTTTTATTTTATATTTTATATTGTTTCATTTTATTTTTATTCAATTTAACTAGCTGTCTCAGACTTTTGAATCTTGCTCCAATTACGCAAATTCTCTTACTAGACTTACAAAAATTAGCCAGGCACATTTTATTTTATTTTATGTGTTAATTTTTATTTTTTTTTCTCTCAATTTAACTAGCTGTCTGAGACATTTGGGTCTTGCTTTAATTATGCAAATTCTTCTATTAGATTTACAGAAGTTAGCCAGGCTTATTTTATTTTATTTTATTTTATTTTATTTTATTTTATAATTTTCACAAGCTGTCTCAGACATTTGGATCTTGCTCTAATTAGCCAAGTACATAGAATTCATTTTACTTTATTATTTTATTTGACAAAAACATTTGAATATCCACTGCGATATCTTACAGGTGCCGCATTCGGACGTTTAGTGGGTGAGATCATGGCTACTCTCTTTCCTCACGGTATCCTGTTTGATGGAATACTGTACCGCATCATCCCTGGAGGGTACGCTGTCATTGGTCAGTCATCCTTTCCTCCTCTTCCAAACCACCTCTGTTACCTAATGTTTGCTCACACTGTGCTGATGATGTCACTTCCTGTTCCTATCCCTTCTTCTCTTAACCTCTGATCTTCCGCTGCATGTGTCCATGCTCTCTCCGTTCATTATGTCACTCCTGTCATGACCCTGTCTTACAGCACTCCATCTTTCCGTCCTGTTACTCTATTGGTCTATCCCTTTCTCTTAAGGTGCGGCGGCGCTGACGGGGGCCGTCACTCACACCGTTTCCACGGCAGTAATCTGCTTCGAGCTGACCGGTCAGATCTCTCACATCCTTCCCATGATGGTCGCTGTCATCCTGGCCAACATGGTAGCGCAGGGTCTGCAACCATCGCTGTACGACTCAATCATCCAGGTCAAGAAGCTGCCCTATCTCCCAGAGCTAGGCTTTGGCCACATAAGGTGCGCAAACATTGCAAACGCCACCACCGTGGCTCCACGTTTGTGACAAAACAGCTTGGCTCACAGCGCAGCCAGGTTCCCTCACCCTCGCATGCTGACAGCACCTCAAAGTCCTTGTGATTCATTAGCAGCGGGAGCTATTAGTAAATACACTTGTCAACGAGGGGCGGCAACATGAAGCTTTGGCACCCTTCCAGCTAACACTGAGCCGCTCCACAGACGTTAGATTTGGGCTATTCATTATGTCTTTATCAAGGATGCACTCTGTGTCTTAATCTACCCTTTTGTGGTCTGAAGTAGTGGTTCTACCTCAGGTCCCAGAGTTTACATTGGACATCATGTGGTGAGCGAACACATTACCATAATTGTACGAAAGCAAACAAAAATGTCCTTAAGGACCCTGTGTCAAGTTTTTACTATTCTTTGAATGTCTTTAATTACTCACCCTCATGTCATTCCAAGACCATAAGAGTACCACGACGCATGCATTTTAAGGCATGAAGAAATCATGTTTATGGGAAAACACATTTAAACATCATCAATAATGAGTTTTAAGGGATAAAACTGAAAATCAAAGGAACTGCATTTCTCATGGCATTTTAAATAGGAGTATGTAACTGTAAATTTTGTGTAATTTTGTCCAATACCAATAACCTGGTTGTTTAAATAAATAAAGGCTGATATTTAAATTCTTCACTATTTTGTATAAATAAATGATCATTTTAAACGCTATAATCAATTTAAACATCAATATAACAATAAAATGTACAGTACATAGTTATTACAGATAACTAAAAACATAAAAATGGTATTGGTTAAAATAAATAGCTGAAATTAAATAGAAACTTATTAAACGTATTTTATATCAGTTCGTTTCCAAGGACTTTTAATTTATCTTGATGTACTAAAATAACTAAAACTGAAATTAAAATTAGTAAAAACTGTAATAAAACTATAGAGACATATTTAAATAAAATTAAATATAAAACAGTTTATTTCAGTTAGTTAATAAAAACTGTAATAAAACTAAAAACAAACAATAAAATGACAAAAACATACAACAGAATTACTAAAACGTTAACTAGAATTAGCATGCAAGCAGAAAATATAAAAATCTATCCATCTGTCATTCTATCTGTCATTCTATTGTACTATCATTGTTCTCTCTCTCTCTCTCTCTCTCTCTATCTATCTGTCTGTCAACATGTCTTTCTATCTGTCTATCATTCTGTTGTTCTATCATTCTATCGTTTTATTGTTTCATCTGTTGTTCCATCTATTGTTATTTCTCTCTGTCTGTCTATCTGTCATTTTATCTGTTGTTCTATCTATTGTTCTTTCTGTCTGTCTGTCTGTCTGTCTGTCTGTCTGTCTGTCTGTCTGTCTACCTGTCTGTATGTCTGTCTATTTTTCATTTTATCTGTTGTTCTATCTATTGTTCTTTCTTTCTTTCTGTCTGTCTGTCTGTCTGTCTAGCTATCTGTCTATCTATCGTTTTATCTGTTGTCCTATCTATCTGTTGTCTGTCTGTCTGTCTGTCTGTCTGTCTATCATTTTGTCTGTTGTTCTATTGTTCTTTCTTTTATCTGTCTGTCTGTCTATCGTTTAGCTATTGTTATTTCTAAGTCTGTCTGTCATTTTATCTGTTGTTCTATCTATTGTTATTTCTATCTGTCTGTCTATCTATAATTTTATCTGTTGTCCTATCTATTGTAACTGATGTACATTTTGAGGTTTGCTAAAGATTACTTACTTGGCCTAATATAGTATGTGTCATTATGTCACCCATATTACCAAAGCGGCCAACTGATTAAAAGAAATGGGGAGCATTTTCTTCTTGTTTATTTTGCTATGCTAACTATGCACTTTTATATGGTAATTGGTTTATTATTTGGATAAAGAATAATATTTTCCTTGTCAGAACAGACCTGAGACCACCGGTTTAGAGTTATTAACCTTTTTATGCTCTGTCAACCAGTCTTTAGCCCGTGTCCTTACCACAGTTTCTGTTTTCCTGCAGCCAATATAATATCTTTGTGGAGGACATCATGGTGAGGAAAGTGAAGTTTTTATGCTCCCACTCTACATATAGAGAAGTACTGCATTTGCTAGACTCGACCTCTTTGAAAACCTTCCCGCTTGTCGACTCAAAAGGTAATGTCATGCAGGCTGTCTAGACTCTAATTGCATTTCTCATTATTTTTTTCTAGCATTTTTCTAGCTGCATGCACTCTACCAAGGTGAGCTATGAATTTTTATTTAGTTTTACTCAAACTAAAGCTCTGTTTAAAAACCTAGCGAGCTATCAACCTCATGTTGTTTGCTTAGCAATATGAAGCTGCTGCTTTGTAGAATTGTAGAGTCATGTCCAACAGTATAGGTTTTGGAACAGAGCCCTACTGTCAGAAAACATTTTAATACTCATATGTAACTTCTGAACTCACTTCACCTTCAACAGAATCTATGATTCTATTGGGCAGCATTGAGAGGTCTGAGCTGCTCGCCCTCTGTGATTGGTGGCTGTCAGCAGAGAGGCGGATCTTAACACAAGGACAGAGCTCACAAGGTCAAGTTCCTTGTGCCAAAATCAGCTGGGAATCCTTCGCCTTTGTTGATGAGGAGGAAGAGGAGAATGAAGATGATAAGGTGTCTATCTATCTATCTATCTATCATTCATTTGTTCGTTTTTTTGTTGTTTCTATCTACAGTGCCTTGCGAAAGTATTCATACCCCCTTTTTTCATGTTTTGCTATGTTGCAGCCTTATGTTAAACTGCTTTAAATGACTTTTTTTTCCCACACATCATTTTACACTATCATACACAATAAAGACAAAAAAAAAACAAAAAACAGAATTGTGACAACTTTATTAAAAATGAAACACTGAAGTATTCATAAATATAATTCAGTACTTAGCTGAAGCATCTTTACAGCCATAAAATCTTTTTGGGAATTCACAGAGTTGTCTATAAGCCACTCTTGCTGTGTGCTTAGGGTCATTTTTTCTGTTGGAAGGTGAACCTTCTGCCCAGTCTGAGCTTCTGAATGCTCTGGACTGGGTTTTCATTAAGGTTATATCAGTATTTTAGTGCAATGAGCTTTTCTTCTACTCTTTTCTTCTAGTCCCTTAGTCACTGACACTGAAAAACAGCCCCACAGCATGGCACTTTTGGGGTGGTACTCTACAGGTGATAAACAGTCTTTGGTTTCCTTCAAACATGATGCTTGGAATTCTTCAGACCAGAGAATCTTGTTTCTCACAGTCTGAAGGTCCTTAAGGTGCTTTTTTGCAAATTCCAAATGGGTTTTCGTGTGTCTTCACTGAGGAGAGGACTGAGTTTTGCCACAACACCATAAAGTGGAGTGTTGCAGTGATGTTTGTCCTTCTGTAAGTTTCTTATATCTGCATGTATGATATCATCATGGAGCTCAACTAAAGTGACCATTAGCTTCTTGGTCACCAGTATAACCAAGCCCCTTCTCCATCAATTGCTCAGTTTGGCCAGGAGGCCAGCTCTAGGAAGAGTCCTGTTTGTTCCAAGCGTCTTCCATTATGGATAATGGAGGCTACATGCTTCTGTGAACCTTCAATGCAGCAGATTTTTTCCCCACATCTGTGCCTTGACGCAAACCTGTTTCTGAGCTCTACATTCAGTTATTTTTACCTCAGGGCTAGGTTTTTGCTTTGATAGGCATTTTTTAGCAACATCTACAAGCACACAAGGCTGCAACATAACAAAATGTGGAAAAAAATGAATACTTTTGCAAGGCTGTCTGTCTATCTATCTATCTATCTATGTCTGTCTGTCTGTCTGTCTGAAGTTCTGTTATTCTCTCTGTTGTGTTCTATTTATTATACCATTTATCATTCTGTCGTTCTTTAGTTATGATTCCTTTTCATGAATCCCATCCATCCACCCATTCTTCCATCCATCCTTTAAAACACAACAGAAAAGATTTAGAATTTATTTTTTTAAACTGCTGTGCTCAGAAAATATAAATTGTATAAACTGTATTTTGCTTTTGTATCCCTTTTCGTATTTATTGTTGTCTGCGAATGTTTAGACGATACCAGTTCAAGAGGAAAGAAACGGCCCTGTGCCTCCACCCAAACCTTCAGAACCGTCCACCAATCACACATCCCCCGGTGAGAAACTCTCCAGCAAACAAAACCGAGCCATTCTCTTTAGAAACCTTAATAAACCTCGGGCAAGCTCTTCTATTGAACAAGCATCTTGAGGCAATATAAGTGATACTCATCCTCTAATCCGCCTTCCATCTTGTCGTTTTTTCCTTCTCTCTCTCCTTCTCTTCTTGCCTAGATAAGGGTCCTTCCCAGTCTTTTGGGAAAATTTTACGTAACTTCTTTTCATCCTCTTCAGAACAACACACAGAAGGTCAGCCACAGGTACATTGTTTGTGTCTATAAGTCCCTGGTGAAAACCCGTTTGTGTGTCTGTTCCATCAAGTGAATTTGAGTGCACTAAATGAATTACTCTCAGCATGTATGAAATTTTAATGTTAGGTCAATAAAATGAGAAGAGCCAATATATTGCTAATGGTCTGCATTAATATTCATCAGTGTTTTTCAAGGACATGTGCGGTTAAAGGGAAGTGAACGGTCTTCCATAGAATGTGTCAATATGCAAATACTGTTTCTAAAATGTTAATGAGTTTGAATACTTGGTAAAAATGCACCATGTTATGTATAATTGAATTATCTTGCCACTTTTTCCACCCTAGGAGCCTTATCCTCCACCTTTAACCGACACCATGACACCAGAACAGGTATTACAAATACTATAAAAATTAGCTTCCAATTAGACATTAAAGCTGCATGGAAATTGTATTTATTTAGGCAGAAGAGTAGCTAAAGTAAGTAGAGTTGAATCCATACGTGGTTTTGATTGTATCACATAGATCAAAGCCTGGGAGGAGACAGAGATGGACAAACCTCTGGATATCGATCAGATCAGAATAGACCCCTCACCCTTCCAGCTGGTGGAGAGAACGTCCCTACATAAGGTGAGAGATATGTCAAGTCAGGTCACATATATTTATATATTGCTTTTTGCAATGCATACTGTGTCGAAGCAGCTTCACAGTAATAAACACCAAAATAAGAGTATTAATGTTAAGAAACAAATTCAATTTCAGCTGTAAAGCAGTTCTACAGAAGATAATAGTGTCATTATTCATCTCAAGTCAGTTCAGTGTTGATTCAGTTTAGTTTAATAAGTGTCAGTGTTGCAAGCCTCATCAATTATGAGAGGTTTAGTTCAACTAATCAGCTCTAGAGATGGCAATAGTGATGAATGCATGATCTGTACCATATTAGTTTTTTTTTTATTTTATCAGAATCTGCTTATATTGGATTGGATAGATTACATTGTTAAATGTAATCTAGCAAATCTCAAAATGAATATCTATTTTTCATACTGTACATTATGTATCTCTAAATTCACTTGTAGACTTAAAATGATTATTTTTAGTTTTAGTATTTTCAGTTATTTTACCAAAATGGAGCCAAAAACCATTAGGATATTAGGTAAAGGTCATGTTTCATGAAGATATATTGTAAATTACCTACCGTAAATATAGCAAAACTTAATATTGAGATTTTAAGTTAATATTAATAGTCACATGGTACACAGGTAAACAAAAATATTATATAAAAGAATAGTTTTTAGTGTTATATTTAGATTTTTTTGTACAGTTACATATTTTGATTTTACATTTACTTTATTAATTAATTATTTGCTTTTTATTAACTCACAAACTTCAGTTTGGAAAACGCTGGTGTAAATAGAACAAATGAAACAAACTTTTTTGTTCAAAGGGAACCCTGAGAATTAAGACTTTTTAATAAAGCTTAAGACTTAATATAAAGTAAATGATGCCTGAAATATGTAGTAGAAAACCCATTAAAGATTTACGTTATTTACAAAAATCCACATTGTTTTATACATATTTTAGACTATGGGGGGCTACTGGCCTACCTTTTGCTATTTTTACCACAACACAACTTGGAAAATAAAATACTGATACGATGACCACAGCTACTGAAAGTGCTTATAGGTAGCAACGGATATACAGTCATGGCCAAAAATATCGGCACCCTTGCAGTTATGTCAGAAAATGCAACTCTTCTCTCAGAAAATTGTTGCACTTGCAAATGTTGTGGTACTCACATTATTTTTATTTTTTGTTTGCATTGGAACAACATAAAAGACAAACAGAAAAGAAAATATCTGATACAACTTTACACAAAACCCAAAAAATGCACTGGACAAAATTATTGGCACCCTTAACTTAATATTTGGTAGCACCCCCTTTGGAAAAAAATAACTGAAATCAATTACTTCCTGTAACCATGAATGTGTTTCTTACACCTCTCTACTGGACCACTCTTCTTTTGCAAACTGCTCCAGGTCAATCAGATTTGAAGGATGCCTTCTCCCAACTGCAGTTTTGAGATCTCTCCACAGGTGTTCTATGGGATTCAGATCTGGACTCATTGCTGGCCATTTCAGAACTCCAGTGCTTTTTGAAGTGTGTTTCAGTTCATTGTCCTGCTGGAAGACCGATGACCTCTAATGGAGATGCAGCTTTCTGACACTGGCCACTACGTTGCACCCCAACATTTTTTGGTGATCATCAGATTTCATAATACCGTTCCAGTGCCAGAAGCTGCAGAGCAACCCCAAAACATCTTTAAACCTCCACCATGTTTGACTGTAGGGACTGTGTTCTTTTCTTTTAAGGCCTTATTTCTTTTTGTGTAAACAGTGCCATGATGTCATTTACCAAAAAGCTCTACTTTTGTCTCATCTGTCCACAGTACATTCTCCCAGAAGGATTGTGGTTTTGTCACATATGTTTTGGCAAACTCCAGTCTTGCTTTTTTATGTCTTTGTGTCAGCAGTGGTGTCCTACCATAGCGTCCCTTTTCATTCAGATGGCGACGGATAGTGAGAGCTGACACTGTTGTACCCTGGGTCTGCAGATCAGCTTTTTTTGGAATTTGTTTGGAAGTTTATTTAGGTTCTTTATCCACCATTCGAACAATCCTTCATTATAATTTTTTATTAATTTTGCTTGCCCGTCCATGTCCAGGCAGGTTAGCTAATCATTGCCAGTGCCAATAATTTTTTCCAGTCCATTTTTGAGTTCTCTGTGAAATTTTATCAAGTTTGACTTTTCTTGTTTTGTTTTTTTTTTGTTGTTGTTGTTGTCGTTGTTGTTCCAGTGCAAACAAAATCAATAAGCATGTGAATACCAAAACATTTGCAATTAGAACAATTTTCTGAGAGAAGTGTTGCATTTTCTGACAGAATTGCAAGGGTGCCGATATTTGTGGCCAAATGCCGTAGCATAGTGCAGCGCCTGAGTCTAAATGCCCAGAATATCGAGTAAAATCCACAGAAGTGTAGTCCTTCTGTGGCTGTGGCGTCATGACAAGTGTCAGCATGTTTATATCCTGCCAGGATGGCATCTAGCATTTTTTGTCTCTGCCGTTTGTAAGCTTTAATTTATATCTGTAATTAAAGTTGAAATTTCAGAATCATTACTCCAGTCTTCAGTGTCACATGATCCTTTAAAAATCATTCTAATATGCTGATTTATTATCAGTGCTGGAAACAGTTTTTTTTTTTGGAACCTGTGATACTTCTTTCAAGATTTTTTGATCAATAAAAGTTTAAAAAAGAACAGCATTTATTTAAAATAGAAAGGTTTCTAACAATATATTTCTAACAACACTACTGTTCAAAAGCTTGGGGTGAGTAAATTTTTATTCTTTCTTTTTTTGAAAGAAATTAATACTTTTATTCACCAAGGATGTGTTAAATTAATAAAAAGTGATAGCATAGATTTACATTGTTAGAAAAGATTTATATTTTGAATAAATGCTGTTTTTTATTCATCAAAGAATCCTGATAAAAGAATCACAGGTTGCAAAAAAAAAAAAAAATTGGCAGCACAACTGTTTCCAACATTGATAATTCTAATAATAAATCAGCATATTAGAATGATTTCTGAAGGATCACGTGACACTTAAGACTGGAGTAACAGCTGATGAAAATTCAGCTTTGCATCACAGGAATAAATTATATTGTAAAGTATATTAAAATAAAAACCATTATTTTATATTGTAATAACATTTTGCAATATTACTGTTTTTTTCTGTATTTTTGATCAAATAAATGCAGCCTTGATGAGCATAGGAGACTTCTTTAAAAAACATTAAATGAGAGGGTGTGTTCAAACTTTTGACTGGTAGTATATATTGCTTCTCTTGTTGCCCTTCAACTGAAAACTACAACCAAAAGCCACACAATGCTGCATCGTATCAGTATTTTATTTTCCGAGTTGTGGTGCGGTAAAAATAGCAACTGTTAGCTCCAGTACAGTCCAAAATATGTATAAAGGATGTGGTTTTTTTTAAACAGTGTAAATCTTTTATGGGTTTTCTACTACATATTTAATTTGTTATATTGAGCCATACATACAAGTCTTACTACCCGGGGTTTCCTTTTAAGCATGGTGATATAAAATTATTCTGACTGTCTTGATGATTTCATGTGTTGAAGGTCAATAAAAACTTTTCTGTCCCCCAGACTCATACTCTGTTCTCTCTACTGGGCCTCAGTCATGCCTATGTAACCAATACTGGAAAACTAGTGGGAGTTGTGGCACTCAAAGAGGTAGCTCATCCATCCATCTGTTGACATTTCTGGTTAATTCTTCTCTTCCAAATTGTTTAACCCTTATTTCTTCTTCTTCATCAGCTCCAAAAAGCCATCGAGGGTTCCACGCGCAGTGGCGTGCGCTTGCGCCCCCCTCTGGCCAGTTTCCGCGACACCATTCGTAAAGCTTCGAAGCGCCCTCAGGCCTCATCCCCTCCATCCTCACCTGGCTCCACAACAGCTCCCTCCTCGCCTCTGTCCGCACCCGTGGTCCCTCATGTCCATTCCCCCAGCCCAGTGACCCCAGTGACCCCACTGAAGGAAAAGAAAGAGGAGATGGAGGTGTGGATTGAGGGCGTGAAACGAGAGGTGATCGTGGGGAACAGCAGTAGCACGACGACGGGAAGCAGTAGTGGCAGCGGAAGTAGCAGCAGTAGTGGGACAGGAAGTAGTGACAGTGAGACAGGAAGTCCCGATAGCAGTCCAAACCTACCACCCTCCATTCCTCCACCACCCATCCCTCTCTCCACCCTGCAGCCTGTCCCAGAGAACAAGGAAGTTGAGGAAAACGAGGAGCCCCTTTAGAACAAGTAAAGTTTGTTTTTCGTTTATTTGAGGTGTGATCAGTGTACTTTGGTTCACTTATATTTTTATATAACAATTTTATTTTTTTTTTTAATTCATGTGCTCGTTTCAAAAGTCTGTTCTTTTCCTGTTTGTTCACCTTCTCTTTTTCCCTCTATACATTTCTGTAAATAATTTTCTTTTCCTTTTTTTCCTCTACTTAAGAGGAAAAGAAAATGGACAGATTTTTTAGAAAAAGAAGAATAAGAAGAGAAAAAGTTCTCATCTTATTTCTCCTTCTCTTATTTTCTTTTCCTCTTTTTTTCTACTCACACTTCCCCTGTTTATTTCTCTTTCTTCTAAACGTTTCTGTAAATAAATGTACTCTCTTCTACTACCACTTGCTCTTCCTCTTCCTCCTTTTTTCATTTTCCTCTAAACAATTCTGTAAATATATATAAACTGTCCCAGTAGAAATATGTATCATGTATCATGAGACTATTATGGTCAGATAAATGCTTGTTTTTCTCCCCAATAACACTTAAAATATATTTTTTTTTCAGTGTGTTCCTCGACATTTGGTAGTTTAAATGGGTCATGACATGGATCTTTTTTATTTTATATATTTTTTTATCTTTATTATTTTAATATGTGCCTTGAGTTTTACTTATAATATAAAGTTGTTTTTCACAACAAAAAAAAATAAATATGTGGAAAAATTATTATCTTGTCAGGAATTGCCCACTATTATGATTGGCTAACATCATTGCAAAGGAAACAGTTATCAGCGCATCCTTTCCAGACAAGGCGTTATGAAATAATTTACTTACCATTTGTGATGGTGCTGCAGTCAGATCTAATACCGCTTTATCTTTCAACAAATGTTTCTTTCTGAACTTTCCATGACACTGTGCCTTGTTTACAAAACAAAATGCTCTGATCAATCCTGACAATTTGGGATGTCATTAAAAATAAACTATCTACTTGTTCCAGATGCGAATAAGCTTAAAGGAACACTCCTCTTTTTTTTTTGAAAAGCTAATTTTCCAACTCCCCTAGAGTTAAACAGATGAGTTTCACTGTTTTGAACCCATTCAGTCGATCTCCGGGTCTGTCGGTAGCACTTTTAGCATAGCTTAGCATAAATCACTGAATCTGATTAGACCATTAGCATCTCGTTAAAAAATGACCAAATATTTTCGATATTTTTCCTATTTAAAACTTGACTCTTCTGTAGTTACATTGTGTACTAAGAGACAGAAAATGAAAAGTTGCGATATTCCAGGCTGATATGGATAGAAACAATACTCTTATTCTGGCGTAATAATCAGGGAACTTTGCAGCCGTACCATGGGTGCAGCAGGCGCAATGATATTACGCAGCGCCTGAAAATATTCCCCAGCTAGGTAACTTCCAACGTGACCAGTACTAAACCACTAAGGTAGTAGTAAAATAGCTAGGGACTATATTCAGGCGTTGTGTAATATCATTGCACCAGCTGCACCCATGGTACGGCAGCAATGTTCCTTGATTATTACGCCGGAGTGAGAGTATAGCTTGCAACTTTTCATTTTCTTTCGGTCTTTGTACATAATGTAACTACAGAAGAGTCAAGTTTTAAATAGGAAAAATTTTAAAAATCTTTGGTCATTTTTGAACGAGATGCTAATGGTCTAATCTGATTCAATGATTTATGCTAAGCTATGGTAAAAGTGTCCCTTTAAACCAAAACGCATCGAAGCGAACATTCTGTAACCCTATTTGTCCTATTGATGACAGACTCAAACACGTGTCAGAAAGCGAATGCGAATCTGTATACTGTCTCAAGTGTATAACGTAACACAATAACAGTTTTAATTCCTATTTGCTTTTGACGCGACACGACACTCGCTAACTTAACACCCGATAAGCGACTGAATGTCAGTGGGTGGGGCCTGTGGTGACAAGATGACTATTCGTTGATGCCTTGCTCTGGAGGCAGTGTTTATGGAAATGTTTGTGACCAGGTTGATGCCATCTTGTACCTCAGATCCAAACAAGCCATTTTTGATTAAATAAATGCTTTGTTTATATATGAGGATGATGTTGTAAGATATGAATCTTGCAGGATGTTTTAAAAACCAAGGCAAATTTGATTTCATGTCCTTCATGTCCTGCCATGTCATGACCCTTTTAACGTAACACTGAGCATGTGGCTGTTTTTTTTTTTCAATGGGATTGTAAAAAAAACAAAAAAAAAAACATGCATGACGAATCCTCAAACATGAACTGATTATATATATTCAAAAAATGATTTAATTGGAGTACCAAAACATGATCATTTTCATTAGTGACACAAATGTTGCTGATTATGTTGAACCAGGTTTACATGTGGCAGACATTATTTCAGACCTCATAAAAGCACTTGAAGTCTTCATACACCTGGACCTTTTCATACGAACCCTTTTATGTTACAAAAATGTAAAAAAAATCGATATTCAGCGTAGAATATTTGCACTACATTGTGAAGCAAGTCAAAAATAACTTAAAAACAAAACACGGCCAGCAGGTGGCACATTGTGGACCTTTTCAGAATCTGAACTTCCTTTTCACCTGCCACATACTCTATTTTCCTAGTGCCCTTTTCCAGTTATAAATTTTTAGGGAGTGCACCTTGTCCTCTCTTAATGAAACCCTTCATGTCCTGCCATCATCTATCCATCCTTTTTTTTTTTCTAATAACTCTCTCTCAGGTGTCTCTCATGTCTTTAAGCCAAGGACTCTGCTGTTTATGAACAATTTATGTTGGTTCATGTGATCTGCTGTCTTCTTTTAAATGTTTCAGTTAATTTAATGTGATCTGTTCAGTCTGTGAGCAAGAACCTTATTTGCCTCCATTTTTGTTTGTGTGTTTGTTTTTGTCATATTTATTAATTTATTTATTCATTCATCTCTTTCCTTCTTGGCGTGATGAGATATCGACAGAAAATGTTTGATTCGTTGTGTAGGTAATGATGTTTTTGTCTCATATCTTTCAGGAATGAATAACAATTCAATAAACTGTGATAAATGTGAATTAAAAACTTTTATGCCACATGCTTTTCTAGGTTAGTCAGTGATGTGGAGTGATAAATGTTTTGATTTTGTGATTCAGAGAGAGAGTATCTTTACACTACCAGTCAAAAGTTTTTGAACAGTGAGATTTTTTTTGTATGTTTTTAAAGAATTATCTTTTGCTTTTGAAGTACAGCTAAAACTGTAAAATTATGAAATATTTTGTACTATTTAACATAACTGTTTTCTATTTGAATATTTTAAAATGTAATTTATTGCTGTGATCAAAGCTACATTTTCAGCATCATTACTCCAGTCTTCTGTGTCACATGATCCTTCCGAAATCATTCTAATATGCTTTTCAATATTTAAATCAATATTTAAACCAGTTGAGTACATTTTTTCAGGATTCTTTGATGAAAAGATCCAAAAATCAGCATTTAAGAATATTATATATATATATATATATATATATATATAAAATATTCTTTATATATATATATATATATATATAGATAGATATAGATATAGATATATAAGAAATTATAGAAATTAATACTTTTATTTAGTGAGAATGCTTTAAATTGAGCAAAAGTGATGATAAAGACATTTATGTTACAAAAGATTTCTATTTAACATAAATCCTGTTCTTCTGAACTTTCTATTCATCAAAGAAAACCTGAAAATAATATAATAATAATAATAATACATATTTTTTGTACGTTTTTTTGCTGAACTTTGGATCAAATGAACGCAGGCTTGGTAATGTTTCTTTAAAATAACATTAAACATATCTTTTATAACCCTATAGCTGTTAACAAATGAGACAGACCTTCACAATAAGGATTTTATTTACAGCACATTAAAATGCACATGATTTGAATGAGCTTACAGGATGACACCGAATGAAGTTGAAGAAACTGCAAGATCGCTACCTAGCTTTATTTTGTATCAGAACTCCATTCTGATTTGACTGCATTTCTTAGCCAATCTGCACTAAATGCTTCATATTTCACAGAGTATAACAGAATTATGACCTTGTGACATCATTGCTGTCAGCTATTAACGTTGCCATCTTTTGGACACTTCACAAAGAGCTCCGACACTGAAGATGCCGAGAGCGTCCTTTCCAAAGAATGTAATTTCGTTCGCTAAACATGAGAGATCATCCACTTCAATCTTTCTCATTTCACCCGCTCTTGAATTTCATTCCATTAGGTCTGTGAAAATGACTCTCTCATTCGGCAGACGCTAGTCCTAGATGTTGGAAATATCACAAAGAATGACAACTCGCAGGCCTCGTTAGTATAGAAAAATAAATGTTGCCTCAGCATTGCATAACGGCGTTAATCAAAACTCTCGAAATCATCAAAGAATACAAATCATTGTGAAACCAAACACCTTCTACATCACATCCAAAATGTTTTTTTTTCTCTTTTAGAACGTGTTGACAAAAACTTAAGATGTGCACGCTAGTAATCGAGGGCACTTCTTTCTGCAGCGGTTATTTAAATTACAGCTCATTAAATAATTAGTGGAAAGCCTGCAAGCATTAACAAGAAAAGCACCTTCTTTTCGCTTCTTTCCACAGTCATACGGTCTGTCGTGACAAAAACATACTGTGACCGAACATGTCAACTACCCCATTACCACATGATTTTACTGAGGTAATAAGAGTTTATCTCTTTGCATTATGTCAGCTACAGGGAAAGCTAGAACGTAAATAACATGGAAAATATGCATGACATAAATCCCTCCTACATATTAGTTCACCAAAAATGGAGATGACAGATCCATGAGTTGCCTCCAGGATTCCCAATTTGGTTTCCCGTAGTCTCAGACTCAACAGATTTCCAAAGTTTGAGTATGGAACATCCCGGAGTGACGAAGATGACTCTTCAGTTTTCCTTTTGTTGTTCAGTGCAAATCAATATTGAGCAGCTCAGCCAGGCAGTACCAAACAGATAAACACAGACACCGATGAGAAAAACGAAAAAACCAAACAAAAACTTGAGGACAGACCGGGCTGTCGCTAAGATAGGCAATACATTCGTTTATGTCCATAGTAGTGCATAAGTCTTAGTAACAATACAGTTAGGATGTTGAAAAGGGCAGCACTGTTTCCATTTGGGCAGTATTGTGCTTGGATATATTAAGAGCAAAAACATATTTTCCAGTGTGTGTGCGTCAGTGTTTGTGTAAGTGTGTGCAAGTGTGTTGGAGGTACATAGGGGACACTTCACGCAAACGGCAAATTCGTAACTTTTTTCAGAATATACCTTTAAGGACACATACATTCATACTAACATACATACATACAGTACATACATGTTAATATATATACATACAAATACATATTTGTTTCATTGGCTTTTAGTTTTATTACAAAAATCAATATATATTATTACTATGTGGATACTGTTAATTCAGTCACTTAAATACTCAAAAAAAAAGAAAAAAGTAAACAAAAATCGCATGCACTTTCTTTTGGTTGTATTGATTTCTCAGTATTGCACTCTTCGTTTTCATTCGCAAGCGGCCTTGGACTCCAGCGCTCCCGCCATAAAACAGCAGCAGCAGCAGCACGTACAACACATCATCCCTTCTTTTGACGCTCTCCCATGTTTAGTCTCTATATGCGCCCAGCGAATAACGAATAAATCTGTTCCTGATGTGACAGTCTGTACGAGTACACATCTGGGGTAAAAGGGCGTATACAATAGCTTAACTGGTTGATTATTTCACAGAGAGTTTCGTTTTTGTTTTTTGTTCCTCGAATTGAGCCATCAGTTGGTTGCCATAATGACAACGGCCCCATCCTCCACCTCTTCTTCCTTCTCCTCCAGCGATTGGACGACGCAGGATGTGACCTCGTAGGTCATGTGCTCAGCCACTGGCTCTGCTGCTGGTGCTTGCCCTGGGCTCATGCCCCCAGGAGGGGTGGAGTCCTCTCTCTGAGGCGGAGGGGTCAGGGCGGGAGTTACGGATGTCGGCTCGGGTTCGAGGGTAAGTGTTATGTCATCCTCCTTGAGAAAGAGAAAAAATGAAAAGAATAGGTTCACCCAGTGTGCTGAAAATTACAAACCCTCGGGCCTAACAAGCTCTAGATGAGTTTGTTTCTTCATCAGAACAGATTTAGCATTACATTACTTGCTCACCAATGTTAATGTTTTTTTACCAAAACAGGGGGGATCATACAAAATGCATGTTATTTAGTACTGCCCTGACTAAAATATTTCACATAAAAGGCATTTACATATAGTTCACAAGAGAAAATAATTATTGAATTTAAAAAATTACCCTGTTCAAAAGTTTACATACACTTGATTCTTAATACTGTGTTGTTACCTGATTGATCTACAGCTGTTTTTTTGTTTAGTGATAGTAGTGCCATGTTTGTCTTGAACAGTTAAACTGCCTGCTGTTCTTCAGAAAAATCCTTCAGGTTCCACAAATTCTTTGGTTTTCCAGCATTTTTGTGTATTTGAACCCTTTCCAACAACAACTGTATGATTTTGGGATTCACCTTTTCACACTGAAGACAACTGAGGGACTCATATGCAACTATTACAGAAGGTTTAAACACACACAGATGCTCCAAAAGGAAAAACAATGCATTAAGAGCCAGGGGTGTAAACTTTTGAACAGAATGAAGAGGTGTACATTTTTCTTATTTTTCCGAAATATCATTTTTTTTTTTTATTTAGTATTGCCCTGCAGAGTCTACAGAAGATACTTACCTGTTTCCCAGAAGACAAAATAAGTTAAATTGTCCCTGATCTTTAAATTCCAAAAGTTTGCACAAAAGGCTCTTAATGCATTGTGTTTCCTTCTGGAGCATCAGTGAGCATTTGAACCTTCTGTAATAGCTGCATATGAGTCCCTCAGTTGTCCTCAGTGCGAAAAGATGGATCTCAAAATCATACAGTCATTGTTGGAAAGGGATCAAATGCACAGAAATGCTGAAAAAACAAATTTGTGGGACCTGAAGGATTTTTCTAAAGAACATTGGAAGGCAGTTTAACTGTGTCGCTTCACAAAACATTCATTGATGGATTATTGTGTTGTTTTAATCAACTATTTTGGCTTTCATTCTGACGGCACCCATTCACTGCAGAGGACCAATTGGTGAGCAAGTGACTCATCTACATCTTGGATGGTCTAAGGGTGAGTACATCTCCAGCAAATTTGAATTTTGTGCTAAACTTTTGGTAAAGAATGTGGACATAAAATATCCCACCTTGAGTTCCTCCTCTTCTTGCTGCTCTGGGATGCATTCAGTCTCCAAGACGGGTTCTTCACCGTATACTTCGGCCATTCCCATTTCGGCCATGGTCACGCCCATGTGTCCCATCATCTCCACCTGATGGGGCTCCACCTGGGCTGCTGCCCACAGGTCAGCCAGTCTCGGGTGAGTGGGCGGGCCCAAACTGTGAATAGTGCTGTTGGGCGTGGCTTGTAAGGAGTGGGAGGCGCTGTGCAGTCGATGTTCCAAGGACTTCAAGAGACATCAGGAGAAAAAGAATCAGGAATGTTTACAGGTATAATGGGAATAAAACTAATTCTGAAGCAAAAAGGATTTGAAAATCTGGTATGGAAGGTATACAAATTTATACTGAACATTTTTAATAAGGGAATGATCTACAATTCTAAAAAGCTTTGCAATTGATGTAACTGTTTGTTTTTGCTTTTAAATCATATTTGTGTTTTCATCAATTGGCCATATGAACTGAACATAAACAATGCCACTGAACCAAACAAAATGTGCATATTTATTGCACAGAATTATTGCTGCTGAAAATTGTCAATTATTAAAAAACTGTCTGAGGAACAAAAGGCATTTGTAGTTGGCCAGCCTGAACCAGGATTTCCAGGCAAGAATCTTGACAACAGTCGTGTTTGTTCTTATGATTTCCGGCCAGGTAGGCTAATATCTTAATTACTACTGCTGGCACATATCTTTACCATCTATTAACTTTAGTTTTTCCAAATATTGCTCTCTTTCCTATTTACTAGGTCCTTCTCTCAGATTCCACGCATTTTTCCGTGTTTTAGACAGCATAAATGAGCATATTAGCAATATTATTATTATTATCAGGCTGGTATTATTATCTAATTAATATTAGGGCTTGTTTGTTCCATCATATTTATTTTTTACGTATTGTTACAAGTGTTGCGCATTATAATTCATCACACACAAGTTTATGAACTATGTTTAGTGAGGGCGCTAGCAGACTGAATTGTTTTCTCGCGAATTTTCTCATCTTAAACAACAAACTGCAGATGTACGTGCGATGTAAGTATAAGTTTTAGTCGGTGTAGATAGCTTCACTGATTTTGATATACAAATCAGTGATGATGTTTTTTTGATAATGTAAATGTTCTTTGCTCCTTTTCTGTAGCTGCTATTTGAATAACTCGAAGAAATGTAAGCATTATAATTAGTAACGTTATGTTAAATACAAATTCAGTCATATTAAAAATATGTTATGACAAGACTTCCATATGCTACTTGGCTAAAAAGATATCATGTGTAATGATAGTTAATAGATTACTAATATTAGACTGTTTTTAGCCAGTTGGTTCGCTCTCCGGCTATGAAACTAAGTAAGTAAATACGCATGATAATATAATGTATTCTGACTTGACTGCTATAACGTACACACTACCCTTCAAAAGTTTGGGATCAGTAAGAATGTTTTTTAAAGACGTTTCTTATGCTCAACAAGGCTGCATTTATGTGATCAAAAATCCAGAATAAAAGGTAATATTGTGAAACTGTTTTCTATGTGAATATATATATTTTGAAATGTAATTAATTCCTGTGAAAGTCTCCAGTCTTCAGTGTCACATGATCCTTAAGAAATCACTCATATGCAAATGTGTTGCTCAAGAAACATTTCTTAGTACATAGTACACATTAGTATTATTTACATATAATTATATGCATTTCAAAATAATTTTAAACCATTTCTAATCAGTAACTGAATAGACTAGCCTACCCGTCGAGACGTAACACCTGAACTCCATCACACCTTCCTCTTATAGTCAATGCTGTTCTAAATACAGCAAGACCACCTACAGTGCCACTCTGTAGACGACACCTGGCTAAAAGAGGTCAAGTAGTAGAGCTAAACACAACTTGGTAGCGTTCCTCTGAGCATGTAAACATGGCAGTGTGTCAACCTGTGTGTTTTCTGACCTGTTGGTACTGCAGGAGCTGCTGCTGCTGCTGGTACTGCTGATACTGTTGGAGTTGCTGTAGATGGTTCTGCTGCTGCAGCGTCAACTGCTGCTGTGTCAAATAGTGGGTGGAGCCATCATAACCCTCACCCGAAGCCCCACCCACCATTATATAGGAGCTGGCAGCTGGAGAAGCCACACCCGAGGGCTCGTTGCTGATTGGCTCCCACGCATCAGAGGAGGAGAGACAGTAAAGGCCTTGGGAGACGTAGGTGTGAGGCCACACTTCTGCAGAGGAATGATGTAATGGTTGGTCTGAAGGACAGAGACGTGGAAATGAAGGAAACACGGATGGAAGGTCGTAAGGTGAAGTGTGTAGTTCAAATGCAGATGGAACCAAAGTGGTGGTCTGTTTATTATAAGTGTGTGCTTTAGTTAAGTCATCTGCAACTTTAAAGGGATAGTTCACCCAAAAATGTAAATTCTGACATTAATTACTCACCCTTATGTCGTTCCAAACCCGTAAGACCTACGTTCATCTTTTGAACGCAAATTAAGATATTTCTGATGAAATCTGAAATCTTTCTGACCCTGCATAGACAGCAACATAACTGACATGTTCAGGGCCCAGAAAGGTAGTAAGGACATTGATAAAATAGTCCATGTGACATCAGTGGTACGTAATATTATAAAGCTACAAGAATACTTTTTGTGCGCAAAGAAAACTGAAAATACAATGCAAGTCAATGGGAGCCAAAATTCTTACCAACATTCTTCCCAATATCTTCTTTCCTTAGAAGAAAGTAAGTCATACAGGTGTGGAACAACATGAGTGTGCTGTAAAAACGTTTATAACCATTGCTTTTTTTATCGTTATAATTCTCCTCTACCAAAATCCTCATTATTTTGACATAATCAGGCCAAGGAGATGCTTTTTGTTTGGTTTTACGCTGCAACCTGGCTTCAACCCAGGGCTTGTATACGCTCTGATAGCTGAACCTCAGGAAAACCGCTGTTCTGCGATTCTCCCCCATCGCCTTTGGGCCTGCAGCTGTCACTGTGGCATCTCTGACACATTTCCACACACTAAATAAAGTGGTGGCAATGCGCTCTAGACCTGTCAAATGGACTGGAAGGCACATCAGTCAAGTCTAGGTAAACAATATAAATCAAATCCGCAGAAATATCCAAGCGCTCACATCAGAGAAGCACAGAGGTGTGGTTATGAGACTCCTGTCAAAAGATGCAAACAGTTCTGAATATTCACAAGCTTTTGAGCTGCGGGTGTAATATTTATGCAAAGACGTGTGTGCTTGTAAAGTCTGAGCTGTGGATTAACAAAAGATTGTTTTCTGTTTGATCTGAAGTCAAACAACACTTAGATGTAACATAACAGAAATTATATTGCCTCTTTAAAATCTCTAGAACAATGTATTCATTCTGTTATGGGATGAGGTGGTTGTTGGCGACCCTCACCTCTGCTGGTGATGCTCTCCTGGTTAACCTCACTGAGGTGAGCAACGCTGCCCTGGTTGGAGTCGGCACAGAGACTCTCTCCATCCATAGAGTTCCAGGCTAAGAGTGTGGCCTCAGAGATTGCAAACTGCTGCATAATTCCTGCAAAAGTTTGGGGTCAGTACGTTTTTACTATTATAATTATTGTTGAAGAAATTCATACTTTTCTTTAGATAGGATGTGCAATAAATTGATTAAAAGTTGACAGTTTATAAATGCTGCTCTTTTGATCTTTCTATTCATCAAAAGAAATATAGTATTACGGTTTCCACAAAAAAATGTAAGCAGCACAACTGTTTCTTGAGCAGCAAATCAGCATATTAGTATAATTTCTGAACAATCATTTGACACTACTTTGTCATCACAGGAATAAATATTATTTTACAAAATTACTAATTTACTGTATTTTCGATCACATAAATACAGGCTTGGTAAGCAACACTTTCATAGACATTAAGGAAAAAAATCTTAAAGATTGCAAAAATGTAAAAATATATATATATACACACTACCAGTCAAAAGTTTGGACACACCCTCTCATTTAATGTTTTTAAAAAAAAGTTTCTTATGCTTATCAAGGCTGTTTTCACTTGATCAAAAATACAGAAAAATAAGTAATATTGTGAAATATTATTATGATGTAAATCAATGTTTTTCTATATTAATATACATTAAAATTTAATTTATATCTGTAATTAAAGTTGAATTTCCAGAATCATTACTCCAGTCTTCAGTGTCACATGATCCTTCAAAAATCATTTTAATATGCTGATTTATTATCAGTGCTGGAAACAGTTGCGCTGCTTAATATTTAGTTTGGAACCTGTGATACTTTTTTCAGGATTTTTTGATCAATAAAAGGTTAAAAAAGAGCAGCATTTATTTAAAATAATTTTTAAAGAATTTAAAGGTTAGAAAGGTTATTAATTAGAAAGGTGTTCTAACAATATACACTACTGTTCAAAAGTTTGGGGTCAGTAAATTAGTATTCTTTCTTCTTTTTTTTTGAAAGAAATTAATACTTTTATTCACCAAGGATGTGTTAAATGAATAAAAAGTGATTTTACATTGTATTTTGAATAAATAAGTTCTTTTTAACTTGTTATTCATCAAAGAATCCTGAAAAAAGAATCACAGGTTGCAAAAAACTATTTGGCAGCACAATTGTTTCCAGCATTGCTAATTCTAATAATAAATCAGCATATTAGAATGATTTCTGAAGGATCATGAGAGACTTAAGACTATAGTAACAGCTGATGAAAATTCAGCTTTGCATTATAGGAATAAATTATACTGTAAAGTATAGTAAAATAAAAACCATTATTATATATCGTAATAACATTTTGCAATATTACTGTTTTTTTCTGTATTTTTGATCAAATAAATGCATATATATATATATATATATATATATATATATATATATATAAATTCACCAGAGAAGCAAAATTGCATGAGATATTGAGACATTTTAAGAGAATATATTATAGATATTATATATTTTTAAGTCTCAGCAAGCCTGTATTTATTTGATCCAATGTACAGCAAACAAATAATACAATAAATAATTAGAGAAGTTAATGATTTTATTTAGCAAGGATGCTTTAAATTGATCAAAAGTGATGATAAAGACATTTATAATGTTAAATGTGAATTTGAAATGTTATAAGTTTTCTATTTCAGATAAATGCTGTTTTTTCTATTCATCAAAGAAACCTGAAAAATTACATTTTAAAATATGTTCAAATAGAAAACAGTTAATTTAAATTGTAAAAAATGTTACTGTTTTTGCTGTACTTTGGATAAAATAAATGCAGGCTTGGTGAGCAGAAGAGACTTCTTTAAAAAAATCTCACAGTTCAGAAACGTATGACTGGTAGTGTTTATTATACGTACTTTAGTAATTTAAGTGCATTTCTGACCCCATGTTTTTATGTTGTTTTGGGGAACAAAACTTGCCAAATTAGATAAGGTTTAATCTTATAAGCTTGCAAGTAATGAAGTTAATGTTAATAAAATAATTTTGGGGGTAAAGTTTTTTTTTAAGTATTTTTGGTAAAATGTCAAAATGTCCTTTAACACTATAAATCATAGACATACATTTCAACTTAAAGGGATAGTTCACCCAAAAATTCTGTCATTAATTACTCACCTCCATGTTGGTTCAAACCCGTAAGACGTTTCTTCAGAACGCAAATTAAGATATTTTTTAAGAAATCCAAGAGCATGCATAGGACAGCAATGCGACTACCAAGTTCAAGTCCCAAAAAGGTAGTAAAATCGTTAAAATAGTCCATGTGACATCAGTGATTCAACCGCAATTTTATGAACCTATAAGACTTTTTACTCTTTACTACCTTTGAATGTGGTAGCTGTGTTGCTGTCTATTCCAGGTCAGAAAGCCCTTGGATTTCATCAAAAATATCTTATTTTGGGTTTGGAACGACATGAGGGTGAGTCATTCATGACAGAATTTTCATTTTTAGGTGAACCTTTAATATATTATGTTTCCAACCTGTACCACAACTAAATGTGAAAAGGTGGATGACTCTTTTGTCTGGTGACTATACCATATACATTTTTCAATCATCTCAACATCTTCAGTTAATCATCTCACCCGCTGCCATTCGTGCCTCTTTTTCTCCATCACTCAGGTCACTATAGGCATCATTTTCAAGCCGCCTCTCCCTCTCGCGATTCAGATTGGAGCGTCCTGCTCCCCCTTCTGGCCCTGCGGATGGTTTACCCCAGCTCTGCCACTCAATCATGTGGGCCACACGACCCTGAGCCATGGCAGTGGGCTTGGTCACTTTGTCCTTCATTGATCTGGTAACCCCTAAAGAGAAAGAAACACAAGTTATAACCTGTACAGACTCTACATGGAGTTGCAGAAAGGGGCGAAATGAAAGCAGCCAGGCAGTGCATTATGGGATTTGTTTTTTTTTTCCTTTAATCACCTCACTACAGTAAACTACTGCAAGGCTCTGAGGATGATAACACCTGAATGAGTGATTATGAATGAGCTACAGTCTGTTAATTTGATCAATTGGAGTACAAGCGGTGAGAGAGATGCAATTGGTTGACCATCTTTACAAATACATCATTCATAAGAGTAATAAATTACATGAGAATCATAAGCTTTTATGCATGTATGAATAATTAGAGCCGAACGTCTAAACATTTCCTTTAAACAAAATGGCTCATTAGCATTCAAATATTTCATTCGAAAGGGAGACGCATTAGTTTTAAACGCAAGGCCCTGAATGCAAAAGGGAGCTTAAAAACAAGGTAGTCTGATGGTAACGGCTGTGTGATTTTTCTCGAGGCTGCTGACAATGATAAAAACCCCATCTGATGAAGTGACTGCTCTCTTTAAATACTTTGATAAATCACCTCCGTTTATTCCAGGGGAAAAACAATCTAATGGTATCACTTGAGCACTTCACCCCACTTTCAAGCATTTAAGAAAAACAAGAGAAATACAAAAGATACAGGACATGAAATCGAGAGATACTCAGATACCTACGTTTCCAGAAACCTGTTGTGACAATGAGTAGTATCCATTAAAAACGACACCACAACACACTACTGACCAACAGTTTACGAGCACTTCACCTCACAAAACCACAAAACAGACTACAGTACACAGCTGGCGTCACACCGAATAACTACGATTCCCAGCAGCAAGCTTGTGGAGATGGATAGTGCACTTACGTCAGCCGTATTTTGTGAACTCTTGTTGGGTCTGACTGGGGATTTCATCAATGGCTAAAGAAGCCATTGACATGCACTAATTAATGGAGGAGGCAGGTGGTGAAACTGGAAAGGGAGGGGGACCCACAGGGGCAGCCATGTTGGCTCCAATCACCATCTCCTCCTCTGGAGCCAACATGGGGTCGGTTACCAGCTACCGGGACAGACACACACCTGACACACCTGTCAGAGAGGACTTAGCCAGAGCTCCAATCCCATAGGCGTTGGAGTTCCGCTTCAGACGGGGCAAAATGGAGGTGGTGTCCTCCATGGACAGCTAGCGAAAGAAAGAACAAAAGAAAGAAAGAGGGCAGCATTAAAGAAGCAGCAAAAGTTAGGGAAGTGGAAGTAAAAATCAATTAAAGCAGTAAGTCACGAAAATCACTGTAACGCACAGCCTCATCTGGCTTATTACTTTCATTATACACCGGCAATGGCAATGATAAAGGACACCAAGGCTCAGTGAATAATTACATTTATTAATCATAAAAGACAGTAAACAATCCTTCTGCCAAGCAATATAGTTCATTAGCCTAGCTGTAAACTTTTTACTGTTGTGGTGGCAAATTAAACTAAGAGCACATTAAAATGATAGTTTAAAAATGAAAATTCTGTCATCATTTACTCATTACATGTCGTAATTTGGTCACTCATAATGAAAGCAAATGAGGATTGGAGCTGTCAAGCATCAAAATGACCAAAAATGAAACATAAACATGATTCATCAACAATATTCTGAATCTTCTGAGGGCATTAAATAACAGGCTAAAATTTTGTAAGTCTTATCACTGAAAACATTTGTGACCCTGGACCACAAAACCAGTCGTAAGTAGCACGGGTATATTTGTTGCAATAGCCAACAATACTATCTATTCTTCTTTTATGCCAAAAATCATTGGGATATTAAGTAAAGATCATGTGTCATGAAGATATTTTTTGTAAATTTCCTACCATAAATATATAAAAACTTAATTTTTGTTTAGTAATATGCATTGCTAAGAACTTCATTTGGAGAACTTTAAAGACAATTTTCTCAATTTTATTTTTATACAACCCTCAGTTTACAGATATTCAAATAGTTGTATCTCGGCCAAATATTGACCTATCCTAATAAACCATACATCAACAGAAATCTTGACCCTTATGACTGATTTTGTGGTCCAGGGTCAAATTTATGATGAGAGTTCGTTAAAAAAGTAGTGATGGCCAATTCATCACCCAATCATTATTTTAAGGTCATTTCACTTTCTGTGGTGTAGGCTAGTTCCCTTAGTCATACTAGCTTTATTTTCTGTTCTAGGGCAGGGTGACCAGACGTCCTATTTTTCCCGGGACAGTACCGTATTTCAGCTCTATTATTTAGTGATCCCAACTTATAAAGAAAAAATCATGTTTTGTCTTCTATTTCAAAATTTCTTTACAACTGGGTGATCAGACGCTCAGTTCTCCTTTGTGTCTAAATTGTCAAATTTACATACAATTGTCAAAATGGAGTATCCCAAGTAAAAACAGTTGCCTTTGGCTTTAAAGGAGAAGTTCACTTCCAAAATGGAAATTTCCTGATAATTTAGCCTACTCATGTGTTCCAAGATGTTCATGTCCTTCTTTCTTCAGGCGAAAAGAAATTATGGTTTTTGAGGAACTTCAAATGGCTCTACGCAATCCCAGATGAGGAATAAAGGCCCGTTCACACCAATAACGACAACTATAAATACGACGATAACTATTTTTGCGTCCACACCAGTGAACTATAACTGTTTGTTTTTGTTGCACTTACACGACTTCAACCAGTAGATGTCCTCAGCACCTACATTTCAAACTATATGATGTATAACGTAGTCAATGTAGTGGAATAAAAATAATACGGACTCTTTTCTACTGCAACTTTAAAGGAGGCAAGACAATGTTGTCCAATCCTGCCCTGTATTCCTGAGGTAATTTTATGTTACTCTGTTTGCTGTGCAATGTCTGTTTGCTTTTCTACAATGTTGTCTGCTATTTCAAATGCGCAAGCCCTTTAAATTTGAAGTCTAATTAGCTGTCAGTGTTTTATGGTTCATCAGCTGTAGTAAAAAAAAAAAAAAAAAATCGTTCTGAAAGTGATCCAAGCGATATCGTTGCCCTGTACAGTTATCATTATAGTTGTGGTGTGAACTCTGCTATTCTCTTAAATTTGAAACGATTTTTAGAACGTTATCTTTATAGTTATAGTTATCGTTATGGTTCTTGGTGTGAACGGGCCTTAAGGGGCTTATCTAGCGAAATGATTGGTCATTTTCTAAGAAAAATACAAATTAATATACTTTTTAACCACAAATGCTTGTCTTGAGGTAGCTCAACCTCAAGCATTAAGTAATCATTCACACGTGACATATAGATGGAAGTACTGACCCAGTGTTTATAAAGCGAACGTGCAAAGAAAGTCAAATTCATTTTACAAAAAAAGGTAAAACAACAATGTTGGACAGTTTTGAAGTTGGAGGAGAAAAAATTAGATTTTTCACCCAATCCTATCTTTTTTAAGCAGATGAACTAACTTTTCGAATGTGGTTATGCAATGCGTGAAGACGCACATGCATCGCAGAGCTAGCGCAAGACATTTGTGATTGAAAAGTATATGCATTTTTATTTCTTTTAGAAAATAACCGATTGCTTCACTAGATGAGACCCTTATTTCTTATTCTGGAATTGTGTAGAGCCCTTTGAACCATTGAAACTGCAATTTGGACCTTCAACCCGTTGGTCACCATTAAAGTCCAGTATATGGAGAAAAATCCAGGAATGTTTTCCTCAAAAACCTCAATTTCTTTGCGACTGAAGCAAGGAAGACATGAAGATCTAAAACTATTAAAACTACATTTTTTTTTTAATTATTAAAAATACTTTTCATACATTTATAGAGAGCTGAAATTAAAAAAATAAGTAAATATTGAAAGAAAAACGTAGAAAATGAAAGAAAAATATGTAAATGGTAAATTAGAACTCAGCTGAATTAAAATAAGTTACCTAATAAAATAATGGATAAAACCTAATAAAAATGACAAAACCACATGAAAGTAAACATATCAAAATATTAATCAATAATATAATTGTTAAAAAATCTGAAAATGTCTCTGGTGAGTATCATAAAGTTTGGTTGTATTAACTGTCCTTTTTTCATTTTAGGATGAGAGCAGATGTCACTAACTCCATGTGAACCACACTGTGTTATCATCTCTCACATCCACTGCCACCTACAAGCCACAAAAATGGGCCAAATCTCAGATAACATGACGTGGCCTATCGAAGACAGCTGGCGGACAGCTCAAACCCCCAGAGACACCTGCCAATGACGAAACGCTGTGGAGTCATGGCAGACATTTAAGGTGAGTTTGTGATTTATGTTCATATAAATCTTTTAGTACTCTAACTTTTTTGTCATCATAATGTTGACATTTACCTTCACAACATCATTGTACACTGCAGAGCAAAAGTTTGAAATAATTAGATTTTTAATGTTCCTGAAAGAGTCTTTTATGCTCAGCAAGGCTGCATCTACTTGATCAAAAACAGACCTGTGAAATATTAAAATATAGAAAAGTTTTCTATTTCAATTTATTTTAAAATGCAATTTATTCCTGTGATGGCAAAGCTACATTTTCAGAAGTCATTAGTCATATTTTTGATCAAATAAATGCACCCTTGGTGAGCATAAGAGATTTCTTCAAAAACATAAAGTAAAAACTTTTAAACAGGAGTGTACCCGTCAATGTTTTTTGAGCATTTGTTTAAAAAAAAATCTGGATACCCCTAGAGAGTAATATGATGGAGAAAACAGATGTTCCTATCATTTAAAAACAAAAATATCACAAAATAGTGACAGAGGCAGAAAGTATGAAGGGCAAAACCAGACTTACATTGATTCCTTCCCAGGAAAACTCGGCACGTCCTTGCTAGAAGCAAAGCAGATAACAGTTGAAGAATAGATGGGAAAGATACAGTGAAAGAGAAGAATAGGCATGATTTCAGTTAGCGGGAAACAGCAGAAGGCGAAGCGTCACGCCAAGTACAGAACACTAGATCTGGAAGAACAACAGACAAACAGAAAGCAGGAGAAGGAGGCGAGACGCTGTTCATCTGTTGTGAACTGTTGTGCAAACTAAGATGCACCCATGTCGTGTTATACAGATAATTCGCTAATATGCTGTGAAATATTCATGAATGAAGTAACACCTATAGTGTATCTGTGCCTTAGAAGTCTCTGCACTGGATGAGGACAGCAGCAAACGGAGATGGAGGCGACTTTGATGAGTAGCACTGGAGTAAGTAATCCTAGCCAACCCAAACATACTCACAGCGAGAGATCGATCGCATTTACACCGCGCCCAGCGCAGCGAGACAAACACTGGTGCCAGTACGAACAGCAGTAGCCGCTCATTGTTCATTAAGAGAGAGATCAATATGAAAGGTCAGATAGAGGTCAGTGTCAGAAAGGCGTTGGCGTAGGGCAAATGTCTGCCCCTTAGAAACTCTGAACAGACTACAGGCATGGTTGGACGGTTCGGGGGTTGATCGATTAGTTTCCCACCATCTTAGTCTTTAGTTGCTTCTGTTACATAAACTGGCTCCTAAAAATACATTTTTGAGGCTGGCTTGCAATTACGGCAGCCACCTACAACTTTTCTGCAGCTAGGTGCAAATTAAAAACATAGAATTAGTTTTCCTCTCCACCCAGTAATGAAGTAATTAATGTTTTTGCCGCACACTTTAAGGTGGAACGCTGTGTAAAGAACGGATTTGTTTTCAAAACAACTTTGAAGTTACAATTACTAACAGTGGACGACTGGGATTTAAAGGGATAGTTCACCCAAAAATTACAATTCTGTCATTCCAACCCCATAAGACTTTCGATTGTCTTCGGAAAACAAATTAAGATATTTTTATTAAAATCCGAGAGCTTTCTGAAGCTGCATAAACAGCAACGCAACTGACACGTTCAGGGCCCAGAAGAGTAGTAAGGACATCATTAAAATAGTTCATGTGACATCAGTGGTTCAACCATAATGTTAAGAACCATAAGAAGCTACGAGAATACTTTTTGTGTGCAAAGAAAACAAAAGTAATTAATTTATTCAACAATTTCTTCTCTTCAGTGTCAGAAATTGACCTAGAACAGAAGAAATTGTTGAACGAAGGTCATTTCCGCCTCTGAATAAATAAATAAAAAAATTGCGACTCTTTATTTCACTTTTTTTTTCTCACAATTGCAAATTTACAGCTCACAATTCAGATTTTTTGTTTGTGATCCAAACTCACAATTCTGTCTTTTTTCGAATAATTGTGTAATAACTAGCAGTTGTAAGTTATAAAATCAGAATTACGAGATATAAACTCACAATTCAGATTTTTTTTCTCAAAATTGCGAGTTCTGACTTTTTGTACCAGCCAATTGCGAGTTTATATCTCAGTTCTGAGAACGTAAAAAATAGCATTTTTTTTTTATTCAGTGTCAGAAATGGACTTCCATAGGGGGAGTAATTAACGACAGATTTTTCATTTTTGGGTGAACTATCCCTTTAAACTGTTATTTTACAATTCAAGTGTCACAAAACTCAAACTATAAATGTCATATGACTGAAAGTTGAGACACTAATACTATAATAAGCACTTTTATCAATCTATGATCGTACTAATTTTTTTGATTTTATTCCGTTATTAAATCAGATGAGACACCAGTAATACTTAAACTGATATTTCACTACGCAAGCATAAATAAACAACTATATATGTGACATAAATAAAATTGTATGTAAATAACTGAGAAGTTGCTACTATAATGAGCACTTTTATCAGTCCATAGTGAACTTTCATTTCATTTTTAAACCAGATGAGAAACAAAAAGTGAAACTTAGTTACAGTTTAGTTATCAAAGAAGGTCAAAACCAGTAAACACAATCCCATATATTCCTATCAGAATAGATTTTTTAGAGGTTAGCTGGGTAATTTGCTGCGCATACTTTTTTCAACCAAGGTTGTGTGAAAATAAAATTGTTTTATTAAAATAAAAACATGTTTTATTAACACACACACACACACACACACACACACACACACACAGAAGCCCTATTCAAATTGGTCTAGTTTTCCAGGACGTCATTAGAGAAATCTGTGTTTCGCAGATGTACTTAGCGATTGTAATCCTGTCCGAATTAGCCAAGTCTGTGTTTTTCTCATACAACCTTTCTATAATAATTTTAGAGCAAATTACTTACTGTTGTCGGCAAACTCAGTACTCCACTGAGAAAACTAACATTAACATTGACTTTTGCAGAATATGCTAACTGTTCATCATTTAAAAAAAATAAGAGGGGTCATGAAAACTGGTGGTTATTTTTTTGTAGTACTGTCCTGAATAAACAATTTCACATAACAGTTGTACTCCAAGACAAAATAATAACTGAATTTAAATAAATACATTTATAATCATTTCCTCGATAATCCAACTGTTTTTAACTTTTGTAATAGTTGTTTATGAGTCCCTTGTTTGACCTGAGCAGTTCATCTGCCGCCGTTCTTCAGAAAAAAGAAAAATCCTCCAGCTTCTGCACATTATTTGTTTTTTCCAGCATCTTCTGCATATTTGAACACTTTCCAGAAGAGACTCTGATTTTGAGATCCATCTTTTTACACTGAGAACAACTGAGGAACCCGTACATAGCTATTACAAAAGGTGAAAACATTTACTGATGCTTAAGAAGGCCTCGCAATGCATTAAGAGCAGGGGGTGTAAACTTTTGAACAGGATGACGTGTACATTTTTCTTATTTTGTTTACAGTTTTTTTTTTTTCATTTAGTATTGCACTTCAGAAGCTACATAAATATTCGCATGTCTGCCAGAAGACAATATAAGTGCAAATTACCTTACCTCCTTGAGAATCTGTGAATGTTTTTATATCTTGTAATAGTTATAGTGTTATTATTTGGAAAGGTTTCAAATATGCGAATGCTGCTGGAAAACCAAAGATTGTGCAGGAGCTGGAAGATTTTTCTAAAAAAAAAATAAAAAGCAGGCAGCTGAACTGCTTAGGGCCAACAAGGGACTCATCATGAACAGCGATCACAAAACATAAAAACAATCGTGGATCATCTAGGAAACAACACACATAATTATGATTCAAGGGTATGTCAACTTTTAAACGTCTAAACAAACAAGTCTAAAAAATAAAACCAAATACATGGCGGTTATACTTTAATTTAATTTAAGTTAACCGCAAATTATCCATGGTTTTGCTATACTAACCATATCTTAACCATGGCATTGGTAGTTAACCTGTATGTTAGTCCCATCTGAAACGAAAGTCTGTGAAACAAACTATTCCCATCCAGAGCCTTTCAATTAAATCTAAAACAATTTATTAATGGAAAGTTTTACCTACACTATATTGGCAAAAGTATTGGGACACCCCCTTCTTTGACTACTTTAGTAATTTCCATGAGTACAAATTTTTTTATGTTTAAGAATATAATGGTATTCTAAGGAATTGTGTTCTTCTGATTTTATAGCAGTTTATAAGTTTGGACAGGACCTTTTTTTATTCTAACATGACAATGCCTCTGTGTATAAGACAAGGTTCATAGAGAAATGTTTGATTCAGTCAGTGTGGAAGAACTTGACTGGTCTGCATAAAGCCAAGTCCTAATCCCAGCTGAACACCTCTGGTGTGACTTTAAATGCAGACCTTGAACCAAAAACTCACCAAACATCAATGACTTGTGCATATGGGTACAGTCATTTTAGACACTTCCAAAACTAAAGCAACAGAGATGAAAATACAATTTTTAAATACATGAATTATGCTTCCATCTTTGTTGCTACAGTTTTAAAAGTGCCTTTTTCTGTTCTAAAAAAGAGGGTGTCACAATACTTTTGTCCATATAGTGTATGTACAAGTCATTGATGTTTGGTGATGAGTTTTCAACTCAAGGTCTGCATTTAAAGTCATGCCAGAGGTGTTCAGCAGGGATTAGAACTTAGCTTTATGCAGACTAGTCAAGTTGTCCACACTGCATAAATCAAACATTTCTCTAGACTATGAACCTTGCCTTATACACAGAGGAATAAGCCAAACTTTTGCTATAAAATTAGGACACAATTATCTAAAACATCATTATAGATTTGTACTCATGGAAATTACTAAAGTAGTCAAACCTGTTCATTAGAAGGGGTGTCTCAATACTTTTGGCAATATAGTGTATGTTGAGGGCGATTGAGCTAGCACTAAGATAACTAAAATAGCCTTGCTACTTAGCAACTACCACCTGATTCTTGAGAGATTTTCATTGCTAGGCAATCATTTATGACATGAATTCTTACTTTTATTTTTATTATTCTCAATTTAGCAACCAGCAAGTGGCTTTTCGAGTGCGGCTCGCTAACAAAAACACATACATGCAGAACACAGACAGTGTTTCAATTGGCTCCAGCTCTAGTGAGATGACACCACCTCCTGGCTCAGCTTCTTAACTCTGCATTGAGATATAAAACATGCCATTTGGTTTGGACAGCTACCAGGATCCAAATGGTAGATTTTGAGCCAAAATCATCTGTGGTTGAGCGGAGCGACAAGCCAAGAGCCGGTGCCCTTGGGTAGGACGTGAACACTGGCGGCAAATGGGGAAGACGGATGATGCTATGTCTTCCCAGGAGACAAAGCGGTTATACGGCAATACTGTACGGTAATGGCTGGGCTCTGGGGTGCGTGGCCTTGCTGAGAATCTAATATAGAGGCTTTTCAAATAAATATTATGCCAACACGGCTTGTCTGTGGGGTGGCAAGAAGTGCGTGTGGCACAGAGGGGGTCTCCATGTTAGCTAAAGACTTCATTAAAGTGCCATGAGGCACAAATGTCAGCACTTGGGAGGTATAATCGCTTCGGACAGAAATGCAGACATCGCACAAGTATCATCTCGGACGTCTTTAGATGTGATCCTTACAGCTTAAGCTCACAACATGGGACAGTGTTTGGTGCAAAGCAAATCTTAAATATGCAAAGCGCTGTAGTTTCACTCACCTGCTCCCCATCTTTCCGAACGGGAACTGCATCCGCCGCTGCAAGGAAAGAGAGAGACAGACAGAGAGAGAGATAAGGGAATAGGCATGTGGCTTATGCAACCTTTACCGAATATGCTAAGTCAAACTGACAGCTCCTCGCTACATTTTCTGCTGACATTCACACAAAGACCTAAAATTAGATTAATTATCCATCCAAAACCGCCAGCACTCTGTGGGGAAGGAGATTTGTTGCATCACGCTTTTATATTCCTACAAAATGATAAAAACATTTAGTGATTGCGCTGCTTGATGCAATTATGCAAATGATTAGCCATTGTATTTTAAGGAGAGGCTTCCAAGATATGCTGAATTTAAGATTAACCTCAAACAAGCAAGTGCTCTTAAATCTAAATCAATTCGGACATCTTTAATATTAAAATCATATTCATTAGATTCATAAATATGTTTATTTTGTATTCTAGCTTCCTGTGTATTTTCACTACGGCATCATTTTGATTATGAAATGTATGTTGATGGTGTGTGTGTGTTTACAGTGACTCATTCAAAATGACAAACTAGAAATGACACATAACCCAGTTTGCACTAACATTTTGAATGATGTGCCTGAAAACAATCACCCTGTAACATTCAAGGTCACATAAACACATAATATCGAGGCATAATGAGTGTTTTTTAGACAAAGCATTAATATTATGGAGCCGCAGTGTTCAGTGACGAAACTCAACATGGTGCATAAGGCCACCCAGCAATAAAATATCATCCATATCTAACATTTCAACAACAGTATGTAAACATGCAGGTGATCATGCGCACTGTAGACTTACAGTTGAGGAAAAAAGTTGCAGAGTCTGCAAAATGTTAATTATTTTACCAAAAAAAGACGGATCATACAAAATGCATGTTATTTATTTAGTACTGGTCTAATTAAGACATATTACATAAAAGATATTTACATATAGTCCACAACAAAAATATTTGTGTAATTTATAAAAATGCCCATGTTCAAAAGTTTACATACACTTGATTCTTAATACTGTGTTGTTACCTGAATGTTTTTTTTTTTTTTTTTTTTTTTTTTAAATAGTGATAGTTGTTCATGTCCTTGTTTGTCCTGACCGGTTGAACTGCCCGCTGAAAAATCTGTCAGGTCCCACAAATTCTTTGGTTTTTCAGCATTTTTGTGTATTTGAACCCATTGCAACAATGGCTGTATGATTTCGAGATCCATCTTTTCACACTGAGGAAAATTGAGGGATTCATATGCAACTATTACAAAAGGTTAAAATGCTCACTGTTCCTTTAGAAGGAAACATGATGCATTAAGAGCTAGGGGTGTAAAATTTTGAACACAATGAAGATAAATGTTTCTTATTTTGGCTAAATTGTAACAACTTAGTTCTAGGCGGGGATCGAACCCAGGTCTCTTACGTTCAAAGTCACTGAGTTAACTGATTGAGCCAACTCCCCAATTAATGAATCCAAGTGCAGAGGCAGTAAAAAACAAGGAATCGTTGATATCCAGCAAATGTCAGTCTTTACTGATGAAAAGTGCAACAAAACAAGAGCTTCCAAAAAAAAAAAAACTGTAAAAAGCAAAGCAGAAACTAGAGTCCAAGAACATCAACATGATACCTGTAACATAGGCTCAAGACTGAACAATAAGGCATGACACAAACCCACTTATATAGGGCTAAACACAGGTGTTACACATCAGTCTTAATGAATGGTAGTGTTCAGCAAAAATCTAGAGAGAGGCGCCACCTGTCGACCAGGAGGTAAATAGCAGTTCTGTGATGGGTTCTAACAGGAGTCCCCCCTCTAAGAACGGCTCCTGACGTTCCCTTGATGGAGTCTTTGGGTACGATGAAAAGACAAAATGAGTGTCGGGTCCAGAATGTCTCGAGCTGGCACCCATGAGTGCTCTTCTGGGCCATAACCCTCCCAGTCGACCAAATACTGCACTTTTCCACAGACCCAACGAGAATCCACCTGCGTACAGTGTAAGCTGGTTGTCCATTGATGATACGGGCAGCTGGGGCAGGTTTGTGAGCTGGAGACAGAGAAGAACAAATAACAGGCTTCAATCGAGAGACATGAAATGTTGGGTGAATTCTCATGGACCTGGGCAGAAGCAGACGGTAAGACACTGGATTTATCTTCCTGACAATCTTAAAAGGACCAATAAAACGTGGAGCTAGTTTGCGAGATTCCACCCGCAGAGGAAGATCTCTAGTTGAGAGCCACACCCTCTGACCTGGACGAAGCATAGGTCCCAACCTCCTGCGTCGGTTTGCCTGCCTCCGTTGTTGTTGAGTGGCTTTCAATAAAGCTGCCCGAGCCTTCTGCCAAGTCCGTCGACAACGGTGAACCAGTTGAGCAGCAGCAGGAACACATACCTCCGGTTCCTGACCAGGGAACAAAAGAGGAGGGAAGCCATATTGGCACTCGAAAGAGGACATGCCTAGGGAAGAATGGTAGAGTGTATTATATGCAAACTCTGCCCAGATTAAACAAGAGCTCCAAGTGGTCTGATTGTCTGCTGCCAAACATCTCAAAGTCTTCTCGATCTCCTGATTCACTCTCTCGGTCTGCCCATTAGACTGGGGGTGAAACCCAGATGATAAACTGATGTCAGACCCAATGAGACAGCCAAAAGCCTTCCAGAACCGGGAGGTGAACTGAGAACCTCTGTCTGAGACCATATCCTGGGGGAAGCCGTGAAACCTGAACACGTGCTGCATCAGAAGCTCTGCAGTCTGGCTTGCTGTGGAAAGTTTTGGTAAAGGCAAGAGATGGCATGCTTTAGACAATCTGTCCACCACCACAAGAATAACTGTATTACCTTGGGATTTAGGTAGGCCTGTGACAAAGTCCAAGGATGTTTAGGGATAGGTAGAGGATGCAGTAGGCCCTGAGGGTGGGTTCTGGGCTCCTTGTTCTGGGCACACACACAGCACAAGCAGCAACAAAATCCTGGACGTCTTTTTGCAACTTTGGCCACCAAAACCACCTCCGGATAAGTTTGCAAGTTCTAGTCGCCCCAGGATGACCAGAGGAGAGAGAAGCATGTGCCCACTGCAACACATCAGAACGTAGTTGGTTAGGTACAAAGAGACGTCCAGGTGGACAATTACCTGGATCCGACTGCTGCTGTTGAGCCTTCTTAATGGCAGCTTCAATGCCCCACTGGATGGCTGCTACTATTCTGGAGGTGGGTAGGATGGGCTCTGGTTTGGACTCCTTCTCTGGCATATCAAACAGCCTCGAAAGTGCATCTGGTTTTGAATTCTTGGAACCTGGTCGGTAAGAAAGAACAAAGTCAAACCTATTAAAAAACAGAGCCCAGCGTGCTTGGCGTGAATTCAGTCTCTTAGCCTCTCGAATATAGGTCAGGTTTCTGTGGTCTGTCCATATGAGGAATGGATGCTTGGCCCCCTCCAACCAACGCCTCCACTCCTCTAATGCCACCTTTACTGCCAACAGCTCTCGGTTCCCAATATCGTAATTCCTCTCAGCTGCAGAGTTAGTCGACGAGACAGGTAAGCACATGGGTGAAGCCTGTTGTCAACCCTGGCTCTTTGGGACAACACTGCCCCTATCCCCACATCTGAAGCATCCACTTCCACCACAAAGGGCAACTCTGGATTTGGAAGGGTCAAGATGGGGGCTGACGTGAAGAGTCGTTTCAGCTTCTTAAAAGCTTGGTCGGCTTTCTCGGTCCACCTGAATGGCTGAGCAGACTTCTTGGTGAGTGTGGAGAGAGGTTCTGCAACAGAGCTGAAGCTTCTTATAAATCTTCTATAAAAATGGGCAAACCCAAGAAAGCGTTGTACCTGCTTCACAGAACAGGGCTTAGGCCATTCTTGCACTGCATGTACCTTGCCAGGATCCATCTGGAGACTGCCCTTGGCAATAATGAATCCAAGGAATTGGACTGAGGACACATGAAACTCGCTCTTCTCTAGTTTGACGAAGAGGCTATGTTTAAGTAACTGGGACAGGACTTGTCGAACATGTAGAATGTGGTCTTGGTAGTTACGTGAGAAAATGAGAATATCGTCAAGATAGACGAAAACAAACTTGTCCAGCATCTCCCTAAGGACATCATTAATAAATGCCTGGAATACTGCTGGGGCATTGACCAGGCCAAAGGGCATTACCTTATACTCATAGTGGCCTGTTGGGGTGTTCAATGCAGTCTTCCACTCATCACCTTTACGAATCCTGACCAGATGGTAGGCATTTCGTTGATCTAACTTAATGAAAATTGTAGCACCCTGCAAGATCTCAAAGGCAGTGGTCATCAAGGGCAAGGGGTAGCGATTCTTAATGGTAATGCAGTTAAGACCCCTGTAGTCAATGCAGGGCCTGAGGTCACCATCCTTCTTCTCAACAAAAAAAAACCCCTGCTCCAGCAGGTGAGGTAGAAGGACGAGTAAAACCATTATCCAAGGCTTCCTGAAGGTACTTCTCCATAGTGCAGTGACTGACCTGTCCTGATCCCAGAGGTCTGCCATCAAGAGCCGTGATGGTTAGAGGTTTCTGGAGGAGCACGGACGGAATGCCCAAATGTCTCGCAACCTCCAGATCCAAAAAGTTCCCAGCAGCCCCAGAATCAATGAAAGCACCAAGCTGGTGGTGTTGATTGTGGTGGAAGATGGTGGCTTGGATAGTAACTCCTGAGGTTACAGGATGGGGGATGATATCTACTCTCGTTCCAGTTCCCCCTTTCCTGGACGAGAACTGGCTTTTCCCAACAACTCAGGGCAGTTGGATCGGAAATGGCCAGACTTGCCACAGTAGAGACAGCGGCGCTCCCTCATCCGCCGATCCCTTTCTGTCTGGGATAATCTAGTTCTACCAAGCTGCATGGGTTCTTCCAAATTACTGGATTTCCAGGGTGGTTCAACAGTATTGGAGGATTCCTGATGGTGATACACACTGATCTCCCGATGTCGTTCCTGTTGTCGTTCTCGGAGACAATGATCTACTCAAATAGCCACATCAATGAGAGATTCCAAATCTGGAGCAGGGTCTCTAAATGCCAACTCATCTTTAAGTTCGGGAGATAAGGCTTGGTAGAATGTGGCCCTCAAAGCTCGCTGGTCCCATCCACACTCTGAAGCTAGGGTACGGAACTCAATTGTAAACTCTGCCACACTCCGAGTGCCCTGAGAGAGCTGAAGCAAACGGTGGTCCACATCTCCTTTGCTGGATGGATGTTGAAAAACTCTTCTCATTTCAGAAATGAAGATGTCACTGTTAGCAGTAAGTGGTGATTTTTGATCCCACAAAGTCGAGGCCCAGTCTAATGCCTTGCCAGTAAGAAGTGTGATGATGTAGGCCACCTTGCTGCTCTCTGTGGGGAAGCTGCCTGCTTGTAGTTGAAATACCAGGGTACACTAGGTGATGAACCCACGACACTTCTCAGGACTGCCATCAAATCGTTCTGGTGCAGGTAGTTTAGGTTCTGACAGGGAGGATACTAATGCTTGAGAAGGATTACCAGGTGGCAGCTGGGATTCTTGGGATGAAGGGGCTGGGGGTTGAAGATTCAGTCTTTGAAGAATCTCAGAAAGAATTTGTTCATGTTGCTGAATGGCTGCTGCTTGCCCTGCTATGGCAGATAAAATTCGATCCACATTAGAGGGCGGTGGAGCTTCCTCTGCTGGATTCATGTTTACGGTTCAGTCTTGCTGTAACAACTTAGTTCTAGACGGGGATCGAACCCAGGTCTCTTACGTTCAAAGTCACTGAGTTAACTGGTTGAGCTAACTCCCCAATTAATGAATCCAAGTGCAGAGGCAGTAAAAAACAAGGAATCGTTGATATCCAGCAAATGTCAGTCTTTACTGATGAAAAGTGCAACAAAACAAGAGCTTCCAAAAAACAGTAAAAAGCAAAGCAGAAACTAGAGTCCAAGAACATCAACATGATACCTGTAACATAGGCTCAAGACTGAACAATAAGGCATGACACAAACCCACTTATATAGGACTAAACACAGGTGTCACACATCAGTCTTAATGATACATAAATATCATATTTTTGTTTCATTTAGTACTGCCATTCAGAAGCTACAGAAGAGACTTGTTTCCCAGAAGACAAAATAAGTTAAATTTACCCGGATCTTCAAATCTTTTCACCCCCCGCTCTTAATGCATTGTGTTTCCTTCTAAAGCATTATTGAGCATTTGAGCCTTCTGTAATAGTAGCATATGAGTCGGTCAGTTGTCCTCAGTGTGAAAAGATAGAGCTCAAAATCGTACAGTTATTTTTGGAAAGGGTTCATATACACAAAATAAGGGGAAAAAAATTATTTGTGGGACCTGAGGGACTTTTCTGAAAAACAGCAGGGAGTTTAACTGTTCAGGACAAACAAGGGACAGCTATCACTAAGCAAAAAAAAAAAAAAAAACAGCTGTGGGTCATTCAGGTAACAACATAGTATTAAGAATCAAGTTTATGTAAATTTTTGAATAGGGTCATTTTTATAAATTCAACTATTATTTTCTCTTGTGGACTATACGTAAACGTCTTTTATGTGAAATATATTATTCAGGTCAGTACTAAATAAAAAAATAACATGCATTTTGTATGATCACTCTTATTTTGGTAAAATAATTAACATTCTGCAGATTCTGCAAGGTGTATGTACACTTTTGACCTCAGCTGTATATAAAAGATGTTTATTGTGTTTTGACTGGTTTTGAGAATGGCACACTTGCTGCTCATGCCATCGTCTTTAGTGAGCATTTGCAAAGAATGATAAATGGCGGTTAAGGAGAGATTGTGTGGAAGCCTTTGTGGCATATGGAGATGGTTTGGTTGTGTGTGCTAATTGCTAACTGCGGTCACTGCTCCCCTCATTTACAACAATCCAGATTCATCAATTCATTGTAGAACAAGAGTAAAACCTAGTGCCTGCTGTGCAGGTTTTTTTTCTGCTACAATTGCCGCTTGTCAGATTGTACAATTTGAGCCCAATGAGACTTTGCATAAAGCTGCGTTCACACTGTGAGATTTTGCCATCTGACACAAATTTTGGGAATCGTGAAAGATTTATTTTATTTTATATGGTAAAATCCTTGAAAACTGTACAGTATGTGCACCTGGTTTAAAATGCTAACAGACTTTCAAAAATCCATCACAAAAGCCCTATTGGGATGGTAATTGTCTCTCATGGGGAAGACTGTAAAAATAAATTTGCATGGTTCTTCAGTGATAAAACTGTGTATTTAGATGCTGATTTATTCATAGTGGAGGAGCAATTTTTGTGGAAATGCACTTCTTGCGTTGTTGGTCAAATGTTTAACATTTATTTAAATATCCTATTTAATAATAGATATTTCAGTATTTTATTGCATACCTGTTGCTGCCATAAAAACAGCTAATAATGGGTTACATGATTTTTGTTCTTGCTCTAGTGAAGTGTTGATATAATAGTATTCCTGTAAACAGTTTCCAGCATTTCAGAAATAAACGTTTATTTTTAAATTGCATGCATGCTGAGCATGTCACACTTAAAAGATCCAAATCTGATGAAAAGATCCAAGTCTGATGAAAAGACCCAAGTTTTTTATTATTCTAGAAAGTCTCAAACAGCAAAATCGTGGCCAAAATTGTGTTGTGAATCCTGAAATTCAGCGTGAGAACCTTCGCTGTGCACATGTAAGTAATTATTAGTGAATGAGAGCCTGTCTGGCTGCAATACACATGCTCTCTCACTCCCCCATCTCTCTCTATTCAATTTAGTTCTATTTAATTTAGCTCAATATCAGTGAAATTGAGTTGAGCATCGGCTTGATTCATTGAACTCATTTACAACAGTCCTAAACCGTTGACGCAATAGAATAACAATATTGTGATGGGGTTAATCGCATCAAAACAGAATGTACCAGTTCTTGTTCTATCTGCGTCTGATTTTTTTTAATTTTTTTTCACTCCAGACTGATTTGGATCTCAGAATGCATTAATTGCATCCCGTGCATGTGTGTGTGTGTGTGTGTGTGTGTGTGAGAGAGCATGTGTCTTTTAATTGCTGGGCTCTCTCTCTCTGTAAGTACAGCAGAGCCTTTGGGCCTCAGGGCCATTTCCTCAATCAACCTAACCCACTCTGGAGAGACGGATAGAGCCATGCAGAGCAGCGCAGCTCTGGAGGAGACCAGTGAACAGAAGTGAAGAGTAAACAGAGAAAGACAGATAAAGTGAGTTAAGGTAAAGCAGATCTACTCATAATCAATTACAAAGGAGACTGTCAGAACCAACAGACCAGAAGATCAGTAACAGTGACTAGATCAGAGCGATGATAGACAGATAGATTGATAGGCAGAATGAATGATAGATTGAGCTAAAGGCAGAGAAAAAACTGATTATAGATAGAATGAACGATAGATTGAAGTAAAGATAGAATGACAGACATAAAATAAATGATAGATTGAACTATAGATAGAATGATAGATAGCATGACAGACAGGATGAACGATAGATAGACAGATAGAACGAGGGACAGATAAAATGAACGATAGATTGAACTATAGATAGAAGGATTGACAGAATGACAGAGTGAACGATAGACTGAACTATAGATAAATAGAGTGAACGATAGGTAGATAGACAGATTGATATAAGACAGACGGATAGATAGAACAATGGATTAAACTAGATAAAATGACAATGAAGATAGATAGATAGATAGAACGACAGACAAATAGAATGAACAATATTTTGAACAACAGATAGATAGAATGATAGATAGCATAACAGACAGGTTGAAGTATAGATAGATAGATTGAACTATAGATAGATTGATAGAATGACAGATAGAGTGAATGATAGACTGAACTATAGGTAGATAGAATGAATGATCATCAGGCAGATTGATAGAAAGACAAGGATAGAATGAACAATAGATTAAACTGTAGATAGAATGACAGACAGAAAGAACGACAGATTGAAGTAAAGATAGATAGACAGAATGAACGATAGGTTGAAATAAAGATAGATGATAGGCAGATTGATAGAACAACAGACAGAGAATGAACAATAGATTAAACTATAGATAGAATGACAGACAGAATGAAGTAAAGATAGATAGAATGACAGACAAATAGAATGAACGATAGATTGAACTATAGATAGATAGACAGACAGAATGATATGAATGGATGGATGAATCGCTGCACATCCCAGCTGTCAGGACCCATAACTTTCTATCTGTCTGTTCCACCATGATGTTGTTACGGACAAAACACTTCCACTCATGCAGGAAAACACATTGAGAAAATCCCAAGAGACATGAAGGATAAGCCATCGCATCCAAGGTCGCTAAGCACCACATGGCCGCTGCACTGTTTACTCTGCCCATCTACATTTATGTCTGAGTCTGACACTGAGCATTATGAGGGCCGGAGCTTCAGGGGAAAGGAAAGAGAGAGCGAAAGAGACGGAGAAAGAAGCAGTCAGACGGGATAAACAAATCTGCATGTGACGAGGATAAAAGCTAACGTCAACGCACAGTGAACGACAAGAAACAGGATGAAGATTCCTAGACACCCGGCAGAGGCCTGACGGTATCATGGGGAGAAGCAGCAGAAGATCTGCATTGCCAACAACCAGATGGAGGAACAACTGGACCATGGAACAATCTGGCTTGACAGATCTCACCACCTAGCATGTCTGGGAACGTCTTTGAGATTTTATTCTACAGCAAAAGGTAAAGGTGGAGGGAAGAAAAAGGCACAAATAAAGGAATGCAGGCTGGAACTCTGACACACGGTGACGCTCACAGTGACTCTGATTAGGAGTGAAGTCCAAGAGGCTGACTCACCTCCAGTACTGAGCCAAAAACACACGGAGAGGAGGGGGAGGGACAGGAAAGACAGAGACAAAGAGGATGAGAGAAAGACACTGAATGAAGGAAGGAACACTATGCTATGCGGTATAACAAAGAAAAAACGGGTAGGCGTAAAGAGATTAAAATGACACAGAGTTAAAACACACAGAAAAAAGAGAAACGAGTCAGAGAGAGAGCACAGAGTTACAGACCATCAGGGTGAAGAGGAGAAGACAAAATGTGTATTTACACTTAATCGATCAGACTGCTATCCGATTGGGTTTGTGCCTAAGCAAAATGGATATTAATCAGATCTGCTGTTCCCAGACTGTATGGATGCTAATGCAGAGCACTGAAATTTTCTCTCTTCAGCTCAAATGGAAATTAGTGTTTGTGTTCTGAGATCTGAAGGAGTATGTTTATGTATTTGGCTTGAACAACAAGAATCACTTACTGAGGTGATCTAAGGGTACGTTAAGACGATATTGATTGTACTAAAAACATAAGTGACTTTTTTCTGCGTCCTTAAAAAGTTTCACATACAGACTCTAGAGGAATCCACGAAAACAACTAAAACGCTGTATTATGCATGACAGGCAGGCTTGGGAGGATTACTTTAAAAATTTATTCCGTTAGTTGCAAATTACTTGATGAAAAAAGTACACAAAAAGCACAATATTAAAGTAATTTAATCTGATTACTTTTGGATTACTTAAAGGTCACGTATGTAAATATGTATAGAATAAAAGCAATATAATTCAAAATACTTATATTTATTTTGGATAAATGCACAATATAAAATAATTAAGAAAATGCCATGTAGTTGTAACTATGCCTGTAACTAAATGTTCTGCTCATATAAAACCAGAACACCAAAAAGTCCGACTCCTTACAGGGAAATAGCCAAAATGACATATTTTAAACAATAGGATACAAATGACAAATTATATCCATGTTTATCAAAATTCCGTTTTATTATGTATGGAAAGCACATACTCTATTTCTCCCACTCTCACGCCCCTAAAGATGCACACACATACAATACTTCGGACACACACCCACTGAGAACGTGTTAGCGCTGCTCTGATGATATTAGCAGTAAAATGGTTTAGCAACTTAAAAAGCTACATTTCACTTCTCACTAGTGGGATAATACCGGCGTCGTTCTGTAAACAGCTGATCTCAGAGTTTCGCTATAGCAGAGATGCTGCTGCCAAACACTTGAAAGATGGACAGAGTCACAGAGATAATTTACTTCATGTAGCGTTCTTTAGAACTTCTATTTTATTAACAAATTTTAGTACTTTTACCGCACTACAAATTAAATAAGTTATTTAAAATTTTAATTTAAAAGTGAATAATAAATGTATTAACTACATCTTTTATCAACATCAAGTTTTCACTTGAATTGTAAAAGCTATTAAATAGCCTAGGCTATATTCAACCAACACAAACTTGTTACTGCTGTAGTTGTGTTACTCTGAATTTAGTCTGAATCATTTAATGCACATGGGCTTGTCAGATGTTTTGTTCGGTTATTACTGTCAATCACAGCAACGACTCGTGAATATTAATTTTTTTTTAATTTGTGTTTGTCATTCTTGAAATGGTATACATGGACGTTTGCTCCTCTTAGACAAACAAAACTTTTCTTAGATTGTGAAAGATTTTATAGAGAAAACGAGCAAAGGACACTCCTATAATGGCTCAGTACAGTTGACTGGAAATAATGCAGCGTTCCAGGCAACCCGTTACTTGTGTTTTTCCAACCTTCGACCTGTGAAAGTGCACTGGAACGGAACTCGGGTCGAGTTCTCCCAGGATGTACTCCCAGTTCCGAGCTCTGACGTAACATAGCCCGCGAACCAATGGCAGCCCCTACGGATGTATTTCCAAATATACAAATAACGTAAAATAACAGCTTCTCTTGTCTTTTGCCCCGTTTTCCTCCTCCGTTTTCCTCAAATAAGCAAGGAGTAAGCACATTTGGCCATAGAAATTATTTGTAAATGAGCATAAGTCGTGGTTTGAAGCCGTGACTTACGAGCTCAAAAACCTGCCTGGAACGCAGCATAACTGAGCTGGCTTGTCTAAACAAGGAAGTAATCTGTGCATATGGTCGATTTATGCCTAAACTGTCTCTCTCTCTCTCTCTAGCGCGCGCTTAATGTCGTGGCTGCATTACCACCTCGGATCATTATTGTAATCCAGATTGTATTCCCATTTTTTACAAAATGTAACTGCAATCTAATTACTTTGTTATTTGAAGTAACTGTAACGGATTACAGTTACTGTTTTTTGGATCCTGATTACGTAACGCTGTTACATGTATTCCGTTACTCCCGAACCCTGATACCAGGCCAGTAGTTGGCGATGTAGTCTCAGCCTCAAGGTGCGTTCACACCAGACGCGAATGAAGCGTTAAGCGCGAGTGATTTACATGTTCAGTCAATGCAAAGACGCGAATAGACATTCTGCGGCGCGAATTGAGCATTTCGGGCGTTTGACGCACGTAACACGTGATAACACGTGAAAATTTTGAACTTTGGCGAAAATTCATGTTATTCGCGCAATTCGCGTCTGGTGTGAACGCAGTCAGACGTGCCTACAGACCATTGGCTAAACAAAACCGGAAACACTTAAGGAGTTTCAAAATACTCATTGGATTGATTGAATTCTACAGGATTTCCGAAAGACGTGTCTCGTTCTTTAACATTCCACCTGGAAACAAAGATGCTTTGGTGCCAAACCCCCTCATGGAATTAGAAAGCCATTGTGTTTACAACTGTGCTATTTAGCACTTATCAGAATTAACTAAATGCTGGATTTTCCAAAGTATGTGAAATATGTAGTTTGTGGCATAGACTCTTTCAAATATTTTACACACCGGGCCGTTATTGTGAGGACTTTCCATGCCCTTAAACATGATGCAGCGCAAAACAAAACATGACTGGTTGCTTTACCTGTCAGTCATATGGACTCTTGGGCAGATTCCCAGACCTTTTGCTGTCAGACTGAAGGCCTGAGTACACAAGACTGTTTCGACACTTTGTAACGAAACACTAGATGGCAACACATACACGCATTCCTATAGACTGAGCATATAATACGCATGATGTCACCATTTTCAGAAATTCACTTTTTTGTAGTTTACACGGAGACTATAACAGTATCGTTTTTCAAAAACGTTCACTTTTGAACTCATTTTCAAAAGTTTACCTGGTCAGACCCCCAAAATGCCATTGTGTTAAAGTTTTCAAATTTGTTGAAAACTTTGTTGGAAAGTTGAAGACTGTTGTAAGCATCAGTCACAAGTGCCTTAAAGTAGTTCAATTTTCAGGAATGTTCTCCATATAGTGGATTTCTATGGTGCCCACAAGTTTGCAGTTTAAATGCAGCTTCAAAGGGCTCTAAATGATCCCAGCTGAAGAAGAAGTGTGTTATCTAGCGAAATAATAGGTTATGTTCTAAAAATTTGTTCTTAAAAATTGACTATTTATATACTTTTTAGCCTCAAATGCTCGTCTTGTTTAGCTCTGCGTGAACTGCGTGAGCAGTGCATTGCGGTTCATGACAGTTAGGGTATGCTAAAAAACTTCAAAATCATCCTACATCGCTGTTTTACCTTTTTTTGTTAAAGGTGTTTGACCCTCCTTGCACGTTCACTTTGTAAACACTGGGTCGGTTTCTTCAGCGATGTAGGGCGATTTCAAAGTTGGCATTCAAGTCCTCCTGGGGCGTTCATATTTACAAGTTGTCAAATCCTAATTACAACATCAGGTGCGTTAAAGTAATTTTGGTCGGAACAAAATGGTGATTTAACTTTTCTACATAAAATTCTGTTTTGTTTTGTTTTTTTTTAACTCTACATCTATAAAATGATGAATAAAGAATGTGAATCTTTGTGTTTTTTTCTTAAATTTATGAAGGTGATGTAAACTAAATCATATATTGTCAGGTAATTATACAATAATATTTTATTTTTTATATATGGTATAACTTACATAGTTTTATTGTACATTACAAAAAATAAAAAAATGTACTACAGTAAATTTACTGTCAATACACTAATAACGACTTTGTGGTGTTCAACTCGTTAATACAATTTATCTGACATGACTTGAACACACCATTAAACTTAAAAAATTGTGTGTATTGACGTCTTTCCGTGGTTGAAATAAAATATGTTCATCTGTTCATTCATGTTTATATTGTGCTTTATGTAAATATGAAAAAACGATCGGCTCACGTGCCACTTGAACAGAGGCAATACGGTGATCTGTAAGGACACATTAAAGAGCCATAAAATGGTATTTATTGTTTGAATTTCTTACAAAATGACAAAATTTTAAAGTTGAGACCTTGTTTAATTCCAGAAGTACCCTGTTCTGTCTTGTCTGTCAGCATGTTGTCAGTTTGCTCTTTGCTCCACAATGTTTTTTTTTCACTGCATGAGAACATTGGCATATTATTTGAATGTATTATCCTAATTATGTACACACTGGTTTGTAATGCAAACAGGTTCACCATTTTTTGCACGTTGTTGTCGTCTTATTTTTCTAGCGTCGAATGAACTGAAGGTTCACCAATAGGCTTACTTCCATGTTGAAGAATAAGGTGGATAGCAGTCAGAGAAATGAAGTGACCCTGTATAAATAACCACTAAAGAGCAGTCAAGTCAAGAGTCAGTCAAGGAGTGGTGGGGAGCATGAGGAATAGAAAGCCAAGAACAGAAATTAAATTGAACAGCAGCAATTACTGTTGATGAGTCAGCTAGTTATCGAACTAGGACAACGTTTGGTTTAATAAAGTTATACCAAAATGTAATTTGCTGTGCTATATAATGAATTTGAGCAAATAAATGCCCAAAATAAATATCAGCAAACTATATCAACAAGAATCTATGCATAATTAACTGGGAAATATATTTTTACTACTGTTAAAAGTCTGGGTTAGGTAAGATTTTTAATATATTTTATAATCAAGTCTCTTATTCTCACCGAGGCACATTTATTTGATTAAAAAAAATACATTTGAGTAAATATACGTTAATGTTATTACAATTTAAAACAGTTTTCTGTTTTAATATAGTTTAGTAATTTATTCCTGTGGTGGCTGAATTTTCAGCTTCATTACCTCAGTCTTCAGTGTCACATAATCTTTCAGAAATCATTCTAATGTGCTGATTTGCTGCTCAAGAAAATGTCTTACCATCAATGCTGAAAACTGTTGTGCTGCATTATATTTTTTATGGAAACCATGAAACTGTTTCAAAAGGTCAAAAGAATATATATAACTTAAGTGACATCTTTCAGCTGCAAATAAAGCTATTAGAGAGAGAAAGAAAGAACATTTTATTGCATTTCATTACAGTATTGACTTGTAAGGCTTAACATTTCTTCACTTGGGACTTCAAACTCACCTCTATCAGTTTATGAAGTGACCTTCAACTTAGTAATAATGGAAACATGTAACGGAAGCAACTGCTTCTGCTGTCTCAAACTTACTTTGAGCGAACAGACAGGTGAAACTGGATGGCAGCAGCTTAAAAATAAAAGTCAGGGGGCACTATTCAAATAAAACCTAAAAGTAACCTGAGGATTGGTTCCCTTTATGGACAGCACTGGATAAGAAGTGATAAGAGGTACAAATTCACTAGAAGACATTTGAGAACTTCCTGTCTGTCACTCCCTGGGTCTCCATCACCCTTTTTCTCTCTCTCCCTCCTTCACTTTATTCGTCTGACTCATTCTTTGCAGTCCTTCTCTCTCTCTCCCTCTTCGTGATTCCTCCTGCCCCTTCTGCCTCCTCCTCCTCCTTGAGGAGTAAACCTCTCAATCATACTGAGCCAGTCACCTTGGACCGTGTCTGTCACCACGCAAGCTGGATCATGCAATCACATGCAAACACACACACACACACGCACACATGCAGGAGATTTGATTGTGTGTGGGAGAGAGAAAGGTAGAGAGACACCATCTGCATGTCAGCCTGTCTGTCCCCCTTTCAGAGCCTGAAATTAAATCAATACAAAGAGGCATCCCTGAGTAACGCAATAGCTCAGAACAGAACAAACACGTAAAGAGAGCGACCCAGTGCAAACATCGGCATTAGTGCCAAGAGCTCAGCCATCCACCTGATGCCCTCTCAAACACACCTACACGACAGTTCTCACCCACAATCCTGTGACAAACAAATACACATGCTGTTTTTATTGATCTGTATGTACATTTAACAGATGCTTTACCCAAAGAGACTCAGAAAACACAAGCTATTTTGTCATAAAGGACTCAATGATATAAAATGTCACAATTTGCAATAGTAAACCAGAACACTACACAGCTAGAGTAGACAAAATCAGAAAGGAAAGAGAGAATTGAGAGAAAAGTCTTTTATTACACAGCAGTGTGTGATTGGACTTTCAAGCTTGCAAACACACACTTCTCTCAACTTATTGCTTGTTACATTCACTCCTGAGACACTTACTTGGGATTGAACCATAAGGTCAGATCATTCATCATTCGGCTACAGTGACAATACTGTTACACTGCTCTGGATATAGTATTATCTACATGAAGACAATCAAATATATCATAATATATGATAAAATACTTTCACATAAATGTGTTGTAGAATATATAGAAAAACATAAGCAAAAATATTAAGCCAATATTGCAAAATATAACATTTAAAAGTGTATAAATCACTAAAATGTTGTCCAACAGTGACACCAGCAGGTAAAGTGTCTTGCTGCGTCCCAATTCGCATACTATCCGTCCTAAATAGTATTCGAAAATAGAATTAGTATGTCCCAAATCATAGTATGCTAAAAAAGTATTCCAAAGATTCCCGGATGGTCTACTTCTTCCGGTTGAATGGGACGCAGCATCTGTTTCGCTGAGCCCATTCAGTTTTAACAGTCAAGGGAGAGGAGGCAATGCCTCCATCGCGATATGATTGGATACGACTGGTCATGTTCGGCTGTGATTGGTTCATGCGATAAACCCCGCCTCTTTTTTTCGTGTGCGTTCACGAATCGATCAGAAATGAACAGATAATGGCGCTATTGGGAAGACCAATTTAAAAAAGTAAGCCACTCACACACTTAGATATAACCACTTTTATACGTCAAAACAAGATTTGAAATGGCATGAAAACCTTATCTGTGGGAGTTATTAGTGAGTAATCAGCTCAGTGAAATTTCAAGTAAACATCCACGAGCTTTGATGACTGATAAAGCTAAAAAAAAAATGTTAAAAGTTAAGTATTTAAAAGAATAGCATAACATAAATACACATATAAAATATATTGTTTACATGTTTACTGCCTTGAGTTATTATTTTGGAATGAATGTAAAATTCTTAAAAACACTAACTTGATGGGGTTCATACTTGGCTTTAATAAACAGAATGTTGATTAAATTGTTATATAAAGATATATATAAAGATCTTCTTTTTCTATTTAGTCACATGGGACATGAATTTACATTTGATTTATATATATATATATATTCATATTTAATCTGTCATATATATATAAGTTAAATAGCTAGATGAGAACCACAAAGTTGCTTTTCAAAATAAAAAATATATGTGACCGTGGACCACAAAACCAGTCATAAGTCGCATGGGTATATTTTTAGCAATCATCAATACATTGTATGGGTCAAAATGATTGATTTTTCTTTTATGTCAAAAATCATTAGGATATTAAGTAAAGATCATGTTCCATTAAGATATTTTGTACATTTCCTACCATAAATATATCAAAACTTAATTTTTGATTAGTAATTTGCATTGCTAAAAACTTCATTTGGACAACTTTAAAGGCGATATTTAGATTTTTTGCACCCTTAGATTCCAGATTTTTAAATATTTATATCTCTGCCAAATATTGTCCTGTCCTAACAAACCAATAATGGAAAGCTTATTTATTAAAAAAAAAAATGTAATTGACCCTTATGACTAGTTTTGTGGTCCAGGGTCATATATACTTGCTTAATTCATAATATGTTATTGTGTAGTGCTGTGTCTACAGCTATAGATTGACCCTCACTGCTGATTGGTGAATTACAGAAGACTATAATTACATCAAACATATTCCCAATCATTATGTTTGACAGTTGGCTAACATAACAACTTTAATGAGGAAAGCCTGTGAAGTGTCATTTTATCTCATTTAATGAAAGCTTCAAGAGGGTATTTCTAGTTTAATACTTTGATTAGTAAATTGCAGTTGCCCTTTACAATCTGTCACCAGATTCAGGTATTCCAGTAGTGCCCTTTAAAGGCTGTGGTTGATTCATTACACGATCTTGTGAGAGGGGCAAAAGCTGTGCAAGTGACTCTAATTAAAAACCCAAACCTGATATATAAAGTTTAAAAAATATATAATTCAAATGCAATGCACTTGTGATGATCAGTGTAGAACTAAGTATGCTCCTATTTCTGGCTCTAGCAACAATTTGCTTTGTGAGCTCATGAAGTCAAGAATAACAAAAAAAAAATCGATAACAGGGCCTTGGTTGAGCCATTAAGAGCGTCGGTGCAACATGTCGACAGCACATAAATTTCCTTGACTTACATGAGAAGTGTTTGTTTCACATTTAAAATAAGGGGGCGAACAACCACAGGCCCGTATCAGGCACTTGACCCATATTATTTAGCATGCATCTTGTCCTCTCTCCTCTCCTTTTCGGTCACTGTAAAGTAGACACTATTTATAGCCAAACACACTAAATATGCCATCCACGCTCCTCTCCAGAGCATATCAGATAGCTGGCCAATTTCAGTGCCACAACTTGAAAATATAAGAATTTTTGAAGTATTTCTATATTAATTAAGTTACTCAGCAAGATATACTATAAATACAGGGTTCCCTAAATACCCAATATGTCCCACTCTGACACTTTCTGCTTTATTAAAATGAAAGAAACCTTCTATCTAGACTCTCTGTTCCTTTGCCATGACAGCTCAATGACAATCAAAGGTCAAATACAGCAGCATTTATTTATTTATCACTCCATCAGCTGCCTGGGTTTGTTTTGATACTGTGCTCTCGTCTTAATGGGCGTACGGTATTGTAAAACACGTTTAAGAGGAACAATTCAGTGGCTTCTCTCCAGGGTAGTTAGGCTGCCTGCCGTCTCACGGTTACAGCAGAATATTAATCGTGCCAAAACACCCGCAATTTGTCATCGACGGCTGCGTAACCGCGTAACCGTTTGGCAGGAACAGGTGCCCACCGGTGCCGTTGACTTTGCAAAATTTGACCTACATGTGAGGCGCATCCAGCCGGCTCCGCGTCACACCTGAACGCGGACCCTGCACCTCTGATCCCGAAAACACCCTCCTCTGTTAACCTGCATGTACGTACGTACGCTCAAACCTGTGAAGTGCTGCTGTTTTCACACAAACAGCTCCCGGCGTGACCTTAGCACAGTGGCGAGTCTTTGAGACTGTCCGAATGCAATCGTCCGCTCCACAAATTTCACTTTGGTTCTTTAAAACCACTGGGCGAACGGTCTGTCTGCACCTACCGCATGCACGCGGACACATACGGCTATCAATTCCAGACGCGCTAACGGCTCTCAAAAGCTGACACCTCCATCCCGGCTTCCCACAAGCAGCGTGCCGAATCACTGTCAAAACCTGGAGGACAAACGGCCTTTAACTAAAAGGTTTCCATAGAAACACACGTTTTCCCCGAGAGGGGGGATGCGTGCGAGCGTCGCCTATCGCTCCTCTAACCCCGGCTGGTCTCCTTTCAACCTGGAAAAGAAAGGCAATCAAAACGGAGAGGGTCTTACTGATGGTGCGGGAGCCGATACAGCCCATGGTGTCTCAGCGAGGGCCGGTTTGTGAACGAGGAACGAGAGCCACCCTCTCAGCAGACATTCTCTCCTTCTCTCTCTCTCTCTCGCTCCTCTTCTTCTTCTCCGCGTCTCTGACTCTCCCCTCCTGTCTCTGTAAGGCTGTATGAGAGCGAGTGTGTGCGCGCCTCCAACACGCTCTCGTCGTCATCCACCCTCCCTCACTTGCCTCGCTGCAACCCCCTCAATACTCTCTGGTGAGGCGAGATATCAGAGTTAGTCAGTCACTAAGTCAGTGTGTCTGTGAAACGGGAGAGAACGGTGTGAAACCCTTGTGTTCCCATAAATCCCTTTGTAATCGATACTACTGGTTGTAGCATCAAACAGCTGACAATGACATTGAGAAATGTCAATGACAACAAGAGGAAAGCGCGCTGATCAGAAGTTGCACGCAATTCCCTGGACTTCCCGGATCAATATCTTGAGTAATCGCACGGGGCATCTCGTTTCTTTGGTTCTCTCCATTATCGCTTGACAATGCGGTGCATCTGTCTCCCCACCCAACTCTGCCGCCCCTCCCTTGCTCTTATTTTCCTGTTGCGCTTGCACTCTCCAAAGCATGTACAAACATCTATTTATCTCTCGGACTTGCTTTCTCAGCCCTCATCTTCAAATTGAAGAGTTTTGCACATCTATGTACACTGGTTCATCATGTTTGCTTGTCATGTCCAGGGTGAGCCGTAACCTTGAATATACCCACACACGCGCATGCTGTCCAGACCGTACATGCGCACTCTCTCAGCCTCAAGCAAGCAAGGTTTCTTCCTTCTTCTTTTTAAAAACAAATTCTGTCACTGCATTCAGCCGGCGTTGCTAGAAGAAGAACCTTTGAAGAGAAATGGAGAGGGCTAACCCAGGAGGTGTGCTTTGAATCATATTAAGGACTGTGAGGCTGAATTAGTATTCAGGAGGAAGAGAGAGAGAAAGAGCAAGAGCGATGAGGAGAGGAAAGAAGGGATGACAGGGATGGGAAAAGGAAAGAAAGGATGAAGTATGCATGCATGTGGTAATATTACAGGGGAGCTGTCCAAACAGATGCCGGGGTTGACAGCTTTTCCGCTTCGAAAGTCTGTTTCGATATGTACGATTCTTCAAGCATTTCATTTAACACTTTTCACTTGGTGTAATATTGCTTCACATCAAATCTACAATGTTTTCTTTTGAGTTCTTTTGCACATTCGTAGAAACTTACACTTTAAAACCTATAAACAAATTATTTGTATTGGAAGAGACGAGGTTGACAAACTCAGTGATTGGGTTGCTTTGTTTTGACCAAGGGGTTTGAGTAGTTTTATTGTAACTATTGTAAATTAAAATCAGACACATAAATACCTAGTTCTGCCTTGAAATTCTAGATGATGCAGGCTGACGGGTTGTTAACGTAACTGTAAATTCATAAAAGTATACGATTTGGCACAAACTGATTGGTTCATGTTGCGTAGACAACCAATGAGCTTGCAGCTTAACATTTAAATGGCTGGTAGAATTCACACATTTGGCAGCGCGCTTTCAGAGTTCCTCTGAAACCCTCCCCCTTCCCCAGCTCCACCTGTATAGATCTGCTACGGGTAATTTGATATGCTATTTGTGCAGCAGCAGTATGTCTTAAATACTCATAGGACTGTATTGCCATATGCTTTGGCAGTAGCAAGTTCCTGCACTTGCTAGCAGCAGCAGCAGCAATTATGTACAACTACAGCAATAACCAACTGCAGCAGCAATTCAGCAGCAGTGTAGCAGATTCCGCCAAGACCAAATACATTAACATTGTCATATCCATTACCATGCTAAACCTTTCCGAGTTGTCATGACAGTATAACTAGAGGCACCAGCAATAATCAAAAGGTGAATATTTTTATTAGGCAATTTAATATATATTCAGTTGATTTACTGAATTATTAAATGTTAATTTCCAACTTATTTTGGGTTTATTTTAAGCCAGAAATATAGTCATTTTTAAGCAACAGTTAAGTTCAATAAAACTACCCAGAAGGATGGGTTAAATATTTAACCCAACCGCTGGGTCAAAACAACCCAGTCTCTGGGTTTGATAATTACTAGAGGCATCAGCAATAATCAAAAGGTGAACATTTTTATTAGGCAATTTATTAATTATTATTTATTCAATTGATTAATACATTTTCATGTATTATACATATTATTAAATGTTAATTTCCAACTTATTTTGGGTTTATTTTAAGCAAGAAATATAGTAAATTTTAAGCAACAGTTAAGTTAAAAAAAACTACCCAGTAGAATGGGTTAAATATTTAACCCAACCGCTGGGTCAAAACAACCCAGTCTCTGGATTTGTCCATATTTCATCCAGCGCTGGGTTGTTTTTAACCCAGTATTTTATAGAGTGTAAATGAAGAGTTCAGATGCAAAAGCCATCTCGATCAAAAATGAGATAATGATACTGAGTGAATGCTCTCAACACATATTATATGTCCATCAAATACTTTTACTCCAAACTCGCTAAAATCCCAGCCTCAGCCCAATCAAAAGTACCAGTACTTAGGTAGAAACCTATACATCAGAACCTGATAAAAATGCATTTAAAAAACAAACAAAAAAAAAAGACGGATTTAGAGGCTTTTGCATCTGAACTTTTCATATTTAGAAAGGGCCCATTATTTGCATTTAATCATTTGAAAATTTAGAAATGACAAATATGCCATTTGAACCTTTTGTAATAGTTGCATATGAGTCCCTTTTTTGTCCTTATTGTGAAAAGATGGATCTCATTGTTGGAAAGGGTTCACCAAAGAATTTGTGGGACCTGAAGGATCACTAAACAACAACAACAACAACAAAAACAGCTGTGGAGCATTCAGGTAACAACACAGTATTAAGAATCAAGGGGATGTAAACTTTTTTATAAATTCAACTATTATTTTCTCTTGTAGAATATATGTAAACTTAAACATTTTTTATGTGAAATATCTTATTCAGGTCAGTACTAAATAAACAAAAAATGTTCATTTTGTAACAATGTAACAATATTAAAATAACTTTATTGACACTTTTGATTAATAGAATTTATTCTTTATCAAAAGATGTTTTTCTGAGCACCAAAGAATGATTTCTGAAGTTTATATTGTATTGTTTTTGCTGTATTTTTACTCAAACAGGTGCGCATAGGAGAGTTATAATAAAAAATCAAAAAATTATTCAGCCCTCACCCATGTGACAAAAATGTGTTTACTAAGCATCAACTGAAATGATTTTGCAACAGACCTTGTTAACAAGTTGTGTTAACAGATCAACATAATCAACAGAATCAAAACACCATTGATTGCTACTGACAGCTTCAGAAATGCAGACACCCAAAGTGTCAGCGCTTCACACTTTATAATTGACTCTACACGAATCAATGCCTCAACTTTCCCCAGCTTAAAAAAGGAGGCGTATACCTGACACTGAGGGAGATAAATAGAGAGGAAGAGGGAGGGAGAAGGCTCATCCTGACATCACAAAACCAACATTGGGACACCATATCATCATTTATTTATGCGCCCAACAGCTTGCCTGAAGTTACAGGAGGCTCTCTCAAAGGGTGAGTCATCCTTTTCTCACTCTCTCTTTCTCTATCTCCCTCCCTTTCTCCACCCTATCTCTCATTTTCAAAGCAGCCACTGACATCAAATTTACTTTGAGGCTGGGACTTCCTATGTCTCGCTTGCATATTTTGATTTGTGTGTGTCTGTCTGTGCACATGATAACACAGTAACTATATGCTGTCGCTAAAATTTGAAGGTTACATGCTGTTACTTAACATTATTGCCACATGCTTTTAGGCTACATTACATGCTGGTATAACTTACCACATACTGTCACGCTAATTGTATAACTATAAATAGCACCGAACATGTACTGACCTCCCAATGTGCTATAGAAGGCACGATGATGGGGAAAAATGCTCTTAACAATCCCCATAGCAAACTGCAGTACAGCCGCTGCAAATCCGATTTCTTCCCTCTACATTTGCACAGTGTGAGTACATCAGACCTGCGCTGTGCCGACAGAGCTCTAATTCAGACAGAGAGCCAGGCTCCGGCCCGGCTCTATACTGCCCTTGGCCGCGATCAATAACTCTATGTTAGACCAAAGTAATTCAGCAGGGTTTTATTCACTCGGAACATTTCTTTGGCCCTCTGAGAATGTGAATCACCCAGAGCTCACAGCCCTGTCACTTTGTACCTGTGCAAGGGCTTTATAGTTTACTTGATCTGCAAATAGGTTTGCTTGAAAGGGTCAGTTCTTGCGAAGTGTTAATCTTCTAGAAATATATATAACCTCTTCCATGAATGTACAGCCATCTGCATGTGCCTTAAAACACCTGTTGGACTGAACAACTGAAAGTCTAATGTAATTTGCTACCAGTCTATCCAAAAGATGTTTGGTAAAAGATGGCCACCGTATTATTTTACTTTAATTTACTATTATTTACAGGCAGATGATATATTAAATTCAGTATTTAGTATTCCAACATAAATATCTAATCTATCTATCTATGTATATGTTCATATATATATATATATATATATATATATATATACAGTTCACTGTATAACAGTTGAGGTGAAAAGTTCAAGGTCAAACACCTTGCAGAATCTGTAAAATGTTAATTATTTTGAAAAAATAAGAGAGGAATCATATAAATGCATGTTATTCTTTATTTAGTACTGACCTGAATAAGATATTTCACATAAAATATGTTTACATATAACCCACAAAGATAAATAATAGTTGAATTTATAAAAATTACCTTGTTCAAAAGTTTACATACACTTGATTCCTAATACTGTCGTAACCTGAATGATCACAGCTGTTTTTTTTTTTGGTTTGTTTTTTTGGCTTAGTGATAGTTGTTAACAAGTCCCTTGTTTGTACCTAAAAATTTGTGTTTGTGTATTTTGTTTTTGTGTGACTGTATGATTTTGTTATCCATCTTTTCACACTGAGGACAACTGAAGGACTCATATGCAACTATTACAGAAGGTTCAAATGCTGACTAATGCTTCAGGAAAAAACACGATGCAAAACTTTTGAACAGAATGAACATGTACATTTTTCTATGTTTCATTTTCTTTTTTTTCCTTTTTTTTTTTCATTTAGTACTGCTTTTCAGAAGCTTGTACTTGTTTCCCAGAATACAAAGTAAGTGAAATTTACCCTAATTCTCAAATTCTAAAAGTTTTTACCCCCCGACTCTTAGTGCATCTTGTTTATATAAAAACTTATAAATTAAAAAACTAAAATCTGGCCTACACTGGCAAAAATCATTTTGGTGATCAAAAGGACTAAAGCATTCATGATTATAAAGAATTTCTTGTACACAATATTTTACATCCCCTGACAGTTTTAAGCTGTAATAACGGTGGAAATCAAGTCACTCAAATAATATGATGGCATGCTGCCCTTAATGAGCGCTGTGGGCATTGCGATTACTACTCTGTCTAGGAAAGAGTGCTTGTCTTCTCCCTTTTTAATTTGCTCAAGGGAGCATAAATGCTTATTAGCATTGCCACAGTAATTTCTCCTTGAGGGAGACCACTGACAACACTCCCTAAACAGACAGTGTGCTCCCTTAATACTTCATACGATATGTGGGTGTTAGAGAGGCAAAATTATACCAGTCACAGGCAGCTAGAGGACACTTTGAGAGCTGCTTTATCGGAACCAACATTTATTCTGTGCCTGCTTTTAAAAAGAGAAAGTACTTCACAAAGAAGCGAAAAGACATCAGCATGCAAATAGCATCTTAAATTGTACTTTGCAAGTGATCATCTCACTAGATCTTAATTATGTTCGTCTACAGCTATTTTAGAAAACATGATTCAGCAGCACAGCTGATTCACAGACTACATAGTCCTGAATACATATGCGAATACAAGGCCGAGCGATTTTAAAATAGGGAGGAAGCCTGTTTAGACATGCATCTTGATTGGGAAAGCAGCAGTAATCACGTTCTTTTGGCAGTCCTGTGGGGTGACATATTGTGCCAGCTCTCGCTTAAATGAGATTGAGTATCCTCTCCATTCTGCACAACACAGTCTCAAATCTTAACTGCTCTATTGTTGTCTGGCTGTCAGCTCCACTCCTGTTATGTGTTTATTGGGATAATGACTGTACTGGGAAAGAGACTAGCTACTGACCAACACTCCCTGGAGCTCAATCTCCAGGTTCTCCTGCTCAAAGACTATTGACTGTTGCCCTCTTCTGGTGAAAGGTACTGAATACATGCTGGGAAAAGCTATAGAGGTGTCAGAAAAAGAATAGATGTTATAACCTTGTTTGTGACCCTGGACTACAAAACCAGTCATAAGTAGCACAAGTATATTGATCGATTTTTCTTTTATGCCAAAAATCATTAGGATATTAAGTAAAGATTGTATTCCCGAAGATATTTTGTAAATTTCCTACCGTAAATATATACAAACTTGATTTTTGATTAGTAATATGCCTTGCTAACTTAATTTGGACAAATTTAAAGGTGATTTTCTCAGTATTTTGATTTTTTTGCACCCTGATGTTCCAGATATTCAAATAGTTGTATCTCGACCAAATATTGTCTTATTATAACAAACCATACACAAAGGGAAAACTTATTTATTCAGATTTCATGTGATGTATACATCTCAATTTGAAAAAATTGACCCTTATGACTTGTTTTGTGGTTCAGAGTCACATATAATGTCATAGATCACTATTTTCCAGAGAATAATTACAGCAGTTACTAATCCAGACAGCATACGTACATTTGATGTACACAAGATGTTTGTGAAAGATCACTTGATCTGGAAAGCATCTGCTGCGTACAAACATCTGGCAGACGTCTGTAATATGTCATTCTAAATCATAAACATCTTAAAGACATCTAATAGACGTATATTTGACATCTGATAGGAAACGTCATATTGCAGATGAGCAAACAATAATAAAAAAATACATCTGGCAGATGTAAATGCAGACGTCAGATAGATGTCTCTGAGATGTACCTGTGCTATCAGGAAACTAAATTTGAGAAATGTTGACAATCAGATGACAACATTTCGAAGAGTATAGTCATTCATCAAAGACCTGAGACTGTTGATATATTTATATGACAAAATTAAGAAGAGTATAGCCATTCATCCAATGTCCTGAGACAAAAAATAAAATCTCACAATCCTAAAATTTTCCCAATTTTTACAGCTACACTCATTTTGCTATATTTGTCATCTCTAAACATCCAAAGAGGAGTTTTATCATTCTGTTTCAACACACTTTCAAAGTAGATAGAGGACATGAAAGAGGTCAACAGACGCCCACTCAGTCATGACACCCCCTCCCCCAATAGCCCCCATAGCCCCCCAGTCCAGGACTTCCGGCGAAACCGGAAAAACCTTTGTTTGTGTTTGTCAAAATGGCGGCTGGAATGTATCTAGAGCACTATTTGGACAGTAAGGCTATTGTCTTTGTTTAGCTATCTATCCCCATAAATAAACATCTTCCGTGTTCATGTTGTCCAGCATGTCTGCATGTTTCACATACACGCACGATTTACAATAAAACGATAGCGTATCGACACAAAACAGCGTTAAAACGTCAGTACGATCACTGGGCTCTGAAGCTAACGGGCTAAGAACAGTGTTATGATGTTAACCATGGTTTTATAGTTGGGTTTGGTGGGCGCGGTACCGATAAACGTGACAGTGTAATATTACCGCTATTAAAATAATGAAATATTGTAAATAAATTCTTGGCACGCTTAAAGCGCAATGACAAGCGTTAAATTCTGTGTCTCAATACAGTCGAGCTAGCTTGCGTTCGTACAGATGGAAATTGTTTACTATAGTGCTGGTTTTTAAATCCGCACAGCATTATGGGTCTTGGTTTATGGATTTGTGATAGTGTAGATTATTCATATGTCACTTTATCTCTTTAGGCATAGAGAATCTGCCCTTTGAACTGCAGAGGAACTTCCAGCTGATGCGAGATCTTGACCAGAGGACAGAGGGTGAGTCTAACTGTAGATCTGCCTCCCCTGCTGAAAAAAAAAACTGTTAAACCCAGCCCCTGGTCTTAGCTAGTTTTAGGCTAGGCTGGATTTAGCTGGTTGTTCCAGCTGGTCTCCCAGCCTGGTCAGCGAAGGAAGTGGCCAAAACCCCTCTAAAACCAGCCTGCTGACCAGCCAACCAGCTTAGGCTGGTTTTAGCAGTTTTTTTCAGCAGGGATAAATACAGTAATATAGAATCACATTTTTAATTACATTTTTTATATTTAATGACTGTTTGCTTGAAATAATTTTTTTGTTTGTTTACATTTCTTCTTTTTCTAGATCTGAAAGGGCAGATTGATTCTCTGGCTCGTGAATACACAGCCAACGCTCGGACGTTGTCCTCTGAACAGAAGCTCTCGCTGTTGAGACAGATCCAGCAGTCTTATGGGAAGTGTAAAGAGTTTGGAGATGACAAGGTCCAGCTTGCGATGCAAACCTATGAGATGGTTAGTGTAAATTTGCATTTTCTCCTTAAAATGAGCTTTTATAAATACTGCAAATTTTGTTTATGTATTACATTTTAATAAAAATGCAGCAAAATTTAGCTTTGATCACAGGAATAAATTACATTTTAAAACCTATTCAAATAGAAAACAGTTGTTTTAAATAATAATACAAAAATATTTTGCTGTACTTTGGATCAAATAAATGCAGCATGCTTGGTAAGCAGAAGACTTCTTTAAAAAAAACATTTAAAAAATCTTACAAAAAAAATCTCAACTGGTAGTGTATTAAAGATATTGTAAAATACATCAGTAATGTACATTTAGTTGCTTTATAATTCCATACAACGGCTCACACTTCATTTACTCTATGCATTTAGGTGGACAAGCATATCCGAAGATTGGATACAGACCTGGCTCGCTTTGAGGCTGACCTCAAGGAGAAACAGATAGAAAGCACCGATTATGACTCTACCTCCAGCAAGGGTAACAAGAGTGAGTCTTGTGCATTTGATAGCTTCTTATGGCTATTAGTGCTGTTTTGGCACATGCACATCTCTTATGTGGATCACTATACATCAACAATGTTTCTGTCATTTCTTGTTGTTTATAGGTGACCATCGAGGACCCAAGAAGAAGGAGGTGACTCGCACTAGGTCAAAAGTAAAGAACTCTGACGATGACTGCAGCTCAAAGAGCGGACAGAAGAAGGTCAAACTCACACAAGGGTGAGAATCACATACATTTTAGATTTTCATTCTGTTTTTGTAAACTTTTAATTCAGCAAGGATGCATTAACTTTATCAAAACTGACAGTAAAGACATTCTTTTGAACTTTATCACAGTTCTCACAAAAATATTAAGCAGCACAACTATTTTCAGCATTGTACATCTGATAATAATAAGAAATGTTTCTTGAGCAGCAAATTAGAATGATTTCTGAAGGATCATGTGACACTGAAGGCTGGAGTGATGATGCTGGAAATTCAGCTTTGCCATCACAGTAATAAGTTATTTATAAAATATATTAACAATGATAAGATTTGAAAAATTTTACGGACGCTAAACTTTTGAACTATAATGCATTTATTTTTTTCATTGTTTAGTAGAGATTTATATAGGCTGTACTCATAATCTGTTTGTGATGTTATTTCGAAGTAGAAGCGAACTGGAGCCTCCGAGCTTGTACATAAATATTTAAGTTGTTTGGAAATACATTTTTAATGTTTAGAAATGGCAAAGGTTTAGCGCAGTTTGCCCTACAGTGAGGGCTACATAATTTCCTTTCGCCTCCCTAACTGTTTCTGTCAACAAAAGAGGCAAAATGCCCCCCAAATAAAATAAATGCATTCCAAAATAATAGTACTTTATTCAAAACTGTCTTCCAGTGCTGAGTTTTCAACTCCGGCTGTGAACTTTGGGAACGTGCACCCTTCGGATGTGTTGGACATGCCAGTGGACCCCAATGAGCCCACCTATTGCCTCTGCCACCAGGTGTCATACGGAGAGATGATTGGCTGTGACAATACAGACGTGAGTCTCCTTTCTCATTTAATGCTTACAGCCTCTCATACATTATTGCTAACATATAGATATTTACAGCTGAGGTCAAAAGTTTACATACACCTTGCAGAATCTGCAAAATATTCATTATTTTCCCAAAATAAGAGGGGTCATACAAAATGCGTGGTATTTTTTTAGTACTGACCTACTAACAGAGAAGAAAGAAGAGAAAACAATAGTTGACTATAAAAATGACCCTGTTCAAAAGTTTAGATACGCTTGATTCCTAATACTGTGTTGTTACCTGAATGATCCACAGCTTTTTTTTCTGAACAGTTAAACTGCCCACTGTTCTTCAGAAAAATCCTTCAGGTCCCACAAATTCTTTGGTTTTCCAACATTTTTGTGCATTTGAACCCTTTCCGACAATGACTGTATGATTTTGAGATCCATCTTTTCACACTGAGGACAACTGAGAGACTCATATGCAACTATTGCAGACTATTACAGAAGGTTCAAACGCTCACTGATGCTCCAGAAGGGAAAAAAATGCATTAACTTTTTGAATTTAAAGATCAGGGTTAATGTAACTTATTTTGTCCTCTGGGAAACATGCAGGTATCTACTGTAGCTTCTGAAGGGCAGTACTAAATGGGAAAAAATCTGATGTTTAGGTGAAATAAGAAAAATGTGCACATCTTCATTCTGTTCAAAAGTTTACACCCCTGGCTCTTAATGCATATTTTTTCCTTCTGGAGCATCAGTCATCATTTGAACCTTGTGTAATAGTTGCATATGAGCCTCCCAGTTGTCCTCAGTGTGAAAAGATGGATCTGAAAATCATACAATTATTGTTGAAAAGGGTTCAAATACACAAAAATGCTGAAAAAACAAAGAATTAGTGGGACCTGAAGGGTTTTTCTGAAGAACAGCAGGCAGTTTAACTGTTAAGGACAAACAAAAGACTCATGAACAACTAAACAATAAAAAAACAGCTGTGAATCATTCAGGTAACAACACAGTATTACAAATCAAGTGTATGTAAACTTTTGAATGGGGTCATTTTTATTAATTCAACTATTATTTTCTCTTGTGGACTAAATACATCTTTTATGTGAAATATCCTATTCAGGTCAGTACTAAATAAAAAATTACATGCATTTTGTATGATCCCTCTTATTGTATTATTATTGTATCATTAAACTTTTGACTTCAACTGTATTTTATTATTGCGTTATTTTTATATACCCTTAACAAGTTATCTAGTCATAGGCTGTAAATTCCGTTCCCAGACTGCAGCGTTATATTACAGCAGATTCCTATACATGTATATTCAAAGCTGTGCTTGTGGTTAATGTGTGTGTTTCTCTTTCTTTAGTGTTCTATCGAGTGGTTCCACTTTGCCTGTGTGGGTCTGACCACCAAGCCCAGGGGGAAATGGTTAGTAGTCATGTGATTTTTGCCCTTGAAACTGATGCAAGTCAATGCTGTCGGGCCTCAGTGTAGAAATCCTGAAGTGAATACTTTAGTAAATACACATGTATATTTCAACATCTGCCTTGTTTTCCTTCTACCTCAGGTACTGCCCAAGATGTTCACAGGAGCGGAAGAAGAAATGAACATGCAAAGCAGGAGAATTCACAGAGAGGGAGGTAGAGGCAGACACAAGGGTTGAAAGTGTTTTTAAGGCCCTTCATAGACACTAATATAGATCCACTCTCTGCTTATTCTGGTGCTTGTCGTCCTCTTTTCCATCTTCACATCCCTCTCTCAGCCAGACAGTAAGAAGGGATGACGGGAAGATGAAGGACGTGTAGTTTATAATTTATGTGCTCAGTAATGAAGATGACTTTTGTTATGGAGTATTTTTGATTTGTTTTGGTTCTGCATTTTTTTTTAATATTCTTATATTTTCTGTTTGTTTATTTGGATTGTCTTTTTTACAACTCATTTTAAACACATGAACTCAGCAGTCAGGGAGCATATCAAGAGATCTCACAGTTCTTTGCTACGGTTATGATTCCAGGTGGTCTCAGACTGGATAATTGCTGTCAGTATCCTTCTCAGATGGGATCATTTTCAACTAGTCTCAGATTTTGAAAAAAGTGGGACAGGCCCCAGATCAGATACAAACTGATCCCTTTTCTAACTTATTCTCATATTTCACTGTTAATGAAAGGGCAACAGTTATCAATTTACCTCACCAAATCTGAGATGTTTATTTGACAAACCAGCAATTACAAGAAAACAGCTGCTCAATGGGATTATTTTACACTCTCTCTTTCTGTGTTTTACATTTACAAATCCTGCACTTGAAGACCACCACTTCACTTAAGGTCCATTCCACAACTGTAGATTTCAATGCAGACATTTTTGGTGCTTATGGTCACTTACTACTTTGGTCATATTTCAGACTGTTGAAAAGCATTAACTCAGCATGTAACTTTATTCAGCTGAACCGCTCTGACAGCTGGTCATTAAATGCATTTGGTGTTTTCTTTTGTAAACTATGAATTAACTCTAGGATTGCTGTGAGCTCAGCAACAGGGTTCTTTGCGACTGGATTTTGGTGCTTATGAATATATTAAAGATAATGATGTGTATGGTTTGGTTAAATGCGTGAAAAACAGTATCGCTTGCAATGGTTCTCAGTCATTGTGTTTGACGTTGTTATCGCAGTATGATACTTTTTGCGAGATCTCGGAATCAAATGTGTTGATATCAACTTGTATTTAAGATTTGATTGTTTTAATGAAACAATCACAGGTATGTCAGACAATGCAAACAGTTTCAAAAGCTGGTGCTACATAGTGCTTGTTGCCGGTTCTAAACGATTCTATTGTCTGGTGTACGATGAAGGGTTTGTGTCACGTGTTTTTTGCCTTTGTCATGTTGCTTTGTGATTTGATTGTTCCAGATATTCTAGAGTACTGTAACTAATGTCAGATATTGGGTCTGGTGTCTTCCATGCTGAATGAACAATGCCTGATTCTGAAAGCATCATTGTGTCTCTTGGTAATTATTTCATTCATTCTAGCATTTTTGAATGCTGTTGTCAGAAAAGTGTCATGTGTAAAATAACAAGAAATAATGCAGAATTATTCATACGCTACCAGTCAAAAGTCTAATTTTTTAAAGAAGCATCTTCTGCTCACCAAGCCTGCATTTATTTGATCCAAAATACAGCAAAAGCGGTAATATTGTGAACTATTTTTACTATTTAAAATACCTGCTATTTGAATATATTTTAAAATGTAATTTATTCCTGTGTTTAAAACTAAGTTTTCAGCACCATTACTCCAGTCTTCAGTGTCACATGATCTTTCTGAAATCATTCCAACATGCTGATTTGCTGTTCAAGAAACATTTAAACATTTTTATTATCAATATTTTAAACAGTTGAGTAATTTTTTGATCAACAGAAAGATCCAAAGATCAGCATTCATCTGAAATAAAAAGCTTTTGTAATATTTACACCATACCATTCAAAATCTAGGAGTATGGTTGGATGCTTTAAATTGAGCAAAAGTGATGATACAGGGAATTATAATGTTTCTAATTTTGATAAATGCAGTTCCTCTGAATTGTCCATTCATCAAAAGAAACCTAAAACAATTCTACTCAGCTGTTTTCAACATCATCATAATGTTTTTTGAGCAGCAGGTTTTAAATATTAATAACACTGAAAACTGAAGTAATGATGCTGAAAATTTAGATTTGATCACAGAAATGAATTGAATTTTAAAATATATTAAAATAGAAATCAGTTATTTTAAATAGTAAAAATATTTCACAATATTACTGCAAGGCTTTAAAAACATTCAAAATCTTACTGTCCAAAAACTTTTGACTGGTAGTGTAAATAATTGAATATATGGATGTCACATGTTAAAAAATTGGGACGAAAAACTTCATAATAATTATTTATATATTTAACCCTTTAACTGTCACTCCCATTTTCAAACACAGACGTGAAAATGCAGTATTCAAACTTTAATTTTTATAATTTATGTACAAAAATATTGTGTAATATGACTTTGGTGTATATTTTCCATGGTCTGATTTTAAAATGGTTTTCAAAGGATGAATTTTAAGATTTTAAGTTATGAAGTAGATTTTTGAGGTGCACTCTTGACATTAATTAATCTATTACTTTTCCTACATAATGTGTAACACAAAAAAATAGTAAAATGTCTATTAAGGATTCTTAGACCTTTCCAACAATATATAGTTTGTCATGATTAGATTAGGATTTATTTGTAAAATGGTGTCCCACTGAGGAGAAAGTATATATAATATTTTATAATAAAATATATACATACATATATATATATATATATATATATATATATATATATATATATATATTATCATTAAAGTTTGGGGTCAGTTGTTTTTTAAGAAGTCTTTAATGCTCACCAAGTCTTCATTTGTTTTATCAAAAATACCGTACAATCATTCATGTGAAATATTATGATTTAAAATAACTGTTTTCTATTTTGCTATATTTTAAAATGTCTTTCCAGTTATGGTAAAGCTGAATTTTCAGCAACATTACTTTATTCAGTGTCACATGATCCTTTAGAAATCATTCTAATATTCTGATTTGCTGCTCAGGAAACATTTGTTATTATTACGAATGTAAGTGTAAGTGTGCTACCTAATAATTTTGTGGAAAATGTGATTTGTGAGTCAAAAAACGTTTTAAACAATCGTTTGCAGCATTATACATATTTTTGATCAATTTAATGCATACTTGTAGAATAAAATTGTAACTTTCTTTGCGAAGTAAATAAATAAACATACATTTGAACTGTAGTATATAATATGGCATAGCCTCTGAAATGTCTTTAATGGCATTGCACAGTAATATAAACTCCAGGACAGTGTGATACTGCATTGCAGTTCTCATATTAACCACTGGAAGCACTCTATCACTTGTAAGAGATCCAGTTTGTGCAGTGCTGCAGTGATACTGCCCTGTACTCCTTATGGTCCTGATGCTGCTAAAGTGCCTCCGTGGACTTTATTGTAAATTTTAATAGCACATACTGTTGAAAATTATATAGTATATATATATATATATATATATATATATATATATATTCCTACATGTGGAAATAGACTGCATGACAGCATGAACGGCAAGAATGCATCTTCACTAATATAAAGGGGGTGCGGCTGCCGAACAGCATCATTAGTTCTTACTGCCGTCTAGTGACGCTGAAGGGAATTGCGTTATTATTATTACTTGCAAACTTTGAAGTTGTATTAACACCCTTTTGAACCGCATTACTTTAAATAGAAATAAATGAATTGAATGATTTCTCTCCGTACACAGGTAAAGTTACTTTTATATTGTCATTAAAACCGTTTATTTCTGGCTGCATGTTATAGACTCGTAGAACTTCAGTGAGGAAGTGTGCTGGTCTGTGCGTTTCTCATTTATTGAGCTGTGCAGATGAGCAAGATGCCAGGGAGAACATCATTCTAGTCTCCATGGGGACTGCCAAGGCTTAGGGCAAAGTCATCTCAGACCTCAGTGAGTATATGGGCACTTATAACAAATGCTGTGTAAATGGAAGCGGTACAATAATGGAAGAACTTTCCTCAGAGGAATGTTTATGACTGTGCACTTCACTCCTTTATTTAGACAGATAAGACAATAAGACTCTTCAATGTTTTTGATAGAAGTCTCAGTTGCTCACCAAGACTGCATTTATTTTCAAAAATACAGTAAAACAGTAGTACAGAAATATTATTACAATCTAATGTAACTGTTTTCTATTTTAAAATATTTTAAAATTAAATGTATTCCTGTGATGGCAAAGCTGCATTTTCAGTGTCACATGATCCTACAGAAATAATTATAATATGCTGATTTGGTGCTCAGGAAATGTTTAGCATTATTAAAAGGTCTGGTTTAAAATTAAAATCTTTTACAATGTTACAAGATTTCTATTTCAAATAAAAGCTGTTTATTGAGCTTACTGTTAAATAAAGAATCATGAAAAATATATGTCATGGTTCTTAACACTGTTGTTACCTGAATGATCCACAGCTGTTTTTTTTTTAAGGACCGTGTTTCCACACTGAGGGACTCATATGCTAATATTACAGAAGGTTCATATGCTTACTGATGCTCCAGAAGGAAACACGATGCATTAAGTATCTTAGGCAAAATAAAAAAAAATATACCTTGTGTAATAGTTGCAATAATAGTCCCCCAGTTGTCCTCAGTGAGAAAAGATGGATCTCAAAATCTTCACGTTATTGTTGGAAAGGGTTCAAATACACAAAAAAATTTGAAAAACACAGAATTTGTGGGACCTGAAGGATTTTCCTGAAGAACAGCAGGCAGTTTAACTGTTCAGCACTCATGAACAACTATCACTAAACAAAAAAGCAGATGTGGATCGTTCAGGTAACGATACAGTATTAAAAATCAACTGTAAACTTTTGAACAGGGTAATTTTTATAGTCAAACTACTGTTTTCTCTTGTGGACTACCTGTAAACGTCTTATTCAGGTTAGTACTAAATAAAAATAACATGCACTTTATATGATTTTTTTTTTACTTTGGTAAAATAAATAACATTTTGCAGACTCTGCAAGGTGTATGGACACTTTTGGCTTCAACTGTGTATAACAGTCAGCAAGAGCTGTTCACTTTCCATTACAGTGATTATACTTCTCATTGTTTGCTTAAATATAATCTGACACTTGGTTTTCTTGCTATTTCACATCTCACTGCCTGTCTGTCATGAAGCTGCCAGTGGACCTGTAAAAGCCTGTAATCATCCCTTCATGTCCCCTCTTGTAATCTCAGCTCACTTTCCATAGCATCTCATTATGTGTAGGACTAGCTGTGATGAGTCACTGTGGACAGTCACTCTATCTACTTATTTTCGATCATAGAGCACACAGAAGACAATAGCGTCATTCTTTTGTTTTGTCCTAAGAGCAGCAAGTATGGCTTTTGGCAGCCTGTTTGTCATAATACTGCTCTTTTATTTACCAGTCTACACTAAGATGAGTGGGAGGAGGTTAAGAAGGTAAGGAAACCAGCTGTCGCTCCATGAAGTCAGCAGCAGATTGACCATCTGGAGCAATGAGAGAATTCCCAGTGGGCCAATCCACCTGTAAGCTGCGCCCCCAATAAACTGAAAAAAAAAAAAATGTATTACATGTGTTTTCATATTTGAAGCTCACCAAGGCCACTTAACCTTCTTTTCTTTTTCTTTTTTTGTGAATAGTATTTTTTCAGTGGTTAATATAAAGACTATATTGGCAACCACACCAGACTTTGTTTAACCAGTCTGTTCTGACTTGATCTGTTTAAAAAAATAAAGTTGTTTACTAATTATGATGTCATGTTGAAGATGCATATGATAATGAGGGTGAGCTTGCAGTGTTACACAATGAAGTCCTCTGTTTGTGATTGTCTGAGTCCTTCTTGTTCTTCCATTTAACTGTAAAGCATTTGGAAAAAGTGTTTTGAAAGATGCTGTCTGATAGAGGTATATAAGTTTTACTGTATATATACTAATAATGTGATGTGAGACATACACTTTGGATATATTATAAAATTATAACTTTAATAGTAGCAGGGCTTTATACACAAGGCCATGTTGCTTTAAAAAATACATTTGAGGTCAAAAGTTTACATACACCTTGCAGAATCTGCAAAATGTTAATTATTTTACTAAAATAAGATTATACAAAATGCATGTTACTTTTTATTTAGTGCTGAACTGAATAAGATATTTCACATAACATTGTTTACATTTAGTTCACAAGAGAAAATAATTGTTGAATTTATAAAAATGACCCTGTTCAAAAGTTTACATACACTTGATTCTTAATACTGTGTTGTTACCTGATTGATCCACAGCTGTGTTTTTTTGTTAGTGATAGTTGTTCATGAGTCATTTGTTTGTCCTGAACAGTTAAACTGCTCGCTGTTCTTCAGAATAGTCCTTCAGGTCCCACAGATTCTTTGGTTTTTCAGCATTTTTGTGTATTTGAACCCTTTCCAACAATGATTGTATGATTTTGATATCCATCTTTTCACACTGAGGACAACTGAGGGACTCATATGCAACTATTACGGAAGGTTCAAATCTTCACTGAAGCTCCAGAAGGAAGAACCAGGGGGTGAAAACCTTTGAACAGAATGAAGATTTGTACATTTTTTCTTGTTGCCTAAATATATATTTTTTCTTCTTCTTTTTTTAATACTGCCCTTCAGAAGCTACAGTAAATACTTATATGTTGTCCTTCTGAAGCATCAGTGAGCATTTGAACCTTTGTAATAGTTGCATATGAGTCCCTCAGTTGTCCTCAGTGCGAAAAGATGGATCTCAAAATCATACAGTTATTGTTGAAAAGGGTTCAAATACTCAAAAATGCTGAAAAACAAAAAAATTGTGGAAACTTTTTGGATTTTTCTGAAGAACAGCAGACAGTTTAACTCATGAACAACTCACTAAACCACAAAACACAGCTGTGGATTAATGAGGTAACAACACAGTATTAAGAATCACACTTTTGAACAGTGTCATTTTTTTAATTCAACTATTATTTTTCTTTTGTAGACATGTAGACGTCTTTTATGTGAAATTTATTCAGGTCAGTATTAAATAAACAAACAAGCATTTTGTATGATCCCTCTTATTTTGGTAAAATAATTAACATTTTGCATTTTGTAAACTTTTGACCTCAAATGTATTTCATTATCTAAATTTCCAAAAAGATACCATCCATCTTCTCAGAACTAAATACTTAAAATTTCCTTTATCTCCCAAAGTTAAAGAAATTCATTTTAAAATTTTAAATGGGATATATCCTTCCAGTGAATACCTAAGACTTAGATTTGGATTTGATTCTAACAACTGTATATTCTGCGACGACATTGAAACTACAGATCATTTATTTTTTTATTGTATGTATATGGATGCTTTATGGTCTGATATTTATGACTGGCTTTACCCAAAGGTACGTTACCTTAATAGCTTTACTCTAAAGGACATTAACTATGGTCTTGTAATGGAAAATAACAAAGATGATTTTCTGGTTAACAACATCCTTTTGTTGGTAAAATTTTATATTCATAAGGCCAAATTTTTGAAAATTAAACCAGTGTTTTGTGCATTCCACAATGATTTTGTTTTATATACAAAAGCCCTAAAAGTGATGAAAGGAAGGTATGCAATAAAGCTGTTTTCCATTATTACAGAATATAATTTACAGGAAAAACCTTAGCCCCTCTTTATTTTACTTTATCCAAGGAGTTTTTTTTCTCTCTCTCTCTTTTCTTTCTTCCCATATCTCTTTACTGTTTCGATACGCACCTGATCTGTATATTGTTGTACAAAGATGTTTGATATTGCCAAGTTGTATGTACATTAAGGATTGTTCAATAATAATAAAAATAATAAAAATAATAATAATAATTATCTAAATGTCATATTCACGAAATTTTCGCCAAAAATTGTTTATGATTTTTAAAAAGGAAACTGACTTTAAAATTAATTTAGTATTATTTAGATGTAAAGTCATGGTATTTGATCTTGTTTATATAAAAACCCAATACAATGTCGAACAAAATAATATTGCTACTGTTCAGATTTTGCCTCCTCTCAGTCGCGATTTGTATGGTGTCGCCAAATTACGTCCAGTGACGTAACGGTACACCTTCACTACCGTAAATTCTAGAAATACAAACGCATTTTAAAAATGGTGAGCTTAAATATTGCACAATAAAATAGAATCTAACACAATCCCTGGCGTCAAATATCTTATTTCACAGCATCGATTAATGCAAACACGTTGAATTGTGCTAAAATAAACAATTTGTGGTGATGCGCGCTACTGATGCGCTTCTACTAACCAATCACGGTGCGAAGGAGCCGCAGTTGCTCCTTTCATGTTTATTTCTGCTCTAGAGCTTGGCTGTTCCGCTAGGAAGACGTGTTTAATCTCCTCTAAGAAAATAAACAACGTCTGGTAAGGTATTGATATAACAAATGGCTTGCAAATACGCGTAACGCGTCCTTGTGTTATATTACTGTCATAGTCATAATTAAAGGCTTGAGTTTGAAAGGGTGTTGATCGGATTCATTCATTTGGTCCCACTGAATCGGACAAGTGTTCCTTCAGTTTATTAACTTCAGAGGATCGGCTTCGAAGGCACACGGTTAAATCAGTGTTCATGCCGGACTTTGAGCATTTCAGATTTTCCTACTCCAGAATGAATCCTGTATTGGGGGAGAACGTGTATTCGTTCCAGCAGAACCAGGTGACGGGCTTCGCGGACTCCGCGTCTTCGGGCCACTGGACCGATCCAGCGGGCCTTTTCTTAAGCGAACACACGAGTGGCATCGGGCAAGATGGATTGGACCTAGGCGCTTTACCCCCTCCGGGAACACCGTATCTGCACCTGGGTAACTATATACACCGGGTGTCTCCACCTCCTCCTGCCGCGGCGGCCCTGCGTAACGATCTGGGATCCAACATTAGCGTCCTCAAAACTCTGAATTTGCGCTTCCGCTGTTTTTTAGCCAAAGTACATGAGCTGGAACGCAGGAACAAAGTGTTGGAAAAGCAACTGCAACAGGCTTTAGATGAGAGCGCGGAGTTTGTTGAAAACAAAAAGCCTTTAACACGAGATGTCGGAGTTCAAACAGGCTTCGTTGGATTGATTCCTGTCAGGCCTGACTTGATACCCATTCAGAACGCGAACGACACCGCATATCTGTCCGGAGCCTTGCTGTCACCGACTCTCAATAACACCATCTTCCCTCTCGAGTCCAATAACAGGACAACTGTGGAAAACCTGACGGACTCCAATTCTAATCTCACCCCAAATTTCCCTATCAGCCCTATTGATCCTGGTCCAAAAACATTTAGCAATATTAATGGGAAGTATGTTAATACTGGCATCGGCTGTACCAGCAACCCTCCACCCAGATTTCATCCTGGCACTGTGTGGTCGTATAATCATAGGTTCAGCACCGGGCGTGAGTCGCGTGTCTCGGGTCCCGGTGTGTCGTCGTGGGTGCCTCCAGACGGGGTGGGTGTCCAGATCGACACCATCACCCCAGAGATTCGGGCCTTATACAATGTGCTCGCCAAGGTAAAGAGGGAAAGAGACGAATACAAACGGAGGTTAGTATGAGTGCAATGTGATGTTCTTGGAAATGGATGTATACAGCTGCAAAGTGCAACTTTTATGCAACACGCAACACTTTGCGCGCTACGATAGATCTATCTATCTATACATACATACATGGACGATTCTTTAATAAATAGAAGATCATTTATTATTTGTTTATTTTCATTTTTAGGCTTATTTAATATACTTTTTTTTAATGATTAAACAAAGTAAATACATTTTCTCTAAATTAAATATAAGATTTATTTATTGGTTCACTTGTTTGCTTAAAAAAAATGTAGTATTAAAGAGTAGATTTAAAATTAATTTAAATTCAAGGGCTTTTTTTATTATTCTTTCCCCCTTGGTTTTAGGAGTGTTGAATTGTAACATTTCTGTACTTTTGTACTCTGTAGCTTTTTAAAAACAAAATTATTTATATTTTTCTATTAAAACACATGCAATCAATCCATTTAGCTGTTATCTGACATTGTGTGGTATTGTATAAGTTCAGGGCTTATCCAGTTTTTTTTTGTTTGTTGTTGTTTTTCTGAAAACTAAAAAAAAAAACTCATTACCATCATGTGTCATTACCATAACACAAAATATTAATATCCATCACACATTATATCAAAGTCTGTTAATAAAGACTTCTGGCTCCTGAAAAAAACAAAAAAAAAAATGGAGAAAAAAAAATAAGCAGAATTTTTATTAATAAACCATCTACTAATACACACATCCTCAAGTTTTCCTCTCAGGTGAGATTACTGTTTAATAATAGTGTGTCACTGAAAATTCTTGTGATAGCTCTAACAGGGCCTTGCTTATTCAAGCCTGTGGTTTTTTAAAAATCTGGTAGATGCACTTAATGCAAATACGTGAAACATTTTGATGAAAGTTTATGATGAATTTGTTTGCATTGAATAAGTGCATAGTCTGTTAGGGCTTGTTCGCACTCAATATTTCAGTCTTATTCTGCAGATTTTTTAAGGCATTGTTTTAAATAGAATTTCACTTATTAATAATCACAGTAAAACAAAAAATACAGTCCATATCAGTGTCAAAATGGGTCTTTTTAATTTTATGGGGGTTATATTATTTAAAATATAAACACATATTTGCTGGTTTCACAGACAGGGCTATAGGATTAGGATTAGGCCATAGTTCAATTAGGCCACTAAAGTAATTTTTATAAAACATTGCTGGTGTGCATCTTGAGACAAAACAATGGCACTGGCATATTTCAAGATCAATCAGTGCAAGTTTCTTCCTGTTGAAACAACTCAGACTTAACTTTTAGCCTAGGACTAGGCTTAAGCCTTGTCTGTGAAACCAGGGGATTAGATACTTTGATATAATAAAAAAATGTTTATACATAATTTTGTAATTTTCAGTGGCATTTTTGCCATAGGCCTCCATTACTTCATTAACAAATGCTGAATATAGTAGTGGTTTCAATTGCATTCGGTAGTTTCTCTTTTTAAATATTATACGATTTAATTAGAATTCTATGTAATTCGCTTTTATTGTTATGTAGGAGTTTTTCTTTTATTGTCATCATGATTTTTTTTAGGCTAAGTATATCATATTGTTTAATGGGTGCATTGATTTTATAACATATGAATAAGTCTTACTAGCATTAAACTATACTTTCAGCATGGTTTCAGAAGAATACATGACTAATAAGTAAAACAACACAAAGTTGTTATGTTAATACCCTGTGTAACTCCTCCTCCGGATGAATCTCTCTCTTCATCTCTCCATCTATTTCATTCCAACTTCAGCCGCCTCCCCTCTGCGCCTCAGCATCTGCAATGCAGTACTGAACTGAGTGCTGCTACTGCCAGGATGCCAATAGAGAATAATTCAACAATCTCTCTCTTACCCTCCCGTTTAGCCTCCCCAGACTACTAACAGTTGCCAAAGCCACTGAATTTTAGCCAAAATAGCACTTTTTTATATCAGCGGTCAGGATTATTTCCCAAATAATCTTTTGGCTATATGTTTTTCTGTTAGATTTTGTTTTTGTTTTAGTTGTATATGTGATGCAAATGGCACCTGGTCTCTGGATTGGCAGATTCAGCTGTCTGCATATTCACTGGTGTGTTAAGAAGAAGGTTACGTGAATGTTATCTGAGTGTTACACTAACATAAATCACCTGCTCTAACACCTGCAGTGATACTGCAGTAATGGCCTAAAATGGAAGGAGCGTGTATGTGAACGGTCCTGCACTTCCTGTCCCAGGCTGTAGCGTGCGTCCTCTATGCGTACAGTCTGGTGACAAGTTACGTAATGCTTTTTGCACAAAAAAAGGTGATTTACTACATGAGTAGAGTACTATCAGCCCAAAGTGTTAGGTCATGTTACATGATAGACTCTATTTTTAGCTGAGATTCACTCGCACTTAGCTGGTGCTTGCAATTTTATGACGTGTGGAAGTGTAGAGTTTCGTGTTTGCTTTTGTAAACCTCAGATTGTTTTTAACAAAGGACATTTTTATTCTTAAATTAAATCAATTTAATTCTATATTTACAGGTTTATATGCAAAGTATACCCCAAGTAAGCCATTGTAGGTTATTGTAAGTATAAAAAATGTAATGTTAAACTGTAATTAAGGTAGAATTGATTACAGTCTCTTTTTTTTTTATAGTGTCTTGAATAATCAAAGCTAAGGTATACAATAGTAAAAATCACTAAATAAACATCAAAATAGATTGGAAGCCCATTTTGGTCCAAAAAAAAAAAAAAAAAAAGATAATTGCAACTTCATCTCATAATTCTGACTTTTTTTTTTAGCAATTGCGAGTTTATATTTCACAATTCTGACTTTATAACTCATAATTATTACTTTTTTTTTTCTCAGAGATGTAAACTCACAATTCTGCGAAATAAACTTAAAACACAATTGCGATTTATTAAGTCAGAATTGTAAGGCAAATACTTGCAATTCTGAGAACATATTAGGGGCCGTTCACATGTCGCGTCTTTTGCGCGCGCAAGTTCGTTATTTCAAATGTAGCCGCTCGGTTTGCGCGCTCATAATGGAAGCGACGCGGTCGCGATGCGCATGCGAGATAAAACTTTTCAGAATGCCGCAAGCGCACCGCGAGTCATGTGACAAGAAACAACCAATCAGCTTCATCCTTCCCCATAACAACATCGAAAGCTCAGCCAAGATGGATGAACAGCTGATCAACGCTGTTACAGGGATAACCATTTTTAAATAAATGTAGTAGCAGAGCTACTGCAAGCGATGTTTAGTGTTGGAAATCCATTTATGCTTTGCTGTAACATCCGTGTCTTTGTGGAGAGCGCAGGTCATTGTAGCTTACGCCAAGAAAGCGCAAGCTACAGAGCGCTTTGGAAAGAAGGGGGAAGCGGCGCGCCTCGCGTTTTCCACGCGTTTTTAGGCGCAACATGTGAACGGCCCCTTAGCCTTTTTTCCTCTCAAAATTGGACTTTATCCCGCAATTAAAGAACTGCGAGTTATAAAGTCAATTGCGAAATATCAACTCACAATTCTGTCTTTTTTTCTCAAAATTGCGATAAACTCACAGTTGCAAGAAATAAAGTTAGAATTGCGAGAAACAAACTTTTTATTTCACAATTCTGGCTTTTTTCTAGCAAATGTGTTTGTCACGCAATTCTGACTTTTTCTCAGAATTGTGAGTAGTTCAATTTTGAGGGGGGAAAATGACTTTATAACTCACAATTCTGACTTTTTTACTCACAGTTGTTCTGACTTAACTTGCAACTGAGTTAATATTCTATTTCGCAAATCTGACTTTTTTTTCTCAGAATTGTGAGATAAAGTTAAAGTCTAATTTTGAGAGGAAAAAAAGACTGATATACTCTGATATTTCTGATAACTCAAAATTGAATGTTTATATCTCACAATTCTGAGAAAAAAGTCAAAATTGCGTTATATAAACTCGCAGTTGCTAGAAAGAAAGTCAGAATTGCGAGATACAAACTTGCATTTGCGAGAAGTCCACTAACCATTTTTTATTCAGTGGCAGAAATGTGTTTCCATAAAATAGATATGAGTTTTTTCCCTGATTAAGGTAAAAAAAAAAAAAAAAAAAAAGTTTGATGTTTGGCCAATTCTGATTTTATTAATTATTCTAGATGGGAAGAGGAATACACAATGCGGGTGGATCTACAGGAAAGAGTTGCAGAGCTTGAAGAGGTAAAACCAAATCAATTTAATATTTAAATAAATTAAAATAAGACTCAAATTAATTAAAGACCTTTTCAATTCTCTACACTTACTGCATCTGATGACATTTGTGTGTGTGTTTGTTTCAGGACCTGCAGGAGAGCGAGGTGTGTCAGGATGAACTTGCTTTGAGGGTTAAGCAGCTTAAGGCCGAGCTGGTTCTGTTCAAAGGCCTCATGAGCAATGTGAGTTCATGACAACATTCATGTGACCTCACCTAAAATACCTTATTTAGCCAATATTGTTTATTTTAAAAGAAGCACAAAAAAGTCCAGTCAAATGGTGGCCCCCAAATGGTTTTAGCAGGGTAATTGATCCTCTACTTCACTTTATGCTCTTTTTCACATCTTCTCTCCTTTAGAATCACTCTGATTTGGACAGTAAAATCCAGGAGAAGGCCATGAAAGTGGACATGGATATCTGTCGCAGGATTGACATCACTGCTCGTCTGTGTGATGTAGCCCAACAGAGAAATTGTGAAGACATGATTCAGATTTTCCAGGTTTGTCTTTCATCATCACTATTTGTTACATGAAATACATTAGATACATGTACACCGTATTTTCTGTTTGTTTACCATTCCTTACTTCCTGCCTTTCTCAAAAAACGTTTATACCAGTTTTTTAATTTTATATTATTATTTGTATATAATTATTTGTAATTGATATATTATTTATTTAATTTTCAGCAAGGATGCATTAAGTTGATCATCAATGACTGTAAAGACATTTAGTGCATACAAAGTGCATACAAATACACTTTTCATTGATGTATTGTTTGTTTACGACAATATTTGACTAAGATACAACTATTTGAAACTGGAACTTGAATCTGGAAACTGAGGGTGCAAAAAGAAAATCATGTTTTGAGATATTTATGGGCTATAAAATGTATTTCTGGCCATTGCTACAAATATACCTGTGCTACTTAAGACTGGTTTTGTGGTCCAGGGTCACATATTCTGTTTTTAATTTTTATTCATATTACTGCTTTTTAGCAAGTAGCCACACCTCCATCAACCTTGACTCGCCGTCCTCGAAAACCAGCACCACAGACAATGAGAGGGAATGAGAGCGATGAACCAATAAGCATTTCTGAAAGTGAGGAGAGTGGGAATAAGGAGGTGGAGCTTTGTTGCTCATCAGCCAATCAGATCAATGAGGAGATGCAGAGGATGCTCAACCAATTGTAAGTGATGCCATTGAACGTCGGAAATTTCAGAGTATGCTGTGGAATAATGAGTGCTGTTAATCAGTTTCACTCAAACATAATAAATTACTATTTAATTAGCGATATGATATGCACAGTGACTAAATAAATAGTACTTCTAATGAAAGGAAATGGTCTATTAAAATAATAGCGTTGATGCATTTTGGTTTGTGTTGTTATTTTGGGGATCACACACTTAATTGGATTTGAGTACAGACTGTTTCTAATCGCTTAAGATAATGAGTGTTTGTTCGCACAGGCGTGAGTGTGAGTTTGAGGATGACTGCGACAGTCTTGCGTGGGAAGAGACTGAGGAAACTCTGTTGCTCTGGGAAGATTTTCCAGGGTACACCTTCAATGTTGAGAACCAAGGAGAGGTATGCTAAACTTTAATAATAAAATAAAAACTCCATTTATGAACTTTGGAAATGATATTGTCAGGATAAATATATATATATGTATATATATATATATAGCTGAAGACAAAATTACTAGCCCCTTATAAAATATTTCATTATTTTTTTAAATAACCCCCAAGTGTTGTTTAACAAAAAGACGATTTTATCAACACAGCATTTTTAAACAATACTTTATTCAGGAAGCTTTTAGGGTTTGTAATACAAATAGAAATAAATGTATAACCAAGAATTTTAAAAAGTACTGGTCAAAATTATTAGCCCTCTGATGTTAATAGTCAATAGTGTATCCCTTTTGCTTGATAACAGCCTTTAGTCGTTTGCTGTAGTTCTTAACAAGTTTCAAGCATGTCTCCTGAGGAATGACAGCCCATTCTTTAAATCTCTCAAGCTCCTCCAGATTTGTTGGTCTTCTGGCACAAACTCTGGACTTTAGTGTGCCACACAGATTTTCTATTGAATTCAAGTCTGGGCTTTGTGCAGGCCAGTCAAGTACACTCACTTTGCTCATTTGGAGGTATTTCTTCACCTGAAGAGAGGTATGCTTTGGGTCATTATCCTGCAGGAAGATAAAATGTCGACCCAAACCATACTTTCTTGCAGACTGTCGTAGGTTGTCTTCTTATAGTCTTCCTTTTTCATGTTTCCTTCAACCCTGACGAGATTCCCAGTTCCAAACGCACTGAAATCACCACAGCATTATACTCCCACCACCATGTTTCACTATGGGAACGGTGTTCTTGGGGTTGAATGCCTCTCCCTTCTTTCTCCAAACACAGGCAACATCTCTATGGCCAAAAAGCTCTAGTTTTGTCTCATCTAACCAAAGGACACGTTTCCAGTATGCATCACATTCCCCCAGGTTGTCCTTAGCAAACTTCATTCTAGCTTGGAGGTGTCTCTTCTTCAGAAGTGGAGTCTTTCTTGGTCAGCAACCTCGCAGTTCATTCCTGTGCAGGGCTCTAGTGACTGTCTTCGTTGATCAATTCCAGACTTGGCTAGGTCATTCATTAGTGTCTTGGCAGTTGTTCTCGGGTCTTTAGAAACATCTCTCACTAGTTTTCTTTCCAAAGTTTTGGAAATTTTTCGCTGCCTGCCTCTGCCCGTCTTGTTCTCCACTGTGTTGGTCTCTTTAAACTTCTTGATAATGCATCTCACTGCAGTTCTTGACACTTGAAAACGCTTTGATAAACGTTTGTATCCTTCTCCATCTTTATGAGCATTAACAATTATTTTTCTCAAGTTCAAACTAATTTATTTTGTCTTTGCCATGATGACAGTGCATATTATTTTACTAGTTGTTTTGCAAGATACTAATCCTCATCTTAAAGAGCAATTTAAAGCCTTAACTAGGTTAATCAGGCAAATTAGGTTAATTTGGCAAGTCATTGGACAACAGTGGTTTGTTCTATAGCTAATCAAACTAATCATTTCTTAAGGGGGCTAATAATATTGACCTTAGCAGTTTTTTATTTTTTTATTCAAGCAACTATAAGAAATCAGACTTTCTCTAGAAGAAAAAAAATAGAAAATAATGTGAAAACATTGCTTTGTTAAACATCACTTGGGAAATTTTCTAAAAAAATAAAAAATAAATAAAATTTGTAAAATTTCACAGGGGGGCTAATAATTTTGTCTTCAACTGTAACATTTATTTAAACCAAGTCATCAAATCTCATCAAGTTTATACATTTTAATACAGTTTTTAATTGCTTTAAGAAAAATAACCATAGTTTTGGAGAACTTTATCTTCTGGTTTTCTGGTTACTTAAGTGAAGTTGTGATTTATACATTAATCCATATCAAATTAGGTGAAATTTGACTTGCTTTGCTTGATTGTTTTTTTTTTTTTGTACTGGTAATTTGTGAGCTAGGACCACAAAACCAGTCATAAGGGTCTTTTTTTATTATTATTATTTATTATTTAAATTTAAACATCTGTTAAATTTACATCTGAAAGCTAAATAAATAAGCCTTGCGTTGATGTATTTGTTAGGATAGAAGAATATTTGGCTGAATATTGAGAAAATTGCCTTTCTAAAGTTGTTAGTAATCCATATTGTTAATCAAAAATTAAGTTTTGATATATTTATTGTAGGAAATTTACAAAATATCCTCATGGAACATGATCTTTACTTAATATCCTAATGATTTTTGGCATAAAAGAAAAATCAATCATTTTGACCCATACAGCATATTTTTGGCCAATGCTACTAATATACCCATGCTATTTATGGCTGGTTTTGTGGTCTAGAATTCAATTTCTTTTTCTCATTCAAATGCCCGTCATACAAGCATAATATGAAAGTGCTCACGCTACATTTATTACAGTTTGGTGGTTTTTGTTGACTCATCAGTTTTGCTTCAAAGGCCAAACAAAGGAGAAGAAAAACACTTGAGTTGCCATTTTAACTAAATTGATACATTTCATTTAGCTGTCTCTCTCTCTCTCTCTCTGCAAAATATTTCCATTATGTAGAAAAAGAGCTACAAGACATCTCAAACTTAACAGTTTTCTTTTGCGCCTGTGTCGCACAGCAGGAGGAGTCCATAGAGAAAGTGATAAAGGACACAGAGTCCCTTTTCAAGTCCCGTGAAAAGGAATATCAAGACACTATTGACCAAATTGAGGTAAAGAGTTTTTGCTTGTGCCCAAACATCTACATTAAGGTTTATTCTTACTCTGCCAAACACATAATAGCATTGTATCAAGCATAAAGAGGTTTCTCTAAAATGTGATTTTTTTTTTTTTTTTTTTGTTACTTTATGTTGTGTTTGTATGTAGTTGGAATTGGCAACTGCTAAGTCAGATATGAACAGGCATTTGCATGAGTATATGGAGATGTGCAGCATGAAAAGAGGCCTGGATGTTCAGATGGAGACCTGCAGACGATTAATTACTCAGAGTGGAGACAGGTAAAAACACACACAAACAAACAAACAAACAAACACACACACACGATAGTCATGTTGTCGGATCAGAAGTGCTCATAATTAACTATTTCAAAGGGTCTTTTTTTGTAGTTCTCAATTAAAGGGATAGTTCACCCAAAAATGAAAATTAACCCATGATTTACTTACCCTAAAGCCACCCTAGGTGTATATGACTTTCTTCTTTCAGATGAATACAGTCGGAATTATGTAAAAAAATGTCCTGGGTCTTCCAAGCTTCATAATGGCAATAAATGGCTGTTGAGATTTTACAGCATAAGGGAAACCAGTATAAATTAGGTTATATCGAAATTCTTCAACATTTTTCTTTAGAAATCCTTGTTTTGTACTTCTAATTCATGACGGGTGTTTAGTTTTGCTCTCTCCTCTGTTCTTCCGTGTTCGTCATTTCTCACCAGATTTTACGCTTACACCTATGTCATTTGCTTGGACGCCACTCTCTCATGAGCGTGTACAACAGCAAGCAGAAGCTAGAGATTAGGGTTTATAAAGTTTTAAATATGAATATTTTTCTTATTCAAACACATTGATTCACTTCAGAAGGCGTTTATTAACACACCGGAACCATGTGGAGTACTTTTTATGATGGATGGATGCACTTTCTTGGTCTTCGAAATCTCAATAGCCATTTGTTGCCATTATAAAGCTTTCATTTTTGGTGAATAATTAAAGATACCTTGCTTTTCATCAGAACCTCTCATTCCAGACTATTATCATAAATCTCGCCAAATGTAATGTGAATTAAACTTGATATAATAAATAAATAATAAAAATAATGAAAAAATCATTTACATTTCTTAAAAGAATGGTGTCTTTAAGGAACTGACCAAAATTATTAGAACACTAGTATTTACCACAGCTAAAAATGGTTTTATGTCAGTTATTTCTATCTTTTGCTGTAGTGTGTCAGTAGGAAATATCAGTTTACATTTTACATTACATTATTAATTGTAAAAATCCAGTGAGATTTTTGTTTTTGTTCCAATAGAACTGTGGCAACATCTCCAAGATACTTCAAGAGACCTACCTGCAAAGCTATAGCACTGTTAAAAGTTTTAGGCACTTGTGTAAAAATGCTGTAAAATGAGGATGCTGTCAAAAATAATGTCATAAATAGATGTTCTTTATCAGTTAGCTTCTATTAATTAAATGAAATCAACATTTGGTGTAACCATCCTTTGCGTTTAAAGCAGCTTTTGCCCTAGGTGCACTTGCACATAGTTTTTCATTATTACAAATAAGGACAAAATGTTTGGAAATGTAAACTGATATTTCCTACTGACACACTACATCAAAGGATAGAGATAACTGACCTTAAACCATTTTTTAGCTGGTGAAAATACTAGTGTTCTAATAATTTTGGCTACCTGTGTGTGTGTGTGTGTGTGTGTATGTATGTATATGTGATCCAAAGCTGAATTTTCATAGTCTTAGGTGTCATGTGATCCTTCAGAAATCATTCTAATATGCTGATTTATTGTCAGAGTTATCAATGTTGGAAAGAGTTGTGCTGCCAAATATTTTTTTGCAACCTGATTCTTTTTTCAGGATTCTTTGAATAACAAGTTAAAAAGAACAGCATTTATTCAAAATATAAATCTTTTCTAACAATGTAAATCTATGTAAATCTAAATCACTTTTTATTAATTTAACACATACTTGGTGAATAAAAGTATTAATTTCTTTTCAATTTACTGACCCCAAACTTTTGAACAGTGTATATTGTATATATTTGAATAGTGTATATTGTTAGAAAACCTTTCTATTTTAAATAAATGCTGTTCTTTTTTAACCTTTTATTGATCAAAAAAATCCTGAAAAAAGTATCACAGGTTCCAAAAAAAAAATATTAAGCAGCGCAACTGTTTCCAGCACTGATAATAAATCAGCATATAAGAATTATTTCTGAAGGATCATGTGACACTGAAGACTAGAGTAATGATTCTGAAAATTCAACTTTAGATGCAGATATAAATTAAATTTTAATGCATATTAATATAGAAAAACATTGATTTACGTTGCAATAATATTTCATAATATAATTTTTTTCCTCTATTTTTGATCAAGTGAAAACAGCCTAGATAAGCATAAGAAACTTCTTTAAAAAACAGTAAATGAGAGGGTGTGTCCAAACTTATATATATACACTACCGTTCAAAAGTTTGGGGTCAGTAAATGTTTATACATTCTTTTTTTTTTTTTTTTTTTTTTTTTTTTGAAAGAAATGAATAAATTGTTACATTAATAAAAAGTGACATAATAGATTTACATTGCTAGAAAAGATTTATAGTTTGAATAAATGTTGTTCTTGAAAGAAAAAATACAGGTTCAAAAAAAAAAAAAAAAAAAAACATTGGCGGCACAAAACTGATAATTCTACTAATAATTCAGAATATCAGAATGATTTCTGAGAGATCATGTGACACTTAAGCCTGGGAAACTGAGTAACAGCTGATGAAAAATCAGCATTGCATCACAGGAATAAATTATATTTTAAAGTATATGAAAATAAAAACCATTATTTTCTATTGTAATAACATTTTGTAATATTAGTTTATTTTCTGTATTTTTGATAAAATAAATGCAGCCTTGACTTCATTCAAAAAAAATTGCAAGTCTTACTGACCCCAAACTTTTGAACGGTAGTGTGTTTATTTCTGAATGGAACACACCCACTGACGTCACATTTCTGTTCTTTCACAGAAAATCCCCTCTTCTCGTTTCGGTTGCTGTGGAGGAGGGAGAGAATGCGGAGAAGGAGAGGAAAAAAGCAACTGCGGCAAATTCTGACAGCGCTGAACCATATGACATGCCGTCGAAATCCGCTGTCCCGGACCAAACATGGAAAAAGGCTTAGGAGCATTTATCTCCCTCCAGCACCACAGAAATAGCTGCAATTATAAATATATGGCAGTGATCATTTCATAATAGAGACTGTGATGCTGCAGCAAGAATCCACAGTAAACGGGTTATAGTTCCCTTCTAGAAGGCAAGTAACCTTGTGGTATCACTAGTGCCCTCTATTGGAATACACCATTAATGGTCCAAAAAGAATAATCATTATTTGCACTTTGAGCATGTAGCACCATATAAATTCTGGCCAAAAACATGAGGGCTAAAATTATAGTATTGCATAATATGATTCACTCACTTCAGCATTAAACACAGGGCAATTTTGACAAAATGTAATTATTTATTTAATATCTCTCTCTTTTTTTCCAATGAACTACAGCAGTTTTTTAACATTGGATACTCAAATAATAAAAGCAAGTTATTAATCTCTAAACAAGCACTTAGCAGTTTTATGCATCAGCTACCAGCAGTGCCAGCAATATAATAGATAAGTCATATTTAAATAGGTCTGAAGTCAACTTTACGCAGCTCTGAGTGGAGATAATTTTTTGGACCAGTAGGCTATTTAGTGCGCAACACTTTGGCGTCAAGCACACTCTGAAGTGTGTGGGTGTCTTCTTTCTTATTTATTCTGATTTTGTGCTGTGGGTGAAGGCCAGATGACTAATCGTAACTCTTGTTATTTGTGTTTCTAGGCTGATGATGTCTAAATCTTTAGCGTTGTGTCATTACGCACTGTAACCTGCCCTTGATCGTTTAGCCTGAGTCAGTGTCTTCAGCCATTTAGTTGCATTAGCATTAGTCAAATACAAATGCTCAAGTGGATCTCATTAGATTTGCTCTTTGAGGGCCAGGGTTTCAAAAACAGTTCATTGTTAAAGTGTATCTGGCTCAAAACAACAACAACAACAACAAAACATAAATGGCAAGTGACATCGGTGTAATTAAAAGCCAAAAACAAAAATTGGTTAGGTCAAAAAAGTCTGAGTCATTATGCACTTATGCATAAGTGATGACTGAACATGTTAAGTGCAACTGAGGGCGATGTATTTTACATTATTCCACTCTCCACTCAATGCTATTTATTTATTTGAAAGAAGAGGGTTTCCACTATCAATTTCACAATTTTAGACAAAACTGTTCAAGACTTCTGAGTTAAAAACTGAAAAAGTGGTTAGTTTCAATTTAAATTTAAGGACTAAAAACCTTGATTCGCTTTAAAAAAACAGCATGTAGTCCCAACAAATCAGTTCTAATGTAATTTACATTCACAAATCTAAAAATAATCAGTATGCTTGATATTTCTGTCTGTTTGATTTGTATTGTGTTTTGTTTCTCTATTTATCAAGTTATCAGTGTTTCACTGATGCAAAACAAACTGTAAAGGGAAAGTTTAACTAACATTTGAGTATCAAGGTGCCTGAGAAATTTTCAATGTGGACTGGCTGGTTTTGAAAATTTATTGTCGAAACTTGAAGAAACGTGCTGAGGCATTTGCTGGCACACATCTGCTTTGCAGCCTTCATAATAATGCTAATAATGTCTCTCTGCTTAACTCTCATTAGCAGCAACATGTAATAGTTGTAGATATTTCCTTGTAGATGTAAACCATGGAAACAGTAGAGCTTCTGTGATTATTCAGTCATAGCCTACAGTAAATTACCACGCCAACTCATGCAGCAGTGTAGCTTTGGTTAACATGAATGTAAGCGGGTCTGTGTAAACTGCAGTGGACAGAAAAAAGTGATGATATGCCATTTATTGCAATCTGAGGTCCAAAGTGGGCCTTAGTTTGTAATGAGTTAAATATAAAAAGGAGAAATGTAATTTAAATGAATGTTTAAAATGAATGTTTATCAGTATGAATAGTATGTGATGAATGAGGGGAATTGTATTAACCCAAAACACAGGAACAAAATTGTTGGTCAGCATTTAGAAAATGACTGTAGAAAGGGCTTTTAAATTCTGCTGTTGGTTTAGGAATGTTTTGTGCAATAGACTACTATTTATTAAAAATATGAAATTGTTTCGATTCTAGATATCTAAATCACTAAAACTTGTAAAGATGGTCTCAAACTGGAAAATGAAAAACTGTGTACAGATATCAAGATGAACAAGATGAAAATAAATTATTTTAGTGAAAACATTGCTCATTCTTTGATCTTATTTGCATGAAGTACTTCAACTTATTATTAATTGAACCATTGATTTAGGGGAAGAATTTATATTTGTAGTTTACATATTTTTTCAGCAGTGACACCAGCGCCTGAACTGATGTTACTGCATTTTTTTTTTTTTTACAGATTGTTTGCTCATTTTACAGAATTGGTCCAAAGTCAGAGCTGGAAATATATTTTTTCAAAAAATGTTTATGTATGCAAATTGTATAATATCCAAAGTACACATTTCTAGTAATAGCAGAGTTAATTCTCATATTGTATTTTCAGGAAGTTTTGAAATATTCGTCCTCTCCCTAAACTTGTCACTACTGAAACACAATAATATATAATTTAATAAGATGGGGTTATATTGACCTATTAAGATTTTGCTTACATCTACATTGTAGAATATTATTTTTGTGCAGTTTTATTAACCTTTTTTTAGAGGTGAAGCAATAACAATTAAATTGTAACTTATGAGATTTGTTGTATTTTAATACATTTGTTCTTTGTAAAAGGCAAAAAATTGATTATACTGATTTCAAAGTTAAGGATTTATTAGTTTAAATATACATTGAACCAAAAACATCATAACATATTAGTTGATAATCCAGTATACTTTACTTTTTGACAAAAATCCATGTTTCGGTACTGACTGCACGTTTCTGACGGTAATGCTTTGGTAGCAACCACATCACATTACAGAATTGTAACCCACATATTAAAACATACTAAAATACTAAAAACTGTACTAAAATTGTGTTTGTTTCCCACAAATATGAGGATTATGTGTTCCCTTTTGTCACTATCGAAACAACAATTTTGTTGGTCAGTTTCGGTCATGACTGTTATGGTAGTGACTTTTATGAGAGAACGAGATGAAAAACAAAGATGTCACTACCAAATGTTTCAGTCATGACAATTTTAAATGCATTTGAACCTTGCTCAAAGATGCTAATCAGCACATGGTTAGCTAGCACAGCTCTGAACAGTGGTACACACATACAAAAAAATAAATGTTATGGAATAACTCCCAAAAAAGTGTTTAATTATAGAAAAATGGTGTTCTGTAGTGACGTTCCTTAAAGTTACACACAGATTTTCAGACTTTTGAACACATTTACCTCAAAATGAGGGCCTATCTACTCACCATGTAGCTATGAGAGAGAGTGACACATAAATATTTCCTGATCATAAATGTAGGGGTGTAGTTAAAATCAGTCTCAGCCAATGGACTAAAACATACAGTGTTTCAGTAGTGACATGAAAATGCAGGACACATTTTGTTTTACGTAAGTTGAAATTTAGGGGTTAGGGTTCAGGACAGCCACCTCCCAATTGAAAATACCCAATAAATAATGATTTTATATATATTAAGCTTACTAATGTTTTAAATATTATTGTGGGTTTCAAGAGATAATAGAAGGATCTTAGAAAACATCTAAGAATACTTAGAATATTGATATACTTGATATAAAGTATTCAAATATACTTAGAAATTTGAATACTTAAGAGTGTGTGTGTGTGTGTGTGTGTGTGTGTGTGTGTGTGTGTGGTTGTGGGACAGCAGTTTGGACCAATTCTGTAGAATGTCCCTATTATCCTCATTTATTTAATGAACACAATAAATATTTGTACTTTAAGGGAACTGCTACAATGGCGTTTTATATGGTGACCAAGTTACAGCAGTTGCTTTCTTTTTTAATGTTTTTGAAAGAATTTTATGCTGACTATTGCTGCATTTTTTAATTAAAATATTAATATTTTAAAATGTTATTACAATTTAAAACAATTGATTTCTATTTATTTAAATACATTTTAAAATCTAATTTATTCCTGTGATGGAAAAGCTGAATTTTGACATGATCCTTCAGAAATCATTCTAAAATGCTGATTATTTTATTATCATTAATGGACAATACAGTTGTGCTTCTTAATATTTTTGTGTTTAAACTGGAGACTTTTGCAATGGTAGTGTATGTTCATGGACATGTCATTAGTTACCTCCAAAAAAAAACAAAAAAAAAAAAAAAACATATGCTTTCTTCAGACCACTAGTTTCTATCACAGAAAATAGACCTTCAACTAAACTCTCATAGGACAAACGTTTAATTTGATGACAAAATGATTCATCCACTATACCGGAAAAAACAGCACTTCCTTGATTGTTCTAGAATCTGTTTCCAACTCATTAAATTTGTTGATTGTCTGAGTCACAGTTTCGCCATTAGTGGTCAGCTCTTTGGCCATAGTTTGGGCACAGGGCCGAATATTTCTCTCATTGATTGCTGCTGTGAGCTCAGCAGTCATTACAGTGATGCTGTTACCACAGCGACCGAACTGTCTGTAGCACTTTGCTGAGCTTCGTTATTGGCTGCACGGCTTCCGTTTGCTGCTTATGCAGCCAAAACGACACTAATGCTAACCGATATGTGGATTATATATAAGATTTCATATCACAGCTCAGAAGGATTTGCATGTTAACCACATGCATAAATTAATCCAGCATTGCACATTCCTTTAAAAGTTATTTGTGCACTGTTTGGCTGATATGCAGATCATGTTATATGCAAGCAGAAAGCTCTGAAATGATGGTGGCCTGCTCTAAAGCATACACCCATTTTTTGTGCCTCTCCTCTTTTCTTACAGTTAAAATCCCAGGCCTGTGAGGGGGGTTGGAAGTGTAGCTACATTATGCTCAACCACCGCAGTGCTGTCCCGTTAACGTTACCGTGAGGGGCGGGAGGGGTGTGTGTGTATGAGAGAGAGAGAGTCACTGAAAGTGTTCGTGATCTTTCTCTCTCTCCCTCTCTCATCCCCTCCCCTTCTCTCTCACTCAGGCATACATACACTTTCATGCGGAGACGGGAGGACTATTATTTTTTTCGTCCAGGTCGTTTTAATCCGTTCTAGAGAAGCGTTTATCATGCTAGTGTCTCTTAGTTTACTGCTATTTCCAGCAGCCTAACAAAAGTTGAAGCCTGTCATTTTATCTAAGTCGTCACTTGACTGCGTATATATATTTTTTCCAATACGTGCTCTCAGAAGGATATATAGTCGCTTCCAGTGTGAAAAACTGAAATAAGCTCTTCATAGAAGGGAAGACTGGATTTGTGTTTCGAGGCTTTAGTCGCCTGAGGCTCTTTCGGTAATGCAGCACTTTTTGTGATGACGCGGTCTAGACATCGCTTCACGCTTCCATCATCAGGGGAATATTATATGCTACATTGATATAGAGTTTATTACGAGAATACTTTGGGGGTTTTCTCCCTTGTGTATGTTTTTATCATCATTATAAGAAGTTTGGCTTTTGACTAGGCTACTAATCCTCTCTGTCCCTCTCCACCTCTCTCTCTTTCTGCATCCTTGGTGACGACGATCTGTTTTATTAAGCACCTGCCAGCAAAATGTGAGTACAATATATTCCCACTGTTTTAAACAAAGCGTCAGTGTACTTAAAAGCAAAACACTCTTATTCAGTCAGTGTTTACGTTGTTGTTTTTAAAACACTTTTTATGCCTGAGATGTATTGCTGTAACAGTTATTAAAACGCAATTTATTGTACTCTCTAGTTATTATATTTAGTCGGCGTACAAGAGTGTTCCTTAACAGCACCGCAAAATCTGTCAGGTTTTAAGAGCTGATACATCAAAAATTGCGTTGACTTTAGTGCCCTGCCCCATCTATCGGAATTCAGTGGAAACTGCATCGAGAATCCTATTAAATCATGGTCTTACATACACAAAATTTACCTGCACTTAACAGTGAGGATTATTCGATGCCGTTCAGTAGGCCTAGCCTAATTTTTGCGACTCATGCCCAACACAAATTACTTTTGGCGCCCATATAATACAGTTATCACGACATTAACTATCTGCAATGCGTTTTTAACACATTTATCTATCTAATGTCCTGCTAATCCTAACAAAGTTATCGAGCAACTACTGTTGCTATATTTACCTCTGAAGCCGAACGCGACTTGTGTTACCAAACGTGTATTTAAAGTAATCCGACTAGCTTGACTAAAACGTTTGAAAACACGGTTGAATTTTTTCCAAGTAAAACTATAAGGGAGCCTTATAGAACCCTAGAACACCTCATACATTTTCATTTCCACATTGGTAACCCTTACGAAACCTAACCATGGTTTTACTACAAAAAGAAAAAAAACATAGTTTCTATAGTTAAACAATGTTAACCACAAATTAACCATGATTTTGCTACACTAACCATAGTATTTGTAGTAAAAAATTGTAATCAGTACACCAACTAACATGGTTACTACACTTTTACTATAATATAACCATGGTTAATTTTCGTAAGGGAACTTAACATTTAATGTGATGTAAGATAAGTGTGTATGATTCAAGAAAACTAACTTTTTATGGCAAATTTCATGTATATCTTATCCCACATCTTTCAGACTTTTTATTAAGTATTTAATTGCATCATGGGCTGAATTGAGGACCAATTCAATTTTTTTTATTCATGCGTTGTTGTGCTTTAATCCTAGAAATTGAATGTAAGATTATTATAATGTATTTGTTTAGAGGAACATATGAGCCTATGCAGAGCCAGTGGTGCAGAGAAAACTAAAAGCCCAGAAAAATATGCCTTTCCAATCCCTGTCCCTTATTCTCTCAGGTCTGCCCCAGATGCCAATGCAAGCCCTGGAGCCCCAGGAGCCCCAGAAGGTGAGGGAGGCCCACCCGCCGCACCTCCCAACCTCACCAGCAACCGTCGACTCCAACAGACACAGGCCCAAGTGGATGAGGTAAACCCTACCAGTATGAACTCAAACAAGCTGAACTATGTAAATCCTGGCTTTAAAAAAGTTAAACTGTAGAAATAAAAAAAATAATGGTTAAAATGAATACAATTTAGATAGAAGATGAGTACTCAAGGAAGCCTACTAAATCTGCACTTTTTAAAGTTTATATTATATTCTGATCAGTATTTTTTATAGCTTTTAATATACTGGATGTGACATTATATATTAGCAAAAATGTTAATTATAGCAGTGAGGAAGTCAGTAAGATTAAAGGGGCAGACAAAAATTTATCAAAGCTAGATGAACTCTTAGATGGACTTTCTTGGAACCATCCAATTTTCATGCAGTCAAATTCTGAGGTACTAGCCATGTAATATTCATCCTAATATTACTTTCAGTCTTAAGTGTCTGTGAAGAAATGTTCAAAACTTGACTTTCAGTTTCGCATTGAACCTCACTGATGCAATCCAATGATGCCATCCACGCTTCTGTCTTTTGCAAATGTGTTCAGGTGGTGGATATCATGCGTGTGAATGTGGACAAGGTCCTAGAAAGAGATCAGAAGCTATCAGAACTGGACGACCGGGCGGACGCGCTGCAGGCCGGAGCATCGCAGTTTGAGAGCAGCGCTGCTAAACTGAAAAACAAGTACTGGTGGAAGAACGTTAAGGTGCGCTCTGGGAAATTTGAGTGTGATTTGAATGATAGATGCTAGGATACACCTCCTATTTTATTGTAATTATTTTAAGATACATATTTAAATTCACTGTTAATTAAATTACTGAGTACAAATACACATCTGACCTAATTCGAGAAATATAAATCAGCTGTAAAACCATTCTTATGTAACTGTCACATTCACTTAAATGCATTAATTTACATAAGAATGGTTTTATGAAGGATTTAAACAGAAGACAACACACAGAACACAGGCTTTAGATTTTTACAATATTAAATCATACTAAAAAAGTGAGTTGTACAGTTTCTATAAATGAATAAGATAAATACTCTTCAAAAATGGTGTATAAACAGAAATTCCAAGCAAGTTTCACCATTAATTATAAAGAATTCGCAAGTAACATGGTATTAAACATGACAAAACAAAAACATACACTAATAAACTTTCATTTCCAACTTCGAAAATATATTACTTAGTTTTTTTTTTTTTTACCATAAAGTGCCTCCTTTGGTGTTTCTAATTTGCCAGCAGTAAAGATGGCTCATGGGGCAAAGCTGAGTCAACACTAAAGCAGAAGCAGTCTCATTTGGATATAACCTGAATGCAGTCTGGCTCATAAGTCACAGCGCTGGCGTGCGTTTGAGATATATTAGGCAAGTTGCAGTTGTGACGCAAGCTTAGGTACCGCAGTAGCAGAATGAGTCCAGCTTCTCCTGAGACGTGCGAACGTTACCTTTTCTTTTAATTTTTTACTTACTGTTCACCCATATCATTTCATTGATCATCTAATTAATAAAAGGAGCTTTTTAAGAGCATGACATGGATATAAATACATAGTTAATTAAACCATTTTTAAATGATAAATGAAGAACTCATATAAGATTTGATTTATTCCCTTTTCCTTAGTAGGAAAATCTTGTCTTGTATTGAACGAAGACGCACTTGAGATGTGTTGTGGACGTCTTGTACCGCACTGGTCCTTCTGACCCTCTGACTGCCTCGCTTTACATATTACATTTTTATCTCTCCATCCAGCTATCTGTCAATCCATCCCCTCGGTGTAGATTTATAAGCTCCCCCTCATTCTCCTCCCCCTCCAGACAGCATAAATTTATTACTCCCTTACCAACCCCCCATCGCCCGCCCCAGATGGCCGAACAGCTGCCCGTCCAATCGCGTCTCTGAGCGGGAGTGGGGGGAGGGGGCTTCTAGTCCCAATCTGGATTACAGCATTTCTGGATTAAAACCCAGATGTGATTTGTGATGTAACCCGCTCTAATCGTTCCCTTTGCTCCTCCTCTCTCATTCCCGTTTCCACATATCTTTCTTATTCGGTATTCGCAGATCCTCCTTCTTTTATTGAAACTTCGCACTTTTAATCTTTCTTGTCGTGTCTTGGCTTTTCAAAATAGAATGTTTTGTTTTCTTTGCTTTTTGAATTCTTTACTCGTACTGCAGCCTTTATTTTTGTAGCTTTACTCTGTATTTTTAGTAAAGCATATACTTGTGAGAGAAATATTGATGCTTAAAGCATCCACATTTATATGGATCGATTTTTGTCTTCGTTTTAGAGAGTCCTGTGGTGTGACAAATGAAAAGTGAAGTATAAATATTCCATGTACTTAATATGAGGTTGAAAAAGCTAAAAGTATTATCATTATAAAAAAGAATTAGCAGTGAAGAAATGCAATGTTTTACGTGGAGTATAGAAATACTTTTACTTTTCCAAAAAGTGTTTATTCTCTGTTCTTTTTTTTTTTTTTTTTCTCGGCCTGTCAGTAACACAGATAACACATAGTGTGTATGTGTAGCTATGCTATCATCATTCACAGCCCTTTTTTTTATTTATTTATTCTCTGTATTCTCTTTTTTATTTTGTTTATTCTCTGTTCTGTAAGAAATGGAAAAAGGCTGTAATAACGTTTTATTATTAATTTATTCATTTGTTTAAAATGAATCGCTAAAAAATGTGCCTTTAATTCATAAATATGTTAGTTTTCAATCACCTTCTTGAAAAGTAGACATGAACTGCTGCGTAAGAATTATAATTTACACTTTTACTTTACTGATAAAATGAATTGTTTTTTATCTAAAATATGAAAATTAACATTCTAATGTTTTTTATCTTAAAAAAAAGTTTTTGAGACACTAAATGTAGTATTTAATACTAATTGTAATATTTATTTATCTATGTGTTTAATTATTAATAAATTTTTATCACCCAAATCAAAGACATAAAAGGTAACCTTTTGACATAGTGCTACAGTATCTTAAACTAAGTTTTTAAACAGTAAGAGTTTTAATTTTTTTTAAAGAAGTCTCTTCTGCTCACCAAGCCTGCATACAGCAAAAATAGTGAAATTCTGAAATATTTTTACTATTTAATATTTTTATGTGAATATATTTTAAAATGTTATTTATTTAAAATATTATTCCTGTAATCAAATCTGCATTTTTAGCACCATTACAGGAAAACATTCTACTATTTATTTAATCATTAATTAGTTATTAATGTTTTTATCACCCAAATCAAAGATATAAGATAACCTTTTGACACAGTGCTACAATATCTTAAATAGTGGCTGAATAGCCATAATAAATGTTTTTGAGCAGCAAATTAGAATATTTTGAAAACCATTATATATTTTCATGTGACTGGAGTAACGATGCTAAAAATTCAGCTTTGAAATCATTGGAATAAATTGCATTTTAAAATATATTCAAATATAAAGCAGTTTTGCTGTACTTTGGATGAAGCAGAAGGGATGTCTTTAAAAAAAACAGTAAAAATAACTGGTAGTACATAGAGAAAGAGAGAGAGAGAAATATAGGGGGGAATATCTCTCTCTCTCTATATATATAAATATAGGGGAATATTTATATTTATATATATTCTATATTTATATATTCCCCTATATTTATATATATATAGAGAGAGAGAGAGAGAGAGAGAGAGAGAGAGAGAGAGAGAGAGCGAGAGAGATGGGGGGATATATATATAAATATATATATATTTCCCCCCTATTTCTCTCTCTCTCTCTCTATATATATATATAAATCATGAAAAATAACAAAAATCTGGTAGTCTGTATCTATCTATCTATATATCTACATAAGAAATGCATTTTATCAGGCTCAGATGTATAGGTTTCTATGTAAGTACTGGTACTTCTGATTGGGCTGAGGGTGGGATTTTAGCGAGATGGCTTTTAGCTGGTTTTGCATCTGAACTCTTCATATTTGTTTGTTTTCTTTCACAGATGATGATCATGATGGGAATTATTGGGGTCATCTTGATGGGCATCGTTTTCAGTGAGTAGAAACCATCATTTATCTCATTTTTATTTAGTTTTATTCCCAGCGGAGGATGTTTTGCTACCTTACAATGAATTTTAGGCATATAAAGGCATGTGTAATTATATAGGTAAGAAAAACAATTCTTGCATTGCAGCTGCTACCTAAATGCTCAAAAAAGACCAGCTGCTCTTACCAAGATAAACTAAAGCTCTAGCTCAGCAATTTATTCCTGAATCAGCATGCGCTAATCAATGGCAATCATTTCTTTCTCTTTTCTTGTCTTTTACGACAGTGTACTTCTACTACTGAGCCTCTCGTGGGACGCACAAGGACAGGAGACCCTGGCTTTGTGTGAACTCCACCCCTCCTTTTCTCCCCACCAATGCCTTTCATTGAATCCACAGTGTGTGTGTGTGTGCAGTCATTGACGCAGTGCCTCTCCCTCCCTTTGTCTGTCACTGCATTTCTTTGTACCTCTCTTGAGTGCTTTGCAACAGTGCCCGAGCTTACTCAAAAACTCCTTCGGTTAGGAATATCTACTTAGAATGGAGAATGTGTTGGCACTTTCAGGCCAAAAATAAAATAAAAAAAAATGGGCGATGCAAAAATTTTGATTTGTAGCGCTGATCCGAATGAACCCATGAATAACTAAAAAGGGGAAAATGAAACGCAAAGTTCAGTTAAGTTTGAGTTTAGGATTAAGTCATGCATTTACGCATAGAAGCCAAAGTGTACTAGTTTACCCAGAAACAACAGCTGTGGTCCTATCATTAGGATATTAATGAAGTGCAAATGCAATGAGAAAAAAAATACAGGAAGTTAAATTTATATATATATATAATATTTTTAAGATTGTTTTTAACCCCCTTCCACATATAGATTCCCAGCAGCAGCTTGTTTTCACTTCCTAATATGGACCTTTACAAATCTGAATGGTTTTAGAGAGGTAAAGACCTTAGCAATTTTTATAATTAATTTCAGATTTTAAACGTTAAAAGGTTTGAGAAAGATCTAGAGTCTGCAGTCGACTTAAGGGGAATATCTGATCACAAATCAGTTTGCTGTTTGAATTTTGTCTTTGATGTTAATGTCAGCCAGAAGAAAAACTAGGGATGAAAAAAATCTAACATTAATGGTAAAATGTGGTGTAAAATTATTACAGCAGTGACCACAATGTAAAATGATTTAAGGATTGTTTTTTTATTTATATATTTACAATTATTGTGACAAGTGTGGTCACGAATGCAATTTATTTGGACTATTTATTGTTGACCATTTAAAAAATGGGTAAAAGCAATGGCGAAATTCTGATCGTGATCATATTAACCCCTCGCACCTCCTGACTTGACTGGCACCGTGATGTCTTTGGGTTGAATGGACTACTACTGATATGCAAACTGAAAGAAAGATGATAATGTGACTAGTTTATGTATTTGTAAATATTTGGGATTCAGTGTGGGAGCAGATACCTAATCAGCACTGGAGACGACAATGTTCAGGGATGTACCTCTGCATGTATTTGTGTTAAATATACATGGGCACTTTAACCACCTTCATTAGTGATTGTAAGGACATTTTGGGGGTATTAAGGACATATTGTCCAGCGCCTAAAACATTGATGTGGAATTTAATGCAATCATCACATGTGCATAATATCCCTTAGATTGAGCATTAACCCAAAACCTAAAGCAGGGCAGTGAATGTTATTTCCCTTAAAAAACAAAAAACAAATTCCTGAGTACATTGTGTGTTTTATGCAACCTAGTCATTTGTAAATACGTGCTGCAGAGACGCATAAAATAACAGTTCCTGTCCCTAAACATTTGGAGCCAAGCTGCTAACTTGTGGTTCATTTTAAAGCATGTCTGCTTGCCCACCATGTGCTGATTCTAATAAAGTGCTGATGCTGTTACTCGCTCCGCCCCGTGTCGTTTTTTTTTTTTTTTTTTTATATGTGAGAGGGTGGGAAACGGAAGCAAAGCTTCTTCTGAAATGAGAGTTGGAACCCTGTAGTAAATGAAGGGCACAAGAAGACTTGGTGAATATGGCATGATTTAATTGGTTATTAATCAGCAACAATGCTCATCCAAATCACAAAGTGAAATGAATCATACAAAGTGGCGATACAGAAATGTTTCGTACTACAGCACAGATGAGTAACCTAATTCGAAAGCGTGAAATGCACTTAATGCCTATTGAACCATCATGTCTGAACAGTAACTGTTTTATTAACATGAAAGAACATCTCTAGACGCAAGATCTCAGCTAAAACAATCTGTTTTCAGCATCTACTGGTACATACAGATTAAAACTAAATCATACATGAAAATTAATCAAAACAAGATCTACGGTTTATAGCAAGAGAGGTCTACGCTCGTACACAAACTAAGCAAATCAAGGAGGGGACAACAAAAACGGTTACATGAGGAAAAAGTTCAAAAAGACAGGAGCAACAAGAAATGTATATAAAAAGCCATTAAATGATATGGAAATTAAAACCAGGGACCATGAGCCTACTGTCCAAGCAGAATTTGTATGTATTCACATTTCGAAAAACAACGGCATGTCTTAAAAACGAAGCAATCACAATAGTTTAGCAAAAATGAGGGGGTGTCGTAAACTAAGCACTCAACACCTATATGACTGAACTAGACAAAGATCAGATGATACAAAGCATAAAATAAGACCGTTTCACTATAAAACACTGAACTCGGCGGGACTGATTTTACAGAGTTGAAGAATGAACGAACCGACGATGATAAAAGAAATAAAACTAATACAGCAAAGACGCACTTTAACCGTCATCCTCGGAAAAAGCTGCAATTTTCACAGCCACTACTACATCGACTAAAAACCATCTGGGCGCTTTAAGTTTAAAAATTAGCCTCGAGTACTTTAAAATCCTGCGCACGCAGACTACTGCACAGGTATGAAGATAAATCTGAAACAGTCTGGTTTGGTAGTTGCTCTGAAATTATTGGCACAAGCCATCGGTAACAAATAAGGTGTGCTTAGCATGGTTTTCAATGGAACCGTTAATTGTGCATCATCTTTTCGGATCCCGTGATGTTAACAGGCTACATACTTGTCCTTCGAGTTTGCATGCTTTAACAAAATATTTTTTTTCCATGCAAAAAAAAAAAAAAGAGGAAAGAGTCAATTGTGCTCAATCAGACTGTGAGCAATCATTTCAGATAATGAGCTTCAAAATAAAAAGGGGAAAAAATACAGTCTGGCATGGCAGGCAACATCAAAAGCACACTTTGTCAAATTAAAAAAGAAATAAAAATTATTGACATAGCCTATTAAAACCCTTCGAAAAATATACCCACCAATTTTCAATGAAGCCCCTTATCTGTTTCATTTCTTTTTTTTGAATTTGCCCACCATCTCGTTCTCACTCGTGTTGTTCACTTTTGAACAATCAATGGCGTCGTCGTCGTCATCGTCTTCCTCTTCGTCTTCTGGGTCTGCGTCGTTTTCGCTCGCCCTGGTGTCTTCGTCGTCATCGTTTGGGTTTTGCGACGAATCATCAGAGGTGCGGGATTGTTTGGGAGAGGGCGCGTCGGTCTCCTCTTCGTCTTCATCCGTGGGGAGTTTTTCAAGCACAACTGCGAGTCTGGCTTTGCTTGGACGCCCTCTCTTGCGACGCGGAGCGCCGTCGGCGTTCTCGCCTCCCGTCTCTCCGCCTTCTGCGCTATGAGCCTTGATTTTGCCGGTACCTGGAGGTCGACCTCTCTTGCGGGGAGAGTCACCGACTTTCTTTTCGACATTCTTGACCTTTTTGCCAGTACCTGGAGGTCGGCCTCTCTTGCGAGGAGTACCGTCCGGGTTTCGTTGAATGACCTTCAGTTTGGGGGTGGAGCCAGTGCCAGGGGGTCGGCCTCTTTTACGAGGAGATCCGTCGGCCCGCTGAATCTTCGGCGCTTTGTTGGGAGAGCCCGGAGGGCGGCCTCTCTTTTTTGGGGCTCCGTCTGAGGACCTGGCGATCTTGGCAACCTTGGTAGAACCTGCGGGCCGACCCCTCTTTTTCTTTAGCGAGCCCGACGGCCTCCCTCTCTTCCGTGGAGGACCGTTGGCGGAATCAATACTGATTTCCACACTAGCTTGTTTGTCTCCACCGGATTTGGCGGCATACTTAGGTGGTCTTCCTCTTCCCCTTTTTACCTGGGAACCTTCGCCGATGGGATGAATGCGCGGTCTTCCGAGGGGCTTTGACAGTCTCCGCTTGCGTTGTACACTCAACCTTTGAAGTCTCTCCGATTCTTCCTCAGGCGTGAGCGGGATCTTTCTCGGCCTGCCGGGCATTTTTATCTTCTTTGGTCGACCACGTTTCTTCACCTTGGCCTTTATGACTACTTCGGGAGAAAAGAAGTCTACCTTTTTTGATGGCCTGGCGTTGTGTGTCGGCGCTTTCTCGGTAGTGAACTTCTTATTGAGCGACCCTCGTGGTCGGCCTCGTCCACGTTTGGGTGGATGGGTGCTGCCGTTGGGCAAAGGGCTCTCGGATCCTTCTTTATTCTCAACCTCCATCGTGTTGCAGCTTCTCGCTCACAACTTCAGGCCTATCACTCGTCAGTTTGGTGCTGAGATTCTGAAAACAACAAGATGAGAGAGGGAAAACGGTTTGAGATGAAGATACAAAACATTATTTGAATTAAGTACTTGATAGACACCTCATATCGGTTTCCCTCCAAAACCAGAATTTACCATTTTCCACAGTAAATAAATATTTTTGCACCACCATACAACATCACCTCGTATTTTCACAGGGGACAAACATTAACGTTATTCTCATTTTTTAAAATTCACTGTCTTGCGTACAACCTTAATTATCTTATTTTATATTCTTTAAAAAATATATTTTTTACATGGGTGGAAATGTTAAATAAAATGTAAATAAAAGTTAAATAAGTTTTAAAAAAAAAAAGTGCATTGAAAAAAAAAAAAAGCAAACTACTCAGTGAAACATCTAATAAATTAATATAAAACAGACTTCAAGTCTAAGTGAAATAAACCTATATTTATATTAATATATTATTGTGTTTAAATACTAATAATAGCCATTCAACAACGTCACTGAACCTATTTATGTAGGTATTTATGTATTTTTTTCACAACGGTAAATCATGAAAAAAGGTAAATTATTAGGGTATTGATATAGTTTTAAAAATGGTTTGTAAAATAAATTAAAAAAAAGTAAAAAAAAAATACGGAATTAAATTAAAATGAGCAACTGGATTAAATGCCGTTTTTGGCTAAGAAAGCAAGCGCTAAATCTGTACGTTAATATTATATAAACACACGGACATTTAAATATAAAAATGCACTCACTAAAAAAATATTTTCGTAAAAATGGAGGGGATATGAGGTGCATTGGTGTATTTTATACTTTTGTGGGCAATTTATTTTAAAGCAGGTCGAATCGATTGAAGCGCTGTTTGCAGACTCGAGACAATAGAAAAAGCCATCTCAGTATTGACAACAGAAAACGAATCGGCTGGAGAAGTTCGAGCACGCTGCTAGCCTACTTCATGCATGCTTAACGGATGCAAATGGACATCTTTATCACAGCATGGAAAAAAATTGCATCGTTTTTTACCGCGAGATCTTACATATTACAAAATATTGACGATAATATTCTACTTGTGTTTAAATTTTTATGGAGCAATAACGCAAAAATGGTCAAAATGATTTGAGAATACACACGATTTCATGCAGAATAAAAGGCATAAAAGAGCGGATGCTGTAGACTGGCTGCCATCATGTACAGTGAAGCCCGCGAGCTTTTGTGGTTCCAGGTAAAATGTGAGGCACTGGCGATTTTTGTTAGCTGCCTGCTAACCCGACTAAGACAACTTTTCAATGGAAAAAGAGACTACTTTCATTCGTTCGATAATAAAAAGCGGCAAATATTCGAAACACAACGCACCTTACTCGCAAAGCGCTTTCACAACAGCAGAGATGATCTTTTTCATGCATTCGACAATATTTTCGATGCAAACAGCATCGGACAGTGGGCGGGCGACTGTGATTATTTGAAAGGCAATGCCAGTTCTTCCTCGTCTCACGCCCGGCGTCAACTGTTCGCGGCACAGCGCCGCCTACTGTGGTGGAGTTTGCGAAAGCGAACGTGAAGAATGAATGTATGGATAAAATTAAATGAAATAACGCAGCTATATCTCATAATATAAAGTCAAATCACATAATATTGTTGTACAGCCGAAGAACACAAGAGTACAATAATTCCATTTATGAGCTCCTGAAAAGGAATATGCTATTCCTTATAACTCTAATTCTATAATTCTAAAAAGTAATTAATGGTTCTTTGAACATTTTTATTTAAAAATCTATGGTATTTCTTTAATTTAACGCACGTAAAATGCCCCTATTGTCTGATAGATACAACTGAGATATCACATCTGTCTCTACACACAGTTCAAAAAAAAAAGAAAAAAAAGAAAAACATTGCCGCCCTTTTTAGCCAATCAGAAGCGCGTTCTGCTTTTCAATCATTTGCCGCGTTTTGGTTTGCTAACATCCGGTTTGCTGAGATCTGGGGGGGTGGGACCTCGAGGAGGTTTGATTGAAAAAGAAAGAACAAAACAGCTTAAACATTAGAAGGGACAAAACCGTAATATACACAATATATTATATAATTACTGACTGTAATATATATATTTGTAATTTGTTCAAAAACATGTTTTTATTACGGTATCGTGTTTTTATTGTGTCAGCTACATTTTGAGTTATTTTTTTACTTTATATCAAAATAACCCAGCTGCAGTTTGATTCACAATGAAAAAAAAGCATGTTTTTTGAAAATTGTTAAAAACGGAATTATATATAACTATATGTTTTTCCATATATATATATATATATATATATATATATATATATAACCAGTACCCGTATTGTTTAATCCCCGTGTTTTATTATTTACTCATAAAAACTTCTCTAAAAGCATAAACTAAAAAAAAAAAAAGGTGTAATAATTTTTGAGGTTATGTTCTTAGATAACGTACATTGGAAAGTCTCTGGCTTTGCAAATATGTGAGATCTCGGACCACAAAAACAGTCATAAGGGTTACTTTTCTGAAATTCAGATTCATACATCATCTGAAATCTAAATCAATCTGAATAAAGCTTTCCATTGATGTATGGTTTGTTGTTAGGACAATATTTGGCCGAGATACAACTATTTGAAAATCTGGAAACTAAGGATGGAAAATTAAGAATTTAAATACTGAGAAAATACTAAAGTTGTCCAAATGAAGTTCTAAGCGATGCATATTACTAATCAAAAGTTAAGCTTTGATATATTTACAAAATGAAATTCACAAAATATCTTCATGGAACATGATCTTTACTTAATATCCTAATGATTAAAAAAAAAAAAAAAAAAAAAAAAAAAAACATAATTTTGACACATACAGTGTGTTTTTGGCTATTTCTACAAATATACCTGTGCTTCTTAAGACTGGTCTTGTGGTCCAAGGTCACATATAGTCTAATGTACCTGAATTATTATTGTATAATTTATATTATTAAGTTATTCATTTTTCTTTTAAACTAAAAGACTAGTTTATTTGTAATGACTTTATTAGAGAGGTTAAGAAAAAAATATATATATACCTACTTAAATATTATTCATTAATTTGTATACTTATATATTCTCGATCAACGGATTATGTAAGATACAAATATGGGCCCAATATATAGACAAAAATATGTTTGGCCTATACTTGAGAATTCTAAGCATACTTTTACTTATCTTGTAAATGTTACACTCTAGTTTAAGTTTTAAAATAAATTACTTATAAAAGAACTTAAAACGTTACTGAAGATTAATAAAATGAACTTTGTAATTAAAGCAATTTCTCCCCAAAGCTGACTTGTTTTCTTATAAACTTGAACATCTAGTTGGTCAAACTTTTAGTTTATAAAAGTAACTATTAAGTGTTCTTTAAGTGTAACATTAGTAAACTTTGAGTAGATAACTATTTTACATATTTTTTCCTTCTATTGCAAATAGGCAAACATAAGATCATACTTACAGTTTGTTTTGCACTTTAAGTGTACACTGAAAAGAAACATGGAGAATTTGTTCAATAAAAATTAGCAATATCCAATATTGATATAGTACACTGATATTATACTTAAAAGCTATACTTGGACTAAACAATGCTGTTCACTTAAATGTATTGTTAGTAACAAGTATTTTAGGAAAAAAACAAAACAAAAAAAAAACAACAACACTAGACAGGCAAATAAAAGTACAACATTTAATTCGATAAAAGACGGATGTACATAAAATTTGATTGCTTTTATTGTACGTTAACCATTAAAATGTAAGATGAACGAGGAAATGCAAATCGGCTGAAATTCTAATCAAATAACGTGACTAAATTTGTATCCTGTTAAGACAGTCCATCCAGCACAACATAGTATAGAAAAACACACTGGATTTTCAAGATATGCAGAGTGAAAATAACTAGCCTATAATCGCTGATGGATGCTTAAGTTCCCTATTACGGTGAGAAACGTCCTTCAAGACCAGAGTAAAGAGACAATGATGCTTCTCATCTCACTCAGAAAGTCTTTTTTAAAAGGTTTCTTCAGCATTTTGTATTCCAATCTTTTCAAACACCACGTGCAGCTGTAGATTTTCTCTGCCTTATCCATTAAAACAAGACATTTGGTAAAAAAAACCCAATCACTTTATGCAAAACATTATTCAATATTCAAACCACATCATTCTTGATTAACGGTTGGGGTTCCCTCTTTTTCTCCGCTTGCGGCCTTGGCAGAACCCGCGGGACGGCCTCTCTTTTTCTTCAGCGAGCCTGAGGGTCTCCCTCGCTTTCGTGGAGGGCCGTTGGCGGCATCAGGGGTGATTTTGGCGCTAGCTGGTTTGGCTCCATCGGATTTGGTGCCAGACTTGCGTGGTCTTCCTCTTGCCCTTTTCACCTTGGGACCTTCGGCGATGGGATGGATGCGTGGTCTTCCGAGCGGCTTGGACAGTCTCTGCTTGCGTTGTAAACTCAGCCTTTGAAGTCTCTCGGACTCTTCCTCAGGCGTGAGGGGGATCTTTCTCGGCCTACCTGGCAATTTTATCTTCTTTGGTCGACCACGTTTCACTACAGGTGAAAAGTTGTCCCCCTTTTTCGATGGCCTGCCTTTCTTATTGAGTGACCCACGTGGTCTGCCTCGTCCGGGTTTTCCACTGCGACCTTCGGCGGCGGGATTAAGGCGTGGTCTTCCTCTTCCCCTTTTTCCCTTGGAACCTTCGCTGACGGGATGAATGCGTGGTCTTCCAAGGGGCTTTGACAGTCTTCGCTTGCGTTGCAAAGTCAATCGTTGAAGTCTCTCTGACTCTTCCTCAGGCGTGAGAGGGACCTTTCTTGGCCTGCCGGGCATTTTTATCTTCTTTGGTCGACCACGTTTCTTCACCTTGGCCTTTACGGCTACTTCAGGAGAAAAGAAATCCACCTTTTTCAATGGCCTGGCATTGTTTCTCGGCACTTCCTCGGCCGTGGTCTTCTTTTTGAGTGACCCGCGTGGTCGGCCTCGTCCACGTTTGGGTGGATGGGTGCTGCCGTTAGGCAGAGGGCTCTCAGATCCTTTATTGTCAACCTCCATCGTGTTGCAGCTTCTCGCTCACAACTTCTGGCGTATCAGTTCCACACTCGTCTGTTTGTTGCTGAGATTCTGAAACAACAAGATTAGAGGAATTTTTTTTTAAAAATAATTTGAATTAAGTCCTCATCATTTTCCCTCCAAAACCAGAATTTACCATTTACTACAATAAACTATTTCTGCGCAAACATACAAGCAAAGTTGTTTGTGTACCTTGTATTTTCATGAGGGAATAAGTTATTCTCAATTTTTTTTTTTTATTCACCGTCTTGTGTACAACCTTAAATATTTGATTTTCTTAAAATAATTTTACATAGAAGTTAAATACGTTTACAACAGATATGGTCAAATTGTACACTGAAAGAAAAAACAAACAAACAAAAAAAAAAAAAAACTATATAATGAAACCTCAAATAATTTATATAAACAGACTTTAAGACTAGAATATACAAATATACAAACTAAATAAAATATGTATTTATTGTAACATTTTATAATATTTTTGCCACTTATGACTATTGTGTTTAAATACACCAATATTTGCCATTAAACAACTTCACTGAACCCGTTTATGTAGTTCACCCACAATGGATATAATTATGTTAAAACGACCACAGTATTAATATAGTTCTAAAAATCTTAAAAAAAAAAAAAAAAAATAAAAAAAATAAAAAAATATTATATATTATATATATATATATATATATATATATATAAAATACAGAACCAAATTAAAATTATGCAACTGAATTAAATGATATTTTGGCTAAGAAAGCAAGCACTAATGCTGTACATTAATTTTATATAAATAAGTAAAAAAATAAATAATAATAATAATAATAATGCGCTCACTAAAAACATTTTCATAAGAATGGAGGCCATATAAGGTGCATTGAGTTTTTTTTTTAATACATTTTGTGAATTAACAAATCATTTTCCCTCCAAAACCAGAATTTACCTTTTACCACAATTTTAATTAAACTACTTTTGCACAAATGTACAACAACAAGAGCAACAAGCTCTTTGTGTATCTTGTATTTTTATGAGGGAAAAACATAAAAAGTGATTCTCAATTTCCCCCCCACTCTTTTGTGTACAACCTTAATTATCTTATTTTATGTTCTTTTTTTAAATGAATAAATAAATGATTGAACATTGGTGGATTTACATAGATTTTAAGTAAGTTTACTATACATACAAACTAAAATTGTATAATGAAAGGGGGAAAAAAAACAAACAAATATAAACCTATTTAATGAAATCTTAAATTAATATAAAACAGACTAAGTATAGACGAAACGAAATCTATATTTATTTTAATATATTTTATATTAGCGGACTATTGTGTTTAAATACACAAATGTTTGCCATTAATCAACTTCGCTTCGATTTATGTAGTTTATTTACAACGGAAAATTGTGTTAAACTATTAGGGTACCGTTTTTAAAATTCATTTGTTAAAAAAAAAAAAAAAAACATACTTAAGTAAATTTAAATTACGAAACTTAATTAAATGCAGCGTTTCGCCAAGAGAAAAAGCGCTAAATCTGTACTAAATAATACATACCAAATACACGGAAATTTAAATATAAAAATGCGCTCACTAAAACATTTTAAAAAAATTGGATACGAGTTGCATTGACGTTTAACGTTGTATAAATATAAATTTTGTAAGCAATTTATTTGAAAACAGTTCGAAGCGCTCTTTGCAGACTCGGGACAAAAGAAAAAAAACATCTCAGTGTGGACAACAAAACGACTCGCCTAGAGAAGTTCGAGCACGCTGCTAGCCTACTTCATGCAAGCTTAACGGATGCAAATGGACATCTTTATCACAGCACGAAAAAACTGCATCGTTTTTTACCGCGAGATTTGGCATATTACAAAACATTGCCCAAAATATCCCACTCGTGTTTATTTTTTTACGGAGCAATAACGCAAAATTCGTCGAATTTTTTGGATAACACACCACACTTCATACAGGGTAAACAGGCATAAAAGAGCGGATGCTGAAGACTGGCTGCCATCATTGTAACGTTACAGTGAAGCCCGCGAACTTTAGTAGTTGCACGTAAAATGTGAGGAGATGTGTGCAGTTTTCCTTAGCTGCCTTCTAAACCGACTAAGACAACTTTTTAATGAAAAAAGAGACTACTTTCATTCGTTCGAACACAATAAAAAAGCGGAAAATATTCGAAATACAACTCACCTCACTCGCAGAGCGCTTTCACAACAGCAGAGATGATCTCTCGCTCGGCGTCGACTGACCAAGGCACAGCGCCGCCTATTGTGGTGGAGTGGGCAAACGCGAATGAAATAAATAAAGAAGCGCGTGCGTGCGTGCGTGCGCGTGTGTATGTGAATGTAATGTGACCGAGTCAAATCACGTAAGCTATATCATTGTATAGCCGAAGAACACAAGAGCACAATAATTCCAGTTAAGTGCTGCTGAAAACAAATATACAAATTCTAAGTGTAAAAATGGAAAAAGTCACTCTGCCCTAATCGGTGTATCATCTGTTCATTCTATCGTTTTTCTGTTAGACCTATGAGATAAAAAATTAAAGTTGGCGTTCCGTGGAGAAATACACTCGAGAAATGGAAGTATGGCTCGTTTTTTCGTTTTGTTTAACAAACAGACCGCTTTACATATCTTATGTTTGTTGTTTACAAATCGGTTTATGGCTTTAATACTTCATTCGCGCATGTGGGCGGCGCTGAAACGCCACTTTTATCAATGCATTAATACATCTAGCTGTCGACTTCTTAGTTTATAATAGTAATTATTAAGTGTACTTTAATTGTAACAGTAGTAAACTTTTAGTACATATACTGTATATCTTTTTTATTGTATTGCAGATAAGTAATAACATCATACTTATAGTTTGCTATATTTATATATGGGTTTTGCACTTAAAGTATGCACTGTAATGAAATATGATGTAAAAAAAAAAAGCTATTATATCCAAAACACTGATAAAGTACACAGTGCACTGATAGTATACTTGGAAAATACACTTGAACTAAAAGTAAACATCTTTTTCTGCAAGGGAAAGCTAATATCAGCATACAGTTGAAGTCAAAAGTTTACATACACATGTTAATTATTTGACCAAAATAAGAGGGATCATACAAAATGCATGTTATTTTTTGTATAGTACTGACCTGAATAAGATATTTCACATACAAGATGTTTACAAATAGCCCACAAGAGAAAATAATAGTTGAATTTATAAAAATGACGCCGTTCAAAAGTTGACATACGCTTGATTTGTAATACTGTGTTGTAACCTGAATAATTCATAGCTGTTTTATTGTTTCTGTTTAGTGATAGTTGTTCTTGAGTCCTTTGTTTGTCCTGAACAGTTAAACTGCTTGCTTTTCTTAAGAAAAATCCTTCAGGTCCCATAGAGTCTTTGGTTTTTCAGCATTTTTGTGTATTTGAACCCTTTCCAACAATGACTGGATGATTTTGAATACTTTTGAAAGCTTAAAAAAAAAAAAAAAGATTTTTTCAAAAGAACAGCGGGCAGTTAAACTGTTCAGGACAAACAAGGGACTCATGAACAACTATCACTAAACAAAAAACACAGCTGTGGATCATTCAGGTAACAACACAGTATTAACAATCAAGTGTGTGTGTGTGTGTGTGTGTGTGTGTGTGTGTGTGTAAACTTTTGAACAGGGTAATTTTTTATAAATTCAGCTATTATTTTCAGCTATATTTTCCTTGTGGACTATATGTAAACGTCTTTTATATGAAAAATCTTATTCAGGTATGATCCCTCGAATTTTGGTAAAATAATTAACATTTTGCAGATTCTTCAAGGTGTGTGTAAACATTTGACTTCAACTGTACATCTAGGGAATACTAATAAAGAATACACTTACCTCTGTGAGAACTATGCTGTTTACTTAAATGTGATGTCAGAAAGATTAAATCATTTTTAAAGAAAGGAAATATTAAAAGTGAGAGACAACTTAAGTATTTTAGAAAAGAAACTACACAGGAAATACAACATTTAATTCAATAAAAGACAAATGTACATATAATTTGATTGCGTTTATTGTATGTTGCCTATTAAAATGTATGATGCTGAATAAAAGAACGCAAATTGGCTAAATTTGTAACCTGTGAAGTAAGACGCACACTGGATTTTCAAGATATGTAATGAGTGCTCTATGGGTGCTTAAGTTTCCTATTATGACACGTCCTTCAAGCCCCAGGTAAAGAAAATCATGAGGTTACAGCCCTTGATGCTCCTCATCTCACTCAGAAAGTCTTTTTAAATAATTTCTTCAGCATTTTATACTCCTGTCTTTTCAAACACCATGTGCAATTGTAGATTTCCTCTGCCTTATCCATTAAAACAAGACATTTGGTAAAGAACCAATCACTTTACGCAAAACACTGGCAAACTACTTCATGCTTGACAATGGCAAGGGGCTTTCAAAATGAAAATACGCTCTAGAAAAAAAAGGCTATTTGGCACCCTGCATGTGTTTGTCTGAAGGAGAGCATTTAGGAGACCACTTGCTGATTTCAATGCTCAGTCTCATCAGTTCTTTCGCACTGTTGTGAAACATTTTTCTGGTATAGCTGTTAAATGAATGCACTGCATACCAGATGGTGGAGGTTGATGTTCTGTATCTGATGTCTCAAAGTACTGGGAAAAAGGAGTGGGACAGTCTCACTTTGCCTACTCAGATCCAGGGGACTTTTTCGAAGGGATCTTCTGCTTTGCGTATAACTTAATCATAACTGTTTGGTTTCATTGCTTGAGACGCTGAGTAGAACAAAAGACATGCACATATGGTTGGAAGAAAATGTGATGCATGTTATATAAAATGGTTTTAGATCAGATTTTGTGATTTCAGGTTATACAAAAATGCTAAATGAATGCGTCGGATAAATGATTAAATAAGATCATCATCATGGACGCATGAGAAAAATATGCTCCATATGACACATACTTTAAGTACAAATAAATATGAATCATACAGCCTACATATTTTACAGATATAGTACCAAACTGTATCTAATTGAAAAATAAACGACGCATATACATTTTTCTCTTCATGTTCACAATGTCTCGTGCTGCAGAAGAAGAATAAAAACACCATGTCTCATATGAGCCGCTCCAGGGCAACATCCATCACCACAGTTAGGCAATAATGAGCACAAGATGGCAGGCTAGCCCGTAAAATGGTTTCATGGAACAGATTCGCATCGAAGCCTCAGGAGAAATGTATAGGGGTCGTGAACCTAGGCTGGCTTTGGATTGGTCGCTCCGAGTGGTCAGGGCACAAAGTCAGCCAATAGGTACCGTCCCCGACAACTGCGTCAAAGTGGTCTGAAGCTGATATCACGGATGTCTGGAAATCTGTGGTGCCGTTTCAGGTAACGTGGAGTAGAGGTAGCCTAGCGAGTTTGAAAACGCAGTCGTGCTAATGGTGTGGCTGTGATAACGTCAGTCACGACACAAGACGGGTTCGGAGGAAAGACAAACTAGAGGGGAATCTGAATGTGACTCTTCAGAGGGAAATATATGGTTTTAATTAGCAGTTACCTAGGATAATGTGTCATTCAAATTATAATATCATGTCAAAATCAGACTCGTCTGTGTCCAGATGTGTCAAGATGTTGACTGATGTCATCATATACAGCTGTGTTCCCAAGGACCTCACCTGTGACCTTTGAAGACATCACAGGTTAAGGGTCTCAGGGACACAGACATACACTGGTTCAAATTCAAAGTCTTCAGATGAACTTGAAAAGCGAGGCTGAGTTCGTGCTTTGGGTCCATCTGCATATACAGCTATCCTTTTAAAGTAATTAAAAGGATCTGGGCAAAGTTTGTCAGAGACAAAGTTTTTTATTGCAGAGTCATGATTACACATACAGAAATAATTAAGGTCAGATTTATGACACAGATTTTTATTATTTTTGTGTATGAATTTAAAAATAATATATATATATATATATATATTCATATTTATAGAATATATGATGACATTTATGAAAAAATATGATACTGTAGTAAAAGTTAAATTATATAATTGAAACTATAAAATTTCTTAAAGAATTAATAAAAAACAAGATTCACCATATTTTATGCTGTAGTAAAAGTTAAATATATAATAAAAATATATATATATTATATATATTGTAATTTATTTTTAAGAAATACATTTTTTATTATATAATTTATACTATAAAATTTCCTAATGAATGAGTAAAAAACATATGATTCACCATATTTTATGCTGTAGTAAACGTTAAATATATAGAATTAAAATATTAATTTCTACTAAAAACCGTATACATACAAGCACACACACACACACACACACACAAATATATATATATATATATATATATATATAAAATTAATTTTTTCAAATAAATGCTGCTCTTTTTATAATTTTCCAAAAATATTAAAATATTAAATGTTGCACAGCACTGTTTTCTGTTTCGTCATATATTTTTGATACATTTTTATATAATATTTTTATTATATAATTTATATTATATAATTTCTTCAAAATGAATATATATATATATATATATATATATTAATTTCTTTAAAAAACTAATACTTAGTGAATATGTATATGCATACATTCACATTTTTTCCAAATAAATGCTGCTTTTTTTATCAATTTATAATAAATGTATATTTGTATTATATAATTTATATTATATAATTTCTTAAATATCAATAAAAATATATGATTCACCTTATGCTGTAGTAAAAGTTAAATATATAAAATAAAAATCTTAATATTTAAAAAAACCTTATACACATACATATGACTTATGTATTTATTTATTTTTTCAAATAAACGCTGCTTTTTTGATCATTTTATATATATATACAAATACTGCTCTTTTTTATTCACATTTTTTTCTAAAAATATTAGATATTAGACAGCTGATTTGTTTTCACTATTGATAATAATAAGAAATATTTTTTTTTTAAATAATAACAATGAATCAATAATAATAACAGCAATAATAAGAAATAAAATGTTTAACTGTATTTTTGATCAAATAAATGCAGTCTTGGTATATATATACACACACACACACACACACACACACACACACACTGCATACTTTTATATACCGCATACTAATCTTGGATGACAATACTTCTTTACCTTTCTCCTTACCTTTGTCGGACTTTCCAAAAGAAAAAATAAATGCATCACTCTCACAACGACGACTTCTTTTCCAAATCGAGTGACGTCTTTCAATCTCCCGAGGTTGCGACCTGCGGCAAACAGAAGCACATTTTAACACATTTCACTCATGAACTAACATCAACCCCTTAACGAGCACTAAAAATTAAGACTTAGCATCAGCGCCATAAACAATTGCGCAGTTAGTTCTGTCCGGGCCCCCTGGTGGCAGACAGCGAGTACGGCACATGAACCGAATGAACCCAAAAACAGATATGCACTGCCAGCAAACTGTCTCTGCCCTTTCTCTGTCTCTCTCTCTGGCTGCCCTCCTTTTCTGCAAAGCGACACATATTATGTGAGCGACACACATCTATACACGTGCGACGCGTAACATAAACCGACAGATCGTACGACAAATGCGGCGTGTGTCAAGATGTATAGAAACCATGCAGTACCAGAAAACAGCAAACACTGCTCTCTCTCTCTTTCTCTTTCTCTCTCTTCCTCTCGGTCTTGTAGTGCCCCAGTTTTAGGCTGCCTATCTCTTTCGAAAGAAGAGTGGAGAGGGAAACAGCAGACAAAAAGGCAGATTTACCACAGGACGCAGGGAAAAACAACAGTTTGCGGTGTTACAAATGTTAAAAAAGGCAAACGCGAAAGTCTTGCGCAGTCTTTTCCCGCTTGTCCCAACCTAATTGATCGAATTTACGGCGAAACGGACCGGGCGCGCTGCGCCTCGTATGTTATACACTTAAAGAGTTGTCACGAAATCCGCTATAGCGTCTCCAGACGTTCGCTTCCTACTAGTTTCCTCCACGCCTGTTTGACTTCTATCTCGCCCTGCGCTCTCCTCTCTTCTTCTCCCTCCTAGCGTGGCGATGATGCTCTGACACTCGTGGCGATCAGAGGCAGCGCAGCTCATGAGATAGGTGCGCTTTGAGCAGCCCACCATTATCTGATGCCGTCCCCTCTTCTCTTCCCTTTCTCTCTCTGGTTCTCCCTCCCTTCCTCTCATTACTCCTTCCTCCCGCCCCGACAGAAACCATGTCTAATCCCCCCCAACATCATAAATCAGTGTCACCTAAACACTCACGCACCCAACCAGCGCGTACGGTGGACGTTCAGACCCAGTGCTGCTCCCTGTCGTCACTGTCCCTGCCTCGGCGTCTCGCTCGGCTTCCTCTAACCAACCCCCCCTTTCGTTTGCTTCTCCTCCTCTCCTGCGTTTTGTCAGTAGAATATCTGCCGTTCTCTTTCTTTCTTTCTTTCTTTCTCCCCCCCACAGCAATGTCTGGCACTCGAACGCAAGAACAGTCATAACACCTTGTGATTGATCTCAAGGCTTGGAAGGGTGTCTGTGTGTGTGAAATGGAACAGATGAGACAATATGGGATAGATGGGGAGATTGTGAGTTAAAGATCATTTTTGTGCGAGAGAAAGAGAACGAGATTCCTCTCCCAGACAACAAAAGCTCGAGGGTGATTACCCTGCAGTAATGAAAAGTGTCACCAGCCATCATGCTGCATTATAGCGAACTCCTTCCCTCTGATTGAAAGATTTGATCTAATGGCAGGTTGGAATGACTCAATTAAGCCTGTATGAGGAAACTCTGCGCATACATGTTAGGATACACGATTTCAGTTCAGGCTAGCATGTCATATGATACGTTTCTAAGAGCCAGCAGGTTACATAATAATCTAAAGACTCTTTAATAATACACTGTGGGGAGCAAAAATCAGAGAGATAGCTGGACAAATGGGATTTGAACATGGAAATAAGTAGGAGATTTATTTAAAACAATAACGACGATAAAATAAAAATTAGGACAAGGTATGATCTAAAATTAGTAAATATAAGCATTTTATATTCTGTAGTGTTTCTAGGTCAGTAATCAAAAAAGTAAATTATTATTATTAATTTCCTATGGAACTAATTTAAGATTATATAATTGTTGTAGGTCTAGTACATTTGTAACATTTATCATTTGACCCCTTTGTTTAAAATATTTTTAGTTTTTTTATGATGTATAATACAAATTATATTATATTATATTATATTATATTATATTAAAAGAAAATTACCAAATTGTACAATTAAAAGAAAAGTTAAAATCTGGAGAAATTAAGTCATTTAAGATTACATACTATTTCTAGGTCACATTTGTAAGATTTATTATTTGACCCCATTGTTCAAAATATTTTTTTGTTTTTCTATGATGTATAATAAAAATTATATTATATTATATTATATTATATTCAAAGAAAATTACCAAATTGTACAATTAAAAGAAAAGTTTAAATGAGGAGAAATTAATAACAATAATAGTAATAATAATAAATTGCCTATGGAAGTCATTTAAGATTACATATTATTTTTAAGTCTAGTACTTTGTAACATTTATCACTTGAGTCCTTTGTTCAAAATATTTTTTGTCTTTTTATGATGTATAATAAAAAATATTATAAATAATAATAAAAATACATATTATATTATATTATTAGTAGTAAAAGAAAATTATCAAATTAAAAGTAGGTTAAAATGAGGAGGAATCAATAATAATAATAATAATAATAATAATAATAATAATGGAAATAATTTAATATTACATACTTTTTCTAGGTCATTAATTTAAAAAGTACATTTGTAGCACTGATTTTTTAAATTATTTTAGTCTTTTTTATGATGTATAATAATAATACATAATATCATATAACATTTTATAATAATAATAATAATAATAATAGTAAAAGAAAACTATTGAATTGTAAAATTAAAAGGAAGTAAAAATGTGGAGAAAATAAACAATGTTTATAATAATAATAATAATAATAATAATAATATTTCTCTATGGAAATTACTTATGATTACATACTATTTCTAGGTCATTAATTAAAAAGTAAATTTATAGCAGTGATCCTCCAAAATATTTTTGTCTTTTTATGATGTATAATAACAATATTATATAACATTATATAATAACATTAAGTAAAAATCAAACTGTAAAATTAAAAGGACATAAATAAAAAAAAATAAAAAATAAACAAAGGTTATAATAATAACAATGTAATCACTTCAGATTACATAATATTTGCAGCTCAAGGACATTTTTAACACTGATCATGTGACTCCTTTGTCTTTTATGATGTATAGTAATAACATTTCATTATGTTATAAAAATATTAGATTATATATAATATCATACCATTATATTATGTAATAATACTACTACTACTGGTAGTAAAATGTTTAACAATTTAATGTTTTCTTTTTGGTTTTTATTGTCGTTTTAATGTAATCACATTGTGTTCTGACAAATAAAGCACTTCAAGCACTAAATAAATAAATAAAATTATTATATTATGTTATATAATTTTCAGTATATAAATAAAATAAGATTGGGATGTCTATAATACCTTTAGAAAGCTATATGTTGATTTTAATTAATCAAATTCAGCACATATGATCAAAAGCAGCAGAAAATCTACAACAATATAAATGAAATATTGGTGATTCTTATGAATATGTCTATACCCAAATGAAGTAGTTTCGACATCTACCAGCAGGGGCTAAGTTGGTAACGCTAACCAGTCAATTCATAACACGTCTAGTTTCACCTTAAATCCACAGCGAATATATAATCTCCAGGATCTGAATACCATCAGCCTGCGCACGATAAATATTCATGATCCACATTGTGAATTCACCAAACACACACTGATGATGGAGCTGAATAAACAAACAAACAAAGAAGTTAGACAACCAATCAGGGCCGTATTGAAAAGGGAAACAAACAATTAGACGGATTAATCAAAAGATAACGAGCCAAAACACCAGAGACAGACCAAGTGTTTGGGGAAACAGTCAAGTGAGCAAGATTCAGACAACACGATTATGACAGAAACAGCAGGACAACGTGACGCACGCTTATACTGTGGAATACGGATAGAGATCAAGGTCACGCTTTCACAGTTTTAATACACTGGCTCTGTTTGCATTATGCTGTTAGATATTTAAAAAACAAAAACATCCCTTGAGACACCTGTTCTAGCACGCAATCAAATGAATGCATCAAAATCTATGGTGCATTCGTTCAAATAATTCTCACTATACGATGACAACTCTGGAATTTTCCATAAAACCAAAGCTTTTCTTAGGGGTACGCATGGGAGGGTTTTTATTTGCGCAGGTTTGTTTATGTGCACAGGACCGTTTCTTTGTTCTCGAGTCTGTCTCGATCCAGTCTCTCCTGAGTGTGATTCCTCTGTTTCTCGTAATGTGAGGCTGAACATCTTGGTGTGTGTTTACGTGTCTGGAAAAGAACAACGACAGGCACAGATTGCTGATATGTGCTCTTTTTATCTCTTAGAGGAGAAGGGCAACGCAATGCGGATCCTGGCAGACCGTGTGAGCGGCCAGACAGTCAGCGGGACAGACGGAGGAGGAGACTGTAATCATTCATAAGAGTGCTGGAGAGATGATTGAGAGGCTAATTACAAACACACTGACCACACAACTTAAAACCCATCCTAATATCCTGCTATTATTATAATGCGTGTGCTTGAGAAGAAAAGAATGGCGGTTTGCACCTGAAAACACATTAAAATGAGCTAATTAGTAGATTAATGGTAATGGAAAATGGATAATGAAGTGCTGCCTGGTTTTGACCAAAATACTAAGGAAAAATGAGAAGAATGAGTGTCGAAGTAGTCACATTTCTCCATGTATTGAGACATAAATACTTGTGTGAATTGAGTCATTTTTCTTTTGATGATAAAATACTTTCCCCCTACTGCAGTTTTATCAGCTATTGTGTGCTTATCTTGAGTAAAAAGGTGAGATGCTTTACCAACATTTTTTGTCTGATTTATCTGCTTCCATAAATGTTTCTCCATAGAAAGCAATTCAAAAAGCATCTGTGTATGAAATAAACATTTTACATCAACACAAATCTAAATCTATATCTATATGATCTATATGGAAGCCACTGAATAAAATATAAAAAAGGTATTTGCAACTTTTTCAATTTTTTTTTCTCAGAATTGTGATACAAACTCGCAATTCTGATTTTTTTTCTAAGAACTGTGAGACATAAACTCGCAAAAGCGAGTTATAAAGTCACAATTGCGAGATATAAACTCACAATTGCAAAAACTGAAGTCCAAATTTCAAGACAAAATTTCAAGAGTTTTGAAGGGGTTAAAAAATATGATGATATGTTCTCAGAATTGCAAGTTTGTATCTCATAATTCTGAGACGAGTTTACAACTTTATATCTCACAATTCTGAGCAAAGTGAGTTTATATCAATTTCGACTTTGTTTCTTAGAATTGCAACCTTATTTCTCAGAATTATTATTACTCAGAAGTACGTTTATGTCTTGCAATTCTGACTTTATAACTCGCAGTTGAAAGTTTATATCACGCAATTCTGTGAAAAAGTTTATATTTAGTAATTCTGACTTTATAACTCACAATTGGGAGTTATATTATGCAATTCTGACAAGTTTATACCTCACAATTCTGAGCAAAGTGAGTTTATATCAATTTCGACTTTATTTCTTAGAATTGCGACCTATTTCTCAGAATTGTAAGTTTATGTCTTGTAATTCTGAGTTTATAAGTCGCAATTGCAAGTTTATATCACACAATTCTGAGAAAAAGTGTATATTTAGTAATTCTGACTATATAACTCACAATTGCGAGTTATATTATGCAATTCTTACTTGGTATCTCATAATTCTGAGTTTATAACTTGCAATTGCAAGTTTATACCTCACAATTCTGAGAAAATTTCGACTGTTTTCTGAGAAAAAGTTTATATTTAGTCATTCTGAATTTATAACTTAAAATTGTAAGTTATATTATGCAATTCTGACTTCATATCTCAGAATTTGAAGCTTATATCTTACAATTCTGACTATAACTTTCAAGTTTATATCTCATAATTCTGAGCAAAGTGAGTTTATATCAATTTCGACTTTATTTCTTAGAACTGCGACCTTTTTTCTCAGAATTGTAAGTTTATGTCTTGCAATTCTGACTTTATAACTCGCAATTGAAAGTCTATATCACGCAATTCTGAGAAAAGGTTTATATTTAGTCATTTTGACTTTATAACTCACAATTGCGAGTTATATTATGCAATTCTGACTTCATATCTCGGAATTTCAAGTTTATATCTCACAATTCTGACATTATAACTTACAATTGAAAGTTCATATCATGCAATTCTGAGAAAAAAAGATTTGTGAGTTTATATCTCGCAATTCTGACTTCACAACTCACAACTGAGAGTTTATATCACGTAATTCTGACTTCATTTCTCATTTTGACTATAACTGCAATTGCAAGTTAATACTGCACAATTCTGAATTTTTAACTCGTAATTAAGAGTTTATATCTTAATTCTGAGAAAAAAAGGCATCTTGCAATTTATATTTTGCAATTCTGACTTTATAACTCAAGTTTACATCTCACGATTCTGAGTTTATAACTCGCAACTGCAAGTTTATATCTAACAATTCTGAGAAAAGTGAGTTTATATAAATTTTGACTTTATTTTTGTACGTTTTGTACGTAATTGTACGTTTATGTCTCGCATTTCTGTCATATCTCAGTTTATTCAAATTAAATCAATAACAAAAACTAATTTAATAATTAATTTAATAAAATAATTTAAGTTTGCAGTGACAAAATATCCACCTTATTGGAAAACTAATTATATTAGATTTTGGTGTTAATTATTTTTTATTTTTATTATTATTTTTATTTTCAAATGTTTCAAATTCTAATTCTGCATTCTGTTTGCTTCAGGAATCAAACTGGAATTTAGAGAGCTTTCTCAGAGCAACTTAAAAGTAATCCAACACAATGTAAACAAAGGAACTTAAACAATGACGTTGCTAGCACCATTTTGTACAGTTTGAGCTACTGAAACACATTTATTCTCATTACACATTTATTATCTGTTATCTCCACCTTTTTCTTTTAATTAGGAATTTCCTAGACTTGACTGATTTGTTGGAGCCCTCTTGTGGATGGGGGCATTTGGGCACTCACCCAAACTGGCCATATGGCAGACAGGGGCGACTAACAGCCTGTTAATGATAGCGCAACAAACACTGCAACTATAAAAACAACAACAGTGAAGGTGCTTCCGTGCTGATTCAGACCATATGTTTTGTTTTCAACCTTGCAGCTCAATTGTAAGGCAAAAATGCTTGAAATGCTTGTCTATATGCAGCTGATGGTCATTCATACTCACCTCGGCGTAATGGTGACACCGCAGGGAAAGCTAGAAGGTTGTACAGTTAACTCCAGGCTGATTATGATGCAAAACCATACAACCAACTACCTCAGCCTGCAGTGCACAGACTCATGGTTCGATTTCTACAAACTCTCACAATCAGGTGTCAATAGATTTCATGTGTAATGTCTTCCCCTACTGGACAACTAATGTAAAGCAACACATCATCCATTTGTGAAAAATGATATTACTGTTACACACACTGGAGATTTTTCTTGGAGATGTTAGCATGATCATTCGACACAAAAATCACACTGAAATACTCCTATTAAAAAGATATGTAATATTATTAAAATGTAAATAAATAAATGAGCAACTTGAATGTCTGATTTAGTTTTTAGTTTAAAAATTTTAATTCTGTCATCATTTTATGAACCATCATGTTGTTTCAATCCTTTAAAGCTTTTGTTTATCTTCAAACCAACAAATGAATATATTTTCAATGATACCTGAGAGATTTCTGTCCTTCCACTGACAGAAAGCAAAACTTACATGCTTTAAAAATTCACAAAAACATGGTAAAATAAACCATATGGATCAAGTGATTTCTTCTAGAAAGTGAAGTCTTCTAAAGAGATATGATCGCTTGTTAAATATGGCAAATGGACAATTTTTTTATGTGCAAGAACCACTGAGGCAAGTACAACTGAGCTTTTGTTAACCATATTTGATGAGCTTTATGTATGTACACTGATCAATGTTTATACGTAAATAAGAGCCTAAATTAAATATTTACATCATATAAAGTGATTGTCTTTTCAGAAAACTTATTAAACTGCTCTATTTATATAGATTTCTTTTATGGTCTCTTTATGACCTTTTTTGAATGCACTTAGAGTGGAGGGACAGAAATCTCTCAGGTTTCATTAAAAATATCTTCATTTGTGTTTTGAAGATAAATGAAAACTTTGACATGACATGAGGGTGAGTAATTAATGACTGAATTTTCATTTTGGGTCAAACTATTCCTTTAAAAAGTGCATTATGGGAATGCACTCTTTTCTTATGTCCAGACATATACATCTTTATTCTTTTCATGAGAGCCACAGCCTTGAAGCCAGGAAAATCTGCATTTTCAAAGCCATGTCATAAAAGAGTGTTTTTGTGAACATGGAATGTAATGTCAAGGGACAAAACTATTATTTAATAATAGTCATCAATGTTGTTTTCACAGTCAAATTCTTACATACATTCCATGTGTGAGATGAATCCTCGAATGTAGCTGAAAGCGAGTGCAAATTAGTCTGTGGAGGCTTTCTAAGAGCTGGAACATACAATTCAGGAGACTGACTTTTTCATGACAGTTTTTCATATTATAAAATATTTAATATAATATAATATAACAAAAAAAAAAACAGATTTATCAAGCCATCATGAATAGCGCTGTTATTCAAAGGTCAAACTTATTGCACTACCGAAAACAACTGATAAGAAAGTCTGATTTTGTAGCGTTTGAAGTACTTGAAAATTGCACAAGCTTAACGAGGTGAATTCACAATCAATTTCATATGCAGTTCAAACAAGAAAAAATGCCCTTCATCTGCCTCGTTTTGAACTTCTGTGTGTCTGAATCTCTGTAAAATGGATCCAATCTATTTTTGCTCATCTCTAAAATGAAGATTTTCATTCTGGCATTTGTTACCTCAAAAGTTTATTAATCAGCAAACAATTATCAGATCCTTGGCATCCGCCCGCCTTTAATTTAAATTACAGCTTACCCCCCCACCAAAAAAAAATAAATAAATAAAATGCCAGTATTTACTCACCCGCATGATGTTCCAAAAGCTTATGATATTCAGTCTGTGCAAAATATTTTCCCCCCTCTGCTTTTTGGGTGAAATATGACCAAGTTTCCAAATGCTTATGATATTCAGTCTGTGCAAAACAAAAGAAGAAATGTATTTAATTCTACCTGCAGTTGACCCTTAGTAAAAACCGGCCGTTCTTAGTTACTATTGCTATGTCTGACAAAAAATGGCACTCTCACACTACAATTCATGTTTTCAGTTCTCACCACTGATCTATAATGGAGAATTGGATTGCTCATGACGTCATAAAAGTGAAGCCACCACACCGCCATATTAGTATTCCCTAGTATTCGCATACATTCTATTGAATGAATAGAAAATCATATGAATTTAATGAGAAAACATCACATAACATTCACAATGAAAACGTCATTTGTTTGTAATCGGTTATGTGTTTAATGTTGGGAATTCCCTCTGCTTATTAAAAATTTACATTCATATAGCCTACATTACAGTCACGTACATCAGATGAACATGATAAACTTTGGACGTTCAACATGTTTCCAAATGACAAAATCTGAATGAAGATTTATGCTTTGTACACATATACCTTAATTTGCCTCGTACAGTTATTCACTGTTTATGTAATTTTGTTATAGTGTTTTTATTCATACAGTAGGCTAACTGCATGTTTCAACAATTATATGTTAACAGTTAATATTCATAATACGTTAATTTTCATTCTGAGGCAGGCAATTTGTTAGATGAATTATTAATTATTTTAAATGTATATACATATCATTTTACTCACATGGAAATGGTAATGTTAGTAAATCATTACAGAATTTGTGTAAAATAGATGTTGCTCAATCAGGGACATTAAAATATAGGCTACACATCATAACTTAGAAAAACAACACTGACTACATATGATACGGACTTAAAGATTTGAAGAATTGAATTTCAACACAACAAAAAGCAACAAAGTAACAAAGGCTTGTACTGTATTATTTATTGTATATTCGAATCCATTTCAGATACTAAGAGCAGATATCTGTTAATGTTTACTATTTCCCGCATAATTACGTACATAAAGAAATATATTTTGTGTTGGCTCAGTTAACCTTACCTGTGTTGGCAAGTGTGCAACTGACACACCCACCTGAACGATTTCAAAATATTGTCTATCCTGCCCGAAAACACCATAAACATTGCAGATAAAATTTTAAGTAAAAATGAATTTACATACACATATCCTAAAAACGAATCCTGTGTGACCGATACGCTTCAAATCAGGCGATTTTAAGTAAGTGGTTTGGCTGTGTTTCAATGGTGCTCTCTGCCAGTAGGGAATAGTAAGATGGCTGATCGAACACTTCCGGTGGCTTCACTGCGTAATGGCAGTTTAGAACGCAATGAGCGATCCAGTCATATATTGATCAGTGGTTCTCATGCAGTGAAAAACACATCACGGATGAGAGAGTAAACTGACAACACGCCGACAGACAAGACAGAGAAGGTTACTTCTGGTATGGAACAAGGTCTTAACTTTAAAATACTGTCAATGTTTAAAAAATTCAAACAATAAATACTGTTTTGTGGCTCCTTAATGTGTCGTGACAGATCGCTGTATTGCCTGATTAGATCAATATGTGAACCGATCGTCTGTTCTTCTTTACTTAAAGCATGAAAAAAACACAAAAGTAAGTTTACAGAATGTATTTTATTTCAATCGCTGCAATTGTCGATATACGAAGTTAATCTACCCCAAAGACTATAGAATACCCAAGACTAGTCACTAGTATAGTTTTGAATGGGGAAAAATGCAACACTCATTATGGCCCGAAGCCCTGCCTTCTTAATGAAAGAGCCAATTGTTGATTAGTAAAGTCAGAGCGTCAATGCAGCTACTGTTAGAAGTCCCGGTTGCTATAGAAACAATCAGCATTCTAAGTGGCCATTTACACAGAACACGTTTTTCCATTCCAATGCATTACTTTTCCATGGTTTTTCTATGTAAACGCACTTGATGGACATGCATGATCATGTTGCGCTTCTTTTGCAGCACCCTGCAAAGGAGTGTCGCGGTTTTTTAAGACGCCGTTTCAAGATAAAAGAATTTCAACTTTTACACACAGCGCAGCTCATCAATGTCAGTTCCAAAGCAGTGGACCAATTAGAAGAACTCGGAGGCGGGGCAAGCGTTGCAAGCTCCTGTTTACATTAGCAAGTTGGCATGACAACTGTTTTATCATGTCTCAAAAGCGCATCTCGAGACCCTCGCGTTCTATGCTGCGCTTTTTTAAAACCATTCCTGATATTCAAATATTCGCATTGTCTTATTTACTATGAAACTTTTTTAAACTAAACATGCTTAAACTTCCTTACACTATCGTCTTAAATAATATTTCTATCACTGACAAAAAATATTTTGTATTACATTAAAATAAAGACAAATTTAATCAGCCTACTCTACTTACGTTTGTAGGCTGTGAAGTCGAAATCAACCCCTTCACTAACGGACTTCTGGAAGGGCCCTTCATAAAGAGATTCAGCTGCTCACTTTGGGTGCAAAAAATCCGTTTTGGAGTTTGCCCTTTGTCTACTCTCCAGTTTGATTTGTTTGTCTGACAAAATGTTGGCTTCGGCATTACGATTGTTTATGCCAGTCAACAATAGTGGATTTTACATCACTATTTAATAAAAATCTTCAGATCCTTCCTAGAAGTAGCAAATGGGCTGTTTCACGAATGAATCATTATTTTAATTTGAATCTTTTCAATGAACTATTTGAGTCGATTCATAAAACAAGGCTGAAGGATTTGTTTGTGAATCAAACTGATACGATTCTTTGTCAAAGCAAAGACACATGTGTAAATCTCTCAAAAACCTGTCCAAAAACACCAGAATCAACAGATAAAAATAAGAAGTGTTATTTTCGAGAATAAGAAATGTTATGGTAACACTTTACAATAACGTGTCATTTGTTAACATTAGATAATGTATTAACTAACATGAACGAACAATGAACTATACATTTATTACACTATTTATTAAACTTTGTTAATGTTAGATAATAAAAATACAGCCGTTCATTGTTTGTTCATGTTAGTTCATAGTGCATTAACTAAAGTTAACAAACACAACTTGTGATTTAAATAAAGCATTAATAAATGCTAAAATTAACATTAGCTAAAATAATAAATGCTGTTCGTATGAAGTATTGTACATTCTTATTTTATGTACATTCAAGTTTATGTTAACAAATGTAGTTAACTAATGTTAACTAATAAACCTTACTGTAAGGTGTTACCAATGTTGTTTATATAATTGAAGCATATTTTTAGGATTATTAAGATTTTTTGCACAAACACATTCTTTTCTTAAAATTGAAAGCAAAATGATTGAATGAATCAATGAATGAATGGGTAAAACTTTACACTAAGGTTCATTAGTTCTTAACTATTTCTGTTAACATTAACTAAGAATAAACAGTACTACTGCATTTATTAATCTTTGTTAATATTAATTTCAGCGATTACTAATGCATTCTTAAAAATGTTTGTTTTAACGTTAGTTAAAACACCATGAACTAACACAAACAAACAATGAGCGACTGCATTTTTATTCATTTACATTAACAAAAGATGAATAAATAGTGTAATAAATGTTTTGTTCAGTGTTTGAATTCTACTGTTTTTAGCACTATTAAGAAAAACTGAATTAAAAAAATAAGTCAGACATCCCCAGGGAGGGGTGTGCTTAAAAATAAAACAGGCTTAATTTTCTTTATTCTAAATATTTTTTCCCACTGATTTTGGGGTGAAATATATATTTTTTGTCTGCAGGATTCATCTCTTTAAACATTCTCTTTAACATTTAAATAATTAGTTTGACACATCAACTGATGCGGTTTTTGAGTTCAAGTCACTCAATGATCCGTTCACAGCAGTTAACAGCTCACTGGAGGGGAAGATGATCAGATTATTACGATTTCTGAGCGAAGCATTCGTTTAACAGGAAACAGTTAACGTTCACACTGTTCCTCTCGCAGACAGAGACCCAGACAAATGCAGACACATATGTTGGACAGCTCTGTTCGTCTGACAATGACTGAGATCTCCAGGGTGAGACGTGAATGTGGTCCAAACATTAACTGCATGGTCTATTCAGCTCCTTTCACACTCCCTGTCCTTTTCACAGCCAAAAACATTCATTTTACTGAACTACAAACCTAACCGGTGACAACTCGGCCTATGAATCTGTGCTTCCTGCTCTTAACGTTGCTGTAGTTTAGGTCACTTTTGCGGTTTAATATCTATAAAGACTTTTGTCCTTCCCTCTCTGGCACGGCTCCACCCTATCTTCCTCCCTCTTTCTTTTTCTTTCTCTCACTGCCACATTCACAGTCCAATCACGTGCGAATGCGGCACGGTGGTGCCAGTGCCAGCTTTTTGCCAACCTGCATGTGTATGCATATGTCTTTGCCAGCACGAATCACTGGGACAGAAGGTCACACACTTGTCAAGATCTTAATTATGAGACCACACAGTTATGAAGCGGGAACAAATGTTTAGAAGTTTGAAATGTTTTCAAAATTTTTGAATGTTGATTTAATGCCAATTTTTGATAAAAAAAAGTGTAACTGAACGTAAAAAGGATTCAAAGTTTATCGCATACATTTAAGTTCAGTTAACCAACTCTCTCTCACTCTCTCCATCTCTTTTTTGCCTTTTATTTCATCTGTCACTCTTCCTCTACTCTCCACCTCACCCAAACCCATCTCGCTCCCCATAAGCCTGTGTGTCTGTCTGCCGATACCTTATTCAAAAAGCCAGCGAATGGCAGGTTGCTATGGGAACTCGCTGCTTGGCAACTTGCTGGCTTGGCGACGTGCCCATCGGTTGCCAGGGCAGTGTTGTCAGTGGCAGCTAAGTGCCGTGCCAGCTGTGTGCGTCTGGATGTGGATCTATAATGTGTTTGTTTGTGAGCATAACTGTATATTACATGTGTAAGGGGGTAAAAATGCATTTAAACGATTAAAATGATGGCGAAAAATGTTTTCATAAATTCCATAAGTCATAATCTCCTTACTAGAAATTTTGATATTTTGCATAATTACATTATTTTCATTCATTTAAATGCCAAAATTTCTGCAATAAATGTGTATTAGAGTAATAGGAGGTGTCATTAGTGAGATTAATGGGAATTACACTCTTAAAAATAAAGGATCCAAAAGGATGATTTGGCAGTGATGCAATAGAAGAACCATTTTTGGTTCCCCAAAGAACCTTTTAGTGAACCATTTTGAAGAACATTTTAAAAATCTAAAGAACCTTTTTTCGACTATGAAGAACCCTTTCTGCATTTGAAAGGTTCCATGGATGTTCAAGCATTGATGCCAATGAAGAACCTTTAATTTTAAGAGTGTAATTTGGGAGAGGGTGTTTAATTGTCATGAAAATATTATCCAAAAATACGCTTCACTTTCTTTATGCAAAATGTTATTTTTTTCTAGGGCTGAGCAATATGGCAAAAAGAAATTATCACGATAATTGTTTTTCTATCAGTCGGTATCGATAATCATCACAATAGATGTCAAATCTGTATTTTTTTCAAGTTTAAAAGCATATTTTTGCTCCTAAGTTAAACTTGTAGAAACTAGACTATTAATTGTAATCTACTCTTCATGGTCAGAACATGACAAACACTTCACATATTTTGAATTCTTTACACCTTTCAGTCAAAATAAATATCTTAATAAAAAAAATATTTATTTGCTTTTGCATGTTCTAATAGGTCTAACCTGTTTCATTTCAAATAAATGAAACAGGTTTGTGTTGCCTAAAAATATTAATAATAATACGTGACCCTGGACCACAAAACCAGTCATAAGTAGCACGGGTATATTAGTATCAATAGCCAAAGTTACATTGTATGGGTCAAACTTGGCGATTTTTCTTTTATGCCAAAAATCATTAGAATATGAAGTAAAGATCATGTTCCATGAAGACAAGATTTTTTTTGCACCCTCAGATTCCAGATTTTCAAATAGTTACATCTCTGCCAAATGTTGTCCTATCATAACAAACCATAACAAAAAATGGACCTATATGACTGGTTTTGTGGTCCAGGGTCACATATTAATTTTTTTTTGTCTCTTGAATTTTTGATGCACATTTGATAGTAGTAGTAGCTTGAGTTAGGATGCACAAATCAAACATTCTCTGACTGAGAAAGAAGCTTTGCAGCAAATGCATGCATTGAATTCGCTCCGTTTGCTTAAAAGCACTAAAACAGTGTTCAAAGAAGCTCTAAACTAAGCATTTTGTTCATTGTGGCTCTAACATAAAGTGATGTGCTTAAAACATCTTATACACTAAGAAGTGTCTTTATGCAGTACATTTATGATCATTACCAAAAACTTTTGCAAAAACTCTAACAACCTCATTTTTAAATGGTGAAATGTAATTATTCTGACTGTTTAAAACCACACATATCGCACCTCAATACCATGGTAAAAAATGTAACTATAAGGTTTCTAGATATTTGTATGAACAACAGTAGTCTAAATATATTTTATTATAAATGCATTCACAAAAAATATTGTAATTATACTACCATACTGTAGTATAATTACCATACTACGCCTTCTGTTGCATACAATTTTTCTCCTGTTAGTCAGCATTAAACTAATTTAAATTAAGTCATTTGTGTTCTTCGCTGAATTCAAGCGCAGGTTCAAATCAGTGGCATTGTTTCGTTTCCGCCTGTGGCGCATTAACATTATATCTAACATTTATTGAATTCTTGTTGTTGTTTTAGCAAGGAAAATTAGATCATGATCGTCAAACGACCAGTGTGTGTGTTCTCACAGGATTCATCTCTCCAATATTTAAATCATTAAAGAAACATGAAATGTTTGAAATTCCCTTCATTTACAATAAATGACAGAGACATCAAGATGTAAAAGCAAAGAAAAAGAAAGGTGATTTTCATTCTTACCGTACATGCTGAAATTCTTCCATCATTCCAGTCTTGGGGAAGGAATAACGTTGATTCCCACAGCATTCCTGCCATTAGAACAGACATGAAAAGTCAATAAATATCTGTATTAAAATATTTACAGGACAAGGAATATGTTAGCCTTAAGGTTATCTATAAGCTAGTGTGAAACAAAGTAATGACAAAATAAAGTGACTATTACGTTTTAAATATGGATATTTTTTGTACAAAAATGAATCGATTCACAACAGGAGGCCTTTATTCACTACCTGGAGCCGTGGGAGGCACTTTTTATTATGGATAGATGAACTTCATTGGACTTGTTTTAGACTGTTGAGGAGAAACAATTGCCTATTGCCATAATAAAGCTTGAATAAGCCAGTACATTTTTTAATATAACTGAAAGAAGGAAGTCATATATACCTAGGATTATCTATACGATAATATCATGATACATGGCTCATGATAACAATAATATCCATTAATGACACATCACGATATCTGTCTAACTATAAAAACAAAATGCCTATGAAAAAGTTAAGTGCAAGTTTTCTCTCTTTATTTAAGTCCAAGCTGTTAGAAACAGAACAAACGCTTTGTAAATCATTTTATTCTTGTACTTATTAAAAGCTTACACTGTGTAACACATTTAACTGCTTATCAATATAGGCTATATATATATATATATATATATATATATATTAGGGCTGGTTCGAATGCCATTTTTTGAGCTTCGAAGCTTCGGTGGAAATCAATATTGGGTGCGGGAAACTGCAAAGGTAACGTTAATAACAAAATAAACATTAACATAACGAAAGTAAAAGGCAGTCGCCTCATGCCAGGCTCCAGTGCGTTTCTGTGTTTGCATTTATCAGTCAGAATCCACTTACCGCTCGAAACGTCGGATATATACATATATACGTATACAGGCTATATAAACCTGGTACATTTCAGAATTTACCTTGAGTGCTTTCTCATCATTTCCTCTCCTCTCATCATAAAAACAGAGCCGTTCACATCGCATCTTTTGCACGCTCAAGTTCATTATTTTAAATATAGACACGCAGCAAGCACACATACTACACACTTCTGCGCCTCATTAAAGCGGCTTTAGCGGCTTTCACACCAAACGCAGTAAGAATTCATTTCAATGGCTTGCACGGCGCGAGGACGGTTGGGTGCTGCGTCGACCAAAGCACATGCGCAGCGGAACGCACCACTGGCACGCAAGCCACGCACGCCGTGCTCAAAGTTCAAAATAGTTGAACTTTTGCCGCTGCGCTCTGTGACGTTTACCCGCACGGCCAATAGAAACGGGGCATCCAAACGAGCGAGGAAATCGTAGCGCAAATCGCTTTGTATCTGAATCTTCATGTAGCCAAGGTATAAATTTAAATATTTTGTATGTTTAAAAAAATATTTATAGTTGGTGAGTATCGATAACGTCTCGCGGCCGGAAAAACTGTGATAAATCAATTTAGCACAATTTATTGTCCCATCCCTTCCTAGGATGGCTTGAGGGTGAGTAAATAATGGGCTAATTTTCATTTTTGGGTTAAAATTACCTTTGGGTGCAAAAGCCCTTTAAAGTTTTTTTGTTTTTTAGTATGAATATGTTAGCCTTAAGGTTATCTATAAGCTAGTGTGAAACAAAGCAATGACAAAATTCACATTTACAAGATATAAGCATTCAAAACTTACAGTCTCTAACTTCTACCAATATGGATTAATGATTTTGATGACATCACCTTGCACTTCAGCTTCTCATCAAATTTTCTGTCCAATCAAATGCACTCTAGAATCCGAAGTGTCCCACCCCCTACTGTCGGGACGCGGGGATGATCGCGTCCCACTGGTTTGCTTTTCTATTTTTTTTATTTTCTTTTTCCCCTGATTTTTCTGCTTTTTATTCTTTCATTTTTGTTTATTTATTCGTTTCTGCTTGTTTTTATCTATCATAATTCGTTCTAGTTTTCTTTTTCTACCTGGGGTTCTTTCCCTCCCACTTCATTGGGATAATGTTTCGCAGCTGGTCCGTGTTCTACGGCGAGCGCCCCTGCGCACCTGTTCACCATTATTCTATTATCTCATCTCCTATATCTGTCTCTTATTTTTTGCTCACCTTTGTCAGTGCGTTTTGTTTTTGCCGTTTCCTTCCAGCTCTCTCGCCTTGATCCTCTCCTTTTGCCCAGTTAATATTTTGTTCTTGCCTTTCTCAGTTAACGCTGGCCTAGGACCGCTTATGGAAACGATTTTGGACTGTAATATGACCTCACGCTTTGATTGTCCCCTGCTACTGTCGTTTGCTCCTCTCATGACCCACGCTTGCCTGACTACCCGCTTGCCTGCTGATTAAGGATTTGGCTGCTTCTCTCTCGCGTCCAGCGGCGGAGATCTTCCCCCTCTCCGCGTCCGTTAGACGCCGGTGTTTGCGGATCCGCCACTGCCGGGTCGGATCATTTATCTTCGTTCCCTGGACGGCCGGGCAGCGGTGGTGATCTTTTACGGAGTTCGTGTGGGGGCTAGGCGCCTTTTTGGACTCTTTTGCACGGACAGTGATTTCCACTCCTCTCGAAGCTTTTGTTTTTTTGGAACGAGAGTTTTTGTTGGGTCAACCTTTGTCCCGGACTGTTTCTCTCCACTCCCTCTGGAGTTTGAGTGTTCGCTAAAAGACTGTTCCTGTTTTTGGGAATCCCCAAAACTTCGTTTTGATTTTTGAGAGCTGATCTTTGTTTTTTCCCTTTTCAATAAAGTACCTTCTATTTGCACCTCTGCTTGTGGGTCCTTGTGTGCGCCTCCTGACATCACGCACTGACCAAAGATGGACCCAGCAGAGGAGACCAACCTTCATGCTGCACTGGAGCTCCAAGGAGTTATGTTGGGACGTCACGAGCACGAGCTGTCAGCAGCCCGTCGTTCCCTGGAGTCCATAACCGCTCAGCTGGGGGATCTGGTGGAGCGGCTGAACCAGCTCAGCCTCCTTCGCACTGCCAGTCAACCGGCGGCCACTTCCACTCCTGCCCACGAGCCTCGAGTCAACAATCCGCCTCCCTATGCAGGCGAAGCCACCTCTTGCAGGTCGTTCCTCACTCAGTGTGAGGTGGTATTCTCACTTCAGCCTCGCACTTACTCTACCGAGACCGCTAAGGTGGCATTCGTCATCTCTCTCCTCACTGGGCGTGCCCGGGATTGGGGGGCTGCCACCTGGGAATCGCAGACCCTTTGCTGCTTCGAATATCGTCTGTTCAGGCAAGAGATGCTCAAGGTCTTCGACCACTCAGTCTTCGGAAAGGAGGCCTCTCGCCTCTTAGCCAGTCTTCAGCAGGGGAGGCGATCGGTGGCGGATTATTCGGTGGAGTTCCGAACCCTCGCAGCCACGTCAGAGTGGAATCCAGAGGCTCTGTCTGCGCGCTTTCTAGAGGGTCTCCGTGAGTCTTTGAAGGACGAGCTGTACGCACGGGAGGTGCCCGAGTCCCTGGACGAACTCATAGCTCTCGCCATTCGCCTAGACGCTCGACGTGAACTTCGCCGTCGGGTCAGAGGAACTTCTGAGCTGGATTCTCCCATTCCATCTGCTCCTCGGGCGCCTACGGAGGAACCTATGCAGATTGGGCGCTTGAGACTTTCGGCCAGGGAGCGACAGCGCCGCCGTCTAGAGGGTCTGTGCATGTACTGTGCTGCTGCTGGTCACCAGGCTCATGACTGCCCCATCAGTCCCAGTAATCGCACCAGTAAAGTCAAGACTACGGTCGGGGGTATAACGGTTCCCACCTCTAAGAATTCACGTACTGTTTTCTCTGTTTTAATTTCTGTTAATAATATGTCCTTTAAGACATCAGCTCTCATTGATTCGGGTGCCGAGGGTGATTTCGCCGATGAGGAGTGGGTTCGTGCGCACAAGATTCCCTGCATGTCTCTCGATCATCCCATCGCTGTTCAGGGCCTTGAGGGTCGTACTCTCATGCAAATTACTCATAAAACCGTCCCGGTGAGTGTCATCACGTCAGGGAACCATAGAGAGAGAATGTCTTTTTTGATTTGCTGTTCCCCCACAACTCCATTAGTTTTTGGCCATCCCTGGCTGGCACGTCATAACCCCTCTATTAACTGGACAGAAGGTTCAATTTCTTCATGGAGTAATTTTTGTTATTTAAATTGTTTAGGTCCAGCTCCTTTTCCTGTTTCTCCTCTTGTTTCTCCCCAGGTAGAGGATGCTGACCTTTCCCGGGTCCCGACGGAGTACCACGATCTGCGGGCGGTCTTCAGTAGGTCTCGAGCTGTCTCTCTTCCTCCGAGCCGGCCGTACGATTGTGCTATCGATCTCCTCCCAGGCACTTCTCCGCCCCGCGGGCGTTTGTTCTCTCTTTCTCCTCCTGAACGAGAGGCGATGGAGAGATATTTGAGTGAGTCTCTGGCGGCCGGTGTGATTCACCCCTCTTCCTCTCCGGCCGGGGCGGGGTTCTTCTTTGTGAAGAAGAAGGATGGCTCTCTGCGCCCCTGTATAGACTATCGAGGGCTGAACGACATCACTGTTAAGAACCGGTACCCCCTGCCGCTGATGTCGACAGCCTTTGATCTCTTGCAGGGGGCAAGATTCTTCACAAAGTTGGATCTTCGCAATGCTTACCACCTAGTCCGGATCAGGGAGGGGGACGAATGGAAGACCGCATTTAACACCCCACGGGGGCACTTCGAATATCGGGTTCTTCCGTTTGGTTTGGTCAACGCCCCAGCGGTCTTCCAGGCACTCGTCAATGACGTGCTTAAGGACATGATTGACAGGTTTGTCTTCGTTTACCTTGACGACATTCTTGTCTTCTCCTCTTCCCATCAGGAGCATGTCCAGCACGTCAGGCGGGTGCTCCAGCGGCTGCTAGAGAATCAGCTCTACGCCAAGGCGGAGAAGTGTGAGTTTCATGTCCAGTCAGTTTCGTTCTTGGGCCACATAATCTCCGTGGAGGGGGTCCGCATGGACCCTGCTAAGGTGAGAGCTGTCTCCGACTGGCCGCCACCTGACTCTCGAAAAGCATTACAGCAGTTCCTAGGTTTTGCCAATTTCTATCGGCGTTTCATTAGGAACTTCGGGCAGGTGGCGGCTCCTCTGACTGCATTAACCTCCACCAAAGTCAAGTTTTCTTGGTCTGCCGCCGCTCAGTCGGCTTTTGACGAGCTAAAACTAAGATTCACTTCTGCTCCTATTCTAATAACTCCTGACCCAGCTCGTCAGTTTGTGGTGGAGGTGGATGCGTCAGAGGTGGGAGTCGGAGCCGTGCTCTCCCAGACCTCCTCTCACGATGGCAAATTACATCCCTGTGCTTTTTTTTCACACCGTTTGTCGCCCGCAGAGCGAAACTATGACATCGGTGACCGGGAGCTGCTGGCGGTGCGTTTGGCTCTGGGGGAGTGGCGTCACTGGCTGGAAGGAGCGGCTGTTCCATTTCTCGTGTGGACCGACCACAAGAACTTGGAATATATTCGGAAGGCCAAGCGTTTAAACGCTAGGCAGGCTCGTTGGGCTTTGTTCTTTGGGCGCTTCGATTTCACGCTCTCTTACCGCCCGGGCTCGAAGAACGTCAAGCCTGACGCTTTGTCGCGGCGCTATGATCCGCCGGGTGAGTCTCCCCCCGACACCGTTATACCTGCTAGTCGGGTCGTGGGGGCACTCACCTGGGGGATCGAGAGCCGTGTCAAACGAGCCCAAGCGGGAATCGAGGTGCCCGAAGGATGCCCGACGGGTCTGCTTTTTGTGCCCCAGTCGGTCCGCGCTGCCGTTCTCCAGTGGGGTCACTCTTCCAGACTCGCGTGCCATCCAGGTATTAGGAGGTCGCTGGCTGTCATCCGTCAGCGCTTTTGGTGGCCTGCCATGGAGGGGGATGTCCGTCGGTTCGTGGGGGTGTGCTCGGTTTGCGCTCAAAATAAGTCATCTAATTCTCCTCCCGTTGGTCTGCTCAAACCCCTTCCCATCCCATCCCGTCCCTGGTCCCATATTGCCCTGGATTTTGTGGTAGGTCTCCCACCATCCAGTGGCAATACGGTGGTCCTCACCGTGGTGGACCGCTTTTCTAAGGCGGTCCACTTCATTCCCCTTTCCAAGCTTCCCTCAGCCAGAGAGACGGCCCGAGTGGTCATTGACCACGTCTTCCGGATCCACGGGCTTCCGGAGGACGTGGTCTCTGACAGGGGGCCTCAGTTCGCCTCTCATTTTTGGAGGGAATTCTGTCGGCAGATTGGAGCCTCCGCCAGTCTGTCGTCAGGGTTTCACCCACAGACCAACGGCCAAACCGAGCGCGCCAACCAGGATCTCGGTCGGATGCTCCGCTGCCTGGCATCCCACAACCCCTCTTCCTGGAGTCAGCAGCTCACGTGGGCAGAATATGCCCACAACTCGTTGCCGGTGTCAGCGACTGGCATGTCCCCGTTCATGTGTTGCCTGGGTTACCAACCTCCGTTGTTCCCTTCCCAGGGCGCCGAAGCGGCCGTCCCCTCGGTCCAGGCTTTTGTACAGCGCTGTCGCCGTGTCTGGAAGAGGGCTCGGCAGGCGCTCATCCGGGCCAGGGGACGCACCAAATCTGCCGCGGACCGTCATCGTACTAGGGCCCCTCGCTATATCATGGGCCAACGAGTGTGGCTATCCACTAAAGATTTACCTATTCATGCGCCCTCTTGAAAGTTGGCGCCTAAATTCATAGGTCCTTTCCAAATCGAGAAGGTCATTAGTCCGGTGACGGTCCGACTTCGGTTGCCCAATACTTACCGCCGTGTACACCCTGTGTTTCATGTCTCCAAGATTAAACCCATTCTGTCTTCCCCCCATTCTCCTCTTGTGTCACCCCCTGTTGTTCCCCCTCCTCCCATCATGGTTGAGGGTTCTCCTGCCTTCAAGGTTAGGAGAATCCTCAACTCCAGGCGCCGTGGACGGGGTTACCAATTTTTGGTAGACTGGGAGGGGTACGGCCCGGAGGAGAGATGCTGGGTCCCAGCTCGGGACATTCTGGACCGCTCTCTCATCGATGACTTCGTTCGCTCCAACCCTTCATCATTGTGCGCGCCAGGTGGCGCGCCTGGGGAGGGGGGTACTGTCGGGACGCGGGGATGATCGCGTCCCACTGGTTTGCTTTTCTATTTTTTTTATTTTCTTTTTCCCCTGATTTTTCTGCTTTTTATTCTTTCATTTTTGTTTATTTATTCGTTTCTGCTTGTTTTTATCTATCATAATTCGTTCTAGTTTTCTTTTTCTACCTGGGGTTCTTTCCCTCCCACTTCATTGGGATAATGTTTCGCAGCTGGTCCGTGTTCTACGGCGAGCGCCCCTGCGCACCTGTTCACCATTATTCTATTATCTCATCTCCTATATCTGTCTCTTATTTTTTGCTCACCTTTGTCAGTGCGTTTTGTTTTTGCCGTTTCCTTCCAGCTCTCTCGCCTTGATCCTCTCCTTTTGCCCAGTTAATATTTTGTTCTTGCCTTTCTCAGTTAACGCTGGCCTAGGACCGCTTATGGAAACGATTTTGGACTGTAATATGACCTCACGCTTTGATTGTCCCCTGCTACTGTCGTTTGCTCCTCTCATGACCCACGCTTGCCTGACTACCCGCTTGCCTGCTGATTAAGGATTTGGCTGCTTCTCTCTCGCGTCCAGCGGCGGAGATCTTCCCCCTCTCCGCGTCCGTTAGACGCCGGTGTTTGCGGATCCGCCACTGCCGGGTCGGATCATTTATCTTCGTTCCCTGGACGGCCGGGCAGCGGTGGTGATCTTTTACGGAGTTCGTGTGGGGGCTAGGCGCCTTTTTGGACTCTTTTGCACGGACAGTGATTTCCACTCCTCTCGAAGCTTTTGTTTTTTTGGAACGAGAGTTTTTGTTGGGTCAACCTTTGTCCCGGACTGTTTCTCTCCACTCCCTCTGGAGTTTGAGTGTTCGCTAAAAGACTGTTCCTGTTTTTGGGAATCCCCAAAACTTCGTTTTGATTTTTGAGAGCTGATCTTTGTTTTTTCCCTTTTCAATAAAGTACCTTCTATTTGCACCTCTGCTTGTGGGTCCTTGTGTGCGCCTCCTGACACCTACACTAAAATGTCAATTGCGGCTTTACTGAGTTCAACGGTTCTGGCCCAAGCTGTGATATAAATGAAATACTATTGCTATTTAATCAAAGGGGGCGGGACTGCTTGATATGTCCTGCCTTGTCTTCCAGAGTCAGAGTGTCTTTCAGTTGAAATTACATCAACAGATAGAATAATGCAGTAGACCATTAATGCGGTAATTTTTTTACCGGGTATGCTGAGTGCTAAGACACCCATCCTATTCCTAGTGAATAGGAGTTAAAACTCCCACCCAAGTGATACTACGACCATGCATAATGCCAAAAATAATAATATCTTCAAAATATTGCCAAGTAACGTTACAAACAACAATAAAATCAGAGAAGAAATCAGATTTTATTATTTCCTATTTTTGTTATTATTTTACAAATTTTATATACATTTTTATATACTTTTTTATTTTAATTTACCACTTAGGCATGTTGACAATAACGTACATCTTAAACACTGTCTATGATATGTTTTCAGTGGAGTTTTAAAATTTGCTTTGCTTAAAAAAACATGAAAATATACAGTTACGATGCTTTTCTCATTAGATTTAGTTGAGTTAGTTTTACATCTAATACAATGTGAATCCGCTTGCCCGGAAGCTAACTGACTTAGATTTACAGAAAATTACCGTTGTTTGTCAAATAAATAATTTGATGTACTTATTCGCAACTCATTATTAAGCTTTAAGTTACATCTCAAATGACAAGGGAACAACTTATAATCACGATTATATTAATTAACCCGTGAACTCATTCTCTTAGACGGCCTGGGTATGCGGAGCATTAGCAGCTTATATGGATGGAACGCCACTGCTTTAATGACACTCGCTTTCCTAAAAGGTAATAAAACGACAAGGTGTTCTGAAAAGACACATTATAGCCACAGATCGATCTATTTTTCTGTCTGAAATGTTGTCTATTCATCAATGTTCACTAACTGTGGACGTTCTATTCAGCAGGATTTTTTTTACTTTAGATGCTATTATCAGTGTACACTGTCACACTTCCATTGTATATAAGTGCTTCTCGACTGATGTAGAGAGACATAATCGGCAAGCGGAAATTTGAACTGAGGACCACGTCTGTTGATGAAAAAAGTGTTTAGGTTAAGAGCTGCACTTGTCCTGAATTAATAAAAATGCCTATAGGCTACACAAACACTATTCATTCTTATACTAAACAATACACACTGATGAATTCATTCTTGGGTATATCTGAATAGAAGGATGAAATATTGCCAAAAAAATCTTGGCTACATGAATACAACTACAGAAAAAAAGACTAGCAAAATATGAAAATGCCAAATGAATATCTGTCATTTAATTCTAAAGTACATTTCAGAAGACAAAATATTTTAGAGTAGCTTCACAAACTTAATTGAAAACCCCATAATAAGCAAGCCAAAGGTGACCATGACAAGGAGAAACTCCTTAAGATGTATGTACAGAAGATATGTATTTATCACACTTTTTGTACCTTGAAAACATATTGAAAACACTACTGAAAGGAGTCAATGTCATGACTTGATGCGATGTGTTAAAAGGTCATGATCCGTTTTTGAGTATTAAAGAATGTTTTCATGAAATTCATGTGGAGGAATGTATAGGGCATTATAACTACATCAATAAACTTTTTTACTATTTTCTTAATAATTTTTTACAGATTAATCTTGAGTAGCACTACTAATTTTTTTCCCCATTCAATTTTTAAGTCTCAGGTCATTGCATCATGTTACTTTTATTTTCAACATGGTGCTAAATGGCCACCATATTCATGTATCGTGCTATTCAGATACTTCAACATTTCCATGGCATTTCAAGTATGTAAATTTGAAAAAAAATAAATTATTTATATTTTAATTATTTAATATATTAAATATTATTAAATATAGTTAGAAAAATTATTGTTGTTTTATTGTTGTATTATTTAGATAATTTTTCAAATAGAAACATAAATAAAATAATAAAGTGTGATAATAATATTGTATTTAAAAAATAATTTATTGAATAAAACTATTTATAGTACAATACAATGCTAATATTTATATGTTCTTTTTTTTTTAGTTTTTCTTTTTCATATGTACACTAGCAGTCAAACGTCTTTGAACTTTTTAATCTATTTTAAAGTGTAATTTATTCCTGTTATCAAAGCAAAACTTTCAGCATCATTACTCCAGTCTTCAGTGTCACATGATCCTTCAGAAATCATTCTAATATGCTGATTTGCTGTTCAAGAAACATTTATTATTATTATCAATATTTAAAACACTTGACTATTTTTTTTAGGATTCTTTGATGAATAGAAAGGTCCAAAGATCAGCATTTAGGGTCGTGTAAGTAATGATGCTAACAATCTTTGATCACAGGATTTTTTTTTTTTTTAATTTTAAAAAAATGTGCATTTATTTGTATTTTATTTGTATTCTATTATGTTTAAAAACAAATAGTCTCTCAAACTGCCATTCTATTTCTATGATACTCACAAATGACACAAAAAAAATCTTTTTAAAAATCTTTTTTTAAATATATATATACATATATAAAAGAAGCTCTTCAGAGGTTTTCGAGGGACTGCGGCTTTAATTGTGTCACTTGTCAGGTCCTCCACAATTCATTCTTTCAGGACAGTGATCAATATGGCATCTGCGCCTCCAGTCTACATCATTACACAGCCTGATGGAAGGACCTGGAGTGAGAGTGTGTGTCCGTGTGTCTACAAACTCTTTTCACTCCTACAGAGTACTGCTTTTCAAATGAAAAAGTATGTTTAAGGATGATTGTAATTAATAATAAAAACCTTTTATGTCTTTTGTATTGAGTTCGAGTAATGCGCTCTGAAGAATTGACTGGTTTATGGCGTGCGAGGCTGAGTGTGTGTTGGCAGTGGTCTGAGCAGTCTGTGTGTCCTTGTGTTTGCACAATGCGGCAGAGGGCGGAGAACTAAATCAATAAGAAACAAATGAATTCAGATCAATATTGAGTCGAGTGATGGATAAAAGGGGATGAAGGAGAGAAAGACTGACAGAGGGCGAGAGAAAACGGGACAGGGGGAGAAAACGTACAAAGAGCCTCGCTAATGCACTAATGCAATGTAAAGAACATTTAGACTAGACTTTTGAGTTTTATTCATTTATGGACTAAAATTTGGTATTTCATTTACATCTTATCTATATTTGTAATTTTTGTATTACATTTAATTCTCCAAAGTGGTAGGTAAAGGAGATGCCAGGATCTGTGTTGGTTATTCTCTTTGGTCTCATTCCTTAAAAGAATTCACCATGGTAACCATAATTTTCCACAAAAATGCCCTAGTAACAACAGTTATCATTAGTACTGTTTAGCTTATCCATTAAAAACGAATACTGTGGCAGCACCATGGGTTCAGGCGGTAATACCATCTACTTTGATATAACAGTACTGAATTGTCAGCCTATATTCATATTACAATACAACAATATGTTGTTATGGTACTCTGTTAGAAAATAAGTAATTTTGTAATAGTGACTACAGTATTTTGGCAATTAAACGTTTATGCTTAACACTAAGATAAATGCCAAAAACGCTATTTCAACTCTCTTTTTTCACTTTTTTCATCACTGATAGTCAGATAGCTCACCAAGACTACATTTATTTGATTGAAAAAAAAGCAGAATAAAAATAGTAATATTGTAAATTATTATTATAATTTGACCATATCAGTCAGTAAAATTGTAATGTTTTTTTTTTAAAGAAGTGTCTTTTGCTCACCAAGCCAAAGTACAGCAAAAACACTACAATTTTGAAATATTTTTACTATTTTAAATAACTGATTTCTATGTGAATATATTTTAAAATGTAATTTATTCCTGTGATTTTTAGCATCATTACTCCAGACACATGATCCTTCAGAAATCATTCTAATATATATATATATTTGCTGCTCAAATTTTATTTTTTAATTATTATTATATTGACAACAGCGGAGTAGATTATTTTTTAGGTTTCTTTTTCTTCAGAAGAACAGCATTTATCTGAAATAGAATACTTTGTAACATTATAAATGTCTTTACTATTACTTTTGATCAATTTAAAGCATCCTTGCTAAAAAAGCAAAATTAGCATTTTAGAATGATTTCTGAAGGGTCATGTAACACTGAAGACTAGAGTAGTGATGCTTAACAGTATTTGTAGAAAACAGTATTGAAATAGTAAAAACATTTCAAAATTGTACTATTTTAGATCAAATAAATGCCGGCTTGGTGAGCAGAAGAGACCTCTTTAAAAAAACCATTAAATCTAAAAAAAAGACTGGACTTGGTAGTGTATTTTAAAATGTAATTTTCAGCATTGCCATTGTCACATGATCCTTCAGAAATCATTCTAACATGCTGATCTGGTGGTTTAGAGTGTTAAAGAGTTGGATTCTCATGCTAAACATGGCCAAAGTTAAAAAAAATTATTTGGACAAATGACAGAGAATTTCTTTGCCGAAAATCATACTTCCGGGTTGGTACAAGTTTCGGCTGTTTTTTTACGATCATGGCATTAATGACATCATCGGTGGTGGAACTCCTTATATGAGCGTTTCTCCCGGAAAAACGCGATCACGTCGACTAGACCTTGAGAAAGAGAACGCCCATCAACGTGCTTCATTTGGCTGCACTCTGCAAGGGATTCACTCGGGAAGAATGTCTCTAAAGAAGTGTGGTTATAGTTGTAAGGCAAAGATAACTTTGCTCAGCTTCCTGAAGAACCCAGCGTTACGTGAACAGTGGATGCAGTTCCTTTTTCCGGGGCAGCAATGGAGTTTTGCAAGTGTGTGTTTGTTGATGAATGTTTCATATATGAGAACCTGTTCGACGCTGGATTTGCACATTGTTTGATACTGAAAGACAGAGCGGTCCCAGCTATAAAAGATCCCGGAAATGATTCAGAACTGCAGATGGTAAGTGAAACGGCATCAGATGTCTGTTTTATTGGCAATCCCAGTGATCGTCGAACTTAGCTCCGCCTACAGCGCACCTCCAGAAGTTCGTCTTTTTCCAGAGAAAATCGGAAAGCTGTATTTTTCTTTTATAAATATAATAAAACTAAAGACTTTTTGGAGATATTAAGGATATATTACTACTCTATAGGTACTCAGGATTAACATGAGATTAGGTGAACTGTGTATGTTATGTACCCTTTAATATTTTTGTAAAAACCATGATACTTTTTTCAGGATTCTTTGATGAATAGAAAGTTCAAAAGAACAGCATTTCTTTGAAATAAAAATCTTTTGTAACAATTAATTTGATACATTTTATGTGTCCTTGATGAATAAAAGTATTTTACAAAATGGGAATTTAACAGCAAAAGGTCTTAAATTATGGTCTATATATGTTGAAATCCTCGTAAAACCACAAAGCCCGAATTCACATCTGCTCCCCTCCCTTTCTCTTTTACACCCATCACTTAGCAAAACCACCTCATCTATTTGAGAAGATCACCACAGACTCTTAAACATGATTTCAGCCTTGTTCATGTCATCACACCGTCAGCCATAAAACACATCTCTATAAGTCTCAATTTAGCTTAACGCAAGTCACTATCTGAGGCAATTTCTCTGAGGTACATTGTATGTATTTTCCCATGAACTTAGAATGAATGGATCGCTCAAAAAGCCTGGTCACATATTAAGCTATAATATATTTATTTATTTTCTCGCTGCACTAAGTGATACAGCGAGATGTGTGTATGTGTGTGTGTTTAAGAGGACATTAAAGGAGGGAGGCAGAAAAGGATGAAGGGCTGGAAATCTATAGTAATTGAACTATTTTGCAATCAACATTCAGTTAAACGAGTGAGTCATGCAGTGGAGGGCGAAAGAGAGAGAGACAGAGAGAACAATGCAGGGCGAAGAGAGACACAAGAAAAGGACAAGTATATAGTGACGGCAGATTTAGCAGACTGCATTTTTTAAATGTCGTAGAGCCTTGAACCTGAACTTAATTATACTGACACTTTTTAATTAATCTTCTTGGTCTATGTGTCTTATTGCTATGGCATTTTCAAGGTTTTGTGCATTAGAGTTACAGTTCACCCCTACTATCTCTTTTAGACTGCTATACTGTTTAACGGTATGGTATCAACCGTTTTGAATCCGCTACATTTTACAAATTACATCTGCAATGAAGTGTATACTTCATTGTAAACCTATCCCGTGTTATCAATAAAGTGCATAACAACTCATGCGTATACAGTCAACATGTTTACAGCAGTTCCCACTTTAACATCTCTTAAAAAAAATTAAACCATACACATAGTAGAGTAGATAGATAGTACTGTAAACACTATCAAATCTAATTGGTAGATTCATTAAAAAGCATTCATTAAAAATAATTATAATGAAAATGCGTTCACTATAGGTTCTTTTCTTCATCTTGATCATGCACTTTACTTACTTTATGTAACTGGCATTTCTTCCAGCTGAATAAGAACTGTGATCTGAAAGAAAGAAAGTAGAGAGAGAAAAAAAGTGTGATATAAAGATCTGACTCATATATCAACTCAAGGTCCATTAGATGTACATTCAAGCCATTCAGTCACAACTCTCAAAACAAAATTTCACAACCAAATTGTGAAATTGAATCAGTATCATCACAACTGGATTAGCAGCATTAAAATTAAGCATGTGGAATCTGAATCAAAGACATCAGTTCAACCTGGTCTTGTGATGAAAACATATCACTGCAGTTTTCTGAGTAGCACTAAAAGAGTTAAACAGATGAACGTACATATGGTACGTTTTATGTGACGTTGGTTTTGTACGTGTCTTCGCAGTTCTGACTTGAACATGTCCATTGAGTGATGCTATAACTAATGCTCCGTGACATTTTAAAATAATATGCCATCTCAATAAATTAGAGTGTCGTGGAAAAGTTGTATTAAGTAAATTCAATGCACACAGACTGAAGTAGTTTAAGTCTTTGGCTCTTTTAATTGTGATGATTTTGATTCACATTTAACAAAAACCCACCAATTCACCTCAACAAATTAGAATATAGTGACATGCCAATCAGCTAATCAACTCAAAACACCTGCAAAGGTTTCCTGAGTCTTCAAAATGGTCTTTCAGTTTGCTTCTCTAGGCTACACAATCATGGGAAAGACTGCTGATCTGACAGTTGCCCAGAAGACAATCATTGACACCCTTCACAAGGAGGGTAAGCCACAAACATTCATTGCCAAAGAAGCTGGCTGTTCACAGAGTGCTGTATCCAAGCATGTTAACAGGAAGTTGAGTGGAAGGAAAAAGTGTGGAAGAAAAAGATGCACAACCAAGCGAGAGAACCACAGCCTTGAGAGGCTTGTAAAACAAAATCGATTCAAGAATTTGTGTGAACTTCACAAGGAATGGACTGAGGCTGGGGTCAAAGCATCAAGAGCCACCACACACAGACGTATCAAGGAATTTGGCTGCAGTTGTCGTATTCCTAAGTCACTCACGTCAGAGGCATCTTATCTGGGCTAAGGAGAAGAAGAACTGGACTGTTGCCCAGTGGTCCAAAGTCCTCTTTTCAGATGAGAGCAAGTTTTGTATTTCATTTGGAAACCAAGGTCCTAGAGTCTGGAGGATGGGTGGAGAAGCTCATAGCCTAAGTTGCTTGAAGTTCCATGTTACGTTTCCACAGTCTGTGAGGATTTGGGGTGCAATGTCATCTGCTGGTGTTGGTCCACTGTGTTTTTTGAAAACCAAAGTCACTGCACCCGTTTACCAAGAAATTGTAAAGCACTTCATGCTTCCTTCTGCTGGCCAGCTTTTTAAAGATGCTGATTTCATTTTCCACCAGGATTTGACACCTGCCCACACTGCCAAAAGCACCAAAAGTTGGTTAAATGACCATGATGCTGGTGTGCTTGACCGGCCAGCAAACTCACCAGACCTTAACCCCATAGAGAATCTATGGGGTACTGTCAAGAGGAAAATAAGAAACAAGAGACCAAAAAATGCAGATGAGCTGAAGGCCACTGTCAAAGAAACCTAGTCTTCCATACCACCTCAGCAATGCAACAGACTGATCACCTCCATGCCAGGCCGAATTGAGGCAGTAATTACAGCAAAAGGAGCCCCTACCAAGTATTGAGTACATATACAGTAAATGAACATACTTTCCAGAAGGCCAACAATTCACTAAAATTGTTTTTTTTTATTGGTCTTATGAAGTATTCGAATTTGTTGAGATGGGAAAATTTTGTTGTTTAATTAACAGACACCACAGCTGGTTATTATAATATTTTGGCTGCTGTTACTTGATGCAGGTCTGAAACTGCTTTAAATGTGACCTATAAATAACAAATACGTACATGCAAAGTTTTAAGGCAGCTTTAATTGCCTTTTTTGTAAATTCATGTCTTAACTGATATATTCACATGTCTTAACTCATATTCACAGTTTAATTTTGGGTTGAATATGATACAGCGCTTTAATATAGGTCTGATCCAGCATGCACCGGTATATTTGTGCGTGCACTTGAAGAGCGTGCGCTACAATCACAGTATTACGGCTGACAGGACAGGTAAATTTGTTTTTACCAACATATGACCTGACGTCATCTCATCTGACCGCAGTACTGATATTTTACTGAAGCTCCTCGTCAACGGTACTGTTTCTGCGCTTGTTTGACTCGGCGCTAAAGTGAAGTTGGAGCACGTGTCTGAGAAATCTGCCGTTTGATGTGCTCATAAAGATGCTTCGCGCATCTAAATAAACACATTTCTTTAGCAATTGTGAGTGGGGTGGCCAAATCTAACCCCGCCCATGCGTTAATTGCATTAGATAATTTTAAAGTGTTCAAATGAAAAAATGTATGTGCTAATTTTGACACCACTACTTTAAACACACGATTTATTAACACAAAAGGCAAACATTTAATAACATAGTTAACAAGCTCAAAAATATATAGCCTACTTAATAAAAATGTATATGAATTAATTTGAAAACCCATTGTGTGGGTCAAATTTATCAGTTTTTCTTTTATGCCAAAAATATGTTCCATGAAGATATTTTGTAAATTTCCTACCATAAATATATCAAAACTTAATTTTAGATTAGTAATATGCACAACTAAGAACTTAATTTGCACAATTTTAAAAGTGATTTTCTCAGTATTTAGATTTTTTTTGCACCATCAGTTTTCCAGATTTAAGATAAAAATACTACAAATATTTAATAGTCCTTGACATCAGGGACTTAAAGTATATTATTTGGTTATTTGGTTATTTGAGTGTCTCATCTCTAACGCTTGAATTGAATATCTATGAATATCCCAGAGCTTTGTTGAGGGTCTGTTTAGCCACTCAGATCAATACAACTTCAGAGAGTGTTTACACAAAATGAGTATGAGAAGTGTATTGTGTGAAGTTGGGTTGTTAAAGAGATAGTTCAGCCAAAAATGAAAATTCTTATTATTTACTCTCCCTCTTGTCATTCCAAACCTGTATGTTGTTCTTTCTTCTGCAAAGCAAAGAAAACACTTTGATAAAAAGTCCCAACATTCTTTAAAATACTCTTCTGTCACAGAATGAAAAAAGTCATTCAGGTTTGGAATGAGTAAACAATGACAGAATTCAAATTTTTGGCTGAACAATCCCTTTCACTGCACATTACAGTAACAAAAAGTGTTAATGAAACGACCACGACAGAATGCCAGCTCCCCTTTGCACTGCTACACGAAACCGGCCAATCAAATCTTCAGAGACAGATGTGCGGCCCAATTACTGCAGCCCTTTGAGAACGAGAGCTACATATCAGACACGACCAACAGTACCAGGCACTCTAATGCACAGATAACAGACACTGTCTCAGTCTCTCACGAGACACACACACACACACACACACACACACACACACACACACACACGTTTGCATGTAGATGAACATACTGAAGTATCTGCATTAGGATCCTCATACTCTATGCATGAATATAGAGGACTCGTTCATGCAAATACAGTCTCTCTCCTTGTCTCGCTATCGCTCACACCCAACCCCCCAGCACCTCAGGGTTTGAAATTCATGTGCGAAATAAATAGAGAGAGAGAGAGACAGACAGAGAGAGAGAACACATGGGGTAACGCAGGAGGCTGGTGAGGGAAATAGAGAGGAAAAGGGGGGAGGGGAGAAGCAAGCAGGAAGACAGTGACATGTGAGGACAATAGAAGAAAAAAAAACGAAAGTCAAAAAACGAAAAAAGGAAGCATGATATCTAATGAAAGAGAGGGTCGTGTCAAAGGATACAACTTTGCCAGGGAATTCTCTGCATCAACCTGGAAACATTCCAACACACACACAACATGTGGACACATTCCAGCGAGCCGCAGCTGTTAACCCTTACACCACAACTGTACTTCCATAATTACTGCTTCTCCAAAGAAACGTATGTTCGGACAGACCGCTGCTACCCCCCACCAGATATAAAGTGCAGTATATTAGACACACTATCAGCTCCAATCATCAGATCCTTCCTACACAGTGAAATGTCATTGCCTCTAACAGTGATATTCTCAATGTCATGACAACTCAAACACACGCAGACAATAAAAAACGCAGACAATAATATCCCAAAGCTGTTCACACAAACACATTTGGACACTGTACTCTTAAAAATAAAAGCTCCAATCGTTTTTTATTTTGCAGTGCACTCTTAAGAATAAAGGTTCTTTATTGGCATCAATGGTTCCATGAAGAACCTTGAACATCCATGGAAACTTTCAAATGCAGAAAAGGTTCTTTATAGTGGAAAAGGGTTCTTTAGATGTTTTAAGTGTTGTTCAAAATGGTTCTTTTAAAAACTGTTTACTGGTGTTCTTTGGTGTTCTTCTAATCTATGTCATATCAGAATAATGATCAAGGTTTTTTAATAACCAATCTATATGTCCGGTATCATCCTCAAAAAATTTTTTATCATTGTATTATGATACACTCAGTTATTTACATTTAATTATACATAACCAGTATAAATACATTCAAATCACACTAACCTTAAGATAAAAATAAATATATAAATGAACAAATGCATTTTTTTATTCTCTGACAGATGTTTATTGAGGAAATCGCCTGTATAAGATAACAGAAATTGCTCTTAATGGAAACAATAGTAAAAGAAATCATGCTGTAAATTGGTTAGTTGGTAACACTATACTAATAATGAGCAGTAGTATTATTCATCTTTGTTCAAATTCATGTTATGTAAAACATTTTAATAAAAGTACATGCTGAAATTAACATTAACTGACGTTGCATTAATATATGCTTTAAAAGTATTGTTTTTCTTAACTAATGTAGTTAATTAATGCTAACAACATTATATTAAAGTATATTATATTTTAGGACCAGTCAAAAGTTTTTGAACAGAAAGGTTTTTAATGTTTTAAGTCTCTTCTGCTCACCAAGTCTGGATTTATTTGATACAAAGTATAGCAAAAAACAGTACAATTTTGAAATACTTGTACTATTTAAAACAGCTGTTTTCTACTTGAATATATTTTAAAATGTAATTCACTGTGATTTCAAAGCTGAGATTTAGCAGCATTACTCCAGTCACAGTATGATGTTAAAAACAGCTGAGTAGAATTTTTTCAGGTTTCTTTGATGAATAGAAAGTGCAAAACAGCATTTATCTAAAAAAAGAAATCTTTTGTAACATTATAAATGTCTTTATCATCAAAAAAGTATTCATTTCTGTAATTTCATTCCCCCCAAAAAATAATTATACAGACTCCAAGCTTCAGAATGGTATAGTGTATAATGTTACAAAAGCTTTTTATTTCAGATAAATGCTGATCTTTGAATCTTTCTATTCATCAAATAATCTTGAAAAAATGTACTGTTCTAACAGTTTTAAATATTGATAATAATAATAATAATAATAATAATAAATGTTTCTTGCACAGCAAATAAGCATTTCATAATGATTTCTGAAGGATCATGTGGCACTGAAGACTGGAGTAATGATGCTGAAAATGTAGCTTTGATCACAAGAATAAATTACGTTTTAAAATATATTCAAATAGAAAGTTTTTTGCTGTACTTTGGATCAAATAAATGCAGGCTTGGTGAGCAGAAGAGACTTTTAAATCTTTACAAAAAACTGGTATATTGTATTATATTATACTATGTTATATGACAATAACATTCACATTTTGCAACTTGGCAATCAATTAAAAGCTGGTGAGCTGCTTATAACATACTGAAGTGTAAAGAAGCAAATGTACGCTAATATGCAAAGCAGGTTGAGGGTATTTAATAAAATAAGTGCTGATTCCAGTTCCAAACCTCCAGTGCAAGCATATTTTAGCCTATAAACCTAAAATGTACCAATGTACCAATGTAAGTGTTTTTCTCTGGTTGTAAAATAGCTTATTCACTCTATAACATCAATTTAAAATACAAACAACTACATTTGTTCATTATTATATGCATTATATGCATCAGATCTATGTTATTGTGTTTGTGTTAGACAGTTTGCCAAGTTTGCCCTCATTAATGCAAATTTAGTGCTTCAGTTTTGAGTGACGGTAAGATTACACAACAAAGATACATTTCTATGTGCCTTCCTATTGCTAAAGATGCATATTCAGTGTTTTTCAAAAATGCCTCCCGATCAAATTAGCGGGAACAATGAACCTGATACTTTAAACTGGTAAACAGCCCTTTAATTTTCAGCCCATGTTTTCCAAATGCATTGTTTTATGCTACTGACTGGAAATCGTATCATTCAGCTAATTGAGACATCTGGCTGAATTACACGCCACTGTGAGTTTGCACCAAGCTTGTGTGTGTGCGGCTGAATGAAGAGCTATGCACGGCCTCCCGACACAGCATTGAGATGCAGGGGAGGACGATATGAACACACAAGTGAAAGATGAATTATGAGATTCTTGCAAAAATGCTCTCAAAACATCGAAATTTCTTTCCAAACTCCAACTGCATTTACACTGGCACTGAATCAAATGAGCATCTGCTGATAGTAACTAACATGACAATGACGTTTCACAGACTTCCGCAAAGTAACAATTTTAAGATTCTTTGTCCAGTGCATAGGAGATTAGCTTTGTATAAGTCAAAGTAACACTGATGTACCTGTGTTCTCCTTGGGTTCCTTTCAAGCTTGGACAAGCACTGCAGACCTCAACTGACATAATTCCCCATAGGGTTTTGTTTTAATCTTTCTTGAGGAATTCATCCTCCTGCATGCTGGTCGAGTGCTACCGAGCTCAAAACGTATCCTGTGGCTTTGTGGGAATTGAGACGTCAAACTATCAACCAATTTCTGACACTGACACCAGGCTCTTCTGCTACCTCTACTTCCTTTATGGAACACAAACTGCGTATTTTCATCAAGGATCTATTCTAAAGAAATTTCACGAAACAAACAACCGACAAGATTCTGGGAAATTTGGAAGTTGATAAATTGACATGACAAATTCTCTTCCAGAGAAGTTCCAGAGACACTAATGTGGAAGTTTAGTTCCTCACCACACAAGCAGTACCTGATTATTCTAGGTACTGCTTTTTATCATTCTCTTAAGAATGTTAAGTTAGTCAATTTAGCTAGTCAAGGGATAGTTCACCCAAAATGTGAACATTTTGTTATCATTTACTCATGCAGATCTGAACCTGTATGACATTCTTTCGTCTGCGGAACACAAAAGTAATATTTTCAAGCCGTTAACTTTTTTTTCAAATTCTGTTTTATTTTTTTCCCAAAATTATTATTATTTTTTTTTCTGGACTCCGTTTAATAGATAAATTAAGAAAAAAATAATAAAAAGCATGTCTAATTCATTGATATCATATAATTAACACAATTTAAAATACACTACCAAATTTGAAATACACTACCAGTCAAAAGTTTTTGAACAGTAAGATTTCTAATGTTTTTATAAGAAGTCTCTTCTGCTCACCAGGCCTGCATTTATTTAATCCAAAGTACAGCAAATCAGTACAATTTCTGAAATATTTTTAATATTTAAAATAACTGTTTTCTATTTGAATATATTTTAAAATGTAATTATTCCTGTATTCCTATTTCAAAGCAGAATTTTTAGCATCATTATTCCATTCACATGATCCTTCAGAAATCATTCAAATATTCTGATTTGATGAAAAAACATTTATTATTATTCTAAATTTGAAAACAGCTTGGAAGTAGTTTTTTCAGGTTTCTCTGATGAATAGAAAGTTCAGAAGAACAAATCTTTTGTGACAGTATAAATGTCGTTATCATCACTTTTAATCAATTTAAAGTATCCTTGCTAAATAAAAGTATTAATGTCTATCATTTCTCTTTTACTGAATTTTGTTTTCCAGTTTCCATTTACTGGATTCCATTTTAATGGTTCAATAAACTGCAACAATAAAAAAACATCTCTAATTAATTGATTAATGTTGTGTATTTACATTTTTCTAGTAAAATTTTATTAGTAGTAGTACTGTCATTACATTAAGTAATTATTTCTGTCATAGTTTCTTCACGTTAAACTAAACTTTTAGGACAGGTTGCTGTTAAGTCCTTTAAGTTTCTCTTTGTACATAATATGACAATAGTTTTTCTCAAAAGAAATGGCAAAATGCTCATGAAGTGACTTCAGAGCAGTTCTAGAGATTATGTTTGACAAGCACATTCTGCATTATACATTAAATTCCATTTTTATGACTGGATTACTAATTTTATTTTTCAACACTCAAAATCTTTGCAGAGGTTCTACAGGATTCTACCAACCATTGCTTGTTCTTTCACAAAGAGACTAACTTTCTAGCTGTGCTAATTGGCGCTAATAGTCATTTCTCAAAACAGTGTAACTGCATTTTAAGCCTGGAACATCACAAATACTAGAACTATTGCAACAAGTTTCTGAAAACCACCAGAACGCTATCAGAAAACTAAAATGCAGGATCAGACTCACTGACCCAACACATAATTGCTGCAGTACAATGTTGACCGTACTGGTATACGGTATAGATATCTGCCCATTATACATAAATAGGTATGTATCTAGCAATCATTAATGCCAAATGGACCCTCATTTATTTAGAAAAATGCATTACCTATTTTGTAAATGTGCCTCATTATATTTTCTCCAATGTTTTGTTTAAACCATACTGTGGTATTGTGGTTATGTCAAGACAGCTAGAGAAATAATGATATATATGTGAAATATGTTGAACGTTTGTTGCTGAAATATTTAGTTCATTCTTTCTAAGCAGCAAAGCATTTCCTATGGTATCAGGTCAAGAGTAAGTGAAAGTTCCTCACAAGTTATTTCACCTTCACATGTTTCATCTATCTCTCTTAACAGAAAAATCCAGCACAGTCCAGTGACTGGGGATATCCTGAGGTGTATGCAATCCATTACAGTATGGTATGTGGTTGAATTTCATCCATTATGAATGAGAAATATATGAAATAGAGAGAACCGAGAGAGGGAGTAAAACGAGGAGTGGGAGAGAAAGACAGACAATGAAATGCTGAAATGTTCCACAGCCTGATCCGGACTTGGAAAATAACTTGGATAAGGTAAGATGCGAATGGATAAGAAAAGGAATGGTATATTGGAAATTATATTGAATGTAAATCCTTTTAAGAAACTCTTGCATGTTGGATGCTCAAACTAAGTAATGTTTTGATAGCATCAGAGTGCTGCAGAATATTAATAAGCATTTCTAAAATAACATAATATTTTTTATCAAATATATCACACACTTCAGCTTTAGCTTTAAACTACACATTTCTTTTAATGTAAGACAATCTCAACGTTAGGACAATACAACTCTAAAAAATACTATACATGTCTTTTCTTAATGCGTCTTGTGATAAAAAAAATCCTACCAATGCAAATGCACTGATTTTGAAAAGGTGGTCAATAATCTATTCAAAACCTTAAAAATCGTAGGCCTAGGTTTTGACACAAATTTCACAATTTGATTTGATTCTGCTTTGCAAGCTTGTGATTTGATTCTGATTTCAAATCAACACCGATTATTTATCAATTATATCAGGTACAGTACATGGCAAATTTTCTCAAAGAAAAAAATTCTCTTAACTAATGCTGTGAAATATACATGAGAGTCAGTTGGTACTCTATTACTATAATATTAAAGGTTAAAATTATAATAATAAATTAAAATAAAAGTTAACTTTAACTTTAAACTACATCACGTCTTGGTTACGTATGTAACCCTTGTTCCCTTTCAGTCGGACACTCTCTGTGTCACGTCGGACTGACAAATTGGGATCCCTACCAAAGCGCCATGGCTGCTGCCCCTTCCAGTGTCCTGAGCAAGCCTCCCGTGTCATCTTTCTGGCCTAGGCCGGGGCTCGCATTAAGAAGACCAATCACTGTATACCATAGCACTACCCACTTCAGTGGGACTGGAACACTGGGAATGTGCGAAAGCCCTATCCTTCCAATGGGAGGTTCGGAAGCACTTAAACATATGACAGATTTTTCAGGAACATATGAAAGATTAGAGGTGATTGTAACCCTCTTGGAATGGCAGGGAAACACTGGCTCTAAGTCTATAAAGTGGACTTTACACATATGGGATCCACTTAGGTCTCTCATATGGACCCCAGCCCTCTACCGGTTCTCATGCATACATCAAGTGATGCCGCCGGATGCTCCGCCATGTCTGGCTGCCGAGGGGAAGGAGGAGCTTAACAGGGTCTACTGTATGGACAGTCTGGAGCAGTTTTAGCAAGCCGACCCATGCTGAGGCCACTCAGTGATTCTACCTGTTTGAGGTGAGAACACAGGAGGATACCAGTTCTACACAAAGGGTATAGAACCTAGCGAATGTGTTAGGGGTCGCCCACCCCGCAGCTCTACAAATATCTGACAGCGAGGTGCCACGAGCAAGCGCCCAGGAGGATGAAACACTTCTAGTTGAGTGAGCTCGCAACCAGTTGTGCAGGCCCACAATGTGAAAGGCTCGAAGTGACTTCAGATGCTTCTGACTGAAAAGGAGGTGGCAGGCGAGTTGCGACATGCGATGGGAGCGTAGACCACCTTGTCAGTTGATGTACGAAATGATCAGAGCACGTGCTTACCTTGTAAGCGCCCTTTGAGACGTTTCAAGGCAGGACGTACTGCTAGCAACTCTAGGCAGTTGATGTACCAGTATAACTGAGGGTCCATCCAAACCCCCAACACTGCCTGGCCATTGTACGTGGCCCCCCAGCCGGTGGTGGAGGCATTCGTGTGTATTATACGTGCCTGGAGATCTGTTGCAAGGGCACTCCTGCCCAAAGAAACATGAGGTCTGACCACAGGGTGAAAGTTTGGTGGCAGGCCGGTGTCACTTCGACAGGGTATATGCCGCACAGCCACGGCCACCTCGGGACTCAGCAGAGGAGCCAGTATTGAAGCCGTCTCATATGGCGCAGCTGCAGCAGTGTGACTGCTGCTGTAGTTGCCATATGCCCCAGAAGCCTCTGAAACTGTTTTAGTGGGACCACTGTCCTACTACATAGACTGAGGATGTTCCTATGTGAGGCGGGACATCTGTTCGACCGAGTCCAACCCGAGAGAAGAGACACTCTACATGGGGGAAAGTTTGCTCTTTTCCCGAAGACCGAAGACCCAACTGACTGAGGTGCGGAAGCACAAAGTCCCTGTGTTCGCACAAGTGATCCTGAGAATGAGCCAGTATAAGCCAGTCATCTAGGTAGCTGAGGATGTGAATGCCCTGCTCTCTCAGAGGAACAAGGGTCACCTCTGTGACATGGGGTGACAGGGACCACTTGAAGGGCAGGACTTTGTACTGACATGCTTGCCCTTCGGATGGTCTGCGACGTGGAAGGATCAAAACATGAAAGTACGCCTTCTTCAGGTCGATCGCTGCAAACCAGTCTTGGAGATGGACACACCAGAAGATGTGCTTCTGCATGAGTATCATGAATGGTTGCCTGTGAAGGGCTTAACCCATCAGTCGTAACCCACCGCCTTTCTTGGGTACAATGAAGTAAGGGCCGAAAAACCCCGTCCTCATATTGGCTGGAGGGACCGGCTCCCTCGCATCCTTGGTCAGTTAAGTTGCAATCTCTGCACACAAGACAGGGGCATCTACAGCTTTTTTCAGAAGTGAAGTGGATGCCCCTGAACTTGGGAGGGAACCGGGCAGACTGAATAGTAGCCGAGTCTACAAGATGGGCTGGGGAGCTCTAGCCAGGCCCTCAGATAACATACAAGAGGCATCAGCGGGATTACCGACATACCCGGCAGCAAGGGGGAACGCAGGGACCCCACTCAGGCATCTTGTTGCCGGTCCAAAGCGGGGTCTTAGTGTCTGTTTGTTGGGTATGTGCGACACTTACCTGCATTTAGGCAGAGGGTGTGCGAGTAGTACGTTTGATAGCACTCTCGAACCACCCACTGTTGCTCACTGGCGAGAGGGGAGGGTGAGTGTTGAAAACGTTTTGAAAAATGAGAACTGATTAAAATCGACAAATCAATATTTTTTACCCAGCCCTAAAAAAAAATCTATTTGTGACAATATTCAAAATAACAAACAATATTAGAAATAATATGTAAGAAAAAAAAATTGTTTATAACTCATCTTTATCCAGATTGCGCCAGCTCTCCAGACCCTATGCAACTCTCACTGAAATTGAATTCTGAAGTGGCCACTTCTTTTTCATTTAGGCTAAGATACTTCAGGGAAAGTATTATTAAAATTCTGTACAAGCATATATAAAAGTTACTAACCTGAATGGCTATTCAGTGTTCCAAGATGTATTGATTCATGAATGTTTTTGAAGAAGCATTGCCGTTTCTATACACAGTTGACATGCAATACCCACGGGGTTCTGACATGAACAAACACGGGTAGGAGTGATAAAGTTTCTGACCTTGATATTAGGGACAAGGCTGATGCTAATTTACACACTGTTCTGTTACAGAGAACCATGGGAAACATTCCATGATGACAACTTCGTAAGACTGATGGGCCTGAAACAAGGCCACATGGTCTGCAGCGCTAAAAGATTCAAAATTCAAAATGAGTTACACAAAAAACAAAGAGGTGATTATAGCTCCATAGTCCAATTGAAGTAACTGCATCAATTGCATAGAATCTTCAGACCACAGTAAAAATATGTGGTTTAAAATAGTTTTAGGAATTTAAAATATACATACAGTCAAACCAAAAATTATTCAGACACCAGATATAATTTTTTTTATATTTTTTGATATGACCTGACAATGTTTTGCTTAAGTGTTTTTTCTTTAATTGCTAATGCGAAAGTTTTACACCACAGACTGAACAAAATTAAGCATTGCTTGGTAATTGGTCAACAAAGTATTGATAGTTGTGTAAATATTTTCATACTAACAGTTGTCTGAATATTTGGTTGATTGTAATAAATTACATACCTTTCTATCAAAGTTCTAACATTATCAAGATGAATCTGTTCTGACAAAGCATTCTTTTAACTGTAATAATGTGAGAAATGTTGAAGTTGTCTGAATAAATTTTGGTTTGACTGTATATAAAAACATTCTGTACAAGTTCTACTTTAATTAATCAAAACAGTAACAAAGATTAAGTGAACTTTGTACAAAATATCAGATACTTGCTGCAGTTAACATTCTGAAATAATGAAATTAACAACTGGATTGTTTAATTGCATGTTGGTTTTCAATAATTACTTAATAAGTCTTAATCTATTTTAAAGCCTACTGTTATTTAAGCAACAAAGGGACTTTTTAATACAAGAAAATGCATGTTGAGTTGTTCCTGCTGAGCCGAATCAAAAGAAGGTACGCTACATAGTTACAATGACTGTGATTACGTGCACTTCTTAAATTATACACCAAAGGACTTCTTCAGCCCCAATCCATAAGTTTCAAATATCCTCCTGATCACAAGTTGAGCTCCAATAACAGAGTTACCACGGAAGCCTGGGTTATGTAACGTTACATAACAGACAGGCGGTATGAGTAATATTTCATAACACCAGAGACCCCGACACCATGGCATCATCTCTCCTTTGCTCTTTTCTCTCACTTCATCTCTCGTCTGATGTTGAAATCAATGGCGTTATTTTCCGGAAAGTCCCCTCGACGGCCATCGATGGCTCGGTATCAAACGAAGCGTGTCACCGCAGAGCGGCAGTGTGTTTTTTCCTCCGCCTCTATCTGTCTAGCACCAGACGAGACACTTTCCTCATCCAAATTTTGATATCAAAGATTCATCAAATTCACCCCCCACCCTCGACTCCGCTCGCCCCGATTTCTTTCTTCCCTCTGTCCCCTCGAGTGCTAACAGGGTCAGGCTAGGGTCACGGCACAGATGCACGCCATCCACCAACAGGCCATGGCAAGCGACCAATCACAGACAGCAGACGGCAAAACCACCATCAGGATGCTTTTCTGAAGATAATGGATTTTATATTGCGGCAGATTAATGAATATCAACAACAAGTTCTTTGTTAGATCAGACGTTATGAATATGAAAGCTACAAACTGTAGATACTTAAACAGGAAGAAAGAGCAGCAAACACAACATTCAGACCACATTACTGAAACATCATCCTTTTTTATATATATTTTTTCTTCATTCATGACACCCCAATGAATATGAAAGCCAAGTATAAACATGTCAAAATGGGACACAGTCAAAAGGAATTATCTTATATTGAGCTGTGTTATTACTTGTTAAGCCAATCTAAAATGTCCTCCGGGTTCAAAAGTCAAACCACAAATTACATCATCAGCATGACAACTTAAGTGAAAAGAATTGAGAAATTAGCATTTTAATTTAATTTAAAATTATTAATCTTATTTATTTCATTTGTTGATCCTAAATAGTTCAAGTAATATTTACTTTTTTAAAATCCTAAAACTTTCCATTGATTTCCAGATTTGCATTTGATTTTGAGATCCCATCCCATTTTTGAAGAATCCCATCTTCAAAGACATTCATAATTCAGACTTTCTCATTCATTGAAATCATAAAACTTATAAAAGCAATTTATTAAAAGGCCCTATGAAATACACTACCAGTCAAACATTTTTTAAAAATTGAGACTTTTCATGTTTTTAAAAGAAGTCTCTTCTGCTCATCAAGCCTGCATTTATTTGATCCAAAGTACAGCAAAAGCAGTACATTTTTTAAATATTTTTACTATTTAAAATAACTGTTTTCTATTTGAATATATTTTAAAATGCAATCTATTCCTGAGATGACTCCAGTCACATGATCCTACAGAAATAATTCTAATATTCTGATTTGCTGCTCAAAAAACATTTAGTATTATTATTATGTTGAAAAGTTCAGAACAGCATTTATCTGAAAGAGAAATCATTTTGTTACATTATAAATGTCTTTATCATTATTTCTGATCAATTTAAAGCATAAAGTATTCATTCCTATAACTTATTTTCCAAAAAACTCCAAGTTTTTGAATGGTATAGTGTATAATAATACAAAAGCTTTTTATTTCAGATAAATGCCGATCTATGGATCTTTCAATTTTTAAAAGAATCTTGAAAAATATGTACTCAGCTGTTTTAAATGTTGATCACAGCAAATCAGCATATTAGAACGATTTCTGAAGAATCATGTGACTGAACACTGGAGTAATGATGCTGAAAATTTAGCTTTTATCACAGGAATAAATTACATTTGAAAATATATTCAAATAGAAAACAGTTTTTTTATAGTAAAAATATTTTACCGTTTTTGCTGTACTTGAATCAAACAAATGCAGGCTTGGTAAGCAGAAGAGACCTCTTTATAACTATATCTATATAAACACTCTATTTTTAATGTGAACAACAGTAATGTTTTTTGTTATATAATTAAAGAGAATAGTATGGTACTCTGCAAACCAAGCACACTGTATGTAAGATACTGTCTATGAATTAATTGGTTTTGCAAATAGACCTTTTGTAAATTAAGTAGCACACTCCACAGTACCATAAACCACGAAATTGCTCAAATATACAGCACACAGAATGCAAAATATTCTTAGATAAACACCATACTAAACACAACTGTAAATACATATTAAATTCTGTCAACATTTACTCACCTCACGTTGTTCCAAAACTGCATCACTATCTTTATTCTGTAGAACACAAAAAGAAGATATTTTGAGAAAAGTCCGTACAATGTTTACCTTCTGTTTCGACAAAATATCTTCCTTTGTGTTCCAGAGAAAATAAAAGTGAAGACAAGAAGGTGAATAAATGATGACAGAATTATCATTTTGGGGTTGAACTATCCCTTTAATCTGTATTAACTTTGCTTCAGGAAAACAACCTTATGAAAACCACAAACACACACTTATTTTCATTACACCCCGCTTACAATACTCACCCACACACAAACAAACATTACACCTACCAGATCCAGGTGCACTGAGGACCAAACGCAGACAGTAGAGCATGATCTAAACCACAGACACTCCCTCTGTACAAAAATGTGGAGAGATACCACAAGAACCCACAAAAATCTCATCCAGAGAGTCGAACATCACGACACACACACACACACACCGCCAAAGCTGGAGCATTTGGCTTTTGTGCATTTCAACAACAATGTCTCCGATTTAATACCTCGATGCACCAAGCAAAACCCCTGGATGTGATGTGCACTTTATCGCTCGCTGTCCGTTAGTGCTTCCGACGATATATCGCAACAAGAACGGTTACTTTTCCAAACTCAAAGACTCAGCGTGCATTTTTGCCTACTGCGAAATGTACAAGCCAACTACGGCAGGCCTGAGATCTGTGGCCATTGTCTCTGATTCCCCTGAGCTAGCGGACGACCGGATGGATGGACAGTTGTGGGGGTTCCCGGATGAAAGGATGATGGACAGAGGAAGTTAGGGGCATACTGGGAACGGCGCACAACACAGAACCAGAGAAACAGAGCGACCCCCACAATTCCAAGCACAGTTCGCCCTCCTGCATGTTCAAGCACGCATGGTGACATACACACACACTCACAACACACACATGCACACGCAGAATCACTTATGGACAAAACGCAACATGCGAACTAACACAAAAGCATTTGACAAGAAAAAGTGAAGGTATGAAGAAAGAATAATCGGCCGTTTTTAACACATGCTTCGATTCTGTCCTCCGCCGATGCCTGAACGCTGCACATCACTGATGTGAGCCTCGCGAAATGTGAAACAAGACAATTTTAGAGTGAGCTACTGCTTTTCAAGAAGATTAAAAATGCGCAAAAGGAAAGTGCATTCAAAAAGAAAGAAACAATACGAACAGAGAGTTAAAGTTGAAAGATAGGGATGGAGAGAAAAGGATGGTGTCTAGAAGGGTTAAAACAGAAAGACAAGAGTACCAGTCTGGTCGTTCCTCCTTCTTTTCCCGCGGTTTCGTTGATCCCACGTTTGGCTCTTTCTCTCGTTGCTCCGGGTCCTTCCTCCTCTCCGCTATCCCAGTGACTTCTCTTCCTCCCAAACCACGCTTTTTTCCTCCTACCCATCCCATTTCCTACTGTTCATTCAGCACTCTGAACTGCTTTCACATTATGAATGCGAGAAATTGTGGGATAGGGCTGGAAAATGATTGCACGAAAAAAGAATGATGAATGTAAGTGAAGTGCAAAGGAGAGCGGATGTGATCAGGCACCGAGACAAGTAGGAAAAGGAGCTGTTGAAGGGGCCTGGGTTTTTTTAGGGAGGCACGCAGAGGGGTGGGGGGACCATTAGAAAGGCTGCGCGTGTTTCTCCGTCCAGGAGGGAGGAACACGGATGAAGCTGCCAGGCTGCGAGGATGAGAAGAGAAGCACTGCAGACGGTGGAGAGAGAGGAAAAGAGAGCGAGATCGGAAGGGCGCATGTGTACGCGAGCGACCGCATGAGGAGGTGGGAGGGGAGAGAGAATGACAGAGAGGGAACGACAGATAGAAAAGAGAGGCTAAGGGGTTCACGGGAGGGAGGGAAGAAGGAGGAGTGAGCCGAAGCCGAGAGTTCAGGGGAGGGGGCCGGAATACATTTTCTTGTCCTCGTCTCCCGGCGTTCGATTTTCTTTCATTTGCTCTTTTGAGAGTGCTTGTTTTTTTGTTTTGTTTTTTTTATCTCACCTTCTCCATTCCAGGGCAAAAATCTGTGTCTTGGAAAACTGAGAAAATTCCACTCTGCGCTTTCCCATTCTCGCTGTCTTCCAGGTCATTTTCTCCACATGCACTTGAACTCCAAATCCTGTCTGCGGGCCCCTCCCCCCGACCTCTGTGACTCGCTCTCCTTCGCTCCTTCTGATGGAGGCTTGAAATAGTGCTCGCAGGCTGTAAGTGAGAGTGAGAGGGAGGGGAGGACGAGGGGGACAGAAAGGGAGAGAGACGTGGGGGGAAGGGGAGAAGGTTTACACGAACAGACTCCGTGCGGAGAGTGTGTGTGTGTGTGTGTGCTAGTGTGTCAAACGGAGAGAAAACGAGAGGAAGAAACCCCGTGCACATACATGTGTTCAGTGACTTTGATTCTCAGAAATTACAGTGAGCTGCACAAAACATTGATTCTTGGAAGCAGTTTGAACAGGGGCATCTATTGTCTTTGAGGGGCCACCAGTGGCAGTCCAGGCTCACTTGAAACCCTATAGGCGAGATAAGATAGCAAAAGGAAACACTTTTTAATAACTTAGTAACTCTCTATGTCAGTGCAAGTATTTTCTAAATAAACTGCAACTGAACTTGTTCATCATGCATTTTCACTGTATGGAAAACTATTTTTCTATACTACATTATAATAATAAAGTTATGAGAGCAACGTGAGAATAGATGATGACATTATTAAAACATTATCTAAAACAACATTTAGTTTTGTTACTTGAAATGGAACATAAACTGAAAATATACAGTCAAACCAAAATCACCATATATCATTTTTTATATATTTTTCACTAATGGGTACAGGACACTCTAAATCACTTATGTAAGTGAGGATAGCAAAATAAAGTAAACTGTGACATATTATACTCAAAAAATCTTTCAGTAAAATTGATAAATATCCAAACACTTTGACCTCACCATGTTTTGCTTATATATTCTTTTCTTTAACTGCTAATGTGATCTTTTTACACCACAGACTGAACAAAATTAAGCATTGTTTGGTAATTGGTCAACAAAGTATTGATAATTGTGTAAATATTGTCATATTAACAGTTGTTATTTTTGGTCAATTACAATTACATACCTTTCTATCAAAGTTATCTGATATTATCAAGATGAATTTGTTCTGACAGTATAACTCTTGAGTTCTTGTCATATTTTATTACCATTTTCTAAACTATAGCAAATAAACTGTGGTAATGTGAGAAATGTTGAAGAACAGAAAGTATAAACAAAAATTATTTTAAAAATATTAATAAAATCTATAATAATATATCACTGTCTAATCGGATTGACCTCATTTAGACATGTTACTGGGTGGTTTAGTCATAGCATTGTAGACAAACAGTTTTTGTCTACCTACAAAAACCATGCAACGCAGGTATTAAATATTCTTATTTATTTATTTATTTATTTAAAACCCAACTGGTGAAAAAAATCTGGTGGGGCTAAAATACTAATAAAAAAAACAATGTAAAACCAGCAGAGGTATATTTTGGGTGCGGCAACAATAAAAATGCTTTTTAGTTTTGGGTATTACGTTTTTGGCCATTTCAAATGTTAACACCTTGTTTCAAACAGCCTACAGCTATGTAATAAAAAGTGATTTCGCAATGCAGGCAGACTAACCACAAAATGGTATAGCGAAACCAAAAGTAAGTGTCACTGGAGAATATATGAGATATCAAACAGCCAAAAAAAAATTCCATCTTGGCTATTGAAATATACGGTCAAACCATTTATTTAGACATCTTCACTATAGTTGTGAAACTATAGTTTAGAAAATGGTAACAAAATATGACAAGAACTCTTGTGTGTATCTAAATGTGGTCAATCTAATTATGCACTGATATATTATTATAGGTTTTTATTATAGGTTAAAATATTTTTTATTTTTTTATTTTCTGTTTTTATTTTAATTTTATAGTTTTAGTAATTTTATTGTGTGTTTTTGTCATTTTGTATTAGGTTTTTATTTTTATATGTCTATATAGGATTTTTTTTTGTTGTTGTTGTGGTTTTTTTTTTTTTTTGTTATTTTTGTACTTAAGGTTAAACTAAAAGAAAGTGAAACATGATGCTTAGTCAACTAGCTGAAATTAAAACAAGTTTATTGTTACAGTCAAACTAAAATTTATTCAGACACCTTCAAGTTTTTTCACATTACCACAGTTTATTCGCTACAGTTTAGAAAATGGTAATAAAATATGACAAGAATTTAAAATGTGTCAGAACAAATTCATCTTAATAATGGCTGATAACACTGATATACAGTTGAAGACAAAATTATTAGCCCCCCTGTGAAATTTGACATTTTTTAAGAATATTTCCCAAGTGATGTTTAACAGAGCAAACATCACTTCTAGAGAAAGTCTGATTTCTTACAGTTGCTTGAATAAAAGAATTAAAAAATAAATTAAGAAAAAACTGCCAAGGTCAATATTATATTAATAAGAAATTATTAGTTTGATTAGCTATAGAAAAAAAACACTGTTGTCCAATGACTTGCCAAATTAACCTAATTTGCCTGATTAACCTAATTACCCCAGTTAAGCCTTTAAATTTCTCTTTAAGCTGAGGATTAGTATCTTGCAAAACAACTAGTAAAATAATATGCACTGTCATCATGGCAAAGACATTAGAAATTAAATTAGTTTGGACTTCCATTAAAGAATTGTTAATGCTTATAAAGATCAAAGCGTTTTCAAGTGTCAAGAACTGCAGTGAGATGCATTATCAAGAAGTTTAAAGAGACCAACACAGTGGAGAACAAGACGGGCAGAGGCAGGAAGTGAAAGATTTCAAAAACTTTGGAAAGAAAACTAGTAAGAGAGGTTTCTAAAGACACAAGAACAACTGCCAAGACACTAGTGAATGACCTAGCCAAGTCTGGAATTGAAGTCTCAACGAAGACAGTCACTAGAGCCCTGCACAGGAATGAACTGCGAGGTTGCTGACCAAGAAAGACTCCACTTCTGAAGAAGAGACACCTCCAAGCTAGAATGAAGTTTTCTAAGGACAACCTGGGGGAATGTGATGCATACTGGAGACGTGTCCTTTGGTCAGATGAGACAAGACTAGAGCTTTTTGGCCATAGAGATGTTGCCTATGTTTGGAGAAAGAAGGGAGAGGCATTCAACCTCAAGAACACCGTTCCCACAGTGAAACATGGTGGTGGGAGTATAATGCTGTGGTGATGTTTCAGTGCGTTTGGTACTGGGAATCTCGTCAGGGTTAAAGGAAACATGAAAAAGGAAGAGTATAAGAAGATTTTGAAAGACAACCTCAGACAGTCTGCAAGAAAACTTGGTTTGGGTCGACATTTTGTCTTCCAGCATGATAACGACCCAAAGCATACCTCACTTCCGGTGAAGAAATACCTCCAAATGAGCAAAGTGAGTGTACTTGACTGGCCTGCACAAAGCCCAGACTTGAATCCAACAGAAAATCTGGGTGGCACACTAAAGTGCAGAGTTTGAGAAGACCAACAAATCTGGAGGAGCTTGAGAGATTTGCTAAGGAAAAATGGGCTGTCATTCCTCAGGAGACATGCTTGAAACTTGTTAAGAACTACAGCAAACGACTAAAGGCTCTTATCAAGCAAAAGGGATACACTATTGACTATTAACATCAGAGGGCTATTAATTTTGACCAATAGACTTTTTACAATTCTTGGTTATACATTTATTTCTATTTGTATTACAAACCCTAAAAGCTTCCTGAATAAAGTATTATGTTTAAAAATGCTGTGTTGATAAAATCATCTTTCTGTTAAACAACACTTGGGAGTTATTTGAAAAATTATGAAATATTTTATAAGAGGCTAATAACTGTACATGTATTTAATGGACCAAAAATTCTGACAACTGTTAGTATGATAATATTTAGAAAACTATCAACGCTTTGTTGACCAATTACCAAGCAATGCTTAATTTAGTTCAGTCTGTGGTGTAAAAAGGTTGCATTAGCAATAAAAAAAAAAAACAACACTTAAGCAAAACATGGTCAGGCCAAAGTGAATAAATAATTTTTGGTACCAAATCTGTATCAGTTTTACTGGTAGCCCACTGTATAAAGAATTTTTGGGTATATCACAGTTTACTTTATTTTGCTATACTCACATAAATTAACTATAGTGTCCTGCACCCACTAGTAAAAAAAACATTAAAAATATACCTGGTGTCTAAATGATTTTTGGGTTGACTGTATATATAAAACATTTTCACTTTATTATCTATTCTAGTATAATTGGCAAATCATTATTTGAATAACAACTTTCCTTCCACATTTGTAGCAGTGAACTTGAACATGAGGTTATTTACCTGTAGAATATCAAGACCAGGGTATTTTAAAAAGGTAAACCACCTACCGAGTTATCGGATTTGTTCAAGTCTACAAATCTAACTTGAAAGTGACCGTCAATGAGATGTCAAAAAGATTTAAGACAATTCTAAAACTATGTCGTGTGTTAATTAGTTTTTTACACAGCAAATAGAAATGAATTCTGAGTAACTTACGTTTTAAACACCATATTACAGTTTTTCCACAATGATATGACTCAGTCGCCGAGACAGAATTCAAAATAGTATACTACTCTATTCCCGCCATGTTTAACATAAGATATGACAGAAATAAAATTAGTATGCACTTTTCAGAAAGTCAGTCACTTGTCGTCGCCTCCTAGAAGACATGAAGTCGAAGGTAATCACAAATAAGCTGATATTCAGAACTACAGCGCGATTTCATTTCATACAACAGTTCATAATAATACTGAGTAACAGTTAACTTACATTTAAGACACAATAATCCCCGGTGTTTTTGTTATTTTGCCGCTTTAGAGTCTCAGAAGGAGGTTTTCATTGCCAAATGAATCGGCTCATGAGCAAATAAACAAATCGATTGAGTAAATGATTCGAGATTCAGTCGTTTCTGACCGATTCCGTTTTGAACGGTGCTGTTGAGAAAATGATTCAATGACTCGCTCGTATTTGAACCAATGGTTTGAATGATTCAGTAACTTGTCACCATCTACAGTTAGCGAAAGAGTCTGCACCACTAATGCGCAGTCTGTCTGTAACATAAAAACACAAACAAACAGCTGATTCAAATAGTCCTAATGTTCCGTTAAAAGACTGATAATGAAAATATATATCTGAATATCAAAACAATTATGTTTTAACAATGTAAATACATACCATTTATTGAGGTCTCACATTTATAAAGGCCACATTTAAGTCCAGAGCAACCTAATATTTAAGCCAGGGAAAATGTTACTGAGGCACTTAACCTCAAGCTGCTCCAAAGGAATCATCCCTGCAAATTAGTGTACTCTAGATTCACTGTAGGTAAAAAACGACTGCTAAACCACACATAACACTGTTATGTCCTGTTGTGTTTAAACTAAACAGCAATATGAAATTCTGTTAATTGGGTGCTTGTTAAGACTAATATTGCTATTTCTCATACTTCACTGTATGAAACCTGCTGTATATGTGGAATTCTAAGGCCTCTAATGATCAGCATGAGCAAAACACACACAAACATGCTTGGAAAGTCAATAGCCTATTGTACATTTCAAGGGTAATGTCATTGAGTTTTAAAATGTAAGTTTTGTAGTCTTTTTTTGAATGTGTGGATAAAAACAAAAACATTTTTCTGTTGGCTCAGCTATCCATTTGAGCATCGCTAGAGCTCAATAATGATGGATCATGGCTTAGTCCTTGTGAGGATCAAACCATTAACCTTCTAGTTACTTGTTCATTAAGTTTTAAACACTACAGTATAATATAGCTACAAAACTCTCATTGACAACAGAAATATACTATGGGTTCCACTCAGATACGGTATTCCAACTCTTTTGGCTTGTCCACCAGAAGCAGCCAGGTGCACACATGCTGATAAAGCTTCATTTTTTCATTTCAAAATGCTTGTACATCTATCTTTTGTTGCCTTTCTGCTCATTTTCTCAGCTCTTCTACTTCCCCCTTGGTCTCCGAACAAATCAGTCACAGTGACAGTACTGCAAACAGAGGTGAACTGATGCAATAGAAAGACCCTGGTCCAGACAGACTGCCTCTGCTTCTCAGGAGCTTCAAAGTGTCTGTAATTATACGCAGAAATCCAGCCACACAGATCTGAAGCCAACATCAAAATGAAACAATGTTGGAAATCGTATCCTTTAACTAGTACTACAGCATGGCATCATTTGTATTTGTCTATCATGGCGGCCAAGAAAGTGGTTCTATTTGGTCCACTCAGACTCAGTGCGGGCGGTGTGAGCAGATTTTCAGCGCCCTCTGCTGGTTGATGGTGGCTTAATGTAAAATAACTGGAAAGCAAAATGAATTAGCTAAATGTCTCTCTTTATAAGTCAACATATTACTTCATTCAACATATTAATGCAGTTACATTTGAGATATCTGAGCTGTATAATTTATGTTTGGGAATTACGCCAATTAACTGCATACGGATGTGTATAAACTTCCTTTTACGGCCACTTTTAATGGATGAAATGCTCAAGTACAAGCGAAAAGATTAAATGCACACTCAAAGTACAACCAAGGGCAGTCAAGTATTGATGCATGTTGCTTTTTCCCTTTTTTGCTGACTTGGCAGACCCACAAACAGATGTTATACACTTTCTTCAACTCACTGCTGCCATCTTATGCCACCATCTTTGCATGATGCTTTGGTAGACTAGAATTTAATTCTGATTGTGCTATTCTTCATTTAGAAATATATAAATAAAGGTCATAAAATCATATGAACAGATGTTATTTTTTTTATTATTATTATTATTTTGAAATATATAATCTGGTTAGCAACACAAACATTATATAACGTGAACCTATTTAATCCAGCATTAAAGCAATAATTCACCCAAAAACGAGATATAGATTAGTTTGTTTCTTCATTGCAACAGTTTTGAAGAATCACTTGCTGGAGTGAATGGGTGCCGTCAGAATGAGAGTCCAAACAGCTGATAAAAACATCACAGTAATCCACATATAATCAACACGATTCCAGTCCCTCAGTTTGTATTCAAATGCATCAAGGAGTGTTCATTTCAAACGAGTCCTCTATCCGTATTATTATTTTCTCTAGTGAAAAAGTCTCATTGGAATCAGGAGAGAAATATGCACAGATCAAGCACCTGTTACAAAAACAGTCAGAAACAAATGTAATTTGTTAGGTTGAATTACTGTGATTTCTTCTTTTATCAACAGTTTGGACTCTCATTCTGATGGCACCCATTCACTACAAAGGATCCATTGGTGAGCAAGTGATGTAATGCTAAATTTTTCCAAATCTGTTTAGATGAAGAAACAAACTCGTCTACATCCTGGATGGCCTGAGAATGCATAAATGTTCAGCCATTTTTGATTCTGGGTACACAAACCAATCAAAATCTTGTTGACACATTTGGGAACCAGCTTTAGATGCAATGAAAGAGATGCCCACAGTTTATCAGACCTGCCAGCCTAATTGACAGGAAGCATCAGAAAACTCCTGTAGTATTGAAAAAAGGTAGGGTTATCACAATTAGCATTCCAATCAAACAACTTCAGCAATGGAGTAATGGCAAATATACTAGGAAGAGATGAGAAACAAGCACACAGACTATTCATAGGTCACAGAACGACCAGCCTTGAGAGACATTAATCAGACATCAGAAGGGCCAGACTATTAACCAAGACAGTATTTGTGGCAGAAAAAGTCTTCAGCATCAAGTTGCTAAGAGTTCTGAAAGAACAAAATTAAAATGTTAGCAATGTTTCTCAACATTCTAAGCTATTTTCTTTGATATTTTACTGTATAGTTTTGTAACCACTAATTTCAGAATTAAATATTTCAGAATTTCTAAATTGAAGCATAAGTTCTTACTTAGTGGAAGCAGTGATCCTTTCCTCCAGACCATCAATCATTTTTACATATTTGTCGAAGACCATTTGTGTGACACTATTGAAGGTTCTTTATAATCACGAAGAAAACAGTAAAAGTGTTGTTTAGTTAGTAAGTATATTTGTTAGAATAATACAATATTAATATGATTGACAGACATTTCTGAAATCTAAAGTAAGAATGTGTTGCATATAGGCATTTCTTTTAAATGAGATATACTGCATGTGCACTACCAAGGTTTTTGAACAGTTTTTTAAAGAATTCTCTTCTGCTCACCAAGCCTGCATTTATTTGATCCATAATACAGCAGAAAAAAAACAGCAGTAATATTGTGAAATTGTATTACTATTTAAAATAACTGCTTTCTATTAGAATTTTTTGAAAAAAAAAAAAAAAAAATTTATTCCTGTGATCAAAGTTGAATTTTTAGCATCATTACTCACATGATCCTTCAGAAATCATTCTAATATGCTGATTTGCTGTTCAAGAAACATTTTTTATTATCGATATTTAAAACAGTTGAGTAAATTTTTTTCAGGGTTCTGTGATGAATAGATCCAAAGATCAGGATTTATCTGAAATAAAAAGCTTTTGTAACATTAGAGAAATTAATACTTAGCAAGGAGGCTTTAAATTGATCAAAAGTGATTCTAAAGACATATATATTGTTACAAAAGATACCCAGATAAATTTCAGATAAATGCCGTTCTTCTGAGCTTTCTATTAATCAAAGAAACCTGAAAAAAATCTACTCAACTGTATAATAATAACACTAATAATAATAACAACAATAACAATAATAATAATAATAATAATAATAATAATAATAATAAATGTTTTCTGAGCATCAAATCAGAATATTAGAATGATTTCTGAAGGAACATGTGACTGAAATCAGGAATAAATTACATGTTAAAATATATTAAAATAGAAAACAGCTATTTTAAATAGTAAACATATATAGAAATTTACAGTTTTGCTGTACTTTGGATCAAATAAATGCAGGCTTGGTGAGCGGAAATTACAAACCTTACTGTTTAAAACTGGTAGTGTATATGTCCATTTTTTATTCCATGACTTTTTCCTTACTTTTGTGCTTCATCAAGCTTCTCTTGAGTTAAATTTTCACTCTCAGTTAACTCTTTAATGAAAACGCTCTTCACTTCATCCCAGTGCCTATGAAACGTGAGGTAAAAATGTCATTTTTTTGATGATTTATTTAACTAATAGCTCTCTTTATTATAGCATAGATTGAGGTTAAATGTTCACAGGTGTTGTTGTAAAATTTTCAATATCTGCACATTTAAAAACAAAGAACAGTAACAACAATTGTTGCAGTGTCATGACATTACAAATCAAAATGTTTTGTTTGCAAATGTCAAAAGTAAGTTTAAACATTTAGGACTAGGCCTGTTGAGCTCAAAATAATAACACTTTACCTTGCTGATTGTTCGAGTCCATCACTATTAATATTTCTGTTGATCTCAAAGAGAACTCTGTCCCATATGTCAAAGCATGTTGCTTTAATTTTGCTGTTAATGCAACAATCAACAGAGAAAGTGGTTTGGATCAGTTTTATATTTGAACAAATTCTTTATAAATTAATTTGGCATCAGAACAGATTTGGACAAATTTAGCATTACATCACTTGTTCACCTCTGCAGCAAATGGGTGCCATCAGAATGAGACACCAAACAAACGTGCAGCTTTTCACATCACAGGAAAGGCATTATAGATTATTGTGATGTTTTTATAAGCTGTTTGACTTGGATTCTGACGGATCCTATTCATCACAGAGGATCTATTGGTGAGCAAGTGATGCAATGTTAAATTTCTCCAAATCTGTTTGATAAAAAAAACAAGCTCATCTACATCTTGGATGGCCTGAGGGTAAGCAAATATTCATTTTTGGTTAACTATTCCTTTAAACATTGGTGCTTTTTGTATCTTACTGTAAATGTCGCAGAGGGTCCTCAAATCCCACATTTGGTATTATTTGGTTTTTCTTGTTTATGGAGACATGCAAAATTTCATTACTAAATATGTCCCACACTTCAAAAAGAACACCCCTGGAAAACAACAGAAAAGACAATTACTGCATTAGCGATCAAACGATAATGATGCGTCACCACATAATCTTTAGTTTATCTGTACATTATTGTAATTGTACAGGTAATGTGCTCAAATGTTTTTGTATTATGGCATCTGTAACATATTTAAAGTGCCCAGATAGATTTAACAGGCAAAGTTCTTACTTTAAATTGGACAAGATGTCCTCGCCTACTAATTCGGTGAGAGTGCCTTGGGTGTCAATAAAAAAATCATTAACTTTAGACATCCCAAGGCCATTTTCAGACAATCTTTCATAAAGTGGAAGAGGGTATACTGTCGCTATCTTCATAATGGCCCTGTGAAACAAAGAGCAGGGTGAATGGACATACATTTATGCATCTATATTCAAACAGACTAAACTATAACACAAAACATTCACACTGCAAAAATGCTTTTCTATCTTAGATTTTTTGTCTTGTTTCCAGCCGAAATATCTAAAAATTCTTAAATCAAGAATTATTTTCTAGACAAGTACACATTAATGTCTTGTTTTCAGAAAAAAAGAAGTTCAAATTAAGTGAGGTTTTGCTTGAAACAAGCAAAATAGTCTGCCAATGGGGTAAGCAAAATAATCTAGTCTTCTGCTTGAAATAAGATTATTTTGCTTACCCCGTTGGCAGATTATTTTGCTTGTTTCAAGTAAAACCTCACTTAATTTTGACTTGTTTTTTTCTGAAAACAAGACAATAATTTTTACTTGTCTAGAAAATCCTTCTTGATTTAAGAAGTTTTAGATATTTTGTCTACAAACAAGACAAAAAATCTTAGCTAGAAAAGCATTTTTTGCAGTGTATAAGGCACAGTTTATGCTTTGTACTCACACAATAAGCATAACAGCATTATGAATGATTAATGGATTTTAATCCATGCATACTTATTTGAATAATGCTCTGGGGTCTGTGGTCTCAGTTAGTTATTAGTCATAGAAAGTTATTAATTCACAGTCATTTATTATGCACAGTGTGCACTGAATGAAAAGTACTGTCATACTAACCAGTTGGATTGATTAAATCTCTCATCTCCAAAAATCCCATTACCCCAGCGATCATATTCTAGGGCTGCATTGTCAAAAAGATCACTAAAACGCTCATCTGCCCAACTAGATGAAGAAAAGGCATAGTTATTACAAGACAGCAAATGTGCCATTGTTTTGATATGGTTCTTGGATCAAACAGTGATTATATTTGCACAAGGAGCAATACTCCTAAACTAAACTCAACTTTATGAAATCGTTAAAGCTTTAAAAGAATTCGATCAGTCGAAATGATCATTTATTGAAAATGTACTCACCCTCAGGCCATCCGAAATGTAGATGAGTTTGTTTCTTCATCAGAACAGATTTGGAGACATGCAGCATTACATCACTTGCTCACAAATGGATCCTATGTGGTGAATGGGTGCCGTCAGATTGAGAATCCAAACGGCTGATAAAAACATCACAATAATCCACAAGTAATCTACACAACTCCAGCCCATCAATTAACATCTTGTAAAGTGAAAAGATGAATGTTTGAAATAAACAAATCCATCATTAAGATGTTTTTAATTCAAACTGTTAATTCCTGCATAAAATACAATTCCTCTATGGTTTGGTATGCTTATGGACTGGTATTATGGCCAGAAGCAATGGTTTAAAGGTAAAAATGTCTAAACATGGATTTGTTTTTATAAACACATAAATGTTCACTTCCTAAGACATGACTTGATGGAATCATGTGGATTACTGTGATGTTTTTATCAGCAATCTTATTCTGATGGCACCCATTCACTGCAGAGAATCCATTTTTGAGCAAGTGATGTAATGCTAAATTTTCCAAATCTTTTCTTTCAAACTCATCTATATCATGGATGGCCTAGGGGTGAGTACATTTTCAGCAAATTTTCATTTTTGGGTGAATTATTTCTTTAATATATGTTTTACTTTCTTTAATATGTTCAACTGAATTCCAATTTTCTTACTTCCAGGCTTGAAGTCCTGTCTCTGGGTTAGTAATCATATGATATTTTTCAGTATCTTTCAACACTCTCAAGTCCTTCCATCTCCTGCAAAACATACAACGCAAAAACTTAGTTAATTATACTGCATTAACTCGCAACTCCTAACATGTCACATTTATTTAACACTTATTAGTTAACTATTATGATCGTAGTCTTACCTTACAGCAGCTAAATACTTGTTATGAAATGGCTGGCTCTCTGTGTATTCCAATAGATTATCCCAATAAAATGCAAGAATTCCGGATGCAGTTCTATGAAAATACGCAGTCTGGAAATTTCACATCACACTTTACAGCTACTATGATTAACAATCATACAGCTTAACAATACAGAAAATAGAAAATAATAGCCTCAGTGTATGTCCTTACCGCAATGTTATTAGAAACTCATTCTTCTCATTCTGCCTTTCTAAGGCAGAGATTTCCAGGGCCTTCTCTCTGATCAGACGCACAGCCTTTTGTACACTAAAAAATAGAATTGATAGCTGAATGTTACACTGTAAGGGCCCTATTATACACCCGGCGCAATGTGGCGCAAGGCGCAGCGCAAGTCTGTTTGCTAGTTTAAGTCCGACGCAGTTCGCATTTTCCCGTCCAGCGCCGCGTCGTTTAATTAGCAAATGCATTTGCGCCCGTTTGTGCGCCCATGGGCGTGTTGGTCTAAAAAAGAGGTGTTTTCGGTCGCATTGTTGGCGCGTTGCTATTTTGAGGAACTGAAAATAGACTGCGCCATAGACCAACTCAAACCTGGTCTAAAGTCTAAAGTCAATGGCGCAATATTTATTTATTTATTTTATTTATTTATTTATTTTTTGTTATTTAAAGAGCGCATTGGTAGATAATGCGCCTCTGGGCAGGTCCACAACGCGCGTTCACTTTTCTTATTACACACAGGGATGCGCATCACACAAACATGCCAAATATTAAAAACAATAGGATTACAGTGTAAAACAATATTATTGTGTAGGCTACATAAATATAAAAATGTAATGATGGATAGCCACTGCGTGTAGTAGAATTGGGCTACCTATTTGCAGTTCAGCCTATTAGTAGGCTACTTATAATGATGAATGAAATTGGCTAATTAATTGAACAATCGTGCCAATACACACACATATATATTAACTGACTCCTCGCATGGAGCGTTTTGAAAGCCTGCATCCAACGCAGACGAATGAAATATTGACTGGCCACTTAACAGGTAATTTCAGCAAAACATCACTCGTTGAACTCCTCAGTTTAGGCTACTGAGGAGCGCAACTCGCTCTTAAAGGGAATGGGAGATGAGACTCTGATTGGTTTATTGCACGTTACGCCCAAAAAACACCCCTTACTTGTCCCTATTAAGAGAATAGGGACAACCCATTTCGACTATGCGCCCGGACCGTTTTCCCGTCGTTAAATTAGCAAAAGTGGATCTGGACACGCCCTGAGCGCACCTGCGCCGTGCGCTTTACACTTTGCGTTTAGATCGTTAAAATAGGGCCCTAAATATCTAGATTTGTCATGACATTTTACTCAACAGGACCTTTTTAGGAAACAGCAGCTGCATGAAAGAATCAACTTAAATGCAAGAAATGTAATTGATTTTGTGTGCTTTAACACAGGAAGGCATGACAAAACAGATCTTACTCATCAAAAAGTTGATCGATGTCTATATTCCCAACTTCCGCAACAACTTTTAGGACTTCAACCACCTGTGGCTGTGCCACCCTGTTATACATCACAACAAAGAAATCAATTTCCTGTCAACATGTAAACTAATTTGCTTTTAATGTATAATTGATACAAAACTAGCTACAGATTAAAAATATAACAATATGTTTACAGTACCTCACACTCTTAAAAATAAAGGTTCCAAAATGGTGCTTTCGCAGTGATGCCATAAAAAACATTCTGGTTCCCTAAAGAACATTTGAGTGAACAGTTCCTAAAAAAACATTTTGAAGAACATTTTAAAAATCTAAAGAACCTTTTTCCACCATAAAGAAATTTTTTCTGCAGGTTCCATGGATGTTCAAGGTTCTTCATAGAACTGTTGATGCCAATAAAGAACCTTTATTTTTAGGAGTGTACTATAAATTAGTAGCTTAGGATTGTAAGTTTTATTTTTTTTCTAATACTGTATATTATTTTATTATTTCACAAAGGAAGAGAAAGAGTTTGTAAGAAACAATGTGGTCATACATCTTGGACAGAAGGTGAGCAAGGAACCCCAGGGGATCGCTGTCAATTGGTGGAGCTCCTGGAAGGTAGCGTAACTCTATATATCTGCATTAAACAAAACGAATGAACTATATGTTTTAGTTCTTACTTCAAATAGATCTTGAAAAGATTATGTGCATTTTAGAGGTTTTGGATATGAACTGTTCAATGGATGTGTGTTTACAAAATTTCAAAGCAATTTTTTCAGCCATCTTGTGGATTCAGTGAAAGGAAAAAAACTTACTTCCAGAGGTCCACCACTGTCTCATTTTTGAAGATCCCTTGATACGAGCTAAATGATACTCTGTAAGAAGACCAGAGAACACATTATTATAACATATTCTGCCACATTAGACATATGCAACCCTATACATTTCAGTATGTTATTCATTAATTAATTTGCTTGTTAAAAAAAATAAAAATAAATAAATAATAATAATAATAATAATAAACGTTTTACAATAACATTAATTAATTGGATGAATGGTCTTCATACCGCAGATCCTCACTGACGAGTGTGTTTAATGTTTGTCCCAACTCCTCCTCATAAAGTTTACCCAGTCTGTAAAAAACGCTGTTAAACACACATAGGGGGAAAAGGTTTGAATTGCTCAGAAAAAAAATCATAGGAGTTCCTCAAATCTTAGTAGACTGTGTTCAGCTTTATTATTCAGTATTTAAATGTTCGTTTTAGGTTCAGTTTATGATTCTAAAGTGCAAATGGTTTTTGTATCCAGTGGATGAAGTACCGTGTTGCCACAATGAACTTATCATGTTCTTTAGCTCCTTCTTCAGCACTGATCTTCTCGATCATCTTCTTTACAGAAATCCACAAGTCTTGCATATCAGTACTGTACAACACAGAAAACAATGGAGGTGAATTTACAATCCTCATTCCAGGAAAAGTCATAGAAATATGGCCCACAGGTTCATATTTTCACAGGTGTTTTGCCTATATTCTGAATTAAGCATTGCATTGTGTTGTTTTTTAGGATAAATGAAATTGTCCATTAAACCTGGAAAACATGCTGGTGCTTTTCTACTATTTTCTTTTTCTTACAGTGCATGGTCCATGTTAACTTCACATTATACATCTCTGCTTTACCCTGTTTTCATGATGTTTCTTCTTTTAACAACCAAAGCTCCTCTCCCTATAATATTGTCCAGGTATTTCAAAAATGCGTCAGCTCCAAATGTGAAGAGTTTGTCTGCCATTTCATAATCTTCATCTGTTAGGCTGACGCTGTCCACACCTGTATAAAAAATGTAATCAGAATCAACTAAAACATAATTTACATACATATAACAACATTTATATTTAAATAACCATTGTGAGATTAATATTATCACTCATTCAGAGAGCTGTCATGTCTAACCACATTAGGTAACAATGCATTTTAGATATATAAGAAAACAAGCGTTAGCTTACCTTTAAAAAGCAGAACAGCTAAGATTAAGACAGCTAGCAACTTATTCATGTTGGTGTTTCTTAGAACAAAAAAAAAAAACTCAAACTCAAGATCACAACATATTCACTGTGGACTTAAACATCAGAAGTCAAAAGCTGGACTAAACTAAATATTGATATGAACTTTCATCTGTGTACACATACCTACTGAATTTACCTTGCAATCTGCCTGCTCTTACAACATATTCATGAAATCTTAAAGTCCCCATGAAATCAAAAGTGAAGTTTTTTAGGCTTTTAGCATGAATATGTTAGCCTTAAGGTTATCTATAAGCTAGTGTGTTTCAAAACATTTACAAGATATAAGATAAGGGATAGGGAATGATTCAGACAGTGTAAATATGCTTTCCAGTTGGACAAAAGTAGTCTGTTTCATGCTGCGTCACACAAACCGCCAGAGCAAGCATGCAGTCTACTCCAGTCCAGAGACACGATAGCATGGAATGTATGCATGAGATGGTGCAGGTCATAAATGTATCGCACCCATGTGAATTCTATAGTCAGATTGGATGCTCTTCTGTTCCGGCTATTTGAAGGAACCCATTTAAATAGCCCCCATCTGTTATTAATGTAGCTAACATTGGCAGCTTTGTGTCATCTCACTCATTAAACTGAGGAGTGACGCGCTGGCAAATGATGGTCATTGCGATTTTGCCAAGTGATGGAGCTATGGAGCCATGTGCTTTTTAAAAACATTTTAATAGGTCTAACATTAGATTATCAGATCGGAATATACGCTAATATGAATAGAAACACTGGAGACCGGTGTTATGTCGAATTCTGACCCCCGACAGATTACTACCCACCTAGTATTGGTAGGTTTAGGGTTAGATGTGGGGGAGGGGTTAGGATTAGGGAATCAGGTAGGGATTTCAACGAGAGGGGGTAATAATTTGGCAGGGGTCAAAAATGGGCACAACACCAGAAATGCAAAGCATTCTTCAGGTTAAGAGTCAGGCGTGACTTGCATGCTCAGAAAAAAAGTCAGAATGCAGAATGCTGTATTTTATAGCAATATGGAAGAGAGTGTTGCTGCCACAATAGGCTATTTAGTGCAAACAGTACATGTTTAATTGCTTCTTTTCAAATTGAAGTTTAGCAACATTAGGTTTGGGTTAAATTCCCCATGAAACCAAAAGTTTTTTGGCTTTTGGTATGAATATGTTAGCCTTAAGGTTATCTATAACAACAAAATTCACGTTTACAAGATATGAGCATTCAAAACTTACAGTCTCATCACCGGTAATATAAATCAACGATTCTGATGACATCACGCTGTACTTCAGCTTCTCATCAAACCTTCTGTCCAATGAAATGCTCTCTAGAATCCATAGCGTCCCGCCCCCTACACTATAAATAGATCTACTCCGGACTTTGGCTCCGGTCCAGAGGCGCGATAGCACGGAGCAGATCATATACGCGAGTCGGCATGTATTAAACTACACAGCCTCAGCAGGATTATGATCACTATTTTGTTTTAGTAAGAATTTCATATTGAATCTAGGGGGTAATCTGTAAGACTGTGGCTGTCATAAGCTGTCAAATGCAGCTTTACCGAGCTCAAAGGCACTGGCCCCAAGCAGATATAAATGGAACGCTATAGGTTATTTTAAAAAGTGGGTGGGGCTACTAGGCAGCTGACTTGCTGCCTCGCTGCCCTATTAGGCAATGACTTCGAAAGGCAATTCCGGGAACAGTTTCGGAACGGGCTTCAGAGGCAGTGTAACGTGACACTGTTGCTAGGTTTCCTAACGGTTAAATTGTACATTTTGGAGAAAAACAATCTTATACAGTTATATCAAAGTCCCTTTAAGGCAAGTCATTCCACTCGGCGGCCATCTTTGAAACGCTTCTCGGGCATGCAAGTGCAGCTCCTATGTCTTTGAATAGGGAAACATCATATTCTCCAAAACTGTTCACCAAGTTTATGATTAAATTTCATATTTGAAATCAATAATGAAATCTGACAAGAACTGCCTCATAAATATGGTTCCTTGTGCTCCAATACCACTTAGAGGGGGAGTACAATGGTGTTTCATATATTCAGAGTTGTTTACAGTGTTAAAGAGTTGGATTCTCATGCTAAACATGGCCAAAGTTTAAAAAAATAATTTAGACAAATGACAGAGAATTTCTTTGCCGAAAATCTTACTTCCAGGTTGGTACAAGTTTCGGCTGTTTTGTTTTTTTTCAATTGTGGCTTTAATGACGTAGACAATGGTGGAACTCCTTATATGAGCATTTCTGCCAGAAAAGCATCTCACGCCAGTTAGACCGTGAGAAAGACAGAGCGCACATCAACGCGATTCATTCGGCTGCACTCAGTGCACTACTGCAAGGGATTCACTCGGGAAGAATGTCTCTAAAGAAGTGTGGTTTTGGTTGTAAGGCAAAGGTAACTTTGCTCAGCTTCCAGAAGAACCCAGCGTTACGTGAACAGTGGATGCAGTTCCTTTTTCCAGGGCACCAATGGAGTTTAGCAAGTGTGTGTTTGCTGATGAACGTTTCATTTACAAGGCCCAGTTTGATGCTGGATTTGCACATTGTTTGATACTGTAAGATGGAGTGGTCCCAGCTATAAAAGATCCCAGTCATGATTCAGAACTGCAGATGGAAAGTGAAACAGCATCAAATGTCTGTTTTATTGGCTATCCCAACGCAAGTGATCGTCAAACTTAGCTCCGCCCACGGCACGCCTCCAGAAGCTCTGTTTTTTCCGGAGAAAATCGGAAAGCTGTACTTTTCTTTTATAAATATGATAAAACTAAAGACTTTTTGGAGATATTAAGGATACAGTACTACTCTATAGGTATTTGTATTGTATTGTATTTTACTCATAGACTGTAAAAAACATGGACGTAGTGTCAGTGACGTCACCCGTAGGTTTCTGAAGAGCGTTTTTGAAACAAAAGTTGGGAGGGGCCTGTCGTTGCCATTTTGGAAGCGCGTCACCACACTGTCACAATGAGAGTCTTAAGATCCAAATGCGAATGCAAAAGAGTTTATTGAATGACAGCAAGGAGAAAAGAAGAAAACCAGCAGAACTCCAGCCGAGATTAATAAGAAGTTCGAATCAGATGCGGGGTGAAGACCCATACAGCCGAATAGTCCAAAACAGGATACAATCCGAGAGGAGAGGGAAACTCCTAAAAAGTGCTGAACTCCAAGCTGGCAGGACAAGAAACTGTCGAGCCGCAGCTGTAGCGTTCTGATTAGAGTCACCTGCGGCTGCTAGGCAACGGACCAACACACACACACGCAAAATGAACACACAGATCCATGAACCGTGACAGTACCCCTTCCCCTAGGAGCGCCTCTTGGCGCCTCTTGGCGCTCCCAGGGAAGCTTACCTGGCGATTGTAATCATCGATAAGAGAGTGATCCAGTATGTCTCTCGCAGGCACCCAACTTCTCTCCTCCGGACCATAACCCTCCCAGTCCACCAAGTACTGGAATCCTCATCCCCTCCGTCTTGAGTCCAGAATACGTTTTACCGAATAAGCTGGCTCCCCATCTACGAGACGCGGCGGGGGGGGGAACCGGGGCTGGCGGATTAATGACTGAATGAAAAACGGGTTTTAATTTGGATACATGAAACACCGGATGAATTCTCCTGTACGCCGGAGGGAGTTTGAGGCGGACTGCCACCGGACTAATAATCTTGGTGACAGAAAATGGGCCAATAAATTTGAGGGCAAGCTTGTTACTGACGGAGCGAAGAGGAATATCTTTAGATGAAAGCCACACTTTTTGACCAACGACGTAGACAGGAGGCTTTGACCGGTGGCGATCGGCCTGGGCCTTGGTGCGAGCTCGCACCTGGAGAAGGGTCTGTCTAGCCTTGCTCCAGGTGCGCTGGCACCTCTGGACAAAGGCGTGGGCGGAGGGGACCGTGACTTCAGATTCCATACTGGGAAAAACAGGTGGCTGGTAACCTAAATTACACTCAAAAGGCGATAGACTCGTAGCTGAGACTGGTAACAAGTTATGTGCGTACTCAACCCATGAGAGCTGCTGGCTCCAAGAGGAGGGATTCTGAGAGACCAAACATCGCAACATGCGTTCCAAATCTTGGTTGGCCCTCTCTGTCTGACCATTACTCTGGGGGTGGAAACCAGAAGAAAGACTAACAGTCGCCCCCAACAAGTGACAAAATTCTCTCCAAAATTTGGAAACAAACTGAGGCCCCCTGTCAGAGACCACGTCCATCGGGAGGCCATGAATGCGAAAAACGTGGTCAATGACAGCAGTCGCTGTCTCTCTGGCAGATGGTAATTTAGGCAGAGGGATGAAATGAGTTGCCTTCGAGAACCGGTCCACCATGGTCAAAACTACCGTGTTACCCTGGGAGGGTGAAAGTCCCGAAACAAAATCTAGCCAAATGTGGGACCAGGGTCTCGAAGGAACTGACAACGGCTGAAGGAGTCCAGCGGGAGGTCGATTGGAAGTCTTAGAAACAGCACAGACAGAGCAAGCCAAAACAAAATGGCGAATGTCGCAAGCCATAGCTGGCCACCAAAACCGTTGTTTGACGAGAAACAAACTACGATTAACCCCAGGATGACAGGCTACCTTGGAACAATGGCCCCATCGGATGACTTCAGACCTTAAACACTCTGGCACGAATAAACGACCCGGTGGGCATCTGGGCGGGGGCGTAACCCCTTGGGAGGCCGTGCGGACCTTCGACTCGATCTCCCATGTAACCGCAGAAATAAAAACTTTCTGCGGCACGATGGACTCTAGAGATGACTTCAAAAAGTGCTGAACTCCAAGGTGGCAGGACAAGAAACTGGAACACAGGCGAGCTTAACAGAGAAACAAGACTGGATTAACAAACCAACAAACACACCATGCAAAGTCAGCCTAATAAAGGCAGCGCAAACGAGCCGCAGCTGTAGCGTTCTGATTAGAGTCACCTGCGGCTGCTAGGCAACGGACCAACACACACACACACACACACGCAAAATGAACACACAGATCCATGAACCGTGACACACACGTCACTCCAGGAAAATAGAAAATGAACAAAGAGGCGGGACGTGGGTGGAGCTAAGATGTCTGTTTTTTAAAATGATTAAAATAATCCTGATAAAGTAACACCCTAAGAAAAAAAAAAAAAAACCCTTTTGCAGCCAGCCTCAAGCGGCCAGCCGATGAACTGCAGCTTCAGTCACTTCCGTATTGTTTCAAGAGCGAGAGCGGGAGGTTGCCGCTTGATTTTACTCCATTCAGAACTACACGAGTGACGCGTCTTGGGTGTTGGGTCTTTGGTTATATATAAATGCTTAAACAATACATAAGACCTCGTTATTGCCTGCCAAAGGTCTGTGTGTCAGAAAAGATGACTGAATGGCAGCCATTTTTTGCTTTAATAACTAAAAGCACTGATGCAAGTATTATTGCAGAACAGGTTACTAGAGACTGTCTCATTTTATTAGCAGTATATTATATATACATTATTATTATTTACTACTTATTTGAACCCTTTTAACGTTTATAAAATACTGTTATTACAAATAATATTGCTTATTATGTTTTTTATACTATTACTATTCATAAAATATATCATGGTCAATATCTCATCTATTATATAAAGTAACAAGTTTAATTTCACCAGAATATCTTTATTTATATAGCGTACATGATGCACATGCACAGGATTGTGGGAAATAGGGAAAAATTCCATCAGATCAAGGTACCTCCGGAGACAGGAAGTGAAGCAGAATTTGGATTCGGACATGCCTTGATGCCTTCCAGCCTTGGACTGCGGTCTCCGAAGGCAGCATTTTAGAGCTTTTGGTTAAGATATTTTAAAATATCTTATTCCATGGAATGCCTGGATACTAGATTCTGATTGGCTAGAAGGTATGCAGTAAAACCGTTTAATGCACAGGTAGTTCCTAGTCAGTTTTATCACCATTCTATATTAATGCGCTGCTTTAATTGATGCAAACACACACAGCCACACACACACAGAGAGAGAGAGAGAGAGAGAGAGAGAGAGAGAGAGAGAGAGAGAGAGAGAGAGAGAGAGAGAGAGATCGCATAATTTCAGCGTTCCCCGCGATTCTTGATAAAATAGCTAGATACATTGTATTCCTCAGCAACAAGGTGTTAAAACTGCTGTTTTATGGAAAAAATGCTATAATTCATTCAAATAAATTTGATATTACCGCACTCTTTCATCTCTGTGTGTGATTTGACGCTGGTAGAATGCTAATAACTGTAACTTTTACCCATTCTGTCAAATACTGCACTGCAAAGAACAATACTAGTTTTAACTTGTCTATAAATTTGCAAATGACCATGGAATAAGCGGGATAATCAACGGCTTGCGGTGCATTTAAAGATTTTCAATGCAGGACATGGAGGCTGGGTGGTTGCCTCCACAAATTATTATCCCTCACATGTTCAAATAAGACCCATGTTTTCTTTAAATCACACAAAAAGCAAAAGAAAGGTAACCTAGACTAGTAAAACTTAATTTCTTTAAATCTAAAGTGAGTTCACAAGAACATTTCAGAGTAGTGCATGCTAAACTGGGTGGGATATGACAGTAAACATCTTCTAAATATGATGCCAGATTGCAGGGACTGTTTTGCGCAAGAAATGCAATCTGTCAATAGTGAATGTAGGCCATGAGTTTAATGTGCTTTGCCCAGTAATGTAGATCAGTGTGAAAGTCCATAGTGTGTGGGTTTGTGTTTTTGTCCATGTCAATATTTCTTCAGTCAATATTGTTTTTTAGGGTCAGTAACACGTTAGAGCATAACAATTTTGAAAATCAGGGGCCTTGTGCATAAAGCTTCTCAGAGTAAAATTGTAGTCTTAAAGAGGTCATAAACTAAGAAACCAAAAATCCCTTGATCTTTTGACATATAAGAGGACGTTGTACTATAAAAACATCCTGTAAGTTTCAGAACTCAAAACTTTCTTGTTTGCCTAAAAACAGCTTGTATTGATCGACAGGTTGTGGAATTCGCTAAACTCGCTGTGCAGCGCCAAGTTGTGGGAAAAACATTCTGTGCATTGTCTTCCTTATGATCCCATCATTAGGAAAAAGTGCATGAACTTTATTTTTAATGAAAATTCAGACCTCATCAGTAAGAACTTGGTCCTCTGTTCACTGCATTTTACTGGAGATTTGTTTACAAACAAGGCACAATTCGATGCTGGATTTTCAGAAAGATTGAAACTAACAAAAACTAACGTTGCAACACAAAAGTGTAACTGTTTTTGTTACGTGATCACTATTTCTTTGTCTGTTAAACAGATCATTTGATATGAATATTTATGCTTTTTTAACCTAAATCACAGCAGTGTCCATCATCTGTCAGAGACGTAGACTGTCAAACATACACAAGTTTTAGCCAATGAAAGCAGTCGGCATTTACTTCTGAGTCTACAATCTGCCATGCCTATTCAAACAGAGTGTTCTGATGAGGAGGATTAAACACAGAAAATAGTCTATTACTTATGAATTATGATGTTTTTTAATGTAAACATCTTGATAACATTATAAGTGGAGCTCAGAGAATGGTAACAGGCTGTTTATGACCCATTTAAGTGTGTGTGTGTGTGTGTGTGTGTGTGTGTGTGTGTGTGTGTGTGTGTGTGTGTGTGTGAAAATTCTAGGAATGTAATGTAAAGTGAAAGTGTAAAGTGATCTTATTCATACATTTAAAAGTAAGTGTGATTCATAATGGTAAAAGTGTTAGGACTAGGTCTCAGCTCTTAATGATTTAGGAGTGCTGGACTGGTCTCCTAATCTAGTTAGGAGTAGCATGATGACTGTTATATGTTGAAACCACACTCTCCAATAGGGATTTAGACTTGCATAATAGTGGAATTTGGATAAAAGGGAATCACAGTTGAATAAACAAGTGTAATCCAGTGATCAATTCATTTACTGCATTTAATTAATTTCTTTAAACCAGCTATTATGACTATAGTGTACAACATCAGTACTAGTCAGGAGAGGTTAGTTGGGGTGACAGCTAAATGTCAAACTAAATGTTAAGGTTATTATTAGATTTTGCTAAACTCATCCTTATCCACCCTTTTCAGCCCTTAAGACCGGACTCGGCCATTTGTAAATTTGATGGGTCTTGCTTCCAGTCTCATCCGCATCCAGTTATTTTTATCAGTACAAAACTCGTTTTGCTACTTGATATTGCAAATTAGTGTGTCTTACCCTATTTTTTATTTGTATTATCTTAATTATGAGCACACTGGTTTGTAGTGCAAACAGTTTTACATTGCTAGAAATAAGTCCATTTACTTTCAGAACAAAAAATTACAGATAATATGCTCCCCCTGTCATCCAAGATGTTCATGTCTTTGTTTCTTCAGTCGTAAAGAAACAGTTTTTTGAGGAAAACATTTCTGGATTTCTCTCCATATAATGGATATGTATAGTGCCCCCAAGTTTGAACTTCCATAATGCAGTTTAAATGCAGCTTCAAAGAGCTCTAAATGATCCCAGCCAGGGAAGAAGTGTCTTATCTAGCGAAACGATTGGTTATTTTCGAAACAAATTGACATTTCTATACTTTTTACCCTTAAATGCTTGTCTTGTCTTGTCTCTGCAATGTGTAGTCTGTCTGATCCGGGTCAATATGGTTAGGGTATGTTGAAAAACTCCCATCTCGTTTTCTTCCCCAACTGCAAAATCATCCTAAATTGTTCAAGAAGTACCAACCTAGTGTTTACAAAGTGAACATATAAAGAAGATCAAACGCCCTTTACAAAAAAAGAGGTAAAACAGCGTTGTAGGATGGTTTTGACGCTGAGACACGGATCACAATAATAATAATAATAATAGATTTTATTTGTAACGCACTTTTCATTAACAAAAATCTCAAAGTGCTACAACAGAGTAAACAAGAAATCTAAAATATCACAATCACTAAACATAATATCTCAGCAATTGTATGCCTTTTTAAATAAAAAAGTCTTCAAATTTGCTTTAAAAGAGTCCAATGTTTGTGTGACTCGTAACTGGACAGGAAGATGGTTCCAGAGCTGCGGGGCAGCAGAGCAAAAAGCTCGCCCCCCCCATGGTACGAAGCTTAGTAGAGGGAACTTGGAGAAGCATACTGCCAGATGATCTCAGGGTACGATTGACAGATCGCAAACTAATCAGATCTTGAAGATACAAAGGTGCCTGGCCATAAATGCATTTATGGGTTAAGAGGAGGAGTTTGTATTCGATCCGAGAAGAGACAGGCAGCCAATGAAGGGATTTAAGGATGGGAGTAATATGTTCAAATTTCCTTACTTTCATCAAGATTCTAGCAGCGCTGTTTTGGATATATTGTAACTTTTGTATGTCCTTAGCAGGAATCCCAACAAAAAGTCCATTACAGTAGTCCAGCCTTGAGGAAATAAAGGCATGGACCAATTTCTCTGCATCAGGGAGAGTTAGCAGAGGACGAAGTTTGGAAATTTTTCGTAAATGATAAAACGATGTTTTATGTGATCACTGAGGGTCAACTGTGGATCAAACCGAACCCCCAGGTTAGTAACAGAGGAAGAAAAGGTAATAATCTGACCATCAAAAATAAGCTGAGATATAGGAGAAGAACGGATCTGACTAGGTGTGCCAACAAGGAGTCCCTCGGTTTTACTACTGTTTAACTGAAGAAAATTGCTGTTCATCCACGCCTTTATCTCCTCAAGGCAAGCAGTAAGGTGCAAGATGGCTTCCGAGGGGTTTGGAGCAGTCTTAATATACAGCTGCGTGTCATCAGCATAACAATGGAAGGACAGCCCATGTCTGCTGATGACATGCCCGAGAGGTAACATATAAATGAGAAAAAGGATGGGGCCAAGAACCGACCCCTGCGGAACACCACATGTAACAGGGGACATCCTGGACTTACATCCTCCCAGCATAACCTGTTCAGTCCTGTCAGACAGGTAGGACTGGAACCACTGCAATGCAGTTCCAGATAGTCCAACCGTATGTTGGAGACGATCCAGGAGAATGGTATGGTCCACCGTATCAAAGGCTGCTGACAAATCAAGAAGAACAAGCAAGGATGGTGATCCTGCATCAGCTGTCATCAGTAGGTCATTTGTCACCCTAAGCAAAGCTGTTTCCGTGCTATGGGCTGAACGAAAACCAGACTGGAACTTCTCAAACAGATTGTTACAGCTGAGATGGTGCTGAAGTTGGAGGGCAACTGTTTTTTCCAGAACCTTTGACAGAAAAGTCAGATTTGAGATAGGCCTGTAGCTTGCAAGCTCTTTTGGATCTAATGAAGGCTTCTTCAGAATCGGACGGATGACAGCTGCTTTGAGAGAAGGTGGAACATAACCAGTTTGTAATGAAAGATTTACTAACTTTGTAATGACTGGACTAATAATAGGGATAAATGACTTTAGCAGAGCCGTCGGAATAGGATCCAGTGAGCAGGATGATGCTTTCATTCCTTGCAAAATTTCATCAATGTGGCCACTTGAAACGTCAGTAAAATATAGGAGAGATGGCAAACTCCCAATTAAAGGACTAAGGGCAGGCAAAGATGAATAATGTGATCCAGGCATTAAGGAGCGAATGTTGTTGACTTTTGATCTAAAAAAATCAATAAAGCTGTTACATTGCTCCGTAGTAGCTTCGATAGAAAACGGCTGTTGCGGTTCCAAGAGATGGCTAATTGTAGCAAACAGTTGCCTTGAGTTACCTATATTTTTATTAATCTGATTTGAATAAAACTGGCATCGGGCATCTTTCAGGGTCTTACAATAGGCCCTTTGATGATTGCGTAATGCAAGCTTATGGACAGTGAGTCCAGATTTTCTGTAATGACGCTCCAAAGCACGGCCTGCCATCTTCATTCGGCGTAGTTCCTGTGTATACCAGGGAGCAGAGCATACAAAAGTAACTTCACGTGTCCTGATAGGGGCATGGAGGTCGAGAACACTGCTCAAAGATGCATTATAGTGGTCTACCAGTTCGTCTACCGTTGTAATGGCTGGACAGGAAATTTGTTGAAGGTCTACAGCCATAGAGGTTAAATCAATGTGTTTCCAATTTCGGAAGGACATTTGACGCTTGGGTCTTATTGTAGGCAATAAGAATGTAAAAGCCATAGAGACTACTTTGTGATCAGACACTCCCAAATCATAGACTTCTACGCTTTTAATGGGGGCTGAATCAGTAATAACAAGATCTAAGGTATGTCCCTTAGTATGTGTTGGGACCTTCACATGCTACTGGAGACCGAGAAAGTCAAGCAGACCCAAAAACTCTGTTGAGAGCTGACAGGAGGGATTATCCACATGAATATTTACATCACCTACAATAACAATGTTGGATGACAGTGAACAAAGTGATGTAAGTAAGTCATGTATTTCAGGGAGGAATAAGGAGTGTAATTTAGGAGGATGGTAGATAAGCAGCACTGTCATTGAATGAGGAGGTTTACATTTAAAGGCTAAGCACTCCATGGAGGTAAAATCAGGCAGTGGCAGGGGAGAAAGTTTCAGTTCAGCCCGATGGATGACGGCCAGACCACCCCCACGTCCAGAATTGCGGGCTTTCTCCAGATAGCAATAACCCTGGGGGCAGGCTTCATTTAGCACTGAGTAGTCCCCTGGTTTGTGCCAAGTTTCGACCAGGCACATAAAATCCAACTTTTTGTCCAAAATATGATCATGAATAAGAAGAGATTTATTAGTAAGGGATTGCGTATTAAATAATTCCATGGTAGCAGAAGACAGATCTCTTGATGCAAGTCTCTGTAGACTCAGCAATACACTGTAATCCACTCCACGATTTTCATTTCGCCCAGCACTAGAGGCTCTCAGTGGAAAAAGGGGCGGGTGACTGCTACGTAATCCAAGAGCGCCAGTGCTCTGATGACGTCCCACAGGTGCGATACGTTCAGTCGATGACCAGATGGAAGGAATGGAAGCAGCATCATGCTGGCAATAGACAAACTTTTTGCAGGAACTTCTATGGACATAACGAGGTCGACAAAGAAGTCCAAGCTGTTTTATAGCAGGAATGCAGAGTGAAGGTAGGCGCCGGTTGTAACTCAGCAGCTGAGGAATGGAGTATTTAAAAATAGTGCTGGATGCCATTTGAAATTTGCACAGCACTAACAATAGCTATACAGTTCGTCGTCTCAGTTTACTCCGCAGGCGAGATGACACACACACAGTCTTCAGATAATAAACCGCAAGTTTCAAACTTTAAAACAAATAAAACAAAATAAAAACAAATAAAACTAGATCAAAGATCAAGGGCGGAGAAGCGGCGAACAAACAACGCCAGCGTCCTCTCACGTCCTCTCACATGCGTAGTCACAAAGACTACGCATGAGCATTGCAGAGACAAGACAAAATAAGCATTTGAGGTTAAAAAGTATATAAATTGTCAATTTGTTTGCAAAAATAACTGATTGTTTCACTAGATAAGATCCTTCTTCATCGGCTGGGATCATTTAGAGGCCTTTGTAGCTGCATTTTGGAAGTTCAAACTTGGGGGCACCATAAAAGTCCATTGTATGGAGAGAAATCATTACATTTTTTCCTCAAAAAACATGAACATCTTGGATGGCAAAGGGGTGAGTACATTATCTGTACATATTTGTTCTGAAAGTTATGTGTGAAAATGTGTTTACTTTATATAATGCACATTTTCTGCACGATGCATAGAGTACACTTACGTTTAGACTGTGTAGTTTTCACTATGTACACTGTGTGGAGGACAACATTCGGGAAGTATATTAATTAATACAGGGAATTAAAATTGGCCTTCATTCGTGACTAAAATACCATTTGATGTGTTGTAATAAATCATGAATAAACAAACAGTGTCATATCAGTGCTACTACATCAAACCCTAGCTGACTCAGTGCTTGGGGGCAGCCATTTTCTCTATACATCACTGTAGCACATATGAATCTGTCTTACACTTTGCTGATAGTTGCTTTTAGTTTCTTTATAAAAGCTTCTACTCTTAAGGTTATTTCACACCAAAATTGCAGTCCAAAATTTTTATCTGAAATGTTTGCACATTAAAAAAAATAAATAAATAAATCACTTTTTTTGCTAATAAATCATGCTAACAGACCTGATTAAGCTGTATTAGTTTTCAAAGATCCTTTTTTTATTCAGAATATTTTTTAACATAAAATGATTCCACATAAAATCCATTATTTTGAACTGACCAGTATAATATAATATAATATAATATGCCATTGTAAAATTTGCAGTTGTTCTATCATTTCATACTCTCAGTCATTGTATAGACACATTTTATTTAATTTGCACTTGAGGTGCACATGAAAATAGATCCAGATGTTATTGATGTCAAGATATTAAGCTTTTTAATGAATGTGTTAAGACGCTGGAGGATAAAATGTGTAATACAAATAAAAATAAATGCAACAAATCATGTTTTGGCATCTTAGTTAAGTACTGTTAATTAACTGCTGATATAATCCTGCTTATTGCCAGCAGCTGCAATCTTGACATTGCCTTCAAATATAGAGCGTTTACTCCAACAGCAGGTCCCAGACCTTATGAAACTGGAAAACTGTGTGCTGCATCAACCTCTCGAAGACTCTGAGGAAAAAACAACAACATTGTGAAGCTTACTGGTTGTACTTGGTAATATAAAATTGCAATATAAACTGATAGCTGATGTTTATCTTTTATTTACACAATAAAGTGACAGACGATATGGCTTCTGTTCAAATGCAGATATGGTAAGGAAATCATAATCTTACAAAACAGTTGGATCGATGGGTTCATTAAAGCCATCAACGAGATCAGTGTACTGCTTCAGTTTCTTCAGGATCCGGTGAATGGCTTGAACAAAGTTGCTTTATGATTAAAAAAAAACAAAAAGACAGCTAGTCAAATATGAATTAACTTAAAAAAGATGAAACTAAGCTGAAATCATAGTTTTATATTGTCAGATTTCCTTGCTCTTACTTTGGTGCTTCTTCAAGCTGCTTTCGAGTAAATGCGTTACTTTTTAATAACTCATTAATGATGATGTTCCTCGCATGATTCAATTGGCTGTAAATTATAAAATTTCCAACTGATTATTTGCTGGCTCTCCTCATGAATGAACAAATATCATACACAAGGACATGCTAAATTTAAGCCAACAAAGTGTTTCAGAACCAAGCAGTTTGCTAGACTTCCAATCTCACCACACTGAAAACTCTATAAAAAGCATAAAAGATGATAAAATAAAATTTCTTACCTTTTTGATAGCTCGAATTCAGTATTACCAAAAAAAAACCCACTCAAATATAGAATTCCGTTCCAAATAGTTAGGAACGTTGTCCTAATTGCTCTATGGCAAACAAACAATGATTATGAAGAGGATTATGTATCCACTATTCAAAGAACTAGTCTTCTAGAGAAATCTTTAAAGAACTTATCCTTTCTGAAGGATAATCAAAAGAACCAGATTTACTGGTTCTAAATTATTTTCAGGTAGGTTTTTATTACATTGTCTTACCGCAAAGGCAGTAATAGTTGGTTATCTTTGCTATTGGTTTTCTCATGTTTAATTGATGGTTTAAGTATATCAAAAATGAAACAAATCCAGGTCTCCAAGAAGGGTTCTCTGCAAAACAGAAAAGAACAAAAAATCTTAATATTTTAATATCTACATAGTACACTCATATGACGGTCTCACAGATGTTTTATGTTATTTACCTTTCAGAGGATACATGGTCCCCATCAAGACTAAGGAGTATGTATTGAACTCTGTCAAGAAAGCTGTTGATCTCAGAAATCCCAAAGCCGACTTCAGACAGTTTTTCATAAACAGGAAGAGAGTAAACCACAGCACCTTTGACAACAGCCCTGTGAAACATTTTTTTTTGTTTTTTTACCTTTAATCAGTCATTAATATCGTTTTAGGTATTAAACTACCAGTCAAAATTGTTGTAAGATTTTTAAAGTCTCTTCTGCTCATCAAGCCTGCATTTATTTACAACAAAAACAGTAAAACTGTAAAATACTTGTGCTGTTTAAAATCACTGTTTGAATATATTTTAAAATGTAATTTATTCCTGTGATCAAAGCTGTTTAAGAAACATTTTTTTTTTATTATTATTAATATTATTTAAAACAGCATACAGAGCAATTTTTTTATTCTTTGATGAATGGAAAGATTCAAAGATCAGCATTTATCTAAAATAAAAAGCTTTCGTAGCATTATACCATTCAAAGGATTGGAGAGATATTATAGGAATTAAGTAAGGGTGCTTTAAATTGATCAAAAGTGATTTATAATGTTAAAGACACCTGAAAAAAAAATCTACTCAGCTGTTTTCACCATAATAATAGTAATAATAAATGTTTTTCTGAGCAGCAAATGAATTCTGAAGGATCATCTGACTGGAGTAATGATGCTAAAAAATTGCTTTGAAATCACAGAAATACTACATACATTGAAATATATTTAAACAGAAAACAATTCAATAAATAGTAAAAATTAAAAAAAAAAATGTTTTACTGTTTTTGTTGTTCTTTGGATCAAATACAAATCCAGAGACTTCTATAAACATTACAAATTTTACTGTTCAAAAACTTTTGACTGGTTTATATTCTGCTAGATTTTATGAAATGTGTAATTCATCTGAAACAACACATGACAAATTTTGCAACATAAACTGCTATTCCTGTTGCAAATAAAATTTTAAGTGTCAGATATGTGGTTACATATTCGTTTACCATGAACAAAGTGATGTTTAATTTCATGCAGTTCTGATCTATTAAGAAAGTTTAAAAAATAGATTTACCAGTTGGACTGATTGAATCTATCCAAACCAAGAGCTGCATTTCCACGATTATAATATTCCTGGGCCGCGGCCTCAAAGAATTCACCTAAATGAAATTTAAGCCAACTAGAAAAGAAAAATGCAATGGCACAAATTAAATTAAAAGTCAGAGTAAAACCTCTGAAAAACTTTAACAACACTAAACAATACAATTTAACTATTATTCAGTTGAAGTCTAACATACTAATAGTGGATCATAATGGTCCAAGTGATTCTAATGATAATTATAAAAAAAAACGTTTTAGATTGTAAAAAAAAAAAATAAAACATTTATAAATAAACCTGGGATTTATTACATACTAGTTTAAATGACATTTGTAATATCCTACTCCCATTTTAAGTATCTTTCTTCCTTACTTCCAAAACTCATGCCTTGTTTTTGGGTGTAAAAGCAATTGATAATTTTCACTTGTATTTCTTATCTCGGGTAGCTCTGCCCATTGCCTGTAACACATGAAATTCAAGTATTTTTTTTATTGCTCATTTTACTTCATATCCTCATATATTTATGCAGAACTGGACTGTAGTCTTACTTCATAGAATCCATGTATTTTGCATGGAACGATGGGCTTTCAGTGTGTTCCAAAACTTTATCCCAGTAAAAAACAATCAGTCCAGATGCAGTTCTAGGAAATAAAAAAAGAAAAACAGTTATTTAAAGAATGTGACTTTTAAACAGATGATGTACAATATTTAAGTTAACAAAAGTTTTTACCTTAAAGATATAAGGAAATCATTCTTCTCTTTTTGTCTTTCCAAACTTGAAATTTCAAAGGCTTTTTGTCTAATCTGATTCATAACCATCTGCACTCTGGATGACAAAACAAGTGATTAAAATGACACTTTAAGAAATGCAATCATCATTGTAATGGGAAAACGTTAAATTTGGACGACAATAATTCAGTATACAGTTGAAGTCAAACATTTACATACACCTTGCAGAACCTGCAAAATGTTCATTATTTGACCAAAATAAGAGGGATCATACAAAATGCATGTTATTTTTTTTTATTTAGTACTGACCTGAATAAGATATGTTACATAAAAGATGTTTACATATAGTCCACACGAGAAAATAATAGTTACATTTATAAAAATGGCCCTTTTCAAAAGTTTACATACACTTGATTCTTGATACTGTCACGGAGTCACAACCATCACAACCCATCGTCACCAGATCAGCACACTCCACCCACTCGTTCACTCTCCCCGGAATTCTGATTACCTGCACCTGCTCCTCCTCATCAGCAGCCTCTATAAAGAGATGACTATTCTACAAGCTCTCATCTGGTCTCGTCTATACGTGCTCTACAGACTCTCTACCTGGAATTCGTACTCAGCTAGCTGCTACCGACAATCTGCCCGTCTTCTACAGCATCTACAGTTCATCTACTCCAGAGACACTCTCGTACATTTCAGCTAAGTTTGCATACCTTACGTCTAATATCCTCCACTCAGCTCCGTGCCTCTGTTCAAATAAAATACTTCTTCATTCCACTCACCTGTCTGCCTCCTTCTGTTGTGTGACAGATACTCTGTTACCTGAATGATCCACAGCTTTTTTTTTTTTTTTTGTTTAGTGATAGTAGTTCTTGAACCCCTTGTTTGTCCTAAACCATTAAACTGCCCACTGTTCTTCAGGAAAAAATCTTCAGGTCTCACATTCTTCTTCCTTTTTTCAGCATTTTTGTGTATTTGGACTCTTTCCAACAATGACTGTATGATTTTGAGATTCATCTTTTCACACTGAGGACAAGTGAGGGACTTATATGCAACTATTACAGAAGGTTCAAATGATCACTGATGCTTCAGAAAGAAACACGATGCATTAAGAGCACTTTTGAACAGAATGAAGATGTGTAGATTTCTTATTTTGCCTAAATATCCTTCTTTCTTTTCATTTATTACTGCCCTTCAGAAGCTACAGAAGATACTTACAGGTTTCCCAGAAGACAAAATAAGTTAAATTTACCCTAATCTGAGTCCCTCTTTGTGGACGATATGTAAACGTCTTCTATGTGAAATATCTTATTCAGGTCAGTACTAAATAAAAATAACATTTTGTATAATCAGATTCTTCAAGGTGTTTGTAATCTTTTGACCTCAACTGTAGTTGCTTTGAGTTCTAACAGTATGGCTTTAAAATAGTTCTTACTCCTCATGAAATTGGTTAAAATCTATTTTTCCAATCTCCACAACAGTATTCACCCCAGCTTCAAGCATGTTCATCAGCTGGGACTTCACCACTCTGTTAGATGTCAGAAATTCAGAATGTCACTGTTTAATAAACTTCCTTTTAAAAAGTAAAATAAAATTACTAAGTAAAATGTGTATAAATGCTAAAATCTGATCAGTTTATTGCTGTTAAATTTTAAAAACCGATCCAAATTCAGGTATAGTGAGGTCATACGCCTTGGCCAGAAAGTGACTGAAGAACTGCATGGGTTTACTGTAGATTGGAGGAGCTCCCGGAAGATAGTTTGACTCCACTTTTCTGTAATAAACATATCATTCACAGTCACATGAATGAATCATGTTATGAGCAAATTCATGAGAGGTGGATGGTGGGTTTTTAAGATCATTTTGTTCAATGCACAAACACATCTTTGACCAGCACTTTGACCAGGCAAAGCAACACTACAGTTGTCTATGCTTACTTCCAGATGTCTGCCATGGTCTCGTTTAAGGTCTCACGGTAAATCTTCATATAACTGTAGAAGAAAAGCGCATTCACAGTAGTGACGGGTTTTAGAGAACTGGTCAGAAGTAAACAAGATCTGTTACTGTCTTGACGAAGATAGTAAAGCTCTTACGGTGAGAAAAATCTGTCAAAGACATCCTGGATTGTTGCCCCAAATGTGCCACCAGCCATTAATGTAAAAAATCTCCTGCGAAGCAAAAACCAATAAATCAATTTCTTATAATAATGTTTTTTTTTTTTTTTAAAGGGGGGGGGGGTACAATGGTGTTTCATATATTCAGAGTTTACAGTGTTAAAGAGTTGGATTCTCATGCTAAACATGGCCAAAGTTTAAAAAAATAATTTAGACAAGTGACAGAGAATTTCTTTGCTGAAAATCTTTCTTCCGGGTTGGTACAAGTTTCGGCTGTTTTTTTTTTATCGTGGCATTAATGATGTAATCTGTGGTGGAATTCCTTATATGAGCATTTCTCCCAGAAAAGCGCGCCCACGATCACGACGCTAGACCGTGAGAAAGAGAGCTTGCATATCAACGTGCTTCATTCGGCTGCACTCAGTGCACTGCTGCAAGGGATTTCCTTGGGAAGAATGTCTCTAAAGAAGTGTGGTTTTGGTTGTAAGGCAAAGATAACTTTGCTCAGCTTCCCGACGAAGCCAGCATTACGTGAACAGTGGATGCAGTTCCTTTTTCTGGGGCAGCAATGGAGTTTAGCAAGTGTGTGTTTGCTGACGAATGTTTCATATACGAGGACCAGTTCGACTCTGGATTTGCACATTGTACTGAAAGACGGAGCGGTCCTAGCTATAAAAGATCCCAGTCATGATTCAGAACTGCAGATGGTAAGTGAAACAGCATCAAATGTATGTTTTATTGGGAATCCTAATGCAAGTGATTGTCGAACTTCGCTCCGCCCACGGCGCGCCTCCAGAATTTCGGCTTTTTCCGGAGAAAATCGGAAAGCTGTATTTTTCTTTTAAAAATATAAGAAAACTAAAGACTTTTTGGAGATATTAAGGATACATTACTACTCTATAGGTACTCAGGATTAACATGAGATTAGGTGAAACTGTGTACCCTTTAAGATTTATTTTTTGTCATTTTTGCCTTTAATTAGATATAGATCATGCCAGGACTTGAACTCGCAACACCCGAAGCGCAACGGCGCTGTATGTCGACGCACTGCCCACTAGGCTACCGGCACGGACATAATAAATGTTTTTGAGCGGCAAATCAGAATATTAGAATGATTTCTCAAAGATCATGTGACTGGAGAAATGACGCTAAAAATTTAGCTTTGAAATCACATGAATAAATTACACTTTAAAATATATTCAAATAGAAAGTAGTTATTTTAAATGTAAACATTTTAAAAATTATACTTTGAATCAAATAAACGCAGGCCTTGTGAGCAGAAGAGACTTCTTTAAAAACATCTTACTCTTCAAAAACTTTTGACTGGTAGTGTAACTAACTAATGAATAAATATGTATAAATAATGAATAATGTATAAAGTGCTATATAAATAAATGTGACTTAATGTAAATATATATATATATATATATATCTTCTGTAGCTTCTTAAAAGCAAAAAATCAGAAATCACAACCCAAAGTTGAATTCTTGAATACTCATGAACAGTGTTGGGGAAAGTCTATGCATTACAATATTATGTTACGTTACTTAGTTACTTTTTATGGAAAGTAATGCGGTACATTACTTTTGCGTTACTTTTTAATCTGGGCAGGGCTTGCTTGTTTGTTTTTAATATAAAAAGTTACTGTTTTACCAAATGTAAAAGCCCTTTCATACCAAAAAGTGGGAAAAAAAAGCCTAAGGCCCCGATCACATTGAACGCCTTTTTATGTCTGAAACGCGAGGCGCACTGCACTGCCTTTTTTTGGTGACTTTTAAAAAAAAAGCAGTGCGCAGTGGTTTTTTATGTTGCTAGGAAACGGTCAAACCATCACAATATTTGATTGGACAATGGAAAAAACGCGATGACGTTGAGGGCTTTTATGCACAGAGTTTTTTTTTTTTTCAACTTCAGGCACTTGGAGCGCTCCGGCAAAAACGCCAGGCACAGCAGGCGGTTGAAACGCGAGGCGCCGGGGGCACATAAACAGTGCGCAGAACGCTCACTGCCAACCGAAAACAATTCAAAAAGGCACGTCGCACTGCACAAAACACGTTCTGTGTGATCGGGGCCTGCTGCGCCTCGTGTTTTTGCTGGAGCGCTCCTCTAGTTTTGATGGTTTGACGGTTTCCTAGCAACATAAAAAAAACGCTGCGCACTGCTCTTTTTAAAAAAAAAAATCACCAAAAAAAGGCAGTGCTGTGCGCCTCACGTTTTCAGACATAAAAAGCGTGTTCGGTAGGTCCCGATCACACAGAAACTTTTGCTTCAAAAACGCTCTTCAGAAACCTACGGGTGACGTCACTGACACTATGTCCATGTTTTTTACAGTCCAGTCGAATGTTTTGATGGTTTCCTAGAAACATAAAAAACCGCTGCGCACTGCTCTTTTTTTAAAAGTCACCAAAAAAAAGGCAGTGCTGTGCGCCTCGCATTTTCAGGCATAAAAAGCGTGTTCGGTGTGATCGGGGCCTAAGGTTTTAACCGCCTGCTGCGCCTCGCGTTTTTGCTCCAAGCGCCTGAAGTTGAAAAGCAACTCTGTGCAGAAAAGCGCTCGACGTCATCGCATTTTTTCCATTGTCCAATCGATTGTTTTGATGGTTTGACCGTTTCCTAGCAACATTAAAAAAAACGCTGCGCACTGCTCTTTTTTTAAAAGTCACCAAAAAAAGGCAGTGCTGTGATCGGGGCCTAAGGCTGAAAGAAAAGTAAATTCTCATCTGTACAGTAGAACTGTAGGAGAAAGAAGTCCAACAATCTTCAGCGATGAGAAAAATGAAGCACAAATGTTTTTCATTTTATCTAAAGTAAGTTTTGCTTATTAGTATGGTTGAATTGCATCAACAAAGGTCAGCAGCAAATACATTGGCTAATAAAATGGGATTAAATCCATAAAGAAAACATTACCTTTTTAAAAAAGTAACTTTTTTAAAGATATTTTCTTGTAAATGAAAAAGTAATGCGTTACTTTACTAGTTATTTGAAAAAAGTAATCTGCTCAAGTAACTTGAGTTACTTGTTACCCCCAACACTGCTCATGAATGTTTGAATATTCAGCTTTGCAACATGCACATTGTTATTGAACTAAACATACAGTAGTAAAAGCATGGTGGACAGACTTACTGTGGCAATATAGCTGAATTATCCTGGCTCCCTCTATTACTCTCAGTATTTTTCTGTGGTTTTGCCAACTCTTTTAAGGATTTCATGTATCCTTGGATAGAAATCCTTGTAAAACACAGAAAGAAAAAAAAAATTAGGATCAGGCAACACTTCAATAGCAGTACATAATCCATAGCTGGTCTTGCCTTGATTTTCTGAACTGATCATCTCTCACTAATTTCTCTGTAACGTTTCTGACTTTCTCCAGAAAGTCTAAAAAGACTAGAGACCCAGAGTTGTAAATTTGTTCTTTTAAGTCATCGTATGATAGTTCAGCACCTTGCACACCTTCAAAACAAAGACAGAACGAGTAATAATTACCACAAAAGACAAAGCCAATTCCTCCAGAACTACTGCCAGAAAGACATGAACAAATTACTATACCACAGCAGCAGAGAAAGGCAGTTAAACTTAAGATGGACAAAATCTTATTCATAATTCTGTTTTATCCTGAAAGAGAGGAAAACAGAGGTCTAAACACTACACCACCATTCAGATTTCAGAAAACCAAAATCAATGGATCTGTACTTTGTACTGAACATTACTGACAATTGAAGCAATAAACACTTACTTTTTTATTCTGTGTGCATATGAAATAGCCCTCACTGTCTTACTCTTGCTTATATGGGTCATAACATGGAGTAAATGTGTGTACATTTCAACAGAAGGGCAGATGAGTAACATGGCGAGACTAAACAAACATCTATTTGTTAATATTTGAATGTTTTGTCCATTTGTGCTTACCAATGGGGTCAATTCAAATAAAACTTTCCGCAGGCAAAATTGGACAAATAGGGCAGATGTAGCAGAGAGAGGAGCTTCTCCTTAGTATTATTTAAATTTTAACATATTTAGATGAGATCAGCATGAACCAGGGTTGAAAATTAATAAGGCTGGTGGCAAAAAATGCCAATAAAATGAACAAAAATTGCCCATAAATTCAAGACAAAGGGGTAAAAATGCCCCTACATTATTAAACAATGTATTACGGCTGTTGCGATTAAAATGCAATGTGAAAATGAATTAAAATGTCCACTTGCGTAATTACATTTAGACTTAAACATACTGCATCAGATTGCTTTTACGCGATTTAGGAATGTATTGGCCAATCAGAGGCGCTTATTAGTTAGCTCTGAAAAGCACCAATCAAAGGCGCTTTGATGTAAATAAAACATGAACTTCATAGCTTCAGTGATTTTATTTCTGCATAACTTGTGCTAGACTTGGCTAACGTCATGGACCAACATGATTGTCAGTGAAGCCAGAATGTGACCTGCCCAAAACGAAACAAAAACATCTTGTATTCTATATTGATATAGTAATCATTATTACAATATCAAGAGCAACAGTGATGATTTTTGTCATAATATTGTAGTCCTGAGCTCTTGTTTTTTTTTTACAAATATAAGTAAAATATACTGCCATATAATATGACTGCCAAATATAAGTATTTGACATTAAAGACAACATATGTTTTTTATAATAATAAGATGATTATAAAAACGTCCCACAAATGTAAAAACTAAAAAAAAGCCCCTTAATGGAGAAGTTCATTTGCACGATGATGTCGCACAATGTATTATATTACTAAAGACAATAAAATGAAACTTTTTAAAAAGTAGTCATAAAAATGACCAAAATATAAAAATATGCTAAAATATATTTTTGAACCCCGTTATTTATATAAAAATAACGGGGTTCAAGCGCTTTAAGGCATTTAAGCACATATGAAAAAATACATTAGCAAACCTGTAACCATCTAAATCAAATACAGGTAATTTACCATACAAATATTAGTTTATGACTGTTAAAGCGACAGCTGTGGTCTGATTTCCTTAACACTTTGCATGCTTGTTTAGAATCACCGGTCACATGTGCTCACCAGTTTTCCTTTAGGCTTAATAAGATTTTGTGTACATTTGAACAGGTCCCTTGTTTGATTGATTACGTTATAGCCTCCCAAAGGGTAAATTCCAACATTTTCTTCATAATTATTAACCTAGCAAATCCAGAGAATTGTACTCTAGTGTTTTTTCCAAATTAACCTACTAGTTTGAACAAAACAATTTGATTGACAACACAGGTTTTAAAAGCAAAGTTGTCTGAAATGAAGAGTTGTATCACATGATACGAATATTGCATATGTGCGGAAAAAACCAAGCGGCAACCCGCTCTCGCTCTTGAAACAATACGGAAGTGATTGAAGCTGCAGTTCATCGGCTGGCCGCTTGAGGCTGGCTCCAAAAGGGAGCAAATCCCCATAGACTCTCGTGTTAAAATGTTCAACTTTATAACAGATAAAAACATGTTTACAGCCTGGTACAAAAAGTGGTTTTGGTTTTTACAGCTAGTTTTGCCCTTCATGACAATTCTGAGGGGGGTGAATTTTTTTCTAACTCACCCGTTTAAATTATATTAAGCATTAAAATTCTGCATGCACTGCCGTTCAAAAGTTTGGGGTCAGTAAATTTTTATTCTTTCTTTTTTTAATTTTTTTTTTATTAATGCTTTTATTCACCAAGGATATGTTAAATTAATAAAAAACAAAAAATTATAGCATAATTTACATTGTTGTATTTTGAATAAATGCTTTTTTAACTTGTTATTCTTCAAACAATCCTGAAAAAGAGAATCACAGGTTCCAAAAAAATATTTGGCAGCACAACACTGATAATTCTAATAATAAATCAGCATATTATAATGATTTCTGAAGGATCATGTGGCGCTTAAGACTGGAGTAATGGCTGATGAAAATTCAGCTTTGCATCAAAGGAATAAATTATATTTTGAAGTATATTGAAGTAAAAAACATTATTTTATATTGTAATAACATTTTGCAATATTACTGTTTTTTTTTCTGTATTTTTGATCAAATAAATGCTGCCTTGATGAGCATAAGAGACTTCTTTAAAAACCATTAAAAATTGTACTGATCCCAAACTTTTGAACGGCAGTGTAAGTAAGGGCGTGGCCACTTAAGTGACAGGTGTCAGGCAGTGGTCATATTACCTCAGCTTATTCCAGCAGTTGAACTTGTCATCTCAGCAGTGTTATTGCATTTGTTTTTTCTTAGGGTGTTACTTTATCAGGATTATTTTAATACATTTAAAAACCAGACATCTTAGCTCCACCCACGTCCCGCCTCTTTGTCTATTTTCTATTTTCCTGGAGTGACGTGCGGTGACACACTTCCAAAATGGCGACGACAGACCCCGCCCAACTTTTGCTTCAAAAACGCTCTTCAGAAACCTACGGGTGATGTCACTGACACTATGTCCATGTTTTTTACAGTCTATGGAAAAAATGCATAACGTACAATCCTTTACGCCCCTGAAAAATGCGATATCAAATTCAAATTATTTCAGCCCACCAAGTTTCGTTCCGATTGGCCTCCGTTAGCTTTGTATAACCGGTGCTCAAAATTCAGATTCAGGAGATATATTGAGAAACTAAATTTTATTGGTCTGTGTCAGTGCTCCTTTTCCTTACCTTTCGTTTGTTGGAGAAATGATCCAACTGAATGGCCCATCGTGAAATTCCATGACATCTATAACCATTTGTGTCCTTAAACGCTCATTTTTGGGGTCGACAGCTTATAAACACGTAGTTCTGTTTGTAGCTTGTAGCTTGTTTACTGTACACCTTGTCATACAACAGCTTTTAGACATTGTTCTGTTTTTGTTATAAGTCAGAAATGACAAGGCGGAAGCTTCCCGCAATACAAAGTCAATGGAGTGCGCTGGCCGTGGCCTAAATGCGCTCTTTCTCTATAGCACCACCAAGTGGCTGAGCTCCACGATTATTTTTTTGCGACCTCAGATTGAGCTCTTACATAAATGTTCCGAGTTTGGCGGAGATATCTCATTCCATTCTGGAGTCACAAGCGTTTTACTAAAAGTAACGTTAGCTCTGCCCCTTTTGAACATTTTGGCGTGCTTTTGTGACGAGGAGTCGAAATTAATATATTTTTTAAAAATTGATATTCACTCTGAAGAGAATCTTTCTGCACTGGATTGGTTCCGATCACGCGAAAAACGTAGGACTAGTTCACAAAAGTAGGTTAAAAAAAAAAAAGGCGAAACAACAACCTTCCAACAACCTAAGACATTTGGACTTCTACACGCTTGAACCCATAAAGATATTAAATCATAAATATCTGAACATAAAATTAGAAAGACATGTCAACATAGAATCTTATTTAACTGTTAAATAGAAAAAAAGAAAGTGATCATTAGACATTTTTGTTTGAACAATCAAATCTTAGAAATGCTCAAATATAAGCAAAAAACATTTTCAAATCAAGTTAAAGTCCTTTAAAAGACCAGATGAAAGCCTGCTGTGCTGTAATACAGCAAAGTTCAATTATGATTTCACATCCACTTAAAATATTTAGAACAAAAACAAATTTCAAGATTGCTCTTTGTTCAAATATTTTTGTATCTTTATTACATACAGAACATCATAAATAAAAAAAAGTGCGTAGAAAAATTTAACAGATTTAGAAATTCTTGTATACAACTATATACAAAGATTCACTCTGAGTGGGATCACGTTCAGTGATGGAATCAAGCCGCAGTCTTCATTTTTAATAATAAGCACACTTCAATTCTGTACAAAAGCATGAGGGAAGAGGGATCCGTGAATTCTCCGGAAAAAAAGAAACAAATGAAACAAACAACCCCTACAGTCACGTTGCATAAAATCAAAGCTAGCGCAGGATTATCCCAGCATTCGTTATACTACGATTTGTTCTGCAACTTACTAGCTGTCACTGATGTACTGAGGTAGTCAACCCAAACGGAGACGAGAGTCAGTCTAAACGTGCTGCGTGAGGAAGGGTATCAAAAGACGACACATGGCTATTAGCAGCGCGTCAGCTTTTTTAAACTGAACCCGCCATTCATGAGTATGGTTCTCTTAAATACCTGTGCGCTGATGATCAGAATGGGATTCTTCAAATGTTTAACACTGCACAAGTGATCCTAATATGTAGAATAGTACAACAGACCTCCAAAAGACTGGCCTCAAGATATAAAAGCACATAAAAACAGTGGGTTTCTAAAACCAAAAACTGAGCTTCGGTGAAGTCTCATGAAGTGTAGTACTCTGTACATGACTCAGAATGCTTTAAACAGTCTCTATATGCATTCAGAGTAAAGGTACACTAAATTAAATTAAATTAATGTGGCAGTCAAGGGTGTTTCAATTTGGTTTCAAAAAAAGTGTTGTATCTGACGCATTCATTTGCGCACATAAAAAAAAAAAAAAACGTCTATATTCTGGAAACGCACAAACTATGTTGTGTGGTAAGATCATTCATGGTTTGACTAAAAAGTACATCTGTTCTGGGGAATCTGTACAGTGTTTACATTACTGAAAAAAAGAGCAAAGATTATTAAGGTGCTGTTGAGGACAACCTATAACAGGAGCTCCTCTTGATTCAGTAGCAAAAATAATCACACCCTTTCAAACTTCAGGGTATCCTCCACTATGAAAACCTCTGTACATTAATCTAGACACTTCCAGAAGAGATCTACTGCATTACCAGCGGCAAGATTTAAAAAGGCATGCTGGGACAAAGTAGCATAAGGACAGGTGAAAGAGTTAAGTAAAGGGTATTTGTTTGAGGTCACGATTTTTAATTGTTGAATCAAAGTCATCCAGTGCAGGACGTTACTGGGTTGTTGAATGTCGGGGTAGGAAATTTAACTCGAGGTAACCAATCAAGACGTGCTGGTGGTGTAAAAAAAAAAAAAGCTACACACCCTGCGCTGTTTCCTTCAGAATACATTCATCTCCACACCGTTAAGCACCTGTAATGAGTGTCTTCCTTCAAAAATAGCCACCCATATCAAAATATCCCTCCTTTTCCCGCCTATGTGCCAGAGTAAACATGCCGATTTTAGTTCAGGAAGCGACGGCAGCGCCGGGCCCCGCAGTTACAGTGCAATTTGTTGTTTGCATCTTCAATGGGGAACTTGTAGTCATAGGTGAGCTCCTCTCCACGGTAAATCTTGCGCAGGGCGAATATAACGATGTGCTTCTGGCCCTCCACATTGATGACTCTTGAGTAACAGTTAGGGTCGCAGGAGTGATTTATAAATCGTGCCGCGTTTCCGTGCATGGTGGCGTCCACCACGTCAAAGTCGTCAATGCGAAACATGTAGCAGCCGATGCCCTTTGAGGAAAGAGACAACACAGGGTTAGGAATGAAACGTTACTGATGTGTTTTTAAGCAAAAACTGTGCATCACACTGGGAGAAAAATCACTTTTACCTTGCTGTCATAGTATTTCTCCCTTTTGTCTGTGAGAACTGCACGGATGACGTTGCCAGCGTACTCGATCACCATCTCTCCAGCCTCGATGTTCCTCTTGCAGAAAAGACCACGACCATGTATAGCGGATCTGTCATGGAGATCAGGGAAACATGATTGCGCCAATTAGGTTGTGTTTATTCAATTTTTTATTGGTATGGGATTGGTTGTTAGAGATTTTCCATAGCTAGTTTTTATGCTGCAACACACTGCATCTCTTGGGAAGGCATTACCTGTAAACTCCCACAGCCTCTTTCGAGGTTTTCTCCAAGTGCCTGAACCTCATAGCCATCGGCAACTCTGTACTTGTGGCTCGTCTAAAAGGAAGTCGAAATTAGAGGATGAGTCACAAAAAACAAAAATATTAACAACGCTAGGCATGCACTGATTTTAAAAAACCTAAACAATGAATTAAAGGAGTTCACTTCCAGAACAAAAATGTACAGATAATTTACTTGTCATCAAAGATGTTCGTGTCTTTCTTTCTTCAGTGATAAAGAAATTATGTTTTTTGAGGAAAACATTTCACGATTTCTCTCCATATAGTGGACTTCTATGGTTTGAACTTCCAAAATGTAGTTTAAATGCAGCTTCAAAGGGCTCTAAATGATCCCAGCCGAGGTAGAAATGTCTTATCTAGCCAAAAGATTGGTTATTTTCTAAAACAACTGACAAGTTAAATACCTTTTAACCGCAAATGCTTGTCTTGTCTAGCTCTGCGTCAACTCTGTGTATTCCTGTTCAGGACAGTTAGGGCAGGTCCAAAAACTCCAAAAACGTTTCTCCTCTAACTTTAAAATCACCCTACATCGCTGCAGATGTACAGACGTACAGACCCAGTGTTTACAACGTGAATGTGTAAAAAACATCAAACACCCCTAACAAACAAAGGTAAAATGGCGATGTAGGGCAATTTTGAAGTTGGAGAAGAAAATGTGATGGGAGTTTTGCAACATACCCTAAATGTCTTAAACCAGATTACACAAAGTAAAAAAGTACATAAATTGTCCTTTTTTTTTTTTTTTTTTTTTAGAAAATAACTGACAGTTTCGCTAGATAAAACCCTTCTTCCTCGGCTGGGATTGCAAAAACATTGCATTTGAATATTTGGGCTCATAAAAAAAAAAATTGAATTTATTTAAATGAGGTTTATTGAGAAAGATGTCATTTTTAATGATCAAGTTTTTGTCATGATTTCTGAACAAGCTTATGATTAGCCATTACACAACAACATTCTACAACAACGCTACGTTATATATCTCAAGGTTTTATTTTGGTTGAAAACGTGCCAAAAAAAAAAAAAAAGCATTCAAGATCAGCGCCATCCAGTGCATTTAGTTATAACTGCATTTACGTCCAGCAAAACAACACATAGTAAAATTCAAATAGCGTTTTTATTCGAATAATAAATACAGACCGAATATTCGAATGTTCAACTATTTCTGGACATCCCTATTTCAAAGCTGCATTTAAACTGCATTTTGGAAGTTCAAACTCTTGGGCACCATAGAAGTCCACTATATGGAGAGAAATCCTGTAATGTTTTCCTCAAAAAACTATTTCTTTACAACTGAAGACAGAAAGACATGAACATCTTTGATGACAAGGGGGTGAGCAAATGATCTATACATTTTAGATTTGGAAGTGAACAACTTTTTTAATTATTTAGAAAATGTTTTGTTTATTGTTTCAAAAAAATAAATGTAGGCAAATATATATAGTGTTATATATATAGTGTTATTATTATAAACTTTTATTTTTTTAATATACACTGCCATTCAAAAGTTTAGGAAGACAGACTTGTAATGCTTTTTAAAGAAGTCTCTTATGCTCAGCAAAGCTGCATTTATTTGATCAAAAATAAAGAAAAAACAGTAATATTGCAAAATGTTATTACAATATAAATTAACGGTTTCTATATTAATATACTTTAAATTATAATTTATATGCTGAATTTTCATTAGCCATTACTCCAGTCTTCAGTGTCCCATGATCCTTAAGAAATCATTTTAATATTCTGATTTATTATTAAAATGATCTATGTTGGCTGCCAAATATTATTTTGGAATCTGTGACACTTTTTTCAGGATTATATGATGAATAAAATGATAAAAAAAAAAGAACAGCATTTACTCATAATTTAAACCTTTTCTAACAATACAAGTCTTTACTTTCACTTTTTATCAATTTAACACATACTTGCTGAATAAAAGTATTTATTTAAAAAAAAGAAATAATGTACTGACAGCAAATTTTGAATGGTAGTGTATATTGTTAGTAGGCTTGGGCGGTAATACGGTAATATGGTATACCGCGGGATCTAAAAATAGCAACGGTATCAGTTTCAATACCGTTATACCGTCATAAAAAATGCCTAAAAAGGCGTATGCGTGGTTGTCATCACGTGACAGCGTGGAGGAGAAAGAGAGAGAGGGGGAAAGATGGCGAGTCGCGCACCAAGTGACCTGGTCTCGAAAAAGAACACAACTTCTGCAGTTTGGCAGTATGTCGGGTTTCGACCGAACCAGAAGGGAGAGGCGGTAAATACGGACGAGTAGGGCTGTGACGGTCGTCGGTTGCCACCGGCGGTAATGTACTTGACGTCACACAATCTATAACAAGCATAAAATACAGTGATTCTGCAGCATTCGTTCTGCCGTGGCAGCGTTTAGTGTCCTCCCCGTCGGCAGCAGGAAGAGATCTGCGTTCAAACGCGCAATAGTCTAAAGCTGGCAAAGCTCCAGGAAAAACTATTACTATCAGTGTGTCGGAGGGAAATAAGGAGATACTTAAATGAATTGTTCATAAACTATTGTAAACTAGTGAGCCAGTGTGGCAAAGATGAAGTTGAGGATCCTGACTCGCCATCTGCTCACTGGAGAGAAATGCGGCTCTACGGTTTTTATACAATATCAATAAAATAATAAAAAAAGGTTTTCGATTTAATTTTTTTAGTTTTTTTTTTTTTTTTTTTTTAGATATATTTATCCTGATTGGAAGATAAGTATTGATAAGTATTGTTTGTTGTCTTTATTCTTACGAAAGCACAAGATTTTTTTGATATTGTGAGTGCATGCAAATAAAATTAGACCCTTTACAGTTCCGGATGATATACTATATATGCTTACCTTTATGAGCAAAGATTATGGCATATGCCCATTTTCATTTTTTTGCAAGTGGTCGCGCTGGCGCCTCCATGTAATGCAAAGCACATTTAGCTTCCACTCTCCAACAAACGACTGTATTGTATAGCCTACACATAATAGCACGCATTTATGTAAGTTTAACATTTAAAATAACATTTTAATTTTCTTTAAGATTTTAGCTATTTTAGGCAAGTCGTAATGATTTGATCAAAAATAATCATCTCACCGCCTGTTGCTGGCCGCTGGTTCATTAATTTAAATAACAAATAACAAAAAAAAAAACAAAAACAAAAAATGTTCCAAACATATTTCTAAATTAACTATGAAGAACCGAAACGAAAAATAACCCTGTTCCTATTAAAAACAAAACTGAGCAATTGTAATTGATGCAACAGTGTAATGAGGAAGAGACACGGACTCCAGTCGTTCTCGGTCGGTAATTTTGATGAGCCGTCGAACAAGGGCTGGGTGAAGTTGTTACGAATTTATGACACAAATGTTTGTTTAATATTTACCATTCTTATTTTGGCTACTTTCTTATATAATTTATTTGATCATTATTTTACTGTTTTGTAGGCTGTTTGTTCACTGACTGCAATAATACACGCACCTTTGTTACTTTTTGAGCCTCATTTTGTATGTTTCAAAACTGTGTGTGTGTGTGTGTGTGTGTGTGTGTGTATGTGTGTATATATATATATATATATATATATATATATATATATATATATATATATATATATATATGTATATATATGTATATGTATATATATATATATATATATATATATATACAGGTCCTTCTCAAAAAATTAGCATATTGTGATAAAGTTCATTATTTTCTGTAATGTACTGATAAACATTAGACTTTCATATAGTTTAGATTCATTACACACAACTCGAAGTAGTTCAAGCCTTTTATTGTTTTAATATTGATGATTTTGGCATACAGCTCATGAAAACCCAAAATTCCTATCTCAAAAAATTAGCATATCACGAAAAGGTTTTTTAAACGAGCTATTAACCTAATCATCTGAATCAACTAATTAACTCTAAACACCTGCAAAAGATTCCTGAGGCTTTTAAAAACTCCCAGCCTGGTTCATTACGCAAAACCGCAATCATGGGTAAGACTGCCGACCTGACTGCTGTCCAGAAGGCCATCATTGACACCCTCAAGCAAGAGGTCTGTGGGAAGGAAAAAGTGTGGCAGAAAACGCTGCACAACGAGAAGAGGTGACCGGACCCTGAGGAAGATTGTGGAGAAGGACCGATTCCAGACCTTGGGGGACCTGCGGAAGCAGTGGACTGAGTCTGGAGTAGAAACATCCAGAGCCACCGTGTACAGGCGTGTGCAGAAAATGGGCTACAGGTGCCGCATTCCCCAGGTCAAGCCACTTTTGAACCAGAAACAGCGGCAGAAGCGCCTGACCTGGGCTACAGAGAAGCAGCACTGGACTGTTGCTCAGTGGTCCAAAGTACTTTTTTCAGATGAAAGCAAATTTTGCATGTCATTCGGAAATCAAGGTACCAGAGTCTGGAGGAAGACTGGGGAGAGGGAAATGCCAAAATGCCTGAAGTCCAGTGTCAAGTACCCACAGTCAGTGATGGTCTGGGGTGCCATGTCAGCTGCTGGTGTTGGTCCACTGTGTTTTATCAAGGGCAGGGTCAATGCAGCTAGCTATCAGGAGATTTTGGAGCACTTCATGCTTCCATCTGCTGAAAAGCTTTATGGAGATGAAGATTTCATTTTTCAGCACGACCTGGCACCTGCTCACAGTGCCAAAACCACTGGTAAATGGTGTACTGACCATGGTATTACTGTGCTCAATTGGCCTGCCAACTCTCCTGACCTGAACCCCATAGAGAATCTGTGGGATATTGTGAAGAGAAAGTTGAGAGACGCAAGACCCAACACTCTGGATGAGCTTAAGGCCGCTATTGAAGCATCCTGGGCCTCCATAACACCTCAGCAGTGCCACAGGCTGATTGCCTCCATGCCACGCCGCATTGAAGCAGTCATTTCTGCAAAAGGATTCCCGACCAAGTATTGAGTGCATAACTGAACATAATTATTTGAAGGTTGACTTTTTTTGTATTAAAAACACTTTTCTTTTATTGGTCGGATGAAATATGCTAATTTTTTGAGATAGGAATTTTGGGTTTTCATGAGCTGTATGCCAAAATCATCAATATTAAAACAATAAAAGGCTTGAACTACTTCGAGTTGTGTGTAATGAATCTAAAATATGAGAAAGTCTAATGTTTATCAGTACATTACAGAAAATAATGAACTTTATCACAATATGCTAATTTTTTGAGAAGGACCTGTATATATAAACAAACAACACCGCACTACCGAGGGTAGTTGGTCCATAACCACAGCGGTGGTAAAATCTGCCACCGTCACAACCCTACGCGTCTCTGCGCGAAAACTGGATGTTTATGTTAATTTAATTCTGTTTGACTGTTGTATTTGCACTTTTCTATAAACTGCTATTTGTTGCTAATAAAAGTTAATATTGTTGTGCATGTTCTTTTGTTATTGTTTCAGTATTACGGTTTAGGCACAAGCCAACAGTTTGGTGACGCTGTCTGAGCCTTACGTCATAATTTTTTTTATTATTCACGGTAATACCGTATACCGAGGTAAAATATGGAGGAGGTTTGACGGTATCAAAATTTGGATACCGCCCAAGCCTAATTGTTAGAATAGATTTCTATTTTAAATAAATGCTGTTTGTTTTCATTTTATTCATCAAAGAATCCTATTACAGGTTCCAAAAAATTATTAAGCAGCACAACTGTTTCCAACATTGATAAATCAGCACATTAGTATTTCTGAAGAATCATGTGACACTAAATACTGGAGTAATGATGCTGAAAATTTAGCTTTGATCACAGGAATAATTTAATTTTTTATGTATATTAACAATTTCATAATATTACATTTCTTTGTGCATTTTATTTAAATAAACGCAGCCTTGATGAGCATAAGAAACATCTTTTAAAAAAACTTCTATAAAAATCTATATTACTGAGTGCCTAACCTGCTGGATTTGAGCATAACGTCATCCTCTTCATCATCACATGGCCTAGACTCAGGAAGCTGACGATGTTGCGATGCCAGGAAATTGAACATATCAAAGGTAGATTTTCTGGAGGGAAAAAAGACAGCCAATTTTTGATTTCCAAATTTGGAAAGAATCAAATAAAGTAACTCAAAGTCATATGTGACGAAAGCATACATGAGTTTACAGACACTTACCGCACATAGACCTCTGCGCGTGCACAGCCACTGGGGTTTATTGGCAGCTCTTCTTCTGGTACTTCATGCTGGTGGAAACGGAAGCGGTGTTTCTCGCAAAGAGAAGCACCCTGCAGCTGCTCCAGCAGAAAGAGCACAGCATCGTGGAGGACACCCAGCACCCTAGCACCGCTTACCCTGTTGAAGGGGAACTGCTCTAGCCGACAGCCTACCCGTGCCTCCTGGACACCATCCATTACTGCCTTCCACGCCACTGAAGAAACACAGCAGAAGAAACATAACAATCTGCCAAAGAACAAACTTGTATCCTTATAGGTTAATCAATACTGACCATCCATGCTGTCGGCTTCTACGCTAAAGCCATCCTCACTGGTAATCTGGAAGCGCAGGTGGGGCAGATACTGACTGGCACACTTATCCTGCTTGCCTGGTGATGGACAGTCCTCATCTGAACTCCACCCTGGAATCACACACGAAGTGAACTTTTAAAAACACCGTTACAGATCAAATTCATTGAATTAGCTTTAGCAACTACAGCTAATGTTCCTAAGGTAACAATATCTCATTCACCTGCATAAGGGGCCCAGTCAGAGGATTCACCATGTTTGGAGCTCATACATGGAGATGTAGCAGTGTCCTGTTTGTCATTTCCCTGTGCTGCAGTGGGCTCCACAGTGGGAGTAATTCTAAAATAAATAATATACATAAAATATATTAAATTTTTGATTATCTTGGGTAAAACATGACTTGATGTGATTTTAATTTATCAACACTGACCTCTCTTTTTCAGCAACCTTGTATTCATCGTTCTTTGGCTGGTCAAGAGATCCAACATCAGAGTCGTCAAAGTCGAGCACATCCTTTACACTTGGGGCCTTTATCCTTACTCGATTTGATCTAATCATTAACAAAACAACAATTGCTATTACAAGATAATATTAGAAAAAAATTAATAACATTCACTTTGGATGTTCAAAATGACAATTTTAGTTGTTTTAATGACTAGTCGTTCTTAACTAGGTTTTGGTTTAAAAGGCAGGTCCACCAAGAAGCTTGTATTTTTGCGAGTTACATTCAGAAGTGCAAGATATAAACTTACAATTTAGATTTTTTTTATCAGAACTGCCTGATATAAACTTAATTGCGAAAAGTAAAGTCAGAATTGTGAGAAAAACTGAAGAAAAAAGAAAAAAAAAAGTTGCTTTAATGACTAGTCGGTCTTAACTAGGCTTTGGTTTAAAGGGCAGGTCCACCAAGAAACTTGCTTTTTTTGTTAATGAAAAGTTGCATTTAAGCATTCATAAGTTTGGGTTGCAGACCTGATGATATTTAGTCTAAATAATATGCAAAAAAAAGCAGCCTCCAGTGGAAGTGGAAGCCCATTTCCACCACTAAAAAAAAAAAAAAAAAAAAAAAAAAAATTATAAAAGGTTATTGAGACTTTTTAATCTCACAATTCAGACATTTCTTTTCTCTGAATTTTGTGATATAAACTGTTAATTCTGGCTTTTTGTCTTAAAATTGTGAGAAACCCATTATAAAGTCAAAATTGCTTGATATAAACCATAAACTCGAGTTGTAGTCAGAAATGTGAGATACAAACTCATAATTCTGACTTTTTTCTCTGAATTTTGTGATATAAATTAAATTGTGAGAAATAAAGTTAGAATTGTGAGATAAAAACTTATTTTCTCTTATGTTCTCAAAATTATGAGTATCTGACAAATCTAACTCACAATTGTTAGTTATAAAGTCAGAATTGTAAGACACTTTTGTGTCATTGTGACTTTTTTTCAGAATTGTGAGAAATAAACTTGCAAGTTATAAAGTCCAATTTTAAAGGGAAAAAAAGACTGATATGTTCTCAGAAATGCAAGTTTATATCTCACAATTATGACTTAACTCGCAATTGCTATTTTCAAAGTTATAATTGCAAGACAAACTCACAATTCAGGGATATAAACTCGCCAATTATGAGAAAAAAAGTAGTTAAACTTCTCACATCTGCGAGTTTACATCTCACAATTTTGACACTTTTTCAGAATTATGAACAGAAATAAACTTGCAATTGCAAGTTATAAAGTCCAATTTTGAGGGGGAAAAAGACAGATATGTTCTTAAAATGCAAGTTTATATCTCACAATTCTGACTTAACACGCAATTGCTAGTTATAAAGACAAACTTCTGGGATATAAATCACAATTACGAGAAAAAAAAACTTCTCACAATTGCGACTTTACATCTTGCAATTTTGATTTTTTTTCCCTTGCAATTAAAAAATTAATATTAAAAATTAAAAAAACTGAAAAAAATTAAAAACTGCTATGTTCCAAGAATTGTTCTAAGAATTATCTCACAAACGAGTTTGTATTATGCAATTCTGAGAAAAAAAGGCAAAACTGCAACATGTAAACTCAGAATTGTGAGATAAAAAGGTGCAATTACCTTTAATTTAATTTTAATAAGTGGCGGTTAACTTTTATTGCACAAAACAATATCATGACTGTGTAACAATATCTGATAGGCTGTTAACAATTAATAACTAGACCACCCTGACTAAATTTAACTGAATATTTGTCTGTACCTGCTATGGTCATCCTGGGAACAAGGATCCATCTGGTTTATGAAGTCCGTCCTGCATCTTTTCACACCAATTCCATCAGTTACTGAAGACGCTCTCTTGATCTTCACTTGAGGTTTGGAGTGGGACAAGATGTTGGGTTGAGTCCGAATACGAAACCCAGGGAATGAATCCTTTGATTCGGGAGAGAGGCGTTTTTCGACGTGGAGCTGAGAAGGGCTAATGCCAGTGGGACTTGCTATTTCACGGTGACTTGCCATAGCTTTGTCGATTATCGTCTGGGCCACCTCCTGCCCACCTTCAGAAACCGAACCAGCTTTTTCTATTGACGGACTGATGCTGTGCAACTGGCTTCCAGGATAACTCTGAGGAATCCTCCTGATTAGCACTTGAGTTGGTGGTGTTGCTCCGTTGTTGCTGCTGTATGATATGATACGTGCTGGCGTGGTTTTGCTAAGACTAGCCTGAACCTGGGGCACTGGTATCACCGTAACCTTAGGGACGGGTCGCTGGAGAACATTACTGCTGTGGATTATCTTCGCAATCTGGCTGATTTGGGTGTACGAGGGGGAATTAGAGCTAGGTAATTGGTAGGTATTAGTCAGGGGGTTTTTCACTAGAATCTGTCCCGAACGGTTGACCAAAAGAACCTGAGGTGTAGGGGGTGCACCAGGTAAACACTGGGGCAGAGAATGTTCAGTCACTTGTTTTGGGGTGGCAATGCGTATGGCGATCGTACGACCCTTAGTGGCTTCCTTCGGCAGAGCGCCAAAACCATTTATTAGAACTGTGGCGGGAGCAAGCGGAGTTCCTTGCGGTGCAACAGAAAAGGTAGGAGAGGATGAGACAACATTGACAGGCATGGATATTGGCAGAGAGTTGGCAACAGTCACTGGCATCTGGAGGGTTCTAGGTTGGGTGCCAGGTCGTATGGTCACGAAACGTCTTTTTGCTGGCATAGCTGGTGCAACAACGTGAATTGTTCTAGTACTACTAATTGGCACAGATGTTGCCGGTATCTCAACAGGAGATAAACCCCTCTTTAAAACATGTTCATCCTTGTTGATTGGTGAGGAATCAGTTGCCGCCTCAGGACCAGCAGTATTTTCTGTCAAGTCCAAAACCCTGCCATCAACAGCAGATATGAAATTCCCACTGGTGTCATCCAAGAACACTTCTTGCAAGCGTTCTGTTGATTCACTTTCAAGCAAGACTTCTTCTTGGGTCGTAAGAAGATCACTGCCTTTGTAAATGACGGGAGTTGTTGCTTTTAGTTCTTCTTGTCCGTTGGATATGTCAGAGTCAACAATCATGTTTCCGCCATCTTGTAAAGTTATTTCCTGAATTCCCTGTTCTTCACAGACCTGGTCCACGATTTGAGTCTCCAGCTGAGAATTCTGATCAACAGAATCTGTTGCATGTGGATTTTCTATAGGTGTTGTTGGGCAAACTAGCTGCCCGTCGCCAAGGGTTCTGCCCTTGTTTGGACCAGTGTGTTTTAATGGCTCAGTATCCTGACTACAAAAACTACTTTCTACTTCCTGAGTATCATCGTCGGCATTGGCTTCACCTGTATCACTCTCTGAGTCATTGTCAGCTCCATCCAGCTGAGAGATGGACCCTGAGTTAGGAAGGACAGAGAGACCTGCCTCTGCAGATTCTTTGGCAGGTTCACGGACCACAACTGTGCGAGAGAAATTCAGATAATGGTCAGGGACATCATTATCTGTTTCTATTTGCATCTCTGAAGTCACAGGAGATGCCAAGTCCTTCCCGCCAGTGGAGAATTTGCAGGCTCCTTCATCTGCATCTCCCTCATCACCTTGAGGATCGCAGTCCAGAGCCACATTTTCATTGAGCAAAGCCTCATCAAATTCAAGTTTTGCATTTAATAGCGAGGCCACTGCCACATCTGTGTCTGGATCAAAGTGCGCAGAAAGCAGTTCTTGATTCGACTTGTCGTGTCTTGGTGCACCTGTAGCCTCCTCCGGCTCTGACAAGGAAAAGAAGTCTTGAACCACCTCGTCGGTTTTAAGCTGCGTGGTCTTGAAACCACACTGATGTTTTGAGGAGTGGCGGACAGAGGTGGTAGTGGGACTTCGAAGAGCTGCTTGTGGCGGAGAGGGTCCTGAGGTGATGCTAGAGGGAGATGAAGAGGAAGGTCTCCCTCTTCGACGAGGTGGGATGGAGCTCATGAGGTTCTCAGTTGCACCAAGTGGTGAGACAGGGGGGCTGAATGAAAGCGATCTTGGGTGAATCGCGCCCCCTGATCGCAAAGACATCGGGCCTGAATGTACCGCAGGAGGAGGAGAGGCATTTCGGCTACGTCTCCTTGTCACACGTCGTGTCTCATCAAGGTCACTAATGGTCAAAATGTGATGGGATGTGGAAACAGCATTTCCTGAGAGAGCATGTGAAAATAAATATGTATTATTTTATTATGAATAATCAAGGCTTAAGAGGATAGTTGACCCAAAAGTGAAAAATCTGTCTGTATTATTTAACCTCATGTCATCTTTTGGTGGACTTTGGTTAATCTTTAAAACGCACAAAAAACCCTCGGGTGGGGTCGCCAGGATGATTTAAGGAGGATGTATATTTGTATGTAACAAAGTTCAAGACTTGGGGATAAGGATGCGGGAAGCTGCAAACGTAATTTTAATAACAATATAAACATTAACAAAATGAAAGTAAGCGGCAGCCGCCTCACTCCAGACTCCAGTGCGTATCGGTGTTTGCATTTATCAGTTGGAATCCACTCACCGCTCAAAACGCAAGACTTTTTGTTCAGTCCTGAGTTCTGCAAGCTATTTAATCCTCTCATTATGACAAAGCCTGTAGACGTGCCTGTAGAATGCACATTCAGTACCACCGAGAGTTGAGCGATCGTTAAAACGAAACCGAAAGTAAAACGCACACACACATTCAAATGCAATTTTAATAGCCTACCCCGCGTTAAAAGAGCGACTCCCCAGGCTATATAACATATCAAGGCTTTATAACAGGTGTCTAGCTCTGTATCATTAAAATTTCATATAAAATTAAAATTAAAAATACTGAAGTGTTCCTTTTAACGTAATTCGATTCATTTCTTTGGTAAATATACAGAACTTCAAATTACCTGGGGATGGTAATGGTCTGGACATTCCTCCTGTTGGTCTCCTGCTGTGTGGATAGCCAGGAGTCTTACCTCCGGCCCCTGAGTCTTGTTTGGTCTTGGAGGGGGTGCTGGGCGGCAGCCCAGGTGAAAAGGACTCGCTATCTGTGCCATCCTCTTCTGGAAGACAGAAATATGACTTTTGAAAAATAAACACTATATGCAAAGATTCCACATCACATTGGCAGAAAACCATATAGGCTCTATCTTAAATAATAAAAAAAATGCATTAATATAGACAGACAGAATTTAGATGTATATTCATATACACACCATTGTGAGCTTTTGGACTGTGTACAATTGTGTGATTTTCTCCCTGATCCATCATGGAGCTAGGAGTTTTGCACCGTGTTGATGGTCGCACCTCTGTCACCTTACAAGTATACTGGCATCGCCTGCGAGGGTCAACGGTGCTCCAGTACCACCTAGAACATCTGAAACCACATCAAATTATGTGAACAACTATGGCATAACTCATAATTAAATTGGAAGCGTCATTTGAAACCGATATTAGTGCATTGTTAACAGTTCTCTTTTTAGAGAAACAAGATGCCTTTTCCTGGATAATAATCATCAACTGAAAGCTTTATATTACTCACTGGTAACCAATTGGATATAATTTTCCAGAACTTGCAGACAGCTCCGTCAGGACACCAAGTTTTTGTACATGGAGAGACCCTGCACGGATACATAAAACATGTTAAACTCCCTCTTCATTTTAAAGAGGTTGTTCACTTTCAGAATAAAAATTTCCTGATAATTTACTCACCACCAGGTCATCCAAGACATGTCTTTCTGTTTTCATTAGCGAACGTGCAAAGAAAGTCAAACACCCTTTACAAAAAAAGGTAAAACAATGCTGTCGGATGATTTTGAAGTTGGAGGTGAACATGAGTCTTTCGCCCTACACTACCTTTTTGAACTGAAGTACACAGATGAAGAACTAACCCTGTGACGACGCGCACACGCATCGCAGACTTTGTGGTTAAAAAGTATAAGTTATTTATTTTTTTAGAAAATGACTAGATAAGACCCTTATTCCATTGGCTGGTATCGTGTTTAGCCCTTTAAAGCCGCACTAAAACTGCAATATGGACCTTCATCCCATTGGCCACCTTTGAGAACTATATGAATGCTTTCCTCAAAAAACTATTTCTTTGCAACTGAAGACAGAAAGACATGAACATCTTGGATAACATGGGGGTGAGTATATTATCAGGAAATTTTTATTCTGGAAGTGAACTTCTCCTTTAATGTATCACCAGAGGAAAAAAAACATCCCTTGTTTACTCACCAATCATCACATTAACAGACTCTGGCTCCAAGCCTGTTAGAAACTTCCTACGCAGACTGATTCCATCAAAATCGACGTAGACCCTTCTGAGAACTTCAAACCCATTGCCTTGTTCAATCTACAAAAAAAAGCTTGTTTACATTCTTCACACTTCAATTATACAGTAATCATAAAACATATCAGTTTTCCATTCAAAGATGCTTACCTTATTGTTTATGAGGTCACGGTGCTTGTAACAGTAGACTTTCTTATCACACTGGAAGACACAGTTGCTGGCACGAGCACACATGAAGTGGTAGTTACTCTGACATGAGGTAAGACAGCAGCCCACAGTCGCCCCTGTCTGGCCACAACGCTCACAGCGCTGGCAAAAAAAGATGATTAATAGATTTAGTTCACTAAAGAAGATAATATTCTATTTAAAAAGATTAAAAATAGTACAAAGACTGCACCCATAAAGAACTATATGTAGCTGATGTAATGCAATGTAAAACTGAGAATATTAAACAAACTAAAAATGTTTGTTTTTCTAGGTTATTATGGCTACATTTTTGTTCAGTTTTAAACTAAAATGACAATACTCTGTATCAATTTATACCAACCATGAAGCGGCCCCTGGCCACAGCACTGTGGACGTGCAGCAAAGCTCCTTTGTCATCCTGCACCTCCGCTGACCACATGCAGCAGTTTACATGAGCCCATTCATTCTGTCCAATATACAGCAGCCTACCAGCATCCTACACATACAAAGACAACAACTTAAATGGGCCGAACATTAGACTCATCTCTGAATATAGAACTGGTCACCTACATTCGGTTTGGCATCTCCATGATGCTGGCAGAGGGAGCACTGTCTTTCATCTGTGAAATGCTGAGAGTTCACATTCTGCAGATCTGTGGTTTAAGGGAAAAAATTAACAAAAGATACAAAAAAAAAAAGGACAGCATGAGCCATAGAGATAAAAACAATGTGTTTACCTTGAGGGTTTTCTTTGAGCCATTGTGCATAACTGTGTTCGTTGCCGGGGGGAATTACAGCCTCAGGAAGCATGCCACTATGAAACAAAAAGAAAAAACTGAATGCATGTAGCATATTCGCAAAGTAAATTTGTTCAGCTGTCTCAAACTCTGATTGCTGTAAAACATTTGTTGATTTTAACAATTGGAAGAATGACAATTCATTTTCAGTCTACAGGTTGTTTTTAATCCTAGAGTACTTTATCGCTTTAAAAATGGAGAGAAAAAAAAAGGTTCATACCTAGGAAATTCTTGCATATGAGAGTTCCACGTTTTGGGGTCTTGACTGTTAAACCAGTTAAATACTTGTTCTACTAGCTGCAAAGACAACACAAAGACATTAAAATATGCAGTATAAAATGAACTACAGCCTGCGAACATCACTCATACAATATGCATTGCATTAAAACCCACAAAAACAGCTGAATTGAACACCAGCAGCTATTGTAGGCCCACAGGAAACACATTACCTTTATATAATACAATTTGGCATGGCCAGTGGGCTTTTGCTCCTCTAGAAGATATTTTTCTTTTCTTAGCCTTTCCACCATCACTGCCACCACATCCTCATGAAATGCTTTCTGAAAGAACAGAGTAAACTGTATTTAGTCACTGTATTATGCACATTTAACTGATGCCAAATTTTTCAACTGTAAATAATTTTATTAAATCACTGAATAATTCAATAGTTCCCCTGCAAATGTATATGGAAGATTTAGATTATTAAAGGGATAGTTCACCCAAAATTAAAATTCTGTCATTAATTATTCACCCTCATGTCATTCCAAACTTGAGACCTTCGTTCATCTTCAGAACACAAATCAATATATTTTTGATCAGATCCAAGAGCTTTCTGACCCATGTTATTTTTGTTTTCTTTGTGCACAAAAAATATTTTCATAGCATCATACATCCACTGATGTCATATGGACTATTTTAACGATGTCTTCACTACCTTTCTGGGCCTTGAACATGTCAGTTGCAATGCTGGCTACGCAGGGTCAGAAGGCTCTCAGATTTCATCAAAAATATCTTAATTTGTGTCCTGAAGATAAATGAAGGTCTAACAGGTTTGGAACGACATGAGGGTGAGTAATTAATGACTGAAATTTCATTTTTGGGTAAACTAAACCTTTAAGGATATAGTAATGTTTGTTTTCAAAGAATCCTTCTATGTTGTTAACTTAATTAAATCAAGTCATAACTAGTTTCACATTAATAAGAGGATCTCACCAGTGAAGTGTAAAGGCCATTCTCCAGCTTCTGCTCTACAGGATGTAGACAACAGCCTGACTGTTCCTTTACAACCTCAAAACCTGGACTGGCCTCACACTGTGGAGGCACACAACATAAATTTGATTAAACAACATGCTACAGGAGTGTGGAGAGACAAATCATTTGAACTAAAACTTCAGTAAACCGACTGCTGAAAACTTTACCTGTGCACACATAAGGAGGTGGCAGATAGTCGGAGAGCTCTTCAATCCATTCATGATCTTCTCCAGACCATTCCTCAAGACTTCCTGAACAACGTCCTGCCAACCGCTCCGGAATCTCTTACTGCAGGGAGCACAGGAGAACACCAGACTCTTCCCCCGTAGACGACACAAGATCTCATACAGATCATCTGGAAAAGTAAAAGGTAGGAAGGATATACAAGACAGTACTGTGTGTGAAATCAGTGAGGCACTGAAAATGGACACATCCTACCTGTGAGCCCCTCACATTTGGGATGGACCCAATGAGCACATCGGGCACACTGCATCATGCTGCTGTCAAACTCATGTTCCTTGTAGCACGTCAGACACACAGTGCAGAAGTTCCCTGAGAAAACACACACAACAAATATATGACATCTGAAAAGTAAAGAGGCCTAAAAGAGTTTCTAGACATATACTAAAAAATGGTTTGAAGTCACACTTTTCCTGTAGTCAGTAGGAAATATCAGTTTACATTTCCAAACATTCATTTTGCCATTAATTGTAATAATCCTGTATGATTTTTGTTTGCACGAACAGCCAGTGCTCCACACGCGATCTGATCTCATCATCAGCCATCCTGGAGACATTGCCACAGTTGTTTTGGATTTAGTTTTAAGAAACCTACCTGCAAAGCTATAGAACTGTTAAAAGTTTTAGACTCTTCTGTAAAAATGCTGTAAAATGAAGATCCTGTCAAAAATAATGTCATAAATAGATTTTTTTTAAATCAATTAACTTCTATTAACTATTATCTATTGACAATCCTTTGCGTTTTAAGCAGCTTTTGCCCTTGGTGCACTTGCGCATAGTTTTTTATGTAGCTTTGCAGGTAAGTTTTTCTTGAAGCATCTTGAAGACATTGCCACAGTTCTTCAGGATTTAGTCTGTCTCAGTTTGTTCTGTTTCTTCATGTCATTGCAGGCAGATGAGATCAAATCTGTGTGGTGCTCTGGCTGTAACAAAAATCTGGATTCTTACAATTAATGGCAAAATGAATGTTTGGAAATGTAAACTGACATTTCCTCCTGACACACTACAGCAAAAGAGAGAAGTAACCAACTTAAAACCAATACTAGTGGCCTAAGATTTATTTTAACAGTACTTCAGTTGTATGTGTATATAGCAGTCAACATCTGAAGTGGATCAAAACCTTTCAAAGTTGTTGAAATCAACTAAAACAATACCTGTTCTTGTCTTAGGACAATTTGGTTGATCCACTTCAAATGTTGACTACTGTATATCTGACAAGACGTTTGCATTGTCAAACCTTTGCTATGAAGTTTGGTACAGTCAGGGCAGAGGTCCAGCTCATGGTTCCAGGACGTGTCTGAGGACTTCCCTGGAGTCACACCACAGCTCTTACACCTAATACACAGCATACAAATCTACAAAAAACAAAGTTAATTTTATTGATGGACTAATAACACTCTTAAAAAACATGTACTGTATTTATTAAACTCACTGTGCAAATAAACAATTGTGTGAAACTAAGCAAAAAAAAATTTCAGGACATGTGGCACCCTGTAGCAGGTAGATAACTCACCCATGAGGTGTTCATTTTGACAGGTTTGGGATATGTGGGTCCTAAACAGGATGGATGGTAGCAGTACATGCATTTCTTGCACTGCAAAACTGGCTGAATGAGGAAGAGCAAGACATCACTGCTGTCAAACATAGTTGCATGGCTCTTTCAATGTACATTTACAATACATTTCTCTTCTGCAAAGTAAAAACGGTAGGTCTGCTCTCATAACTCTATATTAGTACTAAATTTAAAAGCAAAATGCACCTTTGCTTGCTTGCTCTTGCGGCCACAAACGTGGCAGAACTTGCAGCGTCTGCAGCACCAGTTCTCTTTGTTCTCCTCCTTTGGACGGTCATCTGGCGGCAGGCAGAAATTGTGAAAAGGCTCACAGCACATCTGACAGTAGATCATCTGGAAAAGAAAACAAGCAATCTTATTAACATCTTTATTCTCTAGCAAATAATGAAAACTGACATGCTGTTATGACAGTAGTAGTGTGGGTGATGATTCAGTGGTATTAAGTGATGTAATGAGAGCTGGATCTTACATCATGCTGGCCTTTGCTGGCACAGAGCAGACACACCAACTGGGGCATGATGGGAACCGAAGTGAGAATACTCAATCCTCCCATCAACCACACATTCTGGATGTGACAGTCTTCCTGTATAAGTAACAAAAATGTCAAAAAAAAGAGTCACTTTTTAGAATTATAAATATATTTTGTATCACTGCAAAACCATTATACACTGCCGTTTAAAAGTTCGGGATCAGTACGATTTTTAATGTTTCTTAAAGAAGACTTTTTGCTCATCAAGGCTGCATTTATTTGATTAAATATACAAAAAAAAAAACAGTATTGTGAAATATTATTGCAACGTAAAATAGTGGTTTTCTATTTTAAAATACTTTAAAATAGAATTTATTCCTGTGACGCAAAGCTGAATTTTCAGCACCATTACTCCAGTCTTCAGTGCCGCATGATCCTTCAGAAATCATTCTAAAATGCTAATTTATTATCAAGGTTGGAAAAAGATGTGCTGCTGGAACATGTGATACTTTTTCAGGATTGTATGATGAATAAAACAATAAAAAGAGAGTATTTATTTAAAATAGAAATCTTATCGAACAATACACACTACTGTTCAAAGTTTGAGGTCAGTCATTTTACAATTTCTCTGAAAGAAATTAATCCTTTTACTCAGCAAGGATGTGTTAAATTGATAAAAAGTGGCAGTTAAGACATACATTGCTAGAAAAGATTTCCATTTTGAATAAATGCTGTTCTTTTCAACTATTTATTCATCAAAAAATCCTGAAAAAAAATAAAATAATCACAGGTTCCAAAAAAAATAAGCAACACAACTGTTTCCAACATTGTTAATAAATCAGCATATTAGAATGATTTCTGAAGGACCGTGTGACACTGAAGACTGGAGTAATGGCTGATGAAAATTCAGCGCAGCATCACAGAAAAATTATACTTTAAAGTATACTAAAATAGCAAACCATTATTAGAAATGGTAATAATATTTCACAATATTACTGTTTTTTTCTGTATTTTTGATCAAATAAATGCAGCCTTGAGAAGCACAAGAGACTTCTTTAAAAAAACAAACATCACAAATCTTATTGATCCCAAACTTTTGAAAGGCAGTGTGCACATTAATTCTAATTTTATTTTATGTGTTCTGAATGAATAATCCATATTCAACCAAAACAACCTAAAAAACTGAGCTTCTGGTTCTACAGAAAGCTCACTGACATCTCAGCTCTGACCTTGAAGTCCACACGAATCTTGTTCATCGTCCCCTGTGACAGCTTGCCCCTCTGGGTGCAGCCATTGATCAGTGGAGTCAGTACACTGGATGCCATGTGCTCCGCCGAACTCTGAGAATGAGTAAGAGAGGAGCTGTGAGTAAAAGCTTGCTCCTCTTTCACCACTTCACACATCGCTTTCTGTGAGTTTGTGGTGTCACATTCAGTAAGCGGGACTGCTAAACCCAAAATGGCCGCTTGGACAACACTGGCTGGAAGCCTCTCCAGCCGCAACTGCAGCCTGCACCCAGGCTTGAGGGAGGAACTTCCTGTGGGGGTGAAGGGATGGTGGGGTGGTGCTGGAGGATCCGATGATGATGGTTCAAGTGGCTCCTGTGTGAATGTCAGAAAACACCAAGAGAATGGGGGAATATGGAGGGGACCAGCATTATAGTGGGAGCACAACACGAGCAGGAAAAATAATGGATAAAAGTGAGTGAAAGGAAGACCGTCCCCAAACAGAGCGTGAGAAGAAATGCGAAGGTAGACAGTAGAGGGAAGCATTTCCATCACCATCAAAACTGTAGATGTTCCGAATGACAAAGGTAAAAGTAATACTAGTCCAACAATGTCCTAACCAGGCAGAATATTATAAGCAATTACAGATCTTTGACATTTAATTATTTTGTCCTAATCAGTCGCAACCACAAAAAAAACAATGCACATTTAAGTCTTAATTAATCTCACTACGTTAAAGGGTTAGTTCCCCTAAAAATGAAAATTAGCCCATTATTTACTCACCCTCCAAGCATCCAATCTGAGTTATTTTAAAAATTGTTCTGACTCTCCCAAGCTGCATCATAGCAGTGGGTGGGTGTTTCTCTTTATAAGTCCAAAACAAGCCCAATAAAGTGCACACATCCATAATAAAAAAAAAGGGGAGGGGATACAGGGGGGGAGGAATAAAGGCCTCCTGTGACAAATCAATGCGTTTAAGAAAAATATCCATATTGAAAACTTAATCACTTTAATTTAGCTTTTGCAAACTGAAACACTCACCCAATGCCATAATAAAGCTTGGGTTCCGATTGGACTCGTCTGACAGAAGGAAGTCATATACACCCAGGATGTCTGGAGGGTGAGTAAATAATGGGCTATTTTTCATTTTTGGCTGAACAAATTTGTTGCTAGAAACATTATGTAACACCTGATTAGGACACGCTGTTATACTGAAGCTGTGGAAAGACAGGAAGAACCGCATCTAGGAACAGTGTAAAAGCAGTTTTATTTAAAAGAGATAGAGACATGAGATGAATCAGTGTTTTTTACCAAATGCAGAGATTAAAAATGATGGCATTTCAGAGATGATTCAGAAATTGATTACACTATAATTAAATGGATCAAAATAAGGCATCATGATTAAACAAATTTTTGGAAATAAAATAAAACTACATACATACACACACACATATATATATATATTATATTATATATATATTAGGGCTGTCAAACGATTAATCGTGATTAATCGCATCCAAAATAAAAGTTTATGTTTACATACTATATGTGTGTTTACTTTGTATATTTATTCTGTACATATAAATACACACACGTACATGTATATATTAAAACAACATTTTTATATGGATATATATTTATACCTGTATACAGTTTAGATTATAAATAAATATAAATATTTTAGATATAAATCTAAAATATTTTTCCTTAATATATACATGCATGTGTGTGTATTTAAATATACATAATAAATATACACAGAACACAAATATATAGTATGTAAACAAACTTTTATTTTGGATGCGATTTATCGCGATTAATCATTTGACAGCACTAAAATATATATATATATATATATATATATATATATAAAATAAAACTAGATGTGCCACAATAAAATCTAGATTGTTTTAACATTTGGAAATGAGACAGTACTGTCAAGTTCCGTAAAAAATAAACACTTTTGTAAGGCATTTATTTTACAGTGAAACTGTAATTACAACATATTATGAATTACTATTTAAAATCTGTACATTTATTTTGATATTACATTTTTATTATATTATACCCAGGGGTGCACATAAGTTTTTCAGCCTGGTTCTCAAGAGAGGACCTGGAAATTTGGTTTGGTGCTCACATTGCACATATTTTGACGCATTAAATATACCTATAAAAATAATTCAATAATAGTAATAATAAAATTATTGCAGTTTATTTACATAGGTTTTTAAAAATAAAATAATAAGCAAAATAATCATATATAATTGAAAATATAAATAATCATTATATTTTAAAATAAAAAGTATTAACCAACCATGTCGGTACACAAATGAATGTTCTGAACGCATTTACACAGCGCATTTTTTGTGCACCATTTTTTCAGCCCTACAAACCACAGCAAACCTGGAGCTTTAAAAAAAAATTGATTAGAATTAGACTTTTTTCCCTTGAACCCATGCATTCCTTGACCAAAATATATCTTCTAGGTCGATTGTCAGACAGTTGTCCATTTTGAGATCATCAAAATCAAGGTAAGTTACCATACCTTTTCATTTCTGCGTTGGGCCCAAAATGCTCTGTAAAGGCCTTGTCGTTTCTGCTTTGTTACATCTTCAGGAGCGGTTACAGCAGTAGCCACTTCTGGAAAGAATTTCAAAGACACTGGTTTTACATGATCAAGCAAACACTTCGGAAAAACAAAAAGCTGTCCTGTGAATACAGCTGAAGTCAAAAGTTTACATACACCTTGCAGAATCTGCAAAATGTTAATTATTTTAGTAAAATAAGAGGGATCATACTAAATGCATGTTATTCTTTATTTAGTACTGACCTGAACAAGATATTTCACAAAAGACATTTACATATAGTCCACAAAAGAAATAATAGATGAGTTTAGAAAAATGACCCCATTCAAAAGTTTACATACACTTGATTCTTGATACTGTGTCATTACCTGAATGATCCACAGCTGTTTATTTATTTATTTTTTTTTGTTTAATGATAGTTGTTCATAAGTCCCTTCATTTGTCCTGAACAGTTAAACTAAATCCTTCAAGTCCCACAAATTCTGTGTTTTTTCAGCATTTTTGTGTATTTGAACCCTTTCCAACAATTGATTTTGAGATCCATTTGTTCACACTCAGGACAACTGAGGGACTCATACGCAACCATTACAGAAAGTTCAAATGCTCACCGAGACCCGGGGTGTAAACTTTTGAACAGAATGAAGATGTGTACATTTTCTTACTACTACCCCTCAGAAGCTACTTACATGTTTCCCAGAAGATAAAATAAGTTAAATTTACCCTTATTTTTAAATTTAAAAAGTTTTAACCCCGGCTCTTAATGCATTCTCATGGATCAGTAAGTGTTTGATTATTCTGCAACAGCTGCATGAATCCCTCAGTTGTCCTCAGTGTGAAAATATGCATCTCAAAATCATAGTCATTGTTGGAAAGGGTTCAAAATTCACAAAAATGCTGAAAAACCAAATCATTTGTGGGACCTGAAGGATTTTTCTCAAGAACAGCAGGCAGTTTACCTGTTCAGGACTAACAAGGGAACAACCTAAAAACAAACAAACAAAAAAACAGGTAACAACACTTAGTATTAAGAATCAAGTGTATGTAAACTTTTAAATGGGGTCATTGTCTCTTGTGGACTATACGTAAACATCTTTTATGTAAAATAACTTATTCAGGTCAGTACTAAATAAAAAATAACACGCATTTTGTATGAACCCTCTTATTTTGGTGAAATAATTAACATTTTGCAGTTTCTGCAAGGTGTGTGTAAACTTTTGACTTCAACTGTATATAATTTAAAGGGTTGACACAAAATTCATACCACTGGACTGAGTCTTTTGGGACCCGCTGGGCTTTGTCTTTTCTGAGCTAACACTCTGTGTCTCGGTGTCAGAGGAGTCATACCCCAGCAGCTTTCTGTAGGACTGAGGAGTGACCTGTCGCCTGGGCTGCCTCCGAGTGGGGCTGAACTGGGCCTGTCCTCCTCCATCATCTCCCCCTTCCTCCTCGTTTTCTTCTTCGCTGCTGTTCATGACAGCGGTCACTGATGGCCGGCGCCGCTTCATCTGGACTGCGTCAAAGAGAGGTGGTCAAATAAAATGATCAAATCTGCACTCATAACTAAAAGGCAAGCAATTTGTTCATGTTGTTGGGAAGTAATATTTTAAACCATAATATTTCAAATCACATATATTTTATTCACTTTATAAGTATTTTTATTCAAATGTTGCATTCCCAAGTAGTAAATAACTGAGAGGTTCATAATGAAATAATTAACTATAAATAGGCAAGTAGAGTACCTTTGTTAAATCGTCTCACTTTGTTCCGCTCGATCAGCACGCACTTCTTTAGGCTGTTAAAAAACATTTGAAAAACAAGTGCTCAAATTGGATTAAATACTGAAAACATTTTAAAAAAAGAAAAAAGTAATGTAGAATGTGACCCTGTTTAAAAGCTGGGAAAGGTTTCCTCCATTGGCTATTCGTTCACTTACACACAGCTCTGCCGTTTCTTGTTGGGTCCTCCAAATTTAGGCTTGTCCAGACAGAACACACACCTCCCGCAGTCCTCCAGCCGATTGCAGCCCTTGCAGCGCATGCAGCGTTTTAGCCGATAGCCAAAAGCTGTGCTTTCGTACCTGCGTCTAAATGTCGGCTTCGGCTCAACAGATTCTTCACTCTCAGGTTCTGAGTGAGATGCAACATCTTGAATAGCCAGACGGGGAAGGTGAAAGAGGGAGACAGAGGCAAAAAAAGCATCTAATGTAAGAATTAGGGCATTTTGGGCATGTCAAGGTTTGGTTTAGAAAAAATAATGTGAACACTGCTGTCTGAGACATTACCTAGATACAATACCACAATCTGGCGTTTGGCAATTATTACAGACAATGATCGTGCACTTTAAATTGCAATCAAATATTGACAATTAATTTTTTTTTTAATTTAGGGAAAAATAAATATCTTAAAATGTGGATTTTTGTAATATTTGTTTTTATATGTTTTTGAGCAGTAGTGCATTATGTAGTGCATTAGGTGGTGTTTTAAATACAGTCCACAATGCAGTTTTCATGTGCTGTGCATTATGAATGCAACACGCTCCAGGATCATTTTATTTTCACATTTACTTAATTACAAAACTTTTGGCCATTACATGCTAGCATATCCAAAAAGGATGAGAACATTTCTGCACACAAAATATCAAGTTAAAGTTAAAAGTTTAATGCAGATTTAATGCAGACTAAACATACTATGCAGGTGGCCAATAATAATAATAATGCAATAATGTAAAGTGGTCCAAAAAGACAGATAGATTTTTAGGAATATATAATAAATATTTTAGAGGTTATAATATTTATTATCTAGAACACTATAAATATTTATAAAAGAATGTCTGTATTTACAATATTTGCATTTGTTGTATTTATCATTAAATATATTGTTAAATATATAAATCATACATTTTATGCTTTCAAGCACAGCGGAAACAAATTACTTGGTGAACACATATGTGACCCTGGACCACAAAACCAGTCATAAGGGACTGTAATTTTTTGAAATTAAGATTTATAAATCTGAAAGCTGAATAAATAAGCTTTCCACTGATGTATGGTTTGTTAGGATAAGATATATTTGCCTGAGATACAACTGTTTGAAAATCTGGAATCGGGGTATGCAAAATATTCTAAATATTGAGAAAATCACCTTTTAAAGTTGTCCAAATAAAGTTCTTAGCAATGCATATTACTAAACAAAAATTAGGTTTTCATATATTTACAACAGGAAATGTACAAAATATCTTAACAGAACAACATTTTTACTTAATATCCTAATGATTTTTGGCATAAAAGAAAAATTGATAATTTTGACCTATTGCTAAAAAATATACACAGGTATACATATATATAAACTACTTACGACTGGTTTTGAGGTCCAGGGTCACATATTACAATTACACTGTAATTAACTAACATGAACAAAATATACAATTTAAAGGTCAAAAGAGCCCAGATGTCTCCATGAGCAACTGTCACTTATAATGGATGCGGACAGAATGAAGAAAGGAGAGGTGTGTACCCTCTTCGGCAGGCGAAGCAGTGATCCCCTCTCTCTCGTGCAGAGGAAGGGCGCTGAGCCTTGGAATGTCATCGGGAATCATGGCGCGTGGTTGTCCCAGTGCCACTGCTGCTGCTCGACACACATGCTTTATACGTGGACCACCGATCAATTGCTCCTGCAGAGTTAAAATGGCATGACTGTAACTCACAATCCAGCAAAAAAAGCTACAGAGCAGTATTTCGTATTGAAGCATACCTGTGGAGCGCCCTCTGGGTTAGCTTGGACTACTCTCTTCCCCCGCTTTCTGCCTCTCTGCATGACTGTTGCTGATCCATCTCTTACTCTCACAGAGCCAGAGAGAAGCTGCAGAGCATAAACACCTTCATAAGTATAATTATACAGAGTACTGTGGCATTCACCAAGATATAAAAAACTTACATAACATGTTTATCCAAATCTAATTAAAGGGATAGTTCACCCAAAAATAAAAATAATGTCATTAATTATTCACCATCATGTCATTCTAAACCCGTAAAGATTTCATCAAAAATATCTTAATTTGTGTTCTGAAGATTAATGGTCTTACAGGTTTACAATGACATGAAGGTGATTAATGAATGACAATTTTCATTTTTGGGTGAACTATCCCTTTACGAAGAAGAAAAAAAAAAAAACCTTCACAGAAAAAAAAAAAAATAATCTTTTTTTTACGTTTTTAAAAGAAGTCTCTTATGCTCACCAAGTCTGCATTAATCCAATCGTAAATAAAAATATATAGGGTTTATACAGAATTATTGTAGAATATTATTACAACTTAAATATTTTCTATTTGAATATATTTTAAAATGTATTTTTTCCTGTGATGACAACTTTTAGTATAATTACTTCAGTGCTCAATGTCACATGATTCTTTAGAAAACAGTTCTGCTACTTAATATTTTTGTGTACTGTGATACTTTTTCTTCTAGATTCTTTACTGTCACTTTTGATCAAACGTATGCTTCTTTAATGACAAAATATATATACATTTATATATACATTTAATAAAAAAGTCTTTTGACTTTTGAACGAACCTTGAACTAGTCTTTTAAAAAATAAAAGTTCACTCATCTTATGAATATTGTCACAACCAAATCACTGACCTGAGCTGATTTGAGCTGTTTCTGCTGGTCGATTTTAATCAGTTGGACTCTAGCTCTCTTCAGCAGGTGGAACATCCTCTTATTGGCACCAGAAATACTCATCCTCTGGCCGTTTCCACTTTGCTCCATTATCATCTGGGTATTTTGTGCTGTCATCTCAGTGGTGCCTTCAAGGTTGGTCGTCTCTACTGAAGGAATAAATTACCTCAGAATTAGGTGGAGGAGAAAAGACAACACTTGAAAAACACTTTGTTTTGGGGCTTTTATTACCAGATTTCATCTTTTAAGACGACCTATTATGCCCCTTTTTCCAATATGTACTGAAAGTCTCAGGTGGCCCCTAGAATGCGCTGTGAAGTTTCAGCTCAAGATACCATTTATTATATCATTTTGAAAATGCCTATTTTGAGTTGAAGCAGAAACACGCTGTTTTTGTGCATGTCTTTTAAATACAAATGAGCTGCTGCCCGCCCACTTTTCCAGAATAGGGCTTTGTCTTTACAGCTCAGATACTCGGCTAAAAAACATCATGTCTATCATGCTGAATTCATGCGTTTTAAATCATATTAGTTTTAAACTTCTAATATATGGTTTTCTGAGTGCACACATTCAAAGCACGCACACAGAAAGTGGCTGCCACACAACATGCGAGTACTAAACTAAGTTCTCTTTCATGTCTTATTGTGCTTAAACTTAAAAAAAAAAAAAAAAAAAAAAAAAAAAAAGCTAAAATCTGAGTGGCTAATTTTTTTTAGATTGCAGAGAAATGCTTGCCAAAAACAATTTACTAGGTCGTTGTTTTTGTTTTCTGGGTTGGTAGATGCAACAGGAACCTGATCATAATATGGAATTATCATATTAATTATGGTATTTTTACTTGTTTACATATAAAGTACTTGGTGTTTAATGTTACTTGTGTTTATTGTAAGCTGCATTCCTTATATAAACGGTGGTCTACAAATAAGGTTTAGTGTTGTTATTATTATTATTTATGGCAGAATATTCAAACACGACAGTAAATTGTAAAACCCTACCGTTCTCTTTAGCAGGGCCTTCCGCCAAAGATGCAAGTGGCATCTGATCTGAATCATCCCCAACATGTATGGCTACTTTTGGCACCACTCCTGGAGAATAAAGGTCCTCCAATTTGAGATCAGACTTTCTTTCTTCCACATCAAGGGTCCCTCCCTCAGCACCGACTTCTGTTAGCTTGGAGCTTGCACTGGCAATCCGTTCCATCCTTCGTTTTGCCAGGCATGCAGTGAGCTTCTTCAACTTCCAGTATATCTTATAATGGTCCGCGGTTTGGCCAGGTCTCCTACCCCTCCCGCGAGGACCACCAGACGGCCTGGAGGAACTCAAAATGGGTTTGACGCCTTGAGAAACACCTTTTTCATCGTTGTTTAGGATCAGCGTTTCTTGTGCGGTCTTTACCTTGCTTCCAGAATCAAAGGTCTGGAGGTCGATATTCGGTTTCCCGTGATCCACTGATATCTCAGTAAGAGCTGGTTTCTTTGGGGACCCTCGTTCTGGAAGCGCAGACATGCGCTCATCATCCATGAACCTCTTTGGGACTTTGATGACCCGAGAAGATCGAGCGCTAATAACTGGTCTGGTGGAGTGTTTAGGCTGTTCAGACTTGGGTCTCTCAATCTCTCTAAGCGTCTGCTCCTGTCCTTCTACCGGTTGCAGCACAGGTGTAGAGTCTGTCTCTAGAGAAAGTCGCTTTCTCTTTCTTGGCATACTAACGGCCTGTCCTTGACTTTCAGGTATTTTACAGCGTAACTCCTGTTGCAGTAACTTTCTTCGTCGTCTTACAAAAGGCTTCTTTTGGGAAGAACTTAATAAACTGTCACTAAAAGATGCACCTGCATCAAGAGATTCAAGAGGCTCCTCTTTTACATGTGCTTTTCTGCCCCGTCTCTGTTTGGCCATTGGTTTTGAGGATACAGCACCTGCTTGATCACTACCAGCCAATTCCTCTGTTTTGTTCCTGTGGGTCTTAGCATGTTCTGTTGAAGCTCTTTGGATTTGAGTGCCTCTAACTCTGGAGGCTCGCTCTTTACCTTTAACCAGTGTTAAAGTCCACACTAATTTGCCCTGCTTTGTCCGTCTGTCTACTGCACCGGTACCGCACTTCTTTGACCTTCCAGTGATCTTCTCCTCTTCAAAAGCCCCATCCGCATTTTCATCATTTTCTGTCTTTGACGAGACACATGTTCCCTCTTTCTGGTTCTTGAGTACCCTGCCATTTCTCTTACTTGAGCTGCCCTGTTTTAATTGTCCATCTTTATCCACAGATGGCCTTTGTGTCTGTTCTGCTCCTTTTTTGGTCACCTTTTTGGCTGCCATTTTAATAACCATTTTGGGCCTCACAGATTTTTGGTCAGTTCTGGAAAATCTTTTGCCTTTCATGTCAGGTTTTTCCAATAGTGATGATTTTAGATCTGGTGCCAAAGGTGGCTTCACCTGTGTGGATGCCAGTTTATGGGGACTGCCTATAGAAAAGAGACAGATTGAAAATATATATATATTAGCAGACATAATATTTTTAATAACCAAAATAAGCCTAGAAATACAAGCAGGAGAGTGTAAACTGTGTAATTAATCATGGCTGTCCCTTTAAACAAAAACATTAAAGGTCAGCACAGGGGATGCAAGTTGGCATTTTACAGAATTAATTACTCTCAATTAGGGATGCATCAATGTCAAACTTGTAGCAAATAACGCTAAAAACAATTACTTTGATATTTAAATATTTCAATTAAAATTCTACTGTGTTAAAAATATTTTATTTAGTGCTAGGCAACAATTATTTGCAAATAAACATCCAAAATAAAGGTTTTTGTTTATACAATATGTGTGTGTACTGTGTATATTATGTATATACAAAAAAGGCACACACATACAGTATATATTTTGAAAATATTATGTATAAATTAATGCACAATTATATAGCTGAACACATGAATTAATTAAACCTTAAAAGGGATTTTAACTATACGGTTGAACTTACGGTTCAACTGTAATGCTATGAAGCTACAAGAATACTGTTTCACAAATCTATGGAGGGCCAGAAAGCTCTATCAAAAATATCTTAATTTGTGTTCTGAAGATGAACGAAAGTCTTACAGGTTTTGAAACATTTGAAGGTTTTGAAACATTCATTTTTGGATGAACTGTCCCTTTAAAGCAGTTGCTCTCAAAGTGTGGGGTGTGCCCGCCAGGGGGGAACACAAGTATAAATAAAAGAAATTAAACAGTAAACAGCCAAACGACGTAACTTAGAATGGGAGAAGGATCGGTATGTGAAAGGGAAGAGAAAAGCCAGGCAGGTCCTTGTCATTCAAAAGCTAAATGCAGAAAATATGAGGAGGCATATCTTGCTCTCAGCCAGATTTTTTTTTAGAGGTTTAAAGGGAGGCGCGACCAAAAAGTCTGAGAACCACTGCTTTAAAGGAATCAATTTTCTTTAGTAGAAACAATCTGGCTTAAAATACAGAATTTTCAAAATGCTGAAACACTCACTTGTTGAGCTTTGTCCAGAACGTGAGGACCATTGACCGTCCACTTTAAAGCCTGTGAAGTCTCCCTCCTGAGAAAGAAAGATGGATAAAATATAAAACCACAAAACTACATGTAGCCCTTTACTGTATTTTAATCATTTGAAAGCAAATTATCTTTAAATACATAAGGACATTTAGATTTACACAATTTCCCTTTCTCTGCATTGACTAAACCAACAGCACTTCAATGAATGTTCGCAGTCCATTCTATTATTCACTGATGAATATAATGACATATGGCTGCAATACAAATCCCCTGCTTCACTGATAACAGGTATTATACAGAACAAATATTCACATATGACAACAGTTTCCATGGGAACTTGAATAGTATAGTCCAGGATTCACATAAAATAAAAGAAGTAACAGGGAATCCCTGCTTTATCTCTCTAAAAAACTGGTGAGAAATGCTGATACAGATCAGAGTACTAAATCAATATACTAACCTTCTATAAGGCAATGCATTACTTTTGAAGTTCAACACACTACACAAGTACTTATTTTTCTCACTTGGTTCATAGGTGTGAGCATGGGTGTGAACAATAACTATTAAAATCTTCAATGTAAATACATGTGAAATGAGATACAGTCATCCATGAACTGTGGACACTGTGGAACTGTGATGACAGCTCTGATATACAGTTATTGTACTGACTTATCATTTTAGCTGTTAAAGAGGGGTGAAATGAGAAACATTTACCACTTACAGAGCCATTTAATTAAATTAATAATTACATCTAGTAGCCCTTCGGGCAGGTACTCTTCAGATTTTGGTAGCCCGAAAATAATTCAACTAGCCCAAATAAAAAAAAAAAAAAAAACCTTTTTTTCATAAATATAGAAAATCAGATAGGAGTCTAAATGTCAATCAAAAATATTTTCAATGCACAAATAACAAATATCAAAGAAGGAATTTTATTTCACTATTTACAGGGTATCAATTTATAGGCAATTTATGACCCTTTTTAAGAGGGGGATAAATCAAGTATATTAGTAATTTATATTTATTTAAAACATGCACATTACTGTCTTAATTGTTTAGATTTTTAGAAGGCACATTAACTTCTTTCACATTTACAGCTCTATGTGTTTGCTGCATAAAAACATGGGTCGATATATTTGCAATAATTGACCATAAACAGCTAAAAAAATACTGGAAATGCAAATTCATTCTCTGCCACTATGTGGTGCTTTAGGAGTGCCGAAATATTACGGTTTCCCTAGAAACGGCTGTACACAAAGCAACACCTTGCTCATTAGTGTTAGTTTATCAGGCGTTATATGCAAGATAAAATCTCAATGCCAACGACACGTTTCTGAGGACAGTCGGTTCCCATCAGATACATTCATATAAAGACATCCGTGTCGTTCTGACTTTGAAACGGGCAGCCCGCATATTTATTAGGTGACATCATTTTTTTTTTGGAAGTTCAATCCCTATCACGATTCTTGTCTTCCGTCCTCAACTGTAAGACTTTTCTTATACTATTTAACGTATTGAAAACTTTTTATGGCCTTACATTTGATACAACTAAATTGAGGAGTATTTAAGAACCTACAGGAGCCCTCTACCTTAGGACAGGCCATCGGGCAGGGCGGTGAAACATTTAGGTAGCCCGACTGGAAAGCACAATAGCTTCGGGATGTCAGGCTAGCAATTTTGCGAGCCCTGCAGTATTTTATCCATTTGCAAAAGACAATTTTAGTTGCATTCCAGAATAAAAAATTCCTGATAATTTACTTCTATGTCATCCAAAATGTTTATGTCTTTCTTCAGTCAAAAAGAAGGTCTTCCCAAAAGAAGGTTTTTGAAAGCATTCCAGGATTTTTCTCCATATAGTGGACTTCAATGGTGGCCAACAGGTTGAAGGTCTAAATTGCAGTTTCAATGCAGCTTCAAAGGGCTCTACATTATCCCGGCCAAGGAATAAGGGTCTAGCACAACGATAGGTCACTTTCTAAGAAAAATAAAAATGTGTATACTTTTTAACCACAAATGCTCGTCTTACACTAGCTTAACCTCATGCATTATGAAATTACATAGGCAGAAATACTGACCCAGTGTTCAAAAAAGATAAACAAAAAAAGTTAACAAAACAATTTCGGACAATTTTGAAGTTGGGGGAGACAATAAAGATAGAGGTTTTTCATCCTACTAGACTTTTTTGAACCAAAGTACACAGATGAAGAACTAACCATGCGTGACTTTTCCAACACGACTGTGTGTGCGCATCACAGAGCTAGCGCAAGATGAACATTTGAAAAATTAAATTACAGATCATTTCACTAGATAAGACCTTTATTCCTCATGTGGAATCATGTAGAGCCCTTTAAAGCTGCATTGAAACTGCAATTTGGACCTTCAACCCACTGGCTCCCACTAAAGTCCACTACTTTCCTCAAAAAAAAACTTAATTACTTTGAGACTGAAGAAAGACTGACATGAACATCTTGGATGACATGGGGATGAGTAGAGATGTTCCAATACCCTTCACGATACTGATTCTTACTGAGTTATCAGGGAATTTTAATTCTGGAAGTGAACTTCTCCTTTAATTCAGTATCTACTCTTACAAAACGATACAAAAGAATTCATGTATAAAATTATTGTGTTATGAATAAACCTCAGTGCTCATGTCTAACGCTAAGATTTTTCAGAAATGTGCAGCGGAGTAGGTGCTACACTTAATCAATAATCTGAACACTAAAAAGGCATTGTTGCGGTAAAACTTTTCAAATTTATTCAAAAGATGTCTACAATCCATAAATGACCAATAAATGCTCTTGTTACAGCTGAGAAAGAGGTTTGAAAGTTACAGCTTTATTATAATACAATGCACTTTTAACTTCTTTTAACTTCTTCTTAAGAAGGAAATTGACTCCTTATGAATGTTGCTTTTAAAAACTGAAAACAAGAACACTGAGCAAATCTCGAAACCAACAATTTTAAAATGTATAGTTTAATTTTACACAAGATTTCACAGAGCATCAACTTGACATAAGTAGTAACATTTTTATAACATCAGCAAATTGAGCAATACTGAAAAAAGTAGTGCACTAAATCTTTAAGTCTTCAAGCTAATCTAATCCAGCACGTTTTTAAACACCTTAGTAAAAAAAAAAAAAAAAAAAGTCCACTCTGAGAAAAATTAATGCATGTCAGCATCTCCTGCTATAAAATCATGCAATGCAACTTACATGCAACTGCTCATGGGTCAAAAGCATTCAGACTTCCGAAATCACGTTCAGTTTTTCATATCCCCATGAAGTGCATCTGTCCTTTCATGTAAGGATGATGCTGGGTAGTCCTCTGATAGCTCAGAATTTCAAAGCACAGATTCGGATTGCATCAGTCTATAAGAAGTGATGTCAAAACTCAACATGAGCTCTGTGCTGCTTTAGCTTTGAATCAGACTGCATTCTAGCTCTTAGTGCATTTGTTTCACTGTATTAGCTTAGGGAATTTCTGAAAATGTACCCTCTAATATCGAAAAATCTAGCAATGGTGGTGCCCATTACCAAAAAAGGGACATAATCTGTAGCCAATCTTCTACATGTATTCTGCCTCCTAACTGGCATTTCATACATTTTTACTAAGTTAACAGTCTTTTAAGTATAACTACTACTAAAAATCTACCTCCAGTTCATGGTACTTTTGTATGTATTGTCAGAAATATTTCAAGATTAACATTTACTAAACTGAAAAAACATTTACTTCACTATCCACAGACCATTTCTCAGAAATTATGTTAAAACATAAGCATCAAATATGATAGATCAGGCTGCCTTTTGAGCAACATCTCTAAACTATCAATGCATTGCATTGTATGCATTACTTACCTACCCCTCATGTCGTTCGAAATCCGCAAAAATCTTTAGAACACAAATTAAGATACTTTATATTAAATCCGAGAGCTTTCTGGCCCTGCATAGACAGCAATGCAACTGACACATTCAAGGCCCAGAAAGGTAGTAAGGACATTGTAAAAATAGTCCATGTGACATCAGTTCAACCTTAAAGCTACGTGAATACTTTCTGTGTGAAAATAACTATATTCAACCATTTCTTCTCTTCCGTGTCAGTCCTAGATGTACGTTCACGAGAGTACCACAATGCAGCATATTCTATTGCTGTATATGAAGGGTCAAAAACATCTTAATTTGTGCTCCAAAAATTAAAGAAGGTCTTAAGGGTTTGGAACAACACAAGGGTGATTAATTAATGACAGAATTTTCATTTTGGGGTGAACTATCCCTTTAAATTCCAAGCTATCAGAATTCCATCTAACTTTTTGCCATGTAAAAACCATCTGCACCGAATTTCTTATTTTGCGCAGTTTGGTTTTCCTCCTCTAATATGAACCATAAAAGCCTGACTTATCACATATTCATCCTTTTTTAGATTTGTTTTTAAACTATAATTTCATATGTCAGACTTTACTGGTTTAATCTCTTACTGAACAGAATCAAAAGTGGGGAAGCACTCAGAGAGACACTTTAACCACATACACTTAAAATGAAGCAGTTCTTATTGTACTGAAGAAAGTTTTACTAAATGAAAACACTTTTTGACTGATTAACAAGATTACTATGAAGCAATTAACTTGTCTATAAACACTACTACCTGACGTTGCACAAACAGATGACATGACAATTTAGTCACACAAAGACAGAATGCATAAGCAATAACTATCATATATTGGATGTACGCCACGCCTCCCAAACATTTGAACTAGATATACAACCAATATTATCTATTATGAAAAATAGACCTGTCAGCAACCCAAAGCCGATAACTTCACACAAACTCGCTTAAAACTATTCAGCGGACACCACGCTGTCACTGACCCACAAACAATCCCAGTAGCCACGGCAACACCGAATTAAACACCCGCCATGAGAGCTCGACAGCCCGGCAAAAGCCCACGATAAGACTGGTGTCTCTTTAAATGCTTTACATAGGCTCCATCTCTGTAATCTGTAAAGCTCACGACCGTGCAACTATGATCAGGTGGCTGCATCTCTGCAGGAACTGACACCAGCAACTCAGCGACATGCTGATGATGCACTTGCTGCGCATTAATTAGTAACGTTACTGTATTTCACTCACCTCATCGCTCCCGCTCGAGCAGAATCCCGCCTCGCGTTGGCGCCTATGTTTCTCTGCCAGCCCGAGCAAGCGCGACAGGGACGGATCCTCTCTCAGCGTAGCTCTAACGTCGACGGGCCTCGGCCCTTTTCTGTCTTCAGCCCTCACCCGACCGACATGAGAGCGTTTCTCCGTCTTCAGCAGGCTCCGAGATGTCCATGGCCGACCTGGGAAACGGCAGCGAACGGTGGCGGAGGTGTTTACGGTCGCTACAACAGCCGAGGCTGGTAATCCGCCTCCTGCTGCCGCCATTATTACATACCACAACAACAACTACGGCGCTGAGCTCTAGAGAGGAACAAGATGGAAAGGCGCGAGATAGCGGAGGAAACGCATGGCATCATGGGAGATGGAGTTTTTCTTGCTGTTGGCCTTTTGCCATTGAACATAATGGAGCGTCATTGTGTAAATACTTAATAAATAATACATTCTCAACAGTTTAGTGCCTGTAAAGTTTGACATATTAAATAATAGTTATCTAAATTTTTTCTTCAATGTAACAGTTTTTCGAACCATTAGTTACAAAAAAAGTTTGCATATGTATTTTATATTTTGTATTATATTTAATTCCTTTGTGGCTCATATAGTATGATATAGGAGAATACGAAGCTCATACTTAAGGGGAAAACACCTCAAAGTTATTCAGAGGCCCAATTTTGGTCAAAATATGCTAGCCTATTTGGTGCTGATGTTTTTTTTTTTTTTTAATCACAGTATAAAATACTACCTACATAAAATACAAGTTTAAACATTAATACATTAAAAGTTAAAAATATTTGTAGTAATTTTTACTATTAAACTTTTTTTATAGAAATTAATATTTTTATTTAGCAAGGACGCTTCAAATTGATCAAAAGTGACGATTAAAACATTTGTATTGTTTGTTACCAAAGATTTCTATTTCAGATAAATGCTGTTCTTCTGAACTTTTTATACATCAAAGAAACCTAAAAACATTCTACTCAGTGTTTTTTATAATAATAATAATAATAATAATAATACATTTTTGAGCAGCAAATCAGAATATTAGAATGATTTCTGAAGGACAATGTGACTGGAGTAATGATACTAACAATTCAGCTGTGAATAGCACAGAAATAAATTACATTTTAAAATACATTCGAATAGAAAACAGTAAAAATATTTCAGATTTGTATGTTTTTGTATTTTCTGTCAATTTTAAATAAATCAATTTAATTCTAAAAATAAAAATGAAAACCAGATTAACAGTTTCATTATAAAAATATATATGCAAAATATGTGCCAAAATTGAAACTGAATTGAAAAAATTTCATTTTCACTGACAATGCATTTTCCCTGACAAATTGAAAAATAAAATGCAGTTGTTGATTTGACATTTCATTTTCACTGCAATCTTAAAATGAAAAGGCAAATGTGAAAAAGAAAATGCAAATCCAGTTTTTAAAAAGCTTTTTATTATTACCACGCAACAATAGTGACACAATTCAAATTAAAATGTAAAGTTTATTTTTCGTTTTATTGTCTCTCTTATTTCACAGTGTTCATTTTCGTTTTTATTTTCAAAGTCAATTTGTATGCAAATGCTACGTTGATCAGGGGGCGGGGCTAATTGTTCGAGTGATGTACAGAGGCCCGTTCAAACCACAGTTAAGTAAAAAATATATGATTCTGTAAGTCATAATAACGGAAAGACTCTCATATTAATGACTTAATAGATACCTGTCAACCCTCCTGTTTTTCCTGGGATTCTCCCGTATTTTATCATTTTATCCCGATATCATCCCGTTTAAATATTCCTGTATTTCTCCCGTATTTTTAATCGTTCTATATATTTTTTTTAAAAAAGCGTATTTTATGTTTCCTACATTCGCCTCTGGTAAAACTCCCGTAATTTGTATCCAGACCTCATTATGAATAATCACGTTAAAGCTGCAGTCCGTAAATTTTGCCTCTTTGTCGCATCTCTATCTGAAAACCTGCAATTGCAGTTATGCGTGGGTTGTGCTCCGGCGCGGATTAATCTAATGTTTTGGTAGCTGTCAATCACCGCACCCTTGTGGATATTTACTGTATTTAGGTATCACAGATTAACAGATTCAAATATATGGGCCAAATAAGAATTTTCACCAGATATTGTCATCTAAGACTAAGAGTAGCCTAAGTAACAAGTCTAAAACTTTTGTTCTGACCAACTGAGGAAAAACGCTACAGGTGTTTAAACCTAACGATCGGTTATTATCTCATATCACATCAAACTAGCAAGATATTATTACTGTTATACTCTGTTCTCAAATTGTTAATGTTAACAACATCAGCATTGCGTAACTACGTGTATGTAGTGCAGGCCTATTAGCGTTTCTGTTTCTGTACAGTCTAATCTCTGATTGACATAAAATTCAAATTTCATATGAAGAAATTCTTTTAGCCGAAAAAGCAAATCATTCTTCCTTAGGAACGGTTCTCTTTAAAATACAAAATTTGTGTAATCCCACGTCTATCTGCAATCAAATGCACATTTAAAACTGGAGTAATCTAATTTCAGTCACTTATGTTTCATAAACACAAACTTTTTGGATTACATTCCGTAATCAAAATGATAAATTTAATTATTTCAGCCGCTATGAGAAAAGGCTATAAACTATCCGACACCAGCAGCATTCTCACATGCGGTAAAGCTATAGCCGGGACGCCTTCTTTACGTTTACAGACGTGACGTAATGACGCAATGGCATGCTTGAATTTCCCGCGAAAACCTACCCTCAATTTAAAAAACATTATTATAAGTTAACCGCTGTGAATCGGGCTAAAGTAAGGCGATAGTTTTCAACACTGGCTGGTTATGTACTTGCTCAGAAATTGATTTTGTATAATTTTTAACCAAAAAAGTTACGGACTGCAGCTTTAACATATTTCAATGTCGAATATTATTTAATTGATTATTAATTATTATTATTATTATTATTATTATTATTATTATTATTAATTTAATATTATTTAATATCAGCGCTGCAAGTTTCAAAGTCAGGTGCTCTACTTCTTTTTTCTTTTTTTCTTTTTTTTTCTTTTTTTTGCGGTTACCGAGAAAACGGCTTATTCATGGCGAAAAGCGCCAACTGCTGGCAGAGAATTAAAGGCCAAAAACTAAACCTTATTTTTTCTGAAGAAAACACGTCAATGTAACCCAGTGGATCCACAAGAGGATAATTAATTATAAAACTATAAAGATTTAGCCTACACTAAGATATATTTATATGTTACTAAATGAATGTAATTGCTTGATATAAATTGTTTAAATTAATATAAATTATTTGCCTTTTCTGTTTGCCTTTTCATTTTAAGATTGGCAGCTTTGCCTTGAGATTGCAGTGAAAATGAAATTTCAAATCACCAACTGCATTTTATTTTTCAATTTGTCAGGGAAAATGCACTGTCACAGTGAAAATGAAAATGAAGATTAAATTATTTCATTTCATTTTCAATTTTGGCACATACTTTGTGTATATCTTTTTATAATGAAATTGTTAATCTGGTTTTCATTTTTATTAAATTGATTTATTTAAAATTGGCAGAAAATGCCTTGCTGTACATTGGATCAAATAATTGCAGGCTTGGTGAGAGACTTCTTTAAAAAAACAAAACAAAAAAAAAAACATGAAAAATCTTATTGTTCAAAAACTTGTAATGGTAATGTATATATGATAAAGCGGGCTTTATGATTTATTGTTTTGTAGTTCTTTGACTATTGACATGTTATCATTAAATTATAACCTCTAGAATCATTTAATTTTTTAGAATCGCATTATTTTATATTTGAGTGTGAACGATATGAAATCTAAATAAACATTTTGTCATTATTTTGCTTTAGTAGCTAAACAGTAGAGTAAAAAACATATGTATCTGTTTCCGCTAGGGGTCGCCACAGCATAATTATCCGCACCTTGCAGTTTTTGACATCTTCTGCGTCAAATACAAATCACTATTTAAAAAAATATATATTAATAATAACAAATTCCATAAACACGCTCATTCAAATTAGGCATTTCCAGCGTTCCAGCGAAGTAAAATACTAGTTTTAAAAAAATTAATTGCTCTGCGTCTTTTTTTCCCAGAAGCCTTTGCAAACATTAGCGTCATAGCCTCGTTGGCGCAGTAGGCAGCGCGTCAGTCTCATAATCTGAAGGTCGTGAGTTCGAGCCTCACACGGGGCAAGGCAATGTTTTAACTTCTGTGAAGGGAATTTCAGAGTGCTTCTGTGCTTCAAACAGATGAGGGTGGTGATAGAAGACTCGTTGAGAGGTTCTATCAAAGGAAACATAAGTCACCTAAACTGAATTATTTATTTACTGTATAGTGTTTATAGCTACAGCAGAATATAACATTTTACTCTAACTGTGTTGCATGATTATTATCTTTAATTTTATAAAATGATAAAAGAAACCAGACAGAGAACAGTCTGGAAAAATGTGCAGAGTCTGTCCCAAAAGTATCCAATTTTACATTTACATGGACCACATATTTGTAGCAATACTACCGTAAATATATCAAAACGTAAATATATAACAACGTATTTTTTGATTAGTAATATGAATTGCTAAGAACTTAATTTGGACAAATTTAAAGGCAATTTTCTCAATCTTGTATTAACTGTATCTCGGCAAATACTGTCCTATCCTAACAAACCATACATCAATGGAAAGCTTATTTAATTTTATGTATACATCTTTATATGACTGGTTTTGTGGTCTAGGGTCACATTTTATTTCACTCTAAATACAATATTCATTCAGTCAGTTTCTTCTTCTAGGCTAAACTTTGTGTTAATGTTTGGCTTTAAATTGCTTATTAAAATGATCATGAGGTTCCAACTGCAATAAATGATAGACCTTAGACCTTATTATGAAGAGTAGAAGTGTTGAGTAAATATGAACAAAAGAGTTTAGGTCGACTGCCACACAATGAATGATTTAATTGCATCGCTGCAATTATATGTTGGTTAGAAGCACCAAAAATCACCCATTTAATAACATACAACTAATGGATAATACAGTATAATAAGGACAAAACAAAAGGCGCTGGATGTTCATTACTGTTTCCACCCTTTACACGATCCCAGCCGAGGAAAAAGGGTCTTGTCTAGGAAATTATCAGTATTTTCTTCAAACAATAAAAGTTTATATATCGCTTAACCACAAATGCTCATCTTGCACCAGCCGATCTCGCACATTACGTAATGATGTTGGAAAGGTCAGGCGTGACATAGGCGAATGTGCAAAAAAAAAAGTCACTCGGTTAAAAAGTATATACATTTAATTTTTTTTAAGAAAATGGCTGATCGTTTCACTAGATGAGACCCTTATTGGGATTATGTAGAGCCCTTTAAAGCTACAATGAAACCAATTTGGACCTTCAAACTGTTGGCTACCATTGAAGTCGACTATATGGAGAAAAATCCTGGAAAACCTTAATTTCTTTTCAAACGCAAGAAAGACAGACATGAGCATCTTGAATGACATGACGGGTGAGTAAATTATCAGGAAATTATTATTCTGGAAGTGAACTTCTCCTTTAATATTTTTAAGCTGCAAATACCAAAATAATGACCCTGGACCACAAAACCACTCATAAGGCTAATTGTTTTGCTGAATATATACACATTGATGTATGGTTTGATAGAATAGGACAATATTTTGACAATATTTTAATATCTGGAATCTGAGGGTGAAAAAATCTAAATATTGAGAAAAAATCGTCATTAAAGTTGTCCAAATGAAGTTCTTAGCAATGCAAATTACTAACCAAAAATTAAGTTTTAAAATATTTAAGGTAGGAAATTTACAAAATATCTTTATGAAACATCCACCATTTTTACAAATGGTTTGGTACCTTTATCTCAAATGGCGCTGTCATTTAATGGATTTCTATTATTTCATACATTAAAAGTTCTAAAATTATTATAAAACACATAAAATGCTAATTCCAAAAACAGTCTTGTGCAATGACAGGGATGTTTTTCTGAACATTTTAGTATTTGGTTTTATAGTATATTGTCATGTAGTTTAATTGTTTAATTAGTTCATTAATTTTTTCTAGAAATTAAGCCTTGGGCAACCTAAAGGACATATTTATGTCTATCTGACTACATTTGGGCAAAAAACATAACATGCGCAAAGAGTTTAATTGAAATGAAACCGAATGTCTAATGAATGTCAAACATCAAACTAACTTTACCGCGGTAAACAACCCTGGGCATCCCTGAAATATAATATGCACATGCCATCTGAAATCTAATTATATTTCAAGCAGCATACTAATGTTTCATACTGTGTCATCTTGCACATAATTATCATCACTCTCATTAAAAATCAATAAAACTGTCATTGTAAGCACTGCAACACTGAGCTACCACAGAATAGATTAATGTATTATTTGAATAGTTGTGATGTGCCACTTGCAGTGTTGACATAGTGCCTTTTGAGCTGTAAGTATAGCAATTTCTGTTTCTTTCTAGAAATTTCCAATCATTTCGCTAGATAAGACCCTTATTCAAGGTGCTATTTGAGCCTTCAACCCATTGATCCCCAGTGAAATCCACTATATATAAAAAAAAAAATCCTGGAATGTTTTCCTCAAAAACGTTTATTTCGACTGAAGAAAGAAAGAAAGACATGAACATCTTGGATGACATACACTACCGCTCAAAAGTTTGGCATCAGTAAAACTTGTGTTTTTTAAAGTCTCTTACGCTCATCAAGACTGCATTTATTTGATCAAAAATGTTATTATAATATAAAATAACGTTTTTTATTTTAATATACTTTCACATTATTCCCATGACGCAAAGCTGAATTTAAGTGTCACGTGATCCTTCAGCGGGTTGCCTTCTACAGCTAACGGCAGCGTTGATTGGCTGATTTTTTTGGTATGGTTTTCTAATCTTGTGATTGGTTCATTTCTACTTTTTCTCCTTTCAGAGTACAAATCAGAGTACCTGTGATTTTCAAGCTTAGAAAGTCAGAGAAATCTATGTTCAAAATCATGTAATCTTTTGTGATTTTCCTCTGCATTGACGCTACTTGAAGACATTTTTCATATTGTTGGAGATTTTTGTACTCATAATTGTTAAATCTATTAATTTCAAGGACTGCAATGAAAATCCTCCACAGAAATCTCAATAAAATGGTATTAAATTAAGTAAGCGGAAAACACAGAGAAATTCATTGGTCAAGATTTCATATTAAAAAATAATGCCATTAATATCATAATGGAACTAAACAATATGTTTTCAAAACAGATCTTTACATTGCCTTTTGATTTTTTCCTGAATACCAGGATGCACTAAGACTCACTTTTGTCCAAATATTGCTTCTCCCAATTCAGACAAATGATCAATCCAAAACACAACACTCCTCAAACCCCAGAATAACAAACACTGTTTGAAGTTCTAGGCTCTTTATTTCCACAAATAAGGGTTTATACAGTCGTAAGATTTTCTTATCAAGAAAAACGTAATGGGAACATAATTACATCAACCATAACCATTACTACATTGTAAATGAGTGATGTATCGCTCAAACAGTTTCCACTCTTTTTTTAATGCGTCACAAATCATCCACAGTCAGAAGTATGATGTTGAATCTATCACCATGGTGGGATAGATATGCGAAAACTATTTTAAGGTTTAAAGAACATCTATTTTCTGTCCCTGATATATGTAAGAGAAACAAAAGTGGATGCCAGCAGTACACTTATTAGTGAGCGGGACCAGGTTGGTTTTGCTTAAATAACTATAAGTGACAGGATGAGCGAGGATGGACTCAGATATGAAGCTTTCAAGCACGCGCCTGCTGTTTCTGTTTGAAGTCTGCGATTCTGCTCTCCATTAAAGGGCGGAAGTGACGGATCAATCCCTAAGAACAAAGAAATATAAAATGTACATTTCAGTTCAAACATTTTCAGCATTTTAGAATAATCATGGAGATATATAGGCCATTTATCTATTTAATGGATTAGTTCAATTCCAGAATAAAGATTACCTGATAAAATTACTCACCCCCTTGTCATTCTTTCTTCAGTTGAAAAGAAATTAAGGTTTTTGAGGAAAACATTCCAGGATTTTTCTCCATATAGTGGACTTCAATGGGAGCCGACAGGCTGAATGTCCAAAATGCAGTTTCAGTGCAGCTTCAAAGGGCTCTACATGATCCCAGCCAAGGAATAAGGGCCTTATCTAGCAAAATGTCTATACTTTAACCACAAATGCTCATCTTGCACTAGCTCGACATCGCACATTACATAACCACGTTGGAAAGGTCATGCTTGGTTAGTCATTCGTCTGTGTACTCCAGTTCAAAATGGTAGAGTAGGACAAGAAAAACTCCATCTCATTTTCTCCTCAAACTACAAAATTATCTGACATTGTTGTTTTCCCTTTTTTGTGTGAATGGAGTTTGACTTTCTTTGCATGTTCGCTTTGTAAGCACTGTGTCAGTACACCTACGTCATGCATGACCTTTCCAACATATGTGGTTAAAAAGTATAGAAATTGTTATTTGTTTTAGAAAATGACAGATTGTTTTGCTAGATAAGACCCTTATTCCTCATTTGGGATTGTGTAGAGGCTATTTGAAGCTGCATTGAAACTCTAATTGGCCCCTTTGGCCACCACTGAAGTGCACTATATGAGATCCTGGAATGCTTTTCTTTCTTTGCAACTGAAGAAAGAAACACATGAACATCTTGGATGACATGGGGCTGAGTAAATTATCAGAATTTTTTTAATTCTGGAAGTGAACTCAACATTTAAATGAAATGATCTATAATAACAATTAAATTGTTAAAAATAAAATATGCTGCCTTTACCTGAACTGGCCATGCGGCTCCGTCTCCCAAAGCGCAGATGGTGTGGCCCTCAATCTGCTTGCTGATCTCCCAGATCATGTCAATCTCTGCTGACTGTGCATCGCCTTTCACAAAGCGCCACATCATCTTATTCATCCAGTCCACTCCTGAGAGGCACACAATAGACAGACTGGTAAATATTCATTGTAATGTGACATATTGTACATGCAAATACTGAAAAATGTATATATATTCACATAAATTTGAAGTAATTCTTACCCTCTCTGCAAGGAGTGCACTGCCCACAGCTCTCGTGCTTGTAGAATTCAATCAAGCGGGCAATAGCTCGGATAACATCAGTCTGTGAAGGCCAAACACTCAAATCATCAAACAGATCTTAAAAAAAATTATCTAAATGCTAACAGAACTTTCTGAAGTGACATTTACGTATATTTACCCAATCTGGTCAGAGGTGGAATAAATGCATTTACACCGCAATTAGAATTGCATAAATAATGCTATGAAATTAATGGGTTTTAAATGGGAATTAATGGGTTTTAAAATAATTTGTCTTTGTCGTTCTGCTTCATGTTTGTCACCAAGTGTGTTTAATTTAAAGGGATAGTTCACCCAAAAATTTTAATTCTGTCATTAATTACTAACCCTCATGTCATTGCAGAGAAGAGATTAGTAGCTTCATAACTAGGGCTGAAACAATTAGTCAACAAATATTTTTGTTGTAGAGTAGTCGTTTGATCTCATATGATGCAATTTGAAGAGCCTGCAATAATGCGGTGTGACCAGTGTGGCGCTGTAGCGCAGGACTGTAATTCAGCCCTCCTGGATACAATTCAAGAGAAAAAGACACAGTGCTTCAGAGCAAACACAGCATTTTCCTTCTAACTGGTTAGGCTTTTTTGGAAACTGTGATTTCTATATTTACCCATTCAAAAGACTATGAAAGCGATCCCAGTTCTGCGCAACTGACACTTAAGCGTGTCAGTTGTGTTGTTGTCTATGCAGGGTCAGAAAGCTCTCAGACTTCATCAAAAATATCTTAATTTGTGTTCAGAAGATGAACGAAGGTCTTACAGGTTTGGAACGACATGAGGGTGAGTAATTAATGACAGAATTAAAATTTTTAGGTGAACTATTCCATTAAGATGACATACAAGTCTGGGCACATTGTTTTCTTTCTCCATGATTAATCACACCAAATTAACTTGTTAAATGTCCAGCCCTAGTTATTTTACAAATCGACTTACTGATTTATCCATGACAATAAGTGCAGCTGTGCCCAGACCAGTCTGAGCCTGAATGAGGGCATCAAAATCCATAAGAACGGTGTCGCACACATGACGTGGGATTAGTGGCGTGGAAGAGCCACCAGGAATAACACACAGGAGATTATCCCAACCACCCCGAACACCACCTACAGAGATCATATCATCAATTAAGTCTCAATAATCTTTAAGATCGGACATGATTAGACCATGAACAAACATGAAATGAGTTGTACCTGCGTGTCTTTCAATCAGCTCTTTCAGGGGAATGGACATCTCTTCCTCCACTGTGCAGGGGTTGTTGACATGGCCTGAAATGTTAAAGAGCTTTGTCCCAGAGTTTCTCTCTCGGCCGAAACTCAGAAACCACGTGCCGCCACGACGGCAGATGGTTGGTGCCACAGCTACTGTCTCAACGTTGGCAACGGTTGTTGGACAGCCAAACACTCCTGGAACAAGAACACATAACTGGTCACATTAAGTATAAAAAAAATAAAAATAACAAAAATCACACACATTTGTAAAAAGTCACTTAGAATTAAAATCAACAATACATCAAATACACAACCATCATTTTTGACTTACCAACGTCAGCAGGAAAAGGGGGTTTCAGACGAGGTTTTCCCTGTTTTCCCTCAATGGACTCAATCAGAGCAGTCTCCTCTCCACAGATGTAGGCTCCCGCACCACGCATCACAAACACGTCAAAGTCATAACCCGAGCCACATGCGTTCTTACCAATCAGCCCTGCTGCATAGGCCTCGTTAATGGCCACCTGAGAGAAAGCACACAAACACATGAGGACAATAGAAGAAAGAAATGGTTGAATACATTTATTTTGCTTCTTAACATTACGAACCACTGATGTCATATGGACCATTTTAATTCCATATGGACCATTTTGATCAAAAATACAGAAAAAAAATTTAATATTGTGAAATGTTATTACGATGTAAATCAAGGTTTTTCTATATTAATATACATTAAAATGTAATTTATATCTGTAATTGAAGTTGAATTTACAGAATCATTACTCCAGTCTTCAGTGTCACATGTTCCTTCAAAAATCATTCTAATAGGCTGATTTATTATCAGTGCTGCCTAATATTTTTTTGGAACCTGTGATACTTTCTTCTGGATTTTTTGATCAATAAAAGGTTAAAAAAGAACAGCATTTACTTAAAATAGAAAGGTTTTCTAACAATATACACTACTGTTCAAACGTTTGGGGACAGTAAATTTGTATTCTTTCTTTTTTTGAAAGAAATTTGTACTTTTATTCACCAAGGATGTGTTAAATTAATAAAAAGTGATAGCACAGATTTACATGGTTAGAAAAGATTTATATTTTGAATAAATGCTGTTCTTTTTAACTTGTTATTCATCAAAGAATCATGAAAAAAGAATCACAGGTTGCAAAAAAACATTTGGCAGCACAACTGTTTCCAACATTGATCATTCTAATAATAAATCAGCATATTAAAATGATTTCTGAAGGATCACGTCACTTAAGACTGGAGTAACAGCTGATGAAAATTCAGCTTTGCATCACAGGAATAAATTATATTGTAAAGTATATTACAATGAAAAACATTATTTTATATTGTAATAACATTTTGCAATATTACTGTTTTTTTCAGTATTTTTAATCAAATAAATGCAGCCTTGATGAGCATAAGAGACTTCTTTAAAAAACATTAAATGAGAGGGTGTGTCCAAACTTTTGACTGGTAGTGTACATATTTTAGGTAATAAACACCATCATAAATACACAATTTATCAATATTGTTTTAATACTGAACTATAAAACAAATTAGATGTTTAAATTCATATTATATTTTTAAACACAATTTATAATATATAGTATAATATTAGTAATATACTCTATTCAAAAGTTTTACTATTCAAGAGTCTTAAGTAATATGCTTATTTGGAACTCGCTTAACATTTGTTATTATTATCATCATTGATAAAAACAGCTGTGCTTCTCAATATGTGTGTAGAAAGTACAACTCATGAAAATAGTGTTAATAAGAAAAGTTTTTATCTGAAACAGAAATCATTTGTGACATTATAAATGTGTTAGTGTGAGGGTAACTAATGACAGAATTTTCGTTTTTGGGTTAATTATTTCCTTAAAATTCTATAGGCATCTCCTTAGGTTTTGGAACTGAGCTTTGTAATCAAGAATATTTCTTACTCTTTCTCTTACAAAATGAATGATATTGCACTGATATATATGGAATGACATTTTTCACCTGCAGGTTGGATGACTCATTGTAGAACTCTCCACGGATGTAGATGTACGCTGCACGTGCTCCCATAGCTCTGCCTGCCACCAGACAGCCCTCAATCAGCTTGTGAGGATCATTACGCATGATCTCTCTGTCCTTGCAAGTCCCGGGCTCTCCTTCGTCAGCATTCACTACCAAATATTTAGGCCTGAGAGGGGAAAAAAAAAAGAGACTCATATGCTTCTGTATGACCTGATTTGATCCAAATGAAAAGAGCCAAGTGTAAATCCACTAGTAAAGCATTTACATCTGCTTTTGCAGAGTCATATGAGTTATAAAATCAGTTAAGTGTTAAGATGCAAACATACCTGCCATCACTGGGCTTGTTCATGAAGCTCCATTTCATCCCTGTGGGGAATCCGGCACCTCCTCGGCCACGCAGTCCTGAGACCTTAATCTCATTCAAGATCCAGTCCACTCCTTTATCCAAAATCTCCTTGGTCTTGTACCAGTCACCTCTCCTCAGGGCACCCTTCAGCCTGAGATACATGGACAATTCATCACATTAATCATACTGTTAAAGTCAAAAGAAATGTTAATTATTTAAACAAAATAAGAAGGATCATACAAAATTCATGTTATTTTTGATTTAATAACGACCTGAATAAGATATTTCACATAAAAGATGTTTACATATAGTCCTCAAGAGAAAATAATAGAAGAATTTATTTAAAAATTACCCCGTTCAAAAGTTTACATATGCTTGATTCTTAACACTGTGTTGTTACCTGAAAGATCCAGAGCTGTTTTTTTTTTTTGTTGGTTTTGTTTAGTGATAGTTGTTTATTAGTCCCTTCTTTGTCCTGAGCAGTTAAACTGCCTGCTGTTCTTCAGAAAAATTCTTCAGGTCCCACAAATTCTTTGGTTTTTCAGCATGTTTGTGTATTTGAACTTTTTCCAACAATGTATGATTTTAAGATCCATCTTTTCACACTGAGGGCAATAAAATAAAAAAATACTGAAGGTTCAGAAGGAAACAAGATGCATTAAGAGCTGGGGGTGTAAACTTTTGAACAGAATGAAGATGTGTACATTTTTCTTAGTAATTCATTTAGTACTGCCCTGCAGAAACTACAGAAGATACATGTTTCCCAGAAGACAAAATAAAATAAATTCACCCTGATCTTCTCAATGCATTATGTTTCTTTTTGGAGGATCAGTGAGCATTTGAACCTTTGTTCCTCAGTTGTTCTCAGTGTGAAAAGATGGATCTTAAAATCATACAGTCATTATTGGAAAGGGTTCAAATAAACAAAAATGCTGAAAAACCAAAGAATTTGTGGGACCTAAAGGATTTTTCTGAAGAACAGCGGGCAGTTTCACTTATGAACAACTATCACAAAAAAAAACACAAAAGAAAACAGCTGTTCATTATTTAAGTAACAACGCAGTATTAAGAATCAAGTGTATGTAAACTTTGAACAGGGTCATTTTTATAAATTAACAAATTTATTTTCTTTTGTGGACTATATGTAAACGTCTTTTATGTGAAAAATTTTATTCAGGTCAGTACTAAATAAAAAATAACATGCATCTTGTATAATCCCTTTTATTTTGTTAAAATAATGAACATTTAACATATTCTTCAAGGTGCACATAAACTTTTGACCTCAACTGTATAAACGCAAGTGCAAGAAAAAGTCCAAACTGTAGATAAAAAGTAGCAATTACCAAATAGGGAACATTTAAAACTAAAGAAACTAAGTCCTGTCTTTAGATATAATTCATAATACAATCTCATATTTTTTTTTTTTTTTTACCTCCAGTCATGTCGTCCATAAAGGTTTGTGAATATTCTGTCCTGGTCAGCTAGAGGTCCAAATTTGGTCTTCTTTGGTGTTTCCTAGAGACACACAATGATTATAGCCAATTTCTATTGATCATCAAAAATGCACACAATGTATATGAGCAACTAGTCACCTGTTGAGCTGTGGCGCTGTTGTACCGCACCAATGTCATGGAGTTTGGAGGAGTGGCAGTGCTGGCGGCTACAGAAGCGCGTGATGCACTAGCTGCAACCACAGCAACCGGGGCACGTGAAGCCCCGGTGGTCAGAACCCGGCTAAGTACGGGACAGCCGAGACAGGACAACATCTTATCTGAAAGAGATGGGAGGAATTAATAAGCATGAACCATCCTCTCATAACCAAAGTCGTACCACATGGTGCAGTTTAATAACAACTCAAGGCCTAATGACCTTGTTTTTGATAACTGACATAAAGCTAAAATTATATATGTGTGTGTGATATATTATATATATGACCCTGAACGACAAAACGAGCCATAATGGTCAACATCTACAATCTGAGGGTGAAAAAAAATCATAATATTGAGAAAATTCCCTTTAAAGTTGTCCAAATGAAATTCTTAGCAATGCACATTACTAATCAAAAATTAAGTTTTAATATATTTACAGTAGGAAATGTACAAAATATCTTTTTTTTTTTTTGACATAAAAGAAAAAAATATAATTTTAACTCATACAATGTATTTTTGACTATTGCTACAGATATACCAGTGCTACTTAAGACAGGTTTTGTGGTTCAGGGACACATACTTAAAATTAAAAAATAAATCTATGAGACAATTAGAAATGTTGCCTTTTAAATTAACTGAAGTATTTTTAATATTAAGCATTAAAATTACTAAAAACCTAAATAAAATATAAAGAAATTCTAATACAATAAATAATACAAATTAAAAAAAAAGTAAAATTACTAAACATAAAATAACTGAAAATATTAAAAAGGCTTCCATTGTTATTGTTGCATTATATGTTTACAAAATCAAATGTTTGGATGTTTGCTGGGAACAAGAGGACCAGAGGGAAGCACCAAACATTCCAAAATAATAATAGCATATAAAATTAATTCACAACATGAACTTTTGACACTATAACATAATCCATAAACGAACTAAAAATCCCTCAAAATGCATTAAAACGTCCGACAAATTTACTGAAGGGAACAGTTACGCAAGGCAAGAGACGTAGAGTGTAAATAGTTCAGCAGTGCCAATAAACACACATTCATGTACATCAAAAACACCTTCTATATTATACATCATTACATAAACACATGTCAAACTTTCTTAGACATTGTACAGCAAGTTAACCGGTTGAAAATGGACTCGTCCCGCAGTGACCTCCATATTCACATTCATGACATTTGAGGGACTGCGGCAGTGCACAACGTTAATGTTCGGATTTATTTACTGAAGGTATATGAGATTTAATCTGTAAGAACAACCTGTCAAAACCTTGACTTGCAAACAGACAAATCAAGTGGAAAAAGCTGAACCGCTGCTTACCTTCGTGATCTCCCTGGATCAGCGTTATAAAATGTACAGCGGAAGGAATATAGCAAACGACCCGGATGTAATAACGCCATTGACCTGCTATGTACGGAGGCGCTGTTGCGCAGTTAAAATAGTGTCTTAAAACCTTTAAAAATACCCCTAAATACTTAAATAAAAAAAACTACTGATATCTGTGTAAACTTAATTTGATATTCTCTTATCTATCCAATACAATTTTACGTCTGTCACTGTTAATTGCCCAAAGTTATTTCTTCCCAACCCAAGTATAAATAGTACAAACCATTTAATTTGGTATGAAGTGTAGTTTTATTTGGTGTTTAGTATGAACACAATTAAATAAAGGAAACTGTAATTCACTGAAAATAATAACGACACATTATGCTGGTAAACTGCTGGTCTACCAAACAGTATGTAGACTCATGTACAGTGACCGTATTCAACATGTAATAATATGCTTTAATAATAGTGGCATAAGAAAACATCAAATTAACATTCATATTTAAAATCTCAGTTGTTTTTTCCATAATACTCCTCATTCATGTCTATAATATCACACATTATGTGGGTAATATATGTATTTTTTATTTCCAGCCCCAGAGAAGAGTTACTACTAACAAAATATTTCAAATTCAGTAAATATTTTCCTCAAACGCACACCTGAAAACAACCTCCTCTCAAGGGGTTATTTTCATCATAACCGATTATCGCAGATAAGTACGGGCTCGGGACAAACGGAAATGAGTTTAATCAGTGATTATATGAGTCAGATCGTTTAATACTTTAATTTGAAGTTAAGAGGACAATGGGCAGGATGTCCCAGCTCATCCATGTCTTTGAGCTAGCAGACATCTTTTACTTACAGTGCATGATATTCTTAAGTGCTTAATGTTGATCTGGAAAGCATATAGAATTCAGTATGCTATTGCATTATAAAACAACTAATAGAAATATTATTTTACATTTTTTCTTTTCTTCAATTTGATTATCTGCTTGCCTCCACAAGGAATCAATTATACATCCAGAGACCTTCCACCAGCAGCGACAAATATGAAAATGAAAAAGATTGAATAAGTGCAACACTGTTATATGCTGGTGATTTTAAATGAAAGCAATGTCAACAACAAGACTGAAGAGTTAAATATGAGCTGTACTGAGTTAACATATTCAAAACCGCCTTGGAGATATTTTGCTAAATGCAAAATGTACAAGGAGCAATTTCTTGACTAAAGGCTACTATGACTTGAAACTATAGGAGGGATGTTTATGCTATGTTCATTTAATTGTATTGTATTGTTAATGTACTTGTATTACAATATATAAATTGATCAAGGTCCATGTTAAACTAATGATTTCTGACTGAAATGAGTTACATGGATTCAGTCAACTAAACATTATAAGAACTAGGGCTGATATTTTTTTTTTTGTTCCTATACATTGCATTGTCAAATTAAGAATAAGAAATCTATTTTAATTAGATAAATCACACCATACTGCAGCTGTACATTGTCATTAATGTCAATTACACTATCAGTCAAAAGTTTTTCAATTAAGTTTTCTAATGTTTTTAAAGAAGTCTCTTCTGCTCACCAAGCCTGCAATTATTTTGATCCAAAGTACAGCAAGAACAGCAACATTTTGAAATATTTTTACTATTTAAAATAACTGTTTTCTATTTGAATACATTTTAAAATATCATTTATTCCTGTGATCTCAAAGTTGAATTTTTAGCATCTTTACTCCAGTCGTGTGATTTAGAAATCATTCTAATATTCTGATTTGCTGCTCAATAAACATTTATTATTATTATGTTGAAAACATATATATATATATATATATGTGTGTGTGTGTGTGTGTGTGTGCGTGTCTTTGGTTAATAGAAAATTCAAAAGAACAGGATTTATCTGAAAAAGATCTCTTTTGTAACATTGTAAATGTCTTTATCATCACTTTTGATCATTTTAAAGCACCTTGCTAAATAAAAGTATTGATTTCCATAATTTCTTTTAGTATAAAAAAGCATACTGACTCCAAGCTTTTGAATGGTATAGTGTATAATGTTACAAAAGGTTTTTTATTTCAGATAAATGCAGATCTTTGGATCTTTCTATTCAAAGAATGCTGAAAAAAAATTTTATATTGATAATAATAATAATAATAATAATAAATGTTTCTTGAACATCAAATCAGCATATTAGAATGATTTCTGAAGGATCATTTGAAATCACAGGAATAAATTACATTTTAAAATATATTCAAATAGAAAGCAGTTATTTTTAAATAGTAAAATTATTTCACAATATTACTGCTTTTGTAGTATTTTGGATCAAATAAATGCAGGCTTGGTAAGCAGAAGAGACTTCTTTAAAAACATTAAAATCTTACTGTTCAAAAACTTTTGACTGGTAGCGTATATGGACACTGTAACACCATGTTTTTTCTACATTCATTCATCTTCGGTGAGTCTCCAGTCAGTCAAAGTTCACAAAGAACAAGAATCCATCAATCCCCAACATCCTCCACACTCTTGTATGAATACACAAAGCCGTTTCCATCCCGCTCACGGTCCAGCCGGTCCACCGCTACGCTCTCAAACGCCCTCCTCATTAATGGGTTCTCCTCCAAGACCTCATTAAAACTGTCCACACTGAGTGAGTAAAGTCTGCAGTATGTGTCGGCTCTGACACTGGCTGTACGACGTCCACGGGTCAGCAGACAAATCTCTAGAAAAGAACAAACATGTATCTCAAATCCATTTTGTATCTATAGTTTGTTGTTGTTCATTATCTGATACATTGTGCTATTATCTGAATTTCTGAATTTAGTTTTGATCTACACAGTAGCATACATGTATAAAGATAACACATCTTGTAAAAAAAAACAAACTCACCCCCAAAGTAGCAGCCGTCATTCAGTTTCTTCTCTTTATTGTCAAGAGTGATCACACTGACGCAGCCATGCTGGATAAAGTACATCTTACGACCAAGCGTCCCTTCACGGATGATTAAATCACCCGGCTGAAAGACCTCGAATCGTAACTTTGTAAGGAGCACTGTCACGAAGTGAGGATCGGCGTTTGCAAAAAGTGGCATGTTGGCCACCAGCCCACGGCAGTTATAGTTCACTATCTCCTGCAGGTCAAACACACAATACAGGATGGATTAGGAATAGGCTATCATTGTAATCTACCAATCCATAAAGCAGTTTAGTTCTACAAGCTAAGAACTAACCTAAGATTAAGGAATATATGGATAAGGATTTGTAATGTTTAATGACATGCTACGATATAACAAAAGGTATTGTATTTGTACTTTATTGCATTAACCAACATGATTTACTATTACTTTTAAACTATTGGCAAGATTTTAGAAAGGCGAAAATACCTACCTTTTGGTCATCTTAAAGGGATAGATCACTCAAAAATGAAAATTATCCAATGATTTACTTACCCTCAAGCCATCCTAGGTGTATATGACTTTCTTCTTTTAGACAAATACAATTGGTATTATATTAAAAAATGTCCTGGCTCTTCCAAGCTTTATAATGGTAGTGAATGGCTATTGAGATTTTGAAGTCCAAAAAAGTACATCCTCCATCATAAAAAGTGCTCCACACAGCGTCAGGGAATTAATAAAGGCCCTCTGAAGTGAATCCATGCATTTGTTGTGTGAAAAACATCCATATTTAAAACTATAAACTGTAATTTCTAGCTTGACATACATGCGTTTCACGAGAGAGTGTTGTTCCAGTGTTGTTGCCTAGTCAACTTATGTGAAGTTGAAATCAACCCCAACTAGGGTGACCATCCATCCAGCTTTCCGTTGTACCGCACAGCATTTTCACCCCTTGTCCCGCACATTGCATATTGAGAAAATGTCCCGCATTTTCATCAGACTGTTGGCTTTTAATTATCATATTAAGAAAAGCTAAATATTTATTTATTTTGTAGTGTAGTTTCTACACAAAGGACGTTAAATTATTTTCTTATTTTAATAGTTTGTTTGGGGCGGTTTCTGTGGCGTTATTTTATTGACAAATGTCCAGAGCGCAATATTGTAATGCTATTATTGTAAAAAAAAAAAATTCTCATTCACTCTCACATAAAATGGACACGCTTTCTCTCGTTTGCATGTGCGCGCTCAGAAATATACTAAGCGCATATGACAACGGATGTAAATCAGTATTTATATAGCATTACAATGGAAAATGTATCTCTCATACGTGTCCCGCATTGTCCTGCAAAATCTATGTCCTGCAACAGATCTATTGCCAGGTGTTCACCCTAACCCCAACTTCGCTTAAAAATGCATTGCAAGAGCTCCTAACTGAAGATCACATGATCCCAAATGGAAATCACTTTAGTGAAGTGACCATCACGTTCCCCTCGCTAATGGACTTCTGGAAGGGCCCTTCGTGAAGGGATTCAGTTGCTCACGTTCATTTGGAATGTCCCAATCCCAAAGCTTCTGCTTCTGCAAAAAAGCAATTTGGAATTCACCCTTGGTTCTCGCGAGACTAGCATATTCAAAGCGATGCTTACGCTATGTGTATATCCTACGTCATTTGCTGGAATAGTTATATAAAAAGTTATAGAAAGTTTTAAATATGGATATATTTTTTTCCAAAAATTAATCGATTTACTTCAGAAGGTCTTTATTAACCCCCCAGAGAAGTTTGGAGTACTTTTTGTGATGGATGGATGCACTTTATTGGTCTCAACAGCCATTCACTGCCATTATAAAGCTTGTAAGAGCCAAGACATTTTTTAATATAACTTAGATTGTATTCATCTGAAAGAAAAGTCATATAGACCTAAGATGGCTTGAGGGTTAGTAAATCATGGAGTAAATCATATTATTTTCCTATAATTAAACTGAATTTGATTTTATTACTGTAATGACCGAAATATAAGACTACATTTTTTCTTGGAAATACATCTGAAAAAACGCGTTCGTCTTATATTCAGGGTCTAGACTTTGACAAGTCAAAAATACATCCACAACTATAGGTGACACCAAATCTGTGTAAAACAGCTGTGCCAAGAAATACATAATGTAATGTTTGTTGGTACTGTTAGAACAACGTGACTGAAAACAAAAGAAAGAGAAAAGCTTTTGAGTCTTGACTCTCATGTTAGCCGCAACCAAACTTCCTCTGTTAGTGGTTTTAAAATGTAAGACAGTACCCAGATTTGAAGACTACAATAAGATTTCACTTCTACTGGTATTGAAATGTTTGTAGGCTACTGTAAGATGGATAGCCTAATTGTTATATAATTTAGATGAGTTATCTGATACTTTTATGGTATATCAAAAAGTGTATATTTTTGGTGCATTTTACCAGTACTTAACATACTTTCAAAACAAAAACTAAAAAAGGAAAAATATTGAATATGAAAAAATATTTTTTCTTAATAAAACAAGATTTGGTTTTCAAAAAGCCTTTTTCCAAAAGGGGGGTTGTCTTGTAACCAGAATCGGCTTATATTCAGGTCAATACAGCAATTGTCCAAGCAAAAATAGACATTTTGTTTATAGCTGGCAAACATGTGACTGACGATGTGAGCAGCGCAACTTGCTTCTCACCATGAATAAATGATGTCAAGCAAAAAAGTTATTTCTGAGGTGAACCAAGTTATTACATGAATTATCTGACCAAAACGAATGAAAAAATATAACCTCCTTTAACGGGTCACTAAGTTCTTCGAGAATATTTTCTTCGTCAAACATCTTGCCCTGGAAGCGGTGCTCATAATAATCATGTATCCTCTGCCTCATGTCAGCCGGCAGCTTGTGGAAGGACATGTACTGCTCCACCTGCTTGTACTGTAACAAACCAAACAACCAAACTGTTAACAAAAAGGCAAAAAAATCTAAGTCTAGAAAATGCTTTACTGAGCATTAGGTACCTTCTCCTGATACTGACGATGGGAAGCATCCAAGGACTGGATTAAGTTGGTGGCATTGCCCAAGAACATGGCATAGCAGGTGGCGCCAATAATCATGCTAATCATTGTGAGCCAGACGTCAGTTGGTCCCTCAGGTGCCTGAGCACCATATCCAATACACAGCATATGGCTCATGGCCATAAAAAGGGCATAGGAGTACTGGACATCCCAAGTGGCATTCTGAGAGAGAAGGACATATAAAGCAAGCTAAACATAAACGTTTAAAGGGATAGTTCACTTTGAAATTAATTTTTGATATGTTTTAGCTTACCCCAAGGGCATCCGAGATGTAGGTGTCTTTGTTTCCGCAGTAGTTCCAATTTTGATATTTTTAGGTCCAACCGTTCTTGTCTGTCAGTCATATAATGCATGCCTATGGTCACCTCATAAAAGAAAATGCACAGATTCAAATTAAACAGTCCAAATTAAACAATTCCACATCGTAAGTAAACATTGATGGCCTAAGACACGAAACGAGCGGTTTGTGTGAGAAAACGAACGGTATTTATATCGTTTTTACCTCTTGTAAACAACTATGTCCAGGTTGAAGTGTACGAGCGTCCTGGTGTGTGACCGCGCGTTCTGGCTTAGTGATGCGCCGGCGCGACTCGCTCAAAGCGCCGGAAGTAAACTCTCGCGTGTGCACGTCACTCACTGTTTACACAGAATAGAGATTGTAGGTAAAACGGCTAACAAAAATGGTACTAGTTTGCGCTTATCCGGGATGTTTAAACCGACGAAAAAGAGAAGAATTACGTACGCACGCGCGAGAGTTTACTTCCGGATCCAAGCCAGAACGCGCGTTCACACACCAGGACGCTCGTGCACTTCAACCTGGACATAGTTGTTTACAAGAGGTAAAAAACGATATAAATACCGTTCGTTTTCTCACACAAACCGCTCGTTTTGTGTCTTAGGCCATCAATGTTTACTTACGATGTGGAATTGTTTAATTTGGACTGTTTAATTTGAATCTGTGCATTTTCTTTGATAAGGTGACCATAGGCATGCATTATATGACTGACAGACATGAACGGTTGGACCTAAAAATATCAAAATTGAAACTACTGCGGAAACAAAGACACCTACATCTCGGATGCCCTTGGGGTAAGCTAAAACATATCAAAAATTAATTTCAAAGTGAACTATCCCTTTAAGATTTATTTAGGTAGCAGAAGTGCTTTTTCTGTTTGCTAACAAACTAGTGTGTTTTTGAGACACTACCCAAAATCCAAACATACCACCATGTTGTTTTTGGAGACCCAGCAGTTTGGCGGAAAATCTTGCAGCATGGGCACCATGAACTGCATGCAGCCATCCCAGTGACACAGCAGCAGCATCATTCCAATCAGATTCACTATGCGAACTACTGCACTTGCAAGGTCATAGGTCATATGAAAGATCTGTGAAAAAAAGAGTGATACATGTACAGTCAGCACTAGAACGGCTCTGAAGGTGTTGTTTGGCGAATATTCACTGGTGAAATCCAATCATTTCAAGCCACCTGTTAAGTTGTGATGTATCAAATACGGTTTTCCGGGTTCAGCCCTCTAACCTTTTCAACTTGACCCTTCCCAGAGAACCGCTCCCCTTTGTTACTGTTGCAATGTCCAACAAGCCATGGCACATTTTCTTAAGCAGTGAAAAATATATTGCGGAGCAAAGAGGAAACTGACAACACGCCAACAGACAAGACAGAACAGGTTACTTTTGATACGAAAAAATCTCAGCTTTCAAAATGTCATTTTTTAAAAATTACAAACAAGCTGCAAACAGCGATTACTGGGGTTTAAGCGCTTTAGGCATTTAAGCACATATTGACATTATGTAGCAAGCCTGTAACCACCTAAATCAATTATTTAAAAAAGCCTTTTGGCAAATCCAGGTAATTGACCATAGAAATATGTTTTTTCTTAACATTTATGACTGTTATAGTGCCAGCTGCAGTCCGATCTTTTTTGCAAACTTTGCATGCTTGTTTAGAATCACCTGTCACATGTGCTCAGCAGGTTTCGTGAAGTTTTGAGTTTTGCTTTAGTCTTTATAGGATTTTGGGTACATTTTCTAAACAATCCCATTTTAGCTTCCTAAATGGTACATTTTTTTGAAAATGATTGAACTAGACAGTCTAGAGAATTGTACTGCAATGTTTGTTTGTCTGACTAATTCTCAAAAGTAGGTTTTTTTACTACATCTTAATCATTTAACAAACAATTTGATTGACAGCAGTGGTTCTAGCATGAAATAAACTTGAATTAATATAAATGGTATCTTGTTTCAACCGATGTGAATACACACAATTTTAATTTTAAGGCATTAATCTACTCCTGTCTGGTTTGTTTGTCTGACAAAATGGCAGATTCTGCATTACGATTGGTCAGATCACCTGTCAATCAAACTCACTGCATAGGGTAAATTTAGAGTACAATCTCAAAAGCTGTTTATGAGCACTGTTTATTCATATCACACATTTAAACTAAGCTTTTACAATTCCAACGAAGTGCTTTGAAATGCACAGCGTTATTCAGTGTGTTGACATAATTTCCACTGAAACAGGAGGTTAGGGTGGAACATATTGTGTCCCTCATATATGTAATGCAGAGGATGTCTTACCATTAGCAGGGTATGGCATGGCTTAAATAAGAAACTTCAAGTTTTGAATGCTTCTATCGTCTAATTATGAATTTTGTCAATGCTCATAGCTCATAACATATTCATACTAAAAGATAAAAAAATTCTATTTTGATTTCATGGGGACTTTAAAAATCACAGTGTACACTACAGTCTCTAGTGTCATGGTGTCTAATATTTTATTGATGAATAAAAGCAAATCACTGGACATCTAAGATTTCAATTTGGAGATAAAGGGGAGGATCATGACTTATTGGCAGTATTACAGGACATTGTGTGTGTGTATATTATCAGCATTTGTTGTTTGCTTTTGGAATCTGATAGAGGGTTTAGACCTGGAAATGGTGTTGCATCACATTACACTTAACAAGCAGATGATTCCAAAAGATCTTCCCACACAGATGGGTTAAAGTTGGTAATTCAAAACTGAGCTGGAGCTCATAAAACACTACACTACTGACAATAGTCAATGGACACTTTTTTTTTACCCACAAAATTTCTCTAATGTGAAGACACATTTTTTCCTAATAATTTTAATGTTATGGGCAATACATTAATAAATGGCATTTTAAAATTCTTAATAAATAAAAGATAAAACACTAAGTGAATTTAGTTTATCTTGAGATTAAAGGATTAGTTCACTCCAGAATTAAAATTTCCTGAAAATTTACTCACCTTTGTGTCATTCATGTCTTTCTTTCTTCAGTCAAAAGTTTTTCCTTTTTTGGGGGGGGGGATTTTTCTCCATTTAGTGGACTTTATTTGGGATCAACTGTGATCCCAGCAGAGGAATAATTATACTTTTCAACCACAAATGCTCATCTTGCACTAGCTTAACTTCATGCATTAAGTAATGATGTTGGAATGGTCACACGTGATGTAGGTAGAAGCACAGATCCAGTGTTTACAAAGTGAACGGGCAAAGAAAGTCAAAAGCCTTTTACAAAAAAAAAAAAAACAACAACATTGGACGATTTTGAAGTTGAAGGAAAAAATGTTTTTCACCCTACCCATACCTTTTTGAGCCAAAGTACAGAGACAAAGAACTAACTAGTGCAAGATGAGCATTTGTGGTTAAAAAAAAGTATATAATTTATTTTTTTTTTAATGACCCATCGTTTCGCAAGATAAGACCCTTGCTGATCCGCATTAAAGTTCACTATATGGAGAAAAATCTTGGAAAGTTTTCCTTAAAAACCTTTATTTCTTTGCGACTGACGAAAGAAAGACATGAACATCTTGGATGACATGGGGATGAGTAAATTATTAGGAAATTTTAATTTAGGAGTGAACTAATCCTTTAATTTCAAACGAGTGTTATATGTTGGCAGACAATGTAATGTAAAAACACTAAAAACAAATGTTTAACTAATACATTTTAATTAACTTAACATTTTGTTAACTTAATAGTTAACTAAATTAACTATTTTAATTTAATTTTATACATTTTTTTAATTTTCTTATTCTAGTCTCAATTTACTCTACTCTATTCTATTCTATTCCTGTTCTTTTGCATACCTCTTCCCACTGATGAATGTAACGTATAAGTCTGGACAAGCGCAACAATCTGAGCAGACTGAGGATCTTAGTGAAGCGGACGATGCGCAAAGCCCTGGCGGTGCGGTACACCTCTGCCGACTCAAGCCGGGCTTCTATATCCACCACCAGGAAGATGTAGTCCACGGGAATGGAGGAGATGAAGTCCACCATGAACCAGCCTCGCAGGTAACGCCGACTGATCACTTGCGGGTCCAGGATGATTTGGGAGTTGTCACCTTCCATAATGCCAGTACGAAAGTTTAAGACGAGGTCAGCCAGGAAGAGGGTGTCGGAGGCCACGTTAAAGGTGATCCACGGCAGCGTATTCTGATCCTCAAAGAAGGTGATGCCCCATGGCAGAATGACAAGGTTGCCCATCATCAGGCACAGCATCACCAAGTCCCAGTAGAACCTGTGTGTGAAGGTACATGATGTAAGGAATAAAAGATGGATTCTGGAGTATGTACTTTTAAAATAACAACAATTCAAATTAAAGGATGCACCAATGTAACAATATATTTATATATAATGGCCAATAACTAATAAATAGTCAATATCAGGGTCAGAAGTTAACTTTTCCATTAAGGGGCAATATTTGCCACCTGGAATTGATTTCCAGGCAAATTTTATTATTATAAAAACCATATGTCTACAATGTCAAATACTTAAATTTACCCAATTGCTTGTAAACGGTTGTCAATAACAATAGACTGTTTAAAACTGTATCTAAATTATACATGTAAAAAATAGGAGCTCATAGGGCTGCAATATTATGACAAAAATCATTATTGTAGATTATTGCTCTTTTATAAGGCTCAGCACTGCAAATCAACCGGTATGAGTAATCTGATGCAGTGTGAGTGAATCTAAAAGTAATCTGGCAAATTGACACTTTTCATTCATTTTCACATTTCATTTTAACCGCAACAGCTGTAATACATTGTTTAATTGTGCAGGGACATTTTGACATTTTTGTTCATTTTGGTGCCATTTTTGCCACAAGCCCTCGTTAATTTTCAACCCTAGTCAGTATTACAATTCTACAAAATTTAATGTAAATTAATTAAAAATAATGTACTAAAGTAAGCATTATTGTACAATATGAAAAACAGATATTAATTTTAAGTTGCTAAACTTGAGTTGCTACAGTTAACAGTGTTAATAAATAGTGTTCTTAAATATTAATTGAAAAGAGCATTAGATGACTAATCTAAATGTAAAAATATGCGAAATGAGCATGCGCAATTAAATATTTAATACTAGACATTTAACCCAAATAATATAATATTAAAATAATAAAAATAGAAGAAAATTTCTATCAGTGATTAATCAATATTTCATTTAATTATATTGCTTTTTTGTATGATTTTTATATTGTGTAGTATTGTAGATAGATTGTATGTATATAATATATATATATACACTACCGTTCAAAAGTTTGGGGTCAGTAAATGTTTATTCATTCTTTTTTTTTTTTTAAAGAAATGAATAAATTGTTACATTAATAAAAAGTGACATAATAGATTTGCATTGCTAGAAAAGATTTATAGTTTGAATAAATGTTGTTCTTGAAAGAAAAAAATACAGGTTCAAAAAAAACAAAAAAAACATTGGCGGCACAACTGTTTCCAAAACTGATAATTCTACTAATAATTCAGAATATCAGAATGATTTCTGAGAGATCATGTGACACTTAAGCCTGGGAAACTGAGTAACAGCTGATGAAAAATCAGCATTGCATCACAGGAATAAATTATATTTTAAAGTATATGAAAATAAAAACCAATATTTTCTATTGTAATAACATTTTGTAATATTACACTTTACACTGTATTACACACACACACACACACACACACACATACATATACATATATATATATAATATATATATATATACAGAGAAAAACTCAATTCATCGTTCCCTGTGGTTTAAAGACTGATAACCTAAAGGTCACTGGTTTGAACCAGTCTTTCAGAGTGCTATAGGGTGACTGTCCCTGTAACCTAATAAGGCGCCGTCTTATGGCGGCGTCACATGTTTCGTGGAAATAAATTCAACCAGCCCCAGACGTTTGGAGATAAATAAAAGATTTCTAAGAAACAAATATGTGACTCTGTAAAGCACACCTGTTCCTCTATTACAAGTTAATCCATAATGGACATAAAGTTCGATTTAAAAGTTCAAGCACAAAATAAGACATAAGTATCCACGTCCTTGAGCAAACAGACTAATTACGTCAATTACACGTGCTGCAAAACATTCAGTCTCTACGTTAATTACTAAAGTGGTAATGGAGAGTCGTAAACGCACTGTACAGTATGCGACTGTTTAAACTGGATATGCAGCCTTTTTACGCACAACCGTACATGTGCTTGGTGGTTTGAAGTTTCCATTTGTGGTCATATTTTCCAAAGCAGCGTCAGTCACCTGGAATGAATATACGTTCTTAAATATTATATACAGTTAAAGTCAAAAGTTAGCTTACACCTTGCAGAATCTGTAAAATGTTAATTATTTTACCAAAGTAAGCGGGATCATTCAAAATGCATGTTATTTTTTATTTAGTACTGACCTGAATAAGATACTTTACATAAAAGACGTCTACAAATAATAGCTGAATTTATAAAAATGACCCCATTCAAAAGTTTACATAGACTTGATTCTTAATACTGTGTTGTTACCTGAATGATCCACAGCTGAGTTTTTTTTTTTTAGTGATAGTTGATTATGAGTTAAACTGCTCGCTGTTCTTCAGAAAAAAAAATTGCTCAGGTCCAACAAATTTTTTAGTTTTTCAGCATTTTTGTGTATTTAAACCCTTTCCAGCAATGATTTTATGATTCTGAGATCCAATTTGAAGAATTTGAAGATCACGGTAAATTTAACTTATTTTTGACTTCTGGGAAAAGTAGCTTCTGAAAGGCAGTACTAATTGAAAAAATATGATATGTAGGCAAAATAAGAAAAAATCTTCATTGTGTTCATAAGTTTACATCCCACCCCCGGCTCTTAATGTATTGTTTTTCCTTCTGAAGAATCATTGAGTGTTTGAACCTTCTGTAATAGTTGCATATAAGTCCCTCAGATGTCCTCAGTGTGGAAAGATGGATCTCAAAATTATACAGTTATTGTTTTAAATAAGTTTTAGAAATCAAGAAAAAATTTGTGGGACCTGACGGATTTTTCTGAAGAACAGCAGGCAGTTTAACTGTTCCGGACAAACTCATGAAAAAAAGGAATTATGAAATAAAAAATAACATGCATTTTGTATGATCCCTCTTATTTTTGCAAGGAGTATGTAAACTTTTGACTGCAACTATATATCATATGGTTTGCATTTAATGTAATAGTTGTAACAATTGACATGAGCTCTAGGTAGGTTTAAAAACTTTAAGTCGCTGATTTTATCAGTCTGTGACAAAGATGACAACCTGAGGCTAAAATCTACTGACAGCCTTGTGAATGAATTTGACTTAAAAAATAAATCAGTGAATGAGTTTCATTTTAGCCATCTTATTTACTCATATCAGTCAAATACCCATGTATTCATATCAACTGACCACTCATCAGCTAAACAAGAAGTTTTGGTGGTGATTCAAGTTTTGATGATAATTTCACCTTTGTCATATTTTGATGACTATCATAATGAATGACTATTTTTGTTAACTAAAATTAACAAAGAATAAGAAATGGTGTAAAAAATGTATTATTAACAGTCTGTTCATGTTAGTTAACAAATGATACCTTATTGTTTGTAAAAAATATGTTAACTGATACAAAATAAAATATTTACCTTAAACAAAAAGTGGAGTTGAAGTAAAGTAATTAACAACAGTGTTATCAACAGTTGGACTTGGAAATTTAAGAAGCAACTGATCTGTGTTGATAAAACAGTAACTGGTTCATCGGTTTGTTTTACTGTATCTAAAAGGATGACTCTGGTGCATTAAACAAATGATGGTAAAATAAGACATGTAACTGGTGATTCTGGTGCCCGAGATTAATTAAAGATTGAAAAATGTTGGTTTTGATCTCCTACTTATGCAAATATCTTTTTCACTTTGGACTCTGAAACAGACTGAGTTCCTATTACCCCTCATGTCTTGCTTTCTGACAACACAGTCCGTTTATCCCTTTACTTCTTGCTGCTTTCTCTGCGTACGTGTTTCAGACAAAGAACATCAACCTGACACTCTGTAACCAAGTGGGTCCATCCAGCCCATCCATGAACGCTGATACCCTTTCCGGCTAATGGTAACTCTATAAGGGAAAGCGCTGTAACTGACCTGTGCTGCATTGTGCTTTACTGTGGTGATTGAAAGGGTTTGTGCTTTAAGGACCTGATTTGTGGCGTAAGTGCTTGTTGACATTGTATGATTATTGATAGCCACTTGTAAAAGTGATCTTTAATTCCAGGGGGGTTTCTCACATTCACTATTTCTATATATACACATTTATTTTTATTAATAGTTTCACACTGTAAGAAAGTTGGACTTGAGCTTTTTGTAATAAGTCACTCACATGATGCCAAGTCCACCCTTAAGTTTCTATAAAACTTCCAGTGAACTTCTATGAGATTTTTTCACCACTTTTATTGCTCATGAGATGAAATTCTTAAGTTTAATGAATACAATTAACATCACACTATTCCTTTACATGTTGCATATTCTGAGCACCGAAAGTAATACGGTAAGACAAACCAGTTTGCAATATCAAGCTGCAAAACAGCTAAAAATAGATGGACGCAGATGAGACCTGAAGCCAGACACATTAAATTTACAAATGATCATGCCCATTCTTACAGGAAAAATATGGTGGATATTTTTCGGGCGTCCCAAGTTCGAGTCCCAGCTCACGCACGTTTTCCGATCCTATTCCTCTTCTCTCTCACCCACTTTAATTCCTGTCTACATTCTGTCCTATGCTTAAAAACAAACAAACAAAAAAAAACACCAAAAGTAAATCTTTTAAAAAAAACTAATTATACACTATAAAAATGTATAAATAAATAAGTACTAAAAAAAAAAACGTTTTGAGTACTCAAAATTACAGTTCATCTGTCTTTGTGGCTTTGTTTAGTTAAAATTATTTACATATATAATCTTTACATGTATAATTAACATTTAATGTAAATGTTTTATCTAAATTTCATGTTTTGTCAAATTGGCATGACTTCAAGTCTGCCATCATTGTAACAATTACGGTTTATATTAGTTAAAAGATTTCATGCACTGTATCAAGTTCAGAAAAAGTCTAAATTTACATTTAAATTATTCACACCCATGTGCTTCATCTCATGTTTTTTATGTATATGGAGCAGCATTGTTATTGTTAACTAAAACTGAAACAAAAAATAATGTAAATTAAGATATTTTTGAAATCATATTTATTTGTTATATTTCTATTTATTTTACTTTAGTTAGTAACTACATTTCATTTCTGTTTAAGCTGAAGTACTGAAATAATGGTAACGTGATCATTATTAACTAACATTTATAAAGATTAATAAATGCTTTATTAAATGCATTGTTCATTGTTTGTTCATGTTAGTTAATGCCTAATGTTAACAAATTACACCTTATTGTAGGTATGAGTTACAGAAATTACTAAACCAAATAAAAACAAATTAAAAAATGACAAAAACATACAACAAAATTACTAAAAATGTGATAGTTGTTCATGAGTCCCTTGTTTGTCCTGAACAGAAAGGTCCCACAAATTCTTCGGTTTTTCAGCATTTGTGTGTATTTGGATCCTTTCCAACAATGACTATGATTTTGAAGGTTCAAATGCTCACTGATGCTACAGAAGGAAACAATGCATTGAGAGTGAGAGCTTTTGAATCTAAAGATCAGGGTAAATGAAACATGTAAGTATCTTCTGTGGCTTCTGAATGGCAGTATTTAATTAAAAAATATATATTTAGGCAGAATAAGAAAAATGTACACATCTTTATTTTGGTCAAAAGTTTTCATCCCCAGCTCTTAATGCATCGTGTTTCCTTCTGCAACATCAGTGAGCGTTTGAACCTTCTGCAATAGTTGCATATGAGTCCCTCAGTTGTCCTCAGTGTGAAATTATGGGTCTCAAAATCATAGTCATTGTTGGAAAGAGTTCAAATACACAAAAAAAACTAAAAAACAAAGAATGAGTGGGACCTGAAGGATTTTTCTGAAAAACAGCGGACAGTTTAACTGTTCTGGACAAACAAAGGACTCTAGAACAACTATCACTAAACACAACAAAACAACACTGCTGTTGATTATTCAGGTATGAACAACAATATTAAGATTCAAGTATATGTAATTTCTTTAAAAGGGTAATTTTCATAAATTCAACTATTATTTTTTGTTGTGGACCACATGTAAACATCTTTTATGTGAAATATCTTATTCAGGTCAGTACTAAATAAAAAATAACATGCATTTTGTATGATCCCTCTTATTTTGCTAAAATGAACATTTTGCAGATTCAGCAAACTACTATAATAGCATATTAATTACACTAAAATAACACTGGAAGGACAAAGCGCAACATAGAAACTCATAAATACCACATGGCAGCTCAACAGTGGGTACATGAAACAACAGGGGTAACAATGAACTGATAATTGATAACTACTAACCCATCCTGACATGACAAGATAACAAACTACAAAAAGTAACAGCATAATAAACAGCAGCTGTGCACATAAAACTAGCAAACATAATTATACACGCCCCAATGCATGCTGGGGAGAGGCCGAACGGGTCAGAACCCCAAACCCATTTCTTCAATAGGCTACTAGACCTTAACCAAAAACAATAATATGACTCTTTGGCTTTTATAGTTGGTTTGACTTAAAAATGAAGAGTATTTAAGCATTGGTTTTGTTCCCAAAACTACTATACTACTATAATCAAATGAATTAGGTTACTTACTTGATAATTTTTTGAGTCTACGGTGGCATTCACAACAACACTACACTTGTTTGACATCCTGCCATGTCATATTTTCCCTTCCCTCTGCATCACTCACCTGAAGTCACTATATGGATGTATAATCCAAACCCCAAATGACTTGACCCGTTCCTGCTCAGCTGCAACACCCTTCGCACTCCCAAACATTCGCAGCGAGAACTTGTTGACCCCTGGCTGCAGCATGGAGCTGAACTGTCTCTGGAGAAATGTGGACTGATCAGTGAAGACCCTTTCTTCTGATTCGGTCAGCTGAGGGGCTTTCGCAGGCCCTGCTGGCTCTGCCATGGCTTTATCGAGGCAAGGCGGGGTGGATGCGGTCACGCTGGTGGTGGCTGTTGTGCCATCTAACCCTGCGGTCACCTCAAGGGATTTTGAGGTGGGACTGGCTCCCGAGTCTGTACGTTCCTGGTGGTTTACAACAGACAGCAGCCTCCGGCTCACATCCTCTCCTGCTCGCTCTCCTCGCAGTAAAGTCCTCGAAGAGGAACGCCAGTTGGTGAGGGAGAAGCCACCTCTGGAGCGGAGCTTCGAGTCACCATTTGAAGCTGGAGGCTGTCCATCTCCATCCATAATTCAGATCTGATGTTAGTGCAGGTTCAGGTTGATGACTAGTTTGGCAAATGCAGTCTCAAGAAGAGAATGAGGACATGATGCTTTCGTCAAAAATCCTTTTGTATTTGGAAACATGTAAGTTTTATGTACCTCAGGTTTTCAATATTAAAAGGTCTAAATATGACTTTAACACTTTTTAAAGATGAATGTAGTTGTTAATTCGTCTTCAAATACACATAATGCAAACTTAACCTTCTTTTTAAACGCTTTCTTAAGTAATGTATGAACAGAAAGCATTAGGTCTCAACAAATCCCATTTACTGTAAGTTTACCAGTACAAACGGACTCCCAAAACTTCCGAGGAGAATCCAGACGTTCCTCTCTGCGTAATTCATCCGCCCTTGGAAAGTTCCTCTGGGAATAAGTGCATTTATTGTCAATATTATTCCCCCGTATCCACTTTCCACACATTCACCATTTCGCACGTTGGAAAAACCTCGTCAGAACGAGCGCGCCGGTTGTCTTGTTGTCAAATCACGCGTCAGTCATTACATAGAGAACGGGATGAAACCCGCAGAGGTTTGTGTATAATCGGCTTCTTGATAGCAGGCGCTGTCTTTATCTCCCTCTCTGCTGACACCTGCGTGTTATCTGTTCAACAAGCTGTCGGGATGAACAGGTAGGGAAGAGAGCGTCACACCTCAGTGGCCAGGCTGGGGAGGAAATGGGCGGGGCCAACCTGTGCTAGAGGACACGGAATACGCTGGAGGCTCACAGGTGTATTTACCTGAGGCTGCTGTAAGCTTTAGAAATACATTGTGTGTGGGTAGAAATATACTGTATGCATATGTGAGGAACAAATGAATTTTTAAAATGTAGTATTTATTTGTTTGTTTGTCTGTTTTAAAAATGCCATTTAAAAAATGTTGCGTTTATTTTTAAAAAATAAAATTGTATTTATTTCTATTTCATTAATTTAATATAAAAATATAGTATCATTTAAACAATGTTTTTAAACATTGTACATTTCAATTAATTATTTTATATTATAAATTTAAAATGTAATATGTACTAGTATGTTTTATTTTAATTTATTTTATTTTTATTTCAATGGTTTATGCACACTACCAGTCAAAAGTGTTTAATGGTTTTTTTTTTAAAGAAGTGTTTTCTGCTTACCAAGTCTGCATTTATTTGATTCAAAGTACAGCAAAAACAGTAACATTATGATTTTTTTTTTTTACTAAACTATTAGAATAGACATTTTTTGTAACATTATAAATGTCTTTATCATCACTTTTGATCAATTTAAAACATCCTTGTTAAAAAAAGTATTAATTTCCATATTTTCTTTTAGTATAAAAATTATACTGACTCCAGGCTTTTTAAAAGGTAAAGTGTATAATGTTACTAAAGCTTTTTATTTCAGATAAATGCTGATCTTTTTATTTCAGATAAATGCTTTGATCTTTTTATTCATCAAATAATCCTGATAAAAATATACTCAACTGTTTTAAATATTGAAAATAATAGTAAAAAAAAGTTTTTTGAACAGCAAATCAGCATATTAGAATGATTTCTGAAGGATCATGTGACACTGAAGACTGGAGTAATGATGCCGAAAATTTAGAGTGGATCACAGGAATAAAATGCATTTTAAAATATATTTTAATAGAAAGCAGTTATTTAAAATAGTAAAACATATTTCAGAATTGTACTGCTTTTGTTGTATACTGGATCAAATAAATCCAGGCTTGGAGAGCAGAGGAATCTTTAAAAATATATATTCCCTTCAAATTAAACTTTAATATAATATTTTTGGTAGCTGTAGTGACATTAAAAAGAAATTACAAATTCAGACGAGAATATTTTTTCACGGATGTCAGGTCAGAGCACATTTTTAATGGGGTAAGTTGTCACGTGTGTTGTTGTAACTTTCTAAATTAATTAATTATAATAATAATCTTTTTAACCCAAACAATGTTTGGATATGTTTGGATGCTACCTTTTCCACTCTTGAAGTTTCATAATTTTTTACTGTTTAAAATTAGCTGAAAGCTATCAACCTTATTCTTTAACGCGGAGGTAAGCCAATGGGTAAGATTTACGGTTTATTTGCCGCTAATAACGAAAAGAATAACAATGTGAAGTAAACGGTAAAACTGTTTGCACTACAAACCAGTGTGCTCATAAATAAGAAAATACATTAAAATAATATGGCAAGGCACTCTAATTTGCAATATCAAGCAGCAAAACCATCTGTTTTGTACAGCTAAAAATAGTCAAATGCGGATGAGACTGGAAGCCAGACCCATAAAGTATTTCAAAGAGATATTCTCTCAAATCAGCGTAAAAAATGCAGTCTTATCCTATAGAGTGTTTTCATGGCATAAATGGGCCATATTGGCAGCAATGAATGTAAACAATTCCACTGAACCGAACGAAACTCGCGTATTTTGCTGATTATTACTACTGATAATAGTCAATTACTGTCATGTTTTGGGCTGTACTAATTGGTCGGACCGGGAAAAACATTCAGAGTACTAGACTGCCAAAAGTTATAACAAATCAAGGAGAAGAGTGCTAAAACTATCTGAGGAACAAAAGGCGTTTGTGGTTGGCCAGACTGAAGTAGGATTTCCAGGGCAAGAATCTTGGTGAAATATTAGGCTAATATCTTAATTAATACTACTCATACATATCTTTACCACCTATTAACTTTAGTTTGTCAAACTATTGCACCCTTACCTGCTTACCCTAGTCCTCTGTATAATTTAGACAGCATAAATTAGCAGAACAACATATTTAGTAGTACATTAACCATGCAATCAATGCTGTTGTTTACATCTGTATCTTCAACATGGCTGCACTAACTAGCCCCAGCATTGTTTATTCTTGCACAGTGTTGTGCAGTGGCCTTTTGTTGCTCACATCAGGGCATGTGTAAATTCAGTAACTCCAACATATAGTATCTTGTTTCGACTACTGTCAATCTTGTAAAGTGCAGAGTATCGTGTTCCTGAGTCTGAGCTTAAGTGAGATGCTTTACCTTTGGCAAACAAGAGGAAATAATTAAAGACACGGCCTTTGCTGTACACTGGCTTTCTACAAAGAGGTGCTGGCTCATGTCCTGCACTGTTGTACTGTGTATCTGTATCCACTAACTGAATTGTCTTACGTAAATACAGCACCAGGGCCTGACAAACGTAATTTTGTTCACCTTGTTAAGATACACTGACCAGTCAAAAGATTTTTAATTTTTTTTAAGAAGTCTCTTCTGCTCACCAAGCCTGCATTTCGTGGATCCAAAGTACAGTAAAACCAGCAAAATTTTTACAATATTTTTACTATTTAAAATAAATGTTTTCTATTTGAATATATTTTAAAATGTAATTTATTCCTGTGAACAAAGCTACATTTTCAGCATCATTATTCCAGTCTTCAGTGTCACATGATCCTTCAAAAATCATTTTACTATGCTGATTTGCATTATTATTATTATTATCAATATTTTAAACAGTTGAGTAGATTTTTTAAGATCTTTGATTAATAGAAAGATCCAAAATTCAGCATTTATCTGAAATAATGCACTATACACTATACCATTCAAAAGCTTGGAGTCAGTATACTTTTATTTAGCAAAGCTGCTTTAAATTGATCAAAAGTGATAATAAAGACATTTATAATATTACAAAAGATTGTTATTTCAGATAAATGCTGTCCTTCTGAACTTTCTATTTGTCAAAGAAACCTGAAAAATTCTACTCAGGTGTTTTCAACAGAAAAACAAATGTTTTTTGAGTGGCAAATCTGAATTTTAGATGGATTTCTGCTTTGAAATCACAGGAATAAATTACATTTAAAAAAAATTCAAACAGAAAAGTTATTTTAAATAGTAAAATATTTCAACATTTTACTCACAAAACACAAAAACTTTTGACTGGTAGTGTATGTAACTTGAAAAATGTTGCAAAATGATCAAATGTAGATAATCTTTATTGGAAAAAAAAAAATAATAATAATAATGCAAAAGAATGGTTCTGTTGTTTACCAGTTAGAGTAACATCTGAGAAACAAATGTGAGTTCAGTTGTTACTGAAAATACAAAAGAGGTACAGAAACATGGAGAAAATACATATAAACCACACATACTGTACAATGAGACTGAGACCACCAGTAAAAACTCTTCTAATTTACCATTCAAATGTATTTTCAGATTTTAGTTATTGTCTTAAAATGAAGATTATATAAACACTTAATACTTTTTTTTTTTTTAATTCACCAGATTTTGTATTATATTATAAATCCTGAATTTCATGGAAGTCTCATGACTTGTCATAATCATGAAACATCATAATCAGAATATATTCCTGGAATGCAGCATCTGCAGGTCGTAATCCACCTCAGATACTGAACTGAGATATGTATTAGCATCATTTGCAAGGAAGTTCCTCTTGGTAGCCAGAAATTAAACTGGATAACAGTCATTTGAATTTTTTTCTCTCTCTGTGGTCACATGACTTTACAGGGATCTGCATTTGATGGTGCTTGTATGGAGGTCTGTGCTCCATTCATGCTGAGACTGAGTCCTTGGAAGGCACCAAAAAGAGAGTTGTCATTTTTGGTGGGGGTCTTGCCTTTTAAGTTTGTCCTCTGTACAGGTGGCTGAAAAAAAAAATATACAATAAGTTAGCCACTGTATTCTGCTGTTTCAGCAAATATATATTGTTTAGAGACCGAATATAACACAAACGTACCTTCGTGAAGCGGTGAGGACTTCTATAATGTGCCCTCATTGCGGTTTTTTCTGCGTTCTTCTGCGCAAATTTGACTTGCCTCAGTTTCCTGTTCAAACATAATATAAATATTACATTATATTAAGCAATAAAGATAAGCTAATAAGTCTCTAACAATTTTAAACGCGTGTTTTTGTACCTTTCCTTGTGCAGCTCTGCTTGGTAAGTCCTTAACCAGGATGAGTCGTGTCCTGTTTGACCGTAGCAGCAGGGGGCGCTCTTCCTGCGGACGGTCTTGCCTTTCCGGCTAAATCCATCCTTATCCCCTGTCACGCAGCTGGTCAGCTGTCTGAAGGGGGCACCCAGGGATTTCTTCACCACGGCATCCATCTCCTTTAGCGTGTGTTAATGAACGTGAGTCTTTTTAAACTCTCAAAAAGTGATACGGAAGTCCAAGAGTCAAGACTGCTGATATTTCAGTAAGGAAGTGTATTCCAGCTTGTGTATTTCATACGTCCCACTCTAATAAATGAATGTCAGCACAGGCTGCATTTAAACCTAGAAAAAAATCAGATAAACCAATCAATTTATAATAAACAACATTGCAAAATTAAGTTTTTGAACAGTAAGAATTTTAATGGTTTTTAGGCTAAAGAAGTCTCTTCTGCTCACCAAGCCTGTATTTATTTGACCCAAAATACAGCAAAAGCAGTAATATTGTGAAATATTTTTTACTATTTTAAATAACTGCTTTCTATTTGAATATATTTTAAAATGTAATGTGATCAAATCCACGTTTTCAGCATCATTACTTGAGTCTTCAGTGTCACATGATCCTTCAGAAATCATTCTAATATGCTGATTTGCTGTTCAAGAAACATTTATTATTATTATTATTATTATCAATATTTAAAACAGTTGAGTATTTTTTTTTCAGGATTTGTATACCATTCAAAAGCTTGGGGTCAGTATAAAGATGTTATAGAAATTATTACTTTTATTTAGCAAGGATGCTTTAAATTGATACACAAATATAATGTTATGAAAGATTTCTATTTCAGATAAATGCTGTTTTTCTGAACTTTCTATTCAGCAAAGAAACCTGAAAACTTCTACTCAGCCGTTTTCAACAATAATAAATGCTTTTTGAGCAGCAAATCAAAATATTTGAATGATTTCTGACGGATCATGTGACTGGAGTGATGACGCTAAAAATTCAGCTTTGAAATCACAGGAATAAATTACAATTTAAATAGTAAAAAACTTTTTACTGTTTTGATGTACTTTGGATTAAATAAATGCAGGCTTGGTGAGCAGAACAGACTTAAAAAAACATTTTAAAATCTTGGTAATCACATTATAAAAGCATTAAAATAAAAAAAACGGAATTTTAAAATCAATACATTAAAAAATTCACAATATTACACTTTTACTGTATTGAATAATAAACAGTATTTATTCAAATAAATGCAGCTTTGGTGAGCATAAGAGAAAAATCATACCAACCCTAAACCTATATACATTAATATTTATTATTATCGCATGTAGTTAGCATTTTTGCAGTATATATGAAGAGTTCCGATGCAAAAGCCATCTCGGTCAAAAATGAAATAATGATGCTGAGTGAATGCTCTTGACAAATTATACATCCATCATATACTTTTACTTCAAACTCACCAAAATGCCACCCTCAGCTCAATCAGAAGTATCAGTACTTACATAGAAACCTATACATCTGAGCCTGATAAAAATGCATTTTTTGAAGAAATGTGTCAGATGGATTTAGAGGCTTTTGCATCTGTACTCTTCATATATACTTCTAAAATGCTAATTACATGTAATAATCACTTATAAAATGCATTTATATATTTGTGTATTGTAAGTATAATAGATATGATAATATAATAAAATCTTATGTTGTTGTAGCTCACAATGATAGTAATATACACATAGCATACAGGTCTGACATACCTGATATCTGTTGAAACTCTTCAGATGCACGTAATTCGCTCCAATGAACCTAACATCCAAACTCAGGCACTGTCTGCTATCTTTCCAGCAATCTTGTTGAGCTGCATGTTTTTAAAGCCAGCTCCCTCCCTGCATCTGTCCTCGGCTAATTCCCAAATGACGTAATTGTTTATAATCACATTAGTGATGGCGGGAGTTTCACAGTCATGTGTGAGAGAAAAGAAATCACTATCATGGTGCTGCTACTATCAGTTATATCAAAAATCAGTATTTTAGTATGAAGTCGACAAACTATTTTTCTTTAAACTTACAGCAACTTTGAACATTTAAAGAGAAATAGCTGTTGTATGATTATTGATCTTAACAGATTAAGGGTAAGATCTTTTCTCCCAGCAGATGGGAAGGTAGGAAGGAAAACAGATTGAGGAGCTTTACAGACAGCATAAGATGAACATGTGAATGAAGTAGGGTTGAAAGAATGACGTGACGAAAAGTAATTTTTAACATCAACAGCTGTTACACTATTCAGCCTAAAACAACCTGTTTTTAGTTCATTCACAATTTGACACTAATTATAATTTCAAATGATTAATGAAAACATATTATATTTGCTACTAACACATTCATTTTTAACCTAAAGAGCCAAAAGAGACTCTAGCATCTACCTTTTTATTTAACACGGAAGTATGGGTGAAACCTCTGATACATTAGCCACTATAGGGAAATAACTAAAAGAATAACAACATGCAGTAAATGGTAAAACTGTTTGCACTACATATCAGTGTGTTCATAATTAAGATAATACATTTAAATAATATGGTAAGACACATCAATTTGCAATATCAAGTAGCAAAACAAGCTGTTTTGTACAGCTAAAAATAGCTGGATGCGGATGAGACCGGAAGCCAGACCTATAAAATGTACAAATGGCCCATTCTTAGGGGGAGAAAACAGTAGATAGGCTTGGAATGACTAAATGACTGTATTAGGTGACGTGTGCTAGATTGATACTTTCTAAATAAAGCTTGATAGCTGGTCAGAGAAAAGGTGCTTGTAGAAGGGCTTTACTGTAATTGTCTACACACTAAGCTGTGCTCTTTAAATCTTTTGGCCATGAATGAGGAAAAGAGGGCCAATGAAAACAAAAACTTTTTCATACTTGTCCTAGATCGTTTGTCCGATTTTCACCAAGTTTTGCTCAGATCAACTTTAGACCATACTTGCACGAAGTTCTGGAATGCAGGTTGAATAGTCAAAGCATTCTCGAATAACAAGTGAATAAATTTGATGAAGAGCACGCAAAAATGGATGTGAGGCTATAATTTTGTCATAAAATGCTATATTTTATGGACGCATTGCCATACGCTACAAAACTCGCTGTGTGTCTTTGGCATCATGCCCTGATGGTATTCAAATTTTTTTGTGGCAAGAAATTTGCAAACATGCTAATAACTTCTGAATGTATTAGCCTGTTGTAATGAAACTAGTCAATATATTCTTTGGGTCATGCCAGGAACATAAATTTGCAGCTCAAAAAATGAGAATATTGTGATTTTTTAATTGTAACTCATTTCAAAAACTGAAACTTTCATATATTCCAGATTCATTACATGTAAAGTAAAATATTTCAAAAGTTTTTTTGGTTTAATTTTGATAATTAGAGCTTACAGCTCATGAAAGTCAAAATTTCCAAAGATCAATCAAAAAAACAGATTTGCAGAACAGAAAAGTTCAAGTTCTTTAAAGTATGTTCATTTATGCAGTCAACACTTGGTCTGCAGCCCATATTACAGCAAATGACTTGCTCCTAGCACAAATTACAGCATCAGTGAAGTGTGGCATGGAAGTAATCAGCCTATGGCACTGCTGAGGCACTATTGAGCCTTCAGATTGTCTGTATATTGTTGGATTGACTGTTTCTCATCTTTTTTTGAAAATATCCCATAGATTCTCAATGGGGTTCAGGTCAGGCATGTTGTCTGGCCAATAAAGCACAGTAACATCATGGTCGGCAAACCACTTGCAAATGGTTGTTAAAGTCCTGCTGGAAAAGGAAATCAGCATCTTCATAAAGCTTGTCAGCAGATGGAAGCATAAAGTGCTCCAAAATCTCCAGGTAGATGGCTGCATTGACTTTGCACTTGATAAAACACAATGGACCAACACCAGCAGATGTCACAGCACCAAAAAATCATTACTGACTTCAGAAGCTTCACACTGGACTTCAAGCAGCTTGGATTCTGTGCCTCTCTAGTCTTCCTTCAGACTCTGGGACCATGATTTCAACATGAAATGCAAAATTTACTTTTATCTGAAAAGAGGACTTTGGACCACTGAGCAACAGTCCAGTTCTTTTTCTCCTTAGCCCAGGTAAGATGCTTCTGACGTTGTTTCGGTTTCAGAAGTGGCTTGGTAGTCCTTTTCCTGAAGACGTCTGAGTGTGGAAACTCTTGATGCGCTGACTCTGGCTTCATTCTACTTCTTGTGAAGCTCTACCAAGTGTTTGAATTGGCTTTACTTGACAGTATTCTCAAGCTTGTGGTCATCCCTGTTGCTTGTGCACCTTTGCCTATCCAATTTCTTCCTTCCAGTCAACTTTGCATTTAATATACTTTGATACATCACTCTGTATACAGCCACCTCATTCAGTAATGACCTTCTGTGACTTACTGTCTTTGTGGAGGGTGTCAATGATTGTCTTCTGGACCATTGCCAAGTCAGCAGTCTTCCCCATTAGTGTGTTTTCATAGAACGAGAGATACCTGGAATTTATACTGTAGGGATGGTCATTTAATGAAACTCAAATTTAAATATTCTAATATTTTGAGATGCTGGATTTTTGACTTTCATAAGCTGTATGCTCCAATCATCGAAATAAAAAAATAAAAAAAACTTTTGAAATGTTTTACTTTACATGTAATGGATCTAGAATGTATGAAAGTTTAATTTTTTAAAATGAGTTACAATTAAAAAGTGAACTTTTTCCACAATATTAAAAATTTTTTAGCTGCACCTGCAGATATAAATTTTTGCCATAGTCAACCAAACTGCCTGTTCGCCATTTTGATGTATGTAGAAAACCTATTTTTTGGAACTCCTCCTAGACTGTTGGTCCAATTTTCACCAAATTTGGCTCAGATCATCTTCAGACCAAGCTGGAAAAAAAGTTATGGCTTTTGTCTTGATATACTAAACTGTTATCGTTTAACACATTAAGAAATTAGCCGGAATAATTCCAAACTGTGTCTTAGGCTGTAACTCTGCAAAGCTTTGACATTTTGACCGCAAACTTTGTATTAGCCATCGTCACCTCACAGGGACCACGGCATTGCTTGGGTCATGCCTAGAACATAGATACAAATTTTGCCATAGTCGGTCAAACTTTGTGTCCGCCATTTTGATTTATGTTAAAAACTTACTTTTTCTAGACCGTTCATCCACCAAAATAGAGTCAGATCATCTTCCGACTGTGTTCACAAAAAGTTATGGATTTAATGTCGATAGACAAAACTGCATTCGTACAGCACCACAACAAATTTGAGGCATCATGCCAAAATGACTCTGAAGTTGTAAAGCCAAAAGATAATAAAGTGCACAGTGTTTCATATCAGTCAACTCAAGTTAAAGCACTGCACTTACTCCCGATGAAGTGCCAAAAGTTTAATTCATTTCAGCAAAGAATATCATCTGCACACATACAATTTAGTCAATATAGAAATGACATGACAAGAACGTTGTGATTGTAAAAACATTTTGCCTGGAGAGCTGCTGTGAAAACACATTCACAGCAAGCACACAGACAGGCCCTTTATTCTATAGTCACAACATATATTTATTCATATTTACAAATGTACACAGTCAAATCCATACAAAGACACAAAATGTGACGTCCGGCTAACTAAATAAATACTGTAAACGTGTGCTGAGGGACACAATCACCAGAACACTGCTGCTCCGTCACTTAGTTTGAATTGAACTGAATACAAACATTGTGTGTTGTAATGCATCCGCGATTATCAGCAGCTAAGGGCTAAAATGCATGAAACGTATCTGCCCGATAACTATATTGTAACAGTGATGCTTGTTTTGTCAGTTGTTTTCTCAAATGGAGTGTTACGTTAATGCTTTTTCCCCAACAAATCACATTCCCTCTGCTTATGGCTGTCCAAAAATACCATTAGCCACAAATGGCTGGAAGAACTGAACTTGAAGGGCATATTTATTCAAAAACCCTCCAAATGTTTATCCTCACATTCTCCTACTGCTCACAGAGCTGTTCTCACATTATGGGAAGATGATTGAGAAATCATATGCTGTGCAACTGCTTCATTTAATTTCTCTTGCACTATAAAACTCTATCCAATGTCAGTTCAGCTTCATATTACCTCTCTTGGCATGCGAGTCCTCAGGGTTTTTTTGGCGTAAGACAAGAAACATTGAAGATAAGGGTCATTGTCACCGACTGATGTCACGGTTCCCCTCCCAGCTCTTGCTGGCGCTCTGGTCAGCGCTGCTGATGGTGCTCTGAAAGAAAGGATGCCTCAGGGCCGCAGCAAGAGTAAGACGCTTCGTTGGTTCGTACTCCAGCATGGCCTCGATCAGATCGAATAGCTGGTGATGCTCTTCAGCTTCAGACAGAAGATATCTCTGGGGAAGAAAATTGTATGAGAACATTAACATATGACCGCCCAGATTCATGTAAACATTTCGAAAACACAATTATATCCACAATTCTATTGGTTTTCCAGGCCAAAAGAGGTCATTATGGAAGCCGGTTTCCCCCACTGAGTGAAAAATAAAAAAAAGATTATTGCGACTTTCTCAGAATAGCGAGTTTATGACTACCAACTCTGACTTTATAACTCACAACTGCAAGTTTGAGAGAAAAAGTCAATTTGTGAGATACAAACTTGCAATTGTGAGTTATAAAATCCAAATTGGGAGGTATAAACTCGATAAACTTGCTTTTACATTTTTTTTTTCCGACTTTAGAATACCCAATTGAGTCAAGAAAGAAATGTGAGATATAAACTCGCACTTCTGAGAATAGCCTTTTTTAACCCTCAAAATTAGACTTTATAAATCACAATTGAGAGTTTATATTTCACAGTCCTGAACAAAAAGTCAGAATTATGAAAAATAAATTTGCATTTGCAAGTTTTTTCCTAGCAAGTCTGACTATTTCTCACAATTGTGAGTTTATATCATGCAATTTAGAGAAAAAAAAAAAAAAGTTTAAATTGTGGATATATCTCTCGTAATTCAAAGAAAAAAAAAAAAGAAAAGCAAAATATACATTTACATTTGCGAATTTTGACTTCATAACTTAAAATTGCGAGTTTATAAATCATGCAATTCAGAGAAAAGTCAAAAATTGTGAGTTTTATCTTGCAATTCGGACAAAAAAGTCAGAATTGAGAGTTTATATCTCGCAATTCGTACTTTACAACTTACAATTTTAAGTTTATTTCTCAATTCTGAGCAAACAGAGAACTGAGTGTTTCTATCTTGCAATTCTGACTTTTTAACTCAATTGTGAGTTTATAAATCGCAATTCTGACATTATTTCTTCCAATTGTAAGTTTATATCTTGCAATTCGGACTTTTTTTTCACAATTGTGAGTTTAGAGAAAAAAAATTCAGAATTGTGAGTTTATATTTTTCAAAAAAAGGCAGAATTGCAAAATATAAATTTGCATTTACAATAAAAGTCAATGTATTCCTCACAATTCTGACTTTATAACTCACAATCGTGAGTTTATATCACACAATTTGAAGAAAAAAGTCAGAATTGTAAGTTTATATATAGAAATTCTGACAACAGAGTTTCTATACAATTGTATGCAATTCTGAGGAAGAGAGAAAAAAAAAAAAAAATCAAAATTGTGAAATTAAAAAGTCAAAGGTGGAAATGGGCATAAAATTGTTCATATAAAAAAAAAAAGAAAAAAGAAAAGAGAAAAAAACAAGTGTGTGTGTGGGGAGGACTTAAATATCAAATATCAAGCCCCAAAACAGTCTGTTATTTACCCGTAAAGGTTTGCAGTTTTCTCTGACGTATCGTCCTGCTGAAGAGTTTTCATCCCAGTCCAGACGTCCACGATAAAAGTATTTCTGTTTTCTGTAGGGTGAAAAAATGATTAATGTTTGCACAAACTGCTGTGCATGTAAACACAAATGAAATGGAAGCTATGCTTTTAAGACAGGCTTTAGAAAGAAAAAAAAAAAGTTCTTAGCAAAGACTTACCTAGTCTTACGAATCATACGGGATGGAACAGGGCCCAAAATTCTCTCCATCATGGCTAAATGCTCCCGATTATCATGAGTCTGAGATATTAAAAAAAAGAAAATTAAGATGGATGAACATTGCCTATGTAGACTCTCCCTACAAATTTGTGGTGGGTTTTACAATACAGGTATGACATACGTTCCTATACAGAGATCTGTGTGTGCGTGTAAGAATGAGAGAGAGCATTAGTGAGCGCATCTGAGGTCAAAGGGTTAATGACAGGTGTTTGGCTTCAGTGTGCATACGTGGACACCTGTAACCCCTTTGGTCAGATTCTACCTGATCTTAAGCTGCTTAGTGAACATAAACAAGTGGCTGTGTAGACCTGCTGTCATGACTCAGAAAGGTGGCACGAAAAAGGAAGTAGTGGAGTTCGATTTTGTACCTGGAAGAGAGTGAAGCCGAGGTAGTACTCGAAGAGTATACAGCCTATACTCCAGACGTCACATGGCTGACACCAGCCCAATTCTGCAAGGAAAACCATTTGGTGTAACATTTTGAGTTATGGAGTCATCTAATGGTGACATCATGTTACTGCATCATAACCTTATAGCCAGGACACCTTGTACAGTATATTCAGTCAGCAGCAAGTGTGCAAACTGGTTCACTCCTTATGATTATGTGCAAGGAGTGTAGGTGCATTATACATTAAAAAAAAACAAAAAAAACAAACAACAACTTTTGACTGGTAGTGTATGTTTTTTAAAGTCGTCTCTTCTGCTCACCAAGCCTGCATTTATTTAATCCAAAGTATAGCAAGTAACATTTTAAAATATTTGTTGTATTGTTTGCTTTCTATCCGATTATATTGTAAAACGTTTTCAAAAGCTGAATTATTAGCATCATTACTCCAGTCACATGATCCTTCAGAAATCATTCTCGTATTCAAAAAAATAAAAAATAAATAAAATAAAATAAATGCTGACTTTTAGATCTTTCTATTCATCAAAGAACTGTGAAAAAAAAATAATTACTCATGTGTTTTACATATTGGTAATAATAATAAATGTTTCTTGAACAGCAAATCAGCACATTAGAATGATTTCTAAAGGGTCATTTTACACTGAAGACTGGAGTAATGATGCTGAAAATTTAGCATTGATCACAGGAATAAATTATATTTTAAAATGTATTCAAATAGAATAGTTTTTGCTGTACTTTGGATCAAATAAATGCAGGCATAAGAGATTCCTTTAAAAAAAAAAAAAAAACAACATTAAAAATCTTACAGTTCAAAAACTTTTGATTGGTAGTGTTCATATAAATAAGAGTGCTCACCAACTCATTTACATTTATAGCAAACCAACATATTTCATAACAGATTAAGGTTGGGTATAAGCTTTCATGGCAACCAGCCTTACGTTGGACAATTCCCTGCAGTTCGTTGAATGAAGTCACTGTGGTCTCTAGCTGGCTCTAATTAAATTCTTTGTGGTGGAAAGGAAGGAGCTAATCTGTGTTGCTGCAGCGCTTAACTCATTCTTGTCCTGTGCCTTAACTAGTCATGTTTCATTCCAATAGCAAGAGTTATTACATTTCAAATTTACATCCAGGATATTGTGTACTGCTTAAACAACATGCTGTTTGGGCAGTCTGGCATGATCATCCTTACCTAAAATAACTTCAGGTGCTCTGTAGTGCCGGGTAGAAACAATGGTGCTGTGGTGCTCATGATCAAAAGTAGCACTGCCAAAATCCACAACCCTCACCGCTGTGTTCTTCACAGTACGCTCATCTCGCTTCTACCACAGAAAGAAACTGTATTAGTGGCCAGCTAATGGGGTTTTACTGATGTCAACATACAAAAAAAATACTGGGTTGGGTAAAAGCTAATGAAACTCATCACCTTTTCCACATTGTATGTGATTGTGAAGTCTGAGTTGACAAACAGGATGTTTTCTGGTTTCAGGTCTGTGTGGGTCAATTTGTTTTCATGCAAAACTGCGAGTAAGGAGAAACAGACCAAATCAGCATATTTGTAACACTATAAGCAGGGTCCTGGCCCTTTAATACATGGCAAATGGAGTGCAACATCTGCCTTATTTGTGAAAAACATTAATTCCAAGTGTTTACTTACACTTGACAGCTAGGCAGATCTGGTAGGCCATATGACGCACTTGACTGATAGAGTACGGGAGGTAATTGTTTTCTTTGAGGAAATCAAAAGTGCTGAGAGCCAAGAGCTCAAAACTGATACACATATGGCCATGATAGTCGAACCAGTCAAACATCTGCACACATAGACTAGGAATCGAGAAACAGAATGGAAACATTTTTTTTTTTTTTTTTTATAAACAAGTTACTAATACAGTGGTACATCTTGAGATAAATTTGCACCTAGATGCTCTATACCTTAAAGGGATAGTTCAGTCAAAAATGAAAATTCCGTTATTAATTACTCACCCTCATTTCATTGCAAAACTGTTAGACATTTGATCATCTTCGGAACACAAATTAAAAATATTTTTTGATGAAATCTGAGCTTTCTGACCCTGCATAGACAGCAATGTAATTGCTACGTTCAAATGCCAGAAAGGTAATAAGGACATCAAGGCGAAACTGACTGATTGTGTAGGCCTCACATGACACTGTGTAGCACAGGAGATGGGAGATGCCATAGGATGAGATTTCTCTTAAAATCCTAAAATTTGAAACATTTGGTACCTAGGAAAGTGGTTATCTTTTGAAAAACAGTCTAGCAGGTGGTTTGGGAAAGTACTGGGAGTGACGCATCAACAACTAATCTGTACGCTCATTGGACATTGACTGATAACGAAATTGCAAACATGGTATACTGGACACACAAAGATTCAGTTGTTGTGCGGGGATCTTGGCGGTGTTGTCTTCTTGCAATAAAGTCTAGTTTTGACTTCTGGAACTCTGCCTCCTGAGCATTATTTTGCAAGACTAACACTATGAGTAAACTTTTGTGTGCAAAGAAAGCAAAAAAATATATTCAACAATGTCTTCACTTCTGTGTCTTTCAATGTGCCTTTACAAGAGTATCGGCTTCAGACGTAGAACCCGGAAGCGCTGTGCCTGCAGTTGATTCACTGATGTCACATGGACCATTTTAACAACCTCCTTACTACCTTTCTAGGCCTTGAACGTGTTAGTTGTATTGCTGTCTATGCAGGGTCAGAAAGCTTTCAGATTTCATAAAAAATATCTTAAATTGTGTTCTGAATATGAACGAAGGATCCGGAACGACATTAGGGTGATTAATTAAAGACAGAATTTTCATTTTTGGGTGAACTCTCTCTTTAAGTACTGCATACATAATTGCTCAAAACATGCTAAATTTGTTCATTTTGTTAAGATTCTGATCCAAACTCACTTCTTATTCTCAGGATCCTTCTCATTGATTCTTTCCAGTACGTTGATCTCCAGCCGGGCAGCCTCTTTGTACTTCTCCACATTTTTGATGATCTTCAGAGCGACGTGTGCTCCACCCCTTAATCAAGCAGAGGAACATTAGTTCAAACATTGCAGTTTTCACTTCTATGTCAGTTAGTGCTCTAACTGCATATACAACCTTGGACCAAAAACAAACCAAAAAAAAAGTAATGTGTGTCAATTTATCGATATTGAGATTCATACATCATCTGAATAAAGTAGATTAAGACCGTGTTCACACTTGGCATCTTTTTTATTTTTTTCAAAAAGTCGCCAAGTGTGAACACAAATTATCTTCCATTGATGCATGTTTAGGATAGGATAATATTTAATAGAGATACAACTATTTGTAAGTCTGGAATCTGAGGGTACAAAAAAAAAAAAAAAAAAAAAAGGATTGAGAAAATAGTCTTTAATTGGTCCAAATGAAGTTCTTAGCAATGCAAATTACTAAATCAAAAATTAAGTTTCAATACATTTACGCTAGGAAATTTACTAAATATCTTTGTGGAACATGATCTTTAGTTAAAGGGATAGTTCACTTTGAAATTAAATTTTGATATGTTTTAGCTTACCCCAAGTGCATCCAAGATGTAGGTGTCTTTGTTTCCGCAGTAGTTTCAATTTTGATATTTTTAGGTCCAACCGTTCTTGTCTGTCAGTCATATAATGCATGCCTATGGTCACCTCCTCAAAGAAAATGCACAGATTCAAATGAAACAGTCCAAATTAAACAATTCCACATCGTAAGCACACATTGATGACCTAAGACACGAAACGAGCGGTTTGTGTGAGAAAATGAACAGTATTTATGTCGTTTTTTTACCTTTTGTAAATAACCACATCCAAGTTGAAGTGTGCGCGCTTCCTGGTGTGTGAGCGCGCCGGTGCTACTCCCGGAAAGCTCTGGAAGTGGTCTCTCGCGCGTGAACATCACTCATTGTTTACACAGAACAGAGACTGTAGGTAAGACGGCTAACAGAAATGGTACTCGTTTGTGCTTATCCGGGATGTTTAAACAAGAAATGGTTAAAAAGGTATGTTTAGGGATGTTTAAAAAAGAAAAGAATTACTTGTGCTCGCGCAATGGATCACATCCGCCGCTTTCCGGGAGTAGCGCCGGCGCATCAATAAGCCAGATGCTCACACACCAGATAGCGCGCCCCCTTCAACTTGGACGTGATTGTTTACAAGAGGTAAAAACGACATAAATACTGTTCGTTTTCTCACACAAACCACTCGTTTCGTGTCTTAGGTCATTAATGTGTACTTATGGTGGGGAATTGTTTAATTTGGACTGTTTAATTTGAATCTGTGCGTTTTCTTTTGTGAGGTGACCATAGGCATGCATTATATGACTGACAGACAAGAACGGTTGGACCTAAAAATATCAAAATTGAAACTACTGCGGAAACAAAGACACCTACATCTTTGATGCCCTTGGGGTAAGCTAAAACATATCAAAATTTAATTTCAAAGTGAACTATCCCTTTAACATCCTAATGATTTTTGGCATAAAAATAAATAAAAAAAATATATTTTTGACCCATACAATGTATTTTTGGCTATTCTTTCAAATATACCCATGCCACTTATGACTGGTTTTGGTCACATATATGTTTTCAATTTTGTACAAGCAGAAGAAGAAATGAACTACATTGACAGGACTACAGTAAATAGATTTGTCAGTTGATAAATAATCAAAACGCTCATTATAGAGCAATAACGGCACTGGCAAGAAATAAGATGGTTCTCATTTTGCTGAATAATGTTTAACACATAAGCCCCTACTTTTCATACAGCCTATAATAATCATACACTGTATTTCTGGCCCCAAGAGCAGATATTTCCCAGCCTAACAACTCAACATTTTAACAGCCAAGCAACACTTTTTTTTGTTTGAAGTTCACACCACGCTGGTTTTGTATTAAAGCAGCTGATTGGTTGCCAAGCGATGGCGCTCACCTGCGATGATCAATACATTGCATCACCCTCCCGAAGGTGCCCTCGCCCAAAGTGCTGACAATCTCATCTAAGAGGGAAGTAAAGATGAGGGAAATAGAGGGAAAAAAGATGTAGACAAAGGGGAGGGGAAGACGTAAAGAGAGCAATTAGGCAGCGCATTTAAATAGCAATCCTAAACAAGCTTTTTTAATAACCATAACTGTGACTATCTATTCGGGTAAAAATTATCAATACGCACACACTCGATGAAAGGAATAAAGTAAACAGTTTGAAAAAACGGCACGTTTTTCCAACAACAAAATAGTCTGCATTTGTTAAAAAAAAAAAATGGCCCGATATAGACGTATAAGCGGCCTTTATTATATAAAAAGATTAAATAAGCGTTTTTAAAACTACGGGAACGCGTTAATCTTCTATTAAAAAAAAAAAGATACGCATAGTCACTATGGAAATATTGCGAATGTCACAGAGCAATCATATTGTTAAATCTAACTGATTGTGAATCTTGATGCAGCCGAAGGCTGCAACAAGACCAGAATAAAACGCACATTATGGAGACGTGGAAAAGCTAAATCTGGAAACCTGGCAGTCAAGACTTAAAAAGGATCATAGTTCTTCTACACAGCAACACAAACAGCCCAACCCCATAGAAAAGAATAAATAAAGGAGCTACTAAAGACATGTTGGACATGCCTTCCCCCTTGCCTGTTCCGGCAAAAGGGGAGAACATTCTACGACAGCATCGTCATCACCACCAACATCATGATCATGACATCCTGCCCTCCCCTGTGTGTGTCTGCTGTGTGCTGGTACTGATAGGGAGAAAGGTTACGATATAGGAGTAGAGGAGTAGTAGTAGTGGCAGTGTGTACATCTCTCTTGCAGGACGTCGCCACTCCGACAGATCAGGTGACCCTCCTCGTCGTCCCTCACACACAGTGCCCGCGTCCCGCTGTCACTCCGCTGCTTCGGCCCCGGCCAGGGTCACAGGTCAGAGGTCACACCACGACCGCAGAGGGAGGAGGGGAGGTGGGCGGAGCGGGGAGAGTGGAGGGGGGCAGCCGTAGCCACGGCGACGAAGATGAGCAGTGTTGTAGTTGTTGTAGGTAGGTTTGGTGGTCATGGGGCGATTCGTATGACACCACGTGAGGAGATATATATAACGATAGGGATATAGTGCAAGGGATCAAGTCAAAGATAACATTTTACCCCTCCCTTCTTGCTTGCTTGCTTGCAAACTCCCCCTCATCCCTCTGCCTAGCAAAGTCACAAAAAGCAACCTGCATCAACATTTACTCATAGAAGAGCACATGAGTAAAGGCATTGCTAACATCTATTACATCTCCAAAAAAAAGCTTGCTCTACTGGGAGACTGGAAATAAAATGTAAAACAGCTGAAATTATGAAACATACTTTCATTAAAAAACCTTTTTTGACATCTAAACTGTGTGAAAGAGCTATATAGGTGTGTAGATAAAGTATGGATGAGAGTTATGAGATATTACTTCTGGAGGCTCTCCCAACAAGCCTATTTACTACTAATATTAACATTTTATCTACTGGATTGAGCCTCGCTATAATGTTACAGATGGGGCTAATAAACACTGAAAGACTTTGACTATCACTATTTAAAAAGACAAAACGTCAACAAAAAGAAGAACATAAAACAAAGGAGGTTCATACTTACCCAATCCTGGGGCTGTGGAAAAGAAAAGCGTTATAGAGAAAGAAAGACAGGAGCGTGTAGAGGTAGAGATAGAGGAAGGGGATTTGGGGGTGGGAAAAAGCAGGCTCGGGTATTGAAGTACTCACCGAGGACGATGGGCTATAGGACCTGGTTCTACGCCGCCTTCGTTTGTGCTTACGCCTGCTGCCTTTCCTCCGGTACGAGTCCTCGCGGTCCCGGTCGCGGCCCCGGCGGTAGTCGTAGCTGGGCGAGGCGTCGCGGGAGTAGTAGTTGCTCGGCGTCCCGTGTTCCCTGTCGCGGTCCCTGTCCCGGTCGCGGCTGTGGTCCAGGCGCCGATAGCTCTCGCCGTAGTGTCTGTCGTAAGGCCTGCGGTCTGAAGAGCGGTTGTCGTAGCTGGGAAGAAGATGAGTGCCATGTAACACCAAATTACATTAAATAATAATACAAATTTATAAAACTAAAATATTAGATTTGACACTCCAAAATGTATTAGGGCTTTACCATTAGAGCTGTCACAATTATGAAATTTGGCTGACGATTAATTGTAAAAAGAAGTAATTGCGATTAATTGTCTGTTTTATGGCTTTGCCATATATTTTTATGCACTTTGTTCAATAAATTGTTACAAAGGATTGTGATTAGAGACTAAGTAACACTGAAATGTTTCTAAAAACCAGAACCTTCAGAAACACATTCATACAAACAAATTTTTTTGCCATCGCGTCTATTTTGTCCCCTCTGTCTTGAAAACAGGGTTCCCACTCTAAGACAAACATCAAATTCCCTGACTTTTCCCTGACTTTCACTGACTAAAAAGCTGAATTTCCATGACCTATAATGAACAGATCCATCCATTTGCAAGCTATATTTACTTATTACAGAAGTACAAAACACACTTATACGCTACTTTTTTTTTTTTTTTTTGCTTTTACCCATTAAATGCACTTTGATATTTTTCTGTACTATTGTATTGTAATTTGTTTTTTATGCTTTCAAAACAATAACCTAAACATAACAATAGGCAAAATGCATAAAACATTCCAATACAACAAAATATGGTATAGAAAAATGTACATTTTTTAAACGGAAACAAAAAAATTATAGCAGCAATCAAAAATCCCTGATATTCCATGACTTGGACAAAATAAATATAAAATTCCCTGACTTTCAATGTCTGGAATAGACCTTTTAAAATCCCATGATATTCCAGAAATTCCATGACCCGTGGAAACCCTGTGAAAAGCACTGCATTTTATCTTTTTCACGCCATAGTTTAGATGAGGGCCGGGCATCAGGCCTGTTTTAGGCTTCTCCTTAATTTTATATTTTATACATCTATCAATTATGGTAATGGAAAAAAACTTGCAGCGCTGGTGGAAATAACATGAGACTTGACTTTTGGGCCTTCAGTGCAGCTGGAAGAGATCCGTGTTCAAGTGCACTTAATAGGCTGAAACTTGCCACAAAGGACTGGAAAATGTAATTACAATGAATGTGTCAGGGGAAATAAGGAGAAATTTGAATCATTTAATAATACTAGTGTATTCTGAGTCGCAAAGATCCTGACTTCAAGGGCGCAAAGATCTCTTTGGACGTGCCTTTAGAAAGAAATGTATCTTTTATTAGATAGAAGTGTTTTTGTTTTCAATTTGTTTTATTGCGTTAAGCAATAATTTGTGTTTGTAAAGTTGTTGTTGATATTGTGAGTGCACACAAATAAAAGTAGAGCCTTTACAGTTCTGAATGATGTATTACTCTTACCTTTGTGATAAAAAATACAGATCATTTTTAATTGTTTCCACTGAAAAAAAATTCAAGTGTTCGAGCAGGCATCTCCATAAAGCACGCTTCAGCTTCCACTCTCTGCACAAATGATTGGATATGCGCCTAATAGCACACATTTATCCAAGTTTAATGTTTAAACTAATATTGTTTTATACTTGAACTGTTTTATATCTGTAGATTTTATTTTAGGCAAGTCGTGATGATTTGAGAAGGCAAATTGATCCAACAGAACAGTCTTCCGCTGGCCGCCGTTCATTACTTTAAAAAACCAAAAACATACAAAACAGAACTATTTAAATAGCTGAAATGGTAGTATAAAGTGTTTTGGGAGAAAAGGGGAAAAAAAGACAGGCTCGGGTCGGACTCGGGCTCTAATGCAGTGTATGCAAAAATTAACTGAACTCAACTAGTTCAGGTTTTTAACGCGCATAAATGTGTCTCTCTTCTGTAATATATGTGGTGAATCCATGGGTAAATCACAGGGAAAGCAGTACCAGAGCAACACTTCTTCCGTACATGTAACGATAATTTAGGGGACTTCAATCCCGCATTTAAATGCGGTTGTCACTCCTGAAACTTACAGTGTGTATATGTACGCTGCCTTTTTTTTACTAAAGGAGCGCAATAATCGCGGATGACTGAATTGACCTGTTGATTGATTAGACTGTTATTTAATAATCGTGACAGGTCCATTTACCATATAATCAGAGGTTTATACATTCAACATTTTTATTTCAAATAAAGTCAATCGCACACAAACTGGGGATATTTAAATTTGGAAAATGATTAATTTGATATCCAAAAAAAGATGAGGCAAATTACTGTAACTAACTTCATCTCATGTACTACAACATTTAATAAACATACCATACATTAATACAATTTTTTTTTTTGAGAAATACTGTGACTTACACTGCCATTTAAATGTTTAGAATCGGTAAGATTTTTTAAGCTTTTTAAAGATGTTTTTTATGCTCATCAAGGGTACATATATTTGATCAAAAATACAGAAAAAAAAAAATAATAATATTGTGAAATATTGCAATTTTAAAAATTCTCTATTTTAATATGTTATTTATTCCTGTGATACAAAGCTGAATTTTCAGCACCATTACTCCAGTCTTTAGTGTCACATGATTCTTCAGAAATCATTTTAATTTGTTGATTTTATATATAAGTTTTTTTCAGGACTCTTTAAGAAACAAAAATAGAAATACAGAAATGTTTAAAACAATATATACTGCTGTATTTTTTCCATTTACATTTTTTTTTTAGCAAGAATGTGTTAAATTAATAAAAAGTGATAGTTAAGACTTACATTGCTATACTGTTATTCTACTTTGAATAAATGCTGTTCTTTTTCCATTTTTTATTCATAAAAGAGTCCTGAAAAAGGTATCACACACAAAAAATATTAAGCAGGACAATTGTTTCCTACATTGATACTAAATCAGCACATTAGAATGATTTCTGAAGGATCATGTGACACTGACAACTGGAGTAATGATGTTGAAAATTCAGCTTTGCATCGCAGAAAAAAAAAATATTTTAAAGTGTCACATGACCCTTCAGAAATCAGTCTAATATGCGGATTTGTTGTTCAAGAAACACTTATCAATGTTAAAAACAGGTTTTGCTGCATATTAAAAAAGTACTATTAAACTATTACTACTAAATAAGCAGAAAACATTTCCTAGATTTTAATGTTAAATTTACAGTACAATTACATTAACAATGCTTCAGTTTTAATGTTCCTGTGGTTAGGGCTAACAACAATCCTATTACTCAGCTTAGAGTAAATCTACCTCAACTGCTGTCAGCATCAAGCACTGGTAAACGTTTCCAGTACGCAATCATACCTCCTGGATCGGGCATAGCCAGCATCCTGTCTGTGTCCTCTACCTCTCCTCTCACGTTCACTGCTGGAAGAGAACGTTGGTGAACGGCGATGCCGAGGTTTTCTCCCTCGATCTCTGTCCCGCTCCCGATAGCGATCTTGGTAGCTGCTGCGGCTGGCTCTTTCTGAGGACGGGTACCGTCTGGAGTGCGGCATCTGCTCAAAAAACAACAAGTATATTATGATAATCATAAGAAATAAAAATGGACATTGGAATATCTTGAACATTTTTATGAGCTGGACAGGTGAAAACTGAACTACATGAATCTTTAAACAGCATATTTTAAGCAAGAAAAGAACATCATACATAAATTGTTAAAATCGCAATACGTTTTTATTAAGTATGGAAGACTGACATCTGTTACACTACCAGTCCAAAGTTTTTGAACAGTAAGATTTTTATATATATATATATATTTTTTTTTTTACTATTTAAAATAACTGCTTTCTGTTTGAATACATTTAAAAATGTAATTTATTCCTGTGATCAAAGCTACATTTTCAACATATTATTACTTGTATTTAAAACATTGAGTACATTTTTTCATGATTCTTTGATTAACAGAAAGATCCAAAGATCAGCATTTATCTGAAACAAAATGCTTATGTAACAGTACACTATACTATTCAAAGGCTTAAAATGTTTAAATAACATTTTAAAACACATTCAGATATAAAACAGCGACTTCAAAAAGTACAAATATTTTAAAAAATTACTTTTTGCTGTACTTTGGATCAAATAAATGCAGGCCTAGCGAGCAGAAGAGACTTCTTTTAAAAACATTAAAAATCTTACTGTTCAAAAACTTTTGACTGGTAGTGTATATATGCTACAAATAGTGGAGGTGGGGTTCACTAGTCTGTGACTTTTAGAAGTCACTTATTGATTTTGGATGCTTTTCTTCTATAAATATATATATATTTTTTTTTAAAGTATGCTGGTAACCTATAACCCAGCCATTTATTCTAAACAACAATCAGTATATAGAAAAATAACAAACAAGGTTTTTACACTGTTATTTACCCAGGGACAAGTGTAAAAAAAAAAAAAAAAAACGTGGCAAGTTTATAAAGGCAGGTCTAAAACGGGTTTTTAAAAATATTTGAACAAGACAAAATAAGACATTAACTTAGGGGAATCTAAGATTTTAACGAATAAAATTTGACATTTTTATTGTATGGCTGACACATATGTTGTTGGTGTTATGCAATACTGGAGAAAAGTCCACTCTGCTCTGCATGGAATATTCTTTATATTATATCAAAACTATCCATAAAAACATATTTAGGGAGAAAATTACGAGACTTCAAAAAAGAGTATGTATTTAAACGCGCTAGATAGCATCTTAAATCTAAAAAAAGAACGCTGATGTGTTATAATGCAGAAATTCTGCCTCAAACTATATCAAGACAGTCATTCGAGCCAACTTCTATATTTAGCGGAGAAACTGCGGACCAAGTTGTAACAAGTAAGAAAATGCCGAGTACCTCGAAATTACCGGTGGTGATACAAGCCTATTTACAGGCGATTATTATATAACAACAACAAAAAAAATGACACTTTAGCAGATACGAATAGATATGCTAACCAACTAGCTCAAGTTGTTATTGTTTTTCACCACGATTTATTTTACGGTGTAATTAACAGTAGGGTATTCATATAATAGTCATCTCTATTGTTATAAAACGTGCAGCAGTGTCGACACATGACATAGCATCGTAACGTTTGAGATAGGCAGATAAATAATATATTTTATCATCCGACTAGCTGCTCTACGCGTCGACGGCCATTTTGAGATCTTCTAATCTTCAACGGGCCATTTCTCAAATGCTCGTTCGTGTGTAATTCGGCTGAGAGTGGGGCAAAAAGTGACAGGCAGTAAAATAATGTGTTGTAATCACCGTCTTAGCAGCCAGCCCTGTCCGTTTATCCCAAAGAAAATCCGTGTTGACGCTTCGGCTCCAAATTTCTTACTCAAGCCCAATTAAACAGTGAAGAAAAAACAACTTCCGGTCCCTCCTCCAACGTCTTTATACCATACGCGCGCGTACCATTTGCACATCCGACGTAAACAACGCAATATTTATTCCAAGACGATAAAGATGTTACCAAATAACAGTTACAATAACAACAAAGGTCTTCACAAAAAGAAAACAAAGTAGAAAAAGAAAGAAAATATTATTTTCGGTTCATTTTACAGTAGTAATAATTGTATTTTATTTTGTCTGATACTACAGTAAAAGTATAAACAATTTTTACATATTTTGTCATATAAAAGTTTTATTCCCCCTCCTAATACTAAGCTGCATATTTACAGTATATATACAAATATATGAATTACAAACAAGACAAACATTACACACAAAAGTAGTTTTTGATTCTTGCAAACTTTATTTACATTGAATAAGTGACTATTAACAATTATTGTAGAGGTTAAAAACAATAAAAACAAACGAAACAACAAAAATAAAAGCAACAACACAAACTTTAATATATTTTATTATTCCCTTTCATATTCATGTTTGGAATGTTCTTCCAGAACAGTGTCACAACTAAGTTTCTGATGGCTTGGTGAAAGCTAACAATGATAACACCTCAAGGACAGTTTTAGTGTTGGACGTGTTGGTAGTGTTGGTTTTTTATGTTGGACGCAGCACATCAGAGCAGCCTTCCTGTGCACCGCAAAGAGCCACAGCAACAGAGCAGAACCTTGCCCTCCACACTGCCAACCTCATAGTTGTAATCCCACGTCAACTCTGTACCTGCCTTGATGCGCCTGTTAAAAGTCAGAAAAACAGAATAAGACATCTTTATGGATGTAACATTAAAAAAAAAAACCATCACATTAAATTTAAAAAAAAAAAAAAGAAAAAAAAAAAGAAAGGAGAAGTTAACCTCCAGAAAGAACATTTCTGGATAATTTACTCACCCCCATGACATCCAATATGTTTTTCTTTCTTCAGTCGAAAAGAAATTAAGCTTTTTGAGGAAAACATTTTCAGGATTTTTCTTCATATAGTGGACATCAATGGTGGCCAGTGGGTTAAAGGTCCAACTGCAGTTTCAATGCAGCTTCAAAGGGCTCTACAGGATCCCAGCTAAAGATTACGGATCTTTTGTAACAAAATGATCTGTCATTTTCTAAGAAAAGTACAAATGCATATACTTTTTAACCACATCACGCCTGTGTGACAAGCACTTGTGGTTAATAGTAGTATATAAATGCTTTTTTTGTTTTTTTAAGAAAAGATAGATAAGACCCTTATTCCTTGGCTGGGATCACGTAGAGCCCTTTGAAGCTAAACTGAAACTGCAATGCGCATCTTCAACCCATTGGACACCACTGAAGTCCACTATTCAGAGAAAAATCCTGGAATGTTTTCCTCAAAAACCTCAATTTCTTTGCGACTGAAGAAAAAAAAGACATGAACATTTTGGATGACATGGGGGTGAGTAAATTCAGAAAATCAGGAAATTGTCATTCTGGAAGTGAACTTTTGTAAAAGTAGCAAGAATTTCCAAACAAAACTTGGGTTTACCACTTCTTTTTTTTTTTTTTTTTTTAAGTAAAACTTAAATTTCTGTAATAGAAAAGCAAGCTGGCACTGACTTGCTAGCGAAGAAAGCCACCCATGGAAACCGTAGGTCATGTGTGTCGACAAAGACGTTCTGAACAAACAAATTCGGACTGCAGCTATGCTGTTGAGAAATAGAGAATTAGTAGTAAAAAAAAATTGAATCACTGTTGGCACATCTACAACCATGAAAGCCTGAAAGCCTTACGTTGATAAACCGGCCGAGGTTGCCCTCTTGTCTCGCATCAATGATGTAACAGCTCTCCTCTCCGTTGAACAATCTGCGCGTGTTGTTGCCAGTTACGATTGTCCTTGTTTTCTCAATCTTTGCGTCTGTGGTTTCTAGTGGTTTTACTCTTCTCTGGAATGACTTTATGGCAAAGCAACGCTTTGGACCTGAGGTTTCTTCACCTAACATAACACAAAACATAGACTGAGAAAATTCAACCAAACACTAAAAGGATACAATGAGGAACAGAAACTGAGAATAAAAAAAAAAAACTGACCATTCTCTCTCGCTCGCCTGTTCACTTTCCTTTGAGCGTCTCTAGATGTTTCATGTGGCTTATGGGATATTTTTCTCTCAACTAAGAACGTGTGACTCACTAAACAGGAAAAGAGGACAGGTCAAAAAAAAAAAGCCAAACCAATTATCAGGCAAGTTTGCTACAAAATACAGCAACATGAATAAAGCAAAAGGTTGCCAGATCTTAACCTATATTAATGGCTGCATTGCAATGTGCATACTATGCATCTTAAATAGAATATAAAATGAGTCTTATATCAAAGTACATGGCCACTGTAAGAATTATAGTCTGCCTCAATCCAGATTCCACTCAATATCTGATCAAGCTCATTTCCCAAAAAGGTTTAATTATTATAGAGAAGAAGAAGAAGAAGAAGAAGAAGAAGAAGAAGAAGAAGAAGAAGAAGAAGAGTTTCTAGACCATTTGGGATAATCACATCTTGAGCAAAAGGTGACCAATTGTAGCATGGAAGTGGGTGTGGGACGTCAAGAACCATCTCAGACTTAGAGGTGTCAGAACTTAATTAACATACAGACCACAGCTGTTACGACAAGAGCAATTTACATCAAGGGTAGTAAATTGTAACTCTATAAAATTTTTGAGATTAGGATGCTCAGGTTTCATTATGACTCTGTTGAACCAAAGGTACAACATGTACTTTGCCACTGCTATGCTGCAATAAACATCTTCATCAAGATCTTCTACATCTTCATCACTTTTTTTTTTTTTTTTTTTTTTTTTACACACAGTGTGCCCTAAATGTTCATGTTGTCTTATTAGTTATTGCAATCACCAACCAAGTATGCAAGTCAGGATGATTAAAACCATATTTTACTGAAATATTAGATGAAAATTTCAACAAAAACGTTGAAGAACAAAATTACTACATGGTAAACTGGAAACAAATAGTCTAAAACTTAACTAAAACTGATGTAAACCTAAATAGTAATACTTAAAATGATCCACACACACACAAAAAAACCTGAAAACTAACATAACACTGATCTTACCTTTAATTTCCTCTTGTTCTGTGTCCAGCTCCATAAGTTCTTCTTTTTCTATTGAAATAGCAAAAAAACAAAACAAAACAAAACAAAAAAAACAACAACAAAAAAAAGGAAGTTACTCATAGAAGTGAAAAGACTGCAATTGTTTGGCTCTGGGCCTCAAAACCAGTCATAAGGGCAATTTTTTAAACTGAGATTTATACATCATCTGAAAGCTGAATAAATAAGCTTTCCATTGGTTGTTAGGATAGGACAATATTTCAAAAATCTGGAATCTGAGGGGGACTGAGAAAATCGTCTCTAAAGTTGTCCAAATTAAGTTCTTAGCATTGCATATTACTAATCAAAAATTAAGTATTGATATATTTACATTAGAAAATGTACAAATATCTTCATGACCTTTACATAATAGCCTAAAGATTATTGGCATAACAGAAAAATTGATCATTTTGACCCATACAATGTATTTATGGCTATTGCTACAAATATACCTGTGCTACTTAAGACTACTAAGATTTAAGAGTTTTGTGGTCCAGGGTCACATATGGTCATAAGGTTAAATATTTACACACGTCACACACCTTCACCGCTGCTAGAGTCTTCTTGGTAGAGAGTGTTTTTCCATAACGGCCCTGTTTTCATGGTCATGGTTTTCTTATTGTTTTCGACCTCTGCGTCTGAGCAGTACGCCTCGCTCTCATATCCCTCCTTTAGTTTCTCCACACCTTCAATGAAGTCAAGGTTGGCCAAATATTCATTGCCAGACACGGTGTCGTCTTCATTCATTCTGTCTTCGTTTACTATTTTACCTGTGAGGTGATAGATGGAGGCGATGAAGGAGGAATTTTGTTGTGCTTATCAAAGAACTAAAATGTATATTCACTTACCTGTGAAAACACACACGAACGTGCCCTTGGCCACATCATCTCTGCAGCGGATACCCCATCCCTTGTGCTGCGTCATGAAGAGCTCCAACCGCAACTGCAGACCGTGCTGAACCAGTCTGTTGCTGCACATTCTCGGATCACAACGGCACAGAGGGTTACACTCGTACACCCTACAGAGATGGGAAGAAAGAGAAGAGCTGAAGACTCGAGTAATGATGCTGAAAATTCAGCTTTGCTGTCAAAGGAATAAATTACATTTTAACACTAGTATATTCACCAGCTAAAAAATTGTTTAAAATGAGTTATTTCTATCTTTTGCTATAGTGTGTCAGTAGGAAATCAGAAAGGAGTCTGACAACAGCCAATGCTCCACACAGAGATTTGATCTCATCATCATCTAGTCTGCCTGGAATGACATTAAGAAACAGAATCCAGAAGAACTGTGGAAATGTCCCCAAGATGCTTCAAGAAACCTACCTGGAAAGCATCTTCATTTTAAAGCATTTTTTTTACACAAATGCTTAAAACTTTGCAGGTAGGTTTCTTGAAGCATCTTGAAGATGTTGCCACAGTTCTTCTGGATTTAGTCTGTTTTAGTTCGTTCTGTTTCTTTATGCCATTCCAGACAGACTGGACGATGATGAGATCAGATCTCTGTGTGGAGCACTGGCTGTCATGCTACATCTGATTTCAGAGCAACAACTCCATTGTAACCAAATGAGAAACAGACACAAAAACAAAGTTGTTTCTAACCCTGTTGGCAAGGTGGTTGGCAACCTCTTATGTGTGTATCCAGCACTAACATCCACTGGACCTCCACTGCATAAGGACGTGGCCTCAATGGTCAGCTGGTGGCATGCACACTTTGACCTGTCACACATTCAAATGCAAAATGTTTAATAGCGATTTCTATCATTTAAACTAAATGTTCCATGTTCAATTCAATTTATGTAGTGAATTAATTATGACTTGGTAATCTAAAATAAAAAAATATATAGCATATAGTAGTATATACTATACTATATACTATAATATATAGTAAGGTATTTTCAGCCTCCTAATTCATTATTTCCAAGCCAAGAAGCACCTTATCTAGGAAGCCACATTTTGGCCTCTATAACCTGAAGAATTAGGATTGCTGGTTAGGAATTGGTAGATACATTAAACAGACAAATTAGTTTGCGTGAATGGTTGAAAAAATTAGCAAATGTTAGAATCTGCATGAAACATTTTACAAACTTTTTAGGGTCACCAACAACAAATAAGCAAAAGGTGCAACAACACACTTAAAAGGATAGTTCACCCAAAAATGAAAACTCATAATTAATTACACACCCTCATGTCGTTCCAAACCCATTAGACCTTGAGGAAGATTTTATTTAACCAAAGAATTAAGGAATCATGTACAAATTGGTTTACCATTATAAGTTCTATTTTCCATTTATTATGTGTGCCACCAGTCTCCTGTTATTGTGTATGTACGCGAGTTTCCTGTTATTGAAGGAGGGAGCAAATTGCACGTTACGGTAAAGGGGCCCCTCGCATCTGTTTCAATAACTCAAGTTGACAGGTATGCGTGTAAAGACCCCATAGATAACTCTGCCTTATTGTATCAGCAATAAAGTCTATCTTTGACATCAAAACCTAAGAATTCAGGGTGATTCTTCAAATTGGGAAATCACTACAACCTTTGTTCATCTTCGGAACACAAATGAAGATATTTTCTGATTCTGATTTCTGACCCTGTATAGACAACAAATGTAATTACCTTAATTTTATGAAGCTACAAGAGTACTTTTTGTGTGCAAAGAAAACAAAAAATAACTACTTTACATAATTAATGTTGTGAATGCACAGCAAAGACTGCCTCAGAAGAGAATAAATTGTTGGATAAAGTTTTATTTTCTTTGCGCAGAAAAAGTATTCTCGTAGGTTCATAAAATTACAGTTGAACAACTGATGTCACATTAACTATTTTAACAATATCCTTACTACCTTTATGGGCCTTGAATGTGTCAGTTGCATTGCTGTCTGTGCAAAAGCTCTTATATTTCAACAAAAATATCTTAATTTGTGTTCTAAAGATGAACGAAGGTCTTACTTGTTTGGAACGCCTAATTTGAAAAATTCCAATTCCAACATTTTTTGGGTGAACTTCACTCCTTTAACTCAGCAAGGGCTGACTCATATTTTATTGGCTTTTCCCTACAGATATACATTGTAGGTGGCACTTTTGTCTTTTAATTTCACAAATTCACACACACAAATGCAGACTCAAAAATGTGTACCTGTCCCGACAGCCATCTGTGCAGTCACATCCAATCAAGAAGTCTGAGCTTGTATTGATAGAAACACCCGGAGCTGGAACTCTGTCTTTGGTGTAACTGATGTTAGGAGCAAGCGTATTGTCCACTTCATTAATGCAGGGTACTGGCAACACCTCTCTGCCCTGTGTTATGTCCGGCAGGTAGAGGTGAGGCTTCCCGATTGATGTGGAAGGGGGTCGAGCACGATTCACAAGAACAAATGGGTCCATACAGAACATTTCGAGGAAAAGGAAGTCACAGCGCGTTTCAAGCAAGTATTCCTGCACTTCACGCATGTCGCAAAGGCTCCGTCCACATGGAGAACGATAGAAAATGTGGAAAAACACCTAGAGAGAGGAAACAACAAGAAATGTTTCTTCAACAAATCAGGATATTAGAACGATTTCTGAAGGATCACTTGACATCGAAGACTGAAGTAATGATGCTGAAAACTCATATTTGCATCACATGAATAAATTACATTTTGAAACTAAATCTAAATTTCATATTGTAATAATATTTCACAAAATTTCAGTTTTTAATCCAAGCAAAATTCTTAGCGACCCCAAAAGTTTTTACCAGTAGTGCAAATTCAGAGAAGCTGAATCCGTTGAATTGAAACGCCACCCACCTTTCCATCGATGCGCCTTCTAGCAGTCATTCGCCGAAACTTAAAAAGCAGTGGGATGAGAAGTGGATTTTTACCACGATGCATGTCAACTTGAGATGGTCTGAACCCATCCAGACATGCTGGACAACAGCGATGATGCAAGTATATGGACTTGTACTGCTTTGGAACACACTCTTCTTCCTCAAAAACACACTGTTCTTCATCAGAAACACACTCTTCTTCCTCATCAGGGGCAGGTCGTTTTGCACTTCTAGAATAATGAGCCCGATATGAGGTGGTTAGTGTTCCAAACCATTCCATGTTAAAGGAAATATTTCAGCCAAAAATGAAAATTAATTCACCCTCAGGCCATCCACAAGTGACAGATTTGGAGAAATTAAGCATTACATCAGTTGCTCACCAATGGATCCTCTGGAGTGAATGGGTGCCGTCAGAATGAGAGTCCGAACAGCTGATAAAAATGTAATCCACATGACTCCAGACAAAAACAGTCAATTAATGTCTTGTAAAATAAAATGCTGCATGTTTGTAAAAGTCCATATTTTTTCAGTGGCTTCCTCCAGTAAAAAAAGCCTATGCTCTGTTGTCCTCTCGCATTAAAATCGACCAAAATATTTGTTTAAAACTGCTTTAGACTGTTTTTACTTTAAACATTGCATGATCTGTGCATATTTCTCTCCTGATTTAAATGAGACTACTTTCTCACTAGAGAAATCAGTATTAATGATACATTGTAATGATGGATTTGTTTCTTACAAGCATGCAGCTTTTCACTTTACAAGACATTAACTGACAGATTTGAGTCATGTGGAATATTTGTGGACTACTGTGATGTTTTTATCAGCTGTTTGGACTCTCATTCTGACGGCACCCATTCACTGCAAAGGATCCATTGGTGAGCAAGTGATGCTAAATTTCTCCAAATCTGTTTGGATGAAGAAACAAACCCATGTACATCTTGGAAGGCCTGAGTGCATTTTCAGCTCATTTAAATTTCTGGTTGAACCGTTCTTTTAACATGGACAAGCTCATTACTCACCTTAAATCTGAGGTATCTGGAGTAGCAGATTTGACGGTGTGCATACTATTCTTTGATGCACAGACAGATGACAGCATTTTCAACCTCTGGAGGATGACCTTTGGCTGGAAAGCAGCCGACATGATCTTCTGAGGGGCAACAGATGACGTCTTGATGACTGTGGTATCAGATTGTATCTCCCGCGCAGGAGATACAGCTGCTGAGCTAACAGTCGCTGGAACTGTTGTTGAGGAGGAAGTTGTGTTGCGCTGAGATGTGGCATTTCCTGCTAAACAATAAATGAAAACAAAAAAATTAAAATGTGCTGTTCTCCAAAACGTATCAACTTTTTTAAATAAAAAGAAACTTCAACAATTAAATTAAACAATACACAAAAATGTACACAACTACAATTTTTTGTGATAACAAAATACTCATTTTATTTCTCTAATATCGATAATGAGCATGTTCATTATCCCACTATACTGTATTACTGAAGACTGCCACATGTCTATTTGGGAACATGAATAAAAGAGGCAGGATGTGCATGAAACACAAAACATCTACCTGTTATAGCAGGCTGTTGTGTTTTCTGTTGAGATGGCAGTTGTAGTTTCTGTTGAATGGATTGTTGCGTTTTCTGTTGAGAAGGCTGTTGTGGTTTCTGTTGAGGTGGTTGTTGTGGTTTATGTTGTGTTTTTTGTACAGAACTTTTCTCCGGTCTATCTTTAGCCAGACGTTTCTTGATATTTATGATGTGTTCCAATCTGTCTGAGCCTTTATAAATCCACTCTTTCTGCTTGTCTTTCTAAAAAGAAAAACAACAATCAAAATGGCCAAACTTTTATGCTACAGTGATGACCAATGTCATACAGCATGCAAAATTCACAAACAATATTTATCTCCAAGATCAGAATCTCCTAAAATTTGTCAAGTGTAGGAGAAAACTTATGAAATACACTTTAGAATAGAGCTGCAAAGCGATTAGTTGTGATTGATTTAAAATAAAAAAAAGGTTATGTTTGCATACTATGTATGTGTGTGTACTTTATGTGTACACACACACACACACACACACATGTATATATTAAGAAAATCTGTTAGATTTATATGTAGAATATTTATATATAATTTAAAATATTTACAAGTGTTTACATACAAATATTTTTTAAAATATATTCATATACAGTTGCAATCAAAATTATTCAAACCCTTGATCTGGCATTTTGCTGCAGGGAACAAAATTTTGTGAAAATTCAACAAAGGCATCAGTACACTATTAGAGAATGTATTAATACACATTCTGATAATGTAAGTTGATTAAAAAAAAAAAAAAATCAAATTGTTTCTAAAATGTTCATGTCCAAAATTATTAGGGCTGGTTCGAATACCACTTTTTGCGCTTCGAAGCTTTGGTGGTAATCAATATCGAATATTCGAAGCTTCAGTGGGAGGGGCTAAGCATATAATAAAGGCAGAAATCTCTGTGTTGTCTGTTTGCATATGTTTTATGTCGGGAATCGTTCATCCAAACGACTTCACCCGTCACGAATGTGTTGCTGCAGACCCAAGGGAATTCCGCTCCAATATGCTCACACAACGAGTCTAGGGCAGTGGTTTTAAAACCCTGGGTCGCGACCATCGGGTGGGTCGAGGGACTTAAAAAAATAGGTCGCCAGGATGATTTCCGGAAGATGTATATATGTATGTAACAAAGTTGAAGACTCTGGGAAGCATGCAGGAAACTGCAAACGTACTTTAATAACAAAATAAACATTAACAAAACGAAAGTAAACGACAGCCGCCTCATGCCAGACTCCATCTGTGTTTGAATTGATCAGTCAGAATCCACTCACCGCTCACCACAGGCTAGACAGCTCACATTTCAATGAACAAAAATATTTCTTTATATTTCAAACTTTAAAATAAGTGACACTAGTACACTCTTTTCTCCGTGGCTTGCTGACAGCTCTCCCTCTCCCGTTCACTAATGGGCCATTCAAGCGCGAATGAGAACTGTTGTCGGGGGAAGTCACGTGTTGGAAAAAAAAAAAAAAAAAAAAAAGAATATTCGAATCTCAGAATTGAAAATCGAATGCCAACCCACCGAACGAATATTCGACTATTCTAGTACAGCCCTAAAAATTATGTAACCCCCAAAAGTCACAATAGGTGCAGAATCTTTTATTCTTTAAAACCACCAATAAATGCTGCATGTACGCACTAAGAAGCTGCTGTCCCCCTCTCTTCTACAATCTTGGCCCAGTCTTCGCTTGAAAAAGCTTGCAGATCACCAATAATCGTTGGTTTACACTTTGCCACTGCCTTCTTCAAATTCAACCAGATATTTTCAATGAGAATTAAATCTGGAGACTGAACAGGCCACTCAAGAACATTCTATGACTGATCCCTGAACCAAGCACAAGTTGATTTTGGATGTATACTTTGGGATGATTATCCTGCAGGAAAGTCCATTGGTCTTCAGTCCTTGCACCAAAGTGCATCACAATTCTTGCCAAAATGGCCTAATACTTCAAAGAATTCATGATTTCCTTCATACAGTCATGATTTCTGCTTCCTGCTACAGTAAAACACCCCCTAACAGGACAAAGTACACACACATATAGTATGCAAACAAACTTATTTTGAATTGATTAATCGCAATTAATTATTTTGCAGCTCTACTTTAGCATATGAAAAGTAAGCATCCCATAATGGACTAATTTTCACCTTAAAGCAGATCTGGATCAGGCTGCCGTCTAACTGGAGCACTGTGCAGACCTCAAACTTGCCATTCCGCATCGCCTTGGTGTCTTGGCCCGTGCGAAGCACCACAGCAACGGGGTTGGGATAGACACGAAGATATTCCTTCACCTGCAACCGATATGTCTCATCCTCAATATCCTTCCACACCTTTTTCACTGCAAAAAAAGGACAAAATTCTCCTTTAGTGGTCAAGTGATTATATGGGATCATAAACTAATGACTAAAATGGAGTAACAAAGAAATTAAGAAAGAGAATTTCTCACATTGTTTACAGACAAGACGAAGTTCTGGAAGTGCCAGGTAAGCTGCTTGACCATCATCAAAAAACACCAAGAACCTGATAGAAACATTTAGAATTAGTTAAATACTGATATTGAAAATTTAAAACAAAAATAGTCTGGATATTAGACAAATGTTTCCTGTCGTGTTCCATTAAAGAACAGAAAACAGATTCGAAATGACCTGAGGGATGAGATGAACTATTCTTTTAACAAACTCACCTCATGCGATTCTTCCGCTCAGGAAGCTCAACCAGCACAGCAGCATTATACTGGACCTTTCCTTCACCATCTTTGCAGCTGGCCACAACACGACAGCCAATAAACAAATTCTTCAGCAAGGGAGGTTTCAGAGAAGCCACCTGATAAGCGGGCAGCACAATCTCTTTACCACTCTTAAACTCCACCTTATATATGAGGCCATCCTCTAAAAGTACAGAAAGAGACGGGTCAAAAAAATTTAACTAGATCCACTCGATTTCCAGCTTCATTGGAATGTTTTGTGAATTTACAGAAAAGGACATTCTTACCTGCTGTTTGGACTTCTTGTACTTTTCCTTTACACCATAAGTTGTGTCTCCTTTTCCCCAAAACTTCCATGCTGACTTTGAGTTTTATCTCTTCATGTTCTTCAGAAGATTTTGAGGACTCGCTGGGTGGAGACTTGGAACCTAAGAAGATGAGTGGCTCAATATATGAGTACCTGAACACAAACGATCTGTAGAACTGCTCTGAGATTCACTTCAAAAGCATTTTACCACTTCTTGTGACAAAACCTATAATCATATCATATGCATACAGAAACTCAAAGGTGCTCACAGCAACTCATCAAAATAAAAGTTTGGTTTAACTTAAAGAAACTGTGACAGAAATATATTACTTAATGTAATGACAGAGTTTTTAAAATAAAATTACTTGTTTTTGAGACCACTAAAATGAAATCCGGAAAAAAAATCATAGAGCGTTAGAAAAGCAGTTTTTCTTAAACTGTCTCATGATTTCAATTAATTGGACATACTTTTTGATTCAAATTTAATTTAAACATGAAAACAGAAAAAAATGGAATTTGGAAAAAAATAAAACTTTAACCAGTTTCTAAATCACATTTACACAATGTTCCAAATATTAACCATGTTATAATGTTAGGTTTTTTTTTTATGTTTCTGAAAGAAGTCTCTTATGCTGGCCAAGGTGGCTTTTATTTAATCAAAAATAGAGTAAGAGCAGTAATATTGTAAAACATTATTACTTTTCTATTATACTTTTCTATTTTAATACATATTTAAATGTAATTTATTCAAGTGAATACATTTTATTTTCAGCAGAATTTTCAGCATCATTATTCCAGTTTTCCAAGTCACATGATCCTTCAGAAATCATTCTAATATGCTGATTTACTGCTCAAGAAACATTTAATCTTATTAGCAATGTTGAAAACAGTTGTGCTGCTTCACATTTTTGTAAAAACCCAGATTTTCTTTTTTCAGGATTACTTGATGAATAGCAAAAGAACATTTATTTGAAATATACGTTTTTTGTAATAATACAAACTTAATTACTGTCACTTTAGATCTTTAAATTTCAATGGTAGTATTTTTATTTTTTACTAAAAAATATGACATAAACCATACTGTAAGATTATTCATAACAGGCAAATTCTGATATATCTGTAACACATTACGTAAAAGCATGAGTTAGTTATTATACTGTGAAATGAACTACAAATAAAATAAAGCTTACGTTCATCAGGACTGGAAGGTTCTTCAGGAGCATCATTGCTGGCATCATCAGTAGTATCGACAGATGACTGTGACTGCAGTTTAGGGGATTCACAAACCCTGTCTGTCAATGACTTTGACTGTGATTTAGGGGGTTCATAGTCCCTACCTGTCGATGAATTTGACTGTGATTTAGGGGGTTCATAGTCCCTACCTGTCGATGAATTTGACTGTGATTTAGGGGGTTCATAGTCCCTACCTGTCGATGACTTTGACTGTGATTTAATGGGTTCATGATCCTTGCCTGTCGATGACTTAGGGGGTTCATAATCACTGTCTGAAGATGAATCTGATGGTGATTCAGGGGGTTCATAATCACTGTCACCAGGACTAACAGACATGTCCTCCACGTCAGACGGTTCATCATTACTATCTGCAGGCGATGGCGCCCTTGTTGGTTCTGTTTGTGGGCTGGAAGAACTGGTGACAAGTGCAGAGTTTTTTGTTGACCTCAGCCTGGCAGATTTGCTCCTTGTTTTTGGCTTTTCGGTCTCATCTGTGGATTCCGAATCGTGGCTGGCAGCGGTTTCAGCTTCTTCAGAAATGCTTGGCAATGGCGACACTTCAGGAGGATTGTCTGTGGTCAACTCGGGCTCAGTCGGATTTGTTTCTATGCTTGCTGTATCGTCGCAGGTTTCCATCTGTTCAGAACTGCTTAAGGGTGAAGGCATTTCTGAAGGAGTCTCCAGAGGCTCTTGAGAATCAGTCTCATTTGATGCTACAGATGCTGAATTAGGCCAGACACTAGACTTTGACTGTTCTGAGAGTGAATGGATTTCAGGAGAAGTCATTGGCTGCAACGTAAGTTCAGTCTTATTTGTTGCTTTGCGATCTGAATTAAGGCTGCTTGACTGTTCAGAATTGCTTTTGAGCAAAGGCAATTCAGGAGTTAAAGCTCTCAGCTGAGGTTCAGTCTTAATTGATGCAATTTCAAAATGTTTTGAGATTCTTGGAGGCGAAGTAATTTCTGACTTTATTACCCTCAACTGAGACTCAGTCTTTATTGTGGCTATGGATCCAAAATTAGGAATGGGAATGGTTTCTGGTCTTTCTGACGGACTTCCTGCTGTTAACTGAGGTTCAGTCTTAATTAATTTTAAAGATGGACTGTTAAGACTAGCAGCGGTTTCATGTGGTTTTGAAATGCTCATTTCCCAAGGGGTCAATGCTGTCAGTTGTGGTTCAGATTTAATTTTTGTTTTACAATCTGTCTTGTGACCGCCAAAAGATTTGTATTGTTCCGAGGACATTTCAGGTACTCTCGATAGTGATTCAGTCTTAACTATTGCAATGGAGTTTGTGGGTATTTCCAGTTTTAGTGTGACAGATTCAGAACGGCTGGTCTCTGGGGTCGAGGTTGACGAGGATCTGTTGGAGAAGTCAGACGTCGAAGACAATGGCGATGCAGCACTTGTGGAGGATGTTTTGCTGACCATGTGAACTAAGTCCTGAACGAGTCTGGAAGACTTCTGAATGGCCACAGTCACCTTTTCAAGCTATGAATCAAGACAAACACGCATAGAAAAACAGAAATATTGTAAAACAGACTGAAATTTGGAAAGAAAGCCACAAAGAAATAGACAAAGAAAGACAGACAGAATGAAAATGTGCAAATAAAAGAAAAAATATTTAAAGTGGTCATGACATGTTTTCCTTTATATTTTAATATGTTCCTTAGGTTTACTTATAATGGTAATGAAAAAAAAAATTATAAATGTGATTGGCTAACGTCATTGCAAAGGAAACAGTATTAACGCCTCTGGCTATTGCATGTGTTTTGACAACATGATCAAAATAAAACTATCCTTTTCAGACAAAGCATTATAAAACTTACAGTTTGTGATGCAGCTGCAGTCAGATCTAGTACTGATTCATCTTTCAACAAATATTTCTGTGTGAACTTTTCACAACACTGTGCCTCATTTAAAAAACAACATGCTCCGATCAATCCTCACACATGATCCGGGATGCCATTAAAAATAATCTATCCACTTGTTTCTTACACTGGGATACTTCTGATATCGGTACATGAAGACGCAAAAAGCTGTTTAAAAACCAAACATGTCAAAATGAAAGTTATTTCACTTAATTTTTTTTCTATTGATGACAGACTCAAGCGCATGGACTGTGTCAGAAAGTGAACGCACATCTGTATACTGTATCCAGTGTAGACAACATAGCGGCAGTGATTGTAATTAGGGGTTGAAGCACATAGCGCTAAAACCCTATTGTAATTGTTAGAATGCTCACGGATCAGCGATCGCCACATAAAACTGATCATGCAGACCAAACCACGAGTCATAGAGACTTGAAACTTGGAGGAACAGATCATACTGCCGACAGGGCTGCTTTTAGTAAAACATCTATAACTCCTGAAGGGAATGAGATATTGGCGCCAATCTCAGAACACTTATGTAGGAGCTCAATCTGAGGTCACAGGAAAAAAATAAATAGCTTGGCCACTTGGTGGCACATTTTAAAAACATAGAAATGGATATAACAGTGCAACCGTTTGTCCTTTCAACATAAAAATCAGCGTCCACGGTCTAGGTCCAAAGTGCCACAAATGATCAAAATTGATTTCTCATGTCATGACCCCTTTAATAAACATAAAAATAATAGAAAACAATGAATGAAAACAAAAAAAATATTTTAAAAGTTTTTTTTTTTTTTTAAAAAAGCACAAAACTGAAAGGAAAAAGAAATAAAAATGTGAATACAGAATAACGAAAAGTAAGCACAAAATAACCTATCAGCATGTGTGACACCAATTTTTCAGTTAACATCCTCACCATTGGTTCCAAGGTTTGTTTGGTAGCTGCACGAGAAAAAAACAACATGGTATCAGATTTTTAATTACAAAGCAATAGTGCAATGCAATAGTCTTTGCATTGATGTATGGTTTCTTAGGATAGGACAATATTTGGCTGAGATACAAATATTTGAAAATCTGGAATCTGTGGGGAACTCAGATCTAAAAATCTTTAAAGTTGCCCAAATTAAGTTCTTCGCAATGCATATTACTAACCAAAAATGTTATATATGTATGGTAAGAAATGTACAAAATATCTTCATGGAACATGATCTTTATTTAATATCCTAATTTTTGGCATAAAAGAAAAATCTAAAATTTGCTCCATACAGTGTTTTTTGGCTATTGCTACAAATATACCCGTGCTACTTAAGATTTTCAGGTTTTGTGGTCCAGGGTCACATATTAATATTTCCAAGCACTTTCCATTTAGATGTACATCTCATACCTCCCAGATCAATGACAACAATATCGTCATCATCTCCATTCAACAGACTATTTTCCTGCATCTCTTCATCATCTGTGATGCGAATGATGTCCTGCGGTTCTCCTCCTGCTCCTTCTCCTCCTTCCTCCTCTGAATCCTCATCTTGGTAATCCAATCCCAGCATTCCATAAAGGCCCTTCATCACAGACTCGCACTCAAGGACTGATCTGAAAAAGACAAAACAGAGTCAAATCGCCACCGTGATTTGGAAGTACTGTCATCAGGCTTTAAAATACACAGTAACTCACTCGTAGGCACTGCTGTACAGAAGGCGGGTACAAGTGGATTCCCTCTCCTTGTGCTTCACCCACTCCTCCACCTGCGACAGTTGCTCGCGTCTCTGCATCAGGTGAGGGTTTCGGTCCACCTCCGACTGGATCCAACGCTGGAGGTCATCCTTTGTCATTCTCAGGAGGTTATCATCATCTTTTCGGGTACTCATGGCTTTGCTGTTGGAGGAACATATTGGAAAAGTTTAATCGTTAATAACTGCACAAGGTTTGCTCACAGATTTGGAGAAATGTAGCATTACATCACTTGCTCACCAATGGATCCTCTGCAGTGAATGGGTGCCGTCAGAGTCCAAACAGCTGATAAAAACATCACAATTCTGGATCATATTACTATGTTATTATGAATTATAGATATTTTGGCCAGAAGATGTTAATTGATGTACTGTAGCCAAGTGGATTATGGATTACTGTGATGTTTTTAATCAACTGTTTGGACTCTCATTCTGACGGCACCCATTCACTGCATAGAATCCATTGGTAAGCAAGTGATGTGATAAAGTGAGTACTCCTCTAACTTGGACTTGACTTCACATTTGTATCGAAGCAGTGAAGCTCTTTTCTGTTTTTGTTCTTTAAAGGAGAAATTCACTTCCAGAACAAAAACTGACAGATAATTTAGTCACCCCCTTGTCATCCAAGATGTTCATGCCTTTCTTTCTTCAGTCGTAAAGGAAGTATGTTTTGAGGCAAACATTTCAGGATTTTTCTCCATGTTGTGGACTTCAATGGTGCCTGTGAGTTTGAACTTCCAAAATGCATATTAAATGTAGATTCAAAGGGCTCTAAAGAAGGGTCTTATCTAGCAAAACTATTGGTTATTTTCTAAAAAAAAAAAAAAAAAAAAAAAACCTACAGTTTATATAGTTTTTAACCTCAAATGTTTGTCTAGCTCTGTGTGAACTCTGCATTCTAGTTCATGACAAGCTGCACCCAAACTGCATTTTCGAAGTTCAAACTCGGGGGGATCATATAAGTAAGAAATAATTGACGACAGGCCGTTGAATTCTGAGAAAATAATGCACACCCGAGGTCGCTGTGGGTTTTGATTATTTTGCTGTTTTAGGCTGTAGGGACCTTTGAAATAACTGAAATAGTGTGGCGAAGTGATATAGACATGTAATTCGGTTAGAAGCTGCCTGGAACTACGTTTCCCTGAAAATAATGCACACCTTCAGAACGTTCGTCAGCCAATCAGATTCAAGCATTCAACGGCCCCATAGTATAAGTCCACTATATGAGAACATTTTCTCCTCAAAAAACAATTTCTTTACGACTGAAGAAAGAAAGACATGAACATCTTGGATGACTAAGGGGTGAGTAAATTATCTGTACATTTTTGTTTTGGAAGTGCACTTCTCCTTTAACTTTTTGTACAACAAGCACACTGTAAATCAGGGGCTGCAAATGATGACCGACAGATTAAGAACTGTAAAGAGGCGTGACAACATAGGGAATAAACATAATAACCTGCATAAACCCTTTAAACTGACTCAAATTAAGGCCTAATAAACCAAATATGCTTAATCTTTGCTATGACAATAAACCGCGTAAATCGAGATAATAACACAAGGTGACATACATACTTTCTAGTGCTCCAACTCGCTGCTGTAACGTTAGTGTGGTTCAACCGTGAAGACACTCACATATCAAAAAACGCGCAGCTACAGCTGCAGGATTGTATGGCGGACACTATTCCGCTTGTTTAATATGTCGCCAAAGCACAAAGTCTGTCAATGCTGCAAGGAAGAGTCTTTACGGATAGCATACAACGTCTGACATATGAAAAACTAAAAAATGAGTAATAAAAGAACTAAAAACACATGGCGAGAAACAATATCCTAGCTTACTGTGCCTCTGTGGCGGCGGATGCACAGTCTACTGGAGACATCTGATTGGTCCAATGCACGTTGACGCGGGAGGGTTAACCACGCCCACATCAACCGGCGGATTAATGGACATAGTTGAGCGTGATTTAAAGGTATGTTAGATCTAAATGATAATGATTGTAGTTTAACGCGTAGTTCCGTGTGTGTTTTTATCAAATGGGTATTAAAGATTGTATTTGTATTGTTTTAGGCGTAATTTATTGTCAAGCTCCCTTATGGATGAGCCATTGCATGTGCCATCTGTTACTTTTCTCAGTGCTGGCATGGATGGGCTAATCACAGTCGTTTGTGTTTACGTTAGTCATTGATGGAAAAAAGATCATTAAGAGCTCTGCAGATAAATGAAAAATAGTCTAACATACTTATAATGTGGACTTCACGTTGAGGCTTTATTTTAATAAACATGTATCTTTATCTGTCATGTATCTAAACATGTATAATTATCATTTTTAACATTTTAACAAAAAAGTTTAAAAACATATTTTATGTACATATTAACTAATACAGAGTTTTAAAAGTTAAACAAATCCAAAGTAATGTTTGACCCTTTGTTTAGACTTCTGTTTAAACAATGTACAATGACACTGAATATGTAAAAATACAATAAAGTGAAGATAAAAAAGTTTAACAAATAATAAAAGCATGGAATATTGATACAGTTAAGGTCATAAGTTAAAATACACCTTGTAGAATCTGCAAAATGTTAATTATTTGACCAAAAAAAGAAGGATCATACAAAATGCATGTTATTTTTATTTAGTACTGACCTGAATAAGATATTTCAATTAATAGGCGTTTACATATAGTCCACAAGAGAAAATAATAGTTGAATTTATAAAAATGTTCATGTTCATGTTTGTCGCTTTTCTTCAGAAAATCATTCAGGTCATTTTCAACAATGACTATGATTTTAAGATCCAGAAGACAAAATAAGTTACATCTACCTTGATCTGCAAATTCGAATTTTAATGCATCATGTTTCTTTCTGAAGCATCAGTGAGTGTTTGAACCTTCTGTAATAGCTGCATATGAGTCCCTCAGTTGTCCTCAGTGTGAAAAGATGGATCTTACAGTCAGAATCATACAGTCATTGTTGGAAAGGGTCCAAATATACAAAAATGCTAAAAAAAAATTAAAAAAAAGAATTTGTGGGACCTGAAGGATTTTTCTGGAGAACAACGAGCAGTTTAACTGTTCAGGACAAACATGGGACTCATGAACAACTATCACTAAACAAAACAAAACAACAACAAAAAAAACAGCTGTGAATCATTCAGGTAACAAAACAGTATTTAAGAATCATGTAAACTTTTGAACAGCATCATTTTTATAAACTGAACTTTTTTTCTCTCTTGTGGACTATATGTAAACATCTTTTATGTGAAATATCTTATTCAGGTCAGTACTAAATAAAACATAACATGCATTTTGTATGATCTCTCTTATTCTGGTAAAATAATTAGCATTTTGCAGATTCTGCAAGATGTATGTAAACTTTTGACCTCAAACTTATGGCTGAGTTGAGGCAGTCATTGCATATATTAAACCCTTCTTGTTGTTTGCACTGTTAGGCTTCATTGCTGGTCTTGGTTTCACCGTGTTCGTCCTCCACCTGACAAGAGCGATTTTTCTTTAGAGGGTCCCTGAGAGACATAATCTCCTGCATCTTCAGAAAGGTATCACAATCTAAGGGAAACAGATTCTTCTGAAAAACATAGTTGAAATTAAAACAAGCTTTTTAAAAAGGATAGCTCTAGAAAAAGATTGATGATACTCACATTGAGAGAAAGACGTAGAAGTCCACCTTCACCCTGGCCTTCCAGAGATGAGAGGAACACCTTGAGTGACTGCTCAGTCAATTTATTTCCTGCATGATCAAATAAGAAATCATTATAGCAATAATGTACAAGTATGTTTCACTCTAATGCTGAAATGAAATCACCTGAGAGATTCAAAGAAGTAAGGCTTGTGTTTCCCGGATGAATGACCTTCCCTCCAGTGTGCACAATTCCAGGATCCAATAGAGGAATCACTGTCTCAACCACCTCCACCACTATCTGACAAACAAATGTTTCCATGTTTAAAAATCTAATTATATAAGTTTCTGAACAGTACAATGTTTAATGTTATTTTTCTTTTACTTGATCCAATGTATAAAATTTTCAAATATTTGTACTATTTTAAATAACTTTTTTTATTTGAATATATTTTAAAATGTAATTTATTTGTGTGACCAAAGCTAAATGTTCAGTATCATTACTCCAGTCTTCAGTGTCACATGATCCTTCAAAAATCATTCTCATGTGCTGATTTGCTGTTCAAGAAACACTTATTATTAAAATGTATTATTATTATTATTATTATTATTATTATCAATATTTAAAATAGTTGAGTAAATTTTTTTTTGATGAATACAAAGATACAAAGATCAGCATTTATCTAAAACAAAAAGCTTTTGTAATATTATACACTATACCATTCAAAAGCTTGGAGTCAGTGTAAACTTATTTTTTGGGGGGAAAGATATTATAGAAATTAATACTTTTATTTAGCAAGAATGCTTTAAATTGATCAAAATAATGATAAAGGCATTTATAATATTTAGACTGCTAACTGTTCTTCTGAACCTGCCTTTTTTGAGCAGCAAATCAGAATATTACATTGATTTCTGAAGGATTATGTGACTGGGGTAATGATGCTAAAATCAAAGGAATAAATGATATTTTAAAATATATTCAAATAGAAATAAAAATAAAAAAATGTTACTGTTTTTGCTGTACTTTGGATCAAATAAATGCAGGTTTGGTGAGCAGAAGATACTGATTTAAAAAAAAGATACTGATTTAAACAAATCTTACTGTTCAAAACTTTTGACTGGTAGTGTATATAAATGCTATTTTAAAAATGTAGCATTTCCTGTCTGTGTTTGTCTTATTCTTACCTCTTGTTCAGATACCAGCAGATTGTCTTTGCTTGCTGATTTTCCAGCCTGACTACGGGGAACTTTATTATCTGAGTGAAAAGCAAGAAAGAAAATATTTCCTCTACATATAAACTATGTCAAATATACCATGTAAAATATAAAGTCCACTTCTGAACCTCAAAAAACAAGTGTCAGTTACCTTTCTTGACCACCTTTGGCTCCTCTTTCTTTGCTGCCTGCCCTGCAGCTGGTTTCTCCTCTTTCTTAGGGTTGTCCTACACAAAAAAAAGTAAAATCACAAAACAAACATTATTAAACAACTGTAAACTATGGCATTATATCTCAATAAAAAAGACACTCTTTTCATGTCATAAAATGCATATACAATATATAGGTAACAACACTGCACTACCTTCTTTTTGGTGGGGTTCTTTGTACTTTTGTTGAGGCGATCCAGTGAAGAGCTGCTGCGGACAGAAAGAGGCTGCTCATGTGAGTCTGCAAGACTAGCCAGAGATGGCTGGACCATAGTTGATTCTTCACCTTTAATTAATAGCTTCCTCCTCTCAACTATCTCCTCATGTGTCAGAGTAAAGGGGCTAAGCACCTAAATAAGGAAATGAGAAAAGATGCATGGAAATAAGGTTAATATGTTATAAAATGTAGTTGTGAATAGGAGTATATAGATATACCTCAGCCAAATGAGCTGCTCCGTTATCCCCTATTTGATTGTAGGATAATGAAAGACATAGCAAGGAACGGTTAAGACGCAGACCCTTCAAAAGAAGAATTAAATTTTAAGTATATGCAGTCTTGACATCATTAGCAACTGTCTGAATGTCTTCAGATGGCCAGATTTTAATTTTACACACCTGAGCAATGTGAATTGCACCTGCATCACCAATATTATTAAAGGCTAGGTTGAGTGACAGGAGGTTTTTGTTGGCAGAGTTTGCAGTGGACAGAGCCGAGCCAATCAGATGAGCTCCTTCCTCTCCTATATGATTATTACGTAGTGATAAGTCTGTCAACCTAGCATGGACAGTGAAAAAAACGACATATAATGCGTTTTGTCAACATGAGAGAGATATTATAACAGACTTACAGCGGTGAAAATAAGTATTTGCATTTTTATCAGTAAGGGGATTTCTAAGTGGGCTATTGACACAAAATTTCCACCAGATGTAGCCATCAAGCCAAATATTGAATTCATACAAAGAAATCAGAACATTTAAGTATACAAGTTGAGTCATAATAAATAAAGTGAAATGGCACAGGGAATAAGTATTGAACACACTTTATTTAATACTTTGTAGAAAAGCCTTTGTTGGTGATTACAGCTTCTAGACGCCTCTTGTATGGAGAGACCAGTTGTCTGCATTGCTCAGGAGTGATTCTGGCTCATTCTTCCACACAAACGTTCTTTAAATCTTGAAGGTTCATTGGGCCTCTTTTATGAACTTTGATCTTCAGTTCTCTCCATAGATTTTCTATGGGATTTAGGTCAGGTGATTGACTGGGCCATTCAAGCAACTTGATTTTCTTTCTTTGAAACCACTTCATTGTTTCCTTGGCCTTGTGTTTGAAATGTTTCATTTTTCATTTTCAGCTTTTCTGGTAGATAGCAGCAGATTTTTATCCAGAATGTCCCGGTACATTTCTCCATTCATCCTGCCTTCAATAATATGAAGTCTGCCAGTACCACTTGCTGAAAAGCAGCCCCAAACCATGATGCTTCCACCCCCAAACTTAACTGTTGGTATGGTGTTCTTGGGGTGGTGGGCAGTGCCATTTCTTCTCCAAACATGGTGTGTAGAATGACTGCCAAAAAGTTCAATTTTGCTTTCATCTGACCATACTATAATCTCCCAATAATCCACAGGCTTCTCCAAATGCTGTTTCGCAAACTTTAACCGAGCCTCAAAATGCTTTTTGTTCAGCAATGGAGTCTTGCTTGGTGAGCGTGCATGGATGCCATGGCGGTTCAGTGCATTGCTTATAGTTTTCTTTGAAACAACAGTACCTGCTGATGCAAGGTCTTCCTGAAGTTCTGCCTGAGTGGTTCTTGGCTCTTGGAGAACTCTCCTGATTATTCTTTGGACTCCTCGAACAGGGATCTTACGTGGAGCACCTGATCGTGGCTGGTTTATGGTGAACTGATGCTCTTTCCATTTCCGGATAATGGCCCCCACAGTGCTCACAGGAACATTCAGCATTCTGGAAATGCGCCTATAACCATTCCCATCAAAATGCTTTTCAACGATAAGATTACGAAGATCTTGAGAGAGTTCTTTGCTTTTACCCATCATGAAGTCTTTCCTGTGTGCCTCCTGGGTAATGAGAAGCCTTTAAAGGCCATCAATTAGGACTAAAGCAGCTGATATCAATTAGTACTGATAGGGGGCAGGGTTTCTCTCTCAATACTGACAGATTTCAGGTGATCTCCTGGCTTTCTATGCCATTTTGCACCTTGTTATCTTCATGTGTTCAATACTTATTCTCTGTGTCATTTCACTTTATTTATTATGACTCAACTTGTATACTTAAATGTTCTGATTTCTTTGTATGAATTCAATATCTGGCTTGATGGCTACATCTGGTGGAAATTTTGTGTCAATAGCCCACTTAGAAATCCCCTTACTGATAAAAATGCTGATGTGTCAAATACTTATTTTCCCCGCTGTAAATTCTATTTTGCAAGGAATGTATGTGTGTGTGCCTACTCTGATATATCTTATCCACCTTTTTCTTCTTGTAAGATTGGGCGCTGCCATTTGTACATTTTATGAGTCTGGCTTCCGGTCTCATCCACGTCTAGTTATTTTTAGCTGTACAAAACAGCTGGTTTTGCTGCTTGATATTGCAAAATATTGTAAAATTCCACAGAAGAATCGAAAGGCTAATAAATAATTGTGGAAAGCAAGGGGAATACCTTGCATAAAAAAAAGGTGAAAAAAGCTTGGAAAGAGAGCAATTACGATGGTCAGCGGGCACCTCGCCTTTGTTTTTTTGTCCAATAAATTCTCTTTTTCTTTCTTTCTTTCTTTCTTACTTTCGGAACTGCCTGCATTTAAAGTCATAAAATAAAATACTACAGTTTAAAATATAATTTATATTTTACATTGATTGTAATTTATTCCTGTTATGGCAACGCTGAGTTTGAAGTCATTACTCCAGTATTCAGTGTCACATGATCCTTCAGAAATCATTCTAATATCTGATTTGCTGCTCAAGAAACATTTTGTATATTTATAAATGTAAAAAAAATACATTTTTGCTGTTGTGGAAGAAACCGTAATCCAGTGTTACTTTTGTAACATTTTCTCCCGGTTTCATAGACAAGGCTTAAGCCTAATACCAGACTAAAATGTAAGTCTGAGCTGTTTCAACTAAAAGAAACTTGCATTAACTGATCTTAAAATATGTCAGTGCCTTTGTTTTGCCTCAAGTGCACACCAGTAATGTTTTCTTCTAAGGCACGTTTATAAAAACTACTTAAATGTCCTAATTGAACTATTGCCTAATCCTGGTTTAACCTAAGCCCTGTCTGTGAAACCAGGCCTATAAGTGTTTTACCGTCACTTTTGATCAAAATAATGCACCTAAACATTTACCTCAAGCTTCTGAAAGGTAGAATATATTGTAAGCAAGTGTATGTGTGTTTAAAAATGAAAATGACTTACATGCTGTCTTCCCCTATGAGTAAGTGGTAACACTGCTCAGGGAGTGGACTGCCCTCCAAAACCACCTTCCTATCAAGATATAAGTAGATGATTATCATTAGATGATCTACTCTACCAGTCAAAAGTTTTTGAACAGTAAGATTTTAAATGTTTTTAAAGAAGTCTCTTCTGCTCACCAAGTCAAAAAGCAGTAATATTGTGAAAATACAACTGTTTTCTATTTGAATAGATTTTAAAATGTCAGTTATTCCTGTGATTTCAAAGCTGAATTTTAGCATCATTACTCCAGTCATTATCCTTCAGAAATCATTTCAATATTTTAATTTGCTGCTCAAAAAACATTATTATTATTATGTTGTTCTGAAGGATCATGTGACACTTAAGACTTGAGTAATGATGCTGAAAATGTAGCTTTGACCACAGGAATAAAATACATTTTTAAATACAATAAAACAGAATAGAACAGTTATTTTAAATAGCAAAAATAGTTAAAAATTGTACAGTGCTTTGGATCAAATAAATGCAGACTTGGTGAGCATTTTTTAGAGACTTCTTTAAAAAAACATTAAAAATCATACTGTTCAAAGTGTACTATCATAATTTATTTTCCAAATAGATCTAGAACTAGTAGGTCTATAGCCCACTAATGCATATGATTTTGTAAAAGATGGCAATTTTAAAGGATGCAGTTTAAATCCAGCTTCAAAGGGCTCTAAATGATCCTAGCCGATGAAGGGTCTTATCCAGCTAAACAATCAGTTATTTTCGACAATTTATATACTTTTAAACCTCAAATGCTCGTCTTGTCTCATCTCTGCGATGCGGTTACAGCTGTTAAGAAACTCTCATCTCGTTTTCGGCTTTAACTTCAGAATCTTCTTACAACACTGTTTTACCTTTTTTTGTAAAGGCCGTTTGATCTTCTTTGTATGATCACTTTGTAAACACTGGGTCGGTACTTTTGCAGTGATGTAGGGGGATTTTGAAGTTGGGGAAGAAAACAAGATGGGAGTTTTTTTGACATACCCTAACTGTATTGACCTAGATCACACAGACTACGCATGCACATTGTATATAAATTGTCATTTTTTTCTTGAAAATAAAGATTGTTTCGCTAGATAAGACCCTTCTTTCCTCGTTTGGGATCATTTAGAGTCCTTTGAAGCTGCATTTAAACTGCATTTTGGAAGTTCAAACTCAGGGGCACCATAGAAGCCTATTATATGGAGAGAAATCCTAAAATGTTTTCCTCAAAAAACATTATAATTTTTTGTTCTGAAAGTGAACTAATCCTTTAACCCTTTAACTGTCACTCCCTATTTTTAACATAGACATGAAAAATTTTAATTTTTATAAGTCATGAACGAAAACATTTTGTAATATGATTTTCATGTACAATTTCCATGATAATGCAATGTCTGATTTTAAAATGGCTTTCAAAGGAATGAATTTTGAGATTTTAAGTCTTCAAGTGATATATAATTTCTTGTGATTTCTAAAGCGTGATAGGGAAAAAGGCAACGAAGAAAGTCTTTTTGTGAAAATGGTCTGAACCCCTCTTATGATGTAAATTTTTTGAGGTGCACTCTTGTCATAAATTAATCTATTACTTTTTCTACATAATTTGTAACACAAAACAGTGGTAAAATATCTATTTATGAGTCTTAGGCCCCGATCAGACAGAATGTGTTTTTGCAGTGCGAGGTGCCTTTTTTGAATTGTTTTCGGTTGGCAGTGAGCATTCTGCACGTTGTTTATGCGCCTCGTGTTTTAACCGCCTGCTGCTCCTCGTGTTTTTGCCAGACCGCTCCGAGCGCCGAACTTGAAAAAAAAGCAACTCTGTGCAGAAAAGCGCTCGCTTGATTTATTTGAAATATGGTGAAGTAAACGTAGGTGTCCTGGTGATAAGACGGTGACAGTTAAAGGGTTAAGCCTTAAAAAACATTCTGAGATTTAATTAATGTTTTCTTGAAATGAATTCATTATAATAAAGATTATTTGTAACCAAGTGATCGTGGGTCTTAATAACAATGGCAAGTATTATTGACAAGGCCCTCAAAGATGACTGTTCTTACCTGAGGGCTGAACACAGAGACACTGTGTTTCTGATAGAGGTGAAAGTGTAATCTGTCAGGCCCACACGCCATATACTGTAAACATCACCATTAATGGAAATCTAGCATAAAATACTGTTTATTTGCAATATGAAAACTCATGAACACACACACACACAAGCTTACTGTAAGCACTGTAAATTACTAAAGGATGGCAATATCCTGCTCAACACCTGAAGAAACACCTCATCCACCTTCCAACCTATCAACAAATAACAACAATAATAAACAAAGACATTTTGATATTAAACATTTCTTAGGATTGTGAAGAGGAGCGTCTTATTTTTTACAAAGACGCAACAGCCTTACCAGATATTTTGACTTCCTTGACACTTCCCTGGTCTTCGTTTTCTAGCTCTATCTGTAGGCAAGGCTTAGAGGACCATGTTGTCATTTGACTTTCTAAAGATGTCAGAAATTGATTGTCTTCTTCATTTTGGGTTAGGGTTTTTATTAAGAGAGACAAATAGAAAAGTTTTATCCTTTAGTAGAGTAGACATCATAATGTATGTCTTATGTACAACAGTATTTACCCATAACTCCTCTATTTGTAGATGCTGACTGCTTTATCTTCACAGAAGGGATCTCTTTCACCGCCATGAGTTTACACAGCTCTGTGAAGTCCAGTTCCAGATTTCCTGAACACTGGTAATCATCTAATGTGAACGATACAACAAAACACTGACATTCAGTGGACTATCACACAACATACGTGAGCCTGGACCACAAAACACGGGTATCTAAGGGTATCATAAGGGAATTTTTTTTTTTTTTAAATTGAAATTTATACATTATCTGAAAGCCGAACAAATAAGCTTTTAATGATGTGTGTGTTTTTTTTTAAGGATAGGACAATATGTGACCCTGCACCACAAAACCGTTCTTAAGTTGCTCGAGTATTTGTAGCAACAGATAAAATTACCCATACATTGTCAAAATTATAGTTTTTTCTTTTATGCCAAAAATCATTAGGATATTTAGTGACGAAAGATGATGTTCCATTAAGATATTTTGTAAATATTCTACCATAAATATATCAAAACTTAATTTTTGATTACTAATATGCATTGCTAATAGCTTCATTTGGACAACTTTAAATTGATTTTCTCAATATTTAGATTTTTTTTTTTTTTTGCACCCTCTGATTCCAGATGTTCACATATTTGTATCTTGGCCAAATATTGTCCTATCCTAACACACAATACATCAATGGAAAGCTTATTTATTCAGCTTCCGGGTGATGTATCTCAGTTTCGAAAAATGTACACTTATGACTGGTTTTGTGGTCCAGGGTGACATATTTGTCCGAGATACAACTATTTGAAAATCTGGAATCTAATGGTACATTTAAAAAAAAAAAAAAAAAAAAATCTAAATACTGAGAAAATCGCCTTTAAAATTGTCCAAATGAGTTCTTAGCTTTGCATATTATTAATTTAAAATTACGTTTTGATATATTTACGATAAGAAATTTACTAAATATCTGCGTGGAACATGATATTTACTTAATATTCTAATGATTTTGGCATAAAAGAAAATCGATACATTTTGACACATAGCTACAAGTTATTTTTGGCTATTGCTACAAATATAAAGTTAGCGTTACCTGTGCTACTTAAGACTGGTTTTGTGTTCCAGGGTCACATATTTAAATTTTAACTCCAACACACAGCATATCTTTGGACATGGCATATATTTTGGTTGTTTAAAGATCACATGAAATCAAAATCTTGGCTTGTACCTGCAGTTTTAGGTGGTTCCTCATCAGTCACAGAATCCGCCTTGTCTACTTTCTCCTTGGAGGATTTTTCAACTCGTTTTTTCATCTTTTAAGCGGATAACTGTCCAATAAAGCTAAATAAGTAATTAAAAACGTATAATAAACATACAGTGAAGTAACTTTTCTCTTCAGCTCTGTCAATTGCTCAGGTTGTATTCCGTTGCCATGCCAGCAGTTTGAGCTGATCATCTTCACCGGGTTGCCAGGTTTTCACACCAAAACCCGCCCAATTGCTACTTAAAACTACCCAAAAACTAGCGTTTGCGGGGGGTCCCCCGTTCTGGAGGATAAAATACTCGTTTTTCTACAGGTATTTTAGGGGCTAAATACGACGCTATTAAGGTCGCGTCAACCCGCAGCAACAGTGTAAAAGTAGCCCAATTCCGCGGTAAAACCGAGGATTTGGCAACACAGCCTGAAATGCAACGATTACAAAATGGCGTCACCTAGTGGATGGCGGCAAACAGAAAACTAGAAAATATACCACTCTGTTAGGTAAAGCCTTACAAAAATTACCATTCATTTTTTTCCCTTGCCTGTCACTCAAAAACTGTCACCAGTATTAGATACAACAAAGCAAAGTGGCAAATAACTAGTATAACAAATCTGACAAATTTATTTGAATGTATACGTTAACAAACTGAGACTTCAGTGTGGCTTAAAAGGATTTTCAGCTCCGTCTATTGAATCGTTACCTCCAATAAAATGAAAATACACATTTTCATATCATATATTAACTTCAGGAACTATTTTTCTGTAAGTGTAGTAATATGACAAAGTAAGGTGATGTAAGATGAATTAAAGTAACTTGATTTAATAAATGTGCTGTCAAACGATTAATTGGGATGAAAAAAACAGTGTGTGTGTGTGTGTGTGTGTGTATATATATATATATATATATATACATAATAAGAATTATTATTATTATTACTACTGTTTTCTATTTGAATATATTTTACATTTTAATTTATTCCTGATTTTAAAGCTTTTGAGCACCATTACTCCAGTCTTCAGTGTCACATGATCCTTCAGAAATCATTCTAATATACTGATTTGCTGCTCAAAAAACATTTATGATGTTTTAAACAGCTGAGCAGTATTTTTTAAGGTTCCTTTGATGCATAGAAAGTTCAGAAGAACAGCATTTAACTGAAATAGAAATCTGAAAAATAGAAATAATATAAAATATATTAAAATAAAAAATTGTTATTTTAAACTAAAATATTTAAAGATTTTACTGTTTTTTTTTTTTGCTTTACTTTGGATCATATAAATGCAGACTTGGTGAGCAGAAGAGACTTGGTAGTGGTATAACAGTACACTATATATGTTACAAATATTTCCATTTATATATTTATATTAATTTATATTATATATAAATATACTTTATATACAAATATAACATCTTCATATGCACATGCATGTGTGTGTATTTATATAAACATAATAAATATACAGTACACACATATTATGCAAACAACTTATTCTGGATGCGATTAATCACGATTAATCATTTGACAGCACTAAAATGAATGCATTTCTTTTGTCAGAACATAGTGGTAATATTTCTAAAATGTAACACTGTAATCTTTATGAAATTATGAGATGAAGAGGCACATAATTGAATGATCATCTTGGATTCATTTCGAAGCAAAAATGTATTTATTTGCTTCCTAGCATTTCATTGTATGTATTTGGTAGTTCAAATGATGGTACACAATGTCACTGTGCTACGCAATAGTTAAAATTCACTTTATTTGAAGATGTAATGACTGTCCATACAGTTAAAATACGATTTGTCTGTATACCTGGAGTAATAACGGTTATGACCTAATAAAGAACTGTATCACAGATTCTCTGCTAAATGTATGAGCAACAGGCAAGTATATTCACAATAATGTAGTGCTTTTTATTAAAAAACAAACAAACAAACAAAACAAATAGAATATAAAACAAAAAAAAGTAAAAACCAACAGCATTTTCATGACTTTATAATTACAAACTTTGAACCAGAGTGGAAGAAGTTTCGACAAACTGTACACAACATCACAAAATGCCTGCCAGTCTGTCCATATACAATGCTTGCATCTTATTTTGTGATTGTCTAAAAAGAACTAAACAAATCACACAAAAAACACACAAATACAAGAAATACAAGCATTATATTTATGACCGCTATCACAAAGAACAAAACAATCTTTTCTCATCTGAAGAACAAAAAAATTAAAAAACGAACAACCGAAAAAACAAAAAAAAAAAATCAAAAAGGAGATTAAGAACATGATATCGGGTTGACAGCGTCTTTTTCTCTGCCAAAATATCATTTGTACATTTTTATGTTGGTTTGTTTTTTTAGTGTTCAACACTTTGCAGCAAAAACGAGGAACATTATATCTTTTTCTCCTCTGAAAGTAATAATAATAATAATAATAATTATAATAATGTTAATATTAATTATTACAGTGACGGGTGCCAGGTGTGGGGTCATTGCAAGTCCCCTTCCACAAAGTCCATCAGACGATCCTCCCTCTCACAATGAGCTCAATTCAGCATCCTAGGTAACAAAGTTTTTGGAAATTTGTAGCGATTATTAATTATAACGTGTCTGCCGCTTTCTCGTAAAGTTACACATGACAGTTTTGTCAATACAAATCGCATAATCATAAGAATCGTAATAATAATAATAATAATAACAATAATAATAATAATAATAATAATAATACATATAGGGCTGAATCCTGTACAATACAATACACAAAATCCATTATCAAGATATTGCTTTTGGAGACATTTCTTACATTTTCCCATCTGTTTATATACATAGCTTGGCACTATACAACTTTCTTTCCTTTCGTTTGTCAGTTTTCACTTTGTTTTTTTTCCTCGTCCGTCCATCTTAGGGGCTTGAAATACTTATCTGTCATAGCTGATGTGTTAAGGGCAAAAATCTCATCGTGATTTTGTTTATAAACATTCTCCATGGCAAAGGCCATTAAAAACAAGAAAATAAAATAAAAACGACACTAAAACCTGGACCCGAGCCCCGTCCCACCCGCCCTACAAGCCACTCACAAAAAATATGACATCACATGATACAATAAGTTCTTGTGAATTCATGAATTTTAACTGTTTATTAACTGCTGTCAAGCCCTTAGTTGTTTCCTCTTTCATATTTATATTATTAGAATGGGCTCACACACACACTCACACACAGACACACGCTCACAAACACCGTAAAGAATCTCACACACTACCAGAAAACAAAAAACGCTCAAGATAACGGCATTCTAAGGCGGTATATAAAGCCAGCGCGCCTCCACTGCTAGATTTAGTTTTTTTCCATTTTGAGCTGGTGAATTAAATACTTTAAAAAAAAAGGGGGCGGGGCTGGCATCCACTCTAACCAATCACAATGCCCACGATAACAGAAGCGAAACATTCCAGCCCAGTCCCGAAGTCCCGAGCTCACAAATACGGATACCCCCGTCGTGCTCCGTTACTAATGTAATTGCAGTATAACATAAAAAACGAACCGAAAAAAGAAGGTAACATACTTATGTTTTGCTTTATCATACAGCATTGATCAATACTGCGTGAGTGTTAGTGTGTCTTATCCGTACATCTCCGGGAGCGAATGATGTCCTTGTTGTTAAAAGTGCAGTTAGCCAACGTTTTTTTTCTCAGCTCTCTCTCCTTTCTCAGTCTACGGGCAGTGTGTGTGCGCTACACTGCACCTCCTATTTGATTTGATTTGATTTTTTAAATTTTTTTGCCTCGTTTTTTCCATTCCTGACCATGAGGTGGCGCCGGACTCCCATTTTTCCACGTGCACCCGAAACGAAGGCCAAAAATAGTACCACTTAGTCACAAGTCACAGAAGACACTTGACCAGTGAAGTCTAGTTCATCTTTTTTTTTTTTTTCTTCAGTTTGAACTTTTCCTATGTCTGACACTTAAATGCATCACGGATGACGACTTGCAGCAAATTGCATGTCCTCAGTGCACAAAGCTCGGGCTGGTCTCTCTCGTGGCTCCTTTAGAAAAAGAAACTGCGAGATATAAATATGAACTTGTCGCCTTTCACCTCTGTTTACCCCCCTTGTCTTCAGGGTGTAGTCCACCTCTGCTTCTGTATATTCGTTATTCTCTTGCTGCTCTGCGGGTTTGCTCGGCAGAGAGTGTTGTCAGCATTACTTTCTGCAAATGAATTCGCTTAGACCAAGCGTCCGTCTGCGGAGGCGGCGACCGGAGCCTTCCTCGAGAAGATACGTCACATCTATCGCTGTAAGGGAGACGTAAAGGAAATTAGTTTTCATCAAACTAGAGGTTACAGCAGATTTGTGGCAGTGTGGGGATTAAGAAGCAGATTATTAATATACATTGTGCTTGAAGTTTTTTTTTTGTTAGTTTCTCAAAAAATGTATACGTCCCATTTCTTATGAATTGTTATTTTTTCCAACAAATATTCTAAATAAAATAGAGTATATAAAAATAAACTTAAAATATAATATAACGGTCAGAATCTTCAAATATTAATAATAATAATAATAATAATAATAATAATAATAATAATAATAATAATAATAATAATAATAATAATATTTCCCAACTAAATATGAATAAAATAATACATTATTGACTATATTTTAACTATACGAATCTCTAAATATTATATAACAATAATAATAATAATAATAATAATAATATTTATATATATTTCCCACCCGAAACTGTAAAAATATAAATAAATAAAATAATACATTATTGACTATAATATAACTGGCTGAATCTCCAAATATATAATAATAATAATAATAATAATTATTATTATAATAATAAACAAATAAATATTTCCCAACTAAAGCTGAGAAAATATATTTAAAATATTAATAAAATAATACATTTTGACTATAATATAACTGGCTGAATCTCCAAATATATAATAATAATAATAATAATAATTATTATTATTATTATAATAAACAAATAAATATTTCCCAACTAAAGCTGAGAAAATATATTTAAAATATTAATAAAATAATACATTTTGACTATAATATAACTGGCTGAATATTCAAATAGTATATAATAATAATAATAATAATAAATATTTCCCAATGAAACTGTGAAAAATTAATAAAATATTAATATAATAATATGTTATTGACTATAATATAACCAGCTGAATCTCCAAACATTATATAATAATAATAATAATAATAATAATAATAATTAATAAATAAATAAATAAAATTTCCCGGCTAAAACTGTGAAAATATTAATAAATTAATACATTATTGGCTATAACATAACTGTCTGAATCTCCAAACATAGAAATATAATAATATTTCCCAACTAAAACGGCGAAAATATTAATCAAATATTAATCAAATAATACATTATTGACTATAACATAATAGTCTGAATCTCCAAATATATAATAATAATAATAATAATAATAAATATTTCCCAATAAAACTGTGAAAATATTAATAAAATATTATGATACATTATATCATAGAACTGGCTGAATCTTTAAATATATATTATTATTATTAATAATAATAATAATAATAATAAATATTTCACAACTAAAACGGGGACAATATTAATAAAATATTAAGAAAATAATACATTATTGACTATATTTTAACTATAAGAATCTCCAAATATAACTGTCTGAATCTCCAAAAATGGTCCAAGACGAAAATAAATAAATACATACATTTTAAGTATAACGTAACAGCTAGATTACATTTTAGAGCACAAATAATACAAATTATTAATAATAATAAAAAAAACATTTCTCATCTATAACTGGAAAGTATAATATTAATGTAATTTATCAGCCAATCCAACAGAAAATGTCCAGGTAAAAATCAAATCAAATCAAATCATGTCTGAATCTCATGAAATCTCATCTTTCATGAAATGTCCACATCATGTTACATCATAAAAAAAAATCAAATAAATTCAAATCAAATCAGATCAAAGCATATCAAATAATGAAAAATCTCTCTCTCTCTATTTCTATATGAATGTATTGTCGTACATTATAATATAGTTTAACTTTAAAACACAAAACAATACTATATTAATAATAATATAAATAATATTGTTAAGAATATCCATGTAATATCATTAATATGAATGATGCCATCTACAACTAAAATATTTATCAAATAAACTGATTATATTACCGCTTATGGGTGAATATCAGAGAAATAAATAAATTAGAAATTAAATAAATATAATAAGTATTTGAAATTATGAAAAACATTCAGTGAAGTCATTTTGAAATAAATCCTCTCTCCTTTGAAAAGAGCATTCAGCATTTGTGTTTGTCAAAAATGAAGAGGCTTTTACAGCATAGTCAATTATTATTAACATATTTGTGGTACCATTACAGGAATGAAATTACATGGGAAGGAATGTAGCCTTTTGATTAAATAATCTTTTGTCTCTTACCATTCTTGCTGGGCGCCCGGTGCAGCAGGTCGAGCAGAATCTTGTTCAATCGCTCTCTCTGTGCTTCCCTTCTTCCCAGGATTGATGGATGAAGAGGTGAAGAGGAGAGTGAGGATGAACATGGAGCATCCAATGCTTCCCGCCCTGCTGCTGCTGCTGCTGCTCCTCCTCCTCCTCCTCTCTCTCTGGAGCCCTCGTCCGTCTCTCTCCTCTCTCCCCTGTCTTCACCCTCCTCTTCTTCCTCCACGTCTTCCTCCTGCCCGCCTGTCCTTCTTTCCTGTGATGTGGATAGCTGGGGGACAGGGGCGCTGGACTCCTCCTGAGGGGTCTCCATCTCTCCCTCCGCTCCCCTCCCTCCGTCCTCGTCCCCTTCTCTCGAGAAGCCGGCAGACAGACGGTCACATGATGCGCTGGGAGAGGGCTCTTCATCGCAGGTTGCTGCACCTTTGGGCCGCTCACTTTTCCAGGCAGAGCGGCCACCGTTCCTCTTGTAGTTATCTGGCACATAGTGAGGCTGTAGAGAGAGAGAAAATAAAAGTGAGTGAAAGCAACTCGCAGATTTAACAAGTTTAAATTCAAACAGTCCTAAGTTAAGTAATTATGCTTCAACAATGGAAAAAAGCAGATCTCATTTAATCAGATTTACAGTCAATAACGCCACTTCCCATCCCATCTAAAATGGTCAAAATATGAAAACAATAACAATCTATGGGCTACAATAATTTATGGGTGACTCCCAAAAAATGTCAACCTTAAATAGAAAATAAATAAAAATGTAAAAATAAATACTATTAATAATCTCTCACTCACACACATTTACAGAGGAATAATTAGAATAAGTAATACTACTATTAATATTAATAAATATGAATAATATAATTTTTCCCATTTTAAAACATTAATAAAATTATTTAATAACCATAAAAACATTTATGGCTGAATCTCTCTCTTTCTCAAAACAAAACAAAACAAAAAACAAAAAACTAAAATGTAATATATTAAACTTTAAATACAAAGTAATAAAAGAATATATAAGATATAAGAATAATAATAATTAATATTAACTTCACAATTTCCCAAGTAATACTGTAAATTATGATTAAAATAAATGGGTGAGCCTCAGAAAAGAAATGGTCAAATTTACCCAAAAATAAAAAAATAAGCAAACATTTTGTGATATAATGTTACATAATTGTTTTATATTAAATAATAAAATGTGAAATAAAATAAAATTAAAAAATCCAAGTAATACTGTAAAATATGAGTTAAAAAAAAATCTTATAGTCAATAATTTGTTTTACGAGTAAATCTCAGGGAAAAAATAAAAAAGAATTTCAACCTACCCAAAAAATAAGAAAACATTTATTAATATAATGTCACATAAGTTACATGAAATTAAATGTATTCAATATACATTAAATATATTAAATACTAAAATGTGCACCACTAAAAATAGTAATTATAATGTTAATTTGAATAATTATTAATATTAACAGCATAATTACCCAAATAATACTGTCAAATTCCCAAAGAAAATATAAAATAAGAAAACATTTTGTAATATAATGTATAATTTTTTATATTAAATATAAAAATGAGAATTAAAATAAAATAAATACAATCAAATGTCAATTTCCCAAGTAATACTGTAAAATATGAATTAGAAAAAATTATCACTGTCAATAATTTGTTACAAGTGAATCTCAGAAAAGAAATGATTAGATCAAATTTCAATCCCCCAAAAATAAGATTTTTTTTTGTGATATAATGTAAAAAAACTGTATATTAAATAATAAAATGTAAAATTTCCCAAGTAATACTGTAAAAAAAAAAAAAAACAATAATAATAATAATAATAATATTATTATTTTTTTAATATTAAAATATAACAAAACAATTACAATAAAAATGTCTACTGTAAAAAAAAAAAAAAAGTAATACTGTAAAACATGAATTAAAAAAAAAAGAAAGAAAAATAAATAATTACAAGTGAATTTCAGAAAATAAATGTCGAGGTCAAATTTCACCCTTCCAAAAAAAAAAAAGAAAACAGGAAGAAAAAAAGGAAAACATTTTGTGGTATAATGTAATATAAGTTTATATTAAAGATTAAAATGTGCACCATTAAAAAAAACTAAAATAGTAATAATCAAATTAATATGAATAGTAATTATTAATAGCATCATTTCCCAAATACTACTGTAAAATATGAATAAAAAAAAAACAATTGTCATCAATAATTTGTTACGTGTGAATCTCAGAAAATAAAAGGCCAGGTCCAATTTCAACCCCCAAAAAATGTAAAATAAGAAAACATTTTATGATACAACTTAACATAAGTTTATATTAAATATTAAAATGTACACATTAAAAAACAAAAATAGTAATAGTTATATTAGTGAATAATACATATTAATATTGATAGCATAATTAAATAATAAAGTATGTAAAATTACTCAAAATAATGCAATTTCTAATACTAACATGCAAAAAAAAAAAATTGTAATAATAATTTTAAAAAACATATTTTTTCAATTTCTGTATCAGTTGTGTGAGATTTCCAGCTTATACAACTACTCACTGAGAAGTCCCTCTTTGGCGTCAGTCTCTTGGGGAAGTGGTTGAACGCGTAGGGCTTGGTGCACACTGGGTACCGGTTGCGGTGGATCTTGTAGAACAGGTGTGCCGATTTATCCAGCCGGTAGTCACAGATGTAAACGTCCTGTTCCTTTACCCCTTTCGGTCGACCTGAATCCATTAGTGAGAGCAGCAGGGCATTAGCATGCAAAGCATGTGGGTTTTTCAGAATGTAACATCTGGTTCAATACATTTCTTGGATTTCACTGTTGATTTGTTTATGTAAAATTATTGAATGTGTGAACGTCTCACCCTTGCAGTAAGTATACAGGTCCAACACACAGCACGTTCCCACCACCGCCTCCAGCGGGATGATCTCATAAAGAGGCACTCGGAACAACTCGTTATGATAGAAGCGGCGGGAAGGAGAGTGATGCGTCTCATGGGGACGGAAGTAGTGGTGACCAAAGGCAAACCTCTCACCTCTAAAGAGAGAAAAACAGAGTCAAAATTAAATCTAAGTTCCATGCCTCTGTTAACTAATAAAAGCAGCATTGATTACGTGATCTAGTAAAGACAGACATACAGTGCGTTGCGAAAGTATTCATACCCTTTCGGTTTTTTTTCACGTTTTGTTATGTGCTGCCTTATGTTTTGTTAAACTGCTTAAACTTGCTTTAACATCAGTTTACACTCCATACACCTTAATGACAACTTTGCAAATTTATTCAAAATAAAACACTGAAATAAGTACATTGCATAAGTATTCATACCCTTAACTCAGTACTTAGCTGAAGCACCTTTACAGCATCAAGTCTTTTTGGGTATGATGCGACAAGCTTTGCACATCTGCATCTTCGCCTCACTTCTTCACCTGCTCTGTCAGCTTGGATGGGAGCAGACGCACACTTTCAGGTTTCTCTAGAAATATTTAATTGGGTTCAAGCCCAGCTTGTGACTGGGCCACTCAAGGACATTCACAGATTTGTCTATAAGCCACTCTTGCTGTGTGCTTAGGAACATTGTTCTGTTAGAAGGTGAACCTTCTGCCCAGTCTGAGGTTCTGAATGCTCTGGACTGGGTTTTCATTAAAGCCATCTCAATGTTTTGGTGCAGTGAGCTTTTCTTCTACTCTGACAAGTCCCTCAGTCCCTGCTTCTGAAAAACAGCCCCACAACATGAGGCTGCTACCAGCACACTTTACTTTTGGGATGGTACTCTGCAAGTGAAGAGCAGTGTCTGGTTTCCCTCATATATGATGCTTGGAATTGAGGTTCATCAGACCACAGAATCTGAAGGTCTGAGGAGAACATTAAGTTTGGCCACAAAGCCATAAAGTTTGGTGGAGTTTTGCAGTAATTTTTGTCGTTCTGTACGTCTCTTCTATCTGCATATATGATCATGGAGCTCAACTAGAGTGACCATCAGCTTCTTGTTCAACAGTATAACCAAGCCCTTTCTGCATCAATTGCTCAGTTTGGCCAGGAGGCCTGCTCTAGGAAGAGTCCTAGTTGTTCCAAGCATCTTCCATTATGGATAATGGAGGCTACATGCTTCTGTGAATCTTCAATGCAGCAGATTTTTTTTCTGAACTCTTCGCCAGATGTGTGCCTTGACACAAGCCTGTTTCTGAGCTCTACAGGCAGTTATTTTGACCTCAGGGCTTGGCTTTCGCTCTGATATGCATTTCAGCTGTTAGAACTTTTATTAAGATGTGTGTGTCTTTCCAAATCATATGGATTCAATTGAATTTGCCACAGGTTAACTTCACTCAAAGTGTAGTAACATCTACAAGTGATATGAATGCTGCTGAGCTAAATTTCAAGTGTCCCAGCAAAGGGTATGAATACTTATGCAATGGAATCATTTCAGTTTTATATTTCAAATAAATTTGCAAAGTTGTTAAGTGCTTTGTCATTATGGTGTATGGAGTGTAGATTGATGAGGAAAAAAAAGTCATTTAAATCAGTTTAACATAAGGCAGAAACAACAAAACATGAAAAAAGGGGGTATAAGTACTTTCGTACCTCTACAACCAGAAGATATTGACAAGATGATAAGAACTTTGTTTAAGCCTAATCAGTAAAATATGCTTGGTTGTTGAAATGTTGTTGCAGGGTCAACAAGGATGTCAGTGCTTAAAGGATTAGTTCAACCAAAAATGAAAATTATCCCATGATTTACTCACCCTCAAGCCATCCTAGGTGTATATGACTTTCGTCTTTCAGATAAACACTTAAATTAATATTAAATTTAAAATGTCCGCTGGAACATGAAAACTCTCATAAAAGTGTGTGCGACAGTTAGTGGAAGCTAGAGATTAGTTTATAAAGTTTTAAATATGATACTTTTCTTACACAAACACATCGATTCACTTCAGGCGGCCTTTATTAACCCCCTGGAGCCATGTTGAGTATTTTTTATGATGGATGGATGCACTTTTTTGGGCATCAAAATCTCAACAGTAATTCACTGCCTTTATAAAGCTTGAAAGAGCCGGGATATTTTTTAATATAACTCAGATTGTATTTGTTTGAAAGAAGAAAGTCATATACACCTAGGATAGTAAATCATGGGGTAATTTTAATTTTTGGGTAAACCATCCCTTTAATTTTGAATCAAGAGACCAGATAAAGAACTGATTAAGAACACATTTTAAATACTGGGTGCACAGTGAATCTCACTTTTCATTTTTCCAGAGTTTTTCGATACGGAAGATGTCCAGTTTGTCTCTGTTGATATGAGACAGGAGACGGTATGACTGACGCACCGGCTGGCCTTCAGTTGTGCGTCTGCTGTCTCTCATGAGGTACACACAGTCACCTACAACAGACAAACGCAAACATAAACTTTGCATTAAAACAAAAACAAACTTAAATACATTTTCAATATCATTACTCCAGTCTTCAGTGTCACATGATCCTTACGAAATCATTCTAATATGCTGTTTTGCTGTTCAAGAAACATTTCCTATTAATGTTGCAAACAGTAGTGCTGCTTTATATTTTGTGGAAACTGATAAATTGTTTTCAGAAAACACAAACTCATTTATATGAAATAGAAACTGTAAAATTATTAATGTCTTTATCATTACTTTTTTTAATCCATCTAATGTGTCCATGCTGCATAAAACTATTAATATCCTTTAAAAATATAGTTCTGACCCCAAACTTACAGTAGTGCAGATTTAATTTCACAAACACACACACACACACACACACACACACACACACACACACGCACACACGCACGCACGCACGCACGCACGCACGCACGCACGCACGCACGCACGTACCCTGATGCAATAGTAAGTCATCACGAAGCAGGCATATGTAATAGATGGATCCTGATTGGGCATAGCTGGGTTGGGGCACCATTGGGACCTCCTGTTGAAACATGATGGGAAATGCATAAAAGACAAACACACACACACACACACACACACACACAAAACTGCTTTCAGGAGTTCCAAACTTCCTGAATGACAGAGGAGATCTTAATCCAGGGGTGACCTTTAAAATGTTGTGATAAGAGACCATATGGCCATGCTAAACATAGTCAGAGAGGAAGAAAGAACTGTAAAGTTACACAGACTTAAAGGTCACATACCCTGTCCACTGGACGAGGGTCACACTGTTCACAGAGATAATGCTCCACGTCCGCCTCCAATCGCATACAATCGCAGTGCTGCCACACCTGACAGACAGAAACAGAGAGATAAATTGCCTATACTTTCACCAATTACACATGCTTTAAAGAGCAGGTCATATGGTTTTATGAAAAATATCTCTTTTGCAAAGTTGTTAATCCAAAAAGGGCATAATAAATGAAGATATTCTCTCTCAAAAAAAATAGTCGACTCTGAGCTGTCATATTTTCAAAACAATCTGCCTGTTACGATATACACCACTAGGTAACACATTAGCTTAATCCCCGCCTACAAACACTCTGCTAGTTATGTGTTTACATCATGTCAAGAAGACGCTGTGTTCTGCGTTGTGAAATTAAGTTTTTTGTTTTTTCCACAGCAATACAATTCTAAACTTTTGTTGTGTGCTCATCATTTTACAGAGAACTGCATCCAGGATTCCCACTCTAAGCCAAATGTAAAATTCCCTGACTTTGGATGACTAAAAATCTGAATTTCCATCACTTATAATGAACGGATCCATCCATTTGCAAGCTTTATTTACTTGTACACAGACATTTTGTAGTACAAAACACACATACACGCTATTACTTTTTTTGCTTTTACCCGTTAAATGTGCTTGAAGCAGTCGTTTTGTAGCCAAAGGTCTTGAAATTTAAATTGTCCTGGCACGTTTGCCTTAGTTAACAGTGATTGCCAGTTGACGAGCGGGAAGTAACAACTGGCAAAACGCATGAAACAATGCAATACAAATTAGATTTTGATTAATGGAAACTAAAATTTAAAGCAACAAACATGACTTATTTGGACAACAAGCGTCTCTGAACCACAATCTGCAAGTATGATTTATACGTTCTGTGTATATTTTCAATTGAGTGCTCAAAATATGTAGCTTTTTGTTTTAATATGTGATGTATACCTAGTGTCGATTAATGTACACTGTCATGCTTCAAATTACTTTGTTTAATAATAAAGAATGTAGACATATTTTGCTTTACAAACTGCATTGTAGGGCTATGCGATATTGAAGAAAAATGCGATATGCGATAACTCATGAAATACTGATATGCAATAGGATAATGCCTCAAGTGCCACATGCTCAGAAGAAACAGTTTTAGTCAATTCTGTGAACTTCCGTAACTACCTTGTGTCATTGTATGTATATATATATATATATATATATATATATATATATATATATATATATATATATATATATATATATATATGGTTACTTATATGTATGTATGTATGTATGTATGTATCAAGAGCTCCTTTAAAACCACAACAAATTCCTTGTGTTTGCACACTTGGTGAGTAAAGCTCATTCTGATTCTAATCTATCTAGCATACGTTTCACTTTTTGTGAAAAGAAAGCACCCCTACAACGACTTCTGAAAGTGAAAGGTAGTGCTTTACTCCAGCATTACATAAAGATGTAATTTTAACATTAGCGTAATCATTTTTAACATCAGTTTAGGAACTGAATAGTAAAAAAGGAAAAGAAAACTCTGCTTAGGCCCCGATCACACCGAACGCGCTTTTTATGCCTGAAAACGCGAGGCACACAGCATTGCCTTTTTTTGGTGACTTTTAAAAAAACAGCAGTGCGCAGCGTTTTTTTATGTTGCTAGGAAACCGCCAAACCATCAAAACATTCGATTGGACAATGGAAAAAACGCAATGACGTCAAGCGCTTTTCTGAACAGAGTTGCTTTTTTTTTTTTTCAACTTCAGGCACTTGGAGCGCTCCGGCAAAAACGTGAGGCGCAGCAGGCGGTTAAAACGCGAGGCGCCCGGGGCGCATAAACAGCGCGCAGAACGCTCACTGCCAACCGAAAACAATTAAAAAAAGGCGCGTCGCACTGCACAAAACGCGTTCTGTCTGATCGGGGCCTTAGGCATCCCTCTATGAATATGTACTGATTCTTATTTAAGCTGCAAAATTTAGTTACGCAAGAGCAATGAGTGATTTACTTGTTCATGGCTCCAAATATTGCAAGCTGTAGCAATATGCATATTGCGATATTTCGATATATCGCACAGCCCTACTGTATTGTCTCACTTAGCACTCGTAGAATGAGTTGATTTTTTGCAGAGCTGATTTTGACAAGGTAAAAGGGTGTTTTTTTACACTACTACTGAATTTTAACCAAGGTATATTACAGACTCTTCATTAAGACCTTAAAGAATCACATCAACTTGTGGAAAATAGGCATCCGATGACCCCTTTAAGCTCAGAACTGCTTCAAACTAATCGTTTTGAAACACTGCAAAATGATTTGAAAATTAAATGTATATTCTGAGAAAATTACAATGTTTTCCTGTTTTAGGGGACTCCAACACAATATTAGGACACTTTAAAATACCATATGACTTACTCTTTAATATTAAGGTCCCTAGATATGAAATCTGATCCAAAACTAAAAACCTTTAGTTTGGTCACTTTAAATAGTAATGCCACATCTCTCCTCAACTGGGAGATTAGGCAATCGGCATTATCTTTCATATGAGCACATACCATGCACTTCTCACACTGGATCATGAGCCCCTCATCTTTGTACATGCCACAGATGCAGCGGATCACATCATCGTCTTTGTCATGGCTGCCCGCTCCGTCATGGTGATGGTGGTGGTGGGCTTGGTCTCTCTCCAGTGAATCAGAGCTGTCGGCCTCACTAGCCGTCTCGCCCACTATCTCATCAATCTGGACAGCAGCCTCGTGACGCGCACCGTAGTACGCCTTCCTTAGCCGGCACACGTCACGACCGACAGCAGACTTACGGCCGTAATATTTCTGTTAATAATAAGGAGAAGTACAAGAGATTTTTTTTTAATGAGGACAATATTACTGTGTGAACTATTGATGCAAAAATCACAGATTTATTTTGTTGTACTTGAGTACTTCTTATATGGATTTCAGTGATTTCATTAGTCATAATTATTACCATTATCAGATTTACAGCGGTGGCCAAAATTATTAGAACACTAGTATTTTCCTCAGTTAAAAATGGTTTTAATGGTTTCTTTTGCTGTAGTGTCAGTAGGAAATATCAGCCTACTATAATATTTTTGTGAATATATTTGTGAGTAAAAAGTCTAAGAAAAGTGGAACTAACCTCAGCATTGCGAAACACTTTGAGCATGTCTGCATCAAATGCCTCAACAGTTTTGTAGTGTCCAGTAAGGATCTGCTTTTCAATGGTACTGAGATCTAGCGGATCGGTAACCTTCTCATAGTACTGCACGTTCCTGTTGACACATATGGACATATCAGAAAAAAAGTATTGCCATGAAGGATGAAGATAGCAACCATAACATATCTTTGAATGTTTCCACTGCAGTTATTTATAACTGTTATAAAGAAGCAAATTTGCAGGTCCCTTTAACTGCAATAAATATTTAAAAATATTTTTCATATGAGCAATTCTACAGTTGGAAACGTCTTGAAAAAATGTCTTTATGTATCTATGCAAATTGTATAATAACCAAGGTACACATTTCTAGTAATTGTGCCGTTAAATTTAGTATTTTCAGAAAGTTTTGGATTATTTTTCCTCTCCGCAAATTTGTCACTACCGAAACACAGTAATATACAACTTAATAAAAAGGGTTATATTGACCTATTAAGAATTTGCTTACATCTTCCTTGTAAATATATATATATTTCTTCTACTTTATTAAACAGTTTTCAGAGGTAAATCAATAAAAACTTAATTTTGACAATATTTCAAGTGTGATTTATGAGATTTGTTTTATTTTGAATCCAATTTTATTGATTATACTGATTTCCAACTTAAGGATTCATTAGTTTGAATATACATTTACCCAAACACTATCATAGTATCCAAGTTGATAATTTTACTTTATTTTTGACAAAACATCCCATGTTTCGGTAGTGACAGCATTAAATTTTTGGCATGGACAGTAACGTTTTGGTAGCGACCACATCATATCGAATTTTAACTTGCATAGTAAAACACAACTAAAACATAGTAAATTACAAAAAAAAATTCCATAACTGTACTAAAATGTTCTTTATTTCCCCCAAATAAAGGATTACGTTTTCCCTTTTGTCACTACCGAAACTACAGTAGTAACAATTTTATGTGATAACACCCAAAAAACAAAGATGCCACTACCAAAACTTCACCAAATGTTTCAGTCTGGACTGTTTTGGTAGTGACAATTTTAGATACTTTTGGGCCTAGCTCAAAGATGCTAATCAGCACGTTAACTAGCACAGTTCTGAACAGTTGTACATATATATATATATATATATATATATATATATATAAAAACACCAAAAAAAGTTTTTAATTACAGAAAAATGGTGTTCGCTAGTGTCATTCTATAACGTTACACACAGATTTTTCACAGACTTTTGAACACATCTACCTCAAAATGTCTGGGACCTATCTACTCACCATGTAGCTCTGAGAAAGAGTGACACAAATGTTTTTCTGATTATAAATGTAGGGGCATTGTTAAAATCAGCCTCAGCCAATGGATTAAATCATACACTGCGAAATTTAGAGGTTAGGGTTCAGGACTAAATGACGATTTGATATATTAAGCTTACTAATATATGAAATATTATTGTGGCTTTCAATAGATAATAAAATGATCTTAGTAAATATCTAAGGTTTTGAATACTTTAATGCTTTTTAAATGTATTTTTTGGTTATGGGACAGCAGTTTGGACCAGTCCTGTAAAATGGCTCATATAGTAAATATATATCTGTACTAAGTGTAAAATATAACAGAAATATAAAATCTGTACCAAGAACATAATATTTTTCTTCTTACCTCTTCCTAGAAGGCAGGTTAAGCAGCGGAGCAGCAAGAGTCTGACCAGATGAATCTTCAAAGAACAAGACCGCAATTGATTATGTGAGAAATGCAGGCCATAAGCAATGTGTTTCAAGTGAAAGTAAGTCTCATGACGCTGAGGCAATAAAACAAAAATGCACTCAGATTAAATAGAAACTAGAATCAACATTCTAGATCAAATCAAAATCAAAGCCTCTTGCCGAATCACATACCTCACTAATTGAATTTAGCAGATTTCCATCGGAACAAATAACTAATGAATGTCAGCACTTTGCAATTAGTTCACAAACTACAAATGCATGTCAAACTCAATGTCTACAACATGATTATGATCTTTGCTTCTTGCTTTGCATAATGGTGAAAATGATTATGCAGCCATTAAAGTGACCACTAACAATACAATATCAATAACAAAAACAGCAGGTAAAATCATGATCATGGGGTTTGCATGAATTAATTAGTGACCGTTTACCTTTGTAGCTTGTGATCATGTCACAAATCTCCTTGAAGATGTGTGCCAAGCGTGCGGTGCGCGTAACTTCCGTGTTCTCCTCGGCTGCCGCAAGTCTGCGTGTGCGCACAGAGCGTGACGTCTGCAGCGCTGAGAACTGAGTCAGGAACACATCTGAAAAAAAGCAACACACAATGCTAATCGTTCAACATTTACCTGAAGACTCAAAGCAGAATAATGACACACTTGTAAGGTGTAATGATATCAAAATCTCACGGTATGACTTAATCGGTATACCTCAATATGAGGTCCACGGTACAATATTTGAGTGCGTACGACAAACAACCGTATAAGTCCAAAAACCAAAAAATGAGATAACCATGTGATATTAATTGTATGTGTGAACTTTGTATACAGAAACAGTTTGGGGATATTTTCGCACGACCAAGAGTCTGCATTTTAAACATTAAAATAGCGCCACGCGGAAAAAACGTTTATGTCCACTAAGAAGAATGGAGCTGCAGCTTGCTGTCATGTCCGCTTCGGACATTAAATGCAAAGCCTTCGCAAAAAAGGGAGAGCCGACATGAACAAGGAGCAAGGAGCGCTAAACACTGCAAAAACAGTTAACCTATCAAAATAAACCACATACCATATATAATAAAGCTGTATCAATGCATATTTCCCGCCAGTCCTGTGTAAACGGCAAGCAGAGTTTGTTTGTTTATATATATATTTATTTATATTGTGAGATGGCGGAGCACAAGAGCAGTTTGAAGTAGTATATACACAGGTGCGCTGCGCCAGCTTTTCTAAATAAACGACAAGGTGCACTATATGAGCTATCTAAACATACAAGAAGTGATCAAAAGTTCAGAGACTATGTCCATCATGATAAACAACAGAAAACTCTTCTCTTCAGCTAGCATGCAGTACAGTGGGGTATATTGTATAATATATTGTGCAAAATTAATCATAGTAGTTTATCTTAGTAGATTATCTTGTATGCCTTATGATATGTTGTATAATATTTAGTATGATGTATGTCTGCGTTGTATTTATTGTTGTATTTATTTATTTATGTATTGTTTATCGTTAATAATTGATTGTTATTGTCTGTACTGTAAGAAGGTCTATGTATTGTACATTGTTCATACTGTATTTTCTGATTTTAAATAATAATAATAAACTTGAAAGAAATGCTTAATATGAACCTGAAGTTTCTGTTGCTGTATTAAAACTAGTTTAGAATAAGAAGTGTAAATATATTTTAAAAATCACTTTTTGCCGTTTCATACCGTCATATGACCACGATGCTATCGCGATACCACGATATTGTTAAAGTCCGTGTAAAGTCAATTTTGAGAATTGTTTCTAAGCACTTTATAAATGTTAGAAATGCATTGCTGAAACATGCTACAAAGACTGTGAACTATGTAGTACTTAATTGTGAATGTTGTCAGTAGGAATGAGGTGTGTTTGACTTGAAGCAGCACTGACTGCACACAGACCGATCGGTATGTGTTAAAGTACAGTGGGTGCTAAAGAGAAAAGATGGCTCCTTATGCTTTTGAATCGCTCTCGTGGTAGTTTGTCATCATACACAGATCGTTCTGCGCAGCGCTGCTTCAAGTCAAATACACCTAATAACTACAGTGCATTAGCTTCAGTGGTTTGCAGCTCAATCGCGAGTTACTGTCATCAATGTTAGTTACTACAGTCTATGCCTTCATCACGTAAATGCATATTACCTGGTTGCGATGATTTACAAAACAGCTCGGTCTCCATACTTACATTAAGCTGCTAAAGTAGCATCCATTCAGCTTGTAGTGTATTTGGCAGTTGAGAGAGACAGCAGCTTTCCGCGAGCATTTGAGATTTTTTCAAGATTTTCACACCTTATTTTATTAACTTGCTGAGGTTTTTGTGGTTTGACAAACTTACAAACACACAGTTCATTTTATTTACACAGACTTTAACAACGTTATACCCCTACACACTTAAGTTGATAAGTTATGCGCATGTCCACACACCTGACTTAATGTTGCCGTCATCACGGATGACTCCTCCCCAGCGTGTGTAAAGAGACAGACCACTGCTCTCCCTCTCTCGCTCTCTCTCTCCTTCTCGCTTCAAAAGTTCCTGTTTCTCCCGCATCTTCTCCCAATTCCGCAGCAGGAACACTCGATGTTTCAGCACAAAGTTCCTAAATTAAACAAGAAACCAGCAGAGGATAAGAATCGCTGAGCATGAGAGATTAGTCTATTATATTAGAGGTCATTTTCATATAAAGTCAATGTGCCAAATGTAAAATAAAATCATGGCTGTTTTTGGTACAAAAACATCCTTGACTTTTAACTGGACTTGCAAAGCGTGTAAAACATGACCCTTTAAAACCAGCCGCCCGGAAAATAAAAAGTGTGCGATGGAATCCTACCTCTCTCTGTTTGACATAGGCTTCATTAAAAGGTGCTGGTAAAACTTGCTGCTGTCACTGGACTCTTCCTCCTTAAAGGTCAGATAAAAAAACAAAATGGTTTTGCATTGGGAAAATGTTATACTAGTAGCTACTTTAGTTAGTAGTAATGCATCACTATTGAATTAACTGTGTCATACCCTTTTCTTCAGTGAGTGTTTGGACTTGCGTTTCTCTTTCAGTCTTCCCAGCCTCCGGGCTCCGCCTCCGGATCCGCCCCCTTTCCCAGGCAGGCCATTGATTCGCTGGCTCTTGCCACCAATGATGCCACGGCAACCCTCTGAGCCACACTTGCAGACTTGCTGCATAGCAACAAGAGCAGAGAAACATTATCATTTGGCAAGCAAGAGGAAAATGTTCAACACCTACTAGAGGTGCCACCAACAAACACAAAAACATACAAGCATATGAAAAACCTGATGTTAAAAAAAAAAAAACATGTCAACTATCAGAGCTGATCAACCTCATTAGTGTGAAATAAAGTAGTATATGATACAATGATAAATATATAAAAGTAGTCCTAATCCTTTTAGATTCTGTGGCTGAAATTATTAAGCGGCTATGAGTGATTGAATCAACACCACTGATCCAGACGAATGAAGTACAAGCATCCGCTACAAAACACACGTGTATCTACTTGCTTCAGACAGGCACGGCCCTGACATGCAGGATACGGGTGACCATAACACCGCCAACGTACCTGTTCTTCTGTGTTGAAGGAGTGAAAGTTGTAGTCATATGTCAGTTCTGTTCCACTGTTGATGTCTTTCAAAGCAAACAGACCAATACGGTATACTCCATTCACCGACCTGAGAGAGAGACAGACAGACTGATGATTTAAACTCAACCTTTGTCAAGTTTCTAAAGCAATAATACAGACTGTTGCGGCTCTAATAATCTAGGCTAGTGCCATATACACTGGCATTCAAAAGTTTGGGATCAGTAAGATTTTGTAATGTTTTTTGTAAAGAAGCCTTTTCTGCTCATCAATGCTGCTTTCATTTGATTAAAAATGCAGAAAAAGCAGTAATATTGTGAAATATTATTGCAATTTAAAATAGTGGTTTTCTATTTTAATATATTTTCAAATAGAATTTATTTCTGAGATGCAAAGCTGAATTTTCATTACTTTAGTCTTCAGTGTCACATGATCCCTCAGAAATCACTCTAACATGCTGATTTGCTGCTTAAGAAGCATTTATTTTTATTAACAATGTTGAAACCAGTTGTGCTGCTTAATATTTTTTGTGGAAACTGTGATGCATTTATTCAGGACTCTTTAATGAATTAAAATTTCAAAAGAACATAATTTATTTCGAAAGTTGAATTTTCAGCATCATTACTCCAGTCTTCAGTGTCACATGATCATTCAGAAATCATTCTAATATTCTGATTTATTTTCAATGTTGAAAACAGTTGTGCTGTTTCATGTTTTTTTTGTTTTTTTTTTTGGAACCCGTTATACTTTTTTTTCAGGATTCTTTGATGAATAAAATGTAAAAAGAGATAAATTTATTCAATTATGTAACAATATAAACTACTGTTCAAAGTTTGAAATCCTGTCTTGTCTCATCTTTCCTGTCTTTCCTAAAAAATACTTTTATTCAGCAAGGATGTGTTAACTTGATAAAAAAAAGTGATAGTAAAGACTTAGATTGTTAGAAAAGATTTTATTTTGAATAAATGCTCTTCCTAAACTTTTTATTCATCAAAAAATTCAGGAAAAAAAAGCATCACAGGTTCCAAAAAAATATTAAGCATCTCAACTGTTGCCAACATTGATAATAAATCAGTATATTAAAATGATTTCTAAAGGATTGTGCACCTGAAGATGTAATGATGCTGAAAGTTCAGCTTTGCATCATAGAAATAAATCATATTTTATAGTATATTCAAATAGAAAACTCTTATTTTAAACAGCAACAATATTTCACAATATTACTTTTCTTTCTGTATTTTTGATCAAATAGACGGATCTTTGATGAGCATGACAGACTTTTTCAAAAACATACTGATCTTACAGCAGTGTATGATTAAATATACAACAGGATAAAATAAGCAAAAAGATGTACTTTTTTTTTTTTTTAATTATGAACTAACCACAAAGGTAACAAGAGGGCACACTGGTGTAAAGATCCACAAGTGGAGGTAAAGCAGAGAAATACTACAGTAAAGAAGCAGAAGAGTGCCAAAGAAGATGACAGCGTATACGTTTGGACATGACTCATAGAGACTGATATTTAATTGGAAATTCCCAAAAAGAAGTATTAAAAGTATGAGTAAATCACTCTTCAGACGCTGCCTGCGTGAAGCATGAAGGACACCTGATACCCTATCAAGGGGCGCTTAAAAGCATCTCCAATATTGCTGTTTAGAGTTTAGTAGCTTAGTTGGTTTGTATTTCAACCAATAAAATAGAGATTTTATTGTTACAACCGCCTCCCGTGAGACTTTTACTTATGACTACAAACTCAGCCTCAAACGAGAACAACCACAAGGGAGTTTTCTAAGTACTTCATGGTTTAGGCTAGATTTGACTATCCTTACCCTACATGAACAACCATAGGGTTAAAGGTGTAAGATAAAAATGACACATAGACACATAAACACCATGACAGTAGTCTTGTCTGTCTCACTGCTTCAATATATTGTAGCTACGTATGAGCCTCGAAAGCAAATGAACTCAAGCAACATCAAGCATTCTGAGCTTGATATTGAACAACTAGGCTGAGTTGTGCATTATGCAATAAGGTAAAATGAGGCCATTTTGGCACAGATGTGGGTGTGTGTGTGCACGCTAACCACTGGGCAGCACAGCTGTGTCCCCCACCCAAAAACACAAGCTACAGATAATCGCTCTTCTGTGACAAGACGAATGGTCTGCCACCATCCAGCCTACAAGCACGGTTTTTAATGTGCGTATGTGTGAGAAAAACGTAGACAGAGCAAGAGATAGAGGAGATTTCATTTTTCTCTGGACTGTGTGTGAACACCAACACCCAGCATGTGTGTAACTGTGTTATGGTACCAAGCAGATGTTGGTCACTGACCTGGATCTTGAGTTCACAATCTCGTTGCTGATATACAACCTTGTAGATTTTGAAAAATTAAACTAATAGTGACCTCTTCCGCTTTAATTTGTTCAACATGACCATGGCTTGTTCACAGCACAGCAATTTCTAAAGGATGAAGTCATTGCTCACTCAGTACCAGTGGTTGTCCACGTCCCCAGTGACTCATGGAATGATGGGATTTCAGTACTTTTGCAGTGACTCATCAATGGTTTTGTTTTACTCACCATTTTTGCATCTCACAGTTTGGCTCGCAGCTGTGGTTGACAAAGCGAGCCTCGTTGCCCATGCTGTAGCTGTCGATGACCATGCCGCTGTCCAGATTCAAACAGTAGTGGCCACTGTTGGAGAAGTACTGCTCCATCATGCGACTCCTAAACACCAAACATTCACAGTTTCACAACATTATTGGGTGCTTTAAAGGGAATTAAGACTTGTATGGCTTAATATAATGTAAATTATGTCTTTTACTGAAATATGTCGTAGAAAACCTATGAAAGATTAATGTTATTTAAAAAATCCACATTGTTTAATACATATTTTGGGCTATGGGGGACCTTATTTTGTTGGTGTGAAATAATTGCACTCTGTGAGCTACAGGCGCTACCTGTTGCTATTTTTACCGCAACACAACTTGGAAAATTAAATACTGATACTATGCTACATTGTGCCGCTTTTGGTTGTAATTTTCAGTTGAAGGACGACAAGAGATGCGATGTAAGTCTTCACTGCTTTCCTAGACATAAGGAGATGAGACACAAATGGGACCTGCAAAAAGACCTGCATCTTTGTTCTCTCCACTTAAGCCCTGATGCCTTTGATGCTTTTAGTAGACCACAGCTACTGAAAGAGCTTACAAACAGCAGAGATAAGAAACGCTAGATGCCATCCTGGCAGGATGTAAACATGCAGCTTGTCATGATGTGACGCCAAAGGAGTTTCCTAGCACAGATTTCACTCAATATCTGAGGGCGTTTAGACTCCTTGTGGGGAAAAAAAATAAATAAAAAAATCGATGGTATGACATTTGGTTTAAAGGCACAATATGCAAGCTTTCACCACCAAAGGTCGCATGCTTAAAACAAACAAAAAACCAAAGGCGTAGTTCGATGACGCCATGATTGAGTGTGGAATCATGTGGAGTTGTTGTCTTTGTCCCTACAGCCGATGCAATCAGATGGGACTCGGGTAGAAATCATGTTTGTGGATGAGCTAAAGTATTAAAGACTTATTAAGGTCACTGTAGTATGCAGAAGTGGGGCTGAAAGTCATGGAAATGAAACAAGGCCGCTGAAATGATTGCTAATGAGAGATGAGCACGGCTCAAAAGCAGCTGAGCTTTTATTATGCCACAGTCAACCGTTTCCGCTTCTTCGTATGTAGGAAAAGCAGCAATGTTTTTACACACTAGATACATTTGAGTGTGTTGAAAGTTCTGTTATAATGCTACTCTGTGCGTTCATCACCTGCCTAATAAAATGCATAACATATTAAAGTGTTTTTGGGGCTTCCATGTTTTTTACAAAATAAAACTGGAAAATCGAGGGTGTATGACATCACTGGCAGGTGACGCAAGGACACAGTCTGTTACAATAGTTAAAATTTTTATTTCTCTGGATTAAACATTCTTAGAAACACAGAAACATTAGCAAAAAATATAAACCTGTTCTAGTGGTTTTTGTATATTTTAATTAGTGGTGTCAATCGATAAAAAAAACAAACAAATTAATCGCATATTTTTTTTCTGAAATTTTCAGATTTTTCCTACCTGACATTAAAGTGTTTAATTATACTTTTATATTGTAATAATTTCACATTCATGATTCAAATTAATGTAGATACAACATAAAGAACGTATATATTTATAATATTTGTTTAATCCCATCTATTTTATATGACTGACGGCAAATATCATTGATTCCAACTGATCTGTCTCTATTTTTCCCCCATAATATTTAACCATTGAATATAACCATTCAACATTACAGTATAATTGAGAGCTATCACTTTAACATTTATTAGACTTTAAAAAAAAAAAAAAAATTTCTTCTAATTTAAGTGAACTTGAAACATAAACCCATTATAATAAATGTCATATAGCCTAAAGTTATCAAACACTAAATTATACAAAATTTTTAATTATAAAGATAAAGCTAAAAACTACAGAAGTTATTAGGATATTTTGACAGCTGTTACTTTAAAAGCTGCCGCTGCTGACACCGCTTTAAATGTGACCCATAAATAATACTACTCACATGCACAGTTTTAAGGCAGCTTTAAGTTTTTTTGTAAATTCATGTCTTAACAGACGACACAAAATAACTACGACATTGCGTGCTCGCAGTTTCATTTGGGTTTGAATGCGATACAGTGCTTTAATAGGCCTAATACAGCGCACGCCTACACATTTGTACGTTTTTTCGTAGTTGTGTAGCAGTAAAAATAGCAACACATAGCACCAGTAGCTCACAGAGTGCAACTATTTTGCTTCATCTAAATAATGGCGCCCCCTACGGTCCAAAAATATGTATAAAACTATGTGGATTTTTTTAAATAACATAAATCGTCTTTCAGGCCCGAGGTAGGCCTGCTATATGTTTTTATGTCTGGGGGAAGAACAAGACTGGTACCATTCTTCAGAGCGCATAGAAAGATTTAATGTGTTTTAGTTGCGTCATCTTAATTAGATAATTATTTCATTAATGTATATTAAGCTTAATATACATTAATGAAATAATTATCTAATTAAGATGACGCAACTAAAATATATATATATATATATATATATATATATATATATATATATATATATATATATATATAATTCCACGATTACATAAACAAACTAGTTAATTGAAAAACTGTTCGAATTCTGTAAATAATGTTCAGTTTCTAGCACAAACCAATCATTTTGCTTCATAAGACCTCAATATATCATCAGGACCCATGGGTATTTATTTTGTGTTCCTTTGATTTTTTATTCTCAAAGATGGGCATTTTATGAATCCCAAAGGACCTTGGTTATAGCTGAAAATCAAGAAAAAAAGTCACCTACATCTTGGATGGCCTGAGGATGAGTATATTAACAGCTAACTTTTCTTTTTGGGTGAACTATCCCTTTAATACTGCGTTGTAGTTGCTACCCAAATGTGGCTAACCTGAACTCCTGTTCGCTGACCACCTCTCCCAAGTACTCGATGATGAACTGGCCGGTACGTAGGGGCTGCTTGGTGCGAATTCCCCAACCCTTTCCTTCGGCCCGGAAGCGCTCGAGGTATTGCACCCACTCATGCCTCTGGATACGCTGGTTATCACACTGATCGCCACAAGGACACGTACTTGGAGAACACTCTGCGAAGATCATCCTAAACAGAGATAAAAAAAAACAATGGGATCCACTTTATGAACAACTGTAACTGCACCAATACACAACCACTCAAAAGTTTTTGAACAGTAGGATTTTTTAAATATTTTTTAAATAAGTCTCTTTAAAAGGCAGCTCACCAAGCCTGCATTTATTTGATCCGAAATACAGCAAAAACAGTAAAATTGTGAAATATTTTTTACTATTTAAACTGTTTTCTATTTGAATATATTTTAAAATGTAATTTATTCCTGTGATCAAAGCTCTACTTTCAGCAACGTTACACCAGTCTTCACTGGCACATGATCCTCAGAAATCATCCTAATATGCTAATTTGCTGTTTAAGAAACATTCATTATCAATATTTAAAACAGTCAAGTAAATTCTTTTCAGGATTAATAGATGAATACAAAGATTCAAAGATCAGCATTTATCTGAAATAAAAAGCTTTTATTTCACTTATTTTAAATAGTACAAATATTTCAAAATGTTTTTGCTGTACTTTGGATCAAATAAATACAGGCTTGGCGAGCAGAAGAGGCTTCTTTAAAAAACATTAGAACTGTTCATAAACTTTTGACTGGTAGTGAAGCAGAAGAGAAGATGTAAGCCTCTTACCTGTTTAGACAGTCATCCTGACAGCCCTTCTCGCCATGGTCTTCAGGCAGTCTACAGTTACAGGTAGTGGCTTCATAGCCAGAAAGAGGCTTCACATCCACATAGACATCTGAGAGTGAAAATATTAATGTGTTAGAGTCTTAAACTTCTGCAAAGCATATAGGCAAACAGAAAGGAATCAACAACCAGTCCTGTCAAATTTACGGAAACGCATACGTGTTCTGCTTTGCTGAGTTTTTGAGTTTATGGGTAGTGAGAAAACTAATGAAAATCTCCTTACTGGATCTGATCTTCTTGTAGAGAGGCACATCAGGTCTCTTGTAGAGCTACAAAGAACAAAGATGCATCATTCAGATGCTGACAATCAGGCAATAAACAGCATTAAACGGAAAATGTATCCTGAACTATGTTGATTTATATTACTACTTTGGCAAATTATGTTTTCATAAAGAAGCATAAACCTTACTCATTTCGTTAAGATTTATTCATACGACAAAAGAAAAAACATTTGTCACTGGGGGAAGAAAAATGAACTTGATGACAAATATATTTCTCTGAAAACTTAATAATAAAAAATAATAAAGATAAAAAAACTACTAATCCTACAATGAGATTTATCTTATTTTAAGGATGTTTATAGGAAACCAAGACCACAATACTGATTAATAAAATGATTTTGCAGCAAAAAACATAAATGACAAATGCAGCTGTCAACTTAAAGAAAGATGTGGTTTTAAGCAGCTACCTGATCGTGTTTCCAAAGCCACAGGATGTCATAAGGCAGCTGGAAATCAATGCGTTTCTGTCTCAAGTATTTCCCTGGACAAACAGCGAAGACAAATTGTAGTTATTAATTCAATCTCTTTGTCCTTTCATTTGAGGCTGCGCCATTCCAATATTGAATCAACTAATCACCTCATAACTCATAAACCATAACTAATCAGGCTGATTGCCCATGGGGCCATACATAATGAACTGGTTAGGAATGACAATGAAAGCTGTATACTGGCAAGTCTACAAGCTTACTCACGGAAATAGGAGTCCTTTGAAACTGTTATATTGAAAAATGACTCCTAAATCAAACTGTCAACCAAACTGCAATTAGATACAGCGCTAAATTAAGTGATGCATGTTAAAGTCTGCAAGAACTCACCAACATGAATGGGGGCAGGAAGAAGGCCATACTCATGTTCACCTGGAGTGTATTCTAACTTCTCCTTCTTTAGCTGTAGCAGCTGACTGCGAGGGCTGATGGGGAAACGGAGGGAGGTTACATTTATTTTCCTGGTATATGAATGTATAATAATAAGATGGGCCTGCTGAATGGGTTTATTCTTACTCGTCAGTCTTGTACACATCAGAGTAAAGCCCCGCCTTTTGAAACTTCTTTTTGGGTGGTCTAGCAACTCTCTTCTCCCGTTGACTGGTCACCGGTGGGTTTGGGGCTGGTTCCAGGGAAGTAGGGCCTGTGCGCTCTGGGGAGGACTGGCCATCCGGTTTTCCCTCCAGCGCACTGTAAAAAAAAACATTCATTTATTATGAGATTAAGAGTTTTGAGTCATTTAAGTTAATATTAAAGGGATAGTTCACCCAAAAAGAAAATTCTGTAACGCATTACAAGTAACGTCAGTTACGTAATCAGATTACTTTTTCAAGTAACCTGTAAAGTAAGAAATTACTTTTTCATTTACAAAAAAATATCTGAGTTACTTTTCCCCCCAGGTATTGATTGAAAGCTCTCCTGTCCCCATGTTAAGACAAATCAGGAGTAAGATGTTACTTTAGTTCTTTAGTTCTCACTCACAAAAAAAAGATTCAGTATTCCGCAAAATGAATAAAAACGGTGTAACTAAGAATATGATGTTAAATAATACAAATATCTTTTATGTATTTAATCCCATTTTATTAACCAGTGCCTTTGTTTCTGACCTTTGATGATCCAATGCAACCATACTAATAAGCAAAAAATTGCTCAAAATAAAACTAACATTTGTTTTTCTTTTTTTTAATTGCTGAAGAGTGTTGAACTTTCTTCTTCTGCATTCTACTGCACAGACATGAATTTATTTTTCCTTCAGCCTGAGGCTTTTGGTGTGAAAGGGCTTTTACATTTGCCAAAAAACAGAACTTTTTATATTAAAAAAAAACAGGCAAACCCTACCCATATTTAAAAAGTAATGCAAAAGTAACAACGCATTACTTTCATAAAAAGTAACTAAGTAACGTCATTAGTTTCTATTTTAGGAAGTAACTCAATATTGTAATGCAATTATCCCCAGTAACTTTCCTCAACACTGGTCACTAATTATGTCATTCCTCATGTCATTCCAAACCTGTAAGACCTTTGTTCATCTTCGGAACACAAGATATTTTTGATGAAATTGACAGCGTGGCAAAAATTACGCAAATATTGAGGAAACGATGGCAGACAGAGGATTTGGTTTTCACACTAAAGTAAAGTAAAAGACCGCTTCTTAAAACCAGAGAAGGTGAACATGCAAAAAAATGCAAACACTAGATGAAGACAAGACTATAATAAGGTCAATAAATGATAACTATGAGTATTTCAACATACAATAAAAAATGAGACTAAAATGTATCCAAAAAATTAAAACTTCACCAAAATCTTTTTTTCCCTTGTATTTGTGAAATGTTATTGCGGACTGCTGTACATGCTACTGCGCAAGCTTTCATTTGTGCGGCTGCCAGATATAAAGAGTTAAAATCCCCAAATCAGAGTTTCTCTGTTGCATCTTATTAGTTTTTATTAATAAACGTTATGTAAGCTAGTTTATCATTGTAGTTACTGTTTTATTGTTGTTGTGCTTTTTGATTAAGAATAACAAAAAATCCATCTTTTGTTTTAATCTTAAAGGTGAAAGGTGTATAGATGTAAGCAAAACAGACAATTATCGTTTTTTTTAAAACGTGAAAACAAGATTGTGAATTTGAAAGCGAAAGCATCCGAAGCCCAGCTTATAACATGGCAAAAGAGGAAATCCCATTCAAAAAAAATTCAAATTACAAATAATACTACTAATAAAAAAGAATGGGTTGATTGGTAGTTGCATTGCTGTCATTGCAGGGTCTGAAAGCTCTTGGATTTCATCAAAAATAAAGTTTGTGTTCCTAAGATGAACGAAGGTCTTACAGTTTTGGTACGACATGAGGGTGAATAATTAATAACTGAATTTTTATTTTTGGGTGAACTATCCCTTTGATGCATTGTTACTGAATACAAGTATTCATTTATTCCAAAAAAAAAACTTTGGAGCAGCTGCGCATTTTGTACTGCGTACCTCCGAAAACAGTGCATTTCCTCCTGCGTCAACCATCCCCTCCCTCCTTCTGTTCTAGCTCTCGCCATCACATCCTCCTCTCTAGCAGCTGGTCGTTCTTCTTCTTCTTCCTCCACCTCTCTTTCCTCCTCTGGCTCCTCTTCTTCCTCTTCACCTCCTTCTGTTTCCCTTTCCCAGCGTTTCCTCTTGCGCCCCTTTCTGCGCTGACTCTGTATTACAGACTCAATGACGTCAACCACGGTGTCTCCCTCCCAAAGCACACTTCCTCTGTGTCTTTCAGGTAAAGGGTGGTTCTCCTGTTCAGACATCTGTGGTGGGGGCGATGGGGGAGGCGAGGGCAGCGGGTGCTTGCGGGGACGGCCTGGACCTCGTTTTTTCACCATGTTGTTTCCTGTGCGTGCTTGTCTCTGGAGCTTCTTTGCACGGAGGATCTTGTTGACATGGTGCAGGTTGTTTTTGGGAGGGGGCCGATGGGAGTGATGCGAAGGTGGGGAGTCACGGCAGCACGAAGGCTGGGAGGGGCAAGTGGAGGGACTAGCCTGCCGACTGGAGGGCCGGAGAGCTGTGGCGCTTCCAGGCTGGTCGAGAGTGCAGTGAGAAAGGCAAGAGGCAGAGTGCGAGAGGGAGAGAGGAGGGTGGTGGTGATGGTGGTGCCGATGATGTGGACCCTCAGAAACCTCAGGAACAATGGTCTGGCCAACTCGGTTCTGTGTGCCAGAAACATTTCCTGTGGTATTAAAACAAAAGGTGGGTTGAGTGGCTGAAATATTAAAGACAAAAAAATTCAACAAGTTAAACAAGCAAGTAACAGAACCTACCCAATGTCCCATATGTGTCAAGAAATCAAGCAGTTAAAATTACCAAAATGCAAAACCTTATGGTCAACAGAGACTATAAAAATGAAAACAATGGCTAAAATAAAAAGAATTAGATGAAATTTAATCAAAAAAATTAAATATAATAAAATAAAAATAAATAAAGAAAAATAAAATAAAGAAAATTGTATTATAATAAAATAAAATATAAAAAGCAAACAATAAAACTAAAAATAAATTATATAAAATTATACATTTACTATAATACCATGAAAAATAAAATAAAATAAAGCAATAGCTAAAATAAAATAAGTAAACAAAAATAAAATAAAGAGCAAAAAACTTCTTTAAAATTAAACAAATTCTTTACAACTAAATATAAAAAGTAAAAAATAAAGTATAAAAAGCAAATTAAAAGGCTGAAGAAATATTACTATAATACAATAAAAAGCTAAAAATAAAAAAAATAATTATAATAAAATAAAAAGCAAAAAATATAAAACTAAAAATAAATTATATAAATTATACATAAATGTACAATAACAAAACAAAAAAATAAAATAAAATATAAAAAGCAAAAAATAAAATAAAGCAATATATAGTCAACAGAGACAATAAGCAAAACAATGGCTAAAATAAAATAAATAAAAAATAATCAAAAATAAAATAAAAGTAAAAAACTACAATTAAACAAGTAAAAAATAAACATTATAATAAAATATAAAAAGCAAAAAATGTAAAACTACAAATAAATTATATTAATTATAATATAAAACTAAATATATTTACTATAATAAAATAAAACCACATTTTATTATAATAAAATGAAGTATAAAAAGCAAAAAAATACAAACTAAAAAATCAAAATAGTCAACAGAGACAATAATAATAAAAAAATGCATAAAATAAAACAAATAAAAATATTTTATCAATAAATAAATAAATAAAATATTTCTATAATATAATAAAAAATGTAAAATAAAAAAGGCCTAAAATAAAAATATATAAAATAAATAGAAGCCTGTGTATACCAAATTACTGCATGCAGCAGGCCTTTTTGAATGCTGACCAACATTCAATGCAAATAACACCTGCCTGCCACTGACTAAGCTAAACTCTCAAATTCATTAATCTTTTTTTTTTATAGAGCAAGTTTATAATATAATAATTTAATTTAATATAATAAAATAGCAATGGTAATATTGGTTTTAGGACAACTTTGATGAAAGATTTTGATCCACTTCATATGCTGACTACTGTATTAGCAAGTAAATAACAGTTTGTGGAATTGAGGAGAAAATTTGGATTATAGATGGTGTAGAAAAGATACTCATCCCCTAATAGCCAAATTCTGATGTAGCTGAAAATAACTGTCTGACAGATTCAGCAAAAAAGCAGCTACATGTATTCATGTGTGCAGGGCCTCATTAACTGTGTTCCCTCTATCCTCCATTATCCCTTTAATTAACTTACTCTCAGCCTAACTCACTTTTCAACACAGTCTAGTCTATTATGTTCTATTCATCTTATCTTTCTATCAGTCAAACCCATCGTTTTTTTTTTTTCTCCACAATTCCTCCATGCAAGACGTGTTATGAGTCAGGGTTTAATACTTATGCTCAAATCACATTGTAATGACTGCCTTAGCAAGCAACACTACATATGTCCACCAATTCATCAACTAACTCTTCTTTTCCAATCACGTCTTATTTATGGTCTTAGTCTTATTCTTAACAGTTCCATTTTCCTCCAGCATTTAATCCTCCTCTTTTACTCTTTCTCATCAGTTTCTTGCTTTCGCTGCTACAGTGAATTAATGGTGCAGTCAATGACCGTTGGATGACCTCATGTCCTGAGCTCTAATCCTGGATTACATACTATACTTTGCCCTCTCACTAGGGACCCTCCATGCATGAGCACATATACACAAACACACTGTCCACCCATCCCAGCATGACTGAGAGCCTGCACTATTATGACAAAATTGCTCAGTTTCAGCACTGTAACATTTGAACAGGTGTGAGTGTGAAGAAATTTAGCCTATTTGGAATCCCACAGCTGTTGGACTGCAACTAGTCATTAGGTAGTAGACTAGGTACACTACCAGTCAAAAGTTGTTTAATCTTCTGCTTGCCAAGCCTGCGTTTATTTGGTCCAAAATACAGCAAAATTGTGAAAATATTGTGAAATAACTGTGTCATTTAAAATAACTGCTTTCTATTTGAATCTAATTAAAAATGTAATTTATTTCTTTTCATTCATTAAAGCTGAATTTTAGCATCATTACTCCAGCCTTCGATGTCACATGATCCTTCAGAAATCATTCTAATATGCTGATTTGCTGCTCAAGACATTTTTTATTATTAATGTTTAAAACAGATGAGTACATTTTTTCAGCATTCCTTGATGAATGGAAAGATCCAAAGATCAGCATTTATCTGAAATAAAAAGCTTTTATAACATTATACAATATATCATTAAAAAGCTTAAAGTCAGTTTTTTTTTTGGGGGGGGGGCGTAAGAAATGATAGAAATGAATACTTCTATTTAGCAAGTATTCTTTAAATTGATCAAAAGTGATGATAAAGACAATTATTATTGCTACAAAATTTTATATTCTAAAGTTTCTATTTATCAAAGAAACCTGAAAAATTCTACTCAGCTGTTTTCAACATAATAATAATAATAATAAAACATGTTTGTTGAGCAGCAAATCAGTACATCAGAATGCATTCTGAAGGATCATGTCACTGAAGAATGTTGCTAAAAATTCAGCATTGATCACAGGAATTAATTACATTTCCAAATATATTCAAATAGAAAACAGTTATTTTAAATTATAAAAATATGTATATATATTTGGATCAATTAAACTATCACCGACCATGCAAAATGTTTTTTATGTGATGGCCCGGCCCTGAAATCAATACAGAACACTGACTGGAAGTACAGGAAATGAATCATAAATTTGTGGCATGCACTGAAGCAAGTGACTTCCAATAAAATTTGAGCACTGAATTATGGAGGACGCAGAGGTAAAGCTATATTTGGAGAATGACTACATTTCACTGCATTAATTCTACAACCTTCACAATGTCAAACTAAATTTGGGTCACCTCAGGAGGCTCAAGCCCAGATTTGCATTCAGTCATTTGACAACAACATGTAAATTCCCAGTCCAAAAGGCTTCACTATATCAGCATTAGTTTTTAAGAGTTCTCACTTACCTAGCTCTCTTCTCTCTGCAGATGTGGAGCGATCCCTTCTCACCGTCCGATCCAACCGTGACAGACTAGGGCTCTCTGATGCTCCACCTTTTTTGCTGCGACTCCCTTTGAGGGAGGTCCGAGATAGTGCAGATGTGAACAAGTTGGTGTGGTGGCTGGTCTCTGCCTCCTCAATGGGGGAAGCAGTATCTTCTTCATCACTCTCCGAGCACTCCACTGTATTTTGCACGTGTCCTTCAGAGAATGCACCAGACCCAGAAAGTGACTGGTTTCTAGAGAGTTTGGAGTAATCGGTTTCAGAACTTCCCATCCTGAACCAGGAGTCAATGGGATGATGTCCTCGGCTTGCGCTGCCTAAAGACAGTCGTGAAGGCCCAAGACAAGACATAGAGGCTTCTTTTCGCTTGTACCGTTCTGCAGAAGATGAGGAAGAAGAGGAAGGGGAGTTGGCAGAAGCTTGTTTGTTAGCACTTGAGTCAGCAGAGCCATCCCGGCCGAACCGGCAACGCTGTAGGGACTCTACGCTCCCTCGCTCCCCTCTTCCGACCCCCAAGCCCTCACTTCCCCCACTTCTACCTCCAATGCTACCTACAACTCCTCCAACATCATCACCTTCCTCTTCTCCACAGCGATCTCGGTGCTTGTGCCTATGCTTGTGTTTGTGGTGCCAGCCAAATGTCAGCTCAGATGACATTGCAGGATAGAGTACTGATGAACGACCACCACCTAGATACTCCTGCCTAAGCAGCTTATGTTTCTTCTTGTGAAATTTGGAGGGGTTTAGAAGCAAGTGTGAGGGGTGATGATGATGGACATAAGACGGGGGTGGAGGTGGGGGAAAAGAAGGGGAATGAACATGGTGGGATGGGCCAGAATGGGGAGCCTGGTGATGGGGGTGGGGGTACAGGGCACTTGCTGGGGTATAACCACGATAGTACCCAAGCCCCAGTGGGGCAGAAGAGTACGGGACACCATAGGAGGGGTGATAGAAACCTCCGCTGGATAAGGGAAAACCTAACCCAGGTACGAAAGGTACTTCTGATATAGATTCTCTGAGTTTAGGTGGTCGCCCTCTTTTCTTTTTAAGATCTGGCTTACGGACATAATGAAGGGAATCGCATGGGTAGGCTGGATGGGGTGAATAATATCCACTAAAGTTAATCCTGAAGATGGTGGGCAAGAGGTCTCTATGTAAATAGTGATGAGGTGGTGGATTGGTTCCACCTCCAAGGCTGCTGCTGGCTCTGGCACTTCCCAAGGCTGAACCACGGCCCGGGCCTGGTGCCCCTGCACCCAGACCCAAGCTGCTACCCAAACGAAGCGTAGGTGTGCGATGACCAATTCGTATATCACTGAGCTGAATGCAGATCTCATCCAAATCAGCCAAGAAATCAGGGTCTTGTCTGCGTGACCGCAGTTGCAGGTACTTCTTCTTGCGCTTTCGCTTTTGTCTTTTTAGTTTGTCATAACTAGGGCAGCCATGTCCACGGCGTTTGCACTTATGCTTGTGCTTCTCCTTATGTCCTACCAAAGCTGGAGATGGGGCAGCTGGGTGTGGTCTTCTTGTATCAGGTGATGCCCTTGCTCCAAGTGGGGAGGGTGTAGGTGAGGGACGTTCCAAGAGAACTGAAGATGAGTGCCTCCTTCGACCTCTTGAAGAAAGCCCCATTCCAGCTCCCATGGCTGGACCTATGATGCCAGGCATTAACAGTCCACTTGCCATACCCTGCGAGACCCCTACACCAGCTAAGCCACTTGCACTGCCAGCCTTTTCCCCACGGTCTGAGGTGCTGTTGTTGTCTGTCCCAATGCCACTATCACTGGGTACCGTCTCTTCGCTGTGTGATTCACTGACTGGGGAAGGTGTAGCCTCCTTCAGTTCACTAAGAGGAGCAGGAGACGTGGGCAAGAGTGGCCTTGGTGGGGAAAACTTTCGATAATGGTAGTGCTGCCGGTAGTGGTGGTGGTGATGGGGGTAACCCCGGCAAGAAGATTTCTTTTGAGATGGGTTTGCTGTGGATGTAGAGGAGCTTGCTACAGTGCGAGCAGAAGGGGCTGAAAAAGTCGGTGGAGGAAAGGAGAACGAGTGGTGGCCCGGATGGGAATGGCTGCAGTGTGGGTGGGATGAGAAATGCACTGAGCCAGGCTCAACAAAGCTAGCATCACTAATTGGACTTTGGCCCCCACTTGATTGTGAAAGCGATGGGGAAGGGAACACCTCAGATGGAGGCAACTGGTGTTGCTGGTTTTGTAAGGCCGGTGACTGGTGATGATGGTGTGGGGACGAAGTGTTTGGTGACAAAAAAGGTTCAGGAGGGGGCGTGGGGGCACCTGGGGAGATATTCGCTGATGTTTTTGGCTTACGACCCCTCCGTTTACCCATATATATTGTCCCCTTTTTGCTAACATTGATCTGGGGTCCTAGTTTGCCCCCAAATGTAGCAGCGAGTGATGATAGAGACTGTGGTTTTGCAGCAGCCGCAGCCCCTGGCGCTCCACTGCTTCTGGAGCTTTCCTGCTCAGTCCCTGGTTTCGGCCCAAGGAGTATCTGGCTCAGGAGCCTCTTCCGTTTTACTGTCTTCATTTTATTAATTTTGCCTATAATTGTCTTCATGATGAGCTGCCCATTGCCCTTACTACGAAAAGGTTTTTCACCTACTGAAGCATCCCCTGATTCAGGAGCAAGTGTTGGGGGCTGGGTTTCTTGCGGAAGGTTTGGCGGCGAGCGCTTGGGTCGCCCTCGCTTTCTTTGTGTGGGTTTAGGTGGATTAAAGTCTACCTCAGGGTGCAAAACAGGGGGATCCTGCTCTTCCTTAGATTTGAGAAGACTGGAGTAGACTTTTGAGGGTGCCAGTTTGTTTGGGGTGCGGCCACGTGCTGGTGCATCCAATCGAGGCATTTTGGACTTGGGCCGTCCCCTCTTCTTGGGTGAAGAATCAAAAAATTCTGAACCAATAGGGGACATGCGATTAGCAGGAGTCCGTTCCCCAGGTTGCCGAGTAGGGGATGAAGAGGAAAAGCCTGATGGCATTGGTTTCTGATGGTTAGAAGCAGCCTCATGTAAAGTCTTGTGGGTGCGACTCACTGCCTTCGTCCAGCGAGGCCGTCGTCCTCGCCGCTTCTTAAGAGGCTTTGAATCCTGTTCAGCTGGTGATGCAGGAGATAGAGCCCCAGTGTCGTCGCATAGTGGAGGTGGGCTCCTGCTGGCACCAGAAGGATATGAAGGTGAAATAGTGCATTTGGTGGACTCAGCAGGACTTGGTACCCCACTAACACGACTTTCCTGATTGGGACTACGTTTAACTGGGCTTGAGCTCTTACCCCTCTCACTTCGAGGAGCTGACAAAGAACACCTTTCTTTAGCATCTTGCTTCCCTGGCATGGCTGGAGAAGACCCCTTACTTAAATCTCTGGGACTGTCCATGTCTTTGTCTCGGTCACGCTCTTTGTCTTTCTCAGTAAACTCCTCTATTCGTGAGGGGCTTGCTCTAGACCGTGCGGCTAGTGAGCCTGGCAAACCCATGTGACAGCCCGTACTTCCTATTCTTTCTAAAGAGGAGGATGAAGAAGAGGAAGATGGTGGTGATGAAAGAGAAGCCATTGAGGAAGAATGAGATGGGCAAAGCCCAAGACGAGACTGAGATTTCATTCCATTGGTGGTACTGTTGTCAGTGCTATCATTTGTGGATGTTGTCGTCAAGCGACTACTGTTTTGAGACAGTGCAGTACTAGTGGTGGTGGTGGTTGTGCTGCTGTTGCTACTGGTTACCCCTTTTGAAAGTCCATCCGACTCCTCTTTCCTAGAGGGGCCAGAAAATTTCTCCAGGATACTGTCTTTATTTTTGGAGCCATATGGGCGACCTGGGGGCCGTGAAACCGGTGGTGCTGGGGCAAGGTGCACCGCCCTGGAATAGGTGTTCCTATTGGCCATAGCCCGTTCAGGGCGCTGCAGATTAGAAATTAAGGGAGGCGAGCTACTGTGTGCTGGAGCTGGTGACACCTTCCGGGCTTTTGGCTTAGGGCACTTTGAAGGCGGGCATGTAGCTATGAGCTGAGCAAGCTTCTCAGTTACCGTAGGAGTACCCCAGGCAGAAATTCCCCTTTCTTGTTCCTTCTGCCCCTCAGGAAAATTGTACTGAGGAGTTTTTAAGTTACCATCGGTTTTGGGGTCCTGTTGCGATGTGGCAGCCGGGGGCATTGTCGGTGGTGATGGGGCAGGAGCAGAGTTGGTTTGTGGAACATGGTTTTTCTTTCCAGAGGAGAGTGATTTGCTTTCTGTCGTGGGGCGATGAAGATTAAGGGGTCTCTCTGAAGAAGCAACGGATTTTACATCAGCCTTTCCCTCAGACTTACAGGCAAGTTTTTGAGGAGCCTATACACATATTAAGAAGAAAACAATGAAAATTATTTTATACACATTTAATTCAGTGTAACTGTGCTGGATTTATCCTAGTTAGTACCAAAATAATCTAATAATCTGTTCATGCCACTAAAATGTGTTTATTGATTGAATTAGAATTATTACTTGTACTTTTCCCTCCAAATCAATAAAACAGCATAAGGACTTTATAGAGAGATGGGAGGAGAAAGGAAAGATAATAGAAGAGGGGGAAGAGTTAAAGAGGTTACAATTCACTGTTGCATAGAATCAAGGCAAAGAAAGATGAAGAAACAAAAAAAATACTGAGCAACAGAGTACTCTGGATCAAAAAGAAAAGCACAGCTTTAACACTGAGAAATGCAGAAATGAAAAAAATAATATAATATATATAAATAAGAAAACGAGTGTTTAAGTGTTTATGTGACCGAAAGAGATGAAAGTGAGAAAGAAAATGGGGCAAGATTTGCAAAGCTTGTTGATCTGATGAAACCACATTAGCTTAGTGAAAGGAAAGTGGAGTGGGAGCGATATTTGAGTTTGTCTAGACCTTTCAATCGTGTCACTGTTGGTTAGCTTGTTATGTAATTTTACCTAGTCTCCTTTTTTATTTACAAATGTCTTAGACATCTAAGAAATACTGTGTGAGAAGTTAAACAACCTTACCCTTTTTGCTGGAGCACTTCCATTCACAGGTGTGACTGGACTGGTGGAAACGGGAGGAGGAAGAGAAGGTGATGGAGATGCAGCAGCAGGAGCGCTAGATGATAGAGGCACTCCTCGGCTGACAGAGGGGCTTTTCTCTGCTTCTTTCATGCGACTTGGGCTAGAAGTGTTGCTGCTTGCATCATTGGCTCCAGCCGCACGATTAACACGGCCTCCACCTCGTCCTCCACTATGCCTAAGAGTGGCTCGGAAGGCTGGACGACAGACATAGTTCTCCAGTATCTTAGGAGGCTTCTTCATACGCTTGGCCTGTAGGCCTATCTTGAGCTTGACATTGCCCTCAGAGTAACTGGTTTCTTTGACAGAGAACTGTGTGGGCTGCTGCTGCTGTTGCTGCTGCTGGTCACTAGTCACACTTTCAGCACCACAAGTTTCACTCTGTGCCCCATCTCTTGGTTTCTCCCGCTTTTTCTTTTCCTCTTCATCGTCCTTCTTTCCTCCTACTCCCTCTTTCTCTCGTTCTGCTGGAGGGGCATTGGCTGGGAGCGGGGGTGGCGTAGAGGGCCCCCCCTGTGTCCTCTGATCCATTGGTGATTTGGGGAACAAGGGGGGCTTGAGTGGGACAGGATGTTCTCACTCACAGGTATAGGTAGGTACTGGAGAACTGCAGATGTCAGGTAGAAAGAAGGAAGTGGAATGGAGGGGAAGGGGAAGGGGGGAAAGCAGAGGTTGGAAAAAAATCCTTGTTGGGTTGAAGCAACGTCGTCCCTTCCCAAGTGCCCAGCCCTCTCACCTTCAAACTGAGGAGATAAAAACAAGAGGGGGGAAATGTTACGACCAAAAGACAAATTAGCCACACTTCTGAGACAGCCTTAACCTTTAATTTAATTATTAACACAAAATGGCTTTGCAAACATGGATCACCACCACAATACGACTTTGAAAGATCCAACTAAGGACACAGAAAGGCTAGTCACTAATATCCAAACTATACAGAGAATTCTGATAATGAATGATACCCTATGAGGCCAGACAGAAAGCATCAAAGAGGCTTTTGCAGAGGCTTTTACTTTGCTTCATATTATGATAAATGAATATGATCACATACACCTGAAAAATGCTTAATAAACAGACAACATTTAAGATCATTTAAACACATTTTACCAGATGAAAATCATAAACAGTTTGACAAAACTGAATCTGTTTGATTGGGCTCAGCACTTTAACCAGTAGACTAATTCATTGTGCAAATGTATCTGTTTATCCTTTTCATCAAAACTGAAGATAAGGGTTTCTTGTGTTATGTTTGATGACACTGATTTTTGATAGTTATCAGCATTTTGTTGTACATGTAAACACTCAATGTTTCATTTCAAGGAGATGCATCAACTACTTTTACAGTACTTTTTTGGAGTTCAGCCCCTGTCCCCACCTTTTTGCAAAACATCTTACCCATATGGATGTAAGTGATAAGGATATGAAATGATTTCAAAATCTTAATTTTGTGTGAACCAGCCTTTCAATATTCATATAATAGGGATGTACCAATATCAAAATCTCACAATACAATAATATCTCAATATGAAGTCCGCAATATGATATTTATTGCAATATTTTTTTAAAAAAGACAAAAATTACAATTACAATTTTGTACATTTAAAGTTAAATTATTCGATCCAATGCACCCAACCATGTTCCTAACTTAAGTCAGAAAAAGGTCGGTGAATTGACTTGTACCTGAACTTTAAATGGGAGTCAACCCTCTTTTTAGTTGTGGTATACTGTTTCAGTCTAAATTACATTCACACTGGTGTTTTAGGAAGCCAAACTAATTAAAATATAATAATAATAATAATAAACAGTGAAAACAGACTTACAAAAACACAATCTAGTGAAATGCTGTAATCATCAGCCGCGAAAATAAAGCATAACTGATGGCCATTGCATTCCCAAATGTGTGGCAAACTCACAGCACATACAATAAACAAGTTCACTGCATTCACTAAGGCACGGAAAACACCGGATCACGAGTTGATCGCCTAAACGAAGTGCGCACTTCACTTTGAAACGCACAGCAAAAACAGACTTGATAAAGGGTAACTAAGCCATATTATGCTTTCAGTTTTAGTTAGTATGACACATACTGTGTCACAGCATAATGGCCCAAAACACAACTTTTTATATTAGAATAAGAATTTTAAATATATTTAAAAAAAACTATACCTTTTGCCCGGAAGACCTATCGTTTCATATTGTCATGTGACCTTGATGATATTGAGACGAGGCGATACCACAATATCGATAATAACATCTCTATCATACAACTAAAAATACTTGAAGAGGAGAGGTCAGAAGCTATCATTTATAAATGTTAATTAGAAATTCCAAGCAGTAAAGTTCACAAACAATTTACAGTCTTTTGTAAGAGCCTTTCTAACAAATTGACCTGGATTATAGACAACAGAGAGTATAAACTTTTTCTGGAATGCCCAAAAAGTACTGGGGGCTTGAAAAAAGTAACCTTATGCCCCTTACACACCTCCAAAACAAAAGGCCACCGAGTAATTTAGTACTGCACCGACCACAGGTGCTTTCTGAGGGTCAAGTCATTGAGAGGCGAGTCCGAGCAGTGACCTCAACATAAAGGGCCCTCTGGGAGACAGAGGATCCAGTCACCTTTCCGAGCCCTTTTATGACTGCCAATCAGGAAAGAGCAGAGTGAATGAAAGACCGGGAAAGAAAAGGAAAAAGAGAGGGACAGAAGCGGACAGTTTCTTTATGCCCCGCTGAGAGCGCAGGTTTAAAAGATTACACAAGTCTATTAAGAACGCCTAGGTCATTGGAACACTACGCGAACGGTTACGGCCGTTTAGCACTCGGCACGAGAAAAAGCTCCAAGAGCCATTTTACGGAGTGTTGTTTCATTAGTGGTGGTCTTTTATATTGAGAAAGTCGTTTTCTGTGAAATCACCACAACTATAAACCGTGCTCCAGAACTTGGAGTCCTGCCTTCCTACTCCCGACTTCTCAATGTTTACTATAATTACTCACCCCATTTCACTTAAACACGCCCTTTCTCTTCCATTCGCCCTTTCCCGTTTCACACACGGCCATCCAAAAATCACACCTCTCTTTTTCTCTGCCTGACCTACCCTTTCACCTCGTTCTGTCACTCTTTTCGTCCTCTCACTCATTCAGTCTCCCTCTAACACTCACTTGGAAATCTAACAGTACAGCGGTCAAACTAGAGTCGTTGTGCTCCTGCTAATCGAAAACACATTTCCCCAGTGCTCCCTCCCTCCGTCTTTTTTCCCTGGTCCGTCCCTCCCTCAGTGACAATCATTCCCCTATTTCCTCAGCGCTCTGGGTCGTACTCCGCTTCTCGTTACTGTGTTATTCGCTCTCTCGTCCCTCCTCTCTTTGCGGAGAAGATGCCAAAAATAAATGCTACCTTGTATTGTAAAATGGCTGGGAGAAAAGTCTTGAGGGAAAGCTAGCTGGACAATCCAGATTGCAACAATCCAACACTTTTGGGTTTACATTTTTGCATCTGAAGCGAAGGGAATCAAACCCATGCTCTTGGCGTTGCAAGCACATGTTGAGCTACTTCGTGTTATTATATTACTAACAATGTGACTTATTACTTTTCAGTTCTTACGTACATGGAAACATGAACACTACACTAAAGAGTAGTGCCAATTTATCAACAAACAAAAATGAAACTCTCAAGCCTAGTGATTCTTGCACTTCCTCTTCCATCCACACTTCTTCAGCACCTGTCATTCACGACTCTTTAATCTATGCTTGTTTTGGCAGCATAGATGTATAATATACTAACTCTGTGTATTTAGACAGTCTTTCCTCTGCTATGAAATTATGTGCCCGCATTTCTTCTACGAGCACTGAAAGCCACAACCTACAGCCAGCCAAAAAAACACTGCAGGACAAATTGGGAGGCAGTGAGAGTTGAGTTGTAGTTTAGATTTAGTGAGCCTAAGGCTGACTAGATGGCAAGAAGAGGAAAAAGCACTGGCAAACGTCATCTAAAAAGTATAAAAGATATAGTTTAGAGGACTTACAGGAGACAATTATCTCCTCTCATTTCCTACTCTTCTTTTCGGATGCAGTTATGCTTTGTCTATGCTTCTTCAAAACCAGCATTTAAGCTACAGGATCACATTACATTTAAGATGGAATTAAAAAGAAGCAGCGATTCTTTTTCTTCCATACTGTGAAAATTTTTTATTCTGTCAATGGTGTGTCTATCGGTTTGCACTTACGTCACAGTTTGGTCAGTTACCCAGATGCGTGGCCATATTGGTGATACTCGGATGTAAACAACAGCATGGATTGCACAGGTAATGTACTACTGAATATGTTGTTCTGATAATTTATGCTGTCTAAACCACGGAAAATGTGTGGAAGCTGCTAAATCATATAGAGAAGGGCTTAGTGAGCAGGAAAGGGTACAATATTTTGAGAAACTAAAGGTAATAGGTCAAGATTTTTGCCCTGGAAGTCCTGGTTCAGTTTGGCCAACCACAAACCCCTTTTGTTCCTCAGGGTTTTTTTTTTGCAGTTTTCTCCTTGATTTGCAGTAACTTTTGGCAGTCTATAGCACACCAAATGTTTTTGCTGGTCTGACCGATTACATACTGCCCAAAACACGATAACAACTGACCATTTTCAGCATCAATAATCGTTCTGTTTGGTTCAGTGCCACCAATATGGCCGATTGTTTACACGTCATAAAAACCCTCAATTGGATAGAAGCAGATCTGAACGCTAGCTTACAGGTGATTGCACGAAAGGGGTTTAAGTAGAAGTAATGTCTAGAAAAGTCTAGCACATGTACAAAAGAGGAGTCTGGAATTTCACCAGATGATAGAGTCATGACATTCTGATTAAGTACTGAGCTCACAATAAGTTAACATAAAACATATATGTGGATGAACCATTCATAATGAAATTAATATTCATTTAGCAAATAGAGTGCTTTCAGACTGCATCATCGATCAGCCATATTGGCGGCACTGAACATAATGTCACTGAAATTAACAAAACTTGCATATTTTGCTAATTATTGCTGCTGAAAATGGTCAATTATTGTCATGTTTTGGGCTGTATTAATTGGTTGGACCGGGAAAAACATTTAGAGCCCTATAGACTGACAAAAGTCAACAAATCACGGAGAAGAGTGCATAAGACTGTCTGTGGAACAAAAGGCGTTTGCAGTTGGCCAAACTGAACCAGGATTTCCAGAGCAAGAATCTTGACAACATTCTTGTTTGTTCTTATTATTCCCGGTCAGGTAGGTGAAATGTTAATATCTTAATTAATACTGCTCGTATGTATCTACCACCTATTACAACTTTAGTTTGCCTATATATATTGTGCCCTTTCCTGCTTACTAAGTCCTTCTCTATGTGATTTAGGAGCTTCCATGGTTTAGACAGCATAAATTAGCAGAAGAAGGTATTCAGTAGTACATTAATCGTGCAATCCCATGCGGTTGTTTACATCTGAGTATTGCCAATATGACCACGCATCTGGGTAACTGACCAAATTACGTAAGTGCAAACCCTTTACAGGCAGAGTGAATTTCACTGCATGCTGTCCTTAATACAGACTAGTATGAAACATAATACCCAACAAAGTGGCATATGGAAACAAATGATGCCTAGATATTTTCTTAGAACTGCTTAACTTCACTTTTTAAGATATTTTGCAATTACTTTTAACCAACTTGTCTCAAAGTGATTTTAGTGTAGCTCATCACACAGATGTTCCACGAACGTTTGACATCCAGAAAGTGTTTACATAATTTTAGTATTTATTTTGAACGGTATATTTAAATATTGTCCATTCACATCTGAAAATGTTAAGTGTCCAAACGTTTGGTGCCACAAAAACTAGTCCATACATCTCCCAACGATTCGTTTATCTCGTTTATCGTTTATCTGTGAAACTAAGCATGCCATCAGAAAAGACCACAAAACGAAACTAACCCGTCTAACGCAGGCTAAGCGTTGGGATCTGCTATTAATCTGCACTCATATTTCAAACACAATGCGTCTTGGCTGAATCTTCTCGGACCACAAACTAAATGCCTGAAATCACGCCTATCCACTGAAACAGCACTCAGCCAGTGGGAAGCTTAGTTCTGGTTTCCTTAACAGCGGTGTCAGAGGTCAAAGGTGGCCCAAAGGCTCCAGACACCACTTTCTATACTACTCAAGACATCTGCTCCAATGGGAAAAATATAACCAGGCGAAGGCGCGCGCAATTTGCACGTGCAACGAACCCTATTGTAAGCAAGGTTAACTGAGGATGATCTACTCGCAGGTGCTACTGAAGGTTAGTTTCTATGAAACGAGCACCAGCCAAAGCTACCGCAACATTTCCTAAACAGCATTACGCACTAGCGACAACAAACAAAGCGCAAGAGCGAACATTTCGTGCATTAAAACACTAAATTTTCCTTACTTGTTTTACAAATGTTTTAGTAAAAAACACCTAGTTTAAAGTCTCAATGCAGAATTAGGTAACAAGTCACTCACCTTAATAGTGGTCCAGAACTGCGTTCACATAATTTGCGATCAAAATCCTCCCTTCGTACGCAACAGCATGGTCGCTCGGATATTTATCTTGAAATCGCTGATGTCCCCAAAAAAACAAAAGGAAAAAAGAACGATCACATTTCTCGGAAAAACATTCCAACCAATGCATGGCATACCAAATTACTCCTCTAAGTGTTACTGTGTATATCCAGTCATCCCGCAAAAATGAGCTGTAACGTATTTATCTACGTGAGGCGCACTGGTCACGGTTTATGATCCTAATATAGCTAGCATAGCTCGTTAGCAAAGAGCATATCTTGAGCGTAAGCTTAAATTAGAACGGTGTGTCAAAAACTAGACTGTATGAAACATTAATAGCAAGTTAATAGACAGAGACTGTTACTACAACAAGATGTCAAAATACCTTGCTGCCAATGCAATTTTGAAAGACACATGTCTGTGAGCAAGGTAAGTTGGCTTTGCCCAACATCGCAGCTACAACCCCACGTATGCAACGTCAACGGTCATTCAATTCACGTCTCCCTGTTGTTTACTACCCCCAAACTAGTGAATTCACAGCGGGTACATCGTACCATTAAACCCGCACTCTAATGATCTGTCCTGTCAGGCACATTTGCTGGAATGGCTAGCTAAACCCGCGATCCGTCCACACGACTAGTAATGTAACGAAGCAGCCACTACATTAGTAAAGTGTTCCCTTCTCGCCCAGGCCGTCGCTAAAAAGCCAACAATAGCATAAAAACATCCAAAAGAAGCGGAATACAAAAACCTAACGCTATCCGGGATGAGCCCTGCACGGGTTATTAAAAACACGAACTGTCAACAAAATGGCGGCTGCTGCGTTGAATCAACAGAGGACCCGAAATGGATCTCTCCCTCAAATTCTTCGCCCTCTCCCTCGTCTTCTGTGCGGCGCTCGTTACCCGTGATAATCCGAGATGTCGCCCGAATCCCTCTCCGGGTCCGCGTTAGTCGAGCTCAGACGCGTCGGAATGGGCCTCTCTCGTTAATCGGGCCTCCATGTCTGCTTAGCCCGTATCGTTTCTGTCAGTACAGCACGGGCATTCTCACAGTCAGAGCGGGAGGGGAGGGGAGGGGAGGAGAGGAGAGCTGAGGAAAGGAGGGGGGACGGGGAGAAGGGAGGGGGAGTCGAGGGCAGTTGTCGAAGGCTGTTCGACACTTTCTCCCTGCTCAATTGTGCGGGGCATACAAATTCGGCGAAACACGTCTGAACAAAATGCGGGATATATTTGCTTTTCTCCGATGAAAATGCAGAGCAGTGACACGTTTAATATTGAATTGCGAAATAACGTTCATTCCCAAACGATTTCTAACTCCTGAATATGAGGGGGGGTCGTGTTGTCGTACGCTCGTGGCAGTGTTTACCCACAGTGAAATATCGAGACTCCCGTGGGAATCGTAGCTGTGAGGCGTGTTGTGTAACTCTTATGAGTGAGCACTGAGCAGTTTTTAGTCTGTGGAACATTATTCTAACGTTAATGTAACATTCCCTAACATTATTGGTTCCCAGAACGTTATTTTAAATTTGCTTTTGGTTAGCCAGGAAAATATTCGTAACATTCCCAGAACGTTAGTTTTTAGTTTGTGGAACATTATTCTATCGTTAATGTAACATTGTTATAACATTCCTAGAACATTATTTTGTTAAGGTTTGTTTTTGGTTAGCCAGGAAAGTTTTCTTAACATTCCCAGAACGTTATTTTTAAGTCTGTAAAACATTACCAGAATGTTAGTTTTTAGTTTGTAGAACATTATTTTAACGTTAATGTAATGTAATGTAACGTTTTTGGTTCCCAGAACATTATTTTGTTAAGATTTGTTTCTTTGTTGCATGAAAGTTTTCATAACATTGCCAAAACGTTAGTTTTTAGTTTGTAGAACATTCCCAGAAGGTTCATTTTTGGTTTGTAGAACATTCCCAGAATGTTAGTTTTTGGTAGGTAGAACATTATTCTAACATTAATGTAACATTCCCCTAACCGTATTAGCCTATAACGTTCCCAGAACATTATTTTGTTAAGGTTTGTTATTGGTTAGCCAGGAAAGTTTTCTTGACGGAAATAGAACTTTAGGTTTTAAAAATAACCAGCCTGCAACATTCTGGAAACTTTATTTTATGGTTGCAATAAAATAACCTAAAAATAAACATTAGGGAACGTTCTCTATAAGTAGATTATTTTGTATTATTAACTACAATGCAACATTCTGGGAAGTTTTAACATTCCCAGAACATTTGTTTTTAGTTTGTAGAACATTCCCAGAATGTCCGTTTTTAGTTTGTGGAACATTATTCTAACGTTAATGTAACATTTTTTTTGGTTTGTTTTTGGTTAGCCAGGAAAGTTTTCTTAACATTCCCAGAATGTTATTTTTAGGTTTGTAGATCATTATTTTAACATTAATGTAACATTCCCCTAACATTATTAGCCTATAACATACCTAGAACGTTTTTGGTTCCCAGAACATTATTGTGTTATGGAAAGTTTTAACATTCCCAGAACATTAGTTTTTAGTTTGTAGAACATTCCTAGAACATTAGTTTTTGTTTCCCAGAATGTTATTTTGTTAAGATTTGTTTCTTTGTTAGCCAGGAACATTTTCATAACATTCCCAAAACGCTTTTAGTTTGTAGAACATTCCCAGAAGGTTCATTTTTGGCAGGTAGAACATTATTCTAACATGAAAGTAATGTTCCCCTAACGTTATTATAACCTTCCTGGAATGTTATTTTTTTTTTGTGTTCCCAGAACATTATTTCGTCAAGGTTCGTTATTGGTTAGCCAGGAAAGTTTTCTTAACATTCCAATGACATTAGGGAATGTTCTCTATAAGTTATTTTTAGGTTATTTAATAATAACCACAGTGCAACATTCTGGGAACGTTATTTTATGGTTGCAAAATAATATAACCTAAAAAGATGTCCCCTTACCATTAGTATTTGGTTTTCAAAAAAATAACCAAACAGGAACCAAAAACATTCTGTGTTTGCTGGGGCAGCAACGAATTGTTTAGGTGAATATAACATTGTTGTTTGTTCACTTTAAGGCCGGTTCCCATAAACGACAATCTAACTATAAAGTTGTAATAATCGTTCAATGAGAATAGGGAAGTTCACACCAAAGCTGTAAAGGACTGTTCGCACCAAGGATGTTAAATATAACATGCTGTTTATAAAACGCACACTGCAGTAGTCATCTGCTGTTTTAAATGCTCTCGATGCTCATTGGCTGTGAAAATGTTTTGATCATTCTTCACCTGAAAAATAAAAATCATTCTGGAAGTGATTTTAGCATTTGGTGTGGATTTCTTTATTCTTCTATAGACTATAATTATAAACAATTGTTAAAACAATGTTGTTGACCTTGGTGTGAAGAAAACATCCCTTAAAAATAATTACACAGAGGAATGATATGGTTGAAATTACTTTTTTTTTCAGCTTATGAAATGAAATAAGTGACAGCCAATCAGAATCCACAGACAACTTCAAGTCTGAAGGAGACATGTTCATAAACAAAAAGAACGAATTGAAAATGAACAGAATGTGTATGATAGGCTACATAATCTCTGGTGCTTCTGAATATAGTTATACACACAAATTAATAAAAAAAAAGGCTGTTTATAAGCGAATCGTTGAGTATACGAGTCAGTGATTCACAAAAAGCACTCATTTGACGCCACCTATTGGCGTAAAGAGTTAAACTGCAAAAAACAGTTACTGAATGAATCTTTTTAGTTGACAGATTCAAGAGAGTCACTGAGATGAATCAAAATCCCAGGCGCTGTTGCAAAAGGGCAACCATTATAACAATTTCTGGCTCCTGCGTTGTGTCTTTAACCAGTGCCACAGTGAAATATCAAGACTCTCATGGGAGCTGGAGCTGAGCTGTGGAGAGTGTTGTGTAACTATAAGTGGGCAGAATTCAGTCATTAGAGCAGCAACGACAGTATTGAAACCTGCCTTTTTATTTGACCTTTTACTTCGTCCACACAAAATCCCACTGAAGTTTTGGATCAAGCTTATTGGAGGAGGAGGAGGGATGTTGAAATACCAGTTGCGCAATCCATATGGTTATTTTTTGACATTGATCTAAGTGGCTGGTCAATTCTGCATTTACACAAGTGCCTAATATAACAAGGTATTATCATTGCAGGGGTATTGCTTCATGAAAAAATATTAATATTCATTATCACGTGATTCATTTAGTTCTAGTAATGCGGAAATGACCTTGGTGAAACAGATGGAAATCATACCTCATGGTTTATATAGTGTAACTGTTGCTGTTTCATAACAAATTCATTGGGTTTTAAGCTGCAGATTAGATGATAATTAATCTGACTGCATGGCACGGTGATGTGTCACACATTAATGACAGAAATTGATTAGGAAGCTGGGCATTCAGCAGCTTCCTTATTCTAAATAATGTAACGACAGATCTCAGTGGTACAAATATGTGACTTGTTATCAGTTTGTAATGCAAATCTGCCTTTCACAATATGCAAATATTACACTGTAACTTGCACATGGGACAATACAGTAAAACTGTAGTATTATAAAATGTAATTTATTCTTGTGATGGCAAAGCTGAATTTTCAGCATCATTGCTGTAGTATTCAGTGTCACATGATCCTTCAGAAATCATTCAAAAATGATTTTGAGCCCAAGAAACATTTCATATGAATAGCAATGTTGAAAATGGTTGCTTAATATTTTTTGGGGAATGTGATACATTATTCTAGGATTCGTTCATGAACAGAACAGCTTTTATTTGAAATAATAATCTTTTGTAACACTATAAATATCTTCACTGTCACTTTTAATCCATTTAATGCATCCTTGCTGAATGAAAGTAGAAATTTCTTACAAGAAAGACATTGATTAGTAATTAATCATAATGTAACTTGTTCAATCCCCCACAAGGATATTATTAACTTATGTAAAATAAACATTTATCTAAATTACAGTTTTGCCTCATTCTCATTTATTATACAGTTGAAGTCAAAAGTTTACATACACCTTGCAGAATCTGTAAAATGTGAATTATTTGACCAAATCATACAAAATGCATGTTATTTTTTATTTAGTACTGATTTGAATAAGATATTTCACATACATATAGTCCACAAGAGAAAATAATAGTTGAATTTATTAAAAAAAAAAAAAAACCTGTTTAAAAGTTTACATACACTTAATTCTTAATACTGTGTTGCTACCTGAATGATCCACATAAATGAAACACGCTGCATAAGCGGCCAGGGGTGTAAACTTTTGAACAGAATGAAGATGTGTACATTTTTCTTATTTTGCATAAATATATATATTTCTTCCATTTAGCACTGCCCTTTAGAAGCTACAGAAGATACTTACATGTTTCCCAGAAGACAAAATAAGTTTATTTACTCTGATCTTCAAATTCTAAAAGTTTCCTTCTGAAGCATCCGTGGGAAGTTAAACTGTTCAGGACAAACAAGGGACTCATGAATAACTATCACTAAACAAAAAACAAAAAAACAGCTGTGGATCATTCACGTAACAACACAGTATTAAAAGTGTATGTAAACTTTTGAACAGGGTAATTTTTTATAAATTCAACTATTATTTTCTCTTGTGGACTATATGTAAATGCCTTTCACGTGAAATATCTTATTCAGGTCAGTACTAAATAAAAAATAACAGCCATTTTGTATGATCCCTATTATTTTGGTAAAATAATTAACATTTTGCAGATTCTGCAAGAATCAGCATTATATTGCCATCACCATCAAAAACCCCATATAATTCATATGCCAAAAACTCACTCTTAATAACAAATATTTATTTGTTTGAGCGTGCAATATGTAACAGGTTGGCTTATGTGTAAAGTTATGTGGCTTTTTCTGGCTATTTAATGTAACATTGTTTTTCTTGTAAACATTTTACCTTTACCTGTGTGATAGTGTGGTATAAAATTCCAAATCACACAATGCTCAAAGGCCATATTGTGAAGTGGGACTGTGTCTCAAAATCAAAATATACGCAGTAGTCGAGAAAGGAACCCTGAGAACAGCACAAAAGCACCAATCTTCAAGAATGATTCTAAAACACGTGAACACAATAAATTACATTTCTTTTTCTATCCAATCTTCCAAATAGCAACGTCAAACAGAAAACACCAGTGCAAATGATCAACCCAGAACAGTACAGACAAAATGTTTCACAGTGCAAAACTTGAGCAGGTACCTAAATCCTTGCGTTTTCATGATGCCTTCATAAGAGTGAAGGCATGTGCGGAGCAGATGTCATCCGTCGACAGGTAAGGGAAAGTGAACTGTGCGCTCATTTCATTGTGAGGTATTAAAACGAGAGCTCTGAAGAAGCTATAGGGTAAACGTGTGCCATGCCATTAAATATGCATATGCAACTTGAACTGTATCCCCTGAGACATCTGTATCATCTATCTCAGTGTTTGTGAGCTCTAGTCCTGCGGCCCACCTGAGAGACAGCGTTTGTTCCAACCTGGAATTATTAAAATTGATTAAATGTATCACATGTGTGCTGTGCTACACTTTTAAAAATAAAAAGGTTCTTTATTGGCATCGATGGTTTCATGAAGAACCTTGAACATCCATGGAACCTTTCAAATTCAGAAAAGGTTTTTTTATAGTCGAAAAAGGTTCTTCAGATTTTTCAAATGTTCTTAAAATCGGGTTCTTTTAAGAACTGTTCACTGAAAGGTTCTTTAGGGAACCAAAAATGGTTCTTTATTGGCATCTATGGTTCCATGAAGAACCTTGAACATCCATGGAACCTTTCAAATTCAGAAAAGGTTCTTTATAGTCGAAAAAGGTTCTTCAGATTTTTCAAATGTTCTTCAAATCAGGTTCTTTTAAGAACTGTTCACTGAAAGGTTCTTTAGGGAACCAAAAATGGTTCTTTATTGGCATCGATGGTTCCATGAAGAACCTTGAACATCAGTGGAACCTTTCAAATTCAGAAAAGATTCTTCAGATTTTTCAAATGTTCTTCAGATTGGTTCTTTTAAGAACTGTTCATTGAAAGGTTCTTTAGGGAACCAAAAATGGTTCTTTTATGGCATCACTGCAAAAACACCCTTTTGGAACCTTTATTTTTAAGAGTGTAGTTGAAATATGTAAGCTCAGGTTGGACTGTAAACATAACTGGTGGGAGTTTGGGCACAATAGTATTTCACAAAAACACAATTAGCAGATTTAAATTCTAATCAGACAGATACTGATTGAAAGAGGTTTTTCTGCCTCAATTAAATGTCTTTTGAAATAGAAGGCACTTGACAGGAAGGTCTTTTTAGGGGCTCCATGAAGCTATGGTGCTTCTCTCTGTCTTGGACTGATCAGAATAATAAAGGAAGGAAAAGGAGGCTAAAGAGTCTCAAAGGTACCACGTTCGTCTAAATTCGTTGGTGATGAAATTGCACCTGGAGGTCCTGTCTGTGGCTGGAAACCCCGGTCTTCACCATCCAGACTTTTCCGGCAGACAGGGCAGGTGTCGTGCTATGAACATAAAACGGCACAAAATGAGGACAGAAGAGTAAGAGCACCAAATCAGCATATTAGAATGATTTCTGAAGGATCATGTGACACATGTGAAAATTCATGTGAAACTTCAGCTTTTCCGTCACAGGAATAAATTACATTTTTAAATACATTAAAATAGTCTTTAAATTGTAATAATATTCCTGGTTTTACTGTATTCTTGATCAAATAAGTGCAGCCTTGGTGGTCAAATCACAAAATCTTACCAACATCAAGCTTTTTGTAGTTGTGTAGATATTTTAGCACATAGTTTAGTTTTAGATGACATATACTTTTCAAATATCATGAACTTCTGAGCACATTTCAAACCTGCCACCTCAAAAACTCATGTTTGCGGTGACTGTGTGTAGTCCAGAGAGAAGACGTGAAAGTCTGTTCAAGTAACGTTAACCACAAAGTTTATTGTGCTCGTAAATTCAAAAACTGACATTTTAAAAACCCACTGGAAATTCCCGAGGGTGAATTAGTCTTTGGGTTGGTCTAAAAGTTGACGTCACAACTGACCAGCTCTATAGGCTTTAATTAGCCTAAGGCTGTTTTGCCTCTGTCCACTAGAGGTCCTTCCAAACATTTTCCCTTGTAAGTTAAAAACAGTATAACCAACAATTATAAATGCCCTGGTCACCACTATACACTACCAGTCAAAAGTATTTGAACAGTAATGTTTTTTGTTTTCTGCTCACCAAGCCTGCATTTATTTGATCCAAAGTACAGCAAAAACAGTACAATTTTGAAATATTTTTACTATTTAAAGTAACTGTTTTCTATTTGAATATATTTTGAAATGTCATTTATTCCTGTGATTTCAAAGCTGAATTTTTAGCATCATTACTCCAGTCTTCAGTGTCACATGAGCCTTCAGGAATCATTTTAAAGTATACATTTCTATAATTTCTTTCCAAAAATTATACTGACTCCAAGCTTTTGAACGGTATAGTGTATAATGTTACAAAAGCTTTTTATTTCAGATAAATGCTGATCTTCGGATCTTTCTATTCTGTTCATTTAAATATTGATAATAATAATAGAAAATGTTTCTCGAACAGCAAATCAGCATATTAGTATAAAATATTTCAAAATGTTACTGTACTTTAAATCAAATAAATGCAGGCTTGGTAAGCAAAAGAGACTTCAAAACATCAAAAATCTTACTGTTCAAAAACTTTTGACTGGTAAAAGATCCAACACTACGGTCATTTTATGAGACTCATACCAGCTGCAGCCAGGGCACGATACAGTTGCTGTGAAAGTAGTGCAGACAGGGCAGCTGTCGGACAGATTCCCCTTCAGAGTACTCCTCTCTACACACAGGGCATTCCAGCCGGCATGCTGTGAGAAAGACGTAGAAAAAAATATGCATGGATGAACACAGGAAAAACGAGGAGAGCAACTGTCAAGTGCTGCATGTAGTGTGAAATGGAAAGCTGGAAATCAAAGGAATAGTCCACCCAAAAAAGAATTCAAGTTGATTCTAAAAGCAGTGCATTGTGTTTATGCCATTTTCATATCAAATATTGCCAGAGACTCATATTTTCCCCTCATATTATTTATTGCTGAGCTGCAAATCCGTTTGTTCATTCAGTTACAGATTTCTTAAAGAGACAGTCCACCTTAAAATCCAAATTCATCATCATTTACACACCCTCATGGTGTTCCAAACCTGTAAGACCTTTGACATTTGGAACAAGATATTTTTAATGAAGCACGTGTTGAACACTGACACAGAGGAGAAGAAATGGTTGAATAAAGTTGTTATTTTTGTTTTCTTTGTGCACAACCAAAGAAAATGGTTAAACCACTGAAGTCACATGGACTATTTTAACGATGTCCTTACTACCTTTCTGGGCCTTGAATGTGTCAGTTGTGTTGCTGTCTATGTAGGATCAGAAAGCTCTCGGATTTCATCAAAAATATCTTAATTTTTGTTCTGTTTGTGGATTTGGAATGACATGAGAGTGATTAATTAATGATAGAATTTTGTTTCATTTCATGTTTTGGGTGAAATAGCCCTTTAAAAAGACAGTCCGCCCAAAAATCTGTCCTTGTGTAACTTTCTTCCTTTTTTATTTAAGAATATTGGTTGCCAAACAGTTCCAGTTCCCACTGACTTCCATTTTATTTCCATATAATGGAAGCCAATGAGAAACTGAAACTGTTTGGTTATTAACATTTTTTAGAATATCTTCTATGTTCCACGGAACAAATAAAGTCATAGAGGTTTGGAACAACGTGAGGACAAAATGCTAGAATTTTCATTTCTGCTTGACTATCACTTTAAAAAACGCAACTGAGTGAACAGACTGACTTGTAGCTCAGCAATAAATAATGTGAGGGGAAAAATATGAGTCTCTGGAAACATTTGATATAAATATGCTAATACACAACGCACTGCTGTCAGAATCATACGTATTCATCACATTTTAACACTTTCCAGTTCACCCTGCTGAATTTCTCATACTCAGTACAATGGTCTGCCAGGAAAAGCAAGAAAAATGCTTACTGGAGGTGACCAGAAATATGTGAACAACCTTGTTTTGCTCTATAGCACTTAAAATGAGGTGTGCATGGTGACTCAGAGGATTATGGGAACTTACCAGCCTGTTCTGAGGAGATGCTAACGGTGGGGAGAGATGAGATCATCTCTTTCTCAGCAGGAGGTGGACCGGTGTTTTCAGACTGACCAAGCAACTGGAAGAGAAGAGAAAATCTGCAGCGGTTGATGAGCAGGATATGTCTAATGCTTTAATTATCATAAGACAAATCTATAATGTGCTTGTCTCTAGCTTTAGGGAATTAATTTAAGTGCCAAAAGGCAAAATCCTGTGAAGACCAATGAGGCAAAAAAAAATCTGAAAAGGTTGAGGACATGAGTCATATCACTAGATGATGTCAGTGACATCAGATGACAGTGTGACTCACCTGTGTGATGACCACATCCAAACCGCCTTGTCCCCAAGCATAATCTCCAGGGTTTGAGTGCAGCATGTTAGATCTGAGGAACAGGTTATTGATAAATCATTGGATGGATCTGTTGATATTGTCTTGACATAATACAAATGAATGAATATGTAGGACAAAAAGGGCATGCTGGATATCTTTTGTTGGTCCAGGAACAACATTCCTGTCAAACAACTGAGGTGATGGGTTGATGCGAATATTGTTTAAGCCCAGCCAAACCCAAAATCTGTTTGACTGATCAACAGGAATGTTATTTCAGGAACATACTGTACTTCAGAGAATCAACGTCAACCACAAAACATACCGTGAGGAGGTTTGGGAACCTGCACTGTCAGAATTGGAAAACAGACCAGCCAGAAACTGCTGGACAATCCTTAATTAAAGAGACAAAAACTGAGTTATTGCATTTAAAGGTGAATTTACATCACACAGACAGACGCAGACCAATGGCAACAGCAGATGGAGTATACTAGGTCATTTCTTATATGTTATAAAACCAGACAAACACTGATTCAACATGTTCAATCAGAAAAAACAAGTGCAGACCAATGAGAAAACACGCTTATCAGACAAAACCTGACGAACGTGTCTTTTTGTTGGTGAAGTATGAACTGAAGAGACAGACTTTGTAGAAAAGTGAGTGTATTTATATATAACAATTTTCAAAAATAATGTTTTTTCACTGTGCATTCCAATTAATCTCAATCTTACTCTAGTTTTGATAAAGTAAAAATAACCAAAAATACAAAAACATGATTTTTGTAAATTTTACAAAACAAAGATATCTGTTTTTGCAAATAAACTCTCTCTCTACGTATATACACATATACACACACACACACACACACACACACACACACACAGGTATATCTCAATAAATTACAATGTCGTGGACAAGTTCATTTATTTCAGTAATTCAGCTCAAATTTTGAAACTTGTATTTAATAAATTCAATGCACACAGACTGAAGTAGTTTAAGTCTTTTGTTCTTTTAATTGTGATGATTATGGCTCACTTTTAACAAAACCCACCAATTCACCTCAACAAATTAGAATACTTCATAAAACATTTTTAGTGAATTGTTGGCCTTCTGGAAAATATGTTCATTGACTGTATATGTACTCAATACTTGGTAGGGGCTCCTTTTGCTGTAAATACTGCCTCAATTCGGCGTGGCATGGAGGTGATCAGTCTGTGGCACTGCTGAGGTGGTATGGAAGCCCAGGTTTCTTTGACAGTGGCCTTCAGCTCATCTGCATTTTTTGGTCTCATGTTTCTCATTTTCCTCTAGATAATACCCCATAGATTCTCTGTATGGGGTTCAGGTCTGGGGAGTTTGCTGGCCAGTCAAGCACTGCTTTTGGCAGTGTGGGCAGGTGCCAAATCCTGCTAGAAATTGAAATCAGCATCTTTAAAAAGCTGGTCAGCAAAAGGAAGCATGAAGTGCTCTAAAATGTCTTGGTAAACGGGTGCAGTGACTTTGGTTTTCAAAAAACACAGTGGACCAACACCAGCAGATAAAATTGCACCTCAAATCATCACAGACTGTGGAAACTTAACACTGGACTTCAAGCAACTTGGGCTATGAGCTTCTCCACCCTTCCTTCAGACTCTAGGACCTTGGTTTCCAAATGAAATATAAAACTTGCTCTCATCTGAAAAGAGGACCATTGGGCAACAGTCCAGTTCTTCTTCTCCTTAGCCCAGGTAAGACGCTTCTGACGTTGTCTGTGGTTCAGGAGTGGCTTAACAAGAGGAATACGACAACTGTAGCCAAATACAGTTTGTGTGTGGTGGCTCTTGATGCCTTGACCCAAGCCTCAGTCCATTCCTTGTGAAGGTCACCCAAATTTTTGAATCGATTTTGCTTGACAAGCCTCTCAAGGCTGCGGTTCTCTCGGTTGGTTGTGCATCTTTTTCTTTCACACTTTTTCCTTCCACTCAACTTCCTGTTAACATGCTTGGATACAGCACTCTGTGAACAGCCAGCTTCTTTGGCAATGAATGTTTGTGGCTTACCCTCCTTGTGAAGGGTGTCAATGATTGTCTTCTGGACAACTGTCAGATCAGCAGTCTTTCACATGATTGTGTAGCCTAGTTTACCAAACTGAGAGACCATTGTGAAGGCTCAGGAAACCTTTGCAGGTGTTTTGAGTTGATTAGCTGATTGGCATGTCACCATATTCTAATTTGTTGAGGTGAATTGGTGTTTTTTTGTTAAATGTGAGCCAAAATCATCACAATTAAAAGAACCAAAAACTACTTCAATCTGTATGCATTGAATTAATTTAATACACAAGTTCCACAATTTGAGTTGAATTACTGAAATAAATGAACTTTTCCATGACATTCTAATTTATTGAGACGCCCCTGTGTGTGTGTGTGTGTGTGTGTGTGTGTGTGTGTGTGTGTGTGTGTGTGTGTGTGTATATATATATATATATATATTCAGGCTGTCAAATTAATACGTTAACTTACTTCATTTGTTCAGAAAAAATAACACGCTTAAAATATTTTAACGCAGTTAACGCACTGGCCCCCAAAAAGTCAATATTGTTAGATATTAACTATCTGTTTTGTTCACTTTCTTCAGGGTAAATATTAAAGCCAACGCAGAAAAGATATGCATCTGTGAGCAACACATCGTTTAGTTTCTAAATGGATCCGCGTTTTGAACGAATCCAATTATTCATTAGTCTATTCATACACTGAGCCGTTTACTACATTCATGAATGAATCAGCAGTTTGAACAAATCGAATGAATAATAAAGACATTTACTGCCACCTGCTGGCAGTTTTAGTTGAGTATCATTTCATAAAAAATAAACCCTGAAAAAGAAGACTGTTGGTAACTAAGCTGTTTTGGAATTTCATTGTATGAACAAAAATAAAAAATGTTTCTCAAATTGTTCTTCAAAATGTTCCATAGTTTATGTTATGCCGTTGTAGCCTAAATGTTTGTGTGTACTAAATTTTATGTTGAATCAAATAAAATATTTCTCTTTAAAGCAATTGATACTTTCTCATTTAACACAATAATAGCTTTAAATATATATATATATATATATATATATATATATATATATATATATATATATATATATTTGGGGGTCGATACGATTTTTTATGTTTTTGAAAATATTTTTGAGGCTTTCTTTATTTGATCACAAATACTGTTTAAATAACTGTTTTCTAATGCATTTTAAAATGTTATTTATTAATGTGATGGTAAAGCTGAGTTTTCAGCAGTCATTACTCTAGTCTTCAGTGTCACATGATCTATTTCTTATTATTATCAATGTCAAAAACAGTTTTTCTGCTTAATATGTGGAAAATATGATTTATCTTTTGGGCCAGATAAATGACTTGGCAAATGTTACTAACTAATAGCTGTCACTTATGACAAATGCAAATAGTCCTTAAAATGTTTTTCAAAATACTTCATCAGTAATTAATTAATTATTTAGACAGAATTCTTTTTTTTTTTTTAGAAAAATGAAAATATTAGACAATTCATTTTTCAAAATATGCAGCTGCCCTGACTGATATGATTAAAACATTTTGAGGAATATTTTAGTCTCATCACATTTTTAAGGTGCTCAAAATAGCCAAGACTGATTTAAAAGTAGTTTTCTTCGTATGTGCAGGATACTTTCCTTAATTTGATTATTATAAAAGTGATAGTTCACCCAAAATGAAAATTCTGTCATTAATTACTCACCCTCATGCCATTCCAAACCTGCAAGACCTTTGTTCATCTTCAGAACACAAACTAAGATATTTTTGATGAAATCTGTCGTGGTATTCTTGTGAACACTCATCAAAGACTAAAGTTAAATAAAGTTGTTATTTTTGTTTTTCTTGTTTAAAAAAGTATTCTAATAGCTCCAAAAAAATAAGCTTGAACCACTGATGTCACATGGACTAATTTATCGATGTCCTTATTACATTTCTGGGCCTTGAATCAGTTGTGTTGCTGTCTATGGAAGGTCAAAAAGCTCTTGGATTTCATCAAAAATATCTTAATTTGTGTTCCAAACATAAAGAAAGGTCTTACGGGTTTGGAACGACATGAGGGCAAGTAATTAATGACAGAATTTTCATTTTTGAGTGAACAATCCCTTTAAAATAATTATAATTAGTCAAGTCAAATCCTAGTGCAAAGTAAAAAGAACATGGATTTACTAAATATATTATGAGTTTTGCAACTGTAAGCTGTCAACAGATTCTCTCAGTGAAAGAAAAAAATGATGTACGTTTATGAATAAACCATGTTAAAACTGAATGTTAAACTTTAAATACAGATCATCATATATTCCGTCTTTTAGAACTTCTAGCAGACAGCAGCTGTAACAAGTGGCATTACACACCCCTCCACAGCCTGTCCCTGATCCAGTCTAGGGTTTCGCTGCTGGCTGTTTTGTTGAGGGAGGAGCGCAGGCGTCTCTACGGACACTACAGGTCCCGCTGTCCCAGAGGCAGGATCGCCAACTGCTGCCTCGACCCCTGAGCGGCTGCGGAGTGCATCTGTGACGGTGGGGTCGGAGAGGAGGGCTGAATGTTCCATGAAGAGCAGCTGCCACAGCTAATGGCAAAGGAAAAGACAAAGGCGTCATACAGAAACAAAACCATGACTGATCCCCTTTAAGCAATCATTTCCTTAACACCAGCAATTCAAATATATATATATATATATATATATATATATATATATATATATATATATTATATATACAGGTCCTTCTCAAAAAATTAGCATATTGTGATAAAGTTCATTATTTTCTGTAATGTACTGATAAACATTAGACTTTCATATATTTTAGATTCATTACACACAACTAAAGTAGTTCAAGCCTTTTTTTTGTTTTAATATTGATGATTTTGGCATACAGCTCATGAAAACCCAAAATTCCTATCTCAAAAAATTAGCATATTTCATCCGACCAATAAAAGAAAAGTGTTTTTAATACAAAAAAAGTCAACCTTCAAATAATTATGTTCAGTTATGCACTCAATACTTGGTCGGGAATCCTTTTGCAGAAATGACTGCTTCAATGCGGCGTGGCATGGAGGCAATCAGCCTGTGGCACTGCTGAGGTGTTATGGAGGCCCAGGATGCTTCGATAGCGGCCTTAAGCTCATCCAGAGTGTTGGGTCTTGCGTCTCTCAACTTTCTCTTCACAATATCCCACAGATTCACTATGGGGTTCAGGTCAGGAGAGTTGGCAGGCCAGTTGAACACAGTAATACCATGGTCAGTAAACCATTTACCAGTGGTTTTGGCACTGTGAGCAGGTGCCAGGTCGTGCTGAAAAATGAAATCTTCATCTCCATAAAGCTTTTCAGCAGATAGAAGCATGAAGTGCTCCAAAATCTCCTGATAGCTAGCTGCATTGACCCTGCCCTTGATAAAACACAGTGGACCAACACCAGCAGCTGACATGGCACCCCAGACAATCACTGACTGTGGGTACTTGACACTGGACTTCAGGCATTTTGGCATTTCCCTCTCCCCAGTCTTCCTCCAGACTCTGGCACCTTGATTTCCGAATGACATGCAAAATTTGCTTTCATCCGAAAAAAGTACTTTGGACCACTGAGCAACAGTCCAGTGCTGCTTCTCTGTAGCCCAGGTCAGGCGCTTCTGCCGCTGTTTATGGTTCAAAAGTGGCTTGACCAGGGGAATGCGGCACCTGTAGCCCATTTCCTGCACACGCCTGTACACGGTGGCTCTGGATGTTTCTACTCCAGACTCAGTCCACTGCTTCCGCAGGTCCCCCAAGGTCTGGAATCGGTCCTTCTCCACAATCTTCCTCAGGGTCCGGTCACCTCTTCTCGTTGTGCAGCGTTTTCTGCCACACTTTTTCCTTCCCACAGACTTCCCACTGAGGTGCCTTGATACAGCACTCTGGGAACAGCCTATTCGTTCAGAAATTTCTTTCTGTGTCTTACCCTCTGGCTTGAGGGTGTCAGTGATGGCCTTCTGGACAGCAGTCAGGTCGGCAGTCTTACCCATGATTGCGGTTTTGAGTAATGAACCAGGCTGGGAGTTTTTAAAAGCCTCAGGAATCTTTTGCAGGTGTTTAGAGTTAATTAGTTGATTCAGATGATTAGGTTAATAGCTCGTTTAGAGAACCTTTTCATGATATGCTAATTTTTTGAGATAGGAATTTTGGGTTTTCATGAGCTGTATGCCAAAATCATCAATATTAAAACAAAAAAAAGGCTTGAACTACTTCAGTTGTGTGTAATGAATCTAAAATATATGAAAGTCTAATGTTTATCAGTACATTACAGAAAATAATGAACTTTATCACAATATGCTAATTTTTTGAGAAGGACCTGTATATGTGTATATATATATATATATATATATATATATACACACACTACCTGTGAAAAGTTTTTGAACAGTAAGATTTTTATTGCTATTTTTAAAGAAGTCTCATCTGCTCACCAGGCCTGCATTTATCTGATCCAAAGTACAGCAAAAATAGTAACATTTTCGATGTTTTCTATTTGATATGTTGATTTGCTGTTCAAGAAACTTTTTTATTATTATCAATATTTAAAATAGTTGAGTAGATTTCAGATAAATGCTGTTCTTTTAAAATTTCTATTCATCAAAGAAAGCTGTTTTATACTAAATAAATAATAATACTTTATATTATATGTTGTTTGAGCAGCAAATCAGCATATTATAATGATTTCTGAAGGATCATGTGACTAAAGTAATGATGCTAACAATTCAGCTTTGAAATCACAGGAATAAATTACATTTTAAAATATATTCAAATAGAAAACAGCTATTTTAAATAGCAAAAAATAAATAAATGTTACTTTAATTAATGTTAATTTAAATGCAGGCTTGGTGAGTTGTTTTTAAAAAACAAAAATCTTACTGTTGACTATCACACACACACACACACACATACACATACACATATATATATATATATATATAATTACTAATTAGATGCACTTCATTACTTTATATACAATTTGCAAAACTAACTACAGCAATCTACTAATAATTATTTACAATTTCGAAAAAAATCTATATCTCAGTTATACTAGTATAAGGTTTATTTGAATTAGCATTTATTTTTCATATTTTCAGTTATTTTCTTTTAGTTTTAGGTTTTTTTTAGCAACTATGTGATTTTGGCATTTTTATTTTATTTATTCATTTATTTACTTTTTAATGCTAAAATTTAGATGTAATTCATTTTAATTTTACTTTTAATTTATTTCTTATTTAATTTAGTAATTTTTATAATTGGTTTAATTTAGGGCTGTCAAATGATTAATCGCGATTAATCGCATCCAAAATAAAAGTTTATGTTTACATACTATATGTGTGTTTACTCTGTATATTCATTGTGTATATATAAAAACACACACATACATGTATATAATTAAAAACACATTTATATGTATATATATTTACACCTGTATACAATTTAGATTATAAATAAATATAAATATTTTATATATAAATCTAAAATATTTTTCCTGAATATATATATGAATGTGCTTGTATTTATATATACATAATAAATATACACAGTACACCGACATATAGTGTGTAAACACAAACTTTTATTTTGGATGTGATTAATCGTGATTAATCGTTTGACAGCCCTAGTTTAATTACATTATCTTAAAATTATTTCAGCTGACATGGTCACATTCCTAATTTTAGTTTTTCATCTAATATTTATATATTTTTTGTTCAACTTTATTTCAGTTAACAAAATGTTTCATTGTTTTAGTTTTATTTAATGATAATATATATGCTCAAATAATCAGTTATGAGAAGACTCTGGGGAAAAAAATATTATACCTCTGCAAAATGTGAAGCCATATCATCACCACCTACAGCAGCAGCACCAGCACGACTCTGAAGAAGACTAATGAAACATGTTTGTTGAGTAAACACATTTTATGGAATTACAGTAATAAAAACATTTCAGTCAGTTCATTAGTTGCTCACATAAAAGCAAAACTTACCTTGAGTTCTCTGACACCTCTTCAATGAAACCAGATTCACATCTGGGACAAACATATTCCTGTTCAAACACAGCTACATTATTAGGTACATCAGATGTAAAAATGTTTATCAGTTCTGAAGAAATTCTGATGTTGACTTTCAGGTTTTTAGAAAAAAAAAATGTGGGCTTATCATGTGTTTGATGGTATAAAATAAAAGTTTAAATGTTTAAGTAATAATGTTATTCTAGGGAATCCTGTCCTTCTAATTTTATAACAAAAGTTTGGACAGGACCCTTTTTTATTCTAACATGACAATGTTCATAGAGAACTGATTGATTCAATCAGTGTGGAAGAACCTGACTGGTCTACATAAAGCCTTGAGCCAAAAACAGACCAAACAACAATGACGTGTGCATATGGGTACAGTCATTTTAGACACTTCCAAAACTGAAGCAACAGAGATGGAAATGCAATTTTTAAATACATGAATTATGCTTCCATTTTTGTTGCTACAGTTTTGGAAGTGCCTTTTTCAGTTCTAAATGTGCAATACTTTTGTGCAAGTCATTGGTGTTTAGTGAAGGCTTTTGGCTCAAGGTCTGCATTTGAAGTCACACCAGAGGTGTTCAGCAGGGATTAGAACTTGTTTTATGCAGACCAGTCAAGTTCTTCCACACTGACTGAATCAAACAATTCTCTGTATGAACCTTGCCTTATACACAGAGGCATTGTCATGTTAGAATAAAAAGGGTTTTGTCCAAACTTTTGCTATAAAATTAGAAGGACACAATTCCCTAGAATATCATCATATGCTTAAATATTAAGATTAGTACTCATGGAAATGACTACAATAGTCGAACCTGTTTATTAGAAGGGGGTGTCCCAATACTTTTGGCAATATAATGTATATTCTTCTTCTTCTGCTTATTATTATTATTATTATTATTATTATTATTATTATTATTATTATTATATGTACAAGCATGCACCTTTGTGTCAGACAACCTGTCCAGGTCTCGCACACCTGCCAATCAATGTAGGCTACTGTATGCGTGTTTCTACTTGAACAGGGTTGCAGACGGTCGAGGCTGTGCTAAATTTGGCATCAGTGTAACTCCCAAACTTGGATACTGAATTCCTCGCAACCATGGCACTCATCACACACTCCTTAAAACGTTTAGTTACATGAACCACATTCCCGTAGGTCTATACCAATGCGCGTAAATTCATACAAACACTACATGTGTAGGAAATACAAGCAGTACTAAAAGTTAGTAGGCTACTTCTACTGGAAGTTATCACTGTAAGAAGGAAAACTTTGCGCTGGTTGCGTTAAGGCGTATTTCGGGGTAAGCACACAAAACGCTATGAATGGCGATTAATGAAGTGTTGCTGTGTACTTACAGGCAGCTTTGGGTCGATTTCACCTTTACAGCAGTGACAGAAGAACCGGTGTCGTGGAGCAGCAGCAGCGGCCTCCGCCATCTTCACTCACTATAAAAGTATGACGTTACGCGCGTCGCACTTGGAAAGGAGCGTCCGTTGTCAAGGAGATGCGTCGTTTCAATAAAGCTACTTGATATCCACGAGTTTCCAAACGGTAAAGCTTCATTAATTCGACAAATGTGACCCTGAACCACAAAACCAATATTTGCCAAAATTAAGATATTAAGTCAAGATCATGTTCCATTAAGATATCTTGTACATTTCCGACCTAAAATATATCAAAACTTAAAAGGTGATTTTCTCAATATTTAGTTTTTTTTCCCCACCCTCAGATTCCAGATTTTTTTTTTCCAGATCTCGGCCAAATATTGTTATATCCTAACAAATCATACATCGATCTTATTTAGAAATCTTATTTATTCAGCTTTCAGATGATGTAGCCTATAAATAATAAAAAATGACCCGTATGACTTGTTTTGTTGTCCAGCGACATAAATGAATTTTAAACCGTAGTATTTCTAATAATTTCTTGAGAGAAAGTGAAAGGAAATATCAAGACAAATACTAAATAAAAATGTCCTCTACCTGACGAAAAACTTGCATTATGACATTAAAACAAACAATGGCTTTTAGGATATTTGTATAACAACAAAAGAAAGAAAAAAAAATACACCAACAGTCAAATATATGAAATAACTGCGTTTTGTTTGAATATATTTTAAAATGTAATTTATTCCTTTGCTTTCAAAGCTAAATTTTTAGCATTACTCCAGTCACAAGATCCTTCAGAAATCATTCATTCATCAATATTCTGATTTGAAAACAGCTGATGTAATTTATTTAGATTTCTTTGATGAATAGAAAGTTCAGAAGAACAGCATTCTGAATATCTGAAAAGTCTGAAATAGAAATCCTTTGTAACATTATAAATGTCTTTACCATTATTTTAAAACAATTTAAAGCATCCTTGCTAAATAAAAGTATTAATTTCTATATTTTCTTTTACAAAAAAAAAAAAAATATATATATATATATATATACACACTGACTCCAAGCTTTTGAATAGTATAGTGTATAATGTCACAAAAGCTTTATATTTCAGATAAATGCTGATCTTCGGATCTTTCTACTCAAAGAATCCTGAAAAAAATGTACTCAACTGTTTTAAATATTGATAATAATAATAATAACAAAAACAAAAAATGTTTCTTGAACAGCAAAGCAGCATATTACAATGATTTCTGAAGGATCATGTGACACTGAAAACTGGAGTAATGATGCTAAAAATGTAGATTTGATCACAGGGATAAATTACTTTTTAAAATATATTCAAATAGAAAGCAGTTATTTTAAATAGCAAAAATATTTCACAATTTTACTGCTTTTGCTGTATTTTAAAACAAATAAATGCAGGCTTGCGGAGCAGAAGAGTCTTCTTTATAAAAAAAAAACATTAAAAATCTTACTTTTCCAAAACGTTTGACTGATAGTGTATAAAAATAAACAAAAAAGCAAAATGCACATTAGCCCTATCAGAAAATGAGATGATGACAGTCTGACAATAGTGTGAGTTTAGCGTGGGACTATCGTTGTTTAATACATAGCAAGTGCAAAGGCACTATAAGATGCATATTCATGACCTTTAATAAAACAAATAACATAGTGACAGTTACAAGAACATACAGCAGCAATACACTAACAGTAAAACAACCAAGTAATACTTCCATTTAGGTATATACACTATAGTGTTAGACAAAACGTTAGATTGACCAAAAAAAAAAGTTACAAATCACAAAAGCAACGCAAATATGTTGGACACCGATAACCGCAACATCTCTGCTACCACATTTTAATAAGAAATTGTGAGTTTTATATCAAGGTATGACATTAGTCGTGTATAACTGCAAAGAGGTACATACAGTAGTTTAAGCTGCATCAAAACATGCTTTTTCATAAATAAAGACCAAAGCAAGAAATCCATCCACAAACAGACTAATAAACTGAATCATGAATCTTTAAAATATGATATGGGATTTCTCTCTTTGACATTTGGCAAGTTTAACTTCACAGGTTCTAAGTAGTAACCTCCATTCTAGAGCAATGAAATCATCCCTTTGCTTGCCATGTACAGCTATTTACACACAAAGAAAGAATTCAAAGGAAAAGCAAAGGCAGAATGTGGCACGTCTTTGTTGAATCTGCAAGGCTGCTGTACCTTACACTTACAAGCTTCAGAATTGTAAGCCAAAACCTGGGGAACAAATTATTAAAGTGACTTTTTCTAGCATAAAAACGGACAGACTATTGAATTAGTTGATCGCAGATCCTCATAGACAGTAATGAAATCAACCAACACCTAGATCCTTTTTGCATGTCTGAACTAATGGCCTAATGCTCTGCAAGACCACTGAATACAAAAAGAAATTCAATGTTTACTATTATTTTGAGTTTGTGCATCTCGACATGCATGCAAGAGGGGTCTAGTGTGTAAGTGTGTTGGTTTACGACTCAGCCAGTGCTAGAATAAGTCACTTTGTCTCAAGGTTGTGTAATGTGTAAGCAGGTTCTTCAACCTCATTTCTTTTCTTTCATTCAGCTCTCTCTACCGGGGTGCAGTGAAGGCGCCTTGAGCGGCAGAAACCGTGGCATTGGTGGCTGCCTGGCGCACTGCCTGATTGGAAAGCACACCAGTAGCAAACTCAGCTTGGGCCTTCTCAAAGCTGGCTTCAGTCTGCCTGTACATAGAATGAACCTGATAGGAGAAGATGCACAAAAAGTGTCATTTAACAGATCAATACAATGAGAATTCTCACCCACATCTCATCCAAAATGTCCATGTCTTTCTTTCTCCAGTCACAAAAAATGTTTTTTTTGAGGAAAACATTCCAGGATTTTTCTCCATATAGTGGACTTCAATGATGGCCAACGGGTTGAAAATACTATATATACATACATATACACACACATATATATATACACTTTTTAAGCACAAATGCTCGTCTTGCACTAGCCATTATGTAGTCACATTGGAAAGGTCACACAGGCAGAAGCACCAAACCCAGTGTTCACAAAGCGAACATGAAAAGAAAGTCAAACGCTCTTTACAAAAAAAAGATGTTGGACCATTCTGAAGTTGAAGGAGAAAATTCTTTCACCCTACCCTTACCTTTTTAAACCAGAGTTTACAGGTGAAGAACTAACCGTATGTAAATAAAACATTTGTGATTAAAAAATATATAAAGCTGGGGTGTGACGAGACACTTAAGGCCCGTTCACACCAAGCCTGATAAAGATAACTATAACTATAAAGATAACGTTCTAAAAATCGTTAAAAATTTAAGAGAATAGCAGAGTTCACATCACAACTATAACGATAACCATACAGGGCAATGATATCATTGGGATCACTTCCAGAATTTTTTTTTTTTACAGCTGATAAACAATAAAACACTGACAGCTAATTAGACTTCATTCAAATTTAAAGTCCCCATGAAATCAAAATGAAAGTTTTTTAGCTTTTAGTATGAATATGTTAGCCTTAAGGTGATCTATAAGCTAGTGTGCTCCAAAACAACGACAAAATTCACATTTATATATAGATATGAGCATTCAAAACTTACAGCCATACATAGCATGGAGCAGATCATATGCGCAAGTCGGCATGTATTAAACTACTCAGCTTTAGCATGATTATGATCACTATTTTGTTAGTAAGAGTTTCATATTCAGTCTATGAGGTAATCTATTAGACTGACAAATGTGGCTCAACCGAGCCCAACAGCTCCGGCCCAAACAGATATAAATCAAACGCTATTGGCTATTTTAAAAAGTGGGCAGGGCTGCTCGACATGTCGACATTTTCCTGTTTCAGTTGAAATCACGTCACTACATAGAATAACATTGCGTGTTTCAAGGCACTTCAGTGGACCTTTAAAAGGCTTGCGCATTTGAAATGGCAGGCAACATTGTAGAAAAGCAAACAGACATAGCACAGCAAACAGAGTAACATAAAATTACCTCAGGAATTCAGCGTAGAGTTGGACAACATTGTCTTGCCTCATTTGAAGGTGCAGTAAAAAAATAGTCGGTATTATTTTTATTCCACTACATTGACTACGTTATAGACGTCACTGTCAGCTGGAGTGAATTCGGCTCCGCCCACTGAGTGGCAAAAAGAATGCGTGGCAACATTGGTTTCAGCGTAAATGCTGCGACAGAACACACAAAACACCTCTCACACCAGAACGAGCTTTGCGATTGACTGTACAAAGAGATTTGACAAGAAACCTGAGGTATATTTTTACAGGCTGCCGAAAGCTACAAAAAAGAAAAGCAAATGGGTCGCTGCAATTCAAAGAAACAAATGGACTCCAAATATAGTTATCGTTGTATTTATAGTTATCGTTATGGTTCTTGGTGTGAACGGGCCTTTATCCCATGGGTTCACAAGAACAAGATGAGATTTAAACTTTTTAAACTTTTTTTTAAAGAAATCCTCAATTATGAAATATATAAGGAAAATAGTTTTTTATTCAACTAAAAAAACACAAAATGCAAAAAATATAGGTTTTTAAATATAAACCTGTACTTTATGAAATTAAACTTCTATTTTAATTAATAATATGTCGTAATAAATCTCTAAACTAAAGCTGCATAATGCTGGATAAATTGAAAATTAATTGGAGATCACGATTCTGAATAAAAAAAAAGATAAGAAATCTAAACATAATAACGTAATTTACTAGTGGTTCTGACACGGTGTACATTACTTAAGTATTTAAAAAAATATATTCAATAAAAATTTTAAAAAATGAAGTCAGTGTCTGAATTAATAAAGACTTGTTTCACTAATGGAACCTCTTGAATAAATGATTCAATGCTAAATACTTTTTTAAACGTGCAGTTGTCGCCACCTTCTGGCGGAAGAGGATAAGCATTACAATACATACAAGTGTTAAGATACAGATCGCTACTGTAGACAATAAGTGTTCATACCCAAACTATAAACTTTTATCCCAGTACTTCTGTTATTTAAATGTCTGTAACACAGAACTAATGATCATTATGTGGTTGAAAAGATTGTGTCGCTCTTTCTGGATCAGCAGCAGCATAAATGCAGATTGAATGTCCTTAACACCTGTTTTACATCGTAAGTGTCAGTGGAGAGTGAGCAGCGTGATGTGAAACAGTCATAATAGACACCGCTGAAACATTGTCATTCAGAAATAAGATTGCGTAGGTGTTTGCACAGAGATCGCAATCTTTTTTTAAGGATTAAATGTGCAGCTGTAATGTAATCACTGCTAAATGTTTTGCAAGGACATCGTCCCAATCTCTGCGAGACACATCGGTTCTTGCGAGATCTTGTATCATGAGATCTAATCACATCCCTAATATAAAGTATACAAATGTGCAATTTTTTTTAGAAAATGACAGATAGATAGATAAGACCCTTATTCCTCAGCTGGGATTGTGTAGAGCCCTTTGAAGCTGCATTAAAACTGCAATTTAGACCTTCAACCCCTTGGCTCCCATTGAAGTCCACTATGTGGAGAAAAAAATCTTCAAAAACCTTGACTCAAGAAATAAAGATATGAACATCTTGGATGACATGGGGATGAGTAAATCATCAGGAATGTTTTATTCTAAAAGTAAACGTGATTTACCCTCTTGAGCAACACCACTCCCATGGCCGCCTGAGCGGTGAAGAGCACAGCATTTATCATCATGATCCCACCCACCGCCTTATTAGTGCGAAGAGCGGCTAAACTCACAATCCACCCACTGTGACACAAATGGGAGAGAAAGAGAGAAATTTAAAGAGTAACCAAATTCATAAGAATGGAATGACACTAAATGACGATAAACAGTTTAGTAACCATATCTGTACAAATGTCTGTTTTGTCACAATCACCTGAAGCCCCAGCCAGGGATACCGATAGTCATGATAACATAAAGCACCAGTTGGGCAAAGAAGATGAAGAAAAAGGCAAAGAAGTTGAAGGAACTGTCACTCCTGTTGAAAAACGGAAAGCACAATGGTCAGTTCATTATGTCTGAAAACATGGCTGATTTTAACGCTGAATCTGTGCCTAAAAAATGTTTTAATGATTATTTCCCGCTCGTTTTGTCGTTGAACAATCACTCATAACTGCAGAACAAGTTTAAGGTATGAGTTTATACAGTAATAAGCAGACATAATGACACTTAATGTCCTTAAAGAAATAGTTCATGCAAACATGAAACTTTGTTCACCCTCAGGCCATCCAAGATGCAGATGAGTTTGTTTCTTTGACAGATTTGGTGATTTTATAGGCTGATATGGATAGGAACTAGGTGTGGGACGGTTCATAAAATCCTCGGTTCGGTTTGTATCACGGTTCCGTGGTCACGGTTTTCGGTTCGATTTGGTATACACTGTTAACCCCTTAGTGTTCCAACGTTCCACCCACGGGACGTTTTGCATTGAGTTAAGTTTGACAGGAATGCTAAGGGGTTAATGTTTGTTTCCCCTTTTCAACACTTTAGAAATACCGTATATCAACATAAAATATATAGCCTTATAATCTATAAGGCTATAACAATACACACGTGCCTCAAACCGTGACAAATGAATTGAACGGTTCAGATTTTTTTCATGAACCTTGCCACCCCTAATAGGAACTATACTCTCATTCCGCCGTAAATAATCAAGGAGCTGACACAAAGCCTGAATACAGTCCCCAACTATTTTACTATTAGCTTACTGTCTTAGTGCCGGTCATATTGGAAGCTACCTAGCTGGGGACTATTTTCAGGCGCTGTCATTGCTGCTGCACCCATATCAGCCTAGAAAATCGAATCAAATTTAAATTTTCTGTCGGTCTTAGTACACAATGAAACTACAGAAGTGTCAAGTTTTAAATAGGAAAAATATCGAAACTCTTTGGTCATTTTTGAGCGAGATGCTAAGAGTCTAATCAGATTCAATGATTTATGCTAAGCTATGCTAATAGTGCAACCACCAGACCTGGAGATTGGCTGAATGGATTCGAAAATGGTGAAACTCATCTGATTAACTGTAGGGAAGTTGGAAAATTAGCCTATTTTCAAAAAAAAGTGGAGTGCTCCTTTAAATCCCCTGTAAATCCATTGACAGATTTCTTTAACTGTTTTGGACTATTTTCATAAACAATGCTTGACCTGTGCATGCATCTTTCCTGATTCAGACAAGATTACTTGTAGATTACTGTGATTTATTAATCAACTGTTTGGATTCTCATTCTGACTTATTAACTCCAGAGGATCCTTTGGAAAACAAGTGACGTAATGCTACATTTCTCCAAATCTGTTCCAATGAAGAAGGAAGGCCTGAGAGTGTGTAAACTTTCAGCAAATTTAATACCCGAGTGTTGCTAAAAGTTTGTTACAGATGAAAAAAATGAGGTGTCCCACCCCCAGTGAAAGAACACAGATGTACGTACCTGAAGGCTTTGTACACAGGCCTGTACCAACAAACAAAGGAGCAGGGGGTGAAGAGGAGAACCCAGAGTATGGCAAGGCCGAAACCAACTCCATTTAAAGGGTCCACACAGAACACAGCCAAACAGGAGATGAGGTTAAAGAGCAAAGTGCATGCTGTGACTATAAGAAAAGAGACGAGAGAACTGGGTAAAAAGAGAGAGAAAGAAGAGTACAAAGGAAGACTGCAGACTAGCAAGTCAAGTAAAATACTGAAGTATTGGCTGACCAATATGCCTATATTAGGGAGCAACTGCTGATATGTCATACATAACACAATTAATTGATACACAACATTTCTAGAACTACTTTCATATTTAACTGCTGCTTTAAATAAACATTTATTTGACTAAAAATGTTAACATTGAAAAGGCTTTTGAGAGCTTAAAATGACACACTGGTGATTAATCAGCCTGGTCAACATATTGGTCAATCACTACAGAGAAGACTAACAATTTCAGTTTAACAGATGAAAGCATGCCAGATAAATTCATAATTAAAGTGTTTACTAAAAATGACGGAGGACAGATACAAACCACAACCATCCACACACTGCAAAAGACACACTAAGCAGAGCAAACTTACACATCCAATAGTAGTACATGGTGGTGACAGTGCGCTGGAAGCTTTGGCTAATCTCCACATTAATGTCCTGATAGAAGCACGGTCCCACCGGGCAGAAGGAGGGCAATGGGGGCCAATTATTCTGACGAGCTGAGGGAGAAGGACACAGAAAGAGATTCATTTCCCCATTCATCAATCACATCCATTAGCATCACTCCATTAATGTCTTGTTCATTACGGCCAAGGTCTAAATCTTACTCCTTTGAAAATACCACCCATCCATCACTGTCATCTTTTTAACCATTCCGTTTCTTTGTCCCCTCCTCTCTCATTCAGGACTCATCCATCTCTTTACCTTCATTGTAATCCTGACCAACAATTTCAGAAATCCATCTAAATAATCACTTCAGTTCTTAAAATACACTTGTTTAATGCCCATCCATCTGCCTCGTCATCTCAAAATCCTTTTCCGTTTCTGCAGTACATTGCTTTTTGGTTTTGAAAAAAAAAAAAAGTATAAATGGAGTGAAAAAAAAAATCCGGTGGTGCAAAAAGTAGTAATGTGTTATGCTTCTTTTAAACTTGACTAAAATTAAGCTTCTTCTTAAAAACACACTGATTGCTTGTCCCATTTTCTGCATTGAAAATCTGCAGAATTGTGTAAAATAGTTAATCCAAAAGCGAATGTGAATATGGTAAAATGTGCAAATGGAGCTGAGAGTACTTCACTCTTTTTGACAGCTGAAATACTTTTAATCAAACTCTTCCATAATGAATCTAGATAAGTACATTTTCTGAAAATATGAGTGGTGGTTGCATACAGTTGAAGTCAAAAGTTTACATAAATGCAGAATATGCAAAATGTTATTTATTTAACCAAAATAAAGAGGGATCATATAAAATGCATGTTACGTTTTATTTACAACTGATCTGAGTAAGATATTTCACATAAAAGATGTTTACATATAGTTCATAAGAGAAAATGAATTCATAAAAATGACCGTTCAAAAGTTTACATACACTTGATTCTTAACACTACGTAACACCTGCCAATGGTGTTGTTACCTGAATGATCCACAGCTTTTTTTTTTTGTTTAGTGATAGTTGTTCATGATTCCCATGTTTGTTCTGAACAGTTAAACTGCCCGCTGTTCTTCAGAATAATCCTTCAGGTCCTATAAATTCTTTGGTTTTTCAGCATTTTTATGTATTTGAACTAGGGCTGTCAAACGATTAATCATGATTAATCGCATCCAAAATAAAAGTTTATGTTTACATACTATATGTGTGTTTACTTTGTATATTTATTATGAACATATAAATGCACACCCATACATATAAATATTTTGTTTTAATATATTCATGTATATATATTTATACCTGTATACACTATATTTATACATAAATAAATATAAATATTTTATATATAAATCTAAAATATTTTTCCTTAATATATACATGCATATGTTTGTATTTATATATACATAATAAATATACACAGTACACAAATATATAGCATGTAAACATAAACTTTTGTTTTGGATCTGATTAATCGTGATTAATCGTTTGACAGCACTAATTTGAACCCTTTCCAACAATGACTGTATGATTTTGAGATCCATCTTTTCACACTGAGGACAACTGAGGGACTCATATGCAACTATTACAGAAGCTTCAAACACTCACTTGTGCTTCAGAAGGAAACACGATGCATTAAGAGCTGGAGGTGAAAACTTTTGAACAGAACAAAAATGCGTACATTTTCTTATTTTGCATAATTATTGTATTTTGTTCATTTAGTACTGCCCTTCAAAAGCTACAGAAGATACTTACATGTTTCCCCAGAAGACAAAAGTTACATTTACACTGATCTTCAAATTCTAAAAATTGTCACCCCTGGCTCTTAATGCATTGTGTTTCCTTCTGGATTATCAGTGAGTGTCTGAACCTTCTGTAATCGTTGCATATGAGTCACTCAGTTGTCCTCAGTGTGACAAGATGGATCTCAAAATCATACAATCTTTGTTGGAAAGGGTTCAAATACACAAAAAAATGCTGAAAAAACAAAGAATTTATAGGACCTGAAGGACTTGAAGAAGAGCGACCAGTTTAACTGTTCGGAACAAACATGGGACTCATGAAAACTATCACTAAACAAAAAAGACAGCTGTGGATCAATCAGGTAACAACACAGTATTAAGAATCAAGTGTATGTAAACTTTTGAACAGGGTCATTTTTATGAATAACCATTATATTCTCTTGTGGACTATATGTAAACATATTTTATGTGAAATATCTTACTCAGGTCAGTAGTAAATAAAACATAACATGCATTTTATATGATCCCTCTTATTTTGGTTAAATAATTAACATTTTGCATATTCTGCAAGGGGTATGTAAACTTTTGAGCACAACTACGTAACACCTGCCAATGGTTAGATGGTTGTCAGGTAATTTCTATGTAGTTTCTAAGGTTTATGAGTCGTTTCAGCATTAAAATGTTTGCAAACTAATCGCAAACTGCCACTGAAACCACTGAAATGCCAGCAGCAAAACTGAAGACAAGAGTCTGGGGAATTTCACTGTGGTTCTAGAAGTTTCTTTTACATTTAATTCCCCTGGTAAATACATAAATCCAGGTATTTTTTCTCTCAAGAAATCAAGATATTCCTTCACTCACAGGCTCCAGGCCCAAGCGAATGTGCATTCAGCTCTCTCTCTCTTCTCTCCAACTCTTTTGCCTTTCTTTCTAGTTCCTCCTGCTTCCTCAACAGATCTGCTGTGGTGGCATTTACTGCAGACTGCACCCGAGAGAGAAAGAGAAACAGTTAGCAATTAAGAAATGCATAACTGTTTTCTGTCACTAGCACATTAATAAGCATTTCAACACAGTATCAAATTTGCAACTCAACAGGGAGCAAAATTATAACTGAAATCCTGCTGTATACTACACTTACTATTCCATAGCAGTATGAACTTTCAGTTTATTAATTAGTAGAAAATTCAGACTAGGTTGTCAAATATTTGATTTAAAAATACAGTAAAAAAAAAATATTATTCTCAAACATTATTCCAATTTCAAATAAATGCATTCTATTTTAATATATACTACTGTTTAAAAGTTTGGGAATAGTGTATTTATTTGATCAAAATACAAAAAAAACTGTAATATTGTGAAATATTACTAAATAAAATAACAGTTTCTACTTTAATGTACTATAAAATACAATTTATTCCTGCGATCAAAACTAAATTTTGATCAGCCATTACTCCAGTCTTAAGTGTCACACGATCCTTCAGAAATCATTCTAATATGCTGATTTATTATTAGAATTATCTATGTTGGCAACAGTTTCTCCCAAATATTGTTTTTGGAACCTGTGATACTTTTTTTCCAGGATTCTTTGATAAATAAAACTTTATTTATTCAAAACAGAAATCTTTTCTAACAATACAAGTCTTTGCTATCACTTTTTTTTTTATCAATTTAACACATCCTTGCTGAACAAACATCATTTCTTTAAAAAAAAAAAAGAATAAAATGTACTGACCCCAAACTTTTGAATGGTAGTGTATGTTGTTAGAAAAGATTTCTATTTTAAATAAATGCTGTTCTTTTTATCTTTTTATTCATCAAACGAATCCAAGTTCCAAAAAAATATTAAGCAGCACAATTTCCAACATTGATAATAAATCAGCATGTTCTCTGAAGGATCATGTGACACTGAATACTGGAGTGATGATGCTGAAAATGTAGCTTTAACCACAGGAATAAATTAGATTTTATTGTATATTAAAAAGAAAAACATTATTTTATATTGTAATAATATTACATTTTTTCTGTATTTTTGATAAAATAAACACAAACTTGATTAACATAAGAAGCTTTTTTTAGAAAACATTTAATATGTTACTTACTGAACTTTTGAATGGCAGTGTATATTTTAAATGTAATTTCTTCTTGCAATGTAATGCTACTCCCATAAACAAAACAACTAACATCAGACAGTGGTCTTAAGATTCTTCATACAAATCAGTTTAATCATACTATTTCGTGAAAAATTCTAAAAGCCTTCCAAATATAGAATAAATAATTATAAGATCAAATTAAATAACCATTAAGCAATATTTGACTGTTATAACAGCATTAGTACTCAATAACCACTCTAGAATTACACCATGAGAGAGATCTAGATCTAACAGAATGGTACTAAAATATTTATTACAATTTTAGTGCTAACAGAAATGTGTGCTGTGGTTGTTTCAGTAAAAATCCTAACAACAAACCAGCAGATGCAACAATTATAGTAAATCCAGTGTTATGGACCTGTGTGAACAATTGTGACTCAATTCAGTTACTCTGAACAGTACCTGTGTTCCATAGGATCCATAATTCTTGGGCTCAGTTGGTGTGGTCCTGCTGGGAGGCGTTTGGGCAGGAGGTGCAGTAGGAGATGTGGCTTCATAGGCAGGTGGAGGCTTCATTACCCAAAACAAAAAGCAAACCAATTATTATCAGCTTCAGGTTCTGATAACTGAAGTTGACATGAAACAGTGTTTCTAATCCATTGTACTCTCATCACGTGATGTATTAATAATTAAAGGCTATGCAAACACAGCCTGCTCAACACTGAAAATTGTCAGGACGGACATATTTACCGCTGTTGTGTTGTTGTCAAATGGGTTGTAGAGGTCCAGTGTGGCATAGCCGGTGTTGCTGCTGTGCTGAGTCACTGATGGATCCTGCAAACACAGGAAAACAACCCTTCAGTTCATTTATAGCAGGTGGTAGATAATAATTAAATATCTGATACCTCAAAAAATTTAACATTTTAAACCAAGCTCAAGGTTGACTAAGAACTGGCACTTTAAACTTATAATCTTGCACTAATATCATTGTTTCTGAGGCAGAAACTTCATCTGCTGTACGAGGACCAACCCTACAATACAGAAAAAGCCATGAAATTCATCTGATAAAACCGTTTTAGCAAATGAATATCAGGTCTTATTTTAATAACATAAATTAATAGACTGCCACTCAAAATGTTAGGACAACTGGGTGAATTTTTTTTCCTGACCTAAAGGCCTTTTGCTCAACTGTGACTCTGGACCACAAAACCAGTCATAATGGTCAATGTTTCAATGTTTATTAAATTCTATGTTATGCAGTATTTGTATTAGCCTAGAATCTTTATTTCCTGTGCAACATAAACAGGTTAAGCCCTGGAACCAAAATGAAGTCAAAGGGCATTAATAAACGTGATCCTGGACCACAAAACCAGTCATACGGGTCAGTGTTTTGAAATGATTTCCACTGATGTATGATTTGTTAGGATAGGACAATATTTGGCCAAGATACAACTATTTGAAAATCTGGAATCTGAGGGTGCAAAAAAATCTAAATATTCAGTAAATTGACTTTAAAGTTGTCCAAATAATGTTCTTAGCAATGCATATTTCTAATCCAAAATTACATTTTGACATATTTATGGTTGGAAATGTACAAAATATCTTTACTTAATATCCGAACTATTTTTTGCATTAAAGAAAGATCAACAATTTTGACCCATACAATGTATTTTTGGCTGTTGCTACAAATATACCTATGCTACTTAAGACTGGCTTTGTGGTCCAGGGTCATAAATTTAGACGTAAAGACAATCATAAATTTCACATATGTACAGATTTAACTTTAAAACCAAAATTTACAAAAAAATTAAATTAATTTTTTGCCTTGTTCTGCCACATGTGTGGCATTTTCAAAATCTTTCGTAAAAAAAAAAAATCATATTAATAATAGCCTTATTCAGACACTACATAATATTACATTTTTACTTTAATGACTTAACTGGAAAACAATAACGTTAAACAATAACAATAACTTTTGACTGATAGTCTACTTATTCATGCCGTTTTTCTCAAAATATTTAATTTCATTAACGTTAGCTGATTTATTTAATTTCACTATACTTCAAGCAACAAGTCATCAACAACTAGCAGTTCAAATTCACACCAGAATGTAAAGGACACAGATTGGAAGAATCATTCATACAAGAACTCAATCATGTAACTTAATATGTTTGGCCTGGCCTTTGATGGCTGTCAAGTCTTATGACAAGCATCACAAGAGGTACAGCACTGCACAAATAAGGCCACAGATGAAAACATCAACTCAGACAGCTTTATAATGTACAATTCCAAAAACTAAAACATTACATTACCTGAAATGGATTATGATCATCAGCTGCTTCAGCAAAAGAGGTGTATTTTGACATTTTGGTACTGCTTTGGCAATTTTGAGCTTGCCAAGATGTAAAAAAAAAGGTTCAACTCAACCGCGATGACCAGGTAAACAACAAAACAGTGTTGTGTAGCGGACCGTTACCGGCAGAAGTCAGTCCAGTTTAGTAAATACCGGTTTATTAGAAGTTAACTTAAAACTAACAAATCACACCACGACCAGTTAACACCAACTAGCTAACCAACCAACATTACAACGAGACGTCAGGTCTCCGTGTCACGTCAACAGTAAGTCCTGTTTTAATTTTACAGTTGTTTATGGTCTTCTTCTTTGGTATTTTGAAATTATTATTATTTTTTTTTTTCCTTTGTTAGATACGACGTATCAATTTGTTGATGACAGCGCTGTTGTGTAGCGCTAGTGTGCAGGAAATGTGTTCATATCACATGACAAGCGTGTTGCCAGGTTATTTGAAAAAATACATTTCGTTTCTTCGTTCTGAATGAGTAAATGGCAAAATAATGTACTTTCAAAAATACCTATTTACAAAAACGCCGTTAAAATAGTTCATATTACAACTAGAAATAAATGAGTCGTTAACTTGTGCGTGAAAAGAGAAAAAAATGATAAAATTGCTTATAATAAGCGGAAATGGCAACACAGGCTTTTAGGCATTGATGCGTCATATGACGAGGACGAGCCAATGAGAACGCGTTATTAAATCACATGATGACGGAGAATTTTTGTGAAAAAAAAAAACCGCATGTCCGAGGAGTGAAGCAAGGGGGCGTGTTCCTAACAATTAAAATTGTGTATTTCAGCAAATAATATAATACACTCTATCTATCTATCTATCTATCTATCTATCTATCTATCTATCTATGATTTCTAAAATATCTATCATCTATCTGTCTGTCTGTCTGTCTGTCTATCTATCCATCCATCCATCCATCCATCCATCTGGGTTAAAAGGTATGATGAAATGTATAATCTCATGCTGTTCGTGTTTCTCTATTCAACCACTAGGGGTCATTGTTGCTTCGAAAGCGAGGCAGCAACGTAATTTCCCTCTGTAAACTATAGATAGGGGCACCGGGGCAAGTTGTCACATGCGGAAGCTTGCTGAAGACTTGCAATTTTCAAGTCATGTGAGTTCACATGGGTGACAGGAGGGAAGCAAGTCAGTCATATGATACCTCAGAACACACAAAAATACCTTTGCAAACTTCTGCATGCTCTTTCATAAACTGTTATGTAAGATATAATTTTTCTTAGACTTACATATTCACTTTAAGTTATTGAAAGTGTGACCTCAGTGACTGCAGCTGCTGCTAGTATATAAAGTGCTCTACAAACAATTAATTCAGCACTTTGACTTCAGTCTTGACCAAATGTGGATGAAATGCACAAACATTGACTGGAAACCAAGAAACCAGACACTCCACCAATTGACTTTTGAAACAGCATGGCTCCTGGATCGCATTATTTGTAAGCTCTGATCTTCCAGTGAAGTTCAAATGAAATACATTAATCAGTGAGCATGACAGTGCAATGGTAAACAGGAATGGGACCTCAAATGAACCATTCATGGAGAAACAATAAGTTCTTTATGTGTGAGTTCAGAGAAAGGTTATACTGAAGTGACAAAGATTTGTCACCACTAATTCTTTAAATCATCTTTCCTTTAAAACCTCTTTTTTTCTTTTCTCTAAGTGGGTGTGCCTGTGCTTCCTTTTGCTTTCCTTTAAAAACCGCAACATTCCTCAGCCAATCAAGCGATGCATGGCCCCATGACATCACCGCCTGTGGAATGAGCTGACATGAAGCCTACACTGGTGAGTTGCCAAGGCAACCAGCAGGGATGGCGGGAGCTTCAGTGGACCGTGTGGGCTTGTGGGTTTTGCCCCTGTTTCTCAGTGGTATGGTCTCAATTAAAGAGGAGGACAAATCAGGACCTGGGTCTCATTTTGTGCATACCACCACAATGGGCTTAAACCGCACAAGGCCAGAGTTAAACACATGTTGAAGACTTGATGACCTTGTTCCAGAGAACTTGTAATATTAATCTTCTTAACGAGGTGTGCAGTGAACACGCCAGACGTCACAGCGGTTGTCAATCCGTGTCTCAACGCATTTTGGCATTCGCTTGGAATTGTAAAGTGAGTCAAGAAGCCCAGAGAGACAGATGGAACAAATAGAAGTTAATGCTGCAATGTGCAAAACTTGCCCACCACAATGAAAGGTGTAGCTATAGGTGGTTGTGAGGGTGTTCTGGGTGGTTGATAAGGGGATTGGTTATGGGGTTTCTGAAAGGTTGCTAGGGAAATGCTAGATGGTTACTGGGAGTACTGGGTGGTCGCTAGGATATTTTGTGATGTTCTGTTGGTAGATCTAAGCTAAGTGGTTGTTAGGATGCTTTGGGTGGCCATTGATAGATAGTTGTGTAGGGAGTTCTGGGTGGTTGCTAGGGCATTTCTAGATGGTTTTTAAGATGTTCCGTTGCTAGGTCTAAGGTAAATGGTTGTTAGGATGATTTGGGTGGTTGGGTGGCCATTGCTGGATATTTGTTAGGGTGTTCTGAGTGGTTGCTAAAGCATTGCTAAATGGGGTTTAGGCTGTTCTGTTCCTCGGTCTAAACTAAGTGGTTTTTTAGGATGCTTTGGGAGGTTGCTAGGGCACTGGTAGACGTTTTTTAGGACATTCTGTTGTTAGGTCTAAGCTAAGTGGTTGTTAGGATGCTTTGGGTGGTTGGTGGGCAATTGCTAGATAATTGTTAGGGTATTCTGGAAGGTTACTAGGTGGTTGTTAGGAAATTGTGTTGCTAGATCTAAGCTAAGTGGTTGTTAGGATGCTTTGGGTGGCCATTGATAGATAGTTGTGTAGGGAGTTCTGGGTGGTTGCTAGGGCATTTTAGATGGTTTTTAAGACGTTCTGTTGCTAGGTCTAAGGTAAATGGTTGTTAGGATGATTTGGGTGGCCATTGCTGGATATTTGTTAGGGTGTTCTGAGTGGTTGCTAAGGCATTGCTAAATGGGTTTTAGGCTGTTCTGTTGCTCGGTCTAAGCTAAGTGTTTTTTTGGGATGCTTTGGGAGGTTGCTAGGGCACTGGTAGACATTTTTTAAGACATTCTGTTGTTAGGTCTAAGCTAAGTGGTTGTTAAGATGCTTTGGGTGGTTGCGAGGCAATTGCTAGGTAATGGTTAGGGTGTTCTGGAAGGTTACTAGGTGGTTGTTTGGAAATTGTGTTGCTAGATCTAAGATAAGTGGGTGTTAGGATGCTTTGGGTGGTTGGTGGGCAATTGCTAGATAATTGACATTCTGTTGTTAGGTCTAAGCTAAGTGGATGTTAGGATGCTTGGGGTGGCCATTGATAGATAGTTGTTTAGGGAGTTCTGGGTGGTTGCTAGGGCATTTTAGATGGTTTTTAAGACGTTCTGTTGCTAGGTCTAAGGTAAATGGTTGTTAGGATGATTTGGGTGGCCATTGCTGGATATTTGTTAGGGGTGTTCTGAGTGGTTGCTAAGGCATTGCTAAATGGGTTTTAGGCTGTTCTGTTGCTCGGTCTAAGCTAAGTGTTTTTTTGGGATGCTTTGGGAGGTTGCTAGGGCACTGGTAGACATTTTTAAAGACATTCTGTTGTTAGGTCTAAGCTAAGTGGATGTTAGGATGCTTGGGGTGGCCATTGATAGATAGTTGTTTAGGGAGTTCTGGGTGGTTGCTAGGGCATTTTAGATGGTTTTTAAGACGTTCTGTTGCTAGGTCTAAGGTAAATGGTTGTTAGGATGATTTGGGTGGCCATTGCTGGATATTTGTTAGGGTGTTCTGAGTGGTTGCTAAGGCATTGCTAAATGGGTTTTAGGCTGTTCTGTTGCTCGGTCTAAGCTAAGTGTTTTTTTGGGATGCTTTGGGAGGTTGCTAGGCAATTGCTAGATTATTGTTAGGGTGTTCTGGGTGGTTTCTAGAGCATTATGTTGTCAGGTCTTAGCTAAGTGAATTAGGATGCTTTGGGTGGTTGCTGAGCAATTGTCAGATAATTGTTCTGGAAGGTTACTAGGTGGTTGTTAGGAAATTGTGTGGCTAGATCTAAGCTAAGTGGTTGTTATGGTGCTTTGGGTGGTTGCTGGGCCATTGCGAGCTACAAAGCTTTTTAGGTGGTTTGTAGATGGTTGCTAATAGTTTGCTAGGTATTTGTTGCGGGTTATGAATAGTTTCTAGTACATTGCAAAGAGGTGCTTGTTAGTAGGCTTTTTTAGGTGGTTGCTAGCGCATTGCAAGAAATTCTGAGTGGTTTCCAGGCATTGCTATGTGTTTGCTGGGGGATCCTAATGGGGTGTTTGAAAGATTGGCAGGGCATTGCTAGGTGGGTACTGGGGGTTATAGGATGTTGCTAACCCTATGCTAGATTGTTAGAGTTCTGGGTGGTTACTAGGACATACAGTGGATATAAAAATGCCAGGTTTATGTGATTTAAAAAAATTAGACCATGATAAATAATTTCAAAATATTTTCCACCTTTTATGTGACGTATAACCTGTACAACTCAATTGAAAAACAATCTGAAATCGTTATTCAGTGGGAAATAAAAATAAAAAGCTAAAATAATGTGGTTGCACACCCTTTTACAATTGGGGATGTGGCTGTGTTCAAAATGAACTAATCACATTCAAACTCATGTTAAATAGGAGTCAGTACACCTGCCATCATTTAAAGTGCCTCTGATTAACCCTAAATAAATTTCAGCTTTTCTAGGCTTTTCTTGACATTTTCCTAGTCGCATCTCACAGCAAAAGCCATGGTATGCAAAGAGCTTCCAAAGCATCAGAGGGATCTCACTGTTAAAAGGTATCAGTCAGGAGAAGGGTATAAAAAAAATTCTAAGGCATTAGATATGCCATGGAACACTGTGAAGTCAGTGATCATCAAGTGGAGAAAATATGGTGCAATAGTGACACCAAAATTGATGAAAAGACAAGAAGAAAACTGGTCAGGGAGGCTGCCAAGAGGCCTACAGCAACATTAGAGGAACTGCAGGAATTTCTGGCAAGTACTGGTTGTGTCGTACATGTGACGACAATCACCCGTATTCTTTATATATCTTGGCTGTGGGGTAGGGTGGCAAGATGGAAGCCTTGTCTTATGAAGAAAAACATCCGAGCCCGGCTCAATTTTGCAAAAACCCATTTGAAGTCTTCCAAAAGCATTTGGGAAAATGTGTTATGGTCTGATGAAACCAAGGTTGAACTCTTTGGCCACAATTCCAAAAGGTATGTTTGGCACAAAATCAACACTGCACAACACCAAAAGAACACCATACCCACAGTGAAGCATAGTGGTGGCAGCATCATGCTTTGGGGCTGTTTTTCTTCAGCTGGAACTGGGGCCTTAGTCAAGGTGAAGGGAATTATGAACACTGCCAAATAGCAGTCAAGACCTGAATCCTGAATCCAACTGAAAATCTGTGGGGTGATCTGAAGAGGGCTGTGCATAAGAGATGCCCTCGCAACCTGGCAGATTTGGAGTGTTTTTGCAAAGAAGAGTGGGCAAATATTGCCAAGTCAAGATAAGTGCCATGCTGATAAACTCACACCCAAAAAGTCTGAGTGCTGTAATAAAATCAAAAGGTGATTCGACAAAGTATTAGTTTAAGGGTGTGTACGCTAGTGCAACCACGTTATTTTAGTTTTTAATTTTTACTTTCCACAGAAAAAAAGATTTCAGTTTGTTTTTGAGTTGTACAAGTTACAGGTCACAAAAAAGGTGGAAAAAGTGAAATTATTTGTGGTATTTTCATTTTTTTAAATCACATAAACCTGTCATTTTAACAGGGGTGTGTAGACTTTTTATATCCACTGTAGCTAAATAGTTGTTAGGTTTGGCTGTTCTTGGTGGTTACTATGTCATTGTCAAGTAGTTCTTGTGTGCTCTGGGTGGTTGTAGGTGGTTGCATTGATTCTTGCAGTGATTCATGCTTTAGCAAAAACACCACAAAAATATAGTCACTGCCTCTGATGTTAGTTTATGGATTTTTTTCAACCTCTTCCAGAAAGTGTGTGAACTTAACTGCAACCTCTGTACACTGCGGCACACATACTTTTTTAAGACATCATAGGTTATGTGAGCTTAAAACACTTAACAGGGCCATTGAGACTTGCAGAACACACATACGCAACACAGCGGATTGAAATTATGTGCAATCATGAATAAGTCCACTGTGAGCTCTGTTGTCTGAACCTGGAAAATTCATCATCGGCAGCAGACTGAAAAAACACAGCAGTCTCTGAACACTGCTAAGGAAATGTGTGTGTGTGTGTGTGTGTGTGTGTGTGTGTGTGTGTGTGGAAAAAAGTAAGATCAGGAGAGTGGAAGAAAGAGTTTTAACATAATTTTGCTTTTCATCAGCGGCATTTTGCATCATTTACTCATACATATTATTTTATTAAACTTTCAGAAGCATTTGCCCTAGATTTAGAATCAAATGACAGTTTGGATCATGAATCTGGCTGTAGAAAGATGAAAAGAACGAGAAATGACAGCCGTTCTCTCTGACCTCATGCTGTAACTAGCAACAGATGGGAGAAAGAGCAGAGGGAATATAACCTTAAAAATATTAAATTATTTTTCTTTTCTAGTGTTTGCTCACTCTTTCCATACCTCTCCCTCATTCCCTTATTACTTCTTGCCAGGAAATATGTCAACAATTGATGTACACTCATGAAATACAAATTTATAGTGCTGTTCAAAACTGTAAGTGGTTGGATCAGGAGACAGAAAGCAAGAGCAGATACAAAGAGCACTTTGAAGAAAAGGAATGAGGCAGAAAATGAGTGTAAAAGTGCAACCAAGGCCAGCGTCAAAGAGATGACAATGAATTATTCATAAGATTTTTGTGTGTTTAAAAGTATAAAGGTTTATTGCCAAAAACATTGATTGATTAGCCACACTGTGGCATTTACATGAAACTGCAACATAAAATGCACAAACGACAGTAATAAATACACTTTTCAGCCAATGCACCACAAAGAACAACGCAAACTTTCTTCCATCTTTATACAAGTACCACCTCTGACCCTTCAAACATCTCTCCTTCTCTGGCACACAAACATAGCACATGTCAAACATATAAAAAGTGAAAGGAACAGGTTATATGTACAAAGACTAGCATTTTAGGACATTGTTGACATGTTGAAATGCAATGCAATATAAATTGAGATCTAAGGATCCTTCAGTCTCGTTCATACACACGGGTGCAGACGACATCTCCGGCTCTCATGGTCTGGAAGATAAACATCAGAGATGTTAAGAAACCACCAACTAACTGCTTAAACAATTTGAGATCCTTATCTGATGGGCTTAAACATGTTGACAGATGTTCTGTATTCACATATCCAACCAGATCTTGTTCTCTGAATTCGAAGAATGCTCTTTTTACATTCTAACCACGCAACACTGATTGAATGAAAGGCACAAAATATCAGTTAGGAACAAAAAACACAGAGATTGAGGGGCCTGTTTACTATAAGTGGCCAAAATGGGAGCAGTGTGACTTTTATAATGATGTGAACTATAATGGTGCACTGTGTTGGGGAAAGTTACTTTTTTTAAAGTAATGTATTACGATATTGCGTTACTCCCTAAAAAAGTAACTAATTACGTTTTATGGAAAGTAATGTGTTGCATTACTTTTGCATAACTTTTTTTAATCTGGGCATGGCTTGCTTAATACAAATGGTTAGATTTTTAGCAAATGTAAAAGTACATTCAGGTCTGTACAGTAGAACTGTAGGAAAAGAAGTTCAACACTCCTCAGCAATGAGAAAAATGAAGCACAAATGTTAGTTAATCTAAAGTAAGTTTTGCTTATTAGTATGCTTGAATTGGAAACAAAGGTCAGCAGCATAAAGGAAACAAAAAGTAACTCAGATATTTTCTTGTAAATTAAAAAAACATTCGTCATGTGATCTGGGAAAAGCTGGGTTCAATTTGGGTTCAAGCCCTTTCCAAAACTATTTTTATTTTGTCCATAGCTTGAACATAGCTTTAAGTGAGACATGTTTTACTTTCATTTTACGGGTATTAGGAGAGCTGTCAAGAGCGCTATACTGCATTATTACACAGACTAATGTCTGTTTTCTTGTATGTTTAAACAGCACAAAAAATGTACCTTGCAGTTGTAGTTTACATGTAGAAACGCGAGCACACCATAACTGTTTGGGCACTGTTTATATAACAGACTGTCATCGGACTCCTTCTCCTTACTAACTCATCATCCGATCCTTCATCTCTGGATGTGAAATAGTTCATTATAACATCGTTTAGGGCACTGACATCACCAGGATTGAGCAGATTGAGACAAGTTAGATCGTTTGAGTGAGCAGCTTCTTCCGACTGCGCTGTTCTCTTGCACGCCGCCATCTTGTGTGCCGTAGTTTACACAGGACTGGTGGGAAATGTGCATTGATACACCTTTATTAAATATGTTACGTGCTTTATTTTGATAGTTTAATTGTTTTTGTGGTGTTAAGAGAAAGCACCTCCGAAGCACAGAGCACTTAACATTAAAGACACTGTCATTTCTGCTTGCTGCAATAAAACGCTAAAATCTTTCTGCACTAAACAAGTGAATTTTGCCAAGATATTTTCAGAGGTGATAGACAAGATGTTATAGAATAATAGTTTAATGAAAACCTAATTTTGACAAAAAATTGACATTCCACCTATTTTTAGAATTTCCCGAAAACGTCCCAGCGCGACATCCGACGGGTTTTCCCAGATCGCATCACATTTGGAGTACTATAGACTGCCAAAAGTTATAACAAAACAACGAAAAAAGTGCAAAAAAAACTGAACCAGGATTTCCAGGGCAAGAATCTTGACAACATTTGTGTTTGGGCCCTTTTCTGCTTATTAAGTCCTTCTCTATATGATAAATTAGCAGAACAAGGTATTCAGTAGTGCATTAACTGTGCAATCCATGCTGTTGTTTACATCTGAGTATCGCCAATATGGACAAATCATGATGTAAGTGCAAACCATCTATTTGTCAAAAAACTGATGCACTTACGAGAATCATCTGGCCATCATTGGTCAGTTCACGTGTCCATGATGTTTCAGGCCCCTCCCCCTTCTGCAAAGTCTGCTCACAAGTGATTTTACGGTCTGTCTCCCATTTTGGAAAACTCTGATGAGAAATTGTTAGAAACAGTTAGAAAAGGGCTAAAAGCAGAGATACTGAATTAAAATCTTTATAGTCTCAAAGCTTGTTGAAAACATACACTCTAAAAAATGCTGGGTTAAATATAACCCAGCATTGGGTTAAAAAAGGGACGAACTCAGCTATTTGGTTATTTTAACCCAGCTATTGGCTGGGTCAAAACCCAAACGCTGGGTCAAAACAACCCAATAGCTGGGTTCGTCCCTTTTTTAACTCAGTGCTGGGTTATATTTAACCCAGCATTTTTCAGAGTGTACATCATTGTGTTTGTGTATGACTAAAAGTGAACTTTCACTATCTAATACACTTTTTAACATATAATGTTTAGTATTAGAAAATATAATTAATAATACATTGATATTTTCTACTAATAAATCTTATACAGTATGCTTGTGTAGCAGTTAACAGAGATGTGCTGAGATGTATGGATTCTCATTACTGTGCATGGGCGTCCATCCACCGTAGCCTCGTTGAAGGACTCGCCCACCGTGAAGGACACATGAGTGGTCCGCACACTAGTGGAAGTCTGAATAGAAAGACTTTCCCCCTGCTGTGTAATCTCAACAGCTGGTTTGGAAGCTGCTGCAACTGCAATCTTCCTCAGAAACACATTTACGCCTGTAGAACACACACACACACACACACACACGTGCTAAGAAATTAAAAGGCCATTTATCATTAGCAGAAATCAGCCATTTTCCTACGGCCAATTTCCTGTCTCTAACAAGCGTGTCCAATCTGCACTGGAATGTTTTACCGTCTAAACAGTGATCGCATATTTATGCAATTAAAATCAGGTGCTCCAGTCCTAAAGTTTACACCAAGGAAATCTATACCTTTAAACACTAAGTCAAGAGAGTTGATTTATTCTCACATTTTTTTCATTAAAGGGTACTTGGTCTAAGTGAACTCTGCCTTGAGTGAATAATTGGGGTCGAGGGACGGTGTGTCTACAGAGCTAAACGGCTGGCCGAGGGGCCCCATATCAGGGTTTGTGAGCCTAATCGCAATCCCATGAGGAAGTGAAGCAGAACGTTTTTCCATGTATCTTTCCATTGATTGTGCCCATGGTCAAATGAGTCTCAGTTTGACCTGAACAAAATATATTTAAAAAAAAAAAAAATAAATAAATAAATAATGACACTGACTTGCAGTCATGCAAGGAGTTCTTTTGGTTTATAGATTTCTTGTTAGATGATAACAAATTGGCTAATTTTGTATTAATTTATTTATATATTGAATTATTTTAAAGGCGTAATAATACAAAATATGCATACTAAATTACTTATGCAAAAACTATTTCGAGCATTTTTTTCTATTTACAATATAAATGAAGTTACACTACCTTGACATTTTTAAGCATCACAAAATCAAAATGACTTGTAATTAATTTTAAAAAAATATATATATAAACCAATACGAATACAAATGTCACAAAAAAAAAGATTAAAAAGACTTAAAAAGATATCTTTTAAATATATATTTTTAAAGATTTTTAAATATCTTAGAACTTTTATAGTAATGCCGAATTTTAAAAACTCACCGAGGGCTTTTAGAAGTTCCTCGAAATTTTCTGAGCTTTTCATTTTCCAGGATCCAGAAAAGTCAGCGAACGTTCGCTCCGTGTTCGACTCCATGTTTCTACGTATCTTTCCTTTCAGACGGTTTTGGACCGCTCTTCTCCTCTCATCCGCTGGCGTTCAGCAGTCTTTCTCTCTCTCTCAGATCAGCCTGCGAATGTGCGCTGAGTTCTCGACCAATCCGGAGCGTTTGCGCCTGTGCCGAGTTTCATTGGGCGGACGCTGATCGGGCACCATGTGCTTCCAGTAAAGATTCAACAAGACCCCTATTTGCCCCACCATTTGGCTTGAGCGATTGGGTCATATACTGCTAATTCCTTTAGTTGCATCCTAATGCGTGTTATTTGTCATTTAGCAGGCGCTTTTATCCAAAGCAACTTGCAGCATAATTCCTATAAGAATCATGCATCACACCTCTAGGAATTCTCACTTTGGACTTCAGTTGTTACATTTATTTACATTTAGTTGTCGTTTACTGAATTGGAAAGCATTCCATTATGTTTTAGAAGATTTTGTCAAACAAGGAGCTTTTGTTTCAAAATTGAGCTGGTGCAAAATACATGGAAACCCCCATATTAGTCAGCTCCCTTTCTCTCATACAAACATGCCAACAAAGACATCTCATGCTGAGCTTTGTTAGTATTCAGACCACAACAGTCAGCCATTGTCAGTCAATCATATCACAGCTTCAAATCTCGGCTGTCTTCTGTCTCTTGCTGAGAGCTGCTGTAGTCTGATCTGTATCCGTGTCCTAACAAGATTCTGGCTTTGAATTTGCATTCAGACCTCCTCTAAAGTTTTGAGGGACTTTATGTTTCAAAACACACTTTCTTGAGACCACAACAATATTTTTTGAACATAATGTAGTAAAATAATATTTATAATAGTGAAATAGAGTAAAACAGTAAAGTAAAACAATAAAATAAAATATAGAATGTAAAATAAAAATCTTAAAATAATATTTATAATATACAGTAACATGTTTTTGAACAGTATAAGATTTTTTTTAAGTGTCTTCTGCTCATCAAACCTCCATTTATTTGATCCAAAGTACAGCAAAACAGTAAAATTTTGAAATATTTTTATTATTTAAAATAACTGTTTTCTATTTTTTTAATAAAATTTATTCCTGCAATCGAAGCTAAATTTTCAGCATCACACGCCAGTCTTCGGTGTCATATGATCCTTCAGAAATTATTCTAATATGCTGATTTGCTGTTCAAGAAAAATGTTATTATTATTATCAACATTTAAAACAGTTGAGTAAATTTTCCTCAGGATTCTCTGATAAATAGAAAGATCCAAAGATCAGCATTTATCTGACATAAAAAGCTTTTGTAACATTATACACTATACCATTCAAAAAGCTTGGAGTTTTTTCTTTTTTAGAAGTAATTATAGAAAATAATACTTTTATTTAGCAAGGATGCTTTAACTGATCAAAAGTGATGATAAAGACATTCATAATGTTACAAAAAAATTATATTTCAGATAAATGCTGTTCTTCTGAACTTTCTATTCATCAAAGAAACCTGAAAAATTTCAATTTAGCAGCAAATCAGAATATCAGAATGATTTCTGAAGGATCTGATGCTGAAAATTTAGCTTTAAAATCACAGGAATAAATTACATTTAAAATATATTCAAATAGAAAGCAGTTACTTCAAACAGTACAAATATTTTAGCATTTTACATTTTAAAATTTGAAAAAAAATTTTCAGTTTATATCAAATAAACGCAGGCTTCTTTAACTCAATGCTTCTTTAAAAAACATTAAAAATAGAAAACTTGTGACTAGTAGTGTAAAAATTAATATCTCTGTTTCATTACATTAAATTTGCCCTTTTTTTCCAAAAGTTATGCAGAAGAAGTTTTTTACAGCTGAAAAAGCATTCCATTCTATATCAGGTGTGCCCTAAAATTAAAGTGTTTCATCTTAAAATACTTTAACAGAAGACAACAGTGTTTTTTATCCATTTCAGACCCTGAATTCAGATTTTTTCAATAACTGACTATAACTGAAAATTGAGTGTTTACTGTTGTCCTTTTGCATTATAGACACATTGTTTTCCAACTTAATACTATAAAGCTGCTTTGACCCAATCTGTATTGTTAAAAGTTTACTTGACTTTTTTTTTTTTTTTGCTTGATCACATGAATTTTGCCATCGGCTCAGTATGACCTTAATAAATGATGAAGCATTATTATTTTCCTTAATCAGTTCCATTTATTCTCTCCGCCCGACCCACTCGTTCACTCTCTCTTTATTTCGCTTTGCTCTAATCTGCGTCACTTCATTTCGTTTTTGTTCCTTTTGTGCACGTCTCCACATTCCTCATACAAATGGCGTGAAAGAAGCAGCGAGGAGACGAGAAGCAAATGGAGTGTTTGAGTGGCCAAAAGGGAGCCAGGGAGGAGAGAAAGAATGAGGCTGTGTAAACTGAAACCACATCCTCTTCTCCAAATGCTCGGAGGTAATTACCAGCCGATTCCTGAGCTGCTCTCCACCCGTCCCTTTTCTCTCCCTTTACCCCCTGATCCCACCCCTCCTTACCAAGAACATTTCAACAAGTCTGGATAAGAAATGATATCCCTGGAAATGGAACAGAGAAAAAGCAGAGGGGGAAGACGAGCAAGAAGGAGAGAGAGACAGAAACTGTATTTTCAGTCAGAATGGAGACAGTGGCAAAAGTTCAAGCTGTTTTCTTGCTCTCACTTTGAATGCTTTCCCTAAAAGCACGTCAGCAAGGCTTTCTTTGAAGTGGTTGGGTCAATAAAGCTACTTGAATTTGAATGAGAAAACAATCCTGATCCCACACTCACCTACTACTGACCCCATTATCCAGGAGACGATGAGGAATTCATGTATGAAAGAGAAAGATAGCGAAAGGAGGGGGAATAGTTCAACGTAAAAAGTCAATTATTTGGAGACTAAGAGAGCAGTTTGTAATAACAACCACTCATGATCTAAGTGCATGCCATAATAAACTGAAGAGCTTTTCATGTCACAGAACATAATAGAAGCTCTGTGGGCCTAATGAATATAGAGCAGGCTTAGGTAAAATACTGCATGTTATATGTACATCTAACTTCTAAAATGAAAAACAGTATTTTATTAAAAAAGACTTCATGTGTATCTTAAAGGGATAGTTGACATGATTTTGTGGTGAAGTAAATAACACACAAAAACAAATGTAATTTTTACATTAAATAATTTAGTTCAGGCAAGAATAATAAAAAAAGAGTCAATTCAATATTAGTACTCAATTTAAGCTTGTAGAATTAAAAACGTATAAGTATATTTTACTTGGAATCGTTCGTTATTTTTACAAAGATTTTTTAAGTAAATATCAAAGTCATGATCCCATTGTTCCCATCATGCACTTGGGCACAAATAATTAATAAGGTTAATTTTTTGGGGCTGTTTCTGAGATGTATTTACACTGTTTAATGGTTGTTTTTGTTGTTAGGTTAAATAACTTGCTGTTTTGTAACATCTAGAGTTCATTTACTACTCGAAATGACCCATTACTCAAGAACTATTTACTGATTGTTACCATCATTGTGTATCGTGTGCCAAGTATTGAGGTCTCTGTGTTAATTTGGTTTGTAACTACAATGTGTCAACATATAACCTTAGAAACAATAAGGAGATGTCTACTTGCTTATGTACATGTTTGTAAGTGAACCTTTTAAAAATGCCTTTAATGGCTTTTTTCAGTGCTATAATGTTTGAGTAAAGTTTACAAACCATGGCTTGAGTGAATTGTACTTGAGGACTGCAGGGTAAACTTAAAATAATTAAATAGAAATTCTAACTCTAACACGTTAAATTTATTTATTTCCTTTGCTAATTTTACTTAACTTAGTTAAGTAGATTTTACTTAATACCATACTTAAATTTTACTTTAAAAATGTGCATGGAACATCGCCTTCATTATTCTAAAACCAGATTAAATAAAATATTTCCCTCTATATCTTCTCAATGTGATCGATGCAATAGGGCAGAGGGGACACTGGCACCTTTATTTTGGTTTTGTCCTATTCTGTATGATTTCTGGTCTAATATTTTTGAATTGTTTTCTACTGCTTACAAAATTAATATTCAACCGGACCACAGCCTGGCTATTTTTGGCTATTCTGACATAATGGACACTCTTTCTCACACTCATCAACAGGCTCTAATGGTAGGCATGATTGCAGCCAAAAAAGTGATACTACTCAACTGGAAATCTCCACAAGCCCCTTGTTTTCAGAGATGGCTGAATGAGATGCTCTACATTATTCAAATGGAACAGTTACGTTTTGGTGAGCTTTCCTCACAGAAAAGATTTGAAGCCACATGGGGACCGATTTTGAGACTCTTGGAAATTTAATTTCTGTATTCTGTAAACCTCACTTTCAACGATTGTGAATAGTGTCATTTATGTTTATATTTTGTAATAATTATGTTGTATATATCTGTTAATTGAGGCTGTCCAGGCTTTTTTTTTTTTTTTTCTTCTTCTTCTCTTTGTTGTTGTCTATATGTGGGTGTACACATTTTGTTACCTTATGTTGGTTATTGCTTTTTGTATTTGTGTTACATTTCAAAAACCCTTAATAAAAATAATAATAACAAAATGTGCGTGGAAAAACTTGCCAAATAAAAATTAAGTAAATTTGACTTTTTCAGTGTAGGGTGATGCAGAGGAGAAGAATTGTTGAATAAAGTAGTTATTTTCAGGGTTTTTTTGTGGGTTTTCAGCATTACAGTTGAACCACTTAATCAATGTTCTTGGTATCTTTCTGAACCTTAAACGTGGTAGGAACCTTGCTGTCTATGGAGGGTCAGAAATCTCTCGGATTTCATCAAAAATATTTGTGTTTTGAAGGCGAACAAAAATCTTATGGGTTTGGAACGACATGAGGGTGCGTAACTAATGACAGAATTACATTTTTTGGGGTGTACTATCCCTTTAATTTCTTGTCTAATCAACAAAAATGCTTTCCAGAGAATACTACAGTAACAGGTAGTCATTTTAGAGTTTTTTTCTGTCCGGTTAATCATCCTTCAGAAGAGAATTTACAGAAAATGTGATGATTAAATTTAGAAAGATGGTTAAAATTATCCAAATGTGCTTGCTTTCCTTTGAACATAAACAAGGCAGTGCGTTGATACGTGCAGATTAGTGTTGCCAAGTCTGTGGTTTTTTACCAAATTTTACCAGGGGAACTATGCCAAAAAAATTTGGCTAGTTTTGTGTAGCAATTGGCCAGGTTTTGTTTTGAAAACCTGGCAACCCTGGTATAAAACAAGACACACGCATGTTTCATGTTACACTCCAAATTGGCACTTTAGGGTGATGTGGAGGAGAAGAACGGTTGAATAAAGTTGTTATTTTAGTTTTTTTTTTTGCACACAAAGTATTGTCGTAGATTCATAACATTACAGTTGAATGACTGATGTCAAATGGACTAAGTTCATGGTACCTTTCTGGACCTTGAACGTGGTGTCTTTGCTGTCTATGGAGGATCAGAAAGCTCTCAAAAATATCTTAATTTGTGCTATGAAGATGAATGAACATTTTACACCATCCTAACTACATGTGACACCACAACACGCGATAAAAGATATGGTTTCCATGTTAATTGGAGTTTTGTCCTAACTACATGCTCATAGAAAAAGTCGCTAATGGCATCTACGTATATATCTATGGTTTGGACACCCAAATCGCTGGGTTTGGAACAACATGAGGGTAAGTAATTAATGACAGAATTTTCATGAATTGAACCAGGTGAACTATCCCTTTAATTCCTTGCCTAATCAACAAATATGGTTCCCAAGGAATACTACTCTAGTTATTTCATAGACCTCTTCTGTTCTGTTAGTCATCCTTCAGGTGAAAATGTACAGAAAATGTGATGATAAAATTTCTAAAGATGTTTAATATTATCCAACTTTATGTAATAATTTGCTAATCGCTCACTGAACAGTTGCTCTTTTTTTTACATTTTATATTTTCATTCTGTTAGGTTCCTTTTAATTTAGTCTAAGTCTGTTATTCTAATTTACCTGAATTAATTCCTCTCAGGCGTGACTGAGTCGTTGAAATACACAGAGCAACCGTTATTATTATTTGTTTTAAATCTATTTGGCGCCACCTAGAGTTGGCGCGCTTACTTCCAGCTTCCAGGAACTGTCTGCTCAACAGATCGCATTTCCACCCGTGCACGCTTGACGGTAACACAGACGAAACATGGCGAACCACCTTCGCTTCGTTGCTCGGACTGTCATGGTCCAGAACGGCAATGTCGATGCGGCATATGGCGCCCTGAGCAGGTACTTATGAAATGTCTGGAGACTTTGATATATGTATATTATAAATCCTTAGGTTAAACACTAATAAGGGAAGTGACCAGATTATAACACGACACATGTCAAGTGATGTAGCCCTGCCGCTAATGTTGTGTTCGCAGTAGGTCATTTAGTTGATGCATCTGAATTATGTATGCGTTGCAGTACTCCAGGGTATTTTAAACTTGCAAACCCAGTGACTGACAAGTCTAAAAGTCTTTAATAATTTAAATCTTAGTGCGCTTTATTAGCATGTACATGCATTACCAAAATTGTTGCAGCATAATATGAGCTCTGATGAGAAATTATGCAATGTCAAACAATAGTGCAAATAAACAAGTAATAATAAATTAAATATCAATAATACACAAAAAGTAATAGCCCTAGGTAAATTAAAGTAATAACGCCACTACATAATAAATTATTTGAATAGATTTTTGATTTTTTTTTTTAACTCTAGCCTGCATTTTTTTTTTTTTGCAAAAGCAGTACTTTTGTGAAATATTTCTACTATTTTAAATAACTGCTTTCTATTTTTAATATATTTTAAAATGTAATTTATTATTTTGTTATTTATATCCTTTTATTTATTAAACATTTGTAGTATTATTTTTTACACATTTTTTCGGGATTCTTTGATGAATAGAAAGGTCCAAAGATCAGCAAGATCAGCTTTTATTTCAAATAAAACGCTTTTGCAGCATTATACATATTACATTATACATTATATACCATTCAAAAGCTTGGCGTCAGTATAATTTTTCTTATTTAGTATAATACTTTAATTTAACAACGATAATAAATACGTTTATAATCTTACAAAATATTTCTATTTCAGATAAATGCTGTTCTTCTGAACTCTCTATTCATCGAAGAAACCTGAAAAATTCTACACGGCTGTTCTCAACATCATAATAATAATAATAATAAATGTTTTTTGAGCAGCAAATCAGAATATTAGAATAATTTCTGAAGGAGAAATGATGCTAAAAATTCAGCATTAAAATCACAGGAATAAATGACATTTTTAAATATATTCAAACAGAAAGCTGTTATTTCAAATTTGGCTGTTTTTGCTGTTCTTTGGTGAGCAGAGGAGACTTCTTTGAAAACAATAAAAAAAACTTACTGTTCAAAAACTTTTGACTGGTAGTGTATATCTAAAGAAGAATTTTTTTAAAGAGAGATGTATTGTTGCAGAAGTTTCTTTAGAGGGTGCAGTTGAGTTGTAGTCTTGCAATCTGGGGCTTGAACATATGATCAAAACTCTTATCTTGGATTTGGTTTGCAAGGTTGCCTTGTTTTCACAATATAGCCAAATAATACAGTATGATATTTCATGTTTACAGATGTTACATGCTTTTTTTCTCTGCAGAGTGCTGTCCACTGATGGAATAATTGAATCTGTAAAGCGGCGAAGATACTATGAGAAACCCTGTCGTAAGCGAGAGAGAAAGAGCTACGAGAACTGTAAGAGAATCTACAACACTGAGATGGCTAGAAAGATATCTTTCGTATCAAAGGCACAAAGACAAGATCCATGGCTCGGATGTTAAGATGACATAAACTGACTGTTCGTGTTGACCAATGCATGCATGAGTCATGCACTGTGATCTGCCTCAGAAGATGAAGATCCACAGGAACATTTTACATGTCCACCATTAAAAGATCACTGCAGGACTGTCATCACCTTGCTTTCATTCTGGATGTTGTGATATTGTTGACTTGACATGTTGACTAACTGTTGTATGTTGTTAATAATAAAAAGCTGTAAAATCATCAGAACGTTTGATGCATTGTCAGTAAATGTGAATTTGTGTTGCTGATTGCAGCTGAAATGTGCACATTGAGCAATGAATTCAATCAGAAGGTGAAAGGTAAAGCAGATTAAACAAAGATACACATTAATCAAATTTTTCTGCACACTAACAAAAAGCTTATCTGGAGCTTATCTGGTGAAATCTGAGACTTCACGGTACTGCTAAATAAGATTGTCTGGTAAAGTGGAATAACCAGATGTTTTAAAAAGCAGACTAAACCAGGCTTTGTAAAATATATACACTACCAGTCAAAAGCTTGGACACACCCTCTCACTTAATGTTTCTTTATTTTCACGACAGTTTACATTGTAGATTCTCACTGAAGACATTAAAACTATGTATGAACACATGGAATTATGTAGTAAACAAAAAAAGTGTGAAGTAACTCTAGATACGTTTCATATTTTAGATTCTTCAAAATAGCCACCTTTTCCTTCGTTTACTGCTTTGCACACTCTTGGCATTCTCTCGATGAGCTTCATGAGGTAGTCACCTGAAATGGTTTTCCAACAGTCCCAGTTCCCAGAGATGCTGAGCACTTTTGCCTTCACACTCCGGTCCATCTCATCCCAAACCATCTTGATTGGGTTTAAGTCAGGTGACTGTGGAGGCCAGGTGATCTGGTGCAGCACTCCATCACTCTCCTTGGTCAAATAGCCCTTACACAGCCTGGAGGTGTGTTTGGAATCATTGTCCTGATAAAAAAAATAAATGATGGTCCAACTAAACGCAAAGCAGATGGGATGGCATGTCGCTGCGGTAGCCATGCTGGTTCAGTGTACCTTCAATTTTTAATAAAACAGCGTCACCAGCAAAGCACCCCCACACTAAAGCACAGATTTCCAGTGGTCTAATGCCCATTACTTGTGTTTCTCGGCCCAAATAAAACTCTTCTGCTTGTTGCTTTTCCTTAGTAGTGTTTTTTTAGCAGCTATTTGACCATAAAGGCCTGATTCACCCAGTCTCCTCTGAACAGTTGATGTTCTAGTCTGCTACTAGAACTCTGTGTGGCATTAATCTGGGCTCTAATCTGAGGTGCTGTTAACTAGCGATTTCTGAGGCTGGTGACTTGGATGAATTTATCCTCAGCAGCAGGGGTGACTCTTGGAGGACACTTCCTTTCCTGGAGCGGTCCTCATATGAGCCGGTTTGACAATGAAAAATGCTACCTATCAGATTTTGCTTCCAGCATGATATTAATGTGGTGTGAGGTGTTATTAACATGTACACCTATCCCAACCCTAAACCTAACCTAACAGTATGAAAAATACAGTGTTGGTAGCATAATCTGATAGGTAGCATTATTTGTTAGAACACCTGTTTCGTCGTAGCGCTTCATGGTTTTTGCAACTGCACTTGGAGACATATTCAAAGTTGTTGGAATTTTCCAGACTGACTGACCTTCAGTTCTTAAAGTAATGATGGACTGTGGTTTCTCTTTACTTAGCTGATTGGTTCTTGCCATAATATGAATACTAACAGTTGTCAAATAGGACTGTCAGCTGTGTACTAACCTGACTTCTGCACAACACAACTGACAGTCCCAACCCCATTAAGAAGGCAAGAAATTCCACAAATGAACCCTGACAAGGCACACCTGTGAAGTGAAAATCATTTCAGGTGACTACATCATGAAGCTCACTGAGAGAAAGCCAAGGTTTTGCACTTTGCATTCTAGTCAACAAAGCAAAGGGTGGCTACTTTGAGGAATCTAAAATATGAAACATATCTAGTTTTATTTTTGTTTACTACATAATTCCATTCATAGTTTTGATGTCTTCAGTGATAATCTACAATGTAAATAGTGATGAAAATAAAGAAAAAACATGATGAGAGGGTGTGTCCAAACTTTTGACTGATAGTGTATATACATATATATATACTATGTGACACATGAGTGGCAATTGCTTAAGCAAACAACAGTGGTTCTAGATGAAAGCAGACCTGATCTGGTTACACAATAACAGGGTGGAAGTCGTTTTAAATATGAATGGTTAAAAATTAAAAAATGTGTCCAAACCTTTAGTGCAATCAATTACATACAAAAAATAATCTACATTTTTAACAGTGCATAGGTGTGTTTGTTTATTTATTTTAAATATTACATTTTCAGTTTTACCATTTCGACAACTGACTAGTGTCACCACAGCAATGATGTTGTATTTAATAGGCAGGTAAAATACTCAAATATGAGTCCTCCATCCATGATTTCCCATATGAATCAGGAGGGTTAATATGCAAAGATCAAGCACCATTTACAAATTAAAAACGGTTCAAAACAAAAATGCTGGTCACAGTCAGAAATTACCTTTTCCACCAAGGGGCAATATTTGCCCTCAGAATTGATTTCCAGGGGTGTTTTTTTTTTCTTTTTACATTTGTGAGGGCCACCTTATTATAAAAAACAGATGAAGAGTTCATTTGCAAAAACGGACAACTCTGTTTTTAATTCTATTTTTCAAAAATCATGTTTTTTCATTGTGCATTTCAATTAATCTCGATCAAACTGCAGTTGGGTTATTTCGATATAAAGTAAAAATAACTAAAATAATAATAATAATAATAATAATAATAATACAGCTAACAGTAAAAACATGAATTATGAACATTTTAAAACTCAGTTATCTCTTTTGGAAAATAAACTCTTCATATGGTGTCTTTAATGTCACATACTTCAAATGAATAATTTTAATCAATATTTTAAACAGTCAATAAGCTGTTTAAAACTGTATCTAAATTATACGTGTGAAAAGCAAGAGCTCGCAGGACTCCAATATTATGACAAAAATCATTATTGTAGATTATTGCTCTTTGTATTGTAATAATGTTAATATCGATACAGAAAACAATAGCCTATATAAAACGTCACATTCTGACTTCATAGACAAACATGTCAGCCCATGAAGTCTAGCACACGCTATGAAGCTATGAAATTAATCTTTTATTTGCATTTTATTTGTATTGTGTTGTTTATAATGAGGAAATTCGCTAATCTTAGCGCCTCTGATTGGCGCGTTTTTAACGCTGACTAATCTAAACGCCTCTGATTGGCCATACATTCCAAAGTTCAACAGAAACGCGTTTGATTGGTTAAAAAGCTCAACGCTGCTCAAAACATTTAAAAGCAATTTCATGCTGTATGAGCAAATATAACGTATTTCCGCGAATTGACACTTCATTTATTGTAATAATATCTGACCCTGAGGCTGATGGATTTTGATTTTGTGAGAGGACTTTTCCACTTGAGGAAGTATAGGGACTCCTATTTTGGCCATAAATATTGGTTTTTAAGTTTAAATGCCTTCGTGATGGATTTATTTCTTACAAACATTACTTGTGGATTATTGTCATGTTTTTGGACACTCATTCTGATGGCACCCATTCACTGCAGTCTGCAGAGGATCCTTTAGTAAGCAAAATCTATTCAAATGAAGAAATCTGAAAATCATCTACATCCTAGATGGCCTGAGTTGTCATTTTGAGTGAAATTGAGTGGGATTAAGTTAATGGGTAAAATGGCTGTTCTGGAATACTTTAGTCTATGGAAATGCATGTTAAGCTGAATTGCACAGTAGGCTATATGTTAACTGGAAGGAACTTTGTAGTAAGCGTTCTTTCGCTGAGCTCAAGGTCTCTGTGATATGTTTAACATGGGGGATGGGTCTGTCTCTCTCTAGAGGGTCATTCAGTTCAATGTATGGCTGTGGTTGGGGCCTCCGCTCTAAGTAGCTGAAGTGGTTTGCTTTCCATGAAGTCATGTTTGCATTTTAGTCTAACTAGTGAAAATTTAAGACTTGCCACTTCTGCTCCTTCAGTTGCTTTGGGGACATAAACAATGTCGTTCACAATTGTTATTTATTCACTGTAGAGTCTTTTATTTAGAGGCGACGTTTGAATTATTTCCTATTTTTAAACATAATTATTGTACACAAAGCTGTGTTTGTTTTGTTGGTATAGTTGTGCATGTTAAACTGTGAACAGAAAAAGATCCTAAATTGTATAGCCATGTGACATTCTGCCGCAATATTCATTCTATATATGTAAACTATGCAGGGGGATGGGCTGCTGGTTTACTGACTTCACACAGTATAGTTGTGGATGGAACCTCTCCTTCGTGCAAAAATACTGTTGCTGTGCAATATAGAAAATATGCATGTTTTTAAAATGGAAAACCTTTATATATTAATGAAGTATAGTATGTATTTATGGTTGTTTATTATCATTTCTGATTTACTTTAACTTGATATACTAAAAGTGGAATAAAAAAAAATATATAGGCATGTAAAAAAAACGAAAAACGCAACAAAATAACACTAATATTCAAATGAAAATATAAAATCAAAATATTATTTAAACCTATAATAGAAAAATAACATTTTATATTATAGCAGCAAAAAAGTCTGTCTATATAAAAGTGTCAGCAAAAAAGCCTGTCTATATAAAACAAAAATATACATTTAACATTTAGTATACATAAAAAGAAAATACATTTTTTTTTAAAAGGGAAAACCTTTAGTTAATAAAGTGTATATTTGCACTTGTTTATTATTATTATTATTAAAATCATAACACAACAAAATTACACTAAAATTAAAATGAAAATATAAAAACAAAAACTGTTTCAAAATATGATTTAAATCTGAAATATTAAAATAACACTGGTCAATGTCAAAAAAAAAAAACTGTCTATATAAAATGCATACAAAATTTAACATTTAACATTTAATATGCATAAAAATAAAAATATCCATAAAAATATATATATAAAAATGGAAAACCTTTATTTAATAAAGTATATATTTAAAGTTGTTTATTATTATTATTGGTATTATTTTTATTATGGTTATTATTATGGTTATTAAAATTAAAATTAAATTATAAAACAAAAACTAATTCAAAATATGAATTAAACCTATACTTTTAAAATAACACTGGTCAATGTCAGGGAAAAAAATAAAAATAAAAATAATAATAATAATAAAATAAAATGAAATAAATAAATACAAATAATAAATAAATAAATAAATAAATAAATAAAGCCTGTCTATATAAAATAAAAATAAAAATATACATAGAAAATATACATTTTGTTAATGAAAAACCTTTATATAAAGTATATATTTACATTTATTTATTATTATTACTGTTGTTATTATTATTATTATTATTATTATTATAAAAAACAAAACAACTAAAAAAAACTAACTAAAATTGTAATTAAAATGAATAGATTTTTAAAATAACAGTGGTCAATGTCAGCAAAAAAAAAAAAAAAAAAAATTATATATATATATATATATATATATATAAAAGAAATAAAATCAAAAAGTAAATAAATAAATAAAAACGAATAATATATACATAAATAAATAAAGCCTATCTATATAAAATGAAAATACACTTGTAACATTTAATATACATAAAAAGAAAAATATACATAAAAATATATATATTTTTAAAACAAAAAACATTTATTTAATAAAGAATATATATTTACAGCTGTTGTTTATTATTATTATTATTATGAAAAGCAAAACACACTAAATAACACTAACTAAAATAAAAATGAAAAGATAAACTATATATAAACTAATCCAAAATATTAATTAAACCTATAATTTAAAAATAACACTGGTCTATGTTAGCAAAATAAATAACTAAAATAAAACAAAAAAGTAAATAAATAAATAAAAATAATAAATAGCGCCTGTCTATATAAAACGAAAATATACATGTAACATTTCATATACAAAAAAATATACATTTTTAAAATGAAAAACTTTTATTTAATAAAGTATATATATTTACAGTTGTTTATTATTATTATTATTATTATTATTATGAAAAGCAAAACACAACAAAATAACACTAACTAAAATTTAAATGAAAATATTAAACCAAAAAGTAATTCAAAATATTAATTATACCTATATTATATATAAAAAAACACTGGTCAATGTCAGCAAAAAAAAAAATCTAAATAAAAAAATTTATGCAAAAAAAAAATACAAATAATAAATAAATAAATAAAGCCTGTCTTTATAAAATGAAAATATACATGTAACATTTAATATACATAAAAAGAAAAATATACATAGAAAATATTTTTTAAGGAAAAACCTTTATTTAATAAAGTATATATTTATAGTTATTTATTATTATCGTTGTTATTATTATTATTATAAAAAGCAAAACAACTAAAATTAAAATATAAAAAAAACTAATTAAAAAATATTAATTAAACCTATAATTTTAAAATAACACACTGATCAATGTCAGCAAAAAATTAAAGAAATAAAATAAAAAAGTAAATAAATAAATAAAAGAATAAATAAATAAATCAAGCATATCTATATAAAACCGAAATATACATGTAACATGTAATATACATAAAAAGAAAAATAGACATAAAAATAGACATTTTAAAAAACATTATTTAATAAAGTATATATTTACAGGTGTTTATTATTATTATTATTATTATTATTATTATTATAAAAAAGCAAAACACAACAAAATAACACTAACAAAACTTTTAATGAAAATATAAAAACAAAAACTAATTCAAAATATTAATTAAATCAATAATCAATAAATAAATAAATAAATAAAAAAACTTGAATTGATTTGCTATAAATGAGTTTGCCCCTCCTCCTGTGTACATGGCAATAGAGCCTTATAATGTGTCATATCAGTGCCCTGCCTCTCACAGAGTTTATCCTGGGTTTATCTGATCAATATCCAGTTGTCCTTGCTTTTGGCACCAATACACTCAATGCTCATGGGGACAAGCTGATCTTGAGAAAGTAGAGCATGGTTAACGTGTGACCTATATTCTGTTAATGACTGTTGACCTGCAGGTGGGCAACAACAGGGCAACCAGAGGAAGCTGGAGTCAGTGACCTTGAATGGCTGACCCTGTTTAAACATTGACCAAGTGTGTTTGGGATTGTAAACTTTCAACGTATTGGTGTGTGGATGCTGTTCAAGGCTTATTTTTTCCCAAATTAAACAGAATGAAAAAAATAGGGTTAAAGGTTCTATTTACAGTCATTTTAGCATTTAATACTATATAAAAATATTCTGTAATCTAGATTTAATATTGGGTGCAGAATACATCAACTATGAACCATTATTGTCTTCAGTAGTGACTGCACTTACTTGAATGTTGTTGTTGGATCATAATTAATTAATCTGCCCTGAAAGGCTCATATTTACTCTTGATAGTGGCCTTTTGATCATAATAACCATGAAAAACCAAAGCAAATGTATTATTATGGACAACATTGCCTGGCCATGTCTCTGTCCACAGGGAGCAAACTCATAACCCCATTTGTTTTGAGTGAAACTGAGCCAATAACACTTGTTGTCCTGAGCTGACCTTCTCTTTTTTGCCAAATACTAACAATTATAGTTCTGCTTTTAACCAAAGAAAGTTCTCAAATATCAACAAGTCGAAGGACAGTGTGTGGATTATGCAATGACTTTCAGGGAGGCAGAATTTTTTTGGAGGGGATTTCTGAATGTAGTTTATGGAACTGATTTATTTGATTAATCTTGCAAAATGCTTGTTTTATGTAACACCAGATGCTATTATAGTTTTTATTAATTATAGTTTTTTTTTTTTTAGTTATTATTAATGGTTTATATATTTTTTAAAATTAATTTTCAATTCATTTTTAGTTTTAGTTATTTTATTTCATTAAGTTAAACTAAATAAAAAATGACAAACGTTTGCCTTGGTAATTATTTAATTTAATCACATTTTTTTATATATATATTTTTTATTCTAGTTACCATTTATTTGTGCCTTGGCAATTTAATTTAATTATATTTAACTATATATTTTTATTCTAGTTATTTGTGCCTTGGCAATTTTATTTTTTATTTTATTATTTTTATTATTTATAATTAATTATTTTTATTTATTTATTCCAGTTACTGTTTATTTTATTTAAGTTAAATTATTATTATTATTATTATTATTATTATTATTATTATTATTATTAGTTAAACTAAATGTAAATGAGAAATTTTGCTTTGGCTATTTTATTTTATTTTTATTTATTTATGTATTTATTTATTCTATTTAAGTCACATTATTATTATTATTATTTAAAAGGTTAATTTTACTAACTATTTAACTTATTTTTTATTAGTTATTATTTATATATTTTTAAAACTTATATAGTTTTCTTTAAATTAATTTTCAGTTTATTTTTAGTTTTAGTTTTTTTAGTACATCAAGTTAAAATAAATAAAATCTCTTTTTTTTCACTTACAGTTTATTTTATTTAAGTGACATTATTATTATTAGTAGTAGTAGAAGTAGTAGTATGAGTTAAACTAAATGAAAGTGAGAAATTTTGCTTTGGCTATTTTATTATATTTTTATTTATTTATTTATTTATTTATATTTATTCAAGTTACCATTTATTTGCACCTTGGCAGTTTAATTTAATTTAATTTAATTTAATTTATTTATTTATTTATTTATTTATTTATTTTTATTCCAGTTACTGTTTATTTAAGTTACAGTGTTGATGTTATTATTATTATTTCAATGATTAATCTTAAATTAATTTTTAGCTTTAATTTAATTTAATTTAATTTAATTTAATTGTTACATTTATTCTATTTAAGTCACATTATTATTATTATTTAAAAGGTTAATTTTACTAACTATTTAGCTTATTTTTTATTAGTTGTTATTTATATATTTTTAAAGCTTATATTTTTTCAATGGTTAAATTGAATGAAATATATGTGTTTTTTAATTATTTATATTTTTAGTTATTATGTTTATACATTTATAAATTTTATTGTAGTTTAAAAAAATTACATTACCTTTTTTTGTAATTAATTTTCAATTAATTTTTAGTTGTAGTTATTTTAGTATATCAAGTTAAAATAAATGAAAATGAGAAATGTTGCCTTGGCAATTTTATTTTATTTCAATAGTTTATTTTCAATAACATTTTACTTCAATAGTAATTTTCAATAGTTAATTTTAGTGAACTATATAGTTTTATAGTTTAGATTAGTTATTATTTATGATTTTGAATGATCATATTTATCAATTGTAGGCAACAGTAAGGCTAAATATCAGTTTCATATTCTAAATATATTTTTTTCTTAACATGCTCTAATCTTTAATACATTTCTGATTTCTGAATTTGTGCTAAATTGAAAAATCGTGACAGTACTTAGCAGCATACCGTTGCTGTGGTTACTTCTAAAACAATGTAAGGGTCATCTACAATACACCACAGAAAATAAATTCATTATGTTCCAAACAAATTGTCGGGTACAAACTCTACCTAATGTGGAACACTAAGTACAATCTGTAAAATGTGTTCCAATCCGTAGTATCTGCCTCTACACACGAGTGCCACGTGCGAAGGTGGGGGAGCCCAAATAGATGAAACCGACGAATCACAGCTCATACGCCCAAGGATTGGATCTACTTTTAATCCAATCAGCGATTGCATTCTCATCCGTCAGCCAATGGGAACGTAGCTTGCGTTTGGCTTTTGTCCAGCACGTGTAGCGATTCACATGTTGTCCCTCGCTGTAAAGTGACGTTAGTGGATAAAGGAAGAAGATAGAAGTCCAGAATTTTTCTCAGGACAATAGCGAGCAAGACCAAAACAAAGACCCACAGACTTATTAAGCAATAAAGTATATGAAACTACTTTTTCCGCGTACGAACAGCACGTCAGGTCGTGTCAGTGGCGTTGGACACCAGGTTGTTGTGGTACCGACCCAGAAACGACCCACCATTAAGGTAAGGGTGTGTTTTATATCTAAAAATGATTATAATATCTCCGTTATACTCCAGAAATGCTTCGCATGTTAATCAACGTTGATTGATATGTGTTTACCTCATGTGGAGATAAATTATTCCCTTGTTTTGCCAGTCTGCAGCTATATTGCATCATAATTACGATTAAAAAATAAATTTACCAAGTAGGAAATGAAGTTTTTATTACAATCTAACATTAATGAATATGTGGAGTTTAGCAGTATCGTTTTGTGTTTTTCCACACACGTGTGGTCAATGTTTTTATTATCAATTTTCAATTATTTTTCATTTTTAATGCAAAGAATATGCATTCCTGTTGATGGTTTAACCGCTTACATGATTACATTTATAAATGATTATGCATCACAACCCACATGGACCAAAATCTTAGTGAACACAACATAAATAATACTTCTCTTTAAAAATGTAATATTTAGATTTATTAATTTCTCAGACGATTTGATCCAAAACGACATTTCCTTTTGTCTTTCCTTTCTTTTTAACTACCAAACAGTCCATCTGGTGAAAGTTAATTTGTCTTATTGGCACCGCCTAGCTGCTTATTTTTATGAGGCACATGCCCTTGAGAGGGTTTTCTTTAACTTCAATTCTGAAATACTACACCGTGGCTGTGTCTCAAATCTAGCTGTCCATCCAAACAACATTATAGGCATTATAGGCACGCTAGTATTATGTTACATTCATGTGCTTTCCAAAACTCCTATAGGTAGTTGACTGTTTTCTGAGACGCAGCCCATATGTGGTTTTGTGGCCTTTCACCTAGTAAAAGGAACAGTGTGTGCTGTTCTTCATGGATAGTGTGATTTTTGAACTGGGTGGTTATGGTATCTCTGTGATCTCTATTTCAGTTTTGGAATGTATCCTGTGTTCCTTTATCAGTGTTTTTTTTAATCCATGCGTTGCATTCCCAATTGTTTGTTTGGTGCTTGCACCTCTCTAGTTTCTTGGCTTACAGAAAAGGAAAGTTTCTATACATATTTCTATCATATTTCTCAATAATAAGGGGTTTTCTGCAAGTCCAGTCAAGCCAGTAGTTCAGCTTTGTGTCTTGCTAACATATATAGACCTATATATATATGTTATATATGTTTGTGTGTGTGTGTACACAATTGGGATCAGTGTGTCTGGATGTGTTCTATATATATACCAGTCAAAAGTGTTTGAACACTAAGATTTTTAATGATTCATCATTTATTTGATTCAAAATACAGCAGAAGCAGAACAAAATATTTTTACTATTTAAAAATGACTGTTTTCTATTTGAATATATTTTGAAATGTAATTTATTCATGTGATTTCAAAGCTGAATTTTTTTAGCACCATTACTCCAGTCACATGATCCTTCAGAAATCATCAATATTCTAAATTTGCAACTCAAAAACATAGTGAAGACGAAGCAGTGTTTGAACAACTAATCAAAATATTGAAATGGTTTCTGGAGGATCATGTGACTGGAGTAATGATGGTGAAAATTCAGCTTTGAAATCACAGGAATAAACCACATTTTAAAATGTATTCAAATAGAAAACATTTATTTTAAATAGGAAAAATATTTAACATTTAAAATCTTACTGTTCAAAAACCTTTGACTGGCATATATTTTATATATATATATATATATATATTAGGCTTGGGCGGTATCCAAATTTTGATACCGTCAAACCTCCTCCATATTTTACCTCGGTATACGGTATTACCGTGAAAAAAAAAAAAAAAAAAAAAAAAAAAATGACCTAAGGCTCAGACAGCGTCACCAAACTGTTGGCTTGTGCCTAAACCGTTCAGAAACTGAATACCAAACACTAATACTGAAACAATAACAAAATAACATGCTCAACAATATTAACAACTTTTATTAGCAACAAATAGCAGTTTATAAAAAAGTGCAAATACAACAGTCAAACAGAATTAAATTAACAAACATCCAGAACAGTTTTCGCGCAGAGACGTGTAGGGTTGTGACGGTGAGGGCAGATTTTACCACCGCTGTGGTTATGGACCAACTACCGTCGGTAGTGCGGTGTTGTTTATATATATATACACACACACACACACATAAACATACAAAATGAGGCTCAAAAAGTAACAAAGGTGCGTGTATTATTGCAGTCAGTGAACAAACAGCCTACAAAACAGTAAAATAATGATAGGGCCTAATATAAATTATATAGAAAGTAGCCAAAATAAGAATGGTAAATATTAAACAAACATTCGTGTCATAAATTCGTAACAACTTCACCCAGCCCTTTTTCGACGGCTCATCAAAATTACCGACCGAGAACGACTGGAGTCCGTGTCTCTTCCTCATTACACTGTTGCATCAATTACAATTGCTCAGTTTTGTTTTTAATAGGAACAGGGTTATTTTTCGTTTCGGTTCTTCATAAAGTTAATTTAGAAATATGTTTGGAATATTTTTTGTTTGTTAAATTAAAGCTTTTGTTAATTTAATTTACATTAATGAACCAGCGGCCAGCAACAGGCGGTGAGATGATTATTTTTGATGCAATTTGCATTCTAAAATAATCTCGACTTGCCTAAAATAGCTAAAATCTTAAAGAAAATTTAAATGTTATTTTAAATGTTAAACTTACATAAATGCGTGCTATTATGTGTATACAGTCGTTTGTTGGAGAGTGGAAGCTAAATGCGCTTTGCATTAGCCTACATGAGGCGCCAGCGCGATCACTTGCAAAAAAAATGAAAATAGGCATATGCCATAATCTTGCTCATAAAGGTAAGCATATATAGTATATCATCCGGAACTGTAAAGGGTCTAATTTTATTTGCATGCACTCACAATATAAAAAAAAAATCTTGTGCTTTTGTAAAAATAAAGAAAACAAACAATACTCATCAATACTTATCTTCCAATCAGGATAAATATATCGAGAGAAAAAAAAAAAACGTAAAAAAATTAAATCGACAACATTTTTTTTTATTTTATTGATATTTTATAAAAACCGTAGAGCCGCATTTCTCTCCAGTGAGCAGATGGCGAGTCAGGATCGTCAACTTAATCTTTGCCACACTGGCTCACTAGTTTACAATAGTTTATGAACAATTCATTTAAGTATCTCCTTATTTCCCTCCGACACATTGATAGTAGCCTAATAGTTTTTTTCCGGAACTTTGCCAGCTTTGGTCTATTGCGTGTGTTTGAACGCAGATCTCTTCCTGCTGCCGACGGGGGGGACACTAAACGCTGCCACGGCATAATGAATGCTGCAGAATCATTGTATTTTATGCTTGTTATAGATTGTGTGACGTCAAGTACATTACCGCCGGTGGCAACCGACGACCGCGGTGGCGCGGTTGTCAGTGCGACCGTCACAGCCCTACTCGTTCGTATTTACCGCCTCTTCCTTCTCGTTCGGTCGAAACCCGAAATACTGCCAAACTGCAGAAGTTGTTTCTTTTTCGAGACCAGGGGCCGGTTGCATAAAAGGTTTAGACTAGTCTTAAAAAGTTAGTCAGCAAGTTAATCACGCATACGCATTTTTAGGCATTTTTTATGACGGTATAACGGTATTGAAACTGATACCGTTGCTATTTTTAGATCCCGCGGTATACCATATTACCGTATTACCGCCCAAGCCTAATATATATATATATATATATATATGTATGTGTGTGTGTGTATATGTATGTGTGTGTGAAATTTGTGTGAAAATGTAAAATATTTCTAATTCAAATAAATGATGTTCTTTTGAATTTAATATTCATCAAATAATAAGAATTTCATGAATGATTTCTGAATTATCATGTGACACTGAAGACTGTAGTAATGGCTGCTGAAATTTCAGCCTTGTCATTACAGGAATAAATTACATCTTAAAATATTAAAATTGAATTGGTATTTTAAATTGTAATAGAATATTCACAATATTACAGTTTATACTGTATTTATTTATTTATTTATTTTTTTTTTAAGTAAATCCAGTTTTTGTGAGCCTAAGATACTTCTTGTCAGTGTCTTTTGCTGACGAATAATAGCATACAGTGGAAAACGTAACTTGTTTTTGTTTTAAACTATTGTAGCTGATGCTTCCAAGTCATTCTTGCATTTTTAACGATTTGCAAGACAATCCTAGTGACCGTTCCATCAGCTGGTTGCTTTGTCGCCCTTTTTGTTTACATTCTCTCTGATGCATTTCGTGCTCTTCGTACTGTTGCCACATTCCTTTAAGACAAATCACTCGTTACGATCATTTCAGCCCATCGCTCTTCAGCTTTAAACAATCTGCCACCTCACATATGTGTTTTCTCACATTGCAGTGATGCTGTCACCAGGGAGTCCTTCCAAATGGCAATCACAAGATTCCCTATCCTCGACCCCCAGTCTCCTGTACAGCGAGAGTGACCAGACGGAGGATGAATCAGAGGTCTTCTCCTCTGAGAGCGAGGCTTCAGGAGTAGTGCCTGGTTCAAAGCCATGCTCCTTGGCCAATGGGAGCTCTCAGAATTCAAAATCGCCTCTCACCTTTGTGAAGCAGAGGAGCGGTAGAGCTGAAAATGGTCAAACTGGATGTTCCTCAGCATCTCCAGCCTACAACGGTCAGAGTTCTACTTCATCTGAAAGAATTCCCACAGAGGGGGACCTCAGGTTTGCACGCAAAGTGAGTCGGAAAATCTCTACACCCTGTTTAAAACGTATTGTCCTATAACATTTAATATTATTATTATTCTTCTTCTTATTATTATTATTATTTAATTTTTCATCCTGAGATCCACTTATAATTTTAGTTAAGTAGTTTTTCTTGAGCATTTCTCTGTAAATGTTCAGTTTCTTTGCTGCTGTACCTTTAAAGGGACAGTTCACCCAAAAATTGACACTACACCATAATTTAATCACCCTCAAGCCATCTTAGGTGTATTTGACGTACTTTTTGTTGTATTAAAAAATGTCTCTTCCAAGCTTTATAATGGCAGTAAATGGGAACAGTAAGCGGAAGCTAGAGATTAGGGTTTATAGCGTTTTAAATATGGATATTTTTCTTACTCAAGCACATCCATTTGCTTCAGAAGGCCTTTATTAACCCCCTGGAGCTGTGGAGTACTTTTTATGATGGACAGATGCACTTTATTGGGCTTCAAAATCTCAAAAGCCATTCACTGCCATTATAAAGCTTGGAAGAGCCAGGATATTTTTTTTAATATAACTCTGATTGCATTCATCTGAAAGAAGAAAATCATACACACCTAGGATGGTTTGAAAATCATGGGGTAGTTTTCACTTCTCTTTAAGCACACCTTCATATGTGAAATGCATACCATTCCTGAGCACGTTTTTGCACACATCGGCTTGCTGTCATGTCAAATATAGTTTGTAACTGGCCCATCCTTCAATATAAGCTGTGCATCTGTGACAGATACACAAAACAATACTTGATAAAACATGACGAACATATGATCTGAATGAAACGACAAAGAACCTTGTTAAAAATAAATGGCATCTGCTTGTCTCGGATCGTCTAGAGGGGTATCATTGGCATACAAATGTGCTTGAGCATGTTGATGTTTTAAACTGCGTGCAACTTATTAATGTCACTAAGTTTTGAAAATTCATGCAGCTTGTTTCTGAAAAGTGTTTTGAGTTCTGAAATTTGCAGTGTGTTTTTATAGAACTTCAAGCTTTTTTTTTTTTAAACGATCAAGGAAAAAGTGAATATGATGCGTTTCTTTTAAGATTTCTGCAGTTTTTAAATCTGTCATGCCTCTTTTTTTGACAGTTTAGATTTTATTTTATTTTATATATAGAAAAATAATATGTCGGATGATGATGTTATTGTTAATATATGTTAATACATTTCTCTTACAGTGTGCAGAGCTGCACGGGTACATCAGACCCCTGTTGGAGCTGTTGAAGGGGCTGAAGACAGGTCGATATGATAAAGGTAATGCACAAAAAATATTAAGTACACTACCTTTCAAAAGTAGGGTCTGTGGGATTTTTATTTAGGAGGGATGCACTGGATTAAAAAAAGTGTCATTAAAAAGGTTTATAATATCAAAAAAGAAAAATCTCTTTTCTGCTCACCAAGCCTGCATTTATTTGATCCAAAATACAGCAAAAAACGTAATATTGTGAAATATTTTTACATATTACATACATATTTATGTTAAATGTAAAACTTTTGTAACATTATACTACTATCCCATTCGAAAGCTTGGAGTATAATTTTTTTTTTTGTTTATTTTTGGAAAAGAAATGATTACCAAGTAAGAAATTAAAACTTTTTAACTTTTTTTTTTTTTTTTAATGCTTTAAATTGTTCAAAAGTTAAGATAAAGATATTTATAATGTTATAAAAGATTTCTATTTAAATAAGTTCTTCTGAACTTTCTATTCATCAGAGAAACCTGACAAATTTCTACTCGGCTGTTTTTAATGTTTTTTGAGGAGCTAAAGGATCATGTGACTTGAGTAATGGTGCTAATATTCAGCTTTAAAATCATAGGAATAAATTACATTTTAATATATATTCAAATAGAAAACAGTAATTTTAAATGGTACAAATATTTCAATTTTTTACTGTTTTTGCTGTACTTTGGATCAATCTTACTGTCCCAAAACTTGTGACTTGTAGTGTGTGTATAAACACTGTTTTTTTACTGTATTTTTAATTTCAAATCTATGCAGCTTTGATGCGCATAACATTTTTTACAAATATTTTTACATTCTTTTTGACCCCAAACTTGCTAGTTAGTAGTCTCTACCCATTACATGTAATTGTGTGTTTTATTTCTTAATTTGTTTTTTTTTTTTTTTGGCAGGTTTGAGCACATTCCAACAGAGTGTTGCCATTGATAGACTCCGAAGGATTGTGGGTGTTCTACAAAAACCTAACCTAGGGTAATTCATTTTATTCTATCAAAATTTCGCCATTGACACATTTCTCAGTACACATATAATGCCTTTTAATACATCATGTTTTCCTGCTATACCTTCATAGGGAGAAGTATATGGGCACTCTTCAGCAGCTGGAGATGATGTTAAAGGTTTGGTTCCCTCAGGTGAGACCTCAACCTCGTGATGACACTTCTACTTCTTCACTCCACAACCTGCCTCCACGCTGGAATCAGGACCAGTTACATATTCCTGTGAAGGTAAGCGGCCCATACTAACCTTATTTTGCGATCCAGAAGTAAATGTGCAAAACTTCTGCTTCAATAGCCTTTGGAGGCCAATTAACTACAGGAATAACGTAACATAAGTGCAGTAAATGGCAAAACCAGTTGTTTTGCTCCAAACCCATAAGACCTTAGTTCATCTTCAGAACACAAATTAAGATATTTTTGATTAAATCCTAGCGCTTTCTGACCCTGCATAGACAGCAATGCAACTGACACATTCAAGGCTCAGAAAGGTAGTAAGGACATTGTTAAAATAGTCCATGTGACATCAGTGGTTTAACCTTAATATAACACTTTTTTGTCTTTGTTGAAAAGCATTTTATGTACTAAATTGCATCATCTTTTTCGTTCAGAAACGCAGATTAAGTTGGTCGGACTCCGACTCGCAAGGATCTTCAAGCAGCAAACGCTTTCAAGAGGACGATCGAGGATCAAGCCCCAGCTATAGCAGCTCGTGGCTAAGCAGCTCTGATACCACATCTAGCGAGCTTGAAGAAGACAGTCCAATCTGTACGAATCAAAATAATATGACACCTGAATCCAAACTCGTCGCAAACGGCAATCTTCTTGTCAGGCAAAAGAAAAACCCTATGACTCCAACAGGAAGACCACCTCCGCTTGTAATACCACCGTCAGCCACAGATGGCAGCAGCTTGGACATGCAGGACTGCTCAGTGTCCTCCACTACTCCTACTTCCGACCTACCAGCACATTTGATGATGAGTGAAAAAGATGTGGGTAAATCTATTAAAGAAGAAGGGCCAAAAAACCAGGTTAACACTTTAGTGGTAAACACATAGCATTTTGAAGTTTTCAAAATGTTAATGATTGAATTAAGCATTTCTCCAGCATTTCTGTTGATATTGGGAACTCATTGTTTTTCACAAAGTGAAACTTTTTGTGTATTCAGTCAGATTTTGCATTCTGCCACATACATGTACAGCACAGACGTAATCATATATACAATATGACATAAGATTTGTGTTTTTACAGTTATGGATTGAAGAAAGAAGTGTCTTAAAATACATGCATGACATGCCGAAACGTGCACAGCTATCAAACACTCTACTGCACTGCTAAACACTCTACTCCATGATAAACACCGACTTCCGACAATATCTGCCACTTTATGAACACAAAACCAGCCAGATATCAGCAGAGAATGGTCTGGTAAAACGTCCGAAAGTGTGACTGCGTTCGCAATCTACCTTAATGTCCTTTGACTTGAATTTGAAACCACTTTGAGCATTGGATGAAATGGAAATGCATTATATGGGAGGATGTTTCAGAGGCAGTTTTATTTATTGCATTATTACTTGAAGATACTGACTTCACTAAAGCAGCCTTAAAGAGTCAAGCGGGCCGTGGTCCATTATCATAGCTCTATGTTTTATATTTATTAAGTGACAGACAGAATCATCCCGGGAACACCAGACGGGGGATGCATTGTGAAGTGTTATACTATAATCTGGAGAGCAAATGGTCATTTATTGAAAATGTTTTTGCCAAAAACAGTTTGCACATTTATGTTGTTCTGCTTCCATGTTATCATAGTTCATTTTTGTCATAGATCTCTAGATTTTCGTTATAGGAAATTCCTTTTACTCACCTTTTTTTCAGTTTCGAATTTGTGAATTTGAACATTGTGGCTATTAACCATTCTCTAAGACTAATATGTTCAAGCTAATGATGAGTATGTGGCATGTCACACACTGTAAAGGTCACACTGAGGAGGACAAGACTTTTATTTAGCTATTTGTAGAATATATTCTGCCATTTAGAGATGCAGTATTTGATAGTTGCTTCATAAGGAATGAGATAAACTTTCTGGATATGTTGACTGAGACGCATGTAGTCACGTCCTTGTGCAAATGTACGAGTATCGTGTGAAAAACACATGTATATTGTTGGAATTATAATTGAGATGATACTATAAGGGAAAAGTGCATATGAAGATGTATTGTGATTTAATATTTAATGGCACTTAACAGCTTCATGTGATTGTGAAGGTAGCATTTTGAGGAAGATGTTTTGATTACTATTATTATTTGTTTCAGAAATGTCTGTCATTGTAGCACCACTGTTGTTTTCTATTCATTATTCAAAACCATTTTCTCTTGTAAGTCATTTCTGTTGTTGTATCAGCTTTTTTGTCAAGATCGCTGAAATGTTTTTTAACATGCTCCACTTTTGATATCATTAAATGTTTCCAAGTTTCTTATATTTGAATTTGCCCCCTCTTTCTATTTCTTTTTGACAGCCCATAAATAGGAGATATAAAACACATATATATATATAGATCTACTCTACCAGTCAAAAGTTTGGACTCTTATGCTTATAAAGGCTGCATTTTTTTGATAAAAAGAACAGGGAAAAAAAAACAGTAACACTGCAGAACGTTATTACAATATATCTATATATTTTTTTTTAATATATACTTTACAATATAATTTATTCCTGTGATGCAAAGTTGAATTTTCATCAGCTGTTACTCCAGTCTTAAGTGTCACGTGATCCTTCAGAAATCATTCTAATATGCTGATTTATTATTAGAATTATCAATGTTGGAAACAGTTGTGCTGCCTAATATTTTTTTGAATTTATTCAAAATATACATCTTTTCTAACAATGTAAATCCATGCTATCACTTTTTATTAATTTAACACATCCTTGGTGAATAAAAGTATTAATTTCTTTCAAAAAAAGAAAGAATAAAAATTTACTGACCCCAAAGTTTTGAACAGTAGTGTATATTGTTAGAAAACCTTTCTATTTTAAATAAATGCTGTTCTTTTTTAACCTTCTATTGATCAAAAAAATCTGGTTCCAAAAAAAATAAAAATGAAATATTAAGCAGCGCAACGTTTCCAGCACTGAAAATAAATATGCATATTAGAATGATTTTTGAAGGATCATGTGACACCAAAGACTGGAGTAATGATTCTGGAAATTCAACTTTAATTACAGATATAAATTAAATTTGAATGTATATATATTTACATTGTAATAATAATTTACAATATTACTTTTATTTCTGTATTTTTGATCAAGTGAAAACAGCCTTGATAAGCATAAGAAACTTCTTTAAAAAACATTAAATGAAGATACACAAGATACACTGCTGTTCAAAAAGTTTGGGATCAGTAAGATTTGTAAAGTTTTTCAGGAAAAGTTTTCTGCTCATCAGTGTTGTGTTTATTTGATTAAAAATAAAGAAAAAAAATTATATTGTGAAATTTAATTGCAATTTAAAATAGTGGTTTTCTATTATAATATATTTAAAAATGTAATTTATTTGTGTGTTGCAAAACTAAGTTTTCAGCATCATAGCTCCAGTCTTCAGTGTCACATGATCCTTCAGAAATCATTCTAATATGCTGATTTATTATCAATTCTGAAGATGTGTTGCTTAATATTTTTTGAAACCTGTGATACTTTTTAATAAAAAGTTAAAAAGAACAGCATTTATTTAAAATAGAAATATTTTCTAACAATATGTACTACTGTTTTTTTTTTTAAATAAATAATACTTAATTATTCAGCAAAGATGTGTTAAATTGATAAAACGTGACAAAGACTTATATTGTTAGAAAAGATTTATATTTTGAATAAATGCTGTTCTTTTTAACCTTTTATTTATCAAATAATTCTGAAAAAAGTATCACAGGTTCTAAAAAAATATTTGTTAGTACAACTGTTGCCAACAAAGATAACTGACACTGAAGACCAGAGTAATGACTGATGAAAATTCAGCTTTTCACCACAGGAAAAAAAAATATTTTAATGCATATTAAAATGGAAACTTATTTCACATTATTTCACGTTGTAATAACATTGTAATAACATTTTGCAGTATTATTATTTTTTATCAAATAAACTTTACAAAGTTGTAAATCAAACATTACAAGTCTTACTGATCCCAACATTTTGAACGACAGTGTATATGATATCTGGTAATGTGACTGATACACTTGAAAGTCTGCTTTTCTTACTTGTTCTCTCTGTCCATGACTGACCCCTGCTGGATATTTGCATGTTTGAGCAATATGAAATGATATATTTATGGATGTTTCAAAGTGATTAACAAGACGTTCTACCTCTGCATACGGTATATTTTCTGATGTATAGCACATTCTCTTAGTCACTGTGATTTCAAACCAAGTTGGAAAACAAGCGAGAAAGAAAGAAAAAACATGACAAGACATTTAGCAGTTAAGTGTCTAATGTTGTTATTGTACTATTGAGAATAATGGAGGTTCAGAGTCCCATGATGTTGCAGTATCCACACATGAACCTGTAAGGGGCAGCACTGCGACCAGAAGACCTGGAAAATGGCGGCTGGAAGTGCAGGCGTTAGCGGCCACAATAGTGGCTCATCGCCGCGCTTGGAGTCCACTTTGGACCGTCGCTTTCAGACTGTATCCAACACCATGGAATCCATTCAGGGACTATCCTCCTGGTGCATCGAGAACAAGAAATTTCACAGCGTAATCGTGCGGTACTGGGTGAAGTGGATGCGCAAGTGTGAGTATTTAGCACGTTAGCCGGCTAACCCGAGTGCAGCTGTGATGCAACAACAACCTGTTTACGGGCTCAAGTTTGCGCTAGCTGGGGTTTCAAAGTGGACGCGTGTGATATTTGTGTGAATAAGTACCATATAAGTAATCGTGACTAGCTAGTTTCTCTTCTTCAGCCCACTAAACAACTGTTGTGGCTAGTTAGCAAACTGCTAATCTGCCTCTATCAGGTCAGGACATAGGTCGTGTTTCAAGAGCTAGTGAAGTTGCCTTTCTAGACAGCATTTTGGGGCCTTCCAAGGCAGCAGTTCTTTTGGGGGAACATCAACATTCAGAGTAGAGGGGTTTGGGGTCAGATGTATTTTGGGGCCAAATAGCGGGAGTTCTGGGTTAACATTAGATGCATCTTAGGTGTCATAGGCACGAATGTGTCAGCAGCACTTTGGGACAAAATGGGGTGTTTGTGTCAGCTACATTTCCGAGTGTCATAGGCATGTTTTAAAATGAGCAGCGTTTTTGGGGAAGAATGAGGCATTTGGGGTCAGCTACATTTTGGGTGTCATTGGCATGTTTGGATCAATGTTTTTGAGCAGTAAAGAGGTGTTTGAGAGTTTTGGGATGAATAGAGGGTTTGCACTTACATCACCCGGATACGTGGCCATATTGGCAATACTTGGATGTAAACAACAGCATGGATTGCAAGATTAAAGTACTACCGAATAAGTTGTTCTGCTAATTTATGCTGACTTAACCATGAAAAAAAATGTGTGGAAGCTGCTAAAATCATGTATAGAAGGAAAGGGTGCAATATTTTGGCAAACTAAAGTTAATAGGTTCTAAAGACACGAGCAGTATTACTTAAAATATTAGCTAATATTTCACCGACCTGACTGGAAATTATAAGAACAAACACGAATGTTGTCAAAATTCTTGCCCTGGAAATCCTGTTTCAGTTTGGCCAACCACAAATGCCTTTTGTTCCTCAGACAGTTTTTTGCACTCTTCTTTTTGATATGTTATAACTTATGGCAGTCTGTAGTATTCCAAATGTTTATCCCGGTCTGACCGATTAGTACGGCCCAAAACATGACAATAATTGGCCATTTTCAGCAGCAGTAATCGGCAAAATATGTGAGTTTTGTTCGGTTCAGTGGCATTGTTTACATTCAGTGCCGCCAATATGGCCGATTGATGATGTGTTGTGAAAACGCTCTATTAGGTACAATACTACAATTTGGATGTCATCTTTTGATTTGTTTTTGAACAAATGAGCAAAATGAGGAATATGAGCAATATTTTTGGACAAAAAAAAGGGTTTTGTGGTCAGCAGTATTTTGAGGCAGAATGAGGCGTTTGGGGTCTTATATATTTTAGGTGTTAGGCATGTTTCAAATCAGCAGTGTTTTTTGATTATCAAGGGGGTGCGTGTTTGGGATCAGGAGCATTTTTTGGGCTAAATAGGAGTGTTTGGTGTCAGCAGCATTTTGGGGCTAAATGGGACATTTAGGGTCAGACACTTTTTAGGCATCATAGGGATGTTTTTGTATCATCAACTTTTTGAGAGTGTTTGGGTTCTGGGGCAGAACGAGAGTGTTCAGAGTCAGCTGCTTTTTGGGTATCATGGGTTCCCTCCAAGTCAGCAGCATTTTTGGACACAACTAGCACTTCAGAGTCAGCATAAGTTGTTTTCATAAGCCAAGTTTCCATCCAGTATTTGCGCTGTTCTGTTAAGTGAATATGCATACAGTTTGCAGATTTTGCTTCCCTCAGCCTGATGTGCATAATGACGTGCATAATAATTTGACAACCATTTTGATGCATTAATAAACCTTTTACCTTTCACAAACTTCCTTGCAAATTTGGCTGTAGGTGTGTTCTAAGTCAGCTGCCGTTTTAGGCCTCAGGCACTAGAATATGTTATTAAAACAGCCATTGTGTCACTGTTCAGGGGAATTTAAAATAATCTGGATTTCATAAACATCCTCTTCAGTACTAATTGAATTTATTTGTGCTATAAAAACTCTGATTGGTTGTTACTTTTTAACATTTGTTTGCCTGCAGTTTGTAACTTATGATTCTTGGGACTGCTGGGAATCAATAAATGAACCACTGTGAATTAACTGGGCTTCTGCTGAGAGCTTTTAGTTTAAAAAGTAATAAAAAGTCTTTCATGGGGAAGTGAAAAGCACTGTTTTATCTTGCTTTCTCTCATGCTTTCTGTAAGTATATCCTGACATGTAAGGTTTAGCCTGAGCAGTTGATTTGTTTCCTTAGATATTAGGAGTGCCAATTACGTAATATTTTGGATTTTCAAGAGGTATTAGGATAAGAATGTGTGTCGGGAACATGAATGCTCCATTTTTAAAATGCGTGAGGTGATGAAGGACTGTTGTGTGCATTGGACTTTATGCCATACGCTCTTAAAAAAGAAGCTTCCAAAAGGATGTTTTTGCAGTGAGGCCATAGATGAATCATGTTTGGTTCTCCAAAGAACCTTTCAGTGAACAGTTCCTAAAATAACTATTTTGAAGAACATTTAAAAATCCTTTTCTCCATTTGAAAGGTTCCATGGATGTTCAGGGTTCTTCATGGAACCATCAATGCCAATATAGAACCTTTATTTTTAATAGTGTAAATGTGTCATAGTTCATAATTAGATTGGTCTGTTAACTGGACCTGTGCTTCTTTGGCTGGAGTTCTTTTGGACATGCATTTTCTAATGAGAAATAGCCTTAAATGATACTGCTGTTTCTATAAAGAAAATGAAAATGAAATGAAACAATACTATAGTCTACTATCATAAAATGGGTTTCCTGGAATGAGTTTTGTTTCTAAGATGCAATAATACACTGCTGTTCAAAAGTTTGAGGTCAGTATTTAAAGAAGTCTGCATTTATTGATCCAAAATGCAGTAAAACAGTAATAATTGTGAAATATTAATAAAGTTTACATATGTTTTCTATTTGAAATGTAATTTATTCCTGTAATAACCTGGAGCTGAATTTTTACTCCAGTCTTCAGTGTCACATAGTGCTGCTTAAATGTTTCATGGAAACTTTCTTTGAAGTTTCAAAATTGAATTAATTTATTAATTATTGTTGTTTTAGTCACATAAGTGTCTTTACTTCAACTTTTGATTTAATGAATGCATCTTACATATCAAACGTTTGGGTGGTAGTGTATATCACAATTATTGGCATCCTAGTCATTGGTTCATGCTTGATGTATTTAGATTGTGTTGGAGTTTTCATTTATTTTGAGGTTTCATGATGTGTTGAAAGGCATTGGATATACGCAATTGAATGGAAAAGACAACCTGGTCTCATGACAAAAACGTACTTCTGGGAACTTTTTCACAAGATGTGAAATACGTAGCGCCATGTACGTTTCATGAAATATTCAATCTGAAATATCCACTGGGTGGCACTGAAAGAGTGTTTGTTTTTTCCCTGGAACAGATGAACGTACATATGGTACGTTTTGTGTGCATTGGTTTTATACGTGTCACTGCAGTTCTGACTTGAAATGTCCATTGAGTGGCGCTATAACTCTAATGCTCCATGGCGTTTTAAAATAACGTACCTTCTGCACTACACCCAAACCTACTCGATAATATGAACAAAAATGAAAGTGATGTAAAAACGCAATCGGAAGCATGCCGTTTTAGCTTGTTTTTCAATCTCTCATCTTGCAGCTTTTTCTTTGTGAGTCATGTTTTTAAAGGGATGCATACCCAAGGATTCCACATCTTAAGTGTAATTCTGTGCCGGCTGAGCTACCAAGCAATAAGGCTGACAAAAAAATGCAAAAAGGTGCATTCGAATATTAGGTGTGCTTTACGGAGGCAGCCTTATCAGTGGCACACGAGATGTGACGATGATGTAATGGTTGTTGCATTATAATGTTTTTATTAGCCTATGCAATTGAAGGCACTGTTTTGTTCTTTAAAAATATTGTAGAAAATGAGAACGTCAATGCGGAGAACATCTTGTTTACGTCAAAACTGAAACTAAACTGTTCACATAGAATGTATTATTTGGCGTGTTTTCTACAGGGACATCTATCACTGTTGCACTCGCGTCTCACACAAAAAAGACAATTTCAAAGTTGAAATTAATGCAAGTTCAACTTTGAAAAAAAACATCTCTCTAGACTTCATGGTGTTTTTTTTCCCCCCATTCCACTGCATCTCATGTTTTTAAATGAAAAATGTACTCTGTGAGGCTTTCAGTCCTTTGTATTAAAGTCATGCATACATACATACACAGGGCTTGACATTGAGCTTTGACATGTGCTTGTACTTCGAACAAGTAAATCAGTCATTCACTTATCAGAGTAAAAAATTTACTTGTCTGGGGCAAAAAAAATCCCTTTTTTGGCATAAATGTAATCCATTCTGGATTACACTTTTTAACTTTATGAAGGGCAATATTTTCCTAACCTTACTAAATGTATGTGTAATCATTTATGTCAAAGTTTTTCAATACATTCAGTTAGAATAATTAATCTTTCCACTGCAGAGGAAAAACCAAACCTGCATCGAAAGTGACATTTAAATGTTTACTCTGACTGTTTAATGGAGATAAGAGGTTCCAAAAAATGCATTTACACAGTAAAGTTGCAAATGCATAAATAATGTTATAAGATTAATGTTTTACTTATTTATTTTTTAACATAAATCTGAAATGTTGAATAATTTTTAAAATATGAAACCACCAGTAGGTGGCGGTAAGTCACTGTCTTAATGAGTGAGTCACAGATTCAACCATAGACGGATTCAACCAGTTTATTCAAACGTCTAGTCATTCAATAAATAAGCAATTGACTGTCTTTATTAAATGGCTCACTGAATCATTGACTCACCGGATTCATTAAAAAATGCTGAATCATTCAGTAATGAAACACTGCTGTGTGTTGCTCAGAGATTTGCGACTGTTCTGCTGTGGCTTTTCTTAGAAATATTTTCGTTAACAAAACGGTCAATGATGTATCTAAAATGTAAGTCAGTTGATATTAACTACTAGTTTATTGAACTGCTGTTGTATAAAATCAATGTCACATTTGCAGTCGTAATGGTGCTTGGTCATGTGATGTTGCTTACCTATATCATATGTTATATTAATTTTTCAAAAAATGTTCTACCACAGTATTTCGAGCCCTGCGTACATACACAATGCTGTTTTGTTTATAATTGTTTAAAGGGACACTCCACTTTTTTTGAAAATAGGCTCATTTTCAAACTCCCCTAGAGTTTAACAGAAAAGTTTTACCGTTTTTGAATTCATTCAGCCGATCTCCGGGTCTGCCGTTAGCACTTTTATTGTAGCTTAGCATAAATCACTGAATCAGATTAGACCATTAGCATCTCGTTCAAAAATGACCAAAGATTTTCAATATTTTTCCTATTTAAAACTTGACTCTTCTGTAGTTACGTTGTGTACAACGACCGACAGAAAATGAAAAGTTGCAATTTTCCAAGTTGATATGGATAGGAACTATACTCTCATTCCGGCGTAATAATCAAGGAACTTTGCTGCCGTACCATGGGTGCTGCAGGCTCAATGATGTTATGCAGCACCTGAATATAATCCCCAGCTATTTTACTATTACCTTAGTGGCTTAGTGCTGGTCACGCTGGAAGTTACCTAGCAGGGGACTATATTCAGGCGCAGGCGCTGCGTAATATCATTGCGCCTTGATTATTATGCCAGAATGAGCGCCTTGATTATTACGCTGAAATGAGAGTATAGTTCCTATCCATATCAGCCTGGAAAATCGCAACTTTTCATTTTCTGTTGCTCTTTGTACACAATGTAACTACAGAAATGTCAGGTTTTAAATAGGAAAAATATCAAAAATCTTTGGTCATTTTTGAACAAGATGCTAATGATCTAATCTGATTCAATGATTTATGTTAAGCTATGCTAAAAGTGCTATCGGCGAACCCGGAAATCGGTTGAATGGATTCAAAAATGGTAAAACTCATCTGTTTAACTCTAGGGGAGTTGGAAAACTAGCAATTAGAAAATTGAAACTATTTTCAAAAAAAGTGGAGTGTTCCTTTAAACAACTTAATTATAATTGGTTGATAACCATTTTAAACATTATGCACTTTTTTCACTGATAGTCATGTTATTTTATTGCTTTGAATAAAGATGCATTAGTAATATTTTAGTAATAATCCTTTTGCTCAATGCGCCCTCTTGTGGCCTCAGGAGAGAAGCCAAAAGATTTTTTTGACCCCAACTGAAATTATTCATTTTAAATTAAAAATTAGTTCCAATTTTGATAATATTTAAGTACAAAATTTCGATTTTTTTTTTTTTTTTAGTTTTTCAGCCATTTTGACAGCCCTACCGAGCAAGCTTGTTATGTCCGGAAAGTGAAATATATGGAGCTGTAATCATAACTGTGTACGAAAGCGATTATAAGTGCTGTTTTACCACCTCTAGTGATCATTACTGTTGGAATCTCCAGTGATATATACTTATTGGTACGTATTTCACATCTTGCAAAAAAGTTCCCAGAGGTACATTTTCACTATGAGATCAGGTACAGAAAAGACAGGGTCCCAGTTAAATGTGGTTGATGGATTTGTTGGATTAGCTGTTCAAAGTAAAATTACATTTTTTGTATTGTGTTAATAAATGCCTGTATTTTACTCTATTTATGTTTAGATGGGAAAAGCACAGGATGAATCAGTCAAACCTAATTGTAAGTTGAACACTGGAGTCAGTGTTTTGAATTATAAAGTGAATTGGTCAGGTGACTCCCTCGCTCTCTGAAACCCGAAAATGTCCATTTTTAAGATTGTGACACTTTGACAGTCTAATTACTGACTGTTTTTCCTAAGGAAAATGTGTAGTTAGAGATATGTATAATTTAATAATAAGAAACCCACGAAAATATGTTTGGAGAAAATAGTATTGATTATAGTTTAGAATGTTATTATGTCAGATTGCTTTTTGAAGGCAAGGGAGGATGGGTCACGGGTCACAACTCCTGTGGGAATGTAAGTGAATCAAGTAAATGTAAGTGTTATTTGTAAGCGAATGCCAGTCATGTATTTGTACAGCTCAGTGATGTTTTCATCAAGATAAATTAGATCCACATTGGATTAAACATTTTTGATCCATCTGTTTTGAGATGGTATGCAGAGCACAAACAATTCTTAAATACAGCTTTCGATCTCTTTAGATGGCTTGGTGTGTTATTGTTGTGGCATTATTGATCTAGATAAAAGTGTCTTGTGTTTTAAAACATAATTTGTTTCTGAGAATATGCTTATGAAGGTATTTTTATAGTGCTGCAATAACTAATCAATAATGAAAGTAGTTATTATTACAATGCAGCTATTCCAGTCTTTGCATGGAGCACCTTCGTCAGTGGCATTGCATCACTTAACATGAGTTAAAAATGCATTTATGGATTAAAACTGATTAAAAAATGGCCACAGAGTGATCGGAAGAGGAATAAATGTGCTCATAGCATTTTTCCAAAGCATTAACGGTAACACTTCATAATAAGGTGTCATTTGTTAACATAAAGTTAACTAACATGAACAAACAATGAACAATACATTTATTACATCATATATTAATCTTTCTTAATGTTAGTTAATAAAAATTCAGTCATTCATTATTTGCTCATGTTAACAGTGCATTAATTAATGTTAACAAACACAACTATTGATTTTAATAATGCATTAGTAAATGCTTAAATTAACGTTAAGATTAATCAATGTTGTAGCAACATTGTTAATTCTTAGTTCTTGTTAACTAATGTAGTAAACTAATATTAACTAATGAACCTTATTGTCAGGGTTGCCAGGTTTTCAATTGCTTTCCAATTTCCAATTGCTACTCAAAACTAGACTAAAACTAGCCTAGTCGCATTTCGAAGGGGGTTCTGGGGGTAATATACGTTTTTTTGTTGGGGTTCCCCTGGTAAGTTAGCATTTCTGGGGCTAAATATGACATTATTGTGGTCGATTCAACCCGCGGACATCAAAAACAACCCGCAGCAAGAGTGTTAAAGTAGCCCAGTTCCGCGGGAAATCCGCGGACCTGGCAACACTGCTTATTGTAAAGTGTTATTACCACATTACCACTATATTAAATGCTTTAAGGTCTTGAGCATGTAGTTTCATTCAAGTTTCATTAGTTGCTGTTGAAATGCTTTTCTTTAGGACAAAACTTACTTTTTACTGTTATTCTATAAACCTCAAATATTTCATAAATGGGATTCATTGTATTTATCTAATAGAAGTTAAACTTTCGTAATATTTAATTGGTTGTCTTGTACATAGGATTTAAAAGTTCAACAATATGGTTTATTTAAAACCTAAAAATATTGTTTTGCTCACAAATTTTGAAGTCTAAATGCAATTGACTCTTCGCAAAAACCAGCCCTCCTTAGTTACTGTGACTATGTCAATGCGCTCTCACACTACACGTTCTCGCGCAGTGAAAATACATCGCGGAGTAAAGAGGAAACTGACAGACAAGACAGAACAGGTTATTTCTGGAATGGAACAAGGTCTCAGCTTTAAAATGTTGACTTTTTTTTTAAAGAAATTCAAACAATAAATACCATTTTGTGGTTGTGACGAATCAGCCTTAAAAACATGAAAAAAAACATAAATTAACATCAGGGTGTGTTTTATTTCCACCACAGAAAGATGTCAATACATATAATGTTTCAGATTTTCAAATTTAAGTCCAGTTAATCTACTCTCCTGTGTTATTTGTTTGTCAGACAGAATTGCACATTTATAGGGCCCTATGAAATCCATTAAATTTTTTTCCCAAGTTCTGTTTTATTTTTTTCCAAATTCCGTTTTTTACTGTTTACATTTTTCTGGATTCTGTTTTTTTTCAGTTTTTTTTTTCTGGACTCTTTTTTTAAATGGTTAAATACAATCTTATTAGTCAAAAAAAGCATGTCTAATTAATTAAAATCATGAAATTTATACAATTTAACATCAATTTATTAAAGGTTTAGCAAAAATGACATGTTTAGGGCCCTATGAAATGTATTTTATTGTTACCAAATTCTGGTTTTAGCATGTCTAATTATTCAATATGCATAACAACTTTTATTTATTCTTACAATAGCCTTGTGAATTTTTATTCACTCAGAAATTCTGTGTTGTGTAATAATGTTGCTATTTCTTTGAAAAAGAAAGTTTTTTTTTTTTTTTAATTTTTCAACAGTAGTAGTAGTATTACGTACATTATAAATATTAAAAATATATTTCTGTTATTTTTAACTTAAACCAAACTTTTATTTTGACGGGTTGCCATGAATACCTGTAACTGACGCTTGTTGTGACTAGATTGGATACAGCTGCGGCTGGAAGCTAACAATAAATTTTACTCAAATGGAACAGTCAGATGCGAATGAAGTGACACTCAGAGTTCTGGAGATGTTGTTTATGTATATATGTCATCATTTTTTCAGACGCCAGATGCTAAAATCACCACAAGCGTCACATATGCGTCAGTATGTGTAGTAAACAAAATGCGCGTCTGCGCCATTCATAAACACAGAGAGAATGTCCAGGATTCATATTTAAATAGTCTTTTTGCTGCTTAATATTTACACATTCTAGTTCATATTGCGATTTGATTTAATTTGATGACATACTTTTGATTAATTCTTCCAAACTTTGACAAATTCCGTGAGATTTCGTGTTAAATAATACGTTACATTTTTATGACTGGATTCCGCGATTCCGTCCACGTTTTCCACAATGCGGAAATCATAGGGCCCTACATTTAGCATTATGATTGGTCAGGTCAGCTGTCAATCAAGCTGTTTGCGAAAGGGTCAATTGGCAGATAAAAAAAAAGCTAAAGTTAAGCTACATTTTACTACACCGTTGTTACATGACTCTAATGCCACCACCACTAAGCTTATAAACACAATGAGGCTTTAAAAGCAGACTATTAAGTACTAGGGGTCGACCTTAGCCGATTCCGCTCCCCCCTCTCTACCTAACACTTTCCTGTCAGTCTCCACTGTCCTGTGACATACACTATATTGCCAAAAGTCTAATGAACAGGTTTGACTACTTTAGTCATTTCCATGAGTACTAATCGTAATGTTTAAGCATGTAATGATATTCTAGGGAATTCATTGCATAGCATGACAATGCCTCTGTGTATAATGCAAGGTTCATAGGGAAATGATTGATTCAGTCAGTGTGGAAAACTTGACTGATCTACTTAAAGCCAAGTCCTAATCCCAGCTGAACACCTCTGGTGTGGCTTGAAATGCAGATCTTGTGCCAAAAACTCAGACCAAACACCAATGACTTGTGCATATGGGTACAGTCATTTTAGACACTTCCAAAACTGAACAGAGATGGAAATACAATTTTTAAATACAATATGCTTCCATCTTTGTTCATAGTTTTTGGCTCAAGGTCTGCATTTAAAGTCACACCAGAGGTGTTCATCTGGGATTAGGACTTTGCTTTATGCAGACCAGTCAAGTTCTTCCACACTGACTGAATCAAACATTTCTCTATGAACCTTGCCTTATACACAGGGTCCTGTCCAAACTTTTGCTATAAAATTAGAAGGACGCAATTCCTTAGAATTTCATTATATGCTTAAACATTAAGATGAGTGCTTGTGGAAATTACTAAAGTAGCCAAACCTGTTCATTAGAAGGAGATGTCCCAATACTTTAGGCAATATAGTGTATATTGGTTCAAAAATGTGGTTATCGGTCTACTTGATCTGTAATAATCAATATCTGCATTGACCCTAAAAAACACACAACGGTCACAAGTACCTGAATCTTTTATGTCCCTGACAGAATCTAAAGTCCTATTTAGCCGCTTGTCAGCATCTGCCTTTTTCATGACACATAAAAGCTTAAAAATCATAAGTGGGCCATTACTGGTGTATGTAAATATATTTTGCTTGTGTTGACCACAGACAAGGCATTTAACCAAATGGATAATGGAACCGGAAGATCAAAAATGCTAACTCGTTTCTAGGTTTTACTACGCATTCCTGTGGCTTTTTATTTGTCAGGATGTTGTTTAGTGTTGTCAGCATTTTGCTGTGCATATGTAACAAGTGACCACAAGATAAGAAAAATGTTTAGAAACCGCAGTCCTTATGATGCTGTCAAGTTCTTTTTCTTAGACTGAGGAACACGTGTATTTCATGCCTAGAAAGCATGTTTTGAGTCCGTTGTATATGTATATTTTTCATATGAAAGCATCTATAGATGCTTAAAGTGGTCATGAGAAATCACATTGTCCTTGATCTTTGCAAATGAGTTAAATGTTGTAATTTTCATATTTGAAGATGAAAGAAAGAATGAATGAAAGAATGAATGAAAGAATGATGAAATGCTGTTATTCCTAACCACTAGAAGCACTAGCCAGGATAAAAGTGTTTAATGTTTATAGCATGATGCTTGGCATTTCCTTCTGGATCTGTTTTGTGAATCTGTAACAGTGTTTACTAACATTATAAGTGGTCCTCTGGGAGAAATAATGACTTTAAGGCTTCCACCATGTTTATTACCAAGCTATTATAACCACTTTAAACTATAAACACTTAAACACTTGTTTACATTCATAATTTATCAGGTGAAGTGTTGCTGATGCAAATCATGTTACATAGGATAACATTACTGATGGAGCACTTGCAGAAGTTAGTCTTGTAGATCTAGAAAACTTGAGATGTGATGTTCTTCTAAGGAAAGTATGAGCTGCTTTAATAGTGTTGTTTAGATAAGTATTGTGATTACACAACTTGAACCTCAGCTCACTAAACACATTGTGATATTGAAAAAATGAAGTTAAACATTACTGTTGTGATTTATTAAACTCGACTGAGGTGGATTGTGGCAGTGGGTTGTTTGTGTTTTTTGTCTTTAGGCATATTGGATATGTGGGTATTCTGTTATTTGTCTTTTTCTAGATCATGTTTTTTTACTTAACCAACAGATTTCTATGGAAGCACGATCACTAAATAAAAAATAAATAAAAGTTATTGTGACTTCTCTAACAATTCTGACTATATTTCTCAGAATTGTGAGATAAAAACTTGATATAAACGTGAGTCAGAATTGCTAGTTTATATCTTGCAATTCTGAGAAAAAAAGTCAGAATTCGCAAGATATAATCTTGCAATTCTGGGAAAAAAAAGTCACAATTATGATATCTTGCAATTCTCACTTTATTTCTCAGAATTATGACTTTATTTCTCAGAATTGCAAATTGTGCAGAATTGTTTGTATCATGCAATTCTGAGAAAAAAAAAGTTGCAATTACTTTTTTTTTTTATTCAGTGGGAGAAACAGGCTTCCATAAATTTCTAATGCATTTTTAATCATGTATTGCTTTTTATGACTGTATGTGGTGGAAATGATGGCGATAGAAGTCACATTTTAAACTTATTTGGAATAAAATTAAAATGAAATTGTTTATGTAGTTATTTACTTTTTTTTTTTTTTTTTTTTTTAGAATATCATGGTTTTAATAATAATAAGTCTGGGTCGATAAGGCCAAATATGTACATAAAAGTGATTCAGAGTTATATGTATGTATTATATATGTGACCCTGGACCACAAAACCAGTCATAAGGGTCAATTTTTTTAAATTGAGATTTATACATTATCTAAAAGCTAAATAAATTAGCTTTCCATTGAAATATGGTTAGTTAGGATAGGACAATATTTGGCTGAAGTGCAACTATTTGAAAATCTGGAATCTGAAAAAAAAAAATTAAATATTGAGAAAATCACCTTTAAATTTGTCCAAATGAAGTTCTTAGCAATGCATATTACTTTTCAAAAATTAAGTTTTGACATATTTATGGTAGAAAATTTACAAAACATCTTCATGGAACATGACCTTTACTTAATATCCTAATGATTTTTGGCATAAAAGTAAAATCAATAATTTTGACCCATACAATGTATTTTTGGCTATTGCTACAAATATACCTCAGCAACTTATGACTGGTTTTGTGGTCCAGGGTCACATATAGTAAAAACTTTCCAAGACAGTTTAAATGTGAAAAAAATGTTAAAAGTGAAGAACTGTTCACACCCAGGATGATAACTGTAAATGATAGAGATAAAGATATAGTTTTAAAATGTAAAGCAGTAGCAAAGTTTACACCACAACTATTTTGATAGTGACACAGCAGTCTGTTATTGTTGTATTGACTTTCACAATAATTTTTTTCCAGCTCATGAATTATAAAAAACATTGATAGCCATTTAGAATCCATCCTGTTTTGTAGAGCTCAAACATTTAAAGCGGCAGCACATGCTTATATTATAATAAACAGAACATTACAGTGCATTGGTGTGGATGCTGATATAGATATCTTTATAGTTATTGCTCTGGGTGTGAATGGGCCTTTAGTCTTAACAACACAGTAGGGTTTATTAGAGTTAATAAAATGCCAGGCCTAGGTCATAAAAGTACCTGTTGTTGTACTTAAATCTTGTTGATTTAGACAGCATGCAATGGAATTTAAAGAGATCGCTGTAATTTTTGACATTCCTCATTAATTATTCAATGTTATTGTGAATTTTAACAAAGCTTTAACATTGTAAGCTGGCCATTAATTGTATTGTTTTCTGATGAAGTTAAACTTATTCTTGTTCTTTTTCCAGCGGATGCATCACACAGGCTTAATCTCTTCTACCTGGCAAATGATGTCATTCAGAATTGTAAAAGGAAAAACGCCATAGTCTATCGCACCACCTTTACTGATGTGCTGCCAGAAGCTATGAAGCTCATCAGGTGAGTCTGAACCTAAGCAGATTGTTCTCAAGAACAGGAAATATCTCCTCTGTCCATAGACCCACTTTCTTAGAGGTCTTGATTTCAGGAAGCACACCCCCACCTCATAGAAATTTTATGCAGTTAACCCAAACCATATCCAAACATCATCGCATCGTTTTGAAACTAAATATTTTTTTACTTTTTATAGGTGATATACTAAATCAAATATTCCATGTATTTTTGGATTTTGGCATTTCAGTTCATATTTTAATTTTTTAAATGAATCATAGTCGAGCGTAGATGTAAAATGTGAAAAGTATGTTTCTACAAAGCCATCAATGACAAAAAAAATGCTATTGCATGATGCTGCTTCCAGTTTACTAGTAATAACGGCTTCTCACCAAGGCATTAATGTGACATTGTATACAAATTATTTTATATATGTATATTATATATTTATTATTATATATGTGATTTCCTTTCAGTTCCACAAAGGATTCTAAGGTGAACAAGGCAGTGGCAAGGATACTGTCAATTTGGGAAGAGAGAAATGTCTATTCAGATGACTTCATCGTTCAGCTGAGGAATGGTTTGGTTCCAAAAAAAGAAGAACCAGTGAAAGGTCTGAATTAATAACTAAGGATGTATCATCTTAAAGGGAACCCCTGTGTATTAAGACTTGCTGGCTTAATATAGTGTAAATTATGTCTCCTAATGAAATAACTTGGGTTATTTAAAAAAAAAATCCACATTGTTTTAAACATATTTTGGACAATGGGGGGCGCTATTATTTCGATGATGTCAAATGGTTGCACTCTGTGAGCTACTGGCGCTACTTATTGCTATTTTTCCACAACACAACAGATACTGTGCCACATTGTGCACCTTTTGGTTGTAATTTTCAGTCAAAGGGCAACAGGAGAAGTGATATAAGTCTTCACTGCTTTCCTAGCGATGAAAAGAAGAGAAAAGAATGGGAAGATGCCTATGGATGAATAAAACTTCCTAAAGACCTGCGTTTTTGTTCTCTCCACTTTAGCCCATTTCACGTCATAATGGCGCCCCCCATTGTATATATAAAATATGTATACATTTTTTAAATAACGTAAATCTTTTATGTTTTTTAATTACATATTTCAGTAAGAGACATCATTTACGTTATATTAAGCCATACAAGTCTTTACCACCAGGGGTTCATTATAAGACTTGTACATATTTTTGAAATTCTTCTTTCATTTTTCTTCATTTTAGTTCCAGCTCCAGTCAACTCCAGCTCCAACTCTAAATCTGCCCTGAAATCCAAGATTGTTGCTGAGTTTGTGGTAAATAATCAATATTCACACTGGAATTGAATGGCTCTCTGGGCCCACTGGGTTGGGCAATTTGAAAATGGCTATACTTTTCATTTGTACAACTTCTTACCTACTTTTTTTTTTTAACCTGTCAGCCCTCAGCATTTATCGAGCATCTGTCCAAGTACAGGAAGTCCATGGATGAGATTGAGCTCAAAGAGAAACAGTTAGCTGCAATGAGAGTGGATGTGTGCAGCACAGAGGCCCTAAAGAAACTGAAAGGTCAGTAAACAGTGGCCTTTAAGATTCCAAACGGATAACTAATATATCAGTGTTTTTCAAATGTTTGTGTTTGCCCTTTCTGCATTTTGTACTTTAGATAAGGCAGGAGGTAAAAAGTTTTCTAAAGACTTTGAAGATGGAAGTACAAAGCTTCAGGAGTTTGTTTCCTTTCTGGATGGAGAGGTCAAAAAAGGCCCTCCACTGATGGAAGCTCTGGAGAATGCAGACATATTCTATGAGATGCAATATAAAGAGGTCAAGATTGTGGCTAAAGTAAGTATTTTAGTTGAATGTGATTATATTTTTGGGTGAAATTTGAAATTATATTAAAAACATACATTAACTACACTTATGCAAAATATTTAACTGTGTAATTTGAAGTATTTGTTGCAGAGACATTGCTAAATTCATGAATTCTCCACACTGGGAGACTAGAATGAATGTACCATCAGGTCCTTTCAAATGAAATGGCAGAGTAGGAAATAAGTAAAATGTTGTTTTATTTATATTTCCAAAAAGCACTTTATGAAATCTAATTATTTCCGTTTGCTTCAACAAGAGCTCTTAATCTCTCCTCACTCACAGCAGCCTCAGTCCTTCCAGCAGACTCATTATTTCAGTCCACAAAACTATCTTTATATTTGAAAGCAGCAAATAGCCCTTTCAGAAGTAATGACCAAATGCTCATTTAATGCTTTTAGTGGTTTCAGCTGCATTGTGCCGCAATCAAATTTGTACAAAAATAAAGACATCCAGGTCATTGTGTAGCAAAATGTCCTTGTTTTATTTGGTCTATCTGTGACCGCAATATTTAGCTATTTCATAAAAATACATGGGGCAGTTTATAATTAGCTTGTTCACAATGTTTGAAATTGAAATTTTCAATGATAATAGATAATATTGTAATTAGGTGAGCAATATACTTTCAAAGCTGATTTTTTTTTTTTAGCATCATTCATCCAGTCACATGATCCTTCAGAAATCATTCTAATATTCTGATATGCTGCTCAAAAACATCTATTATTATTATTATTATTATTATTATTATTATGTTAAAAACAACGGAGTAGATTTTTTTTAGGTTTCTTTGACGAATAGAATGTTTAGAAGAACAGCATTTATCTGAAATATAAATATTTTGTAACATTACTTGATCAGTTTAAAGCATCCTTGCTAAATAAAAGTATTAATCCCCCCCACCCCCAAAATGATTCTGACTAAAAAGCTATTGAATGGTATAGTGTATAATGTTACAAAAGCATTTATTTCAGATAAATGTTGATCGTTGGAACTTTCTATTCACCAAAGAATCCTGAAGAAAATGTACTCAACAGTTTTAAATAATAGTAAAATAAAAAAAAAATCTTGAACAGCGAATCAGCATATTAGAATGAATTCTGAAAGGATCTTGTGACACTGAAGACTGGAGTAATTATGGTGAAAATCAAAGCTTTGATCACAGGAATAAATTACATTTTATAATATAGTCAAATAGCTGTTATTGCTGCACTTTGGATCAAATAAATGCAGGCTTGGTGAGCAGAAGAGACTTCTGTAAAAAAACAAAATTTTGTAAAATGCCAGTTTTGTGAATATACAAACTTATAGAGAAAGTTACTGGAACTAATAGTCGAACATCTCTCCAAATCCTGCCTCTCCAGGCCTACGAGACATTCGCGAACCGGGTGTCGCACCTTAAGCGCAAGCTTGATTCATTGAAGACTATGTTGCCTGATCCAGATGATTCACCCATCCCCTCCCCGATTGAAGATGCACCTTCACCCACGGGCTCCGAGTCACCCTTCCACGCTCTGGAAAGGATTGGTACCCCAGACCCAGAGCTGGATGGTCAGGCGATGGAGGAGGACCTCATTGCTTTAGCTGATGCTCCCAGCCCTCTCTCATCTGACGGGGGTTCCTCACCACAACCAAGTGCCCCTTTGGGAGACAAAGACAATCGTGATGTAGAGGACATGGACCTCTCGGATGTAGAGGAGACGGAAACACCTGCCATCATAGGTACCATATGACGTTTACTACGTTTTTTTGATGTTCTGTATCTTTCTCACATGGTAAAGCTGTTGGGGTGCAGGATTTTTTATGTTCCTCATTTTGTATCTTCCCTACAGTTGAGGAACGTGTGGCCTCTGCTGTTGTGCCCAAACAGTCCTCTGTCACTCCACCTGTCATAGAATCCTTGCCAACAAATGAAGGCACAGAAACGAACCAGATCACAACCCCAGCAGTGACAGTTCCTTCAGCAGTAACAACAACAACAGCAGCAACCACACCAACCACACCGTCACTGCCAGTAAACCTGGCTGGTGTTGACCTAGGCAAGATCAGCTCCATCCTCAGCACAATCACAAACGTTATGAAGAACACAGGTGAGATGCTGAAATTTGATTTGTGCATACTGGTCATAATGTGGCCTGTAGTGCTCATTTGAAAGATGCAAGTTTAAATGTGGCCTGTGTTGTTCTTCCGTTCCCCTAGTAATTTTCTTGTCTCCTCTCCACTATTAATCAATAAAAAGTAGAAAAAAAATCTAAATCAAATTTGGATTTAGAGCACTGCTTGATAGTAGGAAATTTTAAATGTTACAAACCTACATTTGTATGTAACATCATGTATTCAACCACTGCTTTGCCTTTGCAGGTGCTGGAGTTAGTCCTGTGTCTCGGTCTTCCCCGAGTGTACCTTCTACTCCAAGCTCAATTCAAAAGACTCCCACTCCCACTACTGCCCCTCCAGCCAACCCGTTGGCCAGCATCCTTTCTAGGGTGGACATCAACCCCAACACTTTGCTCAGTGCTCTGTCCAAAACTCAAACCCAGGGGGGTTTTCAGGGTGAGAAAATGGAAAAGCAAAATGAGAAACCAAAAAGTTTGGATATGCAATTTGTGAACACGGTAGTTTAGGTTCAAGTTGTTTTAAGTCAACATGAAATCAAAATTAAGCCTCTTTTTCTTTGAATACGTCTCACTGTGTGTGATGTCATCAGTGTATGTCATGCAGAAGAAAACATTTTACATGTGATAACTTGCTCCACCTTTGAATCCTTGCCAACAAATGAAGGCACAGAAAAGAAGCAGATCACAACCACAGCAGTGACAGTTCCTTCAGCAGTAACAACAACAACAGTTAATGTACTACTGAATAATTTGTTCTGCTAATTTATGATGTCTAAACCATGGACAAAACGTGTGGGAGCTGCTAAATCATATAGGAAAGGACTTCTTAAGTAGGAAAAGGTGCAATATTTTGACAAACTGAAGTTAATAGGTGGTAAATATACATACATACAAGCAGTATTAATTAGGATATTAGCCTAACCTGACCAGAAATGGTAAGATTCTGGAAGTCCTGGTTCAGTTTGGCCTTTTGTTCCTCAGACAGTTTTGTGCACTCTCCTTCTTGATTAGTTATAACTTTTGGCAGTCTATAGTACTCCCAACTGCATTTCCCAGTCAGACCGGTTAGTACAGCCCAAAACATGACAATAATAGACTATTTTCAGCAGCAATAATCAGCAAAATATGCAAGTTTTGTTCGGTTCAGTGGCATTGTTTATGTTCAGTGCCGCCAATATGGCTAATTAATGATGCGTTGTTGAAACACTCATATTTTAATATATACATATTTTAAAACACTAAGATTTTAGTCAAAAAAGCATCACAATTGTAAGTTAAATGAATTGAGAATGTAATTTCATGTTGACCTAAAACTTTGTAGACCTTTTGCCTACTTGTGGAAGCAACAGCAGATGATATTACAAAAGATTTGGGGCCAGATTTACTAAACAGGGCAAATTATCATGAGAACGCAATCTGCAAACAACCGGAGCCAATGTTAATCAGGTGTCAGTAATCTACTAGCAGCACAGGGGCAAAATGGGTTAAGTATGCTTTTTTTGGACATTAAATAATGGCACAAATACCAGTAAATTGAATACTGCAAACCTTGGTAAATCACATTAATCAATTAATTTAAAGAAGACATCGGATGCAAAATGTACTTTTGTTTTAGCAGTGTGTGGACTTTCTTTTCACCCTACAATGACAAAAATTCATTCACTTTTTTTCAATAAAAACCTAACTAGTCTCAATTATCAAGCCATCTCGATTTTCTGAACAGCATGATGTCATACTGCTCAGACTCCGCCCACTACTGCTATTAACATTTCCACCCTCAGCCAGTTTTACGCTGCCTGCCATTTTCTCCACGCAACAACGTGTCATAAGCAATGCAGGAGTCTTAATTTTCCACCGTCATCAGAGCCACTGACGACACAGTGGATCAGTTTTGTTTTTAATTGTAACGTGCCTCTGAAAACACAAAAAATGGAAGGGATGGAGTTGAGTGAGCAGTAGCTCATTATCATTTAAAGAGACATGCACTGAAATGTGTCGCTGTGAACAGAGCTGTTTTGACAAGGTAAATAGGGTGTTGTTTTACATGACCATCAAGGAATTTTAACCAAAATGTATTGTAGACATTTAATTAGGACCCTAAAGAATCATACCAACTTATGGAAAATGGGCATCCGATGTTTCCTTTAAATGTTCTCCCATAAATTTTGTCTGAAAGTAAGACATTTACAAATGCATATGCAGTCAGTTTCCAAGCCCTTTCTTCAACAATTTTTCCCTCTGTGCCTTTAGAAAATTCTGGCAGCAGTTTTTTTAAGTGCCTAAATGGGAGTTTGTGCTGGTACAAGCTGTTAGTAGTCTGGCCCTTAGTATGAGTTCTTCAGAGAATGTCTTTTTTTTGTTGTTGTTGTTTTTTTAATCAATCTGCTGACCCTTGCGTCCCTACCACTATCTTTCTCTTTCTATAATTTGTTTTCCCCCAGGTCTGTCATCTTTGCTAAACAGCCCGGCTCCAAAGACCACCGCAACTTCAAATTCTGAAAAGCAATCTCTGACTGCACCTTATACACCAGAGACTCACGCATCTCCTAAAGTCTTACCACCTCCATCTAGTCTCCCACTGGCTAGGGATCCCACCTCTCAAGAATGTGTGCCACCTATGCAGTCCAATATGGCAAATGAGCAAGTAACTCCTAGCTCTTCTCTCAACTCAACCTTGGACTCCAAGATAGACACCTTCCTCCAAGGTAACCCAGGACTGAAAGGCTTTAATTTGGGCTTTCCATCTGTTCTGTCATGGCCTAAAGGAACTGTCGATAGCCCTTCAGCAAGTGGAGAAAACCTTGGTGGAACCCCTGTGAGGGATGAAACTGGTGGTGCAACACCAACACAAGACGAAATTATGGATGATCCCCAATCAGAACTGTTCCCGTATCAGCAAGGGCATACAGCTTTGGATGCTAACTCAACACGTCCGCTTCCATGGGAACAAAATGCTCACGCCAATAAACATACAGACATGCACCAGAAGACTGCACTAAAAAAGGACTCTGTGCCCTCTCTTGCTGAGGCAGAAGCCAATCGGCATCAACACATGGAAGCAATTCGTTCCTCTTCTTTGTCCATCAACCAGCCTTTGAGAGACAATGTAGAAGCCACCGAGAGATCCAGTGTGATGCTTCAAGAGCTGAGACAAAACCCCTTGGTTCATGATGTGGGACCAAACGCATATCGAAATGATCAAGATACGCAAGTATTGGCCAAGTCTGATGCATACGGTGCAGAGCCGTACCTTGCCAAAGAACCAAGACAGGATCTCGCTGCGCCTAACTTCTTTACCACACCTCTGCCACCAATCCCAAAGCTTCCTCCTCCACCACAAGATTTCATGCATCCAGCATCATCTTCAAGAGCAAGTGGTCCTCAAGCCAGAGATTCGCAGAAGCCTTTCGGGGAAGCAGAACGAGATGGCTCGTATGTCCCAGCAAACTCTGATTATGAACACTTGCCCCATGAGGTTCCAAACAAGGAGCCTTTCCATCCACATGGGGATGGGGCCTCTCACTCTGCTCATGCACCACACCTTGCTCCTAAAGTCCCACCGAATGGTCCAGTGGACTACAACCACCAACATCCACCAAGAGTACCTCTGCAGCACCCTCCAAGTATACCCCATCACCACATTGGGTCTGCTCCCCCAGCAAGGGGTTACCATGAAGCCTCAAGTCCTCCTCGTACTTTGCCGGAAGAGCCATACTTTGACCAGTACTATGAACATCCGCCACATAGCCCTTCTCCCCCTCATTACGACATGCACCCAATTTCACCTCGCACACAAGAGTATTATCCAGAAGAAATACCACCTCACTACCCAGAGCGCAGGGTTCGTCCTCACCTGGAGCACAGGCCTCCACCACCACACCATGTTCGTCCACCTCATCCTGGGCACTTTCCAGGTCCTAGACCCCTTCGCAGGCCGCCACCGGTCCATCATGAGCCACCCTTTCCAAGAGGCAAACGTCCTGGACCACCTTTTGGCGTACCTCCCAGAGTCAGGGGCCCTTTTTATCCCCCTAAAAGACCTTTCTTGCCTCCGCATTACTGAAGTGTCTCTTGTGATTCTAAGGCTCAGGTGTTTAGTGCATGTCGCAGTGAGCAAGTAAACAAGTCCAAGTGCTGTTGGGATTGCCGTGGACACCTTCACAAGATCACAAAACCTATTCAAGTAACCAGGTGGATGGAATCAGATCGCCAGAAACTCTTGAGCAAGATCTGTTCTTTTCCAACAAGATGAAGTCAAGGAGCACTGGAGCAGAGAAATGGAAAGAATATCTGCTGGGGGAATGAGATGGAATCTGAAGGCAGACAAACAAGAGGTGGTTATTCTATTTCATTTCATTAATTCTTCTATAATTTCTATAGTTTTTGTGTCTAGTTCTGTAAAATAAACACATTAAAAGGTTAACACAAATGTTCCTTCCCTTAGTGGGGATTATGCGCACGTATCCCGCGCATATGTTTGGGAAAGAACTCAATGTTTTTTTGGATCAACATTTAACCTAAGGTTGAAATGTAATATTTTTTTACTTCAAAAGTTAAGTTCTACTGATGATCAAGCTATATTGTTATGCGAAGCTGGTAGTTTTGATCTTATTTTGTACATGTAATTAAATGTACCCTAACAGGTAGTTAAGCTTCATTATCGTCTTTCATGGACAAACAGCAGTGTAGAGAAAAAGTAATCTTTACAATTGTGAGGTAAGGTGCTGAGGTGTACAGAGACAAGTCGTTTTTGCCAACAGTGGCGGAAGATGCTGAAGAAACGAAGTTGTCGGGCAGAATCATCATGGCCTCCCTCAGTTCCCTGAGGCTTTTACTGTACTGACATAAATAAAGATGTGTTTGGAAAAAAACCACTGTGGTCGAGTGCAGTCTCAACCATGATGTCTTTGAGTCTTTTCATCTCAGTTGCTTCAGTGACTGATTTCTTTGCTCCTCACTGTTTCGCGAACACCTTTCATTCAGCAATAAAATTCGAACAACATTATACGCAGATATTTCATTTTAGCTAAATGGCTGCAACTATATGACTGAGATTTGTCCTACAACATGCCCTAGAAGCAAAATCAGAGGCTTTTAAGCCCATTTAATATCATTTTTAATTAATTAGTGTTTGAATGGATAAATGTAGGCAAAGTGTAAAACTATATAACTGCAAAAAGCACACTCTCATAAAAATAAAGGTTCTTTATGGCATCAATGGATTTATGAAAAACCTTGACCATCCATGGAAACTTTCAAATGCAGAAAAATTTCTTTATAGTCGAAAAAGGTTCTTTAGATTTTTAAAATGGTTCTTTTAGAAACTGTTTACTGAAAGGTTCTTTGGGAAACCAAAAATAGTTCCTCTATGGCATCACTGCAAAAACACCCTTTTGGAACCTTTATTTTTAAGAGTGTATCCTAAATTATTTTAATCTAAGTATATAGTCATTTCAAGTTAAATTTTCACCGCGTGCGTTCTATAATTGATCCGTTCCAGCTCCACTTCGGGTTTTCTGTTACCTGCTTACTGATCCTAGAGTATTTACTTCATAATTACTTGTGTTTTTCTCATTTTAGGCTTATACTTGCATGATTTTTAGTCTTTGATATAGTCAATTTATATGCAGACAGTTAGATTAAGATGCAATTTTTTGTCTAATCAAATAAGAGACGACCGGTCACACTTGAACTGTGTGGCAAATGTTGCGTCACGCTGGTGCGTCTTTCTTTGAAGTAAATGTAGCATAAAAGACAAGGAATTTTGTTTCTCTGAATTAAATGTAAGATGAGGAATTTACACAATAGCTCTTGCCTCCAAAATTAAGGCCTAGTTCCATTTAATTTAATTTCACTCATACTCGAGAATCAGCTGTGGCTGATTGTATTAGGCACAGATGGATGTTTATGGAGTCAACTCTTTGAATCAGAACAGGGCAATGACTTCATGAGGCTTTTTTTCCCTCTTGGTCAACACAACATTTAAAAAGTGTAAAGCAAAGAGAGAAATCCTTCACCCTTCAAATCGGTTGCAGTGATTGAAGCATTATTATATCAGAATAATGGTTCTGCTTTAGAAATCTGTAGAACAAAAGTAAAATGTGATCCTGGACCACAAAACCAGTCTTAAGTAGCATGGGTATATTTGTAGCAAAATACAATGTATGGGTCAAAATTATACATTTTTTGTAAACTTCCTACCGTAAATATATAAAAACTTAATTTTTAATTAGTAATATGCATTGCTAAGAACTTTTTGGAACATTTGGACAACTTTAAAGGTGATTTTTCCTCAATATTTAGATCTTCAAATTATTGTATCTCGACCAAACACTATCCTATCCTAACAAACCATACACCAATGGAAAGCGTGTTTATTCAGCTTATGTATACATTTTTATAACATTTTGAAACTGGCTTTTTTTGGGTACCGTCTTTCATGCTTTAACTTGCTTTCCTCAGTGAAAAGGAAGCGAAGGCTTAAATGGCTAATTTACTGTAAAACATAAGATGCAGAAAACGGCTAAATAACCAAATTAATCCTGCTTAAAAAATGAAGCCCTTTATAGTTAAGTCAGAAACGATCATTGCCTATAATACTAAACTGCTTAAAATCATAAATTAGCATTTAATTGCTAAAGGCCCATTAAAGCTAAACATTTAAGAAACTGGATGAAACTTTCACATCCTAATCAAATCTAGCACATGCGTTTTTGCGGTTCATTTCAGTAAAACATTTTTCTTCAGAAAAGAACATTCTCATGGCAAGAAAACATCTAGTGTTGAGCAAATTTTAAAAGGATAGTTCACCCAAAAATGAACATTTTGTCATCATTTACTCACTCTCATGTTGTTCCAAACCTGTATGAGTTTTTCTTCTGTTAAATGTGAAAGAAGATATTTTGAAGAACGTGGGTAACCAAAAAGTTGCTTGTAGCCATTGACTTACATTAACTTAACATTAACATTTTCCTCCTATACTAGGAAAGTCAGTTATCATCAACTGTTTGGTTACGGCATATTTTTCAAAATATCTTCTTTTGTGTTCAACACAAGAAAGAAACTCAGGTTTGGAAGACCTGAGGTTGAGTAAATGATAGATGGACTATCCCTTTAAGTCAAAGTTTCACACCAGGGATTTTTAAACTTGCCCTCTGAGGTTCATCCTTCAGTGACCCACCTGCTTTAGAGGTGTCATACGGTTGATCTCCTCTGTCTGCAATGGACAAAAGTAGATGTGCATGAAGAGAAGGGTTTTGAATTACCTGTAGAAGCTGCTGTCAGTAAAACATAACCTAAATTCTTGAACTGATCCATAGTTATTACACATTCATGCTTAGAATTTTGGTGGGACTAAGAGCAATTACCTAAATCACGTTTTTGCATACAAATTAAAGTTTATCTTAAAATTATTTAACTAGTATTGTTCGTTTTTAAAGACTTAATGGGCACACAAATAGACGTGATAGAATATAAGGATCAAAAAAGTTATCGAGTATTCCTTATAATGTTTTTAATCACCATTCAAAACCAAAAGCTGTCGCCTGCCTCGTATGAATATGCAAAGTTGTTTTGAATTTCTAACGTTAAAATATAGCGAGAGTTAACGGTGAAGCCCTCAAATATGTTAAGACAGTCAAAGCACCTGCAAAAATAAATAAAATATTTAAATGTATAAAATATTTTGTCGGTAAAAAAAAGTTCATGAACACAAAAACAAGATGTAAAACGGTTAAACTCTGTGATTATTATTAATATTAGCCCTGTATATTATCTATCAAATGTAATTAAGATTAAACGCCTTGTCATTATAATACACTCTATATTTTAATTTAATTAATAGGCTAGATACTAGCCTATGGAGTCATGGTTTTGAATTCTAATAGATCTATAAGAAAACGTATTAACTTCATTTGGCTGCTAATGCTAAAGTAGGAGTAAATAACGTTTATTACCAGTGATTTCTGAGGTTTACAGTGAACTTCTGAAGTTCATCAGCTAGCTCCTCCGTTCATTTTACGTAACATACCTTATTTAAATAGCAGGGAGGGTAACGCCCCATGCGAAAACTGCTTGTACTGTTCATAACAGTGGAGTGTTTTCCAACCGCGTCATGCAAAACTTTCCACAACAACATGTTCCGCGTGGGACGCCATCCATCAAAATATCCGCCCTTGGCATACACAGTACACTAGAAATTAGCTCTGTGTCATCATAAAATAAATACTTTGCTCAAGTAACCAATATACAATTGAAGTCAAAAGTTTACATACACCTTGCAGAATCTGCAAAATGTTAATTATTTTACCAAAATAAGAGTTTTTTTTTATTTTTTATTTTGTACTGACTTGAATAAGACATTTACATATATTCCACAAGAGAAAATGATAGTTGAATTTATGAAAATGAGTCCCTTTTTTGTTAAACTGCCCGCTGTTCTTCAGAAAAATTCTTCAGGTCCCACAAATTCTTAGGTATTTCAGCATTTTGTGTATTTGAACCCTTTTCAACAACAACTAATATTTTGAGACCCATCTTTTCACACTGAGGACAACTAAGGGACTATGCGTTAAGAACCAGGGGTGTAAACTTTTGAACAGAATGAAGATGTGTACATTTTTCTTATTTTGCTTAAAAATCTTTTCTTTTTTTTTCATTTAGTGCTGCCCTTCAGAAGCTATAGAAGATACTTACATGTTTCCCGGAAGACAAAATAAGTTACATTTACACTGATCTTCAAATTTAAAAAGTTTTCACCCCCGGCTCTTAATGCATTGCGTTTCCTTCTGAAGCATCAGTGAGCATTTAAACCTTCTGTAATAGTCAAATATGAGGCCCTAAGTTGTCCTCAGTGTGAGAAGATGCATCTCAAAATTATACAGTCATTGTTGGAAAGGGTTCAAATACACAAAAATGCTGAAATACCAAATAATTTGTGGGACCTGAAGAATTTTTCTGAAGAACAGAGGGCAGTTTAACTATTCAGGACAAACAAGGGACTCATGAACATGTATCACTAAACAAAAAAGAAAATTTTAGTAAATTTTTTTGTTTATGTTCATGTAAAAAATATCTTATTCAGGTCATTACTAAATAAAAAAAATAATAATAAAATGCTTTTTTGCATTTTGGTCAAATAATTAACATTTTGCAGATTCTGCAAGGCGTATGTAAACTTTTGACCTCAACTGTATTTTTTTATATGTATTTTAAAGCACCATTTGGGGGTGTGTATAGATACCGTATACAACTAAACAAACTATATTACTATGCAAATGATACCAGATACATGGTAGCTATAAAATGACAAGGTTTGTGCTTCCAGTTAACGTTGTATCATTTCTCACCTTTGTCTTTTAACCCAATCAACCTTTTGTTTTATTTTTCTCCCTCTGTCCATCCTCAATATATGCAGATCTTCTGGTGAGGACTTTGTCTGCCCAGCAACAGAGTGCTTGAGGGGACATCCAATGCCCTTGTATCCCATCCGCTTGCAAATCAAGGTAAAGGATATGCAGTTGCACAAAGCACACTCGGCATGTGTTCATTATCCATTTGTATTTGCAAGAACTGTAAATTAAATCAGGCTTAAAGTCTGTTGCGAGCTGTGTCTTTTCATAACTGTGGTAAAATGCACAAACTGTTGCATTTTTCTTATGCATAGTAGTCTTAGATTGTAATGGAGGTTAACAGTACGACGTGCACAACATGGTTAAAACCTTTATTCTCCTAGTTGTTTGAGGCCTTTAGGGTAAATGCAACAAACTGTATAAAGCTTGAGCTCTACCTCCCTCTACTGGTGCAAACTGATGCTAATAAGTACTTTATTGCTAAAGGCAATTATCATAGGTCTCCTGGTGAAGCTTTCTCTCTTGTTAGAGGTATTTATTGTGTTTTTCTGTTGCTCTTGTAATTAATACGCGGACAATTTTGTGCCTGCATATTATTAGACAACAACAATTTTTTTTTGGATAGATGAATATGACCATATAAGCCTAGCATAGTATCTAACCCAGAACTGACAAATCGGGTTATTGCTCAAAAGAATGCACAACATAAAGGTCAAGTTATATCGGTAGGTGACCTTTATGCCAGTTCACTTGAAGCAAGTAGATGCAGCTGATACAATATCACGTTTCATACCTCACAAAGCTTTGAAGGGTCTTCTGCCTTGTGCCGTTTGATAAGTATTTATATGTATAAAAAGCGGTTTGTTTATCATCCAGATTTCTTGGCTCTTGTTCAAAAAGCATGTTGATCACCTGGGAGCTTATTTAATTGATCCTCCTGCATAATTGACACTGACTTTGACCACTGACAAGCTCTCAATGCTTATAAATATGCAATACTGAAGTAACCAGTAGATGTCGTCGTTAATTCAAACTGTCTGGTATAACCAGTTGAGTCATCTGTGATTTTAAGTGCGTGCTCTTGTGTACGTGAATGAATCGTGCTTTGGGTCATGTTATAGTTTTAGGCTTTTTTTTCTTCTGAAGTGTGGTTATCAGAAAGAACATTAATATAGATTTGGGGTTAAGGGTAAAAACAGTATTGTTTGATTTAGAGGGTTGTAACAGATGGTTGCCAATCCCAGTAAATAAACCCAAGTTCACTAGTCTTTAATTTAGTTTAGACTACCCTAAAAACCAGGCAGCCTGATATACAGGCTACTACTGACCATTTAACAATTACAGATGAACTTGATGTCCCGGCGGATGTAAATCGAGCACACGGTTTGTGATGTGATCTATATAATCTCCTAAAGGTTAATTTTATTAATTCTGTCGGTAGAGAATGAATTAAAATGAATTCCCTGCCAGATAGCGCAGTGAGATAGCGAAATTGCTCGACCACATAGCGAGGAAGTCACGTAGTTTTATGTGGGCGTTAATTTGAGAGAAAACATGATTTGGCTCAATGTAGTTTCAGCACCGTGGTCAGAGCTCAACGAGAACAAAAGGCGGATTAGCGTCCTTGATATCAGGGACCGTCTGAATGTTACATGCGAAGTAAAAAAACGAACAGTTAAATCAGTAGCGAAATGTAACCCAGTTTATCTGAGTGTCAGTAGTCTTTTACGTCATGGCTGTTAATGAACAAATGTGTGACAGCATTATGACTCATTCCCTTTATGTTCATTGGTCCAATTTTTGTCAAACTCAATTTCCTTGTACGATTTATTTTCAAAACAAAAGACATTTAATCGTACTATAATAGAGGGTTTGCACTTGCATCACGATTTGGTCGGCTACCTGGATGCGTCACCATATTGGCATACTTGTAAACAACAGCATTGATTGCACGGTTCATGCACTACTGAATACAAGGTGCTAAATCATATAGAGAAGGTCTTAGTAAGCAGGAAAGGGCGCAATATTTTAATAAACTAAAGTTAAGGTGGTGAAGATACATATGAACAGTATTACTAAAGATATATATAACCTAATGTTTCACCTACCTGACAGGAAATGATGAGAACAAACACAAATGTTTTCAAGATTCTTGCCCTGGAAATCATAGTTCAGCTTGGCCAACTACAAACGCCTTTTGTTCCCCAGATTTTTGCACTCTTCTCTTTGATTTGTTATCATTTTCGGCAGTCTATAGTACTTCACATGTTTTTCCTGGTCTGACCAATTAGTAAAGCTTAAAAATGACAATAATTGACCATTTTCAGCAGCAATAATCAGAAAAGTATACAAGTTTAGTTTGGTTCAGTGGCATTGTTTAGATTCAGTGCCGCCAACATGACCGATTGATGACACATGGTGAAAACTCTCTATTATAGTATTTTATAGTGCATTTTGTTTTTACTTACATAGTATCATAGTGAAATAAAAGGGACAGCTGTTTGTGTTTGACAGCATCTAATGGTTTTGCGGCTACACGTTGTGAGAGGAAAATGTAGACGCTCCCTTAAGCCGAGTAAGCATCACGGTTTCCACACCCCGAGGGAGGACAGGAGATGGACAGGAGGGGGACACCGGCTTTCGACGTCAAAAGCTACGGGTTATACGGAGTGTCAACACCGTGAATATAGGCTACAGCATTACAGTGCGTCTTCTTCACATCCTCTGCATTAAAACGTAAGTAAAATGCATTTTATTTGCATTTGTAACTGTATTGATTCACGCATGCATTCTAGTCAACAGGAGATATTTGAGAGGGCACAGAGAGACAAAAACCAAGGCGATTCAAGGGTGACAGATGTACGGATTTAGTTAAATGTACAGTGGTTGGCGTTCAAGCCACCCGCTCTCCATCAGCTCTTTTTATCTGTGCACGTAGAATATCAGACCATGTTCTACAACCAGCTAGAAAGACAGCAAATAAACAAACATCCCCTTGGGATTAACAAAAGAGAGAGAGGGGAAGGGAAACGAGAGCAAATTTCGCCTTTGCACAAACGCCGGAGAGCTCGTAAAAATTGAATGAAGTTCTTTTAGTCTCTTTTGATTTAAAGGCGTGAAGTTGCATGGATAGTTGCATGTTTTTGTTCTCTATCATGTATGTGCGTATGTGCAGTTGCTGTCGTGACAAAGAGCCACCACATAGCTACGTCTGAGGCTTCAGTGTGGATTAAACAAAGAAGCAATGGGGATATCCGTCAATATTTATATGCATTTCATTTTATAGCAGTCAGTTTTAATATGCTCTCTTGGCAGAGCTCGAAACACAAGTTTCTTTGTTCTAATATAGCATTTTAATTTCTTAAAATTCCTTTATAGAGACTGGCTGATCACTGGTAATATATCTTGTGTGACACTTTATTTACATTTAAATAATGCATTCATTCAAACAGATCTTTATTCAAATATCTACAGATTTTATTTTGAATATATATACAGATCTGCAAGCATTGTATGATGCTGAAATGTCAACCAGAAACCTAACACTGTATAGAAATCTTTATTATTCTCCATAATATTTTGTTCAATTCAGCTCAAACTTAAACGTACCACTCCATTCAAACTTTGTTTTGTAGATAATTTTTTGATACGCAGTCAATATCTGTTTATTTCTAAACGTTGTACTTCAATAGAAACGTAAGATTTCCCATTGTGTGAGAATGTTTGCCATTCAAACTCGACAGTCTTGGAAGAACATTGTCATTCTGGCAAGCTGAATGCCGATTGGAAGGCTTTCTCGAGTGTATTTGCATACTGAATTGTGATTGGTCTATCTTTCTGACATCTAATTAAGTATGCCTTCATATTGCGGAACTGAAAACGCGTTATTTTGATTCTCAGTGGCATAGGGGTTCAGGTCAAGTCAAAGAAAGACAATGTTATACATTTGAGAATAAATTTAGTAGGTTTTAGCTTATTTTTAAAACGTTTTAGTTACCACAAGTTACAAATTAGGTAGGACTCGGCTCAGTATTCACATATTTCGCTCTCGAACGGTTTGAGGAGGTTTGTCGATATACATTTATAACATTTATATGCAGATATAACATAACAAAAGCATCAGTGGTGTGTTTAAAAGGTCTAACAGATAGTTAACTGTGCTATAAACCGAATTACTAGTCACACGTTTTTTGGCTGCTTTACAAGCACCACATGTCTTTTTACAAATATAAATCTTGTTAATGGTAGTTATTATCGAGTGCTAACGAGGATTTTATGTGTCTAGGTTTTTAGCGTCATCTGTTTTTTTTCTATTCAGAGCTGTCACGGTTCAAACCTTTCCACCGGGACTCGTGTTTAACATCGCGACTCTTCCCCCGCCGCTGAGCCGCTCTCCAGTGCTGAAACCCCGGGCGCAGCTGTCGCTCCGTCCCCTTAGGAAACTGTCCTAATGAAGGAGGCCGACGCCATCAAGCTCTTCATTGGCCAGATCCCACGGAATCTGGAGGAGAAGGACCTGAAGCCCATCTTTGAGCAGTTTGGGAAGATCTATGAGCTTACGGTGATCAAGGACAAGTACACGGGAATGCACAAAGGTAATTAAACGAGATTGACGCGGCCCTATTGAACGGGCAGTCTCAAGGGGAGATGGGGAGACTAATGGTGCTAGATGAGTTTCCTTTTCATATCTTAAGAGAAACGTCTCTCTTTGACATTGGGATTTATAGTTGTTTTAACGTGCAGGAACTTCATGTTGAGTTTGATTCCAACAATCTAGCTTCCCGAGATAAACAGTCTATTCATAGAGAATGTATCTGTGGTTGTCATATCCTTTTTATGTCCACAAAACTGCTTGTTATTCATGGTCTGTCTAGGTCGTTTTTATTTTTACATCCCACGTTGTATTCTTCTTCTTTCTTCAGGATGTGCGTTCTTGACGTACTGTGCGAGGGAGTCAGCCTTGAAGGCCCAGAATGCACTGCACGAGCAGAAGACATTGCCGGGGGTGAGTTGTCGCTCGCTGTTAATAATGTGAACGGACTGTTTAAAAAATACATTCATTTAAGGCAGACAAACACATCACCTATATATAGCAGACTACATATAGGATAAATCTTTCATCATAAAGCTCTCCTGACAAGGCTGATGAACACAAAGTCGTTTCTAAAAGTGGAAACAACGCATTATATGGTTGAGGAAACAGGATCTGTGGAAATCTGTGTTGACTGAACAGACTTTAATTAGGTATGTAGGAGGGCACAATCCTTGAAGGCATCCGCGATCGTGTCGTTCTCTGAAGTCGTTGATTAGCTGTTAGGCCATCTGCCGTGCCAGCGCCATGACGGGCAACCTGTAAATTCAGAAACCTCCAATCTCTTCATCTTTTTAATGCTTTTTTATGTTTTCGTGCGTAAATTACCTACTTTTTCAGTTATGCCAGATGCACGGGAGAATGAGATCATATGGTCTGTTTTGTGATTTACAGGCGGGCAATAAAGGCAAAGCACACCCGAAAAATTACAATTCTGTCATGCCATTTCAAACCTGTATGATTTTTCTGTCTTCTGCTCAAACACAAAAAAGATATTTGTGACCCTGGAGAAAGTAGCAAAGGTATATTTGTAGCAATACCCAAAAACACATTGTTTAGGTCAAATTTATAGATTTTTCTTTTATGCCAGAAATCATTAGGATATTAATTAAAGATGTTTCATGAAAATATTTAGCAAACTTTCTATATCAAAACCTCATTTTAAATTAGTAATAGGCATTGATAAGAACTTCATTTAAACAATTTTCTCAATATTTAGATTTTTTTTTTGCAACCTCGGATTCTATTGTCAAATAGTTCAAATGTCCTAACAAACCATAAATCAATGGAAAGCTTATTTATTCAGCTTTCAAATAGTGTATAAATCTTAGTTATAAAAATGTTACCCTTATGACTCGTTTTGTGGTCCAGGGTCACAGTTTTATAGAATGTTAGTAACCAAACTGTTTCCCATTGGCTTTCATTGTATTTTTAGTCCATACAATGGAAACCAAAGCGGAAACATTCTTTGACATATCTTCTTTTGTTCGTAACAACATTAGGGTGAGCAAATGACGACAGAATTTTCATTATTAGGTGAAAATATCCCTAATGCAACTATACGCTCCGTGCTCGCATGTTTTTTTCCTGTTGATTAGACTTGGAGCAAGCAAACCCAGAGGGAATCTTTTGCTTCCCCTCAAATTCTATTTAAGCGATTTTAATTTGCGCTAGAGGAAACTGCGTGTCGTAAAAGACGAGACACGATGTGGATTGAGCGGGCAAACAGAAGCTTCTGGTGCTTCTGAACAGACTCCGAGCCAAGTGTGGTCCCACCAGACGTAGGCTAATGAAGGGATATATGGCTTTATTGCTCCGTATGTCACATCACATAATATCGAAAGCTGGTTGTGTAGTGTTAGAAGCGGCGAAATGAAATCAAAGTGTGAACAAAGTAAACCTCGTTCTGCCTCGGTTTTAGAGAATCAATGTTTGTGAGCATCTGTTTAGATTGTTTTTCCTTATGGCGAGTAACGTTATGCGCATGTGTGCTCCTGAGTAACTCCAGAACAAATCCCATTATTAGCATGACAGTAGTCTGACCTTTGCCGACCTCTCCAGGCGCAGATCAGCGGGCTCCCCTGGCTTTAAATCCTCTCTCCTCCTTCTCTATCCCTCCATCCTTCTATTAGTCCCCCCCCCACACCTAAGCCTGGTAAGACGGTGTTCAAACCTCCCCCATGAGGTACAACGAAAACCACATTATTAAGAACAACAGCCCCCCTCTCTTGAAGAGAAATCTCTCTTCCTCTTTCTTTCTTTTTTTCTTTTTTTCACACACACGCAGACAGCCCAGCTGTGTGGCATTATTACCAGCTCATGGCACCTGCCATTCAGAGCAGGCCCCGCCCCCCTGCCTGTCAATCATAGCGAATCGCTCCGGCAACGCTGCGTGATGTGTGTTTAGAGTGTGTGTCCGGGTGAGATAGGAATTGTAACCACGATGAGGGGAGAAAGACAGATAAGATAAGGCAGAAATTGGCTTGGAACCTTTATTTCTCACCTTTTCTTTTTTGCTCTGAGGCTTTGTTCACACTACACCCAATTCAGACTTGTTAGACTCAGTATGTGCATTGTCATTTTGCAAGTGATGAAAATGCACACGCTTGTTCAAATAGTGAAAGAAAAGGGATAGTTCACTAATGATAGTTTATTTACACAATCTTATGTTTTCTTTCTTCTGCAAAACACAAGAGATTTTGAAAATCATCTCAAGGTTTTTTTTTGTCCATCCAACTATTATTCATTGTAGTATTTATTAATATTTTGATTTAGATTTTTTATTTTTTTTATTTTAGATTTAGTCATTTCGTTATGTGCTTGTGTCATTTTTGTTTAAAATGTTTAAATGTTAAGCTTTAATTTATTAGTTTTTTTAATTCCACTTGTAGCCAAGGCAGCATTTCTCATTTTCTGATATTTTTATTTTACTTTATTTGTGACCCTGGACCACAAAACTAGTCAAAGGGTCTATGTTTTGAATAAATAAGCTTTCCATTAATGTATGGTTTGTTAGGAGAGGACAATATTTGGCTGAGATACAACTATTTTTAAATAATCTTGAATCTGACAGTGCAAAAAAAAACCCTGAATATTGAGAAAATTTATTTTTAAAGTTGTCCAAAGGTTCTTAAGCAATGCATATTACTAATCAAAAATTAGGTTTTGATATATTTACAGTAGGAAATGTTCAAAATATCTTCATGGAACATGATCTTTGCTCAATATCATATTGAGTTTTGGCATAAAAGAAATATCGTGATAAGATCTGTGATATTTTCATGGTAACACTTTACAATAAGGTTATTAGTTAACTACTTTAACATGAGCTAAAAATGAATGATACAAGCATTTATTAATCTTAATTAATATTAATTTCAGCATTTACTGATGCATTATCAAAATCACAATTTGTGTTTGCTAACATTAGTTAATGCACTGTGAACTAACGTGAACAAACAATGAACAACTGTATTTTTTATTAACAATGAATAAATAGTGTAATAAATGTATTGTTCATAGTTCATTCATGTTAGTTAATACATTAACTAATATTTACAAATGTGCCTGTGTCATTTTTATTTAAAATATTTATGTTAAGCTTTAATTTATTATTATATTTTGCAGCATTTCTCATTTTCTTTTGAGGTCTGATATTTTCTGTTGTAGTTTATTTCAGCTTTATTTTTAAGGAACAAAACTGTAATAGATCTGTTATAGACAAAAACGCTTAAAACATTCTTCATAACATCATCTTTGTGTTCTGCAGGCGAACCAAGATTCAAGTCATATTTCATGCTTTTTTTGGGCTCCTTTATTGTTTGAATGAGGCAAAAAGTAACTGACAGAAACAGTCTAATATTCTAATGTTGAAACTGAATAAAAGATCAACTGAGAGCAATGAATTGAACAGAGAGGTAAAGGAAGACAAGGGAGGAGGGGTTGAACAGATGGCATGGCTGGAGTGGCACCTGGCCTTATGTTTAATTTCAGGTGAGAGGCACGCAGTGATTGTAGACAGAGGAGGAGAATGGAGAGTCCTCTTTCTGCTTTTCAATCCCGTGCTCTCTTCCTCCTCCCCCTCTTATCTTTCCCCATCTCTCCTATCTCTCGCTCTCTGCCTATCGTTGCCATCCCAACGTGTTTGCCTAACTCTGTTTATCACATGGCCCCACTTGCACGGGCACAACAAAGCGCCGGGCGTCGTCCAAGACACTTAAGTCGCGCTTGCCTTCGTTTGAGGCACAGCATTCACATACACGTCCTCGATCGCATTGGCCACATCTCAAACCGTATTCCCTTTAGCCTTCTCGTAGTGCAGCCAGTGCACTACAGGGCTAAAACACTGGTTGTTGTGTTGGCGATTTATGGTAAAATGTGACTCAGCTGGATCCTATCTGACTTCAGTTAAGATAAATATCAGCTTTCACGTCGAGTTTTTTTGTGGTTTAAGTTGTTTTATTTGCTGTTTCAGGAGCAGCTTTACTCGTACTCCTGCCTCAGCCGCAAAAATCGTGACAAGAAAGCAAGACGTTGTAGATCAGCAGGACAAACCAGATAGCTTCTGTTTGCACTATTAATGTTGTTTTCACTATTATAATTTTGATTCAAAGCATCAAATTACGGCTGATCTCTATTGAGCTTGTTCTCCCATTGGTTGGTGATAGCAAAATGGCAGTTAAGCATCTATTTGTGATGTGCGCGCACACATTTTGGCGTTTTCGTGTTTGGGACGAGTTGTTGTGCGTCTGAACGCATGTGTTTAAAAGAGCGTCTGTTGTGCCTTTGTTGTGGGGGAGGGGAGGGCAGGTGTTATCAGAGAGGGGGATGGAGTGTGTGAGAGCGAATGTCTGGATGTTTGTTTGTAGTTTAGTACAATGTGCTCATTCTGATTTCCGTCGTAGTATGTTTATTGCATCCGGAAGTCAAATAAGATAAGATTGGTGGTTCTATGCCTTCAAATGTGTGTGAAGTTTGGTTCGGTGAATGCTTTTATAAATATAGTGAAATAAAGGTTCTTTATTGGCATCAATGGTTCTATGAAGAACCTTGAACATCCATGGAACTTTTTAAATAGGAACTGTTCACTGAAAGGTTCTTTGGGGAAGCGAAAATGGTTCTTCCGTGGCATCCCTGCAAAAACAACTTTTAGGAACCTTTATTTTTAAGAGTGCGCATGAAATTATAAACGTATGAAATGTACCTCTATGAAAATCCAAGTGGACCATGTGTGAGAAAGTGTATGCAAACTCATATTTGTACTTTTTACACAAGCGATCATATTAGACGATCACAACCCGAATGCGAAATTGTCTGTACATGCATGTTTCCTTTCCAGAGCTGCCAGATTAAGTATATTTGACTTAGTGTCAGTGTCTGTACTCACATCCAGACAGGATGAGTCCATTGTTCGGATGAATTGAAGGGTTGCAGGGTTCGAGAGCGCGAATGAGGGAGAGAGGTGAAAGTAGGTCTAATTAAAGAGAAATTGGATGGATATGTGAAAAGGGAGAGAGATGGGGGGGGGGGCGAGTTGGGGGAAGGGGGGAAATGAAAGAAAATTTGACATAATGAGCCGCGGGTGGTGGTAGGGGGGAGGGGCCACTGTTGAAAGGGGAGGCGGCGGACGGCCACGAGCTTAAAGACAGACATCTGCTAGCAAGAGTGTGTGTGTGTGTGTGTGTGTGTGTGTGTGTGTGTGTGTGTGTGAGCGCGCATGTGTGTGGCCTTTGATGATTACACACTCTGTGAGAGCAGAACTTAATCTGACCAACATGTATCCACTATGCACAGCAGATTTCTTCACACCGTTGAGACAAATATTGAGATGAAATAAACTACTGCTTTTCAAAAGGAAGTTGCTCAGACATTTAATATAATAAAGTCACGAACACAGCAGATCCTCTTGGGTTCATCCTACTTCCGCTCTTGATTTGGTTGGTTTTGTCGTCTGCAACAAATCATGCAATCTTAAGGGCTTGTTTGCTAGTGGTAATCTGTCTTCTTTCTGAATGTGTCCCAGATCAATATTGTTGCTCAGGAAGACCCATAAAGGCAGTAAATGATGAATATGGCATTTGCAGATTTCGTGATGAGTAATAAGTCATATCGAATTTTCAATTTGAACTGCCCATGATGATTTTTTGAAACGTGAATAATATTCCATACCTGTTTTTACCAGGCAAGTTGTGTTTCAAATAGGGCTGCGAAACGATTAGTCGCGATTATTTATTATGTATATATAAATACACACATATAGTATTTTATTTTGAATCGTTTAATCACGGCTAATCATTTTGCAGCCCTAGTTTCAAATGAAATATATTTTCCTTGAAGAATATTGTGTGTTAAACACATATTGACCATTGACCCTTTGCAAAGAGCTTGATTGACAGACAGTCTGACCAATCATAACACAAATACGCCATTTTGTCTGACAAAGAAATCAGACAGGAGAGTATAGATTAACTTCGGTGGACTCAAACTTCAGAAACTGTTTTTATTCGTCTTTCCACCGTTGAAATAAAATGTGTTTAGATATTCATTTATTCATGACACATTAAAGAGACACAAAACGGTATTTATTGTTTGAATTCCTTACAAAATGACAAAATCTGAAAGCTGAGACCTTATTTCATACCAGAAGTAACCTGCTCTGTCTTGTCAGTTTCCTTTTTGGAATGTATTTTTGGAATGAGAACATGATTTGTAGTGTGAAAACGGCATTGTTTGTCGGACATACCGACAGTAACTAAGGAGGGCGGGGTGTTGCGAAGGTTCAGTTACCACAGAATTTTAAGTGCACAACATTCTACTGGAACTTTTTTATTTGTTCATCTTTACAAACTGAGAACCAGGTAGGGCTGGACGATTTGACCAAAATCAGTCAAAATCTTGATTAATAGAACATTTGACCTTGAATACCATCAAGGAACGATAATAATAATAATAATAATAATAATAATAATAATAAAAAAACACAATTCCACGTTGCCGTCAAATACAAAAGTTGCCATGGCAACCTGCTACTGTTAACAAAAGCTGACAGTGCTTGCCCCGCCTCTGTGGACTTCTAATTGGTCAACTGTTTTGGAACTGACATTAATGAGTGGAGCTGTGTGTAAAATTTTAAATTCTGTTAACTTGACTAGGCGTCTTAAACTTGCCACTCACGTGCCAAATGCTGCAAAAGACGTGAGTGCAATGATCATACATGTCTGTATAGTGGCGACTACAGTTGTAGTATATTTTTTATGGAGAGTATTAGAGCTGCAAAACGATTAGTCGCGAATAATCGATTCAAAATAAAAGTTTGTTTGCATCGATTAATCACGACTAATCATTTTGCAGATCTAGAAAGTATTAACAGGATTTAAAAAACGAAATAACCAATAAGGGAAAAATAAAGCGGTTAGGTTCTAAATTCAGTTTTGATTACTTTTGGATTAATCGAGTACCAAGTACATCTAATCTATAATATGCATTGTTGAAATCCATTGCTTTCCTCATCCACTTGGCATTTGGTTCCAATAGACAAAAATAAAGTCGCACCCCCATGTCAAACAATAGGACAGCATCACCAGCGTTGACGGCGTGTTCGGGGTGTTAGATATCAGCGTTATTGCAAGCATCACTCATATGAGGTCTGTTTGCTTGGCAAAAGCGACTTTGTTTGAATGTGTTACATTCAGAATTTGATATGCATATTGAGTTAGCAAACCCAACCAATGCATATTTCCGTTTCCCAAGCGGTGCCATTTTCACACATGCTTTTTTTCCCGCTCTCTTTCCATCATTCCCTATTTAAGCAGGTGTGATGCTGACAGTTTCAAGTCTGTGTTAACTTTGTAATTGCTTGAGGTCTAGTGATTGGCACATTTGAAACAGCCTAATTGATTAGGGTATATTGATTATTTCAGGAACAAAGATTTCAGGAGCTTTAATCGTCAAGCCAAGATGGCGTTTCATTGTTTAAGGGTAATTGATGTGACATTTTGAGCAGTTTGACATGCTATTTAAAAGCCTTTTTCTAACCCTTACATGCAGTTTAAGAATAATGGATTCAATTTTCATTTTGATTTCTTTATAACGCAGCAAAATAACTGCAGAAAGCTCCATTTATTGGACCTTTTCCTTTACACGTTTATTTAAGCTATGCTAAACGTTGAATTTAAGAAAAAAGTTAATTTCCCTCTTATATTAAATGTAGAATTTAGTGTTTTGTATAAGAAATATAAGTTTTGAGTTATCTTTAGCATGTTAAATGTGCATGAAACTACATATTTCTGTTGTAGCTGTGTTTGTTATAAAATGGGAGATGGATAGAGCGGCTGAAAGAATAAGCGAGAAAAAAGGAGATTGGAAAGAAAGCGAGTGGAATATATTGGGGGTGGGGTGGCGCGCAGGTTGATTACGGTCGCAGGTCCTGTTGCCAGGAGACGGCTGGGACAAGGGATGCTGGGTTGCTAGGGAACCAGCTCAATGCGATGGCCAGCATTGCATGATGGGTACAGAGGCAAGATTGAGAATAGTCTTTGTGTAGATACACACCTAATTTAACATCTGCCACACACACACACACACACACACACACACACACACACACTGACAAGTCGCAAGAGAGATCCTCTTGAGCTTGAGTGCGAATCACACACAGTCAACAGTCATTCTTTCCATGCACAGAGAAACTTAGGGAATATGAACAAACAGCATGCCTTGGAGGCATATAGTGAGTGCGTGAATGAGTAAACGTGAATTGTGATCTGATTTTTAAGCTCTTATGAGTCACTGCCTTTCTGAATTTCTGAGTTTGTGTGAATGGAAAAGGAAATTTTGGGTGTGTCTTCCCAGTTTGTTTTTTGGATCTATAAGCATAGGTTTTTAACAGATCAAACGTATATACGTTTGAGGCAATACATGGAGGGTGGCAGCAGAGTAAATGTCAGATGATTGAATAATCTATGGATTTAATATCCCATAATCCCATGAAATCCCTGGCCTCAGATCAAGGAGGAGATTAAGTGTGTGTGCTCATCATGTCATTGGAGTGTTTTTGCTGGCAGATGAACTAGTGACGGTTATGACCAGTGCTTCTAATGGCATGTATAGAGAGATTTGACATGAATATTTTCAATATTTTCTATTTTCGTAAGCATACGATTGCTGCAACACGGATTGATAGATTACGTTCATTTGTGTTCTTATGTTTTACATTTTTCCATACACAAAAAATAGCACACATTTTCCTTGTGTTTTAAACATCAGTTATTCGATTTAATTAATTTTTTATTTTACTTTATTTAATGATTTACTTATTAAAATGTCATTAGGGCTGCTGCAATATTAAAACACTAGTTGGACATTGTAAGTATGAGATGTTATTCCTTAGGAAATAAGGAATGCAGTTTATACATTTATTTGTACTTTTATGCTGTTGCTTATGCCTATACTTTTTTTTTTCTTAAATCTATTTGAAGAGTCCTTTTTGAATGTTTAATGGTGTCACTATTCAGTTTTTATTTTAAAAAGAATGAAATTAGTTACAAGCTGCTGAAAATTCAGCTTTGCCATCACAGAATTTTTATTTATTTTTTAAATATATTCAAATAGATATAGAAAATTATAATAATTTTTTTCCCAAAATTACTGTATTATTGATCCAATAAAAGCAGCCTTGGTGTGAGCATAAGAGACGTCTTTCAACACAAAAGTCTAACAAACCCAAACTTTTGAACTGTAATGTATGTAGCACAGTAGATTTACTGAATTTAAAGTAGTGCTGTGAATTAATAATAATAAAAAAAACTAATGAATCACACATTTTTCTGAAATTAATTGCTATTAATCCCACCTAACAATAAAGTTTTTAAATATACTTTTATATTGCAATAATTTCACATTCAATCTTCAAATTAATGTAGAAACAGCATAAAGACAGTATATTTTTAAGATTTGTTACTTTTTTTTTTTTATGACTGAAGGTGAGATACCAATATTACTGACATCTCTAGGAAATTGTTCTTTTTTTTCCTAATACTTAACCATTGACTATAGTCATTCAACACTGAGAGCTATCAATTTTAACATTAATTAGCAAATAACAACTTCAAATTCAAGTGAACTTAAAACAATCTTCACATAAACCCATTATAATAAAGTACCTGATCTCATGCCGAAAACGTACCTGTTGGAACTTTTTCGCAAGATGCGAAATACGTACCAATAAGTACATCTCACTGCAGATTCCAATGAAAATGAACACTAGAGGTGGTAAAACAGCGAGCACTTGTAATCGTTTTCATACACAGTTATGATTCAAGCTTATGTAACAAGCTTGCAGAATTGGACTTAGGATGCAGATGTCAAGCATTAGAGTTATAGCACCACTCAAAGGAAATTTTAAGTCAGAACTGCGGTGATGCGTACAAAACCACTGTCACATAAAATGACCAGATGTACGTTCGTCTGTTCCGGGGGAAAAAACAAACACTCTTTTAGCGCCACTCAGTGGGCATTTTACACCGAAAATGTCACAAAACGTACATGGCGCTATGTATTCCGCAACTTGCGAAAGGTACGTTTTTGTCGTGAGATCAGGTTGATAATAAATGTAATATTTCAGCAAGTATGAAATATACAGAAATTGAATGTAGTTATCAAACACTAAATACTAAAGTAAATATAGATGAATTCTTAAAGCTACAAAAGTTATTGATTTCTTCTTTTTCTTTTGTTCTTTGATTAATAAACATCACAGCAGCTGGACTATTAGCTTTTTGGCTGCTATTACTTTAAGAGCTGCCGCTGCTGAACGTGATGCGGATCTGGCACGCATACTCGTAGTTTAATTTGCGCTTTAATATGAAACAATACAGGCTACAGTGCGTGCCGCTGCATTTGTGCGTGCAATTGAAGCTTCAAAACAGTTGACAGGACAGGTCAATTAATTTTTGCTGGCATATTGCCTGACAACATCTCATCTGACCGCAGTTCACTGTTGTTCTACTGAAGCTCCTCATCACCTGTACCTTTCCCATGAAGTCGGAGTGCACGTCTGAAAAGTCTGTCATTTAATCACCTACATAAACGCACTTCTTGTCAAGAAGAAAAGAGAAGCACCAGTTGTAAATGAGATGGCCAACCCTAGCCCCGCCCCTGCATTAAACATTTTTAACGCCGTTAAACTGAAAAAATGAATTGTCTGCTAATTTTGACAGCACTAATGTAAAGCAATTGTAGAACGAGCCCTTTAATTATTAGTGTGGTTATAAGGAGTCTGTTTGATTTTCATTGACAGGCAGTGTTTGTGGAAGCCAACAGGTTTCTTTCGCCTAGATGATGGAGAGTCCTCTCTGTCTCTGTTGCTTTGGTAACCATAGCAGTTACACCCGCTACTTTTATCTGTTCGTCTTTGTCTCTCTCTCTTTCCGTTCTCATAAATATATTCTCAGAGACTCACTTTTCATCCGTTTCGATCCTTCCATCGCCCTTTTTTTCCCCTCTGTCTTTTTTTTTCCATCACTACCTTCCCCTCCCCTCGTCGTCCAGGGCAACCTTGTTTACCTGCTGGGTAGCTCGTCTCGCCGTTGTCATGGTGACAGAGGGTTGGTTGCCGTGCCGACCTGAAGTGGCAGTGCCACGACTCTCTCTCTCTCCGTCTCTCTCTCCCACTCTTTCTTGTCTCTTTCCGTCTCTCTCGTCCCTTTGTACCCTTACTCCTCACCCTTTTCTTTTTGTTCTCCGCTGCTGTCTCTGTTTTTCCTTTCTGTAATCCTTGAAGCTCCGTGACTCATCACAGTGCAAGGAAAGATATGAATAAAGCTCCTGAAGGATTTTCTTGTACCTCATAGTGCATCTGTAGTCTGTACCGCCCAGTGTATCAGAAGAAAAAAAATGATGCTTTTCAGTATTTTTTAGGTTTGATGTGGCATCTTGCTGTTGATGGATGCATGTTAAATGAGTGTGCAAGCTGTTTCTTTGCCTCAACCTTGATGTGAGTTGGCTCCTTTCCGAAAATGAAACTAAAATGGCACAGTCATTAACCTAATCCATTTTGCTGACCATTTCAAAGTGCTCGCGCAGTCAACAGTTGGCCAGCAACCTGCTGTGTGTTGTACACTCTTGAAAACAAAGGTAAAAAAAAGGGTTTACACCCTAATGTCATTGAAGAACCTTTTCATGTTCATCGGTTCTTTAGAAAATCTGTCCAAAGAGCCCAGAAGAGTTTACTTTTCTTCTTTTGATGGATAAATACATAGATTGACATCATTTACTCACTGTCACTTTCAGAATATACAAGTGATTTTTTTACCTTGTAATGGAAGTGAACTTATTTGCTCTATTCTAAGTCTTCTGAAAACATTAATGAGGCTGTTTGCTGTTTTGTTGTATTCTTTTTACTTCACTGATCTTGTATAGCGTATAGCAAGTTTGGGGTTGGTAAAATTTTTAATTTATGTTGTTTTTAATCTCTTATGCTCACCAAGGCTACATTTATTTAATACAACATACAGTAAAAGCAGTAATATTGTGAAATATTTTTACAATTTAAAATCAACATTTTCTATTTAAATATATTTTAAAATGTAATTTATTCCTGTGGTGGCAAAGCTAAATTTTTGAACATTTCTCATTATAAATGTTGAAAACAGCTGTTTTGATGAATTGACTTTTTCCCCTGGGAAAAACAACATTTATATGTAATTTTTTTGTAACATTATAAATGTCTTTACTATGAATTTTAATCAATGTAGTACATCATTGCTGAATAGAATTATTTCTTTAAAAAAAAAAAAAACTTACCGACCAAACTAGGGTCTTATGAGATTTGTTTTATTTTTTCCCAAATTCTTTTTTTTTCATATTCCATTTCTTTCAAGTTTTAATGGTTAAATAACATTTTACTCTAAAAAAAAAACATATCTGATTAAATTCAGCAATTTTTTTTACACAATTTTTTTTTTTAACAAACTCTGTGTTTTCCATTAATTTTCTGAATTCCATTTAAATGGTTTCATTAAAATTCAATCATCAAAAGCATCTCTAAATAGTAGATTTTTTTTTCTAAAAAAAATAATAATATATATTACTATTTTATTTATTTATTTTTCAATATATAATACTGTTGTGTATTTACAATTTTCTGGTAAATAAATTCTGGTAAATAATTTTTCTAGGGCTTTCAAATGATTCATTGCGATTAATCCCATCCAAAATAAAAAACTAAACTAAAACATTTACTAAATGTGTTTAGTAAATGTATTCACACGTCATGCGCCATTCATTCACACAGAACATTCAGCGTTCATATTCAAATAGTATTTTGTGGATTAATATTCACAGACATGAGTCCATATCGCATTTAGATTTAAGTGTACTGACCTACATTTGATTTATTCATCCAAAATTTGTCAAATCCGTGAAATTCCGTGTTAGCCTACAGTAAATTTAATTTTTATGACTGGATTCCGCGATACCACACTTTTGATCAGTAGTGTATATTCAAATAGGGTACATTAATGACATATATTAAAGAAAACAGTTCTTGTCTGAAAGTTATGGAAGAACCATTGAACAACCTTGTGTATGAACTAAATTCATACAGCTGCCCTCAATACAATGATAAAACGCCCTCAAAAGTTATTTTTCTCCCGTATGCCGGTGTTTTCTGAAGATAAACAAAGCAATTTGGGCAAATCAGATTTAAGCGCTGCAAAACAAGCTCTTACAGCTGAGATCAGATTAGTAATCACCAGAGGGAGTTACACTAGGAAAGCAAAAGAACTCTGATCCAGAACAGACGTATAGTGGGTGTTGGAGATCTTTACAGTGCTTTACATTACTGCAGCAATCAATGAGACCTGCTTCATTAGTCATCCTGATAAATGCCCTTCTGTTTGTGTCCTTCTCCGTGAGTCGTCTAATATATTTTTGGCGTGCTGTGAAATAGTGAAAGTCATTATGTATGGTTTATACGGCTCTGTACGTGTGTGCGTGAGTGATTGGAGCGAGTGCCTGATCAATACGGACCCCAGATGAGCGATCGCGCCTGGTCGGATAAAACCAAGCGATCTGAATTGGGCCGAAATGTCACCTGCTGCATAATTAACGCCTTTATGTTGATTCGGCCAATTTAGCTCACAGCTTCTCTCCTTGCCTCTCATCTACTCCTTTTACTAATTGTGTTTATTTAAATTAGAGTTGCAGTGGTTGAACAATTCCATGTACAATTGCAGTATCATTTGAATTACAATACTAATGCTATCTACCTTTCATGCTAATTCATCATTTCTTCTCATTTTGTGGTAAAAAAATAATAATTTAGTCCGAACAATCATTTAACGTTTGTTTTTAGAAAATAATATGGACATAATAGTTATATAACTTACTACTAATGTGTTCTTTTACAGCTTAGCAATGTGGTCATAACTGTGATTGTGATATAACTATAATTTCATTATATGTATATACATATATACACATCACCAGTCAAAAGTTATTGAAGAGTAAGATTTTGAATGTTTTTTAGTCTCTTCTGCTCACAAAGCCTGCATTTATTTGATCCAAAGTACAGCAAAAACAGTAAAATGTTGACATATTTTTACAGTTTAAAATAACTGTATATAATAACTGTTTAAGTATATTATAAAATGTAATTTATTTCTTTTGATTTTAAAGCTGAATTTTTAGCTTTATTAATCCAGTCACCTTTTTTCAGGTTTCTTTTGTGAATAGAAAGTTCAGAAGAACAGCATTTATCTGAAATAGAAATCTTTTGTAACATAATAAATGTCTTTATCATCACTTTTCAGCATCCTTGCTAAATAAAAGTATTACTTTCTATAATTTCTTTTCCAAAAATTTATACTGACTCCAAGCTTTTGAATGGTATAGTGTATAATGTTACAAAAGCTTTTTGTTTCAGGTGAATGCTGGTCTTTGGGTCTTTCTGATCCTGAATAAAACGGTTTTAAATATTGATAATAATAATACGGTAATAAATGTTTCTTAAACAGCAAATATTAGCATGTTAGAATGATTTCTGAAGGATCATGTGACACTGAAGACTAGAGTAATGATGCTGAAAATTTAGCCTTGATCACAGGAATAAATGACATTTAAAAATATATTTAAATGGTAAACATCTATTTTAAATAGTAAAAATATTTCAGATTTACTGTTTTTGCTGTACTTTGGATCAAAAAAAATACAGGCTTTTAAAAACATTAAAAATCATACTGTTTAAAAACTTTTGACTGGTAGTGTGTATGTGTATATATATATACTTTTTTATGCTTACCAAGGCTAAATTTATTTAATCAAAAATTCAGTCAAAACTGTAAAATTGTGAAATATTATTACAATTGAAAATAGCTGTTTTTCAATTTTCAGGAAACGTTTTCAGGAATCGTTTGATAGAATGTCTAAAAAAAACTTTATATAAATGCATTTTTACGTTTTAGTACTTAATACATTTTTGATTAGTATAGTTATCTAATTTTAGCAGAAATATTTAATCCTCAATAACACTACATAAATTTACCTAAGTAAATTACACATTAATACATGAGTATGAGTATATTTTGTATTTTATATTTGTTTATTGTATTTATTTATTTATTTTTTTTTGTAGAAGTAAAAATACTGGTAACACTTTACAAGAAGCTTCGTTAGTTACCATTAGGTTACTACATTAGTTAACAAACTAAGAATGGACAATACATACAGCATTTATTAATCTTAGTTAATGTTAATTTCAGCATTTACTAATGAATTATTAAAATCACAACTTGTGTTTGTTAACATTAGTTAATGCACTGTGAACTAACCTGAACAAATGAACTGTAGTTTTATTAACTAAAATTAACAAAGATTCATAAACAGTGTAATAAATGTATTGTTCTTTGTTCGTTCATGTAGTTAATATATTAACTAATGTTAACAAATGACAATTGTAAAGTGTTACCAAAATAACTAGTCAAAAAAAAGTGCATTTAATAATTTAAATAGCATTTAATATGCTTAAAAAAAGTTATGTCTATATGTTCTAGGAAAAGAAATTTTAAAATGTATTTAATATATCTTGTTATGAAGAATAATATTGAAGAATTGTATATCCTAATATAATACTAAAAACTATCAAATGACCTTTTTCCCCACCTAACCTTAGTTATATTTGGTTATACATTCTCAGTTTTCTAGATTTTTTTCTCCCACCTTTCCGTTCTCGTTTCCTCTATCTCTCCCTCTTTCTATTTTTGTTTGTTTCCCTCTCACATCACCATCCCTCTCTCTTTCCCCTGGTGCCTCTTTCTCTCTCCTGTTTCACAAACTCAGAATCTCTCACCATTTTAATCTGCCGTGCGTCTGTAATCCAGATTAGCCAGCGAGCGTGCTTAATCCCATCACTTCCCCAATCCCGTGTGGATGTGTGCTTTTCCTGGTGCCCGAGAGAGAGAGAGGGAGAGAGAGGAGCAGGATTAGGTGTGATGGAGAGAGAAAGAGCATAAAACTGATTCTTGATGAGAGATAAAAGTGGGCGAGGGAGAGATGGCGATTAGGCCTCAAATAGAGGCCAACAAGTACAAAGGCTACATAGAGAGAGCAGAGATAAAGGGACGGCAACACAACAGAAACAGGGCCAGCGTGGAGATTTTTCTTTTAACTCGGGAATATTGAGGCAGATGGGCAGGTCATGAGATTGACATCATGCACATACATTGAAGATGTAATGTTCTGTAATAAAAGCACAACACAAGAGGAAATGAAAGAGCTGGATTATAAAGTGCAGTTGGTCATGTGATCATGTGCTCTGTCTTTCAGATGAACCGCCCCATTCAAGTGAAGCCAGCGGACAGTGAGGGCAGAGGAGGTATAACACAAACACATACACACACACACATATGGAATTGGCTGTCTATAAATCTTATATACGTATATATCAATTTTACCTTTTGAGAATGTCACATTTTGCTCACTTATGGGCATCCTCTTGTCTTCACACTTCACATTTTGCATTTCAAATACCAAAATGTATTAATAATTCAAGAATTCAACATTTTAAACCCATTACATGGGCGTGGAATGAGCCTGATTTAGTCATCTCTCATTGGATGAAAACAGCAACACAATCCCAAATACAGTGCAAATGGTTCTTTCATCTTTATTCTGCACTGATAGACACACAACATGAGCTTTTGCTATTGTGTTTCTCAGCGAGTGACAGTCCTCTAGGACTCTCTAGTGGCCATTTGTGTTATCGCACCATGAAGCTCAGACTAATATGCAGTGACAAATATTGTCTGCGATGATTTGATGGTTATTACCACTTACGAATGATACATGATCTCTCACAGCCATTTCTCTAATATATGTATATTTATCATGATCTGTCTTTCTGTGTGTAGACAGGAAGCTGTTTGTGGGGATGTTGGGGAAACAGCTGTCAGACACCGATGTCAGAAAAATGTTCGAGCCTTTTGGGAGTATAGAGGAGTGCACGGTACTCAGAGGGCCTGACGGAGCCAGCAAAGGTGCGCAAAACACATTCAAATACATGTGAGGAGTAGGGTTGTAGGGTAGTTGTATCATGGGCTTGAATTTTAATATAATACTAATACTAATAATAGTTATTATTATTATATTTGTATTAGTGATTTTACTGTATAATGTAATGATTATTAATTAAATATTAAGTAATATTAAATTAGTTAACTATAATATTAATATTAAATAATACATTTTTTTTATATAATATTTAACATATCACTAGTACTACTACTACTACTAACAATTTTTGTATTTTTAATTAATAATTTTATTTAAGAATTTAAAAATAATTAATAATTGCTAATAAATAATTTACTATTGTTTAAATTCATATAGGTAATAATAATACATATTTGTGATAATGTATTTATTTATTAGGATAGTCGGCACTGAAAACTGACCAATCAGAGGTGCTAAGGATTAGTCAGCACAAAAAAAAACACAAATTAGAGGCGCTTAGAATTAGTCAGCACTGAAAATGGACCAATTAGAGGAGCTTAGAATTAGTCAGCACTGAAAATGGACCAATTAGAGGATCTTAGAATTAGTCAGCACTGAAAATGCACCAATCAGAGGTGCTCAGGATTAGTCAGCACTGAAAACGGACCAATCAGAGGTGCTAAGGATTAGTCAGCACTAAAAAAAAACTCAAATCAGAGGCGCTTAGAATTAGTCAGCACTAAAAATGGACCAATTAGAGGAGCTTAGAATTAGTCAGCACTGAAAATGGACCAATCAGAGGCACTTAGAATTAGTCAGCACTGAAAATGCACCAATCAGAGGTGCTCAGGATTAGTCAGCACTGAAAACGGACCAATCAGAGGTGCTCAGGATTAGTCAGCACTAAAAAAAAACACAAATCAGAGGCACTTAGAATTAGTCAGCACTGAAAATGGACCAATCAGAGGCGCTCAGGATTAGTCAGCACTGAAAACGGACCAATCAGAGGCGCTCAGGATTAGTCAGCACTGAAAACGGACCAATCAGAGGTGCTAAGGATTAGTCAGCACTAAAAAAAAACACAAATCAGAGGCACTTAGAATTAGTCAGCACTGAAAATGGACCAATCAGAGGCGCTCAGGATTAGTCAGCACTGAAAACGGACCAATCAGAGGCGCTCAGGATTAGTCAGCACTGAAAACGGACCAATCAGAGGTGCTAAGGATTAGTCAGCACTAAAAAAAAACACAAATCAGAGGCGCTTAGAATTAGTCAGCACTGAAAACGGACCAATCAGAGGCGCTCAGGATTAGTCAGCACTGAAAACGGACCAATCAGAGGTGCTAAGGATTAGTCAGCACTGAAAACGGACCAATCAGAGGTGCTAAGGATTAGTCAGCACTAAAAAAAAACACAAATCAGAGGCGCTTAGAATTAGTCAGCACTGAAAACGGACCAATCAGAGGCGCTCAGGATTAGTCAGCACTGAAAACGGACCAATCAGAGGTGCTAAGGATTAGTCAGCACTGAAAACGGACCAATCAGAGGTGCTCAGGATTAGTCAGCACTGAAAACGGACCAATCAGAGGTGCTAAGGATTAGTCAGCACTAAAAAAAACACAAATCAGAGGCACTTAGAATCAGTCAGCACTGAAAATGGACCAATCAGAGGCACTCAGGATTAGTCAGCACTGAAAACGGACCAATCAGAGGTGTTTAGGATTAGTCAGAAAAAACACCAATCAGAGATGCTTAGATTAGTCAGCACTGAAAATGCACCAATCAGAGGCGTTTAGATTAGTCAGCACTGAAAAAAGTCACCAATTAGAGGTGCTTAGGATTAGTCAGCACTGAAAACGCACATATTAATGTTTATTGTCATCTCTGGTTTGGAAGAGATTGTTTGAGTTGAACTTCTGTCTGTGTTCAATTACATTCCCCTAGAAAAATATTCTATTAGTGAACCCCTTTTTTCACAGACTCTCATGTTGAGAACTGATTGCCAAATAACCTCATATTATAGATATAAATTGTTACAAATAAGTTCATTTTGACTGAAGGCTCTTTAAGTAAAATTGCAGGGAGTAAAGCACATCTGTACAGGTACTGTAGTCATACAACACTAGTAGGGCTGCAGCAGTGTGTTCGCTCATGCATGTGCATGTTGGCTAATGAATGATAGTCCGTTCGGCACAGGCTGTGATTTATAAAGTGATGGATGTGTGTGTGCTCTGGGTAATTACGTGTGAGTGTGAAAGAAACAGATGCACCTGCTGTAGTAAATCATTAACTGTTTCACTTTTACTCTCTCGTATGTACAGATGTAGGCCTTGGGAAATAATGTGGGCATTTGCACCAACCTCAGCTTGTTGTATTTGATTTAATTTGTTTAATTGGATGTTTAAATACTCCCACTTGATGATGCACTGCTTAAGACTATAAAACATCTGCCTAATGCATTTGCCTTTTTGTCTAATGATGTGTTGTGTGTTGCAGGTTGTGCATTTGTAAAATATCAGAGTAATGCAGAAGCGCAGGCGGCCATTAGTGCTCTACACGGCAGCCGCACTCTCCCGGTTAGTGTCACATTCAGGATTCCTCCCACAATCACACCTACAAGTATAACACAACACAGTAGCACATTGTTTAGACATTCATAGGAGATTCTCTACAGAGTCTTTGTGTTTTGTTTTAAGATCACCCACTGCATATTTTACTTCAAGACTTCTCAGTTTCTTTTATTTGATGTTGTTTGAGAACGAGGATTTTCCTGATCCCCTCAGGGTGCATCTTCTAGTCTGGTGGTGAAGTTTGCAGACACAGAGAAGGAGAGAGGAATCAGGCGTATGCAGCAGGTGGCCTCCCAGCTGGGTGTCATTAGTCCCATGAGCCTACACCTGGGCGCCTACAATGCCTACACACAGGCGGTGAGCACTATAACACCACACAATATCCAGAGAGAGAATATCCTTACACTACTGTTCAAAAGTGTGGAGACTTCTTTGTATTCTGGAGATATGTCTTTCCAATAAATGCTGTTCTTTTGAACTTTCTATTCATCAAAGAATCCTGAAAAAGAAGATTCCACAGATACATTAAGCGGCACAACTGCTTTCAAAATTGATAATAAAGAAATGTTTCTTGAACAGTATATCCGCATATTATAATAATTTCTGAAGAATCATGTGACACTGAAGACTGGATTTTAAAATATAGTCAAACCAAAAATTATTCACACACCAGATATAATTTTTTATATTTTTTTTTTACTTGTGGTTGCAGGACACTATAGTTCATTTATGTAAGTGAGGACTGCAAAATGAAGTAAACTGTGATATATTATACTCAAATTCTTATATACGGATAATATATAAATTTGGGTCCAAAAATTATTCAGACACTTTGACCTGACCCTTTTTTTGCTTCAGAGTTTTTTGTTTTATGGTTGATTGTAATCCATTACATACCTTTCTATCAAAGTTATCTGACATTATCAAGATTAATTTGTTCTGAGACAGTTATTGTCCAATTTTATTACCATTTTCTAAACTATAGCAAATAACCTGTGATAATGTGAGAAATGTTGAAGGTGTCTGAATACATTTTTGGATTGACTGTAAATGAAATAACAAAACAGTTGAAATTGTAATAATATTTCACAATATTACAGTTTTTACTGAATTTGGGGGCAAATAAATGCAGCCTTATGAGAGCTTATGAGACATTTTTTACTGAATTTACCTAAACTTTTGAGCAGTAGTACATAGTGCATAATAAGTCCATTGAGGAACTAAATAATTGTGACTTCATTTTGAACAGTATATTTAATCATTTAAATCCTAACTAACAATTTTAAACAGTGTCTGTCTTTAAACTAATTTTGACTTGGTTTCTAATGCAATAGTTCACCCAAAAATAAAAAATTCTGTCATTAATTACTCACCCTTATGTTGTTTCAAACCTTTAAGACCTTTGTTCATCTTCGGTAAAACAAATTAAGATATTTTTTATGAAATCCAAGAGCTTTCTGACCTGCTTAGGCTACGTCTACATTAATCGGGATACATTTGAAAACAGATTTTTTGTTTTAAAACGCTCTCCGTCCATGCTAGCTTTTTCAAGCGTTTTCCAAAAGTTTCTCATCCACACCAAAACGTAGAACAGGGTTCCCACGGGTCATGGAATTTCTGGAATATCATGGAATTTTAAAAGGTCTATTCCAGTCATTGAAAGTCAGGGAATTTAATATTTTTTTGGTCCGAGTCATGGAATATCAGGGATTTTTGTTTGTTGATTTGACTGAACTTTGACTGAACTTTTCTGTACCGTTTTTATTTATTTATTTATTTGCCTATTTTTATGGTTAGGCTATTTTTCAGTGCCATTTTATTCCCTTCCCGCACGTCAACTGGCAATCACAAGTAAAATGCAGTCACCAGCTTAGATAACTAAGGCAAACATGCCAGAAAAAAAAAAATATTTCAAGAGCTTTGGCTACAAAATGACCACTTCAAAGACTGGGTATGAAAAGTAGATCATAGAAAAGCAAAAACTAAATGAATGATGAACTTGATTACAAATCCTTACAAATCCCAAACCCTTACAAAAATCCTTCAAATTGTTATAAACATAAATTAATTTCTGTAGAAATATTACAGAAAAAGCCTGTTTCCGGCACTAAATAAAAAATAAAAAGAGGGTTATTGCGACTTATCTCACAATTCTGACTTATTTTCTCACAATAGCGTGATACAAACTCGCAATTCTGACTTTTGTTTCTCTGAATTGTGAGATATGAACTAGCAGTTGCGAAAAAAAAGTCAGAATTGTGAGATAACAAGTCACAATTGCGAGTTATAAAGTCAGAATTGCATGATATAAACTCGCAATTGAGAGTTAAGGCAGAATTGAGTGATATGAACTCGCAATTATGTGAACATATCAGTATTTTTTCTCCTCAGAAATGAATTTATATGTTACAAAAGTCAAAATTGCAAGATACAAACTTGCAATTGCAAGAAAAAAAGTCAGAATTGTGAGTTTTATCTTTATCTTTTTTTATTTAGTGGCAGAAACGGCCTTCCATAGTTTTGTACTAAAAACGTCTGTAAACAAGTAAATAAAGCTTGCAAGTGGATGGATCCGTTCATTATAGGTCATGGAAATTCAGCTTTTTAGTCATTAAAAGTCAGGGAAAAGTCAGGGAATTTGACATTTGGCTTAGAGTGGGAACCCTGGTAGAAAAACATTAAATTAGCTTTACTGTGCACTGTAAAGCCTCCAAAAACTCACTGAGATTGTACAGACGGAACAGACATAATACGTTTTCACACAATTCTTCTGGCAGGATAATTTTATTTATGGAAATATCTCATCATTTAACGCGTCCATGTCACGCTTACTCATATTTGGTCTAAAAAGAAGCTGCCGTCATGTTTTGCTGCAGGAGTCAGGACAGCAACTGTAAATAAATTTTCTGTCATTATATTAGGACTGTAATATGAAGAGTGTAAATCGGTAACACTTAATAACTACACACTAATGAACCATTAGATAAGCATTAGTAAATAGTCCATTCATCATTTATAAATCATTATCCCTACATTAATAGACAGTAGTAAGCAGTTTATAAATGCAGCTATAACTGTTTTGTTCCTGATTTATAAGCATATCTATAATGTCTTAATGTATGAATGATCAATTAAGCATTGCTAAATTAAGTATTATATTATTAACAGGCCAGTTATTTAGGAGTTGTCAGAGGTTCATAAGATCATTTAGAAAATCACATATTATTTAGACATACAGTAATAGTTAGTTAAATGCTTTATTAACACATATTCTTACTGTAATTCATGATTAGTTCAGGTTGGTATAAAACATTTAGTAGTTGTCAGTTATCTATTTTTGTGAGCTCATCTAAAGTGAAGACTAGTTATGCCTCGTAAAACATTTACAAAGCAGATTTAAAGGCTTAGCTAACTTCTAAACAGAAAAAAGAAAACAAACAGAACATATACATATTTATTTCCATATGCAAAAAACAAAACTGTAGAACTGTACATTTGTTTTAAAATGGAAAATAAAGTTCTGCAATGTCAAAGAAAATTTTAAATCCCTGTAGACCTCCAGAAAACATAACTTAGCAGTAACATGAACCTTATATATATATATATATATATATGCATGTGTGTGTGTATGTGTGTTCTGTATTACTCTGTTGTTTGTTTCCTTTTTCTTTTTACAAGATAACTGAGCCTTTAAATCTCCTTTGTAAAAGCTTTACAAGGTATAATTAGTCTTCACCTTAGATGACAACACAAAAACAGTTAACTGACAACTACTAAATGTGTTATAACTACCTGAATTAATCACGAATTACAGTAGAAATAGGTGTTAATAAAGCATTTATTAACACACTATTACTATATTTCTAAATAATATGTATAAATGTACATTTAAATAGTTCATTAATCATTTACTTGCACTTTCTAAATGATCTTATGAACCACTGATGACAACTAAATAACTGATTTGTAAATAATGTAATGCTTAATTTAGAAATGATAAATTGATCATTAATAAAGTATGAAAATACAGTTATTAAACACAGTATAGATAAGTTTAAAAATCAAGAACAAAGCATTTATAGCTGCATTTATAAACTGCTTACTACTGTCTATTCATGTAGAGATAATGATTTATAAATGATGAATTGACTATTTACTAATGCTTAAATAATGGTTCATAGTGTGTAGTTATTATAAAGTGTTACTGATAAATCTCTTTAGCAGCAGTGTGACAGTGAATAGCACATAACAGGCACAATTACCGGTATAAACATAGATATTTAATGGTACAATATGCAACATCGTTTTCAAAAGCACGTTTTCACAGTCCACAATACAATGTGAAAATGGCGTTTTCAAATTTATCTACTTTGTTTTCCTTGACAAAAAACGCAGTCTCACTGTGGACGGAAGGCCACAAACTATGCGTTTTCAAACTAAAATGTATTAGTGTGGACGTGGCCTTAGACAGCAATGTAACTACCACATTCAAGGCCCCGAAAGGTAGTAAGGACATTATTAAAATAGTCCAGGTTGGACCACTGATGTCCTACATTTCTGTGCCATGAACGTGTCAGTTGCGTTGCTGCCTATGAAGGGTCAGAAAGCTCTTGGATTTCATCACAAATATCTTAATTTGTGTTCTGAAGATGAACGTAGGTCTTATAGGTTTGGAACGACATGAGGGTGAGTAATTAATGACAGAATTTTCATTTTTAGCTGAACTATCCCTTTAAGAGTGGCTTGTGTCCGTATATTTTATGAGCCACTGTACGTCCCAGGATTTAGTTCACAGAAAATACACTGGGATGAAATTGAATTGGGATTATACTAATAACTGAAAGTTGTATTAGGTTTGCTACCAGAAATACTTCCGTAATTACTTTCCGTTCTACACACAGCAAGTTCTAATTGAAATGGCATTGACCTAATAACCCCGGCACAACCCCTGCACAGTACTTGATTTTAGTCCAAAGTTTTATCTGTCATAGTCCCTTTTTATTCACTCTTTTTTTTTTTTGTCCCATCCAGCTCGTCCAGCAGCAGGCCTTGGTGGCTCAGTCCGCATATCTGTCTCCGGTGGCTACGGTTGCCGCAGTCCAGATGCAGCAGTTGGCTGCTCTCAATCCCAGCAGCATCATAGCCACACCAATCGCCTCAATCACGCCCTCCTCAGGTAAATGACAGTCTGCTTCAAAAGCAGTTTGGTCTGTAAAAATGTATATTCATACTGAGTATTTGTAATGGGTCCTTCTCCTGTAGGTACGAGCACTCCTCCAGCCATTGCTGCCACACCTGTGCCTGCTCTGCCTCCACCAATCGCAGTTAACAGTTACCAAACAGTGGCTGCACCACCCAATGGCCAGTCTGCCACTGAAACCCTATACACTAATGGTGTCCATCCATATCAGGGTGAGGATAGTTCCTCCAGTCTTTATTATTTTAATACTATAATATTGTAGGGCTGCACGAGAAATCATATACTACCAGTCAAGTTTTTGAACAGTAAGATTTTTGTATGTTTTTATTAAAGAAGTCTCTTACTCCTAATATTTATATATATTTATATATAACTGTTTTCTATTTGAATACATTTTAAATTGTAATTTATTCCTGTTGATTTTTTAGCATCATTAATTCAGTCACATGATCCTTCAGAAATCATTCTCTAATATTCTGATTTGCTGCTCAAAAACATTTATTATTATTATGTTGAAAACAGCTGAGTAGTATTTTAAGCATTCTTGCTAATTAAACATATTAATTTCTACACCCCCCCCCCCCTCAAAAAAAATAAATTATACTGATTATATTTTTGAATATCAATAGTTTTAAATATTGATAATACAAATAAAAAAGTATTTCTTGAACAGCAAATCAGCATTTTACAATGATTTTTGAAGGATCATGTGACACTGAAGACTGGAGTAATGATTCTGAAAATATAGATTTGATTACAGGAATAAATTACATTTTGAAATATATTCAAATAGAAAGCAGTTATTTTAAATAGTAAAAATATTTCACAATATTTTGCTGCACTTTGTATCAAATAAATGCAGGCTTGATTAGCAGTAGATACTACTTAAAAAAAACATTAAAAATCTATTTTAATGAATTAAAAACACTTTTGACTGGTAGTGTATTATAATCATGATCACAATTTCTGCTTCTTTTGATTCATTACCAGTTGTCTCATTTATCTCTTCTTTTCTTCTGTTTGTTTTCATGTATCTATCCTTCAGCTCAGAGTCCTGCATTGGATCCTCTCCAGCAGGCGTATACAGGCATGCAACACTACACGGGTGAGGCTTCTGAACTCCTAAAATGCAACTTGCAACTTCGACAGTGAAGAATGAGAAATATAGTACTGCCTTTTTCAAAAAAAACAAAACAAAACAGCTTTTTACAACCAGACCAGTTAAAATGTCTGATTTAAGAAATAAAATACAATAAAATCTAGTTAAATTAAACACAAAATGAAAACAAACAGTGTTGATATTAAAATCATTAGGGTATTAAGCAAAGATGTTCCATGAAGATATTTTGTAAATTTCCTACTATAAATATATCAAAACTTAATTTTTGATTAGTAATGTGCATTGCTAAGAACTTAACTTGGACAACTTTAAAGGCGATTTTCTCAATATTTCGATTTTTTTTTTTTGCACCTCAAATAGGTATATCTCGACCAAATATTGTCCTATCCTAACAAATACATCAATGTAAAGATATTTATTCAGCTTTCAGATGATTCATAATTCTCAATTTCAAAAGATTGACCCTCATGGCTGGTTTTGTGGTCCAGGGTCACATATTTATTTATATTTTTTATATTTATATGTTTAAGTATTCATAAAAAGCATATTTACCCATATACATTTTTACTAAAACATTTTAAACCAGCCACATGTGGCTTTCCATGAATGACAATGATTTAAATGAATCACTGAAAACACTTGAAAGAACTGATTCACAGAAATGAATCAAGATTCATTAAGTTTAATCAAAAACTTTTCAGCTCCTTACTGAAGCTGGTCAGTGACTGAGTTGGCTTAGGCTATTTTTACATTGTCTTCAGTTTGATCTGCTCAAAATAACAAATACAGACTGTGGAATGGCATTTGAATAGATTACTTTACTCTGATCTCATGTATAACTTCATTACTCCACCCACAGCTACATATCCTGCTGCTTATGGATTGGTCGGTCAACCATTTCCACATCAGCCCACTTTGGTTGCCCAGCAGCCACAACAGCCACAGCAGCTGCAACAACGAGAAGGTAATGATGTCATTTCCTGCCCAACGGGCTACTATAGCCACTGACATCCTGTTTTGATTATTCCCTAGACTATTATTGAACATTTCTCAATCATTGTTCTGCAAATCTCATGCTGCGCCATCAAAAGATTCAAAGCACCATGTTTCGTTCAGGAATCAACATGGTTACTTCCTTTTACGATAGAAGAATTAGACTGAAATGTGCAACTGTGTGGTCTGATGTATTTTTAATTCTTTCTCGCTCTTGCCAATATGTCAAATCTTCTCTCCTCTTGCTCTTTCCAGGCCCAGAAGGCTGCAATATCTTTATTTATCATCTGCCTCAGGAGTTCACCGACTCTGAGATGCTGCAGATGTTTCTGCCCTTCGGTAACGTCATCTCAGCCAAGGTGTTCGTTGACCGTGCCACCAACCAGAGCAAATGCTTTGGTGAGTGATTTCCAAAGAGTGATTTTGTTTGTTGTTTTTTCAGCTTTTTGTGTATTTGCACCCTTTCCAACAATGACTGTATGATTTTGAAATCCATCTTTGCACACTGAGGACAGCTGAGGGACTCATATGCAACTATTACAGGAGGTTCTAATGCTCACTGATGCACAATGCATTAAGAGTCAGGGATGTAAACTTTTGAATGAAGAGGTGTACATTTTTATTATTTTGGCTAAATATTATATATTTGTCATTTAGTACCTCCCTTCAGAAGCTACAGAAGATACTTACATGCTACTTACAGAAGACAAAATGAATAAAATTTACCCTGACCTTCAAATTCCAAAAGTTTTCACCCCCAGCTCTTAATGCATCTTGATTCCTTCTGGAGCATCAGTGAGCATTTGAACCTTCTGTAATAGTTGCATATGAGTCCCTCAGTTGTCCTCAGTGGGAAAAGATGTATCTCAAAATCCTACAGTCAGTTTAACTGTTCAGGACAAACAAGGGACTCATGAACAATTATCACAAAAAAAAAAACGTCTGTGGATCATTCAGGTAACAACACAGTATTAAAAATCAAGTGTATGTAAACTTTTTTGAACAGGGTCATTTTTATAAATTCAACTATTATTTTCTTTTGTGGACTATATGTAAACATCTTTTATGTGAAATGTCTTCCTCAGGTCAGTACTAAATAAAATATAACATGTATTTTATAAATAATTAACATTTTGCTGATTCTGCAAGGTGTATGTAAACTTTGGACCTCAACTGTACATGCCTTAAAATGAAATATGCTTTGAAATGAAAATGGCACATTTCAAAGCCTCGAGAGAGGGAAAAAGATAAATATGTATTTCATGCCTTATTTATTTGTTTATTTATGCATACATTTTATTGTATAATATGTATTTACTACAACAGTTTATTTAATTTAGTCTTTTAAAGGATTAGTTCTCTTCCAGAATAAAAACCTGATAATTTACTCACCCCTATGTAATCCAGGATGTCTTTCTGTCTTTAGTCGAAAAGAAATTAAGGTTTTTGAGGAAAACATTTCAGGATTTTTCTCCATATAGTGGACTTCAATGGGGTCAACAGGTTAAAGGTCTAAATTGCAGTTTCAATGCAGCTTCAAGGACTCTACATGATCCCAGCCGAGGAATAAGGGTCTTATCTAGAGAAACGACGTGTCATTTTCAAAAAAATAAAAATAAATTATTTACTTTTTAACCACAAATGCTCATCTTATACTAGCTTGACCTCACACATTATGTAATCACGCACATGTGCCTTCAACCCATTGGCCGAAAAGTTCTGGAATGTTTTCCTCAAAAACCTTCAGTCTTTTCGACTGAAAGAAAGACATATACATCTTGGATGACATGGGGGTGAGAAAATTCAGTAAGTTATTCTGGAACTGAACTAACCCTTCAAATTCCACCATAGCTATAAGCAGAAGTTTACCGTTAAAACTGTGTTGAAATGACAAGGGAATCATCAGTGACTCATTCACCGAAGCCCTTCCTCCACAGTATTGACACCTTCTGTTTCTTTCTTGCTGCTGGTCACGTCCTTCTTGTCGCAGGTTTCGTAAGCTTCGACAACCCAGCGAGCGCTCAGGCTGCCATCCAGGCCATGAACGGCTTTCAGATCGGCATGAAGAGGCTTAAAGTTCAGCTGAAGAGGCCTAAAGACGCCAATCGCCCATACTGAGCTGAACAGGTGAGGGGAAAACTAGTGCCTGTTTATTAAATCTCTCTGTATTATGCCTTGTGAGCAGTTCTAAACTAACCAGTCTAGCCTGTTTTGACAGATTAAAATAATGATATATTATTAATTACTGTAACCTAAAGCATAACTCATCTTAAAAACGTAGTCAAAAAGGAAAAAAAACCCTCATTAATTTTTACTTTCATTTATTGTTTTTGTGCTGTGTCATTGTTCACACAAAAAAATCTATCAAACAAACAAACAAACAACCTCATCCACACCAAGGCTGCCCCGTCCAATCATAACTCGTGCGGAGACCACGTCGCTATGGCTACGGTGGCCTAGCAACCAATAAAGCTCCCCCTTCCTCCCACAGCGTTGGTTTGTAAGTTGATTGGCCTGTGTTGGTTGCTGTGGAGATATTCCTGCCTGTGATGGTTGCCATTAGCAGTTTTGTTTTCTGGCCCTTTGTCATGTATCCTCCATGCTGAGAGTGCATGGCGGGTTACCGTGGTGAATATGGACTGTGTTTGGTGCGTTGTGACTCTCTCTCTTTTTGTTTTATAAATACTGATCAATAACTGACACTAATCTGTGATTTTACTCCAGTAGCTCATGGAGTTACTCAAACTCAATTGATCCTATTGAACTCTAATCTACCAGCTCAATGTGCTGCTTTTGGGTGGATTTTGTTTTTGATCAGTCTCCTCTGTGTTTTGTTTGGTCATGACTCTATTTCTTATACAAAATACTCCCATATGTAGTCTGGTGGTGTTATAGTTACTGTGAATGTGGGGTGGGGGGGTCTCAGTGTGGTTGTATTTGATTCCAAGAGCGTTTGTGCTAGTGGATATGCTGTTTCGTGCCAACGAGTGAGCTTGTGTACGTGCTTGCGTGAATGATGCGAACGATTCGTGCGTTTGAGCGTGAGAGCGAACGAGAGGTAGGGAACTTCATTCATTATATCTCTCAAACCTCTCACGCTGAGGTTTGAGGTGACACTCTGTGGTTGTTATGGTGAAACGAGTGACGCATTGTGCCGACCAAAGAACAGCATTCCTCTGTAGGAATTCTGGGTTATTTTAGGAAAACCTATAGTTCGACTTGCTCATTTATATTCAGGCATTCGTCTGAGCACTCCAAAAAGACGCAATTAAGACAACGTCTGAACTACAATACAGCCCAGAATTCCTATGGTGCATGTTGGAAATTTGTTTGCCTGCCAGAAATGTTTCCCCACTTTAAACGATCACTAACACAGAAGCACACACTTGCATAAAAACCCCATTCACTGATTCACAATGTAGGTTGCATGGAAGTATAGAATGGTAAGCATCGGGCTACGTCCACATTAATACGGATATACGCGTTTCAAAACGCTCTGTCCACACTAGCTTTTTTAAGCGTTTTCCGAAAGTTGCTTGCCTGAAAACGCTTAAATTGCCTTGCTGTGCTGATGTAAAACGTCACAAACGCTTACTGAGATGGTACCAAAGGACCAAAAGACCAGTTATTTTGGCACTGCTATTCCACCATATTCAAAATCGTCCTTAGTTGCAGGACCGCAATTGCGAGTAAATATTTAATCAGCTTTGAAGGAATGTAAAATGAAAATTGTACAAAGTAACATTTATCTTTAGCAATATTATTAAAGTGAACAGGACAATGCTGGTACAACTATAGATATAAGGGCCATTCTACAGAATTGAGAAAAATGTATTTTTTTTTTTACAAAATTTGTTTGTATGCAAATTGTGTAATAAACAAAGTACACATTTCTTGTAATTGTGCAGTTACTTCTTATATTTTATTTTCAGAAAGTTTTGGAATATTTGTCCTCTCCCCAAATTTTTCACTACCGAAACACTGTAATATACAATTTATTAAGAAGGGTTACATTGATTATATATTATATCTTCCTTGTTAATATATTTTATTCTATTTATTTTTACGTTTTCAGAAGTAAATCAATTACAGTTTTAACAATATTTCAAGTGGGTTTTGAGGTTTGTTGTTTTTTAAATCTAATTATTCTTTATAAAAGGCAAAGATGTGAACATACTTATTTCAGTTTACTTTATTTTTGACAAAACATCCTATGTTTCGGTCATGACAGTATATTTTGGTAGTGACCATATTACAGAATTTTAACATACTAAAACATTCTAAAATAATACAGTACTAAAATTTAGTTTATTTTCTCCAAATAAAGGATTGTGTGTTGCCTTTTGTCACTTCTGTCAACAATGATGAAGGGTTTTGGTCATGACTTTAACGGTAGTGACAATTTTATGGGATAACGCCCAAAAAAACAAAGATGTCACTACCGTAACTTCATCAGATATTTTGGTCGTGGCAGTTTCGGTAGTGACATTTATATGGGATAACACCCAAAAAAAACAAGATGTCACTACCATAACTTTATCAAATGTTTTGATCGTGACTGTTTCGGTAGTGACTATTTTATGGCATAATGCCCAAAAAAACAAAGATGTCACTACCGTAACTTTATCAAATGTTTTGGTCATGACTGTTTCGGTAGTGAAAATTTTTATGAAATAATACCCCAAAAAAACACAGATGTCACTACCGTAACTTCAAATGTTTGGTAGTGACAATTTTTATGAAGTGCTAGCTATAAAAACAAAGATGTCACTACCATAACTTCACCAAATGTTTCAGTCATGACTGTTTCAGTAGTGACAATTTTTATGAAATAATACCCCAAGAAAACAAAGATGTCACTACCGTAATTTCACCAAATGTTTTGTTGTGACTGTTTTGATAGTGACAAATGTAGATACTTTTGTACAGTTCTGAACAGTTGTGCATATTTACAAAAACTAAATGTTACGGAACAACTCCCAAAAAAGTGTTTAATTATAGAAAAATGGCGTTCAGTAGTGACACACAGATTTTCAGACTTTTGAACACATTTACCTCAAAATGATAGGGCCTATCTACTCACCATGTAGCCATGAGAGAGTGACACAATAAATATTTGTAGAGCATAAATGTAGGGGTGTAGTTTAAAACCAGTCTCCGCCAATGGACTAAAACATACACTGTTTCGGTAGTGTCATAAAAATGCAGGACACGTTTTTCATAAGTTTCATAATTTAATTTTAATATAATTTTCATAAGTTTAGGGGCTAGGGTTTGGGGACAGCCACCTCCCATTTGAAAGTACCCAATAAGTGATGATGAAATATATAATAAGCTTACTGATTTTTGTAAAAATATTATTGTGGGTTTCAATAGATAATAAAAGGATCTTAGTAAACATCTAAAATTTGAATACTTAAATGCTTTTTAGATGTTTTTCGCAGCAATTCTGTAGAATGGCCCATATATAGGTACAATATGTGTACTAAACATACCTCCGTTACTTAGGAGAGCATCTGTAAACAACTGTTTTCACTGGATAAAAATGGGCATTTTCAGATGCAGGAAAATTCAGATTATTAGTGTGGATGAAAGGCCAAAACGTAGAGGAAAAAATGCATTTTCACATGTATCCAGATTAATGTGGACGTAGCCTTAGATAACCTTCCCAAATGCACAGTAGTGTTAACTCTGTGAAATAAGTAGGAGTGTTTTTTTTGTTTTAATGCCTTGCCCTTAACTGTTGTTTTCGTTTTCTTTCTCTCTCACAGGGAAGAAAGGAGAGGACTATCGGAGTCAATTACAAGTCACTTTTCCTCCACTGCAAATTACGGGACCAACAACTTTGACAAAACTACAGTATAAAACCTACTGAGATTATTTAAACAAAAATATACATTTAATAACAAAGACAGACTTATCGCACCAAGTGCAGGTTAAATAGAATGATTTGCTACCTTAACAGTATACGATATAGGACCAATCAGCAACACAGCGCCACATGCTCTTCTGCTTCACACGCTGTTGTGCCGTGTGCTTGTGGGTCGTGACCTTTCTGCCCTCGGCCCACACATCTACGCCCTGCACACACACAAACACATACACACACAAATGGGACCAATGCAAATATGTCAGTACTACACAAGTTTCGCTTCTGGGTTCAAAGGAACTATGAGCTATTAAAGTTTTTCTGCAGCAATCTAAAATATGTATATAGAAATTTGAGGGGACCATGTGTAGACATATCGAAACGGTTGGGAGGGTGGGCCTGGGTCAATGTGATCAGAGCAAAGAATCATGGGAGGTCTATGGTAGATAGAGAAAGTATGTCCTTTTGGGAGTTTTGAAGGATTTTGCTCTCGGTCTCTAATCTGAGTCCGGTTATACATAATTCTTCATCTTTAAAACTTAAGGAAACGATTGACCTGTGGTATAGGATGCTGGTCCTATATTGCGATCCTCCCTAAAATGACTGAATATAGTTTATCACAGAGAGGCTGTAGTTAGAGTTTTTTTATTTTTAGGTTTGTTAGTTTTTCTTTCCTTCTTTTTTAAAATTGTGGATGATTCGAGAAGATTCATGAAAGTTAAAAACATTTAAAAGTGTATTTCATTGTATATATCATGCTTTTAAAATGAAGGTCAAGATTTAAACATTTGGGATATTATTATTATTATTATCATTATTATTATTATTATTTAGGGAAAGTGATTTCTATCTTTTTTTGCAATTAATTTATCAATTTCCTGATGGAGGGCATTTTTTAAATTATTTATGAAGATAGAGGATCATTGGCACATGTTCCGATGAATCCATGTATTTTTAGACATTTTATTTACAGATTTACCATTAATGAACAATCATTATTATTATTATTATTATTCTATTTATTTTCTTCAACTGTTGTTTCACAACCTGTCAATTACAAAAAAAAATTTGAATAAAATTTTAAACAATATTTGTGTGTGTTGCATGATTAAAATGCTATTATGTTTATTAAAATCTATATTGTCATTAATATGTCATATATAGTTTGGGATCAGTAAGATTTTTTATGTTTTTTTAAAGTTTCTTTTGCTGTTCAAGGCTGCATTTCTTTGCTAAAAAATACAGAAAGAAACAGTAATATTATATGAAATATTATTATGATGTACATTTTTTTTTTTAATATACATTTATTCCTGTGATGCAAAACTGAATTTTCAGCTTCATTACTCAAGTTTTCAGTGTCAGAAATCCTTCAGAAATCATTTTAATATGCTGATGTATTATCAATGTTGAAAACAGTTCAAAAGTTTTGTTGGTATGTAAATATTTATACTTTATTTTTTTGAAAGAAATGATTACTTTTTAGCAAGGATGTGTTAAACTGATTTAAAAAAGTGATAGCAAAGACTGATATTGTTTGAAAATATTTATATATTGAATAAATGCTGTTCTTTTTATTCATCAAGAATCCTGATAAAAAGTATCACAGGTTCCAAAAAATATTTGCATATATACATAGATAATTCTAATAATAAATCAGCATATTAAAATGATTTCTGAAGGATTATGCGACACTGAAGACTGGAGTAATGGCCGATGAAAATTCAGCTTTGCATCACAGAAATAAATTCCATTTTAAAGTATATTAATGATTTTATATTGTAATAACATTTTGCAATATTACTGTTCTGATCAAATAAATGCAGCCTTGATGAGCATAAGATACTTACTGATCCCAAACTTTTATATATTTGCCATGTGATGCAATGATGGTTCCTCAGGTGTTGTGTATTTCCAATTCAAGCATTAATTGTTCAACCGAGAAGCATGAATGATCACTCGTCATTTACAGTCAGCAACAGAGCTTCCTCAAAGGTGTCGTCATTCTTAACACGTCATAACTCACATGTAAGTTAAACGTCACCTTAAATAGCATCTGCCCCGCCCCGATTTAGTGTCGCACTCCTCCGTTTTTTTTTTTTTTTTGGCCCTCCTCTTCAGTCTTTCATTCGCCTACCTCGATTCGACTCTCAACAACACCCGGCAAAAGTACGTCTAGGCACTTTCAACTCGGATATGTGAAGCGAAAAGTGTTTTAAAAAGTCTTCTTTGTTGGTGGACTGACAAGTACTTGATTAAAACCAACAGTGAACGAAGCGGAGGAAAACACAAAAAAAAGTGGAAGAGTTTGAAACTCAGCTTTAACGCCAAACTTCCCTTGGCGTTATTTTTATTACGGGGATTTAAGAAAATTATGCAGGCAGACTGGATTATGGATTATGAAGAACGCACAGAATTGTACATTTTGCCCTAAATAACTGCGTGATTACACCTACTTTCATGCACCTTTGCTAAATCCATCTCATCTGCTCACACCCTTGTGTTTCGCACTACTGCTGAAAGTAAGTACCGTTATACGCAGCTCTGCTCGTTCCTGCATCTCTCTTTGTCGTTGTTCTGTCGTTTCCGTAAATGTATTTTCATAGATTCCTATCTGTCGGTTTTTTAACTCAGTGTTTTGTTTTAGCACGATAGCCTCTTTAAGTCAGTTGTTTGATGTGTACGGCCTACATTGGGGAACGGCAAAATGGAAGTACACACTCAATTTTGTGGCGCGTGATGTTTAGTATGCATAGTTGTGATTACAACACGCCTACGAGCAAATATCCGTCGTAACTTGTATGCTATGCTGTTCATGTAGTTATACGCTGCTGCGTCGACAATGGGGAAAACCTACAATGATTTTACTTTGGTGGTTTTTAGGGGCGGGTTCCATGTTTGAGAGCTGCTCGGATAATAGTGAGTCAGTGCAAATATGAGGATTAGTTTTTAAGTGCTCCAGTGCTACATTGTAATCTTGTTAGGCACGAACAGTTTGTTGTTTTCAGGCTGAAAGACGTCGGCTGTTCATAAGTTTTAATGTAAACCGTAATGATAAGTCTAACCGATCATGCTTGTACTTGCGTTTAAAACCACGTAAGCAACGGATGTGTTTGATTCAACGTTACATACGTAGTGCATCACGAAACACCCAATGTATTAACTTGTGATTGTCGTCTCGTGTTACACTCGAGGGCTTTGAAGTGAGTCTCATGCCATGGTGCCTACTTTTAAAGAGTAGTAAGACGTATATGCCTTAATATAACATAAATGATGTCTCTTACTGAAATATGTAGTAAAATGACGTGAAATGGTTGCACTCAGTGAGGTACTAACGCTACCAGTTTTTTTTTTTTTTTTTACCACTTGGAATACACAACTCGGAAAATAAAATATTGATATAATGACCACAGCTACTTAAAGGGTTACTCCACCCCAAAAGCTTTGTTTGTCTTCGGAACACAATATTTTGGATGAAAACCGGGAGCTTTGTGACTGTCCCATTGACTGTCAAGTAAATAACACTGTCAAAGCCCAGAAAAGTATGAAAGACACTCTGTTAGTCACAGCACATGGATACGTTTTCTACATTTATTTATGATTTGATTTGAATGAAAACAGCGTATCCGTGTGACACAGGTAGATAGAGAACAGGGGATACTCTCCAAAATGACACTACGGTGATGCAGATGAGACAAATTGTTGAATAAAGTCATTATTTTTCTTTTCTTTGCGTAGGAAAAGTATTCTCAGAGCTTCGTAAAATTATGGTGGAGCCACTGATGGCAGATGGACTATTTTGATGACGTCTTTCATACTTTTCTGGGTCTTGACAGTGTAATTTACTTGGCAGTCAATGGGGGAGCCACAAAGCTCCCGGTTTTCTTCCAAAATATCTTAAAATGTGTACTGAAGATGAACAACGCTTTTAGGGGTTTAGAACGACATGGGGGTAAGTGATTAATGACACAATTTTCATTTTGGGGTGTAGTAACCCTTTAAGGAGTTTACAGGTGGCAATGGATATAAGCTTAATACAAATGGTTGTACTATCAATTTTCCCCACAAGGAGTCTAAACGCTCCCTTATCGCTTTTCTTGTTACTCTTCTACTGAAAATGACAATCAAAAGCCACACAACGAGGCATCATATCAGCATTTTATTTTCCGAGTTGTGTTATGGTAAAAATAGCCACTCGTAGTGCCAATAGCTCACAGAGTGCAACCATTTGACGTCATCGAAATAATGGTGCCACCCATAGTCCAAAATATGTATAAAACGATGTGGATTTTCTGTTGGAATTTGCAGTGATGTGTACTTACTGTACATTGAACTGTATTTGTATTTTGTGTCCCATGTTTTCATCATGAGATCAGGTAGGTATAATTTTAAATCAAAATGTTTTAATTGGATGTTCCAGGTGAAAATAAGGGTACGTTCACGTTGCAGGAAAATGTGATCCCAAATCTGCTATTTAGTTAGTTATTTTTTGCTCTCATGTGACAGATCTGTTTTTGTCATGTCAGTGTAAACCACACAAACCACATGGAATCTGATTTTTTTCAATTTGATTTGTGCCACTTCAGGTATTAAATCTGATACAGGTCAGATGTTTGGCAGTGTAACCACAGTGTGAACAGTCTCATTGGAATTCATGTGACTTTTACATCACTTTAGATCAACAATCCATTTCTTTACAACAGAAATGCTGCAGTCACTGTAATTTGTTAAATATGTGGACATCAAAATGTGTTAACTCAAGGTGAGGGACAGTTGGCATAATGAGAAACATACTGATGAATTCTCTGGTGTTTGCATAGGTTTATAAATGATTTTACAAATCTGATGAAATGGCATACGTTAAGATCCCAAATAAATGTTATTATAAAACCAAACTCTCAACAACGTGCAGAAATGGAGTTTGATAACAGTTTTTGTGTAGCAGCATTAACTGTGATGTGTGTCTGTAACCTACACACATGTAAATAATTAAAGCGCATATATTAAACGTGTATGTATTTAATTGCATCATAGCATTTGTTAATTCTTAATAGCATTATGCTTTATTATGATTTTTATTTGGGGTTTACTATGTGGAATGCACCACTTCAGGTGTTTGCCAATTGCTCGACACAGGCAAAATGCAATCAAGGATTTTTTTTAAATTGAATGTTCGAATAGAATCGAAAAATTGTTACAGTCCTAGTCAGAACTCATATACATTACAGTGACAATTCTATATACAAGCAAAATGATTGTATCATAAATGTTTCAAAACTCTTCCTTTTTTTTGTCACATCCTTGTCTTTTTCCTGTTGCCTTTGCATAATTTAATTGGCCTCTGCAGCAGATCACATGATAAATAAACGCATACGCGCTTACTTTGTCATCCGTGTTTACTTCCATATGCAAAGTCCACAGTTTCCCCATGGAATTGGGCAAATTTTTTTGTTTTTTTTTATATTTACCCCCGGAATACGTTTGGGCTAGTTTTGAGTAGCACTTGGGCAGATTTTGTTGTGAAAACCTGGCAACCATCTTCATATTGTTCTTTTGCCTATATGGGTCAGTTCAAAACCATGACACTGTAAATCTGATATTGGCCATTTTTAAAACAAAAATGTATATGGCTGTACAAAAAATCAGATCTGAGCATTAAGGCACTCTCTGCTGCTGTATGCAGATCTATCATGACTTTCAATAAAAGGAAAAAAAATTGAGAGAGACTGATAACGGCAGTCAAAAAAGAGAACAATGTCAAATTTACCGTCCCTCCTATAGACTCCTATAGACAATTCTTATTCACAATTCAAAAGTTGTTTGAGCAGTACAGCCAAACAAATTTCCCGATTTTAAAACCAAAGCCTTACAAGGTAGCAAAATATAAAATAAAAAGAATGGCAGATGTTTAGGCCAAATTGGCCAAAGATAAAAAATCTTTGTCATTTTTTCAAATCTTTGTTATTAAAAAATAAAAACAAAGATAGGCTACATGTTACAAATACACATTACACAAATACACAAACTTTAATTTTCAGGTACAGTAGGTGTGTTTAGCTGTAGCATTCAAGAAATTTGAATGAACAAATATAAAAATAAAACACTATATACACTATTTATGTAAATTATACATTGACTGTATTACAGCAACTGTTTCCCGCAGTTCTTCAGTCAAGAGCAGTGAGTGATTTTATTTATGTATTTTTTTTTTTTATTAGCCTACCATCACCCAAAAATGACAAATATGTCATTTACTCACTTACTCAGTAGGTTTTGTTAAACCTAAAACTCATTTTGAAAAAGTGTTGCTGTTCCCCAGTTACTTCCATAATATTTTTCATTTATTTTTGGGGACCAGCTGCTGTACTGTTATCCACATTCTTCAAAATGTATTCTTTTGTGTTTAGCACAATAAATTAATAGAGGTTTGGGACAACAAATAAGTATTTATTTATTTTTATTTTTTATTTTTTGGCGAACTGTCCCTTTAATGACAATCGGCAGCATGCTTAGTTCTGTCGCTTTAAGAGCTGCACGCATCTAATATCTACAGGCGCGCAGCTGTTTACTTTCACTTTAGACATAACCAACTGTGTTTATATGTAATCCTTATGTGGTTTTGACAATGTTAGTGAATCAGATGAAAATTTGGTTTACTCCAGTTAGTAATCCGCACTGTAGCGCGCACGCTTCGGGTGTACGCGCTTATGAAGCTTTTACATTAAGTGCAATGTTCCGTAAGTGAATGTGTGTCGTGTTCAGTATATTAAGACGGAGTCACACTGTAGCACGATACTACGATATTTTTTCAAGAGACATTTTAATGGTCCACGATCAAAAATCGTCATATCGCACACCCCTAATCCCGATATAAAAGAAAACATGTCACTATGTCCTTTTCATTTAGCATTTTCCCGAAAATGAAAACAAAGCTAATTTCTCTTTTTCCACCAATTTGTCTCACTGATTCATGAACAAAACGCACATCTAGAGCTTTCCTGCTGGTTTTTATAGTTTGTGTATTTGCTAACCAAACAATTCTTCAAAGCTGAGTGTGACTGCAAACAAAAGCTGACATTGCCAGACAGTCTTTAGTCTCAGTATTCAAAGTCCATTTGCCTTATGTAATGCTTGCCAACTAATTAAGCCCTTTGAGCACATTTTGCTGTTATGGACTCACCAAAGTTTGTGAAAATGTTTGTTAGTAGTTATGGCGATTTAAACAAGCATCACCACTTGACCAATAGTTTAAAAGGATATTAATGATTCAGAATGATAAAGTTAAACTTTTATTTAGTCACCTATGATTCAGTATTTAGTCAGCTTCCTGCTTTACATGACTTTTATATCAAGATGTGTGTCAGGTCTTTTATCAAACTTTATTCGCTCTTTGACATTGCTTATATATTCAGGCCTTGCTCGGATAACCTTCTGACAGTTGGTATTATCAGTGTGCTTTTAGCTCTTCGTTCACACAGAATGGCATGGAAAGGAAGAGAATCTGTCTCATTCTCTGGCCCGGCCGGCTCCAAGCAGTACTTATTACCACAGGTGACAGTACAGCCTTTCAGCGGCTGCCAGCCAATGACAGCAGCCATGATGTCACGCTGACCTCTCAGAATGACTCCATTGAGACAGAGCAGGCTTTAGTACAGCTGGCGGCCCATCCGCTCAAACCGTGTCACTGACAGCACAGCGATAAGGAGGGGCTTTCATTGAAAAGTCCTCCTCGTGTTTTCTTGGACCCGTGTGAATGGTTCACCAATCTGTACCAGGGATGTGCTCCCGTACCTCTCAGGAGAGCTCAACTTTTAAAGGAAGTTTGCTCTGACATTATAGGTTATAAGTGGTTATGAGCTCATATTTAGATTCTGAGTAATGTGGACTATCAATACTAGAGGGAGGACAGCATGAGTGTTTACTAAAGGAATGGCAGCATTGAATCTCTTAATGTGTTACTTGACTGGTTTGTAAGGGTTTATTGACGATGTATTTTAATTATTGTTTTTTTATAAACACATTTTCTGTTTAAACACTAGTGAGCTGCCTGCATAGACAGCATTTTAAGGCATTGTTGGGTGTGTTACTGGGTGTGTTAACGGTTGTTTCAAACTTAATTATGCTGCCCTCTAAGCAAGTCCAGTATGCAGTATAGTGTTGAAGTATTGATGTAAAAATAATTCATTAATTCATAATTCATTCATTCACGTTAATTTTTCCTATAGGATTTTGAAAAGTATTGGTTAAAGAGTTGTAAGCCATGAACCAAAACTGTTACAGATTATATATCCAGATGTTTAAAATATAGTATTTATTTGCTGGGTTAAATGCTGGAAAAATAATACAATTATTATAGATTTATTGCTATATATATCACACACTACCAGTCCAAAGTTTTTGAACAGTAAGATTTTTAATGTTTTCTGCTCACCAAGCCTGCATTTATTATCCAAAGTAAAAATATTTAAATTTACTATTTAAAATATCTTTTCTATTTGAATAAATTTTAAAATATCAAAGCTAAATTTTCATCATCTATGTCTCTAATTTGCTGTTCAAGAAACATTTTTTATCATTATTATCAGTATTTAAAACAGTTGAGTATTTTTTTTTTTACTTTCTATTTCTCAAAGAAACCTGAAAAAAAAAATACTCCGCTGTTTTCAACATAATAATAATAAATTTTGTTATTTGAGCAGCCAATCAGAATATTAGAAAGATTTCTGAAGGATCATGTGACTGGAGTAATGATAAAAAATCAGCTGTGAAATCACAGGAATAAATTACATTTTAAAATATATTAAAATAGGAAAGAGTTATTTTAAATGGTACAAATATTTCAATATTTGTATTTTTTGTTTTTGCTGGACTTTGAATCAAATAAATGCAGGCTTGGTGAGCAGAAGAGACTTCTTTACAAAAAACATTAAAAATCTTACTGTTCAAAAACTTTTGACTGGTAGTTCAAGTAATTAATTCTTATTTACCCCCCACCAAACCCACTGCACGCTTTAGGGATGCTGTTAAAACTCAGTGGGTCCCGTTGTAACTTAGCTGCCTTGTTGTCACCGTTTTTGTTTTTAAAGATGTATTTATTAATACAAATCACATTAAGTTATTGTTTAGAATCAAAGAAAATTAGTTAAGCAGCTCACACTTGCAAAAACCCCATGAAATCTTCTTTAGTAGTCTTCAAAATGTCTGACGTCTTATGTCATTTTCGTCCATCAGGATGTTGTCCAGGCTCAGCGAGTGGTTCTGGAATGAGAGGCTGTGGTTTCCAGGTGACCTGGGTTGGGCCGACCTGGAGGATCGTGATGGTATCACCTATTCCAAGCCATCTAACCTCTGGGTGACCCTGCCCATCGCCCTCGCCTTCCTCATTATACGACAGATCTTTGAGAGGTCAGCATGAAATTTCCTGAGCATATAAGCTCATTAGTGTTTTATGTCGTTATCACCAATGTCAATATTTGCAACATATGGTTTATGCAATAGACTTTTTTTTATCAGAAGTGTACATATATGAACATGCACTGTTTATTTAGTGAAGAAAAAAAAAAATTTGTTTAGTGGCCATTTTTATTTGAATTTGTTAAAAACAGAAACATTGGGTTCAGAAAGATTTTATTTATTTGTTTGAAATGACTTAATACTTGTATCAAGCAAGTGTGCATTAAATTATAAATGTCTTTACTGTCACTTGATATTAACTGATGTTAATAAAAGCTTCTTTTTTTTTTTTTTTTTTATAACTTTCCATTCTAAGTATCCTGAATAAAAATGTATCACAGTTTCCACAAAAATATTGAGCAGCATACACATTTTGCATTGATGCATTGTCAGTTTTCCCAGCTCAAGTGTTGAAAGTTTAATACTGTTTTAGGACGGTGGCCATTCAACTGGCGGCAGCTTTGGGCGTAAAGGAGAAAGTCAGAATGCGAGCGACGCACAACCCCACGTTGGAGTCGCACTTCAGAATCACAAGTAAAAATCCCGAACAGGTACAGTTCAGCATATTCTACACGGACAAACTCACCAGTACAGTGAAATCCTATTCATTTGTACTTTTTGTATGTGTCCTTATTTATAACCTGCTTTAGATTAATGCATCTGTTTTGAGAATTAACGTAAATGCAGCAATTCAGTTTTAAACTAAGCACATACATTTTCACCACTGAATTGTTCGGATCCACTTGTGAGTGGCATACAGTTGAGGTTGAGGTTTACATACTTTACTTTGACTCCGTTCAAAAGTTTACACCCCTTGCTCTTAATGCATTGTTTTCCCTTCTGGAGCATCAGTGAGTGTTTGAACCTTCTGTAATATTTGCATATGAGTCCCTCAGTTGTCCTCACTGTGAAAAGATGGATCTCAATAGTCATTGTCAAAAAAATGCAGAAAAACTAAAGAATTTGTGGGACCTGAAAGATTTTTCTGAAAAACAGCAGGCAGTTCAACTGTTCAGGACAAACAAGGGACTCATGAACTATCCCTAAAGTAATAAATAAAAAAAAAAAGTGTAAATGTTTGAATTTGTCCTGAAAATGTTTGTCCTGAACAGTTGAACTGCCTGCTGTTTTTCAGAAAAATCTTTCAGGTCCCACAAATTCTTTGTTTTTTCTGCATTTTTTGTGTATTTGAACCCCAACAATGACTGTATGCTTTTGAGATCCATCTTTTCACAGTGAGGACAACTGAGGGACTCATATGCAAATATTACAGAAGGTTCAAACACTCACTGATGCTCCAGAAGGGAAAACGATGCATTAAGAGAAAGGGGTGTAAACTTTTGAACGGAGTCATGTTTATGAATGTAACTATTATCTTCTCTTGTGGACTATATGTAAACGTCTTTTATATGAAATATCTTATTCAGGTCAGTACTAAATTAAAAATATCCTTCTTATTTTGGTCAAATAATTAACATTTTGCAGATTCTGCTAGGTGTATGGAAACTTTTGACCTATCTAAATCATATCTCACTATTAAATGATCCTTCATGTTCTCTGTTACAGAGTGAAATCGAGAGTTTAGGTAAAAAGACCGGGTACTCAGAGCAACAGATCCTCAGATGGTTCAGGCGACGAAGGAATCAGGAGCGACCCAACAAGCTGAAAAAGTTCAAAGAGGCCAGGTATAGAGCAATACACACAGGCTGTTTAATCCCCATTTCCATCCTTTCATAAATGGCTATAAATTTCACCTTGGTGCATATTTCATGTCATAAACATTATTAAATGTTTAAGTAACAATGCTCACTGATAATCTGAGTATTGAATGATACAACATAAAATTTATTATATACGAAATTCACTGTAAAACAGAAAAAACACATCCATTTTTCAATTAGGTGGTAGGAAGGCTATTGCACACAGGAGAAACGGTATGTGGTATTAATAAGTGCAAAATTTGGCTAATGTACCCATGTATAAAACAAATTCACTGTTTTACTAACTGTGGTTGGTCCTTTAATATCTTGTCCTTGACATTTCAACATTTATTTGTCTTGTGCTTTAAAACCACATCCAACACATGTAATTAAAGGAATGCAAAGGGTTCAATACAAAGTTAGGATTTATCCAAAGCATTTGGGGTAATGTTGATTACCCTTTAAAGGAATAATTCAACCAAAAATGAACATTTGCTGAAAATGTACTCACCCTCAGGCCATCCTGTAGGTGAGTATGTTTGAAGAAATTTAGCTTTATATCTCTGCAGTGAATGGGTGCCGTCAGAATGAGAGTACCAAACAGCTGATTAAAAACATTGCAATAATCTACAAGTAATCCACACCACTTCAGTCCATCAATTAATGTCTTACGAAACAAAAAGCTGCATGTTTGTAAGAAACAAATCCATTAAGGTGTTTTTTTCGCAACTGGCCTCCTCCAGTTCGGATGTAATTCATGTAGGTGCTTTAACATAAATACAAGCTTCATATTTCAAAAGTGCATGACCCAGTTTACTTGTAAGTGCACAATTCTAACTGCATCTTTTATTGTCTGTGGTAAAGTACATCATGCCACAAATGCTTGTCAATAGTGCTTAACTTTATTGAGCCTGGAACATCCTTTAAATTAGTTTGTTATCATGCTGTCTCCAGCTGTCAGTCCCAGCAGTAGGCCATAGATGCTTTAAACACAGTTGTAGTGGCTGTTAGTCGTGATGTGGGCTTGTAATAGTAGTTTTTGTATTGTGAGTGGATTGTATCAGTGTTGTTATGCATTCTTTTTGTACATTTTGTCACTGTGTGTAGTAACTTCATAATTTAAAAAGTAAGTCTAGACCTTCAAATTGAATAGCTGGTGGTTAAGTAATATTTTGGAACCATTAAGCCAAAAAATTATGTCAGTTGTTTAAATGAGAGCTGCTTGGCTTTGTATATTGTGTTGCTAATGTGTTTGTTTCTGGATATTATTTTCTGAAATGGATATGCATTTTCTTACAGTTGGAGATTTACCTTTTACCTTCTTGCTTTCATTGCTGGCCTTGCTGCACTTATTGATGTGAGTATTTCAAATGCTTCCCTTTTCCTCTTCAGTAGCATATACAGTTGAAGTCAGAAGGCAGAATCTGCTAAATGTTAATTGTTTTACCAAAATGAGAGGGATAATACAAAATTTTTTTTTAGTACTGACCTGAATAAGATATTCCACATAAAAGACATTTACATATAGTCCACAAGAGAAAATAATAGTTGAATTTATAAAAAATTACCCTGTTCAAAAGTTTATATATACTTGATTCTTAATACTGTGTTATTACCTGAATGATCCACAGCTGCTGTTGTTTTGTTTGTTTGTTTTTTTGTTTTTTTTAAGTTATTCATGAGTTCCTAGTTTGTCCTGAACAGTTAAACTGCCTGCTGTCTTTCAGAAAAATCCTTCAGGTCCCACAAATTCTGTTTAGAATTTTTGTGTATTTTAACCCTTTCCAACAATAACTCTGATTTTGAGATCCATCTTTTCACACTGAGGGACTCATATTCAACTATTACAAAAGGTTCAAACACTCACTAATGCTCCAGAAGGAAACATGATGCATTAAGAGCTGAAAACATTTTTTGAATTTGAAGATCAGGGTAAATTTTACTTATTTTGTCTTCTGGGAAACATGTAAGTATCTTCTGTAGCCTCTGAAGGGCAGTAAAAAATGAGAGAAAGATAAAAATAAGAAAAAATCATTCTGTTCAAAAGCTCTTAATGCATTGTTTTTCCTTCTGAAGCATCAATGAGCGTTTGAACCTTCTATAATAGTTGCATATGAGTCCCTCAGTTGTTCTCCATTTTTTTTTTTTTTTAAGATTTATTTTTGGCCTTTTTGGCTTTATTATGACAGGACAGATCAATACTGACAGGAAGTGAAGTGGGAGAGAGAGAAGGGGGTAGGGTCGGGAAAGGTCCTCGAGCCGGGATTCGAACTCGGGACGCCCGTAGCGCAACAGCGCTATATGTCGGCACACTGCCCACAAGGCTATCAGCGCCAACAGTTGTTCTCCATTTGAAAAGATCTCAAAATCATACAGTTATTGTGGGAAAGGGTTCAAATACACAAAAATGCTGAAAAAACAAAGAATATGTGGAACCTAAAGAATTTGTCTGAAGAACTGCTCAAGACAAATAAGGGACTCATGAGCAACTATCACACAAAAAAGAAAAAAAAAAGAAACTGTGAATCATTTAGGTAAAAACTAGGGCTGTTATACGATTAATCGCATACTATGTGTGTTTACTTTGTATATTTATTATGTACATATACACACACACATACATGTATATATTAAAACAAAATATTGATATGTGTATATATATTTATACCTGTATACAGTTTAGATTATAAATAAATAAAAATATTTTAGATATAAATCTAAAATATTTTTCTTAATATATACATGCTTGTGTGTGTATTTATATATACATAATAAATATACACAGTACACAAATATATAGTATGTAAACATAAACTTTTATTTTGGATGCGATTAATCACGATTAATCATTTGACAGCACTAGTAAAAACACAGTATTAAGAATCAAGTGTATGTACAGGGTCATTTTTGTAAATTCAACTATTATTTTATCTTGTGGACTATCAGTACTAAATAAAAAATAACATGCATTTTGTATGCTCTCTCTTATTTTGGTAAATTAACATTTAGCAGATTCTGCAAGGTGTATGTAACTTTTGACTTCACCTGTACTTGCATATCGATCAGTGTTTTGAGTTCATTGCCATGCATATTCTAAAATATCAGTCTGATTTATCGGCTGATTTGTGATTTTATTATAAAACAATTTCCTCTTGGCTGGTTGAGACAAGTATCATTTTGAAAAACTGCTTGTTACAACCAACCCAACATTTAACTGGTGTTTTATATCTACCATTATATCTGCTATCGGCCAACCTGCTTTATGGTTTTTGGCATTGGCTGTTCAAATACCCATACTGGTGAACCCACTACCCCTCTGTCATGTTTATAACTCATGTAATCTCATACTTGTGGCCTGCAGTGCTTTTGTCGAGATGAAATGTGAGAGCACTTTTGTCTTGGCTCATATTCTCTTCATATTGTTTGTGCTCGGCAGAAACCATGGCTCTACGAAATGAAGGAGATGTGGGCAGGGTTTCCAATGCTAGTACGTTCACTTCTTTCATTCTTCTACTGATTATAGGTGTAAAAAATATGTCTTCACAGCCTTGTCTAAAACTAAAATGATCTTTCAGTAAACTTTCATACTGCTAAGGCTATGTAAATTCATAGAAATTTGAAATATGCAAACTGATTCCAGATTACATTACCTTAAAGCTTCAGGTCATGTACAACAGAGCAAATCATTTGTAGAAACGTTTGTCATTTGTAAAACTTGCTGTATTTTAACCGCATCACTGTTCTCTTGTTAGTCACAATGTATTTTATTCATTTCTTTGTTTCTCTCTCCAGGAACTGCTGCCTTCTCAATACTGGTACTACATGATTGAACTAGGCTTTTATATGTCACTGCTCTTCAGCGTAGCATCAGACGTCAAGCGAAAAGTGAGTGAGCTAACCATAGAATTAGAAATGCCCACTATTCATTAGTTTTTAGTGTTAGTATCACAGAGATGTACAAGACCCAAGATCTCCAACTTAGATATGGAGTGTTACATGCTGTGTTTGCGTGTTTTGTGCATTTGGATAGTTAATAATTAACTTGCGCATCTTATCTCTCAGAGCCGTTTAATGACATTAATTTGGATTTTTGTATAGTCTGTTTCAAGAACAGAAAACACCAGCCATTCCACAAAGCATTAGTGAATGGTAAAAGTACAGCAGGATTAGGTTTGTCAGTTTAGGTTTGCTGGTCTTTGCTGTTATGCTAGCAGGTTTTAGACACTTTTCAGGGAGAGTGGCTAAAGATCAGCTTGGCAAAACCAGCTAAGACCATCTTGGGCTAGTTTAAACAAGTTAGTATGACGTTTCAGAACAATATGATTGCATATCAGTTTATCTGTCTTTAACAAGCTGTTTATGAAGCGCATCTCATGTTTTAGTGCTGTTCATTAAACTTCTAGCCAACCGGGCAAAAAAAAGCTTTATAACGGAGCTGAATGATGATGATGCATTAATGTTCATTCTCATCTACATTTGGGTTGTACACAAAAATTGAGCTTCACCCAGCATAAAAAAAAAATCACCTGCCTGAGATAATAAAATGCATCAGATCGAATGTCACCTGGTGATGTTTTCACAAACTGAATTTTAATGGATCACCTATTTTAAGCGATGGTTCGATTAATCAGTCACTCAGTCTATGGTTCTCATCCTGAACTTTGACTGTGAAGCTTTGGCAATATCATACTTTTGTTCCCCAACAGAGCATGTGAAAATCCAAATTCAGTCCCTTAAATTTGTACAGAAAAGAGTTGAAAGTATGTGCAAAAACAGTACTTTCTAAACATACTGTTGTAGCTTTAAAAAAAAAAAAATAAAATAAAATAAGCATAATCTAACAATGTACCACTGGTTAGAAGGTTATATGCATTTAATTTTTTTCTTGTGAAGAAATGCAATGATTTTATGGTATTGTTTGTTATACAGTACCAGTCAACAACTGTAAGATTGTTCATGTGTTTAAGGAAGTAAATGTAATTTATTCCTGTTATTCCAAAGCTGAATTTTTAGTATCACATGATCCTTCAGATATTTAATATTCTGATTTGCTACTCAAAAAACATTTATTGTTATTATGTAGAAAACGGCTGAGTAAATTTCTTTGATGAATAGAAAGTTCAGAAAACAGCATTTATCTGAAAAAGAAAACTTTATCTTTATCTCTTTCTCTTTTGATGCACCATTGCTAAATAAAGGTATTCATTTGTATAATTTCTTTTCCCCCTAAATAATTTGAAAAAAAGTGAGTGAGATAACCTAAAACTTTAAAAATGGAAATACCCACTAATTCATTAGTTTTTAGTATTAATATCACAGAGAGATATTCAATATATTCAAATATATTCAAATTAGGGCTGTCAAATGATTAATCGTGATTAATCGCATCCAAAATAAAAGTGTGTGTTTACATACTATATGTGTGTGTTTACTTTGCATATTTATTATGTACATATAAATACACACACATGCATGTATATATTAAAACTAAATATTTATATGTATATATATTTATACCTGTATACAATTTAGATTATAAATAAATATTTAAAGATAAATCTAAAATATTTTTTCTTAATATATACATGCATGTTTGTGTATTTATATATACATTATAAATATACTCAGTACACCAATATATAGTATGTAAACATGAACTTTTATTTTGGATGCGATTAATCGTTTGACAGCACTAATTCAAATATAAAACAGTTGCTTTCAATAGTAAAAAAAAATCACAATTTTATTGTTTTTGCTGTATTTTCAAATAAAGTACAGATCAAATAAATACAGGTTTGGGGAGTAGAAGAGACTTCTTTAAAAAAAACAACAACTTTTGACTGGTATAAAAAATGGTAGCATCACAAAATCATTGCATTTCTTCACCAGCAAAAAAAACCAAACAAACAAACAAAAAAAAAAAAACGCATATAACCTTCTAAACAGTGGTACGCTGTTAGATTTAGATTTTTTTTGGCAAAAAATAAACAATTATACTGACTCCAAGCTTTTGAATGGTATAGTGTTATAATGTTACAAAACTTTTAATTTCAAATAAATGCTGATCTTAGGATCTTTTAGTTCATCGAAGAATCCTGGAAAAATGTACTCAACTGCTTTAAATATTGATAATAAAAATAAAAAATGAAGAATCATGTGATATATTCAAATAGAAAGCAGTTATTTTAAATAGTAAAATATTTCAAAATATTACCGCTTTTGCTGTATTTGGGATCAAATAAATGCAGGCTTGTTGAGTAAAAGAATTCTTTAAAAAAAAAAAACTTACTGTTCAAACAATAATATTGTCTCTCATTCTCTCTCTTTCAGGACTTTAAAGAACAAATAGTGCACCATGTTGCCACCATCCTGTTGATTAGTTTCTCCTGGTGTGTGAACTACATCAGAGCAGGAACCCTCATTATGCTGGTGCACGACGCCTCCGACTATCTGCTGGAGGTAATGGAGCATTAGCGTTGAGACTCTATCCCTGGAGCTTTGACTTTGTTACACTTCAATACAAATAGAAGTTTATTTGCAACATTAGAATAAATGTATGTTAAGTGCTAAGCACACATCACTTTGTTTAATAGAATGCTACGCCGAATAGTTTTCTCTGGGGAGGTTGAGTAAATTAGTGTTTCGCAGACATGCTTTGCAAATTTTTAATGTGTTTTAATGTATTCTTATCATCTCTGTGATCAAATAGGTTCATCACATAGGTCTCATTTACATATTTGGCTTTTGTAACGTGCACATCCAGATAATGCACATTCCCAGTCCTGCCCAGTACATGATTTTAAAATTTTGTTGATTTTAAAAATCTTGTTCGTTGCTCTATTACTGAGCTTCATATACATAATGTCTTTCTTGTAAATTGCTAAATTAATGAAGTACATCTACTTCAGTCTGTTGTCAGGGTTATTAATGCAGGTGTGCAACACTGCCTTCTAGTGGTGCTTTTGTGCAAGACAAATGTCCCATCTCTGCCTGTCCCAACAGTCAGCCAAAATGTTTAACTACGCCGGCTGGAGAAAAGCGTGCAACTACATATTCATCGTATTTGCTGTCGTCTTCATCATCACCAGACTCGTCATCTTCCCATTTTGGTGAGTTGGGTCATTTCCTATTTTGATCCCAGGGTTTATTATTAAACTTATAAATCTTGCATTTCTCTTGACCCACTTTCTGTATTTGTCAAGAGCTATCAAATGATTTGCTTCTATAATATCACATGAAAGCTCTATAAATAGAAATCTGTGCCTGTCTCAAAGTTTGGTTGAAATGTCAGTCTTTAATAATTCTATAAAGCTTTGTGAAAAACTCCAGATGGCTTTTTCTCTTCATTGCTAGGAAAATGTCAGATGTAAAACTCTCGCTTTTTCTCTTTTCTGTGTCCCTCAGGATTTTGCATTGTACCTGGGTGTATCCAGTGACGGTTTATCCGCCGTTCTTTGGTTATTACTTCTTTAACGGGCTGCTGTTTGTGCTGCAGTGTTTGCACATCTTCTGGGCTGTACTTATCCTGCGTATGGCCATCAAATTCTTGCCAGGCAATGTAAGTTAACAGCACAGACATTTTGACATTTAATGCACTATATATGTGTGTCCTCCTAAAATATCAGATCTTTTTTGCTCATTCCAAGCTGTTTATTTGATAAAAAAAAACTGTAGTATTGTCAAATATTATTGCAATTTAAAATAGTAATTTTCTATTTTAATTTACTTATTCCCGTTATGGAAAGCAGAATTTTCATCATCATTACTCCAGTCTTCAGTGTCACATGATTCTTGATATTTTTCGTGATATTTTTTCGAGGATTCTTTGAATACAATGTTAAAAAAACAGCATTTAATTAAAATTGTTACATTGTTATATTTTGTAACAATATACACTACTAAGTTTTTTTTTTTAAAGTCTTATATTGTTACAAAAGATTTCTTTATAAATTTTTATTCATCATAGAATCCTGAAAAAAGTTTCACAGGTTCCAAAAAAATATTAAGCAGCAAAACTGTTGCCAATATTTATAATTATAATAATAAATCAGTATATTCGAAATGTCAGATGATTTCTGAAGGATCGTGTGACACTGAAGACTGGAGTAATGACTGATGAAAATGTAGCTTTGGATGACAGAAATAAATAACATTTTAAAGTATATTAAAATGGCAAACTGCTATTTTAAATTGAAATAATATTTCGCAATAATACAGTTTTGTTTCTGGATTTTTTATCTTTCATTTTTGATTTTGAATTGCAGCCATGATGAGCAGAAAATATTTCTTAAAAAAAAAAATAAATAAATCGTACTGATCCCAAACTTTTGAACGGCAGTGTACATACATTACCATTCAAACGTTTGGAGTTACTAAGATTTTTTTTTTTTTTATTGAAAGAAATTAATCTTTTTATTTAGAAAGGGTGCATTTAATTGATTAAAAGTGTTAGTACAGACATTTATAATAAATAAATAAATCAGTGTGTTCTTTTGAACTTTCTATTCATCAAAGCATCTTCCGCAAAAATGTTTACAACAAAAATACAAAAGCTATTTTCAGTTTTAAAGTATTGTCTCCTGAGCAGCAAATCAGCAAATTAGAATGATTTTTTTTTTTAAGGATCATGTGACACTGAACACTGCAGTAATGCTGAAAATTCAGCCTTGATATTACAGGAATAAAGTATATCTTAGTAAAATAAAAGAAATGGTAATATTTCACAATATTACTGTTTTTGCTGTATTTTTGGTCAAATAAATGCAGCTTTGGTGAAAATAAGAGACTTCTTTCAGAAACATAACACATTTTTTTTCACTCATGGAGATATTTAGCAGACTGTCCAAGCTGCTCTTCTCTGTACAGTGAAAGTAAATTATAGTCTGATTCCTGGTTCCCAGTGCAGCTTGGACATTCTTCAGAATTTCTCCTTTTGTGTTCCACATGAGAAAGTCTGTCTTATTGGTTTGGAACTACATGAGAATGACTAAATGATGACAAAACCTTCAAACAGAAGGTTCAAAAATGATTCAAATAGAACTAAATGCATAATATTGAGAGAAATATGAATTGCAAGCATTTTGAAAGCTTCATCAAAGTTAATTTGTCATGCTGCAGAATATCGTAGAGGACGAGAGGAGTGACCGAGAAGAAACAGATTCTGAGGACGACGAGGATGAACTGGAGGACCGGAAAGCACCAGTGAAAAATGGACCAGTGCAGAACGGCCACTCTCCTCTAAACAACAACCATCACCGCAAGACTGAGTGATACTAGCAGACACGAGAGAGGAGGTACAACACTCCCCTTCCTGTAAACACGGATGAGACCAACAAAATAATGCCAAGGTTGTTTGATGGATTGAAAAGGCGCCCAGAGCAAACACATACACACACACAACACCTGTAGATAGATAGATATAGATATATATATATATATATATATATATATATATATATATACATAAAATACTAATTTTTGGAAACGGACATACTTTGAAAAGGAGGAACTATATAACCTCTTTCCCCTTACAAACTATTTAAAACACTATTAACAGGCACTGTATCATTAAATAACCCTTTGTTTGTTCAGGGGCTGTTATAGATTCTATGTTAGTGAATCCAATGTTCACTTGCTTTACTGGAAATACTTCTTCCAGTTTATTACGTTTAGTGCCTTATTAGTACAAAGTTGTACTGCCGTTCATACTTTTCACTTTTTTTTTTGTCTTCTTGGGCATCACACACAATTATCCTCCCTTTACATGTCAGTAATAAGTTTTAGCATGTTTTCTCTGGTCAGCTGTCAGATGCCGCTGAATCCCTTAGTATTCAAGCTCTGAAGTTGGCAGAAACTGACTGGAATATTTCATTTTTCATATCCTATTTGTTCACACATGATCTTTATCCCAAGCGTGTTTACACTGCCAAGGGTTTCCCTCGCTGATCTTTTACCAATCCAGTTGCATATATAAATGTTACTGACCCAGTTTTGCAACACTACCACTTTATACCACCATGATATCCCGTCCCAAAGGCGCTGAATCAATGTGCTGCTTTTTGCATTTAACATTAGTCTGTTGAATTAATAATGAAGCAACAAACGTGTGTGAGAATCTCATATGTAATATTTGTGTTAGTCAGTGGGTGTCCTGTAACACATTTCTGTTCGAAACGCATTCTTAAATATATTAGTTACAAAGTTATTTTAAATAGTTTTCTTTCTTTTTTTCCATTTAAAATTATTTTTATTTAAGGTCCAGATATTTTCAGCAAACCTGATAAGCTGATAATTTATGCAGTATGTGGAAAATGACTGTAAAAAGCGAAAAACTAAATACTTGGCAGGAGAACCTGTAGCAGGTGTTTTTCTCTTCAATTTATATGATGAATAATTACAGTAACAATCAGTATTGAGTGCTGGATGCACTTTGTAACTCTCCGTCTAATGTAAAATGCATTATAATGATTGTGTTGTTAGCAAACTGTTTGACATAATTGAAACTCTGGCTTGCATTTGTGATGTTTTTATGGGAAATGGATTCATAGCTTTCAAAAAAAAAAAAAAGGTTGGGTTATTGAATTGATCCAGTATGTACTGTTTGCCCAGTGTCTGCTGCTTTACATGAGATCATGTTAAACCTTAAAGGGACGGTTGACCCAAAAATGAACACTTTCATCATCACTCACTTTCGTGTTGCTCCAAAACCTGACTGACTTTACTTTTGTGGACAACAAAAGAAGATATTTTGAAGAAATGTGGGGTGCACACAACATTTGGCCCCACTGACTTTAATTGCAGACAAAACTCGCAATTCTGACTCTTTATTTCACAGATATTTCGCAATTTTTACTTTTTTTTTCTCAGAATTGTGAGAGATAAACTCACAATTTTGAGTTAAAAAGTAAAATTTTGAGGGGGAAAAAAAGACAGATGTTCTCAGAATTGTGAGTTTGTCTTGCAATTGCGACTTTGTTTCTCAGGATTACGATTTTATCATGCAATTCTGAGAAAAAAAGACAGATTTGTGACTATCTTCTTATGTAGTAACTCCCAATTGCATGTTTTAAAGTTGCAACTGAGAGATATAAACTTGCAGTTTTGAGAAAAAAGACAGATTTGCAAGTATATGTCAAATTCTGATGTAATAACTCAATTGGTGAAGTCACAATTGCAAAATATAAAGACAATTTTGATATCACATTTGTATATCTGTCAATTCTGATGTAATAACCGTCAATTGCATGTTTTAAAAGTCACAACTGAGAGATCTCAACTCGCAATTTTGAGAAAAAAAGACAGATTTGCGAGTATATCTCACCATTTTTTGACATAATAACTCCCAATTACATATTATAATGTCACAACTGCGAGATATAAACTCACAATTTTGAGAAAAAAAGACAAATTTGCGAGTGTATCTCACCAATTCTGATGTAACGAGTCCCAATTGCATGTCATAAAGTAACAAATGCAAGATATAAACTCACAATTTTGAGAGAAAAAGTCAGAAGAGAGTTTATATCTCACAGTTCTGACTTTATTTCTCTGAATTGCAAGTTTATATCATGTAATTCAGAATTGCGACTTTATTTCTCAGTATTGCCAATCTATATCATGCAATTCTGAGGAAAAAAAAGAGTATATCTGGCAATTCAGAGATATAAACTTGCAATTTTAAGAAAAAAAGACAGATTTGTGACTGTATCTCGCAATTCTTACGTAGTAACTCCCAATTGCATGTTTTAAAGTTGCAACTGAGAGATAAAAACTTGCAATTTCGAGAAAACAAGACCGATTTGCAAGTATTTTTGCAGTCTGACATAACTTTATAGTCACAACTGCGAGATATAAACTCACAATTTTGAGAAAATTATTGTGCAGTTATCTTTTTTTCATTTTTATTAAGTGGTGGAAATGGGCTTCCATAGGTTTGGATTAACATGAGGGTGAGTAAATAATGACAGCATGCTCATTTTTGGGTGAACTGTCCCTTTAAGTGTCATATTCAACCGTAAAGGTCATTCTTCGACATGATCTCTTCTAATTTAAGCAACGGGTTTACAAATTGTGGTCCAGTATTTCTTTTGTTAATGAAAGTCATTGTCAATACAGGTGCTCAGCGTGTAATGCATTTCTGCAAGTGGAACGGGACATCTGGACTGGCTTGACAAAGTTGTTTTAAGTTTCCAAATGTTGTCACAAGTGCCTTACTTGTAAATGTATATTTGTGTGGTTTTCATGTGTGCTGCTCGTCCTTGTGTTCATCACCTCATTGCCTTTAGATTTTAAGCTTAGCCTTCCTCCTCTCTCTCACTCCTTCTCTGTTTACATCTATTCAACTTCATCTCTCCTCGCGGCCCGGTGCCAAGACCAATCCTTCCCCCTCACCGCGTCCTGTCGACTGTGGGTCCACCGCACAAGCATAAACGATTTGAGTCCCAACTGCCAGTGTTTTATGTTGTATTTTGTATCATCATTGTTTAATGATGAAAGATAAAGATTCTTGTGGATGACAGTGTTCCTTGTCTGCTTGTTTCTTTAAATAGTTTATATTTATGCTCAGCAAAGCATTAATTTGATTAAAAATACAGTAAAAACTGTAACATTGTGAAATATTATTACAATTTCAAATAAGTGTTTTCTATTTTATTATATTTTAAAATGTAATTTATTTCTGTGCTGGCAAAGCTGAATTTTCAGCATCATTATTTCAGTCTTCAGTGTCAAGTGATCCTTCAAAAATCATTCTAATATGCTTATCAGTGTTACAAACAGTTGTGTTGCTTAATATTTTGGTGGAAACAGTGATGCGTTTTTCAGAATTCTTTAAATAGAAGGTTCCAAACAATAGCTTTTTTTTTTTTTTGTAAACAGTGTAAATGTATTTAATGTCACTTTGTTCAATGTAATGTGTCTTTTCTGAATAGAGGTTGTATTAGTTTCTTTTATTAAGAAAAAAAAAAACACTAAACCCAAACTGTAGCGGATACAGTAGGGTCCTACATTTTAGTCATGGTAATTGGACATAAATGGGAAAAAATACTCAAAATATAATTTAAAAAAAATTGATATTTTATATATTGGCTACATCGGTTTCTGTCTGTTTAGAATCACACTTGTGTGCTTTGCTTTAAGTGCATTTAAAAGCACAATTTACTAAAATGTTTGAGTATTTAAAGGAACATTTCACCCAAAAATGAAAATTACCTTATGATTTACTCACCCTCAAGCCATTCTATGTGTGTATGACTTTCTTTTTTCAGATGAATACAGTTGGAGTTATACCAAAAAAAATGTCCCAGCTCTTCCAAGTTTTATAATGGCAGTGAATGGCTGTTGAGATTTTGAAGCAAAATAAAGTCCATCCATCCATCATAGAAAGCACTCCACACGGCTCCAGTGGTGTTAATAAAGGCCTTTATTTAAATGTATACTTTCAGTGGAGCACCTAAACCTACCCACTTCTGAACAATATAAAACATGTAACAGGCAAATATAAGTACAGTCACGGGTATTTATTTCAAAAACCGACCATAAATGTAGCATAAAAGTCCTGTTGCATCCCAAGTCTTCTGAAGCCATACACTTTTTAATGCGAAAAATAAAAAGTTTTTAATCGCTGAAAACGATCCCGCTCCGTTAACGCGCTCATCTCATTCAAAAAGATACTCCCGAACATTAGTATGATGCAATCACAAGACACACAAGAACCAATGGCATTTCACAACCAAGGCATTTTTTGAATTCGCGCACAGACCGACTGAAGGCAGTGTTGCCAGATTGGGTGGATTGCCGCCCAATTGGGCTTCTTTTGATCGGCTTTGACTGGAGAATATTTTTGACCACGGGTAGTTTTTGTTGTCCGCGGTTTGGAGAGACTCCAATAACGTCATGTTTACCCCCTAAAATGAATTTACCAGGGGAACCCCAACAAAAAAGCGTGTATTTTATCCCCCAGAACTCAATTTTTAACCGGGACCCCCTTCAAAACACGATTGGGATAGTTTTGAGTAGCAATTGGGCGGGTAGACAAAATTTGGGCTGCTTTCAAAAAATTATAAGCCACCCAATTAGCTGCTTTTTCTTCGCTTTTTTTAGTCAGGCTGTTTTAATATGTTAGAGCTCAAAGTATTACAGTAAAATAATATGTAGTGCAGTCATCAACTCATTTTTCTTTAACGCAACCCTTATCGGTTCAGTTTAACAGAGACCTGTCAATCAATTTACCATCTTTTATGTTGGTGATATGTGATGACTCGTGAGTGACAGAGTTTTGGCGCTATAAAGGGCAAGATTTTGAATGTGCGGCTATATATTCATTCATTAATGTTATTTAAGTGATTGCGATGGCAAAGTGGCCTAAATATAAGTTACAAGATAAAAAGTCTAAGAGTGACTCAGATCTCACAATGTGGATTACGTGTGGTGAGAGATGAATAGAAGACTTTTTGAACAAAAAAGAAATTGCTTATTTTATTGTGGACATTGAAACTGATGCATGTTTTTCCAAGGGTTAAAGTCATCAGTTAATTTCTTGATTGCCATTTTGGAAGATTTCTGGACATTTTAAGCATATTTTCTGACTCCCTTTAATGCATTTTCCCTGTTTTGATCCATATTCCAGTGAAATTGATTTATCTTTATTTTATTTTGTCAATCAACCTTGATCATGACAATATAATTCTGTATAAATTCTGTCACATTATTTTGGCAGTTAAAATTTTGGGTTGGTTTTTGCTGAAGTGGGCGGGTTTTGGTGAGCTTTTGAGCTGGAAATTGCAGGTCAGCACACAGGACGGTGGACGGAGACAGCGATAGCGTCTATTCTTTTCACAAATCAATCGTTTTGCCTCGGAAACCCTTGGAATATTAATACCTTTTAAATAAATAATGAATATAGTTGTATCTGCCTGTTATATCTTGTGTTTTGTTGACAAAAGGTTAGGTTCAGGGACAGGGGTTGGGTTACATGTGTAAATAGTGTAATATAAGTAAAACTGTTGTGACTGTTTGCGCTGAAAAAAATCACACCTCCACATATATGCAATAATAGCAATATTATTACTCAATATAAAATTTAAATAATGATGGTACAATTCCCAGTGCCTTTTGTGTCAGCACATTAATGCCAAGGGTTTCTTATTTAAAGCACTGGAGGACCTTGCAGGTGAAAAAAAGATGCTAAAGGGGTACCCTGAGCATGAAGAAGTGACGCCAAAGGGTCCTGACCGAGCATCAATATGCAACGAGTTGGGAGTGAGAAAAATTGTGTAAGAAATATATCCATATGTGTACACAGAGTGGTGTGGAGTATGTTTTATAATGGGTGAATGCACTTTATTGGACTTCAAAATCTCAACAGCCATTTACTGCTATTATGAAACTTGCAAGAGCCAGGACATTTTTAAATAGAATTCCAATTGTATTCAGCTGAAAGAAGAAAGTCATATAGCTTGAAGGTGAGTAAATCATGAGGTAATTTTAATTTTTGGGTGAACCACCCCCTTACCTTTTTTTGACCCCTGTAAGTAGTAGATCCATAAATACTGTCACCATTTTGCTTCTCTCATATAGCCTAAATTTGTTCCTCTGTGCTATTAAAAAGCATTTTTGGATTTGTGACAACCCAAAATGCTTATACCGCAAAAGTGTGTGATACCTCCGCTGAAACTCTCCACTGTTGTGGCTACCTGACTCTCCCTTGTGTAATGAACCTTGGACCACATTACGGTTAACTGCCACTTTAATATCTGAGATCAGTTACAGACTACGCTATGACTCTTAGCCTAAATGTAGCGTTATAGGCTGAAATCTGATCTCAGATCAGCAATTGGCGTGATCACACACTGACTGTAATTGGTCCTCGATGGTAATGTGGACGTGTCGCTTTTCTACCTCCACACACAAAGGTCACATCGGCCGGACGCTTGGAGTTCAGTTGTCCATGTTTGGCAGCAGTGATCCAGCTCTCTCCCTCCATATCTCTATGATACTGTGGCCTTCGGGTCATTTTAATCATGTGCTAGTTTGTAATCTATCTAAATAAGGTCTGTATGGCTCACTGAGGAGAATGGGATGGGACATGGGAAGCAGGTGAGTGATTGATGCCAAATTAATTCAAAACAGATCAAATGTTATGTAACATGCATTATATTTTCGATAAAGCCTTTGTATAAGTGGTCTATATATGTTAGATATAAATTATGTATTAGAAAATAATTATATTTTGACTTTATATATTAAAAAATAAAGCCGTTTTCAACATTGATGATAATAATAATAATAATAATAATGTGTTTCTTGAGCAGCAAATCAGCATATTAAAATGATTTCTGAAGAATCATGTGACACAAGACAAATAATAATGCTAAAAATTCAGCTTTATCACATTAATAAATTACAGTTCAAAGTATAACAAAATACAAATATGTTATTTTAAGTTGTAGTAATATTACAGTTTTACAGTATTTTACATTAAATAATTACAGCCTGGTTAAGCATAAGAGACTAGAGACTATATAATTATTTTCAGTCATATTTTTGGAGTAATGAGTCCAAAGTAATGCATGGATAGACGATTTTCTACGTTTATATGATTTTGTTTGTGTATTCTGTCAGGACAAACCATGCCCAATACTATTAAAATAATGTAATATATCAAATTAAATAAATGATATGTGACCCTAAACCACAAAACCAGTCATAAGGTTCCTTTTTTTGTAACCATACATTATCTGAAAGCTGAATAATAAGGAAATAAGTTTTCCATTATTTTTCCAATATTTGGCTAAGATACAACTATTTGAAAATCTGAGGGTGCAAAAAAAAAAAAATTACTGAGAAAATCACCTTTAAAGTCATCAAGTTTTTAGCAATGCATATTACTAATCAAAAATTACATTTTGATATATTTATGGTAGGAGATGTACAAAATATCTTCATGATATATGATCTTTACATAACATCCTAATGATTTTTGGCATAAAAGAAAAATGTATAATTCTCTACAAATATACCCATGCTAATTATGATTGGTTTTGTTGTCCAGGGTCACATATTCTATTGAATTTAATATTAACAATTAATGTTAAATAATTACATGTTTTATTATGTCAATATAATATTTAACAGTGCATGTATTTTCTGTACCTGAAATGAGATCTACCTCCGTGGGGCACCAGAATAGTTGTGCACTGGCTTAGCTTTGTTCAGTTACCCTAATGAAATCTCTTTAGGATTATTTATTATTCAGAAGAGGTTTTGGAAATCACCCATCTCTCTACTCTACTCAACTATTCCTTCCTGCTTTCCCCTTCATTCTCCTGATCACACATGTAGAAACCATCAGCTAACTGCTAATTGGAGAGCATGATATCTTTACTACATCGCCTTACTATCTTTCTTCTGTCCCTTGTCCAACCAGCCAATCAAATTAAACCTATCGCCTCCCTGCATTGACTCAATTTCCCCTTACGCTGCCCCTGGTGGCGAACTTAATTGCAGTTGCGTATTGTCTTTCTGTTCTCGTCCTCTATCACGTTCCTCTTTGTCTTTCCTTCTCCTTTCCCTTGGTGTGACGTGTGGGAGTCCTTTACCTTTTTGGTCTGAGGCCTGCTTGAGTTACGGACGCATTTGAACCGGGGTGGGTGACTGGACCACAGCCCTCAGTTAAGGGCACAGCCAGGCTCAACACAATGTCATTCAACTCCTGTTAAACTATTCATAATGGCTTGGGTGCCAGGAGGAGGCCGCAAATATGCAAACGCCCTGTTTGATGGAGGTGGACCAGGTGAACTTGAAGAACAGAGATGCTTGACTGAAAGATTGTCAGAGGGAGGGCAGAGATGGTGTATCATGTGGAGGTTAGCATGGGTAACGAGAGGTCTATAAGAGGTAATGGAGAAAACAATGCATGAGCGGAGGTGAAGAAGTCTACAAAAGAATGGAAATAAAAGACATTTAGTATGTATGAAACAACGGTTGCTCCAAAACCTATTGAGCTGCCTACTTAGGTAACAGTTAATGGATTAGTTCACTTCCAGAATAAAAATTCCCTCATAATTTACTCACCCCTGTGTCATCTAAGATGTTCATGTCTTCCTTTCCTCAGTCGAAAAGAAATTAAGGTATTTGTGGAAAACATTCCAGAATATGGATTTCAATGGTGGCCAACAGGTTGAAGGTCCAAATTGCAGTTTCAATGCAGCTTCAAAAGGCTGAACGTCTTCCGCTGCGCTGCTAATATACCAAGTACGTATGATGAGTAGCGATATTGAATATTTAATCACCAAAAGATTTACCAGGTTGTCATTCAAACAGTAACTTATATATACAAAAATAATAAGAGAACGCACCTAAGTTGGATATACAGTTGAAGACAAAATTATTAGCCCCTTATAAAATATTTCATTATTTTTCAAATAAAAGTGCTGTTTAACAGAAAGACGATTTTATCAACACATGATTTTTAAACATAATACTTTATTTAGGAAGCTTTTAGGGTTTGTAATACAAATAGAAATAAATGTATAACCAAGAATTTTAAAAAGTCTACTGGTCAAAATTATTAGCCCTCTGATGTTAATAGTCAATAGTGTATCCCTTTTGCTTGATAACAGCCTTTAGTTGTTTGCTGTAGTTCTCAACAAGTTTCAAGCATGTCTCCTGAGGAATGACAGCCCATTCTTCCTTAGCAAAGCTCTCAAGCTCCTCCAGATTTGTTGGTCTTCTGGCACACAGTGTGCCCCATAGATTTTCTATTGGATTCAAGTCTGGGCTTTGTGCAGGCCAGTCAAGTACACTCACTTTGCTCATTTGGAGGTATTTCTTCACCGGAAATGAGGTATGCTCTGGGTCGTTGTCTTCATGCTGGAACACAAAATGTCGACCCAAACCAAGTTTTCTTGCAGTCCTGTCTGAGGTTGTCTTTCAAAATCTTCTTATAGTCTTCCTTTTTCTTGTTTCCTTCAACCCTGATGAGATTCCCAGTTCCAAACGCTCTGAAACATCCACACAGCATTATACTCCCACCACCATGTTTCACTGTGGGAACGGTGTTCTTGGGGTTGAATGCCTCTCCTTACTTTCTCCAAACATTTTCTCTATGGCCAGAAAGCTCTAGATTTGTCTCATCTGACCAAAGGACATGTTTCCAGTATGCATCACATCACAGGTTGTCCTTAGCAAACTTTATTCTAGCTTGGAGGTGTCTCTTCTTCAGAAGTGGAGTCTTTCTTGGTCGGCAACCTCGCAGTTCATTCCTGTGCAGGGCTCTAGTGACTGTCTTCGTTGAGACATCAATTCCAGACTTGGCTAGGTCATTCACTAGTGTCTTGGCAGTTGTTCTTGGGTCTTTAAAAACATCTCTCACTAGTTTTCTTTCCAAAGTTTTTGAAATCTTTTGTTTCCTGTCTCTGCCCATCTTGTTCTCCACTGTGTTGGTCTCTTTAAACTTCTTGATAATGCATCTCACTGCAGTTCTTGACACTTAAAAATGCTTTGATAAACGTGTGTATCCTTCTCCATCTTTATGAGCATTAACAATTCTTTCTCTCAAGTCCAAACTCATTTCTTTTGTCTTCGCCATGATGACAGTGCATATTATTTTACTAGTTGTTTCGCAAGATACTAATCCTCAGCTTAAAGAGCAATTAACTAACTAGGTTAATTAGTTTAATCAGGCAAACTAGGTTAATTTAGGGTAAAAATATTTAAAACAACCCAATAAAATGACCCAACAGGCTGAACCCAGCATTTTTTAGAGTGTGGGGAAATCTTTCATCCTTACATGAAATTCAGCATTGCATTAATTCCTATTGAAATAACTGGATTTCATCTGCTAAAATTCACAAAGCAATTGTTTTACTTTTAGTTGAGTTCACCTTACTGTTGTTTGAATGTTGCTGGCAAAATCTAGTTATACAGTTACACCGTTTTCGCATTGAATCCCAATTCGTTAGACAGATTTGGTGTGGTGGCGAACAGAAAGCTGCTTGGTTTGACTTTTGTGTGAGATCTTCTTTATTCAATGCTGTTCACAACAGACAATGTAACGAATGTGATGTAACCACACCTTTAGACAACAGAAAGTTTCCTTTAGAATGTTCCTTTTAACAGAGCCTAGTGTCACTATCTCACCCTTTAGCATGAATATTCCTTCCTCAGGTCTTATATGTCTTGATGAAGTAATGTGAACACAGCCAGTCAAGTGTATTTATATTTCAGTTGATTCATAATTGATCATGCCTTAAATCATGCCTTAATTAATTTGACATCAAATGTGGGTGGCTAATATTTAGTTACAAAGCCTGTATGATGTTACTGTTTTCAATTTGATAATGATGTTCCTTTTTTAATCAGGGTGATGTGGCTTCATACACCGTAAGCAACCATTCTCGCATTCTGGGATCCGATTCGCAAGGCCACACTGAAGATCTCCTGTCAAAAAAACAAACAAACACAGAAACTGTGCGTTTGCCAGAGGGATTGCCATTGTACACTGTCCCAGTTCCACCAAAGGATTTTGACTCAATTTCAAGGAAACAATAACACAGGTAGGGTGGATAACATCTCAATTTCCTTGTGGGAGAACGATCCGTTCAATATTGGCGCAGACTATAACTAAAAGGTCTGGTGGGTCATTAGTTGACTCTCAAGACAAGCAATCTCTGGAGCAACACACGTCACAGATGGACCTGCCAACGCCACCGGTATCATCATGGCTGGAGATCGATGTGGATTTGGGTTTTGCACTCTTTTTTCTCTTTCTTCTCTGCCTCTTCTTGTTTGTTACCATTGTGCGTTGCGCTCAAACGGTTGTGGATCCATACGGAGCCATTTCAACCTCCACCTACCAGGAGGAGCAAATAAATAACTGATATCCGATCTTGCCAATCCAGCACAAAGAATTTTGTAAAAAAAAGCCTGTTTAGAATTGAAGACTGTGATGAACAATTGTGAGATGACAGCACATTTGTCACATGATATCACTACATAATATCAAACATGAAATGAGGTCAGTGTTATGCCAGAAATAAAAAAAAATGCAAATGAAGTCATGGCCAAATGTTTGAACAAGAACATTGTAGATAAAACAATGTTTATTGGAATACATTTTATAAGAAAATACTGTTTCAATCTTTGTACTTAGAGGAGTTTCATGTTTAATTCATAATTTTACTTGAAGTTTCTTTGTAATTATTTGTGGAATTTACAAGCAAATTAAATCCTATGCCATTTGTAGCAAAGAACTGCACACTGTAATATTATTTTGTGTCCTGTCTTGTTTTTGCATTACATTTACACTTATTACATTGCATTGAAATTCATAGGAGACATTTTCCTACCAAAGGGACTAAAAACACAGAGAACAAATCATGTTGCTACAACACTCTGAGCTACTTGCTATTTTTGAAGTATAAATGCGCACAAGGAGCTTATTTAAGTTTTGCACAATACTACCACACTTTGCAACGTCTGAAAGCGCCTTGGGCTGCTGTACGTGACTAGACACGTAATATAGCTACAGTTTCGGTGTTTTTGGCTTTTAGTGCTAAAACTCCGGGCTCGTCCGGGATTTGAACCCGGGACCTCTCGCACCCTAAGCGAGAATCATACCCCTAGACCAACGAGCCTGTTGGAATGTTGGGAAAGAATATGCAGTGTTTTTCTCTTATTCACGTTATTTAATTACGTTTATAATGAATATTTGACAAGATGGCAAATGGCGGATATTAACTACATTTAAAATGTTGGTGTTGTAACGCTAAAAGTACATATTCGCCTAATATTTCACCTACCTGACCGGAAATGATAAAAACAAACACGAATGTTGTCAACAGTGTTGCCAAGTCCGAGGTTGTCCCGTGGAATTGGGCTACTTTTACTGTTGCCGCGGGTTGTTTTTCATGTCCGCGGGTTAAAGCGGCCCCAATAACATAATATTTAGCACCTGGAATGCTAATTTTACCAGAGGAACCCCACCACAAAACGTGTATTTTACCCTATGGAACTCCATTGGGATACTTTTGAGTAGCAATTGGGCGGGTTTTGTTGTGAAAACCTGGCAACCCTGGTTGTCAAGGTTCTTGCACTGAAAATCCTGGTTCAGTTTGGCCAACCACAAACGCCTTTTGTTCCTCAGATAGTTTTTTTGCACTCTTCTCTCTGATTTTTGTTGTAACTTTTGGCAGTCTATAGTACTCCAAATGTTTTTCCCTGTCCGACCGATTAGTACAACCCAAAACATGACCACAATTAGCTATTTTCAGCAGTGATAATCAGCAAAATATGCAAATTTCGTTTGGTTGGTGGCATTGTTTATGCTCTGTGCTGCAAATATAGCCAATTGATGACATGTCGTGAAAACCCTCTATAGGCTAGCTTCCCTGATAGCATACATATATCTCGGAGACATCTATTTGACGTCTGCATTTACATCTGCAAGACGTAGTTTGCTCATCTGCAATACGTCTATTGAACGTTTTCTATCAGATGTCAAATAGACGTCTATTAGATGTCTTTAAGATGTTTATGATTTAGAATGTATGTAAAAGTGCCATCTTATAGATGTCTGGCAGACATTTGTAAACAGCAGATGTATTCCAGATCAAGAGATCTTTAACAGACATCTTGCAGATGTAAGTGTGCAATCTGGGTTACTGCTGAGTCAATATATTTGTTTCACTAAAGAAATTGACCTTAGAAAATATTAGATTGTATTCGTAGGCCTAATAACAATGGGATTAGATTTCAATTTGAATCTAGCTTATTTTGTATTCTAAACAGCCAAATTAAGATTTGTAAAGGAAATTAAGATTTGTATTACCACAACACAACTCAGAATACACAAATCGTAAACTAAAACATTGATACAATGCCACATTGTGTGGCTTTTGGTAATTTTATGTAATTTGTAATAATGTAATTTTCAGTCGAAGGGCAACAAGAGAAACAATGTAAATCTTAACAAGCTTTTCTAGCAGTAAGAAGAGGAGAAAATAATGGAAAGGTGCCTGTGGACGAATAAAACCCCCGTTTTTGTTCTCTCCACTTTAGCCTTGGTGCCTTTGAAGCTTTAAGTAGACCACAGATACTGAAAGAGCTTACAAACAGTCATGCTTCTCATGACTCAAAGGAGTTTCTCAGCATGGATTTCATTTGATATCCGAGGCGTTTCGATTCCTTATGGGGAAAAATCAATGGAACCACATTTGGTTTAAGCCTAGGCTTAAATTCTTCGTCACCTCTAAGCTCTTTTAGTAGCTGTGGTCATCAAATCAGTATTTTAACTTCCTAGTTGTATTGCAACAGGCAGCATCAGTAGTTAATGGAGTGCAACCATTTTGCGTCATTGAAATAATGGCACCCCCACAGTTCAAAATATGATGATATATATAAACAATGTAGATTTTTTCATGGGGTTTCTACTACATATTTCAGTAAAAGACATAATTTATGTTATATTAAGAATAGGGTTTCCAGCTCTTCTAATAGGCAGGCATTGATCAAGGTCTCACATACTGAGAGGCACACTACCATTGCAGCCATTTGAGTCTACACATCTACTAGAGATCTTTACAAGTTTACTGCCAAAGCAGAGTAACCATTTTTAGTGTCTGCGTTAATAACCTGACCACAATGCACTTATTTGATGAAACACACCCAGCCCATTTAACTCAGGTTGTTTTGAATAAATTCAATGATATGTGTTAGAGATAATCAGACCAGAATAATAGGCAATTATTTTCAACCCACCCAATGTATAATGCTGAACATCCATTTTTTACATTTTGTAAACCCTGGGCTTGTAGCCAACAGGATCCTATCAGCAAACTCATTATTCTATTGTAGACAAATTGCCCTTGATCTCCTATAGATAAACTGTCGGTTGTGGAATGCTGATCAGGAGCTGCTACAGTAATTGCATTGAAGCATGATGCTTCCCAGCTGCCTGAAGTCTCTGGCTGGGCACATCTGCAGACACTTGTCTCTCATGATTAGCTGGAAGTGAGCAATCTTGATTCCACCTCTTGGGTTCCTCTCACTCCATGGATTTTAGTGAACTTGAGATGGCCTTCCAGCTAAGAAGAGCCTTCCTATCACCAGCCGCATACTACAACCTCAGAATTCACTACTTTTCCCTTCATAAACAGTTTAACACATAAACAATTAATAGTACTCCTATGTATGATTAGCAGAAACACTTACAAATGAATGCACTGTGTAATACCAACAACTGTAGAATCTAAAATGAAAAACCCCTTACAAAAAAACCCTTACAAAATATATCATGGTATCGAATAGTAATGTCACAGCCTATACAAATAGATAAATAGATAGATAGATAGATAGATAGATAGATAGATAACTGGATAGATAAATGTCCACATAAACCTATCATAACAATGATGATAAGAAGTAAATAACATAAATGTAACAAGAAAAATATTTTTTATTTCAGATACATATGTATTTATGAATACAATGCCAAAAGCAGTATTTTTCTCTAATATGAGACTTTTTCATCGTTTGTATTACTATTATTGACCTCATCTGCCTCTACTAACATGTCCGCGATCTACGTCAGAAGCCTCACTTCCGCTCACTCTGATGATATTCGTCTGTTTCCGCCTGGAACTTCCTTTCTGGCAGCGGCTTGATCTTCGCCAACATGCCCGTGAGTAACAGAGAGGAAAAACTTGCCAATATACACTACTTACATGACGTTAAGACCTAAATATAGTAGCGCGTTCACGAACATATCCGTATGGTTGACTTTAATGTGCGCGATGTCGCATTAGCTAGAAGATGTACGTAAAAACAAGCGTTAAGTCTTGAATTGCTTGGTAGCGTGCGTTCGCGCCCTGCACCAAGATGGCGGCGCACATAGAACAAAACATGGAGGTTTAATTGTAATGTGACGCACGCCTTGTCTTTATGTTTACATAGTCTGATATTACTCAATTATACATTTAAAACTGTTAAACTATTTAATGGGAGGCTATCAATTGCTGTATGACTGTAAATGATTTCATGCAGCTCTCTGGAGTTGTCAGAGTTAACTGAAAAGGATCAAGACGTAAAGGCTTTTACATGTCTCTAGTTATATGCCTACCTAGATAATATTTTTGGACATCATATGCTACTGTAATGCACATAATGCTTACTAGATATAGATGCCAGTTTTCTAATGTAAAATTGTGTTATGTAAATAGCTCGCAAAAGACTTGCTGCACCCGACCCCCGAGGAGGAGAGAAGGAAGCACAAGAAGAAACGTCTCGTACAGAGCCCCAATTCTTATTTCATGGATGTCAAGTGTCCAGGTGAGTGTCCTTCGCATGATTCTGGATAATTGGACTGGTCAGTGTCTGAATGCTCTTAATCATGTGTCTCTTGTTTTCCAGGATGTTATAAGATCACAACGGTGTTCAGCCACGCGCAGACAGTTGTGCTTTGTGTCGGTTGCTCAACTGTGCTGTGTCAACCCACTGGAGGCAAGGCTCGGCTCACAGAAGGTTCGTTTGTGTTTTTACTCAAACATAGACATGTTTAGTAGCAACAGTGAAATGGACAATTTAATTGTAAGCTGTTTGGTAGTTACCACATGCAATTGAGGGTTTGCGATTACATCACGATTTGGTCAGTTACCCAGATACGTGGTCATATTGGCGATACTTGGATGTAAACAACAGCATGGATTGCATGGTTAATGTACTACTGAATACGCCATTAGTGAGCAAGAAAGGGCGCAATATTTTAACAAACCGAAAGTTAATCGGTGGTAAAGATGCATGCGAACAATATTAAGATATTAGCCTAATATTTCACCTACCTAACAGGAAGTGAAAAGGGCAAACAAGAATGTTGTCAAGATTCTTGCCCTGGAAATCCTGGTTCACTTTGGCCAATTACAAACGCTTTTGTTCCTCAGAAAACAAGCCGAGCTTCTGGAGGCGTGCCGTGGGTGGAGCTAAGTTCGACGATCACTCGCACTTAGATTGCCAATAAAACAGACATTTGATGCAGTTTCACTTACCATCTGCAGTTCTGAATCATGACCAGGATCTTTTATAGCTGGGACCGCTCCAACTTTCAGTATCAAACAATGTGCAAATCCAGTGTCGAACTGGGCCTTGTATATGAAACGTACACAAAGCGTAAACAAAAAAAACCCTCCATTGCTGCCCTGAAAAAGGAACTGCATCCACAGTTCACGTAACGCTAAGTTCTTCAGTAAGCTGAGCAAAGTTATCATTGCCTTACAGCCAAAACCACACTACTTTAGAGACATTCTTCCTGTGCAGCGGTGCAGACGAATGAAGCACGTTGATGGGCACGCTCTAGTCTACGTGTGCACGGGCACGCTTTTCCAGGAAAAATGTTCGTATAAGGAGTTTTCGCAACAGAAATTCTCCATCATTCGTCCAAATTATTTTTTTTAAACTTTGGCCATGTTTAATATAAAAATCCAAGTCTTTAACACTGTAAACAACTCTGAATACACAACACCATTGTACCTTCCCTTTAAGATATTTAAAATGCTTCAAAATGTAAATAACATTTGAATTAAATGGTCGCACGGGTATATATTTAGCTGTAGCCAATACATTGTGTGGGCCAAAATTATTTAAATTATTCAAAGTTATTTTCTTTTATGCCAAAAACCATTAGGATATTAAGTAAAGATGATGTTCCATGAAGATATTGTGTACATTTCTTACTGTAAATATTAAAACTTAAATTTGATCATGAAATATGCATTGGTAAGGACTTTTGGACAACTTTCAAGGCGATATGCTCAATATTTAGATAGATATTCAGATAGTTGTCTCGGCCAAATATTGTCTCATCCTAAACCATACAACAATAGAAATCTTATTTATTCAGCTTTCATATGCTGTATAAAAATGTGTAAAAATCAGTTTTTTGTGATCCAGGCTCACAAATGTTCTTTGGATATAAGAAATGATGCATAAGCCAAGTTGATAATGCAGATTTTGAGGTCTCATTGTAATTGTTTGGATGATTCAAGTCATAATTTACGGTGGATACTGTAAGTTACTGTAAATTACTGAGTCATTTGAATGGAAATTAGTGAGTTTGTTGCACTGAGTTGAACTTTTGATGCTGGAAGATCTATGATGATGCCACTTGGGTAAACACTGCCATTGAAATGAACTACATAGTGCTTTTCACTGCATTGAGTTAGCAGCTGCTGACTGGTGCAAACATTATTTTGCTCTGACTTCAGTTTATGACAGATTAAAATCATTTCTCATTGAGTATGACAGCACCCGCAGTCATTATTAGGAGATTAGATGCTGTTTCCCCCCCAAAACTCTTTCCAAAGTCATTCTTTATCCGTCAGCTTGTATAAAGCTAATAAGATGATCTGTCCATAATGTGACTATTGCAGTAATTCAGGGGTTTTGTTGTGCGTAATATAGTTTCTGAATATTCATTTTTTTAGTCTCTCTAATATCTTCCAAACCTTTAAACACTGTTAATAGATGTTCAGCTATATTTCTTGTGAATGATTGACATCATAGTATTGCTTTTGGAAGAGTTTTATTTGGCTGAAAATGGCAAAGAATTGCACTGGTCCATTTAAAGGTGAAGTAAATATCTTCTAACCTGGCTTAATATGTATTGACAACTATAAATAAGCCACTTGTAGTTTGATTATCCTATTTATTAGAGCTTTATTAGACCTATTTATATGAGCTAACAAATGGTGTGAGTTGGATGTGGGATCTTTTTGTCCAATGGCAGTAGTGTATAAGAAACCTGTTTGAAATCATTTGTTACTCAAGGCACAGAAATAAAACCTTACCTTTTAAAAGGCAAACGCTTACAGTATAAAAACAGAGCACACGCTTCTTTGCAAATGTTTGAGGGCACTGTGGGGTGTTATTCATGCTTTTGTTGTTAATGAGCTTAGCTGTTGTTTCTAACAATGACCTCTCTTTTTATGATGATTTCTCCAGGGTGTTCCTTCAGAAGGAAGCAGCATTAAGATGTTTTCTGGATGCTTTGTTGAAGAGGGGGACAGAGAGAGAGAGGGAGGAGACGCACCAGCCTCAGTGACAGCAGCCTGATTATTTCAAGCGAGAGATGAAGAAATGGAGCTGAACACCCTCCAACCTAGTGTCTCTTTTCCTCTCTGTCTCGGTCTCAATAAAATATTTGCTACAATGATAATGTGATGGGTTTTTTGTTCAAACTGTCAGGTTTCATCCACATGAGTTTATCAGAATATTGTCTAGTTCAACCATTATCTGAGGAAAATAAATGATCAAATAATTTAATATACAGGTATGGTGCCCAAGTTCTTATTATGCTACTTAAAGGTATAATCCACCCAAAAATGAAAGTTCTGTCATTAATTATTTACCCTCATGTCATTCCAAACCCGTAAGATGTTTGTTTAGATCTTTAGAACACAATTTAAGATATTTGTGATGAAATCCAAGAGCTTTCTGAACCTGTGACTGACACAGAGGAAAATATTATGGTTGAATCATTGATTTAACATGGACTATTCTATTGCTGTCTTTACTACTGTTTATGGGCCTTGAATTGTAGTACCTCTGTTGCTGTCTTTGCAGGGTCAGAAAGCTCTCGGATTATATTAAAAAACATTTGTGCTCAAACAATTGTTAAAAAACAATGTGTTTCTAAGATTAATAAGGTCGACCATGTTTGGAACTAAATGAGGGTGACTAATTATTGATGGAATTTTTGTTTTTTGGGTAAACAATCTTTTAATATTTTTGTGGGAACTGTTTAAGATTCTTTAATGAACAGAAAACACTGTTTATTTGAAATTAAATCTTTTTGTAACAGTGTCTTTACACTGTCCTTTTTGAATAATGTGTCCTTGCTAAATAGAAGTATACGTTTCATCTGTTACTTTAATTTGCTACAAGAAAAAACACAAATCAAGCCTCTAAAATGTTTTAGTTTTATTTAATTTGTCCGACACTGAATGAAAGCAAGCATTTAATAAGAAAATTCTAGGATTAGTTAATAGCCTACAATTGGCCATGTTTAATGAAACCCTGCAGGAAGAGTGCATGAAGATTTCTGAATAGCTTTTCAAAGAGCATTTTCTCCCAGTATTCATAAAATGCTCATACAGATGACATTCATTATCAAGGTCGAGCGACTGAAGAGCCAAATGAGTGGGATATTGAACATGGTAACCCACTGTGTGTTGAATGAAAATGTCCAAATAGCATCAGTAATGACAGTTTTATTAATCAATAACTGAGAAAAAAAGCTGCATCTGAAAGAGCGGTTAGCTTACAATTCTGTACATGAGATGAACTATCAATAAAGTGTAGGAATGTGATCTGTTCTGGAATCCTCAAACTCATCCACGCAGTTTAAAATCCCACAGCGCAGCATACTGACAAGATAGCAGCCTTTGTGAGGAAGCAGTGGTGTCGTGTCATTTAGTTTCCCAGATCATTAGTTGATTGCTTCTCTCTGCCGAACTGCTATCTTCAGTGGCTCCTGAATGATTATATGATGAAATCAATTCAATTGTATTCTCAGCCCTCCAGGAACGAGACCAGTGGGCTAAATTGTCTGTGTCCCTCCGTAACCAAATCAACTGCAAATTGTAGCTGCCTAATGACGCCTTGTGGGAATGAAACTGCAGCCTCATGGGAGGATCTCATGATTACTTTCAAGAGTCAAAAGTTTTGCATACTCCAGTACTTTTTGTTATGATAGACAGAATGACAGATAACTAGAACGATAGAACTATAGATAGAACACAAAACCATAGATAGAACACCATAACGATAGATAGATAGATAGATAGATAGATAGATAGATAGATAATACAACAGTAATAGCTCAGCGCCAATCGTTCTGTACAAATGCAGTTCCCAAAATGACCACACAGTGTCAGAAAATCTATAACCCAGAAGACTGCTTTCGCTTTTTGTCTTTAGCACATGTGGGTTTCTTTTTTGACTACATACGCATTTTTGAACAGCCTACCTTATTAGTCATCATCAAAACATGCACCGTGGCAAAAAAACCTATGTTGATTAATATATTCCGCAGGATAAGTAAAAGATTAGTTACATTTATTAAAATAGATAATAGATAGGCCTAAATAATTACATTAATAAATAAATAAGCAATAAATAAAAACTACACGCAACAGTACAGTACTATAATGAGATCATAATGTAGGTTAATAGATTTACATTTAGTTATTTAGCAGATGTTCAAAGCGACTTACAATTGGAAATACATAAAGCGATTTATCTTAAAGACGCAAACAGACACAGGCAGTTCTGCTAATACCAAGTTTCAGGCATTGTTCCAAACAAGTAAGCTAGAAAGGGAAGGAATAAAGAGAAAGTTTTGTTGTTGTTGATGTTTGTTTGTCTTTTATGATGAAGCCAAATAGTGTTGAAAGAGATGAGTTTTCAGCTGTCGCTTGAAGTTTTCAGGGAATCGGCATTCCGGATCAAGATCGTTCCACCAGCCAGGAACAGTGAATGAAAATGTTCTGGAAAGTGATTTTGCACCTCTCTGTGATGGTACCACAAGACGTCACTCACTAGCGGATCTCAGACTTCTGGAGGGAATGTAGATTCGTAATAGTGAGTGGAAATAGGCGGGTGCAGAGGCTGTGGAGGTTCTATATGCAAGCATCAATGTCTTGAACTTGATGCGAGCCACAATCAGTAGCCAGTGCAAGGAGATAAGGAGAGGTGTAACATGGGCTCTTTTTTCCAGTTGTGCCGCTGCATTCTGAATCATTTGTAGAGGTTGTATTGTGCATGATGGATAGACTAGTCCAGTCTGGAAATGACAAGGGCCTGGACAGAAAGTTGTGTAGCCTGCTATGTTAGAATGAGCCTGATCTTTCTGATGTTGTGCAATGCAAACCTGCAAGATTTTTGCAATGCGGTCTTTAAATGTCAGTTTGTCATCAAAGATTACACCCAGATTTCTGACCGAGTTTGAAGGGGTAATTGTGGAAGAACCCAGCTGGATGGTGAAACCATGCAGTTGGAGTGCCAGGGGAAAAAAAAAGCAGCTCTGTCTGCCAAATTGAGCTGGAGGTGATATTCTTTGATCCATGTTGAGATGTCCACCAGGCAGCCTGAGATCCGTGCAGGTACTGTTTGATCATCTGGTTGAAATGAAAGATAGAGTTGTGTGTCATTAGCATAGCAGTGGTAGAAGCCATGTGTCTCTATGATGGGACCCAGTGATGTAGTGTATGTGGAGAAGAGGAGTGTTCCAACAACTTATCCATGTGGAAGCCCAGTGACCAATTGCCCCCCAGGCTACCCTTGACCTACCAGTGAGATAGGATTCAAACCAGCGAAGTGGAATCCCTATGATGCCCAGTGATGAGAGGGTGGACAGGAGGTTCTGATGATTGACAGTGTCAAAAGCAGCAGATAGATCTAGCAGATTATTTGGTTTTAAAAGAAACTATATAATCTTAAAATAATATTTAAGACATAATGATAATAATTTTGGGATAAAAACCCATAAGCTAGGCTGTTTGGGCTCAGGTTTGTTCCAAATCTGAGTAAGTTGGTAGCCATTGACTTCCATAATAATTTCTTTACCATTCTATGAAAGTCAATGGCTACCATTTGGTTACAAACATTCTTTAAAATTAAGGATGCAACAATATCAAAATCTCATGATATGATAATATCGTGTTATGAAGTCCATGATATGATATTTATTGCAACATTAAAAAAGGGACAAATGACGACTTTGGAAAAAATTACAATGTTTTACATTTTAAAGTTAAATTCTTCTAGCTAATGCATGTTGAGAGTTCACAATTAGGAGCTCTAACCCATGTTCTTAACTAAGAAAACTTAGCCAGAAAAAGACATTGAATTGACTTGTACCCAAACTTTAAAGGGGACTCAACCCTCTTTTTAAAAACACACATTTTTAGTTGTGATATACTGATATATATTCACACTGGTATTTTAGAAGCCAAACAAATTTAAATATAATAATACCAATTATAACAACAATTTTGTTGAGTAAATGATGCCACAATTTTAATTATCGGGCGAACTGTCCCTTTAAATATTAGCTTCATGTTTATTTGAGATGCTTTCAAGGGTAAACGACCTTCAGGCTCCACAGTCCCTAAACTCACATTTAGGTCTGGCTCCATTCTGTTATGCAGTGCCCACTTAAGTTTTTACACATACTCTTAAGAGCATTTAAGCATTTTCATTTAAAGAATAACACACACCTACAATTGGACAGGTACGAAAAACTACTTGGACAGGTACTTCCTTCTAAATGTAATCAAACGTCACAGCATCATCATTTTTCATACCGCTGTCTTTAGTTGATATATTAAACGCTTGTTTTCCATGACATATCTATATGTTATACCGCTGTTAGGCTTTCTCTCAGAGAGCAGTGGGGTGTGAAAGCCTCTCCAGATGCCTGACTGTGAGCTCCGCTCACCTCGGCTCCCTCCCCGTGTGAAGAGGCTACCGAAGGGCATCTGTAGTAATAGGGTAATCTATTATAGGGCTCTCACTCGCTCTCTGGTTTCCCATTCCCCGGCCCCTGTCTCAGCACTTCGTCAGGACGAATGAGAGGAGGAGTGTAACTAAGCACATTACTGTGGGCCACTTGCATATCCCAGCACTTCCTCAATTAAAACCCCTCCACCATAATCTCCGTTATCCCATTAACACACACACATACTCATGCATGCCTGAACATGCTTGACTTTGCCTCACCGATTTTATTTGTATACTTGGTAAATTTGCCAATTTCACACTGCAAAGCAATTATCTCACATTGTATCTAGCTTTTCTGAGTCACCAATACTAAAGTGTAAATTACTTTGTATCGACATACATGTTGGAACAACAATATTCCTTTAGATTTTGCCCCAACTAGCCTCATCTGAGGAAACATTTTCATATTAAATGGAAGTTGTGGATTCCAAGCATGCAGAGTTATTGTTCTATAATTTTATTTGAATGTTTTCAGATTTATTTCCTCTTTTTCGTTGTTTTCTCTTCTTACTTTTACATTAATGCTGTGTGGTGATGTTCAAAACTTTCCTAAATGTGTCTGACAGCATTTTGTAACGCGACGCAAAGCAGGCGTTCAACTTCTCAGGCCGAAAAAATGCGCGTTGTGTTGGTCTGACGGAAAAAATCTCAGTCAGGACTCAAGGGGGCGATAGGTATTAGACATTCAAATATCTCTTGCATTAAACCGGATGTATTTTATTCAGGTAAGCTGCTATATACCGTCACTGCTTTACTTTTTCATATTGTACTATTATTATAGTGGCCCAAAACTATGGAAGCACAAACATACAGACATCAACACATCAACGTTAAATGCTTTTAAAATTATAATTTCTTGTTTATAATCATACAATATTAATGTTTTCTAATAGAATATATGTTTTAGTAGAACCTTTAACTGATTTGCTAGGCTAAATTCCCTTTAATCGTTCTCTGCCATGACACTGAAAAAACGTAACACGTAAACACGTAAAATATACATTTACGCGAATTCTGTGTCTATTGAATATACAGTTGCAGTCAAAAGTTTACATACACCTTGCAGAATCTGCAAAATGTTCATAAGTTTACCAAAATAGGAGGGATAATACAAAATGCATGTTATTTTTTATTTAGTACTGACCTGAATAAGATTTTTTTAACCTAAAAGACGTTTATAGTCCACAAGAGAAAAGAAATAGTTGAATAAAAGAAAAAATCACCCTGTTCAAAAGTTTACATACACTTGATTCTAAATAAATACTGTGTGGTTACCTGAATGATCCATAGATGTGTTTTTTTTTTATTTCTTTAGTGATAGTTGTGAGTCCCTTGTTTGTCCTGAAGTTATACACAGATCACGCTGTTCTTCAGAAAAATCCTGAAGTTACCACAATTTCTTTGGGTTTTCAGCGTTTTTGTGTATTTGAACTCTTTCAAACAATGACTATGATTTTGAAATCCATCTTTTTACATTGAGGACAACTGAGGAACTCATATGCAACTATTCATTAAGAGCCAGGGGTGTAAACTTTTGAATGAAATGAGAATGTGTACATTTTTTTCTTTTGCCTAAATATTATAGTTTTTTAATTTAGTACTGCCCTTCAGAAGCTATACAGAAAATACTTACATGTTTCCCAGAAGACAAAATATGCTAAATTTAACCTGATCTTCAAGTGTATGTAAACGTTTGAACAAGGTCATTTTTATAAATGTAACTATTATTTTCTTTTGTGGACTATATGTAAACGTCTTTTATGTGAAATATCGTATTCAGATCAGTACTAAATAAAAAATAACATGCATTTTGTATGATCCCTCTTATTTGGATAAAATAATAAACATTTTGCACATTCTGCAAGGTTAAACGTTTCACTTCAACTGTAATTATTTTACTTTCTCTCTTTTACAGACAGAAAGTGAGTTACAGTATTTTTGTCACTGCAAGATTTCTTATTATTTTCAATGTTTTAACCAGTTGTGCAGCTTAATATTTTTGTGGAACCATGATACTTTAAACAGACAATTTTTTAATGACAGTTTTGATCAATATAATGTAGACTTGCTGTATCAAAGTATAATTAAAAAAGAAAAATCCTTATAAACTGTATATGAAAATGATAAAATCTCAAAATCCAATTATGACACCTTCTTGACACCTTTTGAAAAGAAAGTCCTCTGTATAGTAAAAGTTTTTCCATTTTGACACATTTCACTTTTTCTGAAGCTGATAGTCTCACTTTGAGAATTTGTACAATTCTATAAAACCACAAACGATGGAGAAGGAAAGTAGGACAAAAAAAGAGGGTAGGATTAAACCGAATGTGATTATTTTAGGTAGACAGGAAGATCAGTTTCCCTTTCCCCCTTTTTTGGCCTTGATCTCCCTCCTTTTGTATTCCCAATCCCCTTTCTCATTCATCTGTCCTTCTTAGAGAATCTCAGAGATTTGGGTGGAGAGAGAGCTGACTTGTGAGTCTCGAAATCAATCAGGTCTTTTTTTCCCTTTTCTCTCACTCGCTGCGATTTGCCGACATCACCGGGTAGGCTCTCTCTCTCTTGCTCTCTCTCTCTTTCTCCCCGTCTGTCTCTTTCTCTCTTCCACATTTATTCTGTCCACTGCTTGCATCAAGCCAGCTCTTGCTTTCCTCTCCTCTCCTTCACTCCACCAGGATATTTCCTCCTCCTCTTTCCATATCCGAACATATTCCTGTTTTTCAACCCTGCTTTTTCTTCATATCTCCTGGAATGTGGCACTCTTTGGCTTTCACTCTATGTGGGATCTCCGCTTTGATCCAGGGTAGGTTCCTCACTATGTGCACATGCATGTAAGTATATAAATCTGTGTGTGAAACAATTATTTAAGAAAGAGAATGAAGGCAAACATTTAAAAGAAAGCAGCATAAGGTCTTGGGTTTGTATTTTATTTTATTTTATTTTATTTGTGGTTCTTGCATATGTGCGCTCTGCAAACCTGTTTGCCTGTGGGCAACCTTGTGCCACCAGATGTTTCGCATGCTTTTTTTTTTTTTTTTTTTTACCACTGTTGCAGTCAGGAGAGAGAGAAAGAGAAAAAATCAGATGGAATCGGAGGGAACGAGAGGCAGAATGAAACAAAATTGCTTTGCCATGAAGAATTAGAAGCTGCAATCATAAATTGCACCTTCTTTCCCCCTCCCATTTCCCCCTTCTCTCTCTCTCTCTCTCTCTCTCTCTCTCTCTCTCTCTCTCGCTCGCTTATTCCTGTAAATCCATGAGTACATAGACTGCATGGAGGTGACGGAAGCACAGGATGCATTTGTAGATTCAGATCTCCGGTGTTGTTGTAGACATGTTGCTGCAGTAGAATGGAGTGTGTGTTGCCATGGAAAGCCTCTTTATATTTTAGCTTTCATTCATTCTCTCTGTCTTTGTCTGTTTGTCAAAACGCAGAACTTTTATTTAGGTTGTCAGTCTCACACCAGGCCATCTGGATTTGTTTCACGTACATTCTCTTAATGAATAATTCTCTTTATAATTTTTAAAATTGTGTCACACCACAGAATATTCAGCGTCTCCATTTTTTCACAGTTGCAGAAAATGAAGTGTGTTGCTAAGTATATGGTTTCTGTTGAATTAATATTTTAATGTGTATTTTTATGGTACAGTAAGATTTGTTTTTTGTATTGTAAAGAAATCTCTTCTGCTCACCAAGACTGCACATATTTGATCCAAAATACAGCAAAAGCAGTAATATTGTGAAATATTTTACTATTTAAAATAACAGTTTTCTATTTGAATATATTTAAAAAAGTAATTTATACCTGTGATCAAAGCAAAATTTTCCAGTCTTTAGTGTTGCATGATTCTTCAGAAATCATTCTAATATGCTGATTTGCCATTCAAGAAACATTTATTATTATTTTTATTATTATCAATATTTAAAACAGTTGAGTACATATTTTTCCCAGGATTCTTTGATGAATAGAAAGATCCAAAGATCAGCATTTATCTGAAATAAAAAGCTTTTGTAACATTAGACACTATGCCATTCAAAAGCTTGGAGTTAGTATAATTATAGAAATTAATACTTTTATTTAGCGAGGATGCTGTAAAATGCTCAAAAGTAATGATAAAGACATTCATAATGTTACAAAAGATTTCTATTTAAGATGAATGCTGAAAAAAAAAAAATCAGAGAAACCTGAAAAGATTCTACTCAGCTGTTTTCAACATGTTTTTTGGGCAGCAAATCAAAACATTAGAATGATTTCTGAAGGAACGTGACAGGAGTAATGATGCTAAAAATTCAGTTTTGAAATCACAAAAATAATTAACATTTTAAAATATATTCAAATAGAAAGGATAGTCAAAATATTTCAAAATTTAGCTGTTTTTGCTGTACTTTGGATCAAATAAATGCAGGCTTGGTGAGCAGAAGAGACTCTTAAAAATCTTACTGTTAAAAAACTTTTTTTTATTTGTTTCCCAGCGATCCTAGTAATATACATGGAAAAAAATTAATAATTTTAAAATCTACTTCTTATTCTGATTTTAATAATTTCCTCTGACCTAAGTAGAAGATATACCAATATTACTGAAGCATTAACCCTTTTACCACAGCGTAAGAAATACATATAAAGGTGACTTAATTTTATTTCGTTAAAACACAGCAGAGAAAGAAAATAAATCAAACTAGTGATAACATTAAATTTTGTACAACATCCATTGAAAATTAACTGATTTTTCCCATTTTTAAACACTAAAAATGTAGCATTTTTCATGAAGGACAGCTGTGAGTAAAGGCTCGTTAAAAGAATACAAAACAGTCATGCAGTATCAACCTAATATTTCAGTGACTAAACATATTTATTTAAATACTATGTAAAAAATAACACAAATTATTTAAAAAATGGCCTTGAGGTCTATCACACTCCAAACAGAACATTACCTATAAAAAGCAGGTAGATGTTTACTTGGTATCTGCAAATTCTGAGTTTAAATGAAAACCTCTACTCTTCTGTTATTAGTTCTTTTTATTTACTTGCCTCTACAGTAAGTTCAAGAAGTGCAGTTTTATCAGAATCTTGAAAGCAATAAATAGAAGATTTCTCATCGAGAAGGTTATGGATATACAGTTGAAATCAAAAATTTACATACACCTTGCATAATCTGCTAAATGTTAATTATTTACCCAAATAAGAGGGTTCATACAAAATGCATGTTATTTTTTATTTAGTTCAGACCTGAATATGATATTTCACAAAAAAGACATTTACTAATAGTCCACAAGAGAAAATAACAGTTGATTTTTTTTTTTTTTAAATGACCCTGTTCAAAAGTTTACATGCACTTGTTTCTTAATACTGGGTTGTTACCTGAATGATCCACAGCTGTATTTTTTTATTTTTTTTTGTGATAGTTGTTCCTTAACAGTTAAACTGCCTACAGTTTTTCAGAAAAGTCCTTCAGGTCCCACAGATTCTTTTTGTCAGCATTTTTGTGTATTTGAATCAATGACTATGATTTTAGGATCCAATTTTTCACACTGAGGATAACTGAGGGACTCGTATGCAACAATTACAAAAGATTCAAACGCTCACTGATGCTTCAGAAGGATAAATGATGCATTAAGAGCCAGGGGTGTAAACTTTTGAATGGAATGAAGATACATTTTTCTTATTTTGGCTAAATATCATTTATATATATTTTTTTCATTTAGTACTATCCCTCAGAAGCTACAGAAGATACTTACATGTTCCCCAGAAGACAAAATAAGTACAAATTTTCCCTGATCATCAAATTCCAAGACTTTCACATTTTCACCCCCCGGCTTTTAATGCATGTTTTTTCCTTCTGGAGCATCAGTGAGCATTTGAACCTTCTGTAATAATTGCATATGAGTGCCTCAGTTGTCCTCAGTGTGAAAAGATATATATATTTTTATTATTTTGGTAAAGATTGAACAGTTTGCAGATTCTGCAAGGTGTATGTAAACTTTTGACTTCAACTGTAGCAGGGTCATACTGACTGGCTGCGAGTGCGAACATTGGTGAAGGAATATTTTAACTATTACATTTAATTATCCTCAAATATAAATAATTTCTTGGGCCCAATTACCCTTCTTGATGCAGTTATTAGTGATCCTTACACCCTCACTAAATTCACTAAATAGCGAGAGCTTCATATATAGGTTTAGATGTGAATGTGGGCAGAGCATATTCATCTAATTCTGTCAGCAGTGGTGCCAAGTCCTTGGTTTTCCCGTGGAATTGTGCTACTTAACACTATTGTCGCGGGTTGTTTTTGATGGCAGCGGGTTGAATCGACCCCAATAACGTCATATTTAGGGGATCCCCAACAAAAAAACGTGTATTTTATCCCCCAGAATTTTTTTATTGGGGGATCCCCCTCGAAACGAGATTGGGCTAGTTTAGAATAGCAGTTGGGCGGGTTTTGTTGTGAAAATTTGGCAACCCTGTCTGTCAGTCCAGAGGGGTTTTCGGCTTGTCTTGAGTCTCATGCCCTTTAGGGAATGTCTTTGTAACTGAGAAACGATGCTTGATGCTTTTACTAAACAACACCGAGTCGCCCTGAAGGATTTTTCATGTCAGTAATGCTACAAGCTCTATATTCTCGTTTCATTGCTGCTAGTGGTCATAGTCAGTTGAAAATGCCAGTGGGAATCTGATGATATTAAACCTGTTGTTGTGGCTGAAGGCTAGCGCTGCTTTTCTAGTGTGAATGAGAGTAATAAATTCAAGAGCTGGTCCATTCTTGCTTTTAGCCGTTAAATTTATTCTCTTTCATTTAGTCATACCTTTTCCACACATGCTATGTACATACACACACTCTCTTTACACAGCTTTCAAGCCTCTTTTCTGGTGCTATTAGGCATAAATAATTGAGTTTTTAAGCTTTGGTCTTTCACAGATGTACTTCTTAAGAATTTACGACAGCTAAATTTAAGGTAAAAGCTAATGACACTAATTAGCAATTGGCAAAGGTTGCTGTATATTAGAGACATGGTTTATAGCCCCCCTTACACCTCACCTCTGTTAACACTCAGTCCATTGTTTTCTCTATTGCATATTATTTCTATTAATTTAATTCTGTTCATCTGTTTATCTATCTATCTATCTATTTATCTATCTATCTATCTATCTATCTATCTATATATCTATCTATCGTTGTATTGGTCTGTCTATCATTCTATTGTCTGTCTGTCTGTCTATCTATCTATCTATCTATTGTTCTATCATTCTATTGTCTGTCTGTCTGTCTATCTATCTATCTATTGTTCTATCATTCTATTGACTATCTATCTATCTATCTATCTATCTATCTATCTATCTATCTATCTATCATCGTTGTATCTGTCTATCGTTCTGTTGTTCTATTTACTGTTTGTCTATCATTCTATCAATCATTCTGTCTCTTTCTATCTATCTATCTATCTATCTATCTATCTATCTATCTATGGTTCTGTCGTTCTATTGACTGTTTCTCTGTCTATCGTTCTATCATTCTATTATTCTATCAATCATTCTGTCTGTCTGTCTATCTATCTATCTATATATCTATCTATCTATCTATCTATCTATCGTTCTATCTATCATTCTATCTATCATTCTATTGACTGTTTCTGTCTGTCTATCGTTCTATCTGTCATTCTATTATTCTATCAATCATTATGTCACTCTATCTATCTATCTATTGACTTTGTCTATCTATCTATCTATCTATCTATCTATCTATCTATCTATCTATCTATCTATCTATCTATCTATGGTTCTGTCGTTCTATTATTCTATTGACTGTTTCTCTGTCTATCATTATATCATTCTATTATTCTATCAATCATTCTGTCTGTCTGTCTATCTATCTATCTATCGTTCTATCTATCTATCATCGTTGTATTGGTCTATCTATCATTCTATTGTCTGTCTGTCTGTCTATTTATCTATTGTTCTATCATTCTATCTATCATTCTATTGACTGTCTATCTATCTATCTATCTATCGTTCTATCATTCTATCTATCGTTCTATCATTCTATCTATCGTTCTATTGACTGTTTCTGTCTGTCTATCGTTCTATCTATCATTCTATTATTTTATCAATCATTATGTCACTCTATCTATCTATCTATTGACTTTCTCTGTCTATCTATCTATCTTCTATCTATCTATCTGTCTATCTATCTATCTATGGTTCTGTCGTTCTATTGTTCTATTGGCTGTTTCTCTGTCTATCGTTCTATTATTCTATCAATCATTCTGTCTGTCTGTCTATCTATCTATCTATCTATCTATCTATCTATCTATCTATCTATCTATCTATCTATCTGTCTATCTATCTGCCAGTCTATTGTCTATCTGTCTATCATCTCGGCTTAGTGAATGAATGTCTTGATTTAAAGTCTCTGTTCTGGGCTATACAGTACATTCATATCTTTCTGTCAGTTTCAGTGCAAGGTCCATACCAGCGGACCCTGTTGAAGAACCTCCTGAAGGATTATAACCGCATGGAACGTCCTGTCGGAAATGACTCTCAGCCTCTCACTGTTTTTCTGTCTATGAGCTTGATACAGATCATGGATGTGGTAAGTCACTCTTTTTCTTTTTATTGCTTTTGTGTGTGTTATTATGGAGTTTATTTGTCCTTATTAGTATATAATTAGTTTAGTTTTGTTCACACATCACATTATATGCAATATACTTCCCCCTCTTAGCCTGGCTGAAATTTTTATCAGTCTCTGTATGTTTCTGTTTCATGATCTTTATCCGTTTTGTTCACTTCAACACATTGATGCTGTTTGTTCAAGATATTTTTTCAATTTGTCTAGAGCTGAACATGGTGATCTTTTTTCAGCTTTCACTTGCTGACTTTGTCAACAGTTTGATTTGACTTTCTAAGTGGTATTTACAGTTGTCATTCTGTGACATTTATCTTTAAGCTCACAATTGATTTTGAACTCACTCTAACATTTCTTGCTCACACAGGATGAGAAAAACCAAGTACTGACCTCCAATATATGGCTTAACATGGTAAGCCACATCTTAGTAGCACTAGGAAGTAGTAATGTTTTGTTTAAATAAATGATGTAATGATATATCAGTATATCCACAACAGAAGTTGTTCAGGATTCAGTACAGATTTGTGGAATAATGTTGATTGCCACTTGTTTTTCTTAAAGAAAAGGAAGGACAATTTAGGTTACAGTGAGACACTTACCATGGAAGTAAATGGGGCCAATCCATAAATATTAAAGCACTTGCTGCATTAATAGTAAAGCCACAAATCTTTGTTGACAATGTCACTCTTAAAACTACTTTAAAATTGATGATTTAAACAGCTTTATAGATATACACCCATTTATCAGATTGAATGTATTTTTATTCCCCTTATTTTTCATTGTGAATGTGCGAGAATGTCCGTTTTTTTTTAGCCACTGTAGGGAAACAATGAGAAGAATAATAAATGTGCGCTAAACGGTAAAACTCTTTGCACTACAAACCAGTGTGCTCACAATTAATACAATATATTAAAATAATATGGTAATACACACTAGTTTGCAATATCAAGCAGCAAAACGGGCTGTTAAACAGCTAAAAATATCTGGAAAGCCAGACATTACATTTACAAATGCCCCTGCCAACTTATATGGGAAAATAAAGGTAGATAAAATGATACATTTCTGTGTAAAAATCCTTCAAAAATTAACTTCCATTATAAGTGCCTCACTGTAACCTAGATTTTTGCTTTTTTTTGTGAGTTGAAATATTAAACGTGGCCCACTAATAGAATACATGTACATGTGTTGAAATGGCTGACACAGTTGTTTCTCTATATATTTCTCAGCACTGGTATGATCATTATCTGCAGTGGAACCAATCTGAGTACCCAGGTGTCAAAAACCTTCGTTTCACCACAGACCAAGTGTGGACACCCGACATCCTGCTCTACAATAGGTATATAAGCATTCATATTACATTGAATTTATTATTCTTACTTTTTAAGGTGGTTTTGTTTTGGGCATATACACTACCAGATTTTTCTATGGTTTTTAAAGTCTCTGTTGCTCACCAAGCCAGCATTTATTTGATCCAAAGTACAGAAAAATGTGAAATATTTTTACTATTTAAAATAACTATTTTCTATTTAAATATATATTAAAATGTAATTTATTCTTGTGATCAAATCTAAATTTTCAGCATCATTACTCCAGTCTTCAGTGTCACATGATCCTGCAGAAATAATCTAATATGCTGATTTATTTCAAAATTTGACTGTTTTTGCTGTACTTTGGACCAAATAAATGCAGGCTTGGTGAGCAGAAGAGACTTCTTTAAAAACATTCAAAAATCTTTTGACTGGTAGTGTATGTCCATTTTGCGTCTTGTATCTGAGTACCTATTTTCTCATTCGTATGTCCCTTTATAAAAAAAATATATGGAACATCCCTCAACAAGATAAAAAGATTTGAAACAATAATTACAGTGATCATGCAGGGAGACACTTCAGAAGAAAATCCTTTAGTGAAATGATATACTTTCAACTGCAACAATCAAATCTGCCTATGCTTGGGCAAAGAATCCTTGGGAAGTTGAATCAGCAGGCGTTAGTTTGTGTGTGTGTGATTGAGGATTGCAGTATTGGGGCCATAATTCAAAGTGTGGGGCTAAACAGAAGAGCAACTACAGATCAATGAACTGAAAATTTGGTCCTTGGGCAAAAGCAGATCGTTTAGTCGAAGAGCTGGTGTCCAAACAGCCTATTAACATCCTTCGCTTTAAACTTCCCGTTTTTTTTTTATTAATTCAGAGCTGATTCACATGGGAGCTTGCTACTTAGTTGTACATTAAATTTAATCATGGCCTCAAGCTAATTTTTGAAAAGAACATTATTCATTCGTACCTTGTTACAACCTTATGAACCACAGCGATCTTTTCTCATTTTTAGTTTTCACTTTGAGTTAATCAAAGCTCTAAATCTGATGACTGCCTGAATTTGCATCAAGATTTTGTACTCATCACTGTCTCTGAATGTTAATCATGTCTTTGTCTTGTAAAAAAATAATGATGAAGCTGTGGCTTAGTATTTTTTGAATGTGAACTGATGTTTGGTGCTGGTGGTTCGAATGTTTCCTGATACTCAACAAAAAATGTCTAATATATGCACCCTTTCTCTATTTGCAGTGCAGATGACAAGTTTGACTCTACTTTCAAATCAAATGTTGTAGTGAACTCCAGTGGCTACTGCAACTACCTGCCTCCAGGTCAGTGTGGATGCTTATGCTTAAGGTTTATGGCACATATAATGATAAAAGCAATAGTAAGCTGCGGTTCATAACACAAAAATACCAGTGGCATTCAAAGTAAAGCATTAAGCTATAAAATGATTTCTGCATGGAAATAAACACAGGAAGGCAGCAGGAAAAGGTCACCTGTTTTATGGGAAGTGCAACAGTTAAAGCATACATGAATGTTGTTGGTGAAAATGCAATCATACACTTTAAGTGTTAAAGAGTTCTCTGCATGCCAGATATAGAAATCAAAGAAGCCTCTTTCATGTGCCATAGTAAATTATAGTTCATGTGTCATCAGTTTATAGATTTGTACATCAGAAACAGACATTTATGGTGCAAAAGCAAATGGAAGTTCATGAGTTATGTTGCAGCTACTTTATTTCCTCTGAGGGCTGTAGTGCTTAAGAATATGCATATTGCATTTATTTTTGGAAAATGAGAACGGAAACCTGTCTTTGATGAAAGTATATGCATATATATGTATAAATACAGGCTGAAGCAGTGACATGGTTTCTCCAGTCTCTAGATTCTTCAGTTTATGTCTGTGAAGAAAAGCACCTCGCAGATTCATACACAACAACTCGCTCAGCACTAAAGCAGGAGTCTTTAAATAACCCTCGGAGTCACTGCAGATGCAAACAAACACACATTTGCTATCACGAGCAGATCGTGCCCCAACGGCTCGTATTTGCAGCTCACGCTGATTTCATCGCAATTTAACGCTGCTTTTCTCTTTCTCGCATTAAAGTCATCCAGTCCCTCAGTAGAAAACAGAAATCAAATGCCTGTTTGAAGTCAAGTCAGGCAGAGAGACGAAGAGAGAGAAGCAGGGAGGAAAAGACAGACATAAATAGAGAGAAAATCTCACATCTCATTTTCAGAAATATGTTTATTCATTAGTGGCTTGTGGGTGTGAACTGATTCTGGTAATCCAGCGAGCTGGGCAGATGCCAGGCACAAAAAAAAGCTTTGTTTATTTGCTGCAACTGTTTGTCCTGGCGTCTGTTTCAGACAGTGATGTTATAGATAGGAGGCAAGGGAGGCAGTGTCTCCTCAACAAATTTAATGACAAAAAAATTCATAGTACGACAATAAAACAACTCAAGTATTATAAAATATGACATACAGCGTATACATCACTAGTTTTTCGTAAAAAGCGACACCAGCAGGTAAAGTTACAGCGGGAGTCTGCGACCAGTGTGACCAGTGTTTACCAAGTTTTGATTTTAAGTTTATTATAAAAAAGAATAACTGAACACCAGTTCATAAATAAAATATATAATTGTTTAACTAAAATATATTGTTTAAATTGTTACTGTCTTGAATTATTTTGGAATACATTTAAAATGCTTAAAACAATTTGAGTTATAAAGACAGAATTGCTAGATATAAAGTCAGAAATGTGGGATATAAACTCACAATTGCGAGAAATAAAGTCAGAATTGTGAGATATAAATTCTCAATTCTGACTTTTTGTTTCTTGCAACTGCAACTTTGTATCTCACAATTCTGAGAAAAAGTCGCAATTGTGAGTTAAAAATACAATATATATTTTTAATGTGGTAGTGTAAGAATGTTTATTTAACCTACAAAATTTGACTGTGACATGAATTTACATTTAATATAGAAAAGGGGGAATTTAGAAATATTTGTACTATTTAAGCCCGTTTCCGCCACTGAATAATAAATAAAAAAGGTAACTGCTACTTTCATTTTCTTGCAATTGCAGGTTTACATCTCGCAATTCTGACTTTTTTTCTCAGAACTGTGAGATGTAAACACACAATAGCGAGTTATAAAGACAGAATTGCTAGATATAAAGTCAGAAATGTGGGATATAAACTCACAATTGCGAGAAATAAAGTCAGAATTGTGAGATATGAATTCTCAATTCTGACTTTTTTTTTTCTCGCAAATTTAACTTTGCATCTCACAATCTGAGAAAAAGTCGCAATTGTGAGTTAAAAATACAATATATATTTTTAATGTGGTAGTGTAAGAATGTTTATTTAACCTACAGAATTTGACTGTGACATGAATTTACATTTAATATAAAAAAAAAATAATTTAGAAATATTTGTACTATTTAAGCCAGTTTCTGCCACTGAATAAAAAATAAAAAAGGTAATTGTGTTTATATCTCACAGTTCTGACTTAATAACTTGCAGTTGCGAGTTTATAGCACACAGTTCTGACTTTCTCAGAATTGCTAGTTTATATCTCAGAATTCTGACTTTATAAAATAAAGTCAGAATTGTGAGATAAGAAGTTGCAATAACCTTTTTTTTTTATTCAGTGGCGAAAATGGGCTTCCATAATTTTCTATTTCAGTATATTTTAAAATGTAATTTATTCCTGTGATTCCAAAACTGAATTTTTAGCATCATTTCTCCAGTCACATGATCCTTCAGAAATCATTTTACTATTCTGATTTGCTGCTCAAAAATAATAAATATTATTATTCTGTTGAAAACAGCTGAGTATATTTTTTTAGGTTACTTTGTTGAATAGAACATTCAGAAGAACAACATTTATCTGAAATTAAAATCTTTTGTAGCATTATAAATGTCTTTCTCGTCACTTTTGATCAATTTAAAGCATCCTTGCTAAATAAATGACACTGACTTCAAACTTTTGAATATGTAATGTTACAAAAGCTTTTTATTTCAGATAAATGCTAGTGTTTGTATCTTTCTATTCATCAAAGAATGAAAAAAAATGTACTCAACTGTTTTAAATATTAATCATAATAAAAAAGTTTCTTGAAAAACAAATCAGCATATTAGAGTGATTTCTGAAGGATCGCGTGACACTGAAGACTGGAGTAATGATGCTTTGATCACAGAAATAAATTAAATTTTAAAATATAATAAAATACAAAGCAGTCATTTTAAATAGTACAAATATTTCACAAATTGACTGCTTTTGCTGTAATTTGGACCAAAATAAATGCAGACTTGGTGAGCAGAAGATTAAAAATCTTACAGTTGAGTATGTTTTTGAGAGCTTTCATGATTTCTCACTACTCTGATTTCGAATTATATAAACATGATAGCTATAAGTGTGCATTAGATCAGCAACTCATTTGAAAGTAATCTGCAATGAGCAGCTTGTGTTGACAGCAAACTTAATTTCAGAGTAGATAACCCTGCTCTAATATTGACTCATCTGCGTTTCGGTGGCATTCCTATTGGTACTGACAGGAAATGCCCTGTAGGATTGGTGACTCATTTTTCTGACAGATTCAAGGCGAACTACAGTTCCTGCATGTATTCGAATGTGTTACACAACATTGTGTGTATGTGGTCCATTTTGTTTATTTTTGCAGTGCAAGGATAGATTTGATCAGGTTAGTAGTGTTAGTGGAGGTGGTGAGCAATGAAACCCTTACAACTACATGAATATTCCATATATCCGCCCAGACATATGAAAACATGATTAGCAGGTGACTAAGAGCTCATAACAGGTTTTTAGCATGCACTGGCTGCTTCTCTCAGCTAGACATTTCTGCTCGTCCCTGCATATTCAATATTTTTCAGTGTCTGTACTGCTTACCCCATGCCTCTCGTCGTCTGAAGAATCCATTTAGCAGGAGTGGGTTTGCTAGCTCGCTAGCCGTTTTTATTGATTAGCTTTTAGGATTAGTCACCTGGTTCCCTGGAGTAGAAGCTGTCGAGATGGAAAAGAAAGGCAGCAAAAATCCAGCGGAGATCTGAGGTGCTTAGACTGAGCTGTGTTTAAGTTCAGTATTGATTTAGATTTCGACTGATTTTAAAAAATCACCATTGTGCTCTTGAGTGTACTGTAAACCGCCCTGGATAAGATTTCTCTAAATGTCAAGATACCAGAGGAGGTTTTTATACGTTAGAGAGGGGGGTCCGGTTAGCAAAGACAAAAGAGCGTGTCAGTTTGAGATCGGGAAACCTTTGGAAATGCAATACTGGCTAATTTTTATAAGTGAGTCACACACTGACCTCCACTTTGTTTTACTGTCAGCGGCATATTTTAGTTTGTGCCTACAACACAGTTTTTTCCAAAGTAAGAAAAAAAATCTTCCTGCAAATGCATTAGGACTGGCATTGGATCCTAGCCAGATGGAAGACCCCCAGTTCCATAAGTAGGCTTAAATGTAATTCGTCCTGCTTTGTAAGGCAAATTGCTCATACTTAGGGTTAGGGATTTTATCAAAAACCCTATATTAAACTTGAGCATATACAGTTGAAGCCAGAAGTTTACAAAAAATCTGCAAAATGTTAATTATTTTACCAAAATAAGTGGGATCCTACAAAATGCATGTTATTTTTTTATTTAGTACTGACCTGAATAATATATTCCACATAAATGGTGTTTATATATAGTCCACAAGAGAAAATAATATTTGAATTTATAAAAATTACCCCGTTCAAAAGTTTACATACACTTGATTTTTAATACTGTGTTGTTACCTGAATGATCCACAGCTGTTTTATTTTTTTGGTTTAGTGATAGTTGATGAGTCCCTTGTTTGTCCTAAACAGTTACACTGCCGCTGTTCTTCAGAAAAATTCTTCAGGTCCCACAAATCCTTTGGTTTTTCAGCATTTTTGTGTATTTGAGCCCTTTCCAACAATGACTGTATGATTTTGAGATCCATCTTTTCATACGGAGGACAACTGAGGGACTTATGTGCAACTATTACAGAATGTTCAAATGCTCACTGATGCTCAAGAAGGAAAAACGATGCATTAAGAGTCAGGGGTGTAAACTTTTGAACAGAATGAAGATGTGTACATTTTTTTGTTGTTGCATAAATATCTTTATTTTTTTCGTTTAGTACTGCCCTTCAAAAGCTACAGAAGATACTTGTTTCCCAGGAGACAAAATAAGTTAAATTAAGTAATTAAATTTAACCTGATCTTCAAATTCAAAAAGTTTGGCTCTTCTGAAGCATTAGTGAGTGTTTGAACCTTCTGTAATAGTTGCATATGAGTCCCTCAGTTGTCCTCAGTGTGAAAAGACGAATCTCAAAATCATAGTCAATGTTGCAAGGGGTTCAAGGTTTTTTTTTTAACCGCAATTTCTCGTTTTGCACCAGTATGGCCTCACACATTATGCAATCATGTCTATTTTTTTTTTATGTATATAAAATGAGAGATCACCCTTTGAAGCTGCATTGAAACTGCAATTTGGAACTTCAACCTGTTAGCCATCATTGAAGTCCATTATATGGAGAAAAATCCTGGAATGTTTTCCTCAAAAACCTTAATTTCTTTTCGACGGAAGACAGAAAGACATGAATATCTTGGATCATATATATATATATATATATATATATATATATATATAATATGAAATTATTAAGGAGAAGAAGAAGGTTCTGGCTTATGATTGTGGTACGATCAGGCCAAGTATTTTCAAAGTGGTTCATTTTTTTCAATCCCAAACTGGGAATTGAGATCCTGGGACCATTTTCAGAAGACTTTCTGGTCTTCATCTGGACCATAGATTAAAGAGAAACGTCTGTCTCATATCAGAGGCCCAGCACAGAGGTGAATTATTCAGGAATCTTCTGAAGCAGTGCAGATCAGTTTGAAGAGATTTGCGGATGGGGCCAGTACAGCAGACCGTTATGTATGACCTGAAAAATATCACAATATCTCGGTAAAATCAATGTTTTTCTTTTTGTATGAAGTCCTCTACCAGTTCTCATTTTTTCTCAGTTCTGGAAACTACTTTTCAAAAGCTAAAATGTATTTAGCGTAGCCAAGGGAATGTACAGCATGTTTGTTTTTTGCCTTGCTGCAGAAAACATCACTATTATTACCATTGCTCATTTTGAACAAACTCCAAAATATAACTTCACTCTCATTATTTGTGTTATGGACATGCATGATGATTACTGCATGAATGATACATGTGCTTTTAGTTTGATAAGTGATTGAAATCAAGATGAGCTTTTTTTAGCGACATTAACGGACCAACCACCCAAAACACCATAGAAGCAACTCTCTGACAACCACTTTAGCAATTGAAAAGTGTTCGCGGTAGAGCTTGCAGGTTGTCAGTAAGTTCTTCAATAATTCCATTCAAGCACAAGTGGTAATTTAGTCCTTGTGCTTTTAAATACGTTTGCTGCATGACAATCACTTGTTCAGAAGTCTGTGAAAAGGTACACGGCGTGATTTTTTTGGGGGTAAATCTGCTAGATTGTTCAATCAGCGTTCAGAGGCAACATAAGCCCCATCTAGCTTCCCTTTTTATTGCTTTTGTTCCATCTCAAGTGTGATTTCTTCAATAAATAAGTGTATGATTGGGAAGCTCTCTGAGGCGCTGGTTTCAACCGCTGTGCGGTATAAAACAAATGACTCTTATTACCGTTCTCATCCATATCTGTCATAATTCTTCTTTTGCAGTGTTCAAAATGGCTAATTTGCAAGCTGTTTGAAACAATAAACGAGTTTATCTGGCTAATTTGTGGTATTTAAACTTGAGTGAGTCTATTTGTTTGCTGATATGACTCATCTGGTGTCTGTGTGTGTGTGTGTTTGTAATAATAATGAGCGTGTCAGCCTGGTTATCCGTACAGTGCATAAAGGTCTTTATGTAATGGTGTTTCCTAGGGTGCCGGCATTTCTGAATGTGTATCTTTTAACTGTCTGGTTTTACTCCAGTGAAAAGGTCAATTGGATTCAATTTGATGCTGCTGCAATACGGCGCTGATGAAGAAGCGCTGTGGCATTTCGAGGCACTACATTCGTTTGAATACCAACTCTGGACTGGAATGAAAAGCATAAATATTTTTCCTCATATTTGTTCTCTTTTAACCCAGGTATCTTCATGAGCACCTGTAACGTGGATGTACGCTGGTTTCCATTTGACATCCAGAAGTGCGAGCTTAAATTCGGCTCGTGGACGTTTGACGGATGGCTGTTGGATCTCCAGATGAATGAGGCTGATATCTCTGGCTACATGCCCAACGGAGAGTGGGATCTTGTCGGTGAGTGAGTAGAAACACAACCAAGCGAATGTAACACCCACGGGCAGATTATGATGTGCGCTTTGTGTTGCTGTAGAAACTGACAACGGCTCAGGCAGTGAGAGGTCAGTTTGGCAGATGCATGCTTAAATGCTTAAAATGAATACTGCATATTTTTAAGAAGTACAGATGTTGGAAGTGACAGGCCTGAGAACTCTAACCTGCTGTGTTTAAAACAGAAATGGCTTCAGAATTGGAAAAGAAAATATTCCAGCCCATCTTGTTAAATTCATGTCCATTCATATTCATCCGATGAGCCTGTTAGTATTCAAATTAATGTAATTAAATTGAGTGGATAAGAGGAAGCCGACTGGAAAAACATCTTGCACTGCACAATTCTGTCTCTTACTGACTCTCTTCTCATTTGCTTCATTGCGCAATGTCTTGCTGTGCGCATCTGTAATATCATGCCAGTCATGCTCATGAACTTTTTTAACATTAATAACATTTTTAATTGTTCGGTGTGCTTGCTTGACTTATACAAAAAAAGACAGAAACAGTTTACATTGTCTTAACATTACATCCCTGCTGGAATTAAAACCAGCTTATGGTTATTGATTTTTTTTTTATCTGGTCACCAGAATAGAAATTTCCTGATTATTTACTCACCACTATCATGCAAGATGTTCATGTCTTTCTTACTTTAGTCAAAAAGAAATTAACATTTCTGAGGAAAACATTCCAGGATTTTTCCTCATATATTGGACTTCAATGGGGATCAACGGGTTGAAAGTCTAAATTGCAGTTTCAATGCAGCCTCTACTTGATCCCAGCTGAGGAGTAAGGGTCTTATCTTGCAAAACGATCGTTAAAGTGGGGGTACAATGGTGTTTTGTATATTCAAAGTTGTTTACAGTGTTAAAGAGTTGGATTCTCATGCTACACATGGCCAAAGTTTAAAAAAAGTAATTTAGACGAATGACGAATTTCTTTGTCGAAAATCTTACTTTCGGGTTGGTACAAGTTTTGGCTGTTTTTTTTTCGATCGTGGCTTTAATGACGTAGACAATGGTGGAACTCCTTATATGAGCATTTCTCCCGGAAAAGCGTGCACGTGGCGCCCGCGCTCATGTCGGCTAGACCGTGAGAAAGAGAGTGCACTCATCAACGCACTTCATTCGGCTGCACTCAGTGCACTGCTCCAAGGCATTCACTCGGGAAGAATGTCTCTAAAGATGTGTGGTTTGGTTGTAAGGCAAAGATAACTTTGCTCAGCTTCCTGAAGAACCCAGTGGTAGCAATGGATTTTAGCGAGTGTGTTTGTTGACGAATGTTTCATATACAAGGCCCAGTTCGATGCTGGATTTGCACTTAGTTTGATACTGAAAGATGGAGCGGCCCCAGCTATAAAAGATCCCGATAATGATTCAGAACTGCAGATGGTAAGTGAAACGGAATCAAATGTGTGTTTTATTGGCAATCCCAGCGCAAGTGGTTGTAGAACTTAGCTCCGCCCACGGCGCGCCTCCAGAAGCTCGGCTTTTTCCAGAGAAAATCGGAAAGCTGTATTTTTATTTTATAAATATGATAAAACTAAAGACTTTTTGGAGATATTAAGGATACAATACTTCTCTATAGGTACTCAAGATTAACATGAGATTAGGTGAAACTATGTATGTTATGTACCCTTTAATTTTCTACAAAAAAGCTAAACATTTCTATACTTTTTATCCACAAATGCTCTTCTTGCACTAGCAGGTCTTTACGCATTAAGTAGTTATGTTTCACATGTGACTTAGGTGGAAGTACCGTCCCAGTGTTTACAAAGCAAACATGCAAAAAAAAAAAAAAAAAGATAAAACAATGATGTTTTAACCCAGCTTGTTGGGTTTTATACATCAACCCATTTGCTGGGTTGCTTTTTGACATATTAAACCATAAAAATGCACTCTAAAATCTTTTATATATATTCTTTAAAAAATGCATTTTTATTAGGCTTCTTTTTTTGTGAGCCCCCTCACAAAAGAAGAAAGTTGTCGTGTTTACAGCTGTGACGATGAGTGCCTATTAAGATCAATTAAATGCTGGACTTTCAAAAGAGTGTGAAAAATGTAATGTTCGCGGCATAGAATCTTTAAAATATGTCGGAGTGTTTCACACATGGTCTGTTATTGTGGCGACATTTCCACACCCCTAAACGTGACGCGGCACAAAACAAAACCTGATTGGTTGCTTTACCTGTCAGTCATATGGCTTAATGGGTGGGCCTTGGCCATTCAAACTAGGGCTGGTTCGAATACCTTTTTTTGCGCTTCGAAGCTTCGGTGGTAATCAATATCGAATATTCGAAGCTTCGGTGGGAGGGGCTAAGCATATAATAAAGGCCGAAATCTCCATGTTGTCTGTTTGCATTTGTATTATGTTGGGAATGGTTCATCCAAATGACTTCACGCGTCACGAATGTGTTGCTGCAGACCCAAGGGAATTCCGCTCCAATATGCTCACACAACGAGTCTAGGGCAGTGGTTTTAAAACCCTGGGTCGCGACCATCGGGTGGGTCGAGGGACTTAAAAAATAGGTCGCCAGGATGATTTCCGGAAGATATATGTATGCAACGAAGTTCAAGACTCTGGGAAGGATGCGGGAAACTGCAAACGTACTTTAATAACAAAATAAAGATTAACAAAACGAAAGTAAACGGCAGCCGCCTCATGCCAGACTCCATCTGTGTTTGCGTTGATCAGTCAGAATCCGCTCACCGCTCAAAACGCCGGATTTTTTGTTCAGTCCTGAGTTCTGCAAGCTAATTAATCCTCTCATTATAACAAAGCCTGTGTTAGACGCGCTTAGAATGCACGTTCAAGCCGCCAAGAGTTTTACGCGATTGTTAAAAAAGAAACCGACATTAAAACGCGCACGCGCATTCAAAAGCAATTTTAATACTATAGAGCGATTCCCCAATGCGCGCAAATTAGGCTATATAACATATCTAGGCTTTCTAACTGTTGCTGTGAGTTCTTTATAGGATATAGGGTGCGTGGCGGACACGTCGCGGATTTGCTGCGTGTTGATTTTTCTTTCTGCGCCTATGTTAACAGATTAGACCAGTCTGCGGAATACGCACGTATCAGGTGCGGTCCAACCACACCGCAACCGCGACAGAATAGAAGTGAAACGGATTTTTTACGCAGAAGTCACGTAACAAACCTGCTCCACGTCCGCCACGCAGGCAGTGTGTCTCAGAGGCTTCGGTTGAAAACGGCATGCATCTCCGCTAACATGCTCTGTTAGGCAGGCTAGACAGCTCACATTTCAATGAACAAAAATATTTCTTTATATTTCAAACTTTAAAATAAATCACAACCAGGTTGCAAACTATAGTGACACTAGTACACTCTTTTCTCCGTGGCTTGCTGACAGCTCTCCCCCTCCCGTTCACTAATGGGCCATTCAAGCGCGAATGAGAACTGTTCGCGGGGGAAGTCACGTGTTGAAAAAAAAAAAAAAAAAAAAAGAATCTTCGAATTGAAAATCGAATGCCAACCCACCGAACAAATATTCGACTATTCTAGTACAGCCCTAATTCAAACCAGCCAAAGATTCCATACCTTCTGACGTCAGTCTGAAGGTCTGGCAACGTGAGACTAGGCGTGAATACTGAATACTGTGTTTGTAGAAGGCTAGTGTTCCAAGCAGACGTTAGCTGCAACGTACATTTAAAGGAACACTCCACTTTTTTTGCAAATAGGCTCATTTTTCAACTTCCCCAGAGTTAAATAGATGAGTTTTACCGTTTTCGAATCCATCCAGCCGATGTCCGGTTCTCCCGGTAGCCCTTTTAGCATAGCTTAGCATAAATCATTGAATCGGATTAGACCATTAGCATCGCGCTCAAAAACGACCAAAGACTTTCGATATTTTTCCTTTTTAAATATTGGCTCTTCTGTAGTTACATCGTGTACTAAGACCAGCAGAAAAATAAAAGTTGCGATTTTCTAGGCTGATATGACTAGGAACTATACTCTCGTTCCGGCGTAATAATCTAGAAAATTTGCTGCTGTACTATGTGTGCACAGGCGCAATGATACTACGCAGCGCCTGAAAATAGGCTAACTTCCGTCAACAAACCAACGTGACCCACCAGCTTGCACAGGAAGCGTGCATCGCAACTATGGAAACATTTGTGAGAGACGATTCAGAAGATATTTACTTTGGTGCAGATCCTGAACCGTATCTATTTGAACCCGAATACACTGAAAATGAACTTTTGGAACGCGAAAGGAAAGAAAGTGTGTCGGAACAGAAGGGAGGAGGAGAGCCGATTCGAACTTGGTGCAAATGTGGGGCTTGCCAGCCCATGCCGACCGAAAGTAAGTGCCTGTGTTGTAGAGAGTTACATTCAATTACATTTTGGGAAAATGCTGATTGTGAAACCAGCGACAGTGATTCAAGTGACCCTCCTCCTCCTAAATCAATGTAGTATTGTATTTTGGACCACATAAACTGTACATAAACAGTTTAACTGTACTTAATAAACTGCACCTAATGGTCAAGCTAATCTGACTGCATTTCACATGTAGCGACAAAAGCAGTGCTTTTTCAATCTGGTCGTTCAAGCGAACTAAAAGTAATAATGTTCCACTTACAGTCATGGATGATAATCCATTTGGGTCCTGTCTGTAATCTGAAGATAGTTGGGATGGCCGTATCCTTTAGACACTGTACTGTGGTGCAGGTAACACTGTCTATGTTTTCCAAATAGTCATCTGGTCCAAAATGCTGTGAGCAAACACGCCGTTTTTTTATCTATCCTACCGGTGTTTTTAAATCTATGTTCAGAGCAGTCAGCCATTGATTGTTCCGTACCTTGTTTTTCATTGGAATTCTATGAAACATGATAGTAGATTACACCTTCGACTTACTATCACAGCCCTTGACAACGTACATAGCCATGACTAATCGCACACAGGTAAATCCAGCCTCTCATCAAATTGCCGATCGCGTTGGAAGTTACCCAGCTGGGGACTACATTCAGGCGCTGCGTAGTATCATTGCGCCTGTGCACACATAGTAGGGCAGCAAATTTTCTTGATTATTACGCCGGAACGAGAGTATAGTTCCTAGTCATATCAGCCTAGAAAATCGCAACTTTTATTTTTCTGCTGGTCTTAGTACACGGTGTAACTACAGAAGAGTCAAGATTTAAATAGGAAAAATATCGAAAGTCTTTGGTCGTTTTTGAGCGCAATGCTAATGGTCTAATCCGATTCAATGATTTATGCTAAGCTATGCTAAAAGGGCTACCGGGAGAACCGGAGATCAGCTGGATGGATTCGAAAACGGTAAAACTCATCTATTTAACTCTGGGGGAGTTGGAAAATGAGCCTATTTGCAAAAAAAGTGGAGTGTTCCTTTAAACGAAAAAACTGACAAATGTGAGACTACAGATGGTTTTCTATGTATACAGTAATAATTTGAAAGGAATACAATGTAATGCAAACCTTAATTTAATTTAGGAAGTTTCCATCAGTTTTCATCTCAGAAAATGACCGCTGACAAATGTAACTAATTTTACCCGGTTTGGCACAGACTACCCAATGTTGGGTTACACTGATCCAGTGCTGGGTAGGTGTGTGAGGGGGTTCATCATTTGTATTGACAGTATACAAAAATAACCAAGCAGCCGAGTTACAGAAAAACTACCCAGTAGGGATGCCACAATTCTCAATATAACATTGAACCGTTCGGTACGACATTCACAGTTCAATACGTGCTTTTTTTTTTTTTTTAAAGATTTATTTTTGGCTTTTTATTATTATAGGACAGATCAGTAAGGACAGGAAGCGAAGTGGAGAGAGAGAAGGGGGTAGGGTCGGGAAAGGTCCTCGAGCCGGGAATCGAACTCGGGACGCCCGTTGCGCAACGGCGCTGTATGTCGGCGCACTGCCCACAAGGCTATCGGCGCCGACCAATACGTGCTTTTAAATTGTGTTTTTTCGGTTTTGCATTTAATAATTTCCATGTTTTATATTTGCTGTGTGTGCCTGTGATTTCATGTGCTGAGATGAGGAAACACTTCCCTGCTTATATTTAAAAAAGGAACACACGCAGAGCATCTTCCCTTCTAATAACATGCAATGATAAGCCTTTCTAAACCTGCTCTCCAACAAAAAAGTTATAAAAAACATTATAACTTGTTTTTAATTCACAACATCAGTCAAGTGTTTGAAATAACTTCCTTTTGTGGTCTGATGTGGCTTCGTATCACAGAATGAGGCAGACAATATATTCTATACTCATATTCTATGTATGTCGATTAGCAGTGTCTTATTATTATGAAAATACACAAGATTATTGTCCTTCCATTTCATCATTCAAAAGATTTAATGTTATACCTTGTTTTTATTTAGTTACAGTGATAGCGATGCCTTTATCCATTAGAGATTTCCTGGCTGGAACTTGACGCATATGTGGATTTTCTGCACAAGGATGCCCTCTGGTGTTCAGTATAAATGAAACCCATTCTATTTTATGTAAAAAAATAAATAAATAAATAAAATAAATAAAATAATACCTCTCTCAAAGAAATGTTAAGCAGACATAATAATCCATGCTTTTTAAGTGTACAGAGGTTTACAGGAGTATTTTGTTGTTAATTTGTTGCAAAAAAAAAAAAAAAAAACGTTTCCCACATCAGTGCCGAACCGAACTGAACTGAAAACCGTGGTTAAAAACCGAGGTATGCATTGAACCGTAGACTAACTGTATTGTTGCATCCCTACTACCTAGTACCTGGGTAAAAATATAAAAAATAGCCCAATAAAATGACCCAACAGGCTGAACCCAGCATTTTGGTAAAAAAAAAAAAAAAATAAATAAAATAACCCAACATTTTTTAGAATGTACAAAAGACCCTTATTCCTTGGCTGGGATTGTGTAAAGCCCTTTGAAGCAGCATTGAAATTGCAGTTTGGACCTTCAACCCGTTATTCCCCATTGAAGTCCACTATATGGAGAAAAATGCTGTAATGGTTTCCTCTAAAACCTCAATTTCTTTGTGACTGAAGAAAGACAGACATCAACATCTTGGATGACATTAATAATTTAATAATAGTTATGTAATCATTATATGTGTGCATATACATACATACATACAAGTGATGGTCATATTATTAGAATATCATCAAAAAGTTGATTTATTTCACTCAAAAAGTGTAAATTGTATATTATATTAATTCATTACACACAGACTGATATATTTCAAATGTTTATTTCTTTTAATTTTGATGATTATAACTGACAACTAATGAAAACCCCAAATTCAGTATCTCAGAAAATTAGAATACTGTGAAAAGGTTCAATATTGAAGACACCTGGTGCCACACTCTAATCAGCTAATTAACTCAAAAAACCTGCAAAAGCATTTAAATGGTCTCTCAGTCTGGTTCTGTAGGCTACACAATCATGGGGAAGACTGCTGACTTGACAGTTGTCCAAAAGACAACCACTGACACCTTGCACAAGGAGGGCAAGACACAAAAGGTCATTGCAAAAGAGGCTGGCTGTTCACAGAGCTCTATGTCCAAGCACATTAATAGAGAGGCGAAGAGAAGGAAAGGATGTGGTAGAAAAAAAGTGTATAAGCAATAGGGATAACCGCACCCTGGAGAGGATTGTGAAACAAAACCCATTCAAAAATGTGGGGGAGATTCACAAAGAGTGGACTGCAGCTGGAGTCAGTGCTTCAAGAACCGTATGCAAGACATGGGTTTCAGCTGTCGCATTCCTTGTGTCAAGCCACTCTTGAACAACAGACAGCGTCAGAAGCGTCTCGCCTGGGCTAAAGACAAAAAGGACTGGACTGCTGCTGAGTGGTCCAAAGTTATGTTCTCTGATGCAAGTAAATTTTGCATTTCCTTTGGAAATCAGGGTCCCAGAGTCTGGAGGAACAGAGGAGAGGTACAGAATCCATATTGCTTGAGGTGCAGTGTAAAGTTTCCACAGTCAGTGATGGTTTGGGATGCCATGTCATCTGCTGGTGTTGGTCCACTGTGTTTTCTGAGGTCCAAGGTCAACGCAGCCGTATACCAGGAAGTTTTAGAGCACTTCATGCTTCCTGCTGCTGACCAACTTTATTGAGATGCAGATTTCATTTTCCAACAGGACTTGGCACCTGCACACAGTGCCAAAGCTACCAGTACCTGGTTTAAGGACCATGATATCCCTGTTCTTAATTGGCCAGCAAACTCGCCTGACCTTAACCCCACAGAAAATCTATGGGGCATTGTGAAGAGGAAGATGCGATATGCCAGACCCAACAATGCAGAAGAGCTGAAGGCCACTATCAGAGCAACCTGGGCTCTCATAACAACTGAGCAGTGCCACAGACTGATCGACTCCATGCCACGCCGCATTGCTGCAGTAATTCAGGCAAATAGAGCCCCAACTAAGTATTGAGTGCTGTACATGCTCATACTTTTCATGTTCATGCTTTTCAGTTGGCCAAGATTTCTAAAAATCCTTTCTTTGTATTGGTCTTAAGTAATATTCTAATTTTCTGAGATACTGAATTTGGGATTTTCATTAGTTATCAGATATAATCATCAAAATCAAAAGAAATAAACATCTGAAATATATCAGCCTGTGTGTAATGAATGAATATAATATACAAGTTTCACCTTTGGTTCACCTTTGAATGGAATTAGTGAAATAAATCAACTTTTTGATGATATTCTAATTATATGACCAGCACCTGTACATATGCATAAACACACACACACACACACACACACACACACACACACACACACACACACACACACACTATATCGCCATCAGTCAGTATATTGGGACATCTCCTTCTTTAGAACAGAAAAAGGCACTTCCAAAACTGTAGCAACAAAGATGTAAGCATAATTCATGTATTTAAAAATTGTATTTCCATCTCTGTTGCTTCAGTTATGGAAGTGTCTAAAATAAGTGTACCCATATGCACAAGTCATTGGTGTTTGGCTCAAGGTCTGCATTTTAAGTCACACCAGAGGTGTTCAGCTGGGATTAGGACTTGGCTTTATGCAGACCAGTCAAGTTCTTCCACACTGACTGAATCAAACATTTCTGTATTGACCTTGCCTTATACACAGAGGCATTGTCATGTTAGAATAAAAAGGGTCCTTGTCCAAACTTTTGATATATAAAATGAGAAGGACACAATTCCCTAGAATATCATTATATACTTAAACATTAAAATTAGTACTCATGGAAATACTAAAGTAGTCAAATCTGTTCATTAGAAGGGCAATATAGTGTGCGTATATAAATTTACACTACAAGTTACAATAATATTTATGTTTCAGATTATTCACTTTCAAACATTCAAACCTTCATGCTTTAAATATTTCATTATATTTTGGTGGAATACTGCTAAAATGCTGTAAGCTTCTATCCACAAAAATGATGCAAATGTGTAAATAAGTTAAACTTGTAAGTTTAAACTCACAGCACAAGCAGAGATGCAGTTTGCAGCATTTACTGTAAGCCAAGATGCTGAATATAAATGGATCATATTGCGCCTATCATGCAGCCCTAATTAATAAATTACTAGCTCATGAAACCCCTATAATTCCTTCATGAACCCCAGTTTGGGTAACCCTGTTTTAAAGGAATAATTCACCTAAAAATGAAAAATTGTTTCATTGTGTTTCATCATATTGCTCTAAAATTTTCTTTCCGTAGAACATAAAAGATGTATTCTTCTAGTCTGTTTTTCACTTCCACTTTAGTTTTGGTTTCCTTCTTCACTTCTACATTTTTGAAAGGCTACCACAGACAAACAACTTTGGGGATCTCTAATGATATTCAGACAATCGAATGATGCTCAGTCGCAGTGAAGAACTTGCTTCTGGCTGGCATCTGCTGATTAGGATGTTGTTTTTTTTAGCGGATCAAAGGTGGAAGAGCAGCATCGGCTGCTTTTAAGGACAACAGCATCTCTTTGAAAATGAGACCAATCTATAAAAAAACAAGCACACACTTTTTTCGTCCCTCCTTCATTATATACTCATTATTCTCCTCACTTGCTGTGTTTTAATCAGGTGTGCCGGGCACAAGAAATGAGCTGTACTATGACTGCTGTAAGGAGCCCTATCCAGATGTGACATTTGTGGTCACCATCCGCAGACGGACGCTCTACTACGCCTTGAACCTTCTCATTCCCTGCGTCCTCCTTTCATCCATGACCTTGCTTATCTTTTTACTGCCTGCCGACTCCGGAGAGAAGATTTCACTAGGTATTATGCATGAAAGACAGAAAATGAAAAATATATTGACAGCTTATTGAAGCAGGGAGATGCAGAGATGGCATCACATTTAAAGATCTTCTTTTTTAGTTTATAACTAAACATGATTGATTTGGATAAAGATGTTGTATATTTTTGCATATCTCAATTTCAATGGAGCAGAAAAAATAATTTCACAGTCTTGCCAAGGTCTAGACACAACACAGAGAGCAGGAACATGCAAAAGAAAATGTGTGGGTGCTCGTTTCACAGATAGCGCCTGGTTGTGTCATGTCAAATGAACTCTGGGTTTACATCAAGGGCTTTTATCCACTCTCTGTCAAGAGACCTTTGCCATCAAAAGATGCAGACAGTTCAAAGAGGAATAAAAACAGTCACCAGAGACTGAATGGAAAGAATTTTAGATATGTCTGTCAGGAAATGTAAAGAGGCATGAACTGAAGGGTATTCACGGTATATAAGCAGAGGAAACACAAGAAGACAGAAGCTACCAAAGAGAATGGAAAACAGGCAGTTTCCTCAATTCTAGAATGTGTATCACTGCAAGCATGGTGAAGGGAAGTGCCTTGCTGCACACTCATATGGGCAATTAATCTATTGATGTAATTAAAACAGTGATGAGTCAATGTGTGTGAGAGAGAAAGAGGAAGAATGCGTTGCACTTTCCAGGAACACGGCCTACAATATTGACACATCTTTGATAGATGTAGTATCATAAACTAGTTTAGGTGTACAAATGACATGAGGGTGAATAAATGAAGACAGTTTTAATTTTTCTTTAGGAAACAATAACAAACTACCTCAAACTGAAAAAGTGTTTGTGATCTTCAGTAATCAGTAAAAATACGGCGCAATGTGCTGTATTAATTTGAAGCTTTATATATATATATATATATATATATATATATATATATTTATTACAAGTAGTGCTGCACGATTAATCGTATCGCAATTGCGATGTCAGCCTGTGCGATTATATGACGGGAAAATGTTGCGATTATATTATTTTATAGGCTAATTGTGTGCACTTGAGAACACATACTTTCACATATTTTCCGTGCTGCAAACAAAACAAAACAAAAGATGAAATAATAAATAAATAATTAAATAAAAATAAAAAGATCTGACAGTCTCTAAGGCAGTGCAGGTGTGGCATGCACGTTCACTTGTGTGCGCAGCGCTGAGAGACCAGAATGAAGATGAGTGCCGAGGAGACTGATCTGGTAGGCAAAAAAAATATGAGATTACTGACACTGAACAGAGACATGTATTGTGCAAGATTTACAAATATTAAAGTTGCTACATCACGTGGCAATACAACAAATTTATATCAAAACAAAACAAAAAGCATAATTACAGATGTGTTCGTGAGCCTCACGGCATATTAGAAGTCTTCGTTTAGACATAAAGAAATCAAATTGTAGAATGCACGCTCAGCATCGCCGAGCGCTTCCCGCGACAGTTAAAACGAAACTGAAAGTAAGACTCGCGCATTGAAAATCAACTTTAAGAGAGCGACTCCCCAATGCATGCAAATTAGGCTACATGACATATCTAGGCTGTTATTAGCATGTAAGCTATAATAGGTTGTGTAGTTGTCTATAGCTCTGTATCATGCTTGAAAAAGTCTGCCTCTATTGGCATTTTGAATATTAAGAGTGTAGCCTACTTTGATTATGGCATTTATTGTTTGCACTTAAGACTAAGAAAAACTGCGTTGTTTATTTTTTGGTTATTTATACTGTTTTAATTTATGTTCAATTTGTGAAAAGAACTTCAGTTAAGAGGTCAAATGTTCTAGAAGCTCATAATTCATGAACCCCCATTTTGTGCACCCAATACCATTTATTATAATCGTAATCGCAATCGCATATCGCAATATTGACCACAATAATCGCAATATGAAAATTTTTCCAAATCGTGCAGCCCTAATTACAAGTATATTATCTGTATTTTAAATTTTGCACTCCAATTTTTGGAGTGGCAGAAAAATTACCAGTACTTAAAAAAAAAAGAAAAAGAAAAAAAAAAACATGGCTAATTTTGTTTTTAAATGAATCAGTGTTTTTGAATAAATCAGATGAGTGAATGACTTAAGGAATCGTGCAATATTTGACCTGTATTTTTAATTTTGCTGATTTTTTTTTAAACATTAAATTAGTGTTTATGAAAGAATTGGTAAATGATGAAGATTACAGTCACTCACTGTAAAAAAAAATCTGTAAAAATATGGCACAATGTACTGTTAATTTGAAGGAATATTCAGTATTTACACCTGTATTTTATAATTTTGCACTTCAATTTTCCTGCCAGAATTATTTTTTTTGAACAATGATAATTTAGTTTCTAAATGAATCAGTGTTTTTGAATTAATCGGATGAGTGAATGACTCAACGAATTGTGCAATATTTGACCTGTATTTTAAATTTTGCACTTTTCCTGGCAGAATTATTGTTTTAAAAAATTTTTTAACAGTGCTAATTTTGTTTCTAAATAAATCAGATGAGTGAATGACTCAACGAATTGTTAAAGACTCGCTCATTAAGGCAGTCACTCACTTAAAAAAATAGTGAAAATACAGCACAATATACTGTATTATTTTGAAGGTATTTTCCGTATTTATTTTAAACAGGTGTTTTACCTGTATTTTGAATTTTGCACTCAAATTTTCCTGGCAGGATTTTTTTAAATGGTGCTAATATATATATATATATATATATAATTTTTTTTTTTACAAGTATTTTACATGTATTTTTACATTTTGCACTTCAATTTTCCTGGTAGAAAAATTACCAGTACATAAAAAAAACATGGCTAATTTAGTTTATAAATTAATCACTGTTTTTAAATAAATCAGATGAGTGAATGACTCAACGAATCATGCAATATTTGACCTCTATTTAAAATTTTGCACTTTTCCTGGCAGAATTATTGTTTTAACATTTTTTTTTGAACAGTGCTAATTTTGTTTCTAAATAAATCAGATGAGTGAATGACTCAACGAAACGTGCAATATTTGACCTGTATTTTAGATTTTGCACTTTTCCTGGCAGAATTATTGTTTTCAATTTTTTTTTTTTAACAGCTAATTTAGTTAATTTAGTTTCTAAATGAATCAGTTTTTTTGAATGAATCGGATGAGTGAATGACTCAAACACTCAATCATTAAGGCAGTCACTCACTTAAAAAAATAGTGAAAATATGACACAATATACTGTATTATTTTAAAGGTATTTTCCGTATTTATTTTAAACAGGTGTTTTACCTGTATTTTGAATTTTGCACTCAATTCGTTTTTTGAACTAATCAATTGAGTGAATGACTCAAAGACTCACTAAGGCAGTCGCTCACTGTAAAAAGAATCGGTATCTGTATTAATTTGAAGTAATTTTCCGTATTTATTTGCAGGTGTTTTAACTGTATTTTGCATTTTGAACTCCAATTTTCCTGGCAGAATTATTATTATTTTTTTTAAACAGTGCTAATTTTGTTCCTAGATGAATCAGTGTTTTTGAACAAATCAGATGAGTGAATGATTTAAAGACTCACTCACTAAGGCAGTCACTCACTGTAAAAAAACTGTCAAACATGGCAAAAATTGCTGTATTAATTTGAAGTAATTTCTGTATTTATTTATTACATTTTTTAAAAGTATTTTTAACAATTCACTGACTCACTCATAAATCACTTGTTGCCACCTATTGACAGTCACTGAAAAATCTCCATCACTACTGCACAGGCTGTAATGCGAACAGTAAAAGGCCCAATAATTGTCTTAAATTAATCAGCATATCAGAAAATTAATCCATTTTCAATTTTAATGGTAGCCCTGATGTAAAGCCAAGAATGTTTTTTTTTATGAATCTAGTTGATGAATTCAGTTAGTCTCATTTGGCGGAGTATTTGTGACAATAATTTTATTGAGTGTTCATCATGCCAAGATAGCACTTATAAATCTAAGCAAAATAACATATGTAAGAGGAAGGAGGCTGAGTGGGAGAGCGGAAGCAGATTTAAACAGCAGATAGAGATGGATGGATTGTGTGTGTGGGGCAAGAGAGGAGGGAGAGATGGATAGCAGCCGGAGAGGGAGCGAGATGACTTGAACTGAACTAAAGAGCGATTGAGGAAGAGAAATGGCCTGATGTAATTCACTTTATGTATCACTCCATCAAGCCCTGCACTGCCGTCCAATCAGATCCAATCAAATTCTGTCAAGATGAGTTAGATCCAATAAGAAGCTGTGTTTGGGCATCTTATGTAGTGCCAATGTCGCACATAACTAGAGATGCTGTATAACTACGCATTTATTTTTGTGCTCCACTGCTATTGGTTTTTCAATGGCAGATGCTGATATTTACACTGTAGGGTTGGAGATTTAATGCTTATGAACACAAATATAAATACATGTTTACATACACACACACACACACACACACACTACCATTAAAAGTGTTTTAGACATGATTTATAATAATACAGAGAGATACAAAAATGAACTCAAATGAAATAAACCTTATTTTCATACAGCTTAATCAATGCACTGAAAAAGGCCTTGAGCTGAAACGTTTGTGTTTTATCCTGCTGGTGATTTGATGTGAAATAAAACAATAAAAGAAGACTATTTTTGTGAGTACGGATCAAAAGAGTCTAACAATGTCTAAAAATGGACAAATACTGACCAATTCATTGACCTTGATCAGTAAACATCTAATATCTTGTTAATATCTGTGTATAATTCATTCTGCAATTACATGTATGTTTCATGCAGTCCATTTCTTTTTGTTTTATACCTATTCACAGGTATTACCGTGCTACTCTCATTAACAGTCTTCATGTTATTGGTGGCAGAAATCATGCCAGCAACCTCAGACTCCATCCCGCTAATAGGTAAAGCATGCATGTCTGTTTGTGCATATCTGAATATATTTCAAAAGGAATTGTTCATCCAAAACTCACAATTTGCTGCAAAAAAATTTACTCACTATCAGGCCATCCAAGATACAGATGAGTTTGTTTCATCAGAACAGATTTGGGGAAATTTAGCATTACATCACTTTCTCTCTAATAGAACCTCTGCAGTGAACGGGTGCCGTCAGAATGAGAGTCCAAACAGCTAATGAAAACATCACAATAACCCATAAGTAATCCACATGACTTTAGTCCATCAATACCATCTTTTGAAGTGAAAAGTTGATAGTTTGTAAGAAATGAATCCATTCTTTAAGACGTTTTTTAACTTGAAAGTAGAGCTGCAGCGATTCGTCGACGCCATCGATAAGCATGGGCCACGCCCATTGTGCGAGCCTTCAGTTATCCCTTGTTTTTCTGTCATGTTTAACACAAAACAAGACTCTAGAGCAGAAGGTGAAGGCTAATAGAGTTGCGTTCATAGAGCATTTTATTATAATACGCCGTCAGAACCGCATATAACGTATATAGCTTAACTGACGCCTTTCCATTGTCAGGATTCACAACCGCATTCTCGCATTCAAAGCTGTGCTGAATAAACGGAACAGTACGGGACATTAAGTTGACTATATAATCATGACGGGTTTAATTCACCCACAGAGACGGAGAAGGAGAAATGATTCGCGTTCATCTTAAGATCCACTGGAGCTGCCGCAGGATTGCCAGGTTTTCACAACAAACCCGCCCAATTGCTACTCAAAACTAGCCCAAAAAGTAATGGCGTTTCGAGGAGGGTCCCCCGGTAAAAATCGCGTTCCAGTGGGTAACACACACGTTTTGAGGTTGGGTTCCTCTGGTAAAATTAGCATTCCAGGGGCTAAATATTACGTTATTGGGGTCGCTTCAACCCGCGGACATGAAAAACAACCCACGGCAACAGTATGAAAGTAGCCCAATTCCGCGGGAAAACCGCGGACTTCACAACACTGAGCTGCCTTCAGTGCCGCGGGCGCGATTGCGCGCTCTGAGACGCGCGCCCCGAACGCGCTCGTCTGCACACGCTAACAAAGCGTTTAAAGCCATTGCTAGTTGTTTAACTGTGTGGTGGACTGGACTCATTTATATAAAAAGGTCAGTCAACGGTGATAAAACTTCCCAGTGTTATGACGCCATTTTTTGAATTCTGTCGCTCTAGTTAATGGTGCTTGCCAAAGGCGAAGCATCATTATTGTTCTCCTCCATACTTATTATTATTATTCTTCCACACAAAAATTTCGGCGCGTAACTAGTCCCGCAGCTTTTGTCACAGACCCATGAAACAGGCGTCAATCGTGCGGCCTATTCGGGAATGGTGTGCTATGACTTTTATAAGCGATCGGGCGTACGATGATCGTACACGGGACGAAAAATCGGCCAAAAAGTCCCATTGAAAATGAATGGCGGCAACTTTGACGGGACGTAGCGCCGAGCGAGAATTTCGTAGAAACATGTGAATCACCACATTTGGAGAGGCTGGCAAGCTGTGCGAGAACATACCTCGCAATGGGGTATAAGTTGTACCCCTGGGGCGCAAGAGCCCCCCAAAGTTCCCCATTGACTTATTATGGTGAGGGACGGCCCATTAAAATGTGTGTTTTTGCCCATGTAATAGTTTTTTTTCCTACTATGGTAATTTACATAGGAATTTTACATCGAACATAACTCTGCATCACAATGTCATACAGACCTGGGGGCGGGTTCATTTTACTCAGACAACCAATCAGACTCTCAGGATCACTGTGAAGCAGTCAAGCCACGCCCTAGCAACCATTTAGAGCACCCTAGCAACAGATCCCATAGACCCCCACTATAAATTGCCCAGATCGATATCTTTGGATCACAGTGTCATAGAGACATAGGGGTGGGTTCGTTTGAATAGGGGCAGCAAACAGCCAATCATGGATCACCATCAACATTCCTAACCACACCCTAGCAACCATTATTGACCACCCTAGCAACCCAAACCGACACAGGCATATCTTCAGTTCTGAGTGTCATAGAGACATGGGGGTTGGTTTATATCATTCATACTGACAAGCAGCCTTTGGAGTATCATCATTGGCCACTGTCAAGCCACTCCCTAGCAACCAAAAAGAGTACCCTAGCAACCATTCAGCAAGACCTATATCTTTGCATCAGAAAATCGTAGAGACATGGGAGTTGCTTCTTTTGACTCATGCTAACAAATAGGACTCCCAACATGCTACACATGCTAGCAGTAAATAGCTACATGCTAATGGTGATTAGCTCAGTGCTAGATCAGCTAAGAACTTTATAAAACTCCAACTAGCAACTGCCTAGCAACACCCAAGCAACCACCCCATGTACCATAGTAACCGCCTTAGCAACCACCCCAGGTACTCTAGCAACCGCATAGCAACACCCAAGCAACCACCCCATGTACCATAGCAACCGCCCTAGCAACCACTCCAGGTACCCTAGCAACCGCATAGCAACACCTTAGCAACCACCCTGGTTACCCTAGCAACCGCCCTAGCAACCACCCCAACCACCCTAGCAACCACCCCAGTTACCCTAGCAACTGCCCTAGCAACCACCCCGGGTACCCTAGCAACCACCCTGGTTACCCTAGCAACCGCCCTAGCAACCACCCCAAGCACCCTAGCAACCACCCCAGTTACCCTAGCAACCGCCCTAGCAACCACCCCGGGTACCCTAGCAACCGCCTTAGCAACCACCCCAGTTACCCTAGCAACCACCCTAGCAACCACCCCAGTTACCCTAGCAACCACCCCGGTTACCCTAGCAACCACCCCGGGTACCCTAGCAACCGCCTTAGCAACCACCCTAAGCACCCTAGCAACCACCCCGGTTACCCTAGCAACCGCCCTAGCAACCACCCCAGTTACCTTAGCAACCACCATAGCAACCACCCCGGGTACCCTAGCAACCGCCTTAGCAACCACCCCAAGCACCCTAGCAACCACCCCAGTTACCCTAGCAACCGCCCTAGCAACTACCCCAAGCACCCTAGCAACCACCCCGGGTACCCTAGCAATCACCCTAGCAACCACCCCAGTTACCTTAGCAACCACCATAGCAACCACCCCGGGTACCCTAGCAACCGCCTTAGCAACCACCCCAAGCACCCTAGCAACCACCCCAGTTACCCTAGCAACCGCCCTAGCAACCACCCCAAGCACCCTAGCAACCACCCCGGGTACCCTAGCAATCACCCTAGCAACCACCCCAGTTACCTTAGCAACCACCATAGCAACCACCCCGGGTACCCTAGCAACCGCCTTAGCAACCACCCCAAGCACCCTAGCAACCGCATAGCAACACCCTAGCAACCACCCCAGGTACCCTAGCAACCGCATAGCAACACCTTAGCAACCACCCTGGGTACCCTAGCAACCGCCCTAGCAACCACCCCGGGTACCCCAGCAACCGCATAGCAACACCCTAGCAACCACCCGAGTACCCTAGCAACCGCATAGCAACATCCTAGAAACTAGCCCAGGTACTCTGGCAACCGTGTAGCAACACCTTAGCAACCACCCTGGGTACCCTAGCAACCGCCCTAGCAACCACCTGAGTACCCTAGCAACCGCATAGCAACACCTTAGCAACCACCCCAGGTACCCTAGCAACCACCCCAATTACCCTAGCAACCGCCTTAGCAACCACCTCAGGTACCCTAGCAACCGCCCTAGCAACCACCCCAAGTACCCTAGCAACCGCACAGCAACACCTTAGCAACCACCCAGGGTACCCTAGCAACCGCCCTAGCAACCACCCCAGGTACCCTAGCAACCACCCCAACACCCTAGCAACCGAGTGCAGCGATTTGCCACTGCAAGCACCATTCACATTTTCTTCAGGAAATGTACATTCTAGTTTCCTAAATGCAGTTGTGACTTCAGCTGTTCATTCGAGCCCGGTCTCATGAAAATGCATATAAATAGTACGCCAAATAAAAACAAAAATGACCTAATCCTACCCATTGTGTAGCATACACACCAAAGTTACAGATATGTAGCTATTCAAGCAGATGTTTTAATTTGCCGAATAAAAAATAAAATATCTCATGTGAGCAACTGCTGTCAGCCCCAAACAATAACTGTAAATGCAGCCACATTGTGCATTTCTATCGATTGTATTGTATCACTGCCCTTCCTTCTTTCTTGTTATTATTATTTCTTTCTTGCTTCATTGCTTTCTTTTTCTTTCTGTCTTTTTTTTTTTTTATTAATTATTTATTGTTGTTGTTATTATTTCTTTTTCTGTCTTGGTATTATTTTTCTTTATTGTATTATTTTCTTTCTTTGTTGTTGTTATTGTTATTTATTTTTTTGTAAAGTATTAATTATGAGAAAACGGTTGAATAAAATATTAAAAGATTAATAGCAGTTATTTTAGTTATTTTTTAATAGCTTATCTAAATAACTTATCAAGTGATACGAAAATAATAAATAGATTAATTGGAAAATAACAGATTAGTCGACTAATCAAAAAAATAATCGTTAGATTAGTCAACAATAAAAATAATCGTTAGCTGTAGCTCTACTTGAAAGTATTGCTTTCAGCAAAAATAGTCCTCTAGCCATAATATTCTCCAGTGAAAAGTCATCTCGTCTGAATCAGGAGAGAAGTATGCACAAGCACTATTTACAAGCAAACACAATCCTAAAGACATATGTCTTATATGACTTTTTTTTACTTGGGGAAACATTATTATCGATTATGGGTGTAATGATAAATGTTTCTTACAAACACAAAGCTTTTCACTTCACAAAATGTTAACTGATAGACTGGATTTGTGATGTTTTTATCAACTGTTTAGACTCTCATTCTGACGGAACCCATTCACTGCAGGGGATCCACTGATGAGCAAGTGACATAATGCTAAATTTCTGTTAAGGTTATGAAACAAGCTTATTTACTACTTAGTTGGCCTGAGGGTGAGTACATTTTTAGCCAATTTTCATTTTTGGGTGAACTATTCCTATGGTATGTTTCATACAATATGTTTCAGTATTTCAGCACAGGGCTCCTTGAATATATTAGTCTTCATTCAAGCCTTTGAACTTATAATACAATATTTTCTTGTTAATGATATGTAAATTTGGTGCATAAGGATGTATATTTTACGTGTGCTCAGATGCACACATTGCACCACTGAAGAATAAATTGATCACCATTTTGTATCACGGCCAAAAGCCCTGTTCTTGGCAGCCATACGCTTGGCTTCTCATGGTAATTTGCAACATGAATCGTAAAAGACCGCTAACTGGAAATGATGAGCAGGTCAGGAGAGAGAGAAGAAGCAGGAGAAAAATAAAAATGAAACAGACCTAGACAGAGATGATCTGCCCCACATTCTCTCTGGTTTATAGGCCCTCAGAAGCCGCAAAGATGTAATCTGCAGAAATGCGTTTGCTGGAAGAGTGTTCACCCACAGCGCTTTGTCTCTCCTGTCTGCTTCCCCCTCTCCTTTATGATTGAGTTTTTATGGTTCACTCATCTGTTCCTCATTCTGCCTTTCTTCCCTGCGTCGCCCTTTTATAATCAATGCCCCTTTTTTGTTACATTTGCCCTGGTTTTTACTAGTATGACTGGATGATTAAAGGCTATTCTGCTAAGAGGTTTATGCATGCCATATTCTCCTCCTTTCTCTCTTTGTTTCTCTCTCAGGACAGTATTTTGCCAGTATAATGATCATTGTTGGAATGTCAGTTATTGCGACAGTGGTTGTGCTCCAATATCACCATCATGACCCCAACGGAGGGAACATGCCCAAATGGGTACGTCTAATCACACACAAACACATACACAATCAATGCTGTGAATCCACGAATGCAAGCAACAATGCCTCTCATGTCAGTTGGATTGAAAGCAGTAATTTACTTATTCAATGATAATAGAGATAAAGCCAACAGAAGGGGACTAAAAGAGTAAATAGGATGCAGATGGATATGGATCTGCGATCTGTCGGCGCTGATGAATGACCGTATTTGAGCATTCTGCAAGCCAATTAGCAGCTCAGCTGATGTGCCCCGGTCCCGCTGATCGAACCCCATTCACTTACAAAGGCAAATGCAACAACAAGAGAAAGCTGACAGGTGTATTTACTCAATGAGACTAACATCAATTCAGCATCACAACTAGCTTTTTATGCACTTTTTAAGAAAATGCCATTATACGCTACTGTTCAAAAGTTTAAGGCTGGTAACGTTTTTTGTTTAAATGTTTGGTAACACTTTACTTGAAGGGGTGTGCATAAGACATGACACATGTCATGAATATAAAGGAGGTCTTATGCATGTTGTTTGAGATGCCTTTGTTATGACAACTTGACATAAACCAATACATCATAACCTGTCAGGACCTGTCAGGTAACTTGACATTACCAAGACAATGTTGTACTATATGACAGCTATATATGTTACAGTGGGTAAGGAAAGTATTTAGACCCCCTTAAATTTTTCACTCTTTGTTATATTGCAGCCATTTGCTAAAATCATTTGTTCATTTTTTTCCTCATTAATGTACACACAGCACTCCATATTGACAGAAAAACACACAAGATTTGTTAAAAAAGAAAAACTGAAATATCACATGGTCCTAAGTATTCAGACCCTTTGCTCAGTATTTAGTAGAAGCACCCTTTTGATCTAATACAGCCATGAGTCTTTTTGGGAAAGATGCAACAAGTTTTTCACACCTGGATTTGGGGATCCTCTGCCATTCCTCCTTGCAGATCCTCTCCAGTTCTGTCAGGTTGGATGGTAAATATTGGTGGACAGCCATTTTCTTCTGGCTGGGCCATTCAAGAAGTCACGGAGTTGTTGTGAAGCCACTCCTTTGTTATTTTAGCTGTGTGCTTAGGGTCATTGTCTTGTTGGAAGGTGAACCTTCGGCCCAGTCTGAGGTCCTGAGCACTCTGGAGAAGGTTTTCGTCAAGGATATCCCTGTACTTGGCCGCATTCATCTTTCCCTCGATTGCAACCAGTCGTCCTGTCCCTGCAGCTAATAAACACCCCCACAGCATGATGCTACCATCATGCTTCACTGCTGGGACTGTATTGGACAGGTGATGAGCAGTGCCTGGTTTTCTCCACACATACCGCTTAGAATTAAGGCCAAAAAGTTCTATCTTGTCTCATCAGATCAGAGAATCTTATTTCTCACCATCTTGGAGTCCATGCAGGCTTTCATGTGTCTTGCACTGAGGAGAGGCTTCCGTCGGGCCACTCTGTCATAAAGCCCCGACTGGTGGAGGGCTGCAATAATGGTTGACTTTCTACAACTTTCTCCCATCTCCCGACTGCATCTCTGGAGCTCAGCCACAGTGATCTTTGGGTTCTTCTTTACCTCTCTCACCAAGGCTCTTCTCCCCCGATAGCTCAGTTTGGCCGGACGGCCAGCTCTAGGAAGGGTTCTGGTCGTCCCAAACGTCTTCCATTTAAGGATTATGGAGGCCACTGTGCTCTTAGGAACCTTAAGTGCAGCAGAAATGTTTTTGTAACCTTGGCCAGATCTGTGCCTTGCCACAGTTCTGTCTCTGAGCTCTTCAGGCAGTTCCTTTGACCTCATGATTCTCATTTGCTCTGACATGCACTGTGAGCTGTATGGTCTTATATAGACAGGTGTGTGGCTTTCCTAATCAAGTCCAATCAGTATAATCAAAAACAGCTGGACTCAAATGAAGGTGTAGAACCATCTCAAGGATGATCAGAAGAAATGGACAGCACCTTAGTTAAATATATGAGTGTCACAGCAAAGGGTCTGAATACTTAGGACCATGTGATATTTCAATTTTTCTTTTTTAATAAGCATCTCGTTAGCATCTCGCTCAGAAATGACCAAAGAGTTTCAATATTTTTTGAACTTTTAATTTATTAAAAGTATTTAAAACTTGACTCTTCTGTGAATATATTATGTACTAAGACTGCTGGACAATGAAAGTTGACATTTTCTAGGCTGATATGGCTAGGAACTATACTTTCATTCTGGCGTAATAGTCAAGGAACTTTGCTGCCCTACCATGGGTGCAGCAGGCGCAATGATATGATGCAGCACCTAAAAATAGTCCCCAGCTATTTTAATATTAGCTTAGTGTCTCAGTGCTGGTCATGCTGAAAGTTACCTAGCTGGGGACTATATTCAGGTGCTGCATAATATCATTGCGCCTGCTGCATCATAAAATACACTTCGTTGATCCAAGGACTGGCGCTCATACTCAGCATATTGAGCGTGTATGGCAGAATTACATAGAGGAAATCATACTCCTGAGTCATAGAAAACACACCTCAAAATTAGAGTGACACCACGTTAACTGTTTTTGCAGTGATATGGACCAAACTTTGTCTTCATTTTAATTTTGGGTGAATCGCTCTCCAAATGCAATAAAATATAACATTTTAATATAATCAATTTTAATAATAATTATTATTATTATTGGATGATTAGTTTTTTTTCTCTTAACACTTGTTCATCTTTACAATATTAAAAATGGTCTATTATCTGACCCTCTGTTGGAGCAAACTTAAGAAAAAAAAAATGAAATGAAAAAATATTCAAATAGTATTAACACTTAATGACATTTTAATGACAAATTCAACTTTTACCACTGTAGTTGAGGTCAAGAAAAATATTACTGACGCTGTTATAAAATTATTTGACAGAGTATTAGCACCTAATGACATTTTAATGATAAATTAATTTTGTACCATTGAAAAAAAGTTTTCGAAAAATATTCATGACACAATTATAATGGCCTCAGCGAAAGTCAAAACCAACCACATGACAGTTTAATGTAATGTTAACCCATCATGTTTATGACAAATTTATGACATGTTATGCTGTCTTGGTAATGTCAAGTTTTGATTACTTTTAAGCTGTCATATATAGTACAACATATATAGTATATAACATATATAGTATATAACATATACTTTAACATATAATATAGCTTTCATATAGTGCAACGTTGTCTTGGTAATGTCAAGTTGTCATGCACAAAGACACTGACAGGTTATAGTCTATTGGTTTATGTCAAGTTGTCATAACAAAGGTATCTCAAACAATGTTATCTTTGCACTAAAAATGACATAACTGAGCGAATGACACTTAATGACAGCTGTCATAAACATGCATAATATTCATGATGTGTCATGATTATGCACACCCCTTCCAGTAAAGTGTTACCAAATGTTTTTGAAAAATCTCTTTTATGCCCAGCAAGGGCATAAACAGTAAATGTATATTTTAAAATGTAATTTATTCCTGTGATGGAAAAACATAATTTTCTGCATCCATTATTCTAATTTTTACTGTCACACGATCCTTCAGAAATCATCCTAATATGCTGATTTGCTTTGCTGATTTGATATGCTGAAACTTTTATGTATTTATTGTTATGTAAACTTGCAATTCTGACCTTTTTCCTCGGTTATGCAATATAAACTTGCAGTTGCGTGTAACTCACAATTGTGAAAAATAAAGTCTGGATAATTGCGAGATAAACACTTTTTTACTTGTACATGCGAGTTTGTATCTTGCAATTCTGACTTTTTCTTAGAATTTTGAGATAGAAACTCAAACTTTTTTTCTCAGTTGTTCAATATAAACTTGCAATTCTGAGTTATAAAGTCAGAATTGTGAGATACAAACTTGAAATTCAGACTTTTGTTCTCAGTTGCGCAATTTAAACTCACCGTTGCAAGTTATAAAGTCAGAATTGTGCAATTGTGACTTTTTTTTCCCAATGCGAGTTTGTATCTTGCAATTCTGACTTTTTCTCAGAATTGTGAGATATAAACTCACAATTACGAGTTAGAAAGTCAGAATTGCGTGATATAAACTCACAATTGTGAGAAATAAAATCAGCATTGTGAGATAAAAACTTGCAATTCTGACTGTTTTTTTTTAAATGCAGTTCTGACTTTTTTCTCAGAATTGTGACATATATACTCGCAATTGCAAGTTATAGTTTACTTTTGAGGGGAAAAAGACTGATATGTTTATCTTGCTTTATAACTTTCCTTTGTTAATTTATATATGTATTACACAATTAGGAGAAAAAAGTGAATTTAAACTCATGAAATTTAAACTCGCAATTGTAAGAAAAAAAAGACACAATTACCTTTATTTATTCAGTGGCGGAAAAGGGCTTCCATAGAAAAATAGTTGTGCTGCTTCACAAAAACTGTGTGCCTCATTGCTTAGAAAAGTAATAGTGCATCTCGGCTGCACAATTAGAGGATTAATTCTGAAGGTTAGAGGGTTTTTTTTAATGTCTAACTCAAAGTATGAGCAATAATAATAGCGACACGCTTGCCTGAGCACAGCGTCCTAGAATCCTATCCTGGGATCAGCTTTTAGCAACATTCACACCCAAAGCATTACATGTGTAGTTATTGAAGATGTCCGCCAGAGCCAGGGCTCAAAGGAGTTGAAAAAGAAAACCCTCTTTCTCTGAACAACCGGGGGAGAAAGCAACGCTTACATAACAGCAATGGTAGTTATCTTACAATCTATAGAGCTAAAAACAGATACAGTTCAGAAGAAGATGCTAAAAGGTGGATACTGATAAGGGAAATAAGGTGTTGTGATGCTCGTCAAACCCCCAAGGGCATCTGGACCTGTGTTTATAAGAGAGAAACATATTCAGGTGTCTTAGTCATTCCGGTTCTATTATTAGATGTATTATCTAATAATAGAACGCAAGTTTTTGATATTGTACTAGTTGCACTGCTTTTGTTTATGATAGCCAGGCATGCATTGGCTTGCATTGAGTGATCTTTTAATACACCAAAACGTGTGAAGGTGCCAAAAAGGACCTAGTTGCTTAAACTGCAGTTTTTCTGCAGATGAAAGCAGTGCCAAACCCACAAGTCGTACATTTTGCCATGCTTTATGCCTCTCCTTGGCCAGGAGTCGGCAGTGCAATTGAATAATTCTAGCTTGTCACCTCTTTATCTCTCCCTGCGTCATAGTCCTTGCTGTCATATGTTGCTGTTTTACAACTCCTTTCCTTCCACAACTTCCCCCCTTGACTCAGCAGATGCTGGCTAGTGCTTGGAAAAGAACTGCTTGGATTATTTTGCTTTATTTGTTGTTCAGACAGTGCTGTGTAACCTTTTGTTTAGACTGTACGTGTAGAGCATGTGGAGTATATAGTTGCTGCTGTGAAATGCGTGCTTTCTCTTACATAAATACATAAAATTATCCGCTTGCGCATTGGATTTTACTTTTAATATTCAAAGCTAATGTTGTTTCCTCAGGAAATGGAATATGGGTAAGATATAATTCAGTTTTAAAAGTTGGTACCGTAGGGGACTAAGGTCATTTGGAGATTTATACAAAGATAATATTCTTCACTTGAAGGAAAAAGTATCATATCTCCAAATATCTACAATTACACAGTTTTATTAATTCAGTTTTGAATAAATCATTCTTAGTATCCACAACTAGCAGCACTGAAATGAGTAGCACTAAGAAAACCATATACAGCTGAAGTAAATTTTACATACACCTTGCAGAATTTGCAAAATGCTAATTAATAAGAGGAATAATGCAAAATGCATATTTTTTTTAATTAGTACTGACCTGAATAAGATATTTCACAAACATAAAAAAGACGTTTACATATAGTACACAAGAGAAAATAATAATTGAATTTATAAAAATTACCCCGTCTAAAAGTTTACATACACTTGATTAATACTCTGTTGTTACCTGAATGATCCACAGCTGTGTTCTTTTGTTTAGTGATAGTTGTTCATGAGTCCCTTGTTTGTCCTGAACAGTTAAACTGCTCGCTGTTCTTAAGAAAAATCTTTCAGGTCTCAGAAATGGACAACTGAGGGACTCATATACAGCTATTACAAAAGATTCAAATGCTTACTGGTGCTTTAGAAGGAACAATGCATTAAGAGCAGGGGATGAAAACTTTTGAACAGAATGAAGATGTGTACATTGTTCTTATTTTGCTAATATCAAATATATTTAGTACCGGCCTTCAGAATTTACAGAAGATATTTACGTGTTTCCCAAACGTTTGTTTTTTTTTTTAGTAAGCTAATTACTTACTAAAAACTCTCACAGATCATGTTTTCATGCTATTTTAGGTCTTATTTTGACGTATCTCTAAGTGTGTGAGTCGTTTACTTTTTAGTCTTCCTATTAACACAGACTGATTAGCGAACGAGTCGGGATTTATCACGTGAAACAATCATAGCCAATCACAACTGGTCATATCCAATTATATTGTGACTATATCTCTCACGTGACTTTCCCTCATTCATTCTCAGTTACACTCCACCAAACCCACCGCACGCTTTAAGGGGGTCTGTTAAAACTAAATGGGCTCAAAGGAAGCAAAAGAAATGCGGACTCCCGCTGTAACTTTTAATTCTTTTCTATAAAAGAATAAAATTGCAAAATGTTTTTACACCACAGTTGCCTATTCTCTTTCATTTCTCGCTCTTCATCTACCTTCTCTTAGGTTCAGCTAGTTTTGCTCCAGTGGGTGGCCTGGTTTTTGCGTATGAAGCGTCCTGGTGAGAGTGAAGACCCTGAGCGCCCTCCTTGTGCCCCTCACTTAAGACGTTGCTCTTCGGGTTCCCAGAGCGGCAGCATCCCAAACGCACCTGGTTCTGCCTCTGCGGACCTCCACCACCATCACCACACGTCCTCTACGCTACACCCACTTCATCCCCAAAGCCTCCTTCAAGCCGCTGCGGCTGCTGGCCACACCCACCATCTCCACAACCAGACCAATAGTGCCAACAACAACGGCAACCTGCTCTACATCGGGTTCTCCAGTCTCGACGAAGCCTCGCCACCATCCTTGCTCGCCGAGTCCGTGCAAAGAAACAGCATGTCGGGCGGCCCGCGCCCTGCAGTCGTTTCACCTCCGGGGGTAGGCTCCAGTCCGCCACCTCACCTGCCCTCACAGTTCTGCAGCCCTCCGCCGCCTCCCACTCCCAATCTAGAAGCCACAGGTTGTCCGAGTACAGTGTCCGGTGGTGGCGGAGGCTGTTCTTGCTCAGGGACCAGCGGCGGAGGAGATCCACAGCTTCAGGCTATTTTGGAAGAGGTGCGATATGTTGCCGATAGGTTCCGCGGACAGGATGAGAACGACAGCGTGTCTGAACAGTGGAAGTTTGCTGCTGCTGTAATCGACCGACTTTGTCTGGTGGCGTTCAGCATTTTCAACATCATCTGCACCATCTCCATTCTTATGTCGGCACCTAATTTTGTGGAAGCAGTTTCCAAGGACTTCATCTGATTGCTTTGTTGGAAGAGAACGTGCGTTTGGGAAACTTGGGTTTGGCCGTAAATGGGAAATATTCATCTCCCTAAAACAGTGACTTAGCTTTTTTTCCCAAGACTGTGTTTGGAATAAATCAGAATCTTGAAGTCTGGATCGAGAATGCTTGTGATCGGCCCCGCTCAGACATCTCAAATTGAACTATGATGTTTGTGGAAAGCTAAAGACCTTCACCACAAGGTGTTTGTAAATGATGAAGGGGTTGGTTCGCTATATGGTAAAATGTTCGGCTATGGAATGAAAGAAAAACTAAACATAAAGAAGTGAAAACACCGATTATTGACCTTTCAACTGTGTCAAATTCCTCATAACCCGACGTGAACCTCTGAGGAATGGCCAGTCGTGTTACTCAAACTTGTGTGACATTGTACATCTCACATCTAGCACAGTGCAAAACTTCTCTAAGATGTCAAAATCTATTTTGGTAACGTTCATCTACGGGTAGGCGAAGAGAGAGGGAGGGAAGAGCAGACGAGACAGAGAGAAATATTGATAATAGTGGCAGACGTGAGGTGAATGGCCAGATCAAAAACTCTCGTCTCAAAAAAAAAAAAAAAAAAAAAAGGACAGATAGGACAGTTGGAGAACTGCTGGAGGGTTCAGATAATGGAGAGATACAAGAAGTGAAAGATGGAATACCACCCTGTCGTGGACAGAGATGTAGACCGATGGTGGGATTAGGGCCTCACAAGAAGACATGGCAAGAGCAGAACAAGGGTAATGAAAGACAAAATGAGACAGAGTGTATTAGAGAAAGAGACACAGTCAGCGCAAAACGAGAGAAGGATGGGCTGAAGAAGTGGTTCAGACAAGTGGATAAGAAAATGAAAGAGTGATAGGGGAATTAGAGAGGGATGGACAGAAACAGACAGAGAAGGCGGTCGGGGGTAAGTGAGACTCAGCAACATTTACTGGCAAGAGGAAGAATGGCTTCGCAGCTTGAGAGAAATAGCGCATCATGCCCCAAAAAAGCCAAACAGTGAGTGCATCCGTCACAAAACAGATGAGGAGAGAAAAAACATACTGCAGAAGGGAAGTGGGAGAGAGTGTGGGAAGAAAGAGTAATAATCCCCTGAGACATACTGGAGAAATGGCACAAAGACAGTGGAGACATGGGTAGAATCTTATATCTCCCTTCTGCTCTCCCATCATCTCTGTGAAATGACAGACAGTGTGAGGTGTTCTCAAACAGCAGAGATCATCTTATGAATATCTAAGTAGGAGCAGAGCCACAACCACAGAAACTGTGCCCTGATTCTCTACTGTCACTTGAAAAAAAAACACGGGGATTTGAGGTAAATCTCTCCTTCTTGCTCTGTTTTTCCCACTTACACATACAGTGTCCTACAAATATTTGGAAACGTGTTGGGTAGAGTGGGGATTTGCACAGTATCAGCATAAATCCTTATCCTTTTGTGATGACTTTGCATTGATAAGAGACTACACAAACCATTTGGTAAATAAAATATGAATGTCTCCAGCACATACTTGCGCTGTTGTAACCCGTTTTCTGATTGGTATGTTGGTCTGTTAATCAGTCCTTAAAGCTATAAAGGTGTGCTGACCCAATAATCTTCGAAAAAAGAAACCTAGGCCAGTTAAATCTAGTAATATAGCATCACAATCTAACTCTGATGAGTATTTGTTTACATTACATAATCCACAAGAAAATCACTATTAAATTGTCATTAATTACTCACGCTCATGCCGTTCCAAACCAGTAAGACCTTTGTTCATCTTCAGAACACGAATGAAGATATTTTTGATGAAATCTGAGAACTTTCTGACCCTGCATAGACAGCAAGAGAACTGCCACATTCAAGGCCCAGAAAGGTAGTAAGGACATTGTTAAAATAGTCCATGTGACATCAGTGGTTCAACCATAATATTAGGAAGCTACAAGAATTTTTTTTGTCACGGTGCTCTTGTGAACTCGAGAGAACTTGTGTCGAAGACGGACATAGAGGAAAAATTGTTGAATAAAGTCATTATTTTAATTTTCTTCGTGCACAAAAAGCATTCTTGTAGCTTTTATTAGCTAATATTACAGTTGATCCACTGATGTCGCATGTACTATTTTAACGATGTCCTTACTACCTTTCTTGGCCTTTAACATGATAGTTGTTGTCCATATATGCAGGGTCCGAAACCTCTTGGATTTCATCAAAAATATCTTTATTTGTCCTCCCAAGATGAACAAAGTTCTTACTGGTTTGGAACGATATGAGGGTGAGTAATGAATGTCAGAATTGTCCTTTTTGGGTAAACTCTCCCTTTAATGCTTCCATGCTAAGAAAAGATTTGAGAAAGATTTGTGCTGACATTGTCCAAAGCCCCACTTTACGGGCTATTCACACAGAATGTGTTTTTACATTCACTGTTCTGTTTGTCCATAGTTTTCTATGTAAACATGCACTAGAAGGATGTGTTTAACTGCTGCGCTTGCGTCTCACATCTTTTGTGTGCCTTCTCCGTCTATTTTCAAATGCAAAAATGCATTCTGTGTGAACAGGATCTTAGGATGTTTTCAAACTTTTGGAGGGCACTGTACAACCAATGAACATCAAGCAGAATATTACCATTTCAGTTGGTTTGTCAGTTTTTGACATTTATTTACAACTTTAAAACTGGGTGTAATTTCTGTGGCACCAAAGAAAATGTAAATTATTGTTTCCAAACAGGTTTCCCAAACATTTCCCCAAATTTTTGGGCAAACAAGTAGTCAACCCCAAATCCATGCTATTAAGGCAGCCTTGCTATTTGAGGGGCTCAAATTAGTCCACTTTGTGGTCATGTTGGTGTAACTCATCAGCTATTTCCAGTCATGCAAGTACAGCTACATACTAGGTAACAGTCAGATCTCCTAAAACTTGAATTTATAAAAAAATGACCCTGTTCAAAAAGTTTACATCCACTTGATTCGTAATATTGTGTTGTTACCAGTGCTGTTTTTTTTTTTTTTTGTGATAGTTGTTCATGAGTCCTTTGTTTGTCCTGAACAGTTAAACTGCCCACTGTTCTTCAGAAAAATCAGGTCGCAAAAATTCTTTGGTTTTTCAGCATTTTCATATTTTTGAACCCTTTCCAACAATGACTGTATGATTTTGAGATCCATTTTTTCACACTGAGGACAACTGAAGGACTCATATGCAACTATTACAGAAGGTTCAAATGCTCACTGTTGCTCCAAAAGGAAACAATGCATTAAAGGAACACTCCACTTTTATTTGAAAATAGGCTCATTTTCCAACTCCCTTAGAGTTAAACAGATGAGTTTTACCGTTTTCGAATCCATTCAGCCGATCTCCAGGTCTGCTGGTAGCAATTTTAGCATAGCTTAGCATAAATCATTGAATCAGATTAGACCATTAGCATCTCGTTCAAAAATGACCAAATATTTTTGATATTTTTCCTATTTAAAACTTGACTCTTCTGTGGTTACATTGTGTACTAAGACCGACAGAAAATGAAAAGTTGTCTAACGGCAGACCCGGCAGTCTGAATGGATTCGAAAGCAGTATCTGTTTAACTCTAGGGGAGTTGAAAATGAGCCTATTTTCAAAAAAAGAGTGTTCCTTTAAGAGCTGGGGGGTGAAAAGTTTTTGAATTTTATGATCAGGGTAAATTTAACTTATTTTGTCTTATGGGAAACATGTAAATATCTTCTGTAGCTTCTGAACGGCAGTACTAAATGAAAAAAAAAATTATATTTAGGCAAAATAAGAAAAATGTACACATCTTCGTTCTGTTTATTTCATAAGTTTACACCCCTGGCTTTTAATGCATTGTGTTTTCTTCTGAGCATTTGAACCTTCTATAATAGTTGCATAGTCCCTCAGTGAGAAAAGATGGATCTCAAAATCATATAGTCATTGTTGGAATTGGTTTCAAATACACAAAAATCCAAATAATTTGTGGGACCTGAAAGATTTTAATGAAGAACAGCGGGCAGTTTAATTGTTCAGGACAAACAAGGTATTCATGAACAACTAAACAAAAAAAACAAACAAATATTCAGGTATCAACACAGAATTAAGAATCAAGTGCATGTAAACTTTTGAACAGGGTAATTTTTATCAATTCAACTATTATTTCCTCTTGTGGACTATATGTAAATGTCTTTTATGTGAAACATCTTATTCAGGTCAGTACTACATAAAAAATAACATGCATTTTGTATGATCCCTCTTGTTTTGGTAACATAATTAACATTTTGCAGATTCTGCAAGGTGTATGTAAACTTTTGACCTCAACTGTATTGTTCAGATTCACAGGTCCACATTAATGAGTAATCAAACAGGAGATGCCTCTAAAAACTGAACTGTCAGGCAGGAGTCTATTCACCATATTGACTGTTACAATCACTTCGGTTCATTGGAAAGCAGTGGAAGCTGGGGGACGTGTTCAGGGAAACCTGCTTTTGCAGTGGCATAGAAATTACTCTGCTCAACAAGTTGTAAATAACTTAGACTGTTTCTTTGAAGGCTGAGTGGCTATAGTTGAGTTTGATGGAAAACAAAGCTATTTTGTTGTCGTGTTGTCTTGTTATTTGACTTACTGGGTCTGGCAATTTACAGAAAAGCAAAAACAGAGTTGCAGATGAACAATTCACAGTGAAGGTCTTCAGAGAAATGACTGAAGAATATTATGGTTTTGCACTGAATGGACTGTATACTCTTCCTAAACTGCCTCTGGGGCTGGTACATCTTTCAGGTGAATTTTTATGATTTTTTTTTTCTGGTGACAGCACACATTTGGCCTATACGAACTGGTTTCTGGGTCTTACTGCAAGTACTACTTTATTGCTAGTGTCATTATAGCAATTAGTGGTTGTTACGGTATTAATTAAAGTTCATCCAAAAAGGTACACGCTGCCAAAAGATTGCTGCTGCTCGCTGTGCTCTTATGAAATGCCAGCCATCTCGTCTTAATGGGGGACCAAGCAAATTACTTTCAAATTTCTCTCCCTCTCTTTCTCTCTCTCTCAGATGCAGACACAAACCATTTCCCATCTTTGAATAAAGTATTCTTTTCTAATATGCAGTCTGTGCTTCGTCATTTCATGGCTGGCTGTAACTTAAATAAGGAAAATGATAGAGCTGAAAATAAGAGCGGGAAATGTGTGACAGAACTGGTGTACAATGAGAGACGAGTAAGATTTTTTTTTTTTTTTTTTTTTAAATATGTAACTTACGTTCATATTATAGACTACAATTAAATAAATATAGAAGCAGGTTGTCTACATAAGCGCTAAAACACAAACCTTATATCAGAGATTGAAAATACATGCTATATCCTTTAGTAATGCAATATGTTAACATGCAATTCTGAAATTATTTTTCACAGGACGTGACGCAGCGTGTACTATATCGTATCGTGAGCTTCTGGAGCAGGCAAATAGGAAATCTAGATCTCTAAACAGACAGAGATGGGGAAATGCTGACGTGTGGTGCCGGCTGGACAGGGTTTTAATTGATCACTCGTTCATGAAGGAGGGATGGAGCGAGGGAGAGTGGAAAGTTAATGGCAGGGAGAGAGGGCAGTGCCTCAGCCCTTGGGAGGATTTACGAGGGAAAGCACTCGTGCATCGCGTACGCCGCCCCCAAAACTGCCTGAACTGCCAAAACACTACAAACGAAATATTATAAACTACAATAACCTGTAATTCAATAAGAGATTATTAGATTATGATGTAATTATATTAAAATTCTACAAATCAAGGCCAGTAAAGATCACAAATACATTAACAATTCTTTTTACTTCTGTACTAGGATATTCCAACATGACCAGCACTAAACCACTAGGCTAATAGTAAAATAGCTGGGGACTATATTCAGGTGCTGTGTAATATCATTGCGCCTGCAGCACTCATAGTATGGCAGCAAAGTTCCTTGATTATTTAAATGAAAAATATAGAAACTCTTTAGTCATTTTTGAACAAGATGCTAATTGTCTAATCTGATACAGTGATTTATGCTAAGCTATGCTAAAAGTGCTAACGGCAGACCTGGAGATCGGCTGAATGAATTCAAAAATGGTAAAACTCATCTGTTTAACTCTAGGGGAGTTGGAAAATTAGCCTATTTTTTAAAAAAGTGGAGTGTTCCTTTAAAGTGAAAAATGGATAGGTTATATGGAAGGATGTATTAAAGGTATAGTTCACGTTCACCTAAAAATGAAATTATCCCATGATATACTCATCCTCAAGCCATCCTAGGTGTATATGACTTTCTTCTTTCAGATGAATACAGTTGTAGTTATATTAAAAAATGTCCTGGGTCTTCAAAGCTTTATAGTCACAGTCAATGGCCGTTGAGATTTTGAAGTCCAATAAAGTGCATCTATCCATCATAAAAAGTGCTGGGTTTATAAAGGCTTTCTGAAGCAAATCGATACATTTGTGTAAGAAAAATATCCATATTTAGAGAGATTACAGTTTATAAAGTTTTAAATATGTATATATGTTTTACACAAATGTAATGATTCACAGAAGCCCTTTATTAACAGTATTAATATAACTCCAATAGTATTTGTCTGAAAGATAAAAAGTCATACACCTAGGATAAATAAATCATGGGTTAATTTTCAGTTTTGGGGGAACTATTCCTTTAAGGAAGTAAATGGGCTCAATTTTTATTTCATATTGACTTTAATATTGTATTAACACTTTTATACATCCTTCTTTGATAACCTGTATTTGTAAATTAATTGAAAAATTCTGAATTGATACCGAGTGTTGATGAATCTGTAAAATATTGTTGACACAAAAGTAAAGTAAATTTCACTAAAACGATTAAAACTACACTACCAGTCAAAAGTATTTGAACAGTAAAATTTTGGGGTTTTTTTAAACGATTTTTTTAATTGATTTGATCCAAAGTACAGCAAAAACAGCAAAACTAAAATATTTTTAATATTTAAAATAACCGTTTTCTAATTGAATATATTTTAAAAATGTAATTTATTATTGTGATCAATACTACATTTCAGCACCTATACTCCAGTCTTCAGTGTCAAATGATCTTTCGGAAATCATTCTAATATGCTGATTTGCTGTTTTTATTATTGTTATTATCAGTATTTAAAACTGTATTGTTTTTTCAGGATTCTTTGAATAAAAAGATCCAAAGATCAGCATTTATCTGAAATAAAAACTTTTGCATCATTATACATTATACACTATACCATTCAAAAGCTTGCTGTACTTTGGATGAAATAAATGCAGGCTTGGTGAGCAGAAGAGATTTAAAAAAAAAACATCTGTTAAAAAAAAAATTTACTGTTCAAAAACTTATAACTGGTAGTAAACTTTTCTTCACAAATGTCTATTTTGTTACAGTACTGTTCCTAATCTGAAATGCTGATGCTTTGACACCATTTTCAGGATGCTGGGCCAAAAATGCCATTTTAGAAAAGTAAATGTCCATTGCAATTTTGACAACATTATGATATATGCCACAACATCCCCACAGAGTTGAGCGTTTAAGCATTTCTATATAGCTCAATTTCCTATCCCAACATGCACCATGGCTCTTAGTGAGTGCATCAATGAATAAAGATTGCATGTGTCTGCCATTACTGCGGCAGCCATGGCTCGTCTGCCAGAGTAATTCACTCGCCTCTCTTTGCGAATGTGCTGTGCTGGCACATTGACTTGTCCAGATTTACCGTGCTCGCTCAGATGGAGAAAAAGAGGATATAGGGGAATAAGAGTGGGTGTGTGTGGCAAATAAAGGTGATGGCACACGTTTTTTGCAGAGATATGCCAGAGATGATGATTGTGTGTATGAGCCGGAGAAGGACGGAGCTAGTCTTGTGTGAAGGTAAAACTAGCGTGGATTTGACAACACTGTGGTAGAAGATTGATAGATTGGCTTCTCAGTGTGTATGAATTGTAAAGGGTTGAAAATAACCGTAACGATCTATATGATTAATAACTATATAAGGTGTGTACTGTAAGTGGGAACGAGGGCTCAAAATGGTGCGGCAAAGTGTGAAATTAAACCCTTAATGAGCCTTAAATGCATAAAGTCAGTTTAAAATCTGATATATTTGTCTTTATAAGGTGAGAGAGTAACAGGGTGGAACTATGTTGATAACAAGCACTTATGAAAGGCAGCAATATTTGAAGATGCATGAACATTTGCTCTTTAAATTTGTTAATTGCCTGTCTTTTTTTGTGTCATTCATTGTCCCTCTTAAAGACACTGACACACAAACACATATCGGCTGATGTCTGAATGGCTCCTTCTGTGACGCTGTCCACAATATTGCTGGCATGCAGCCGGCGATCAATGGCTTTTAATTAACGGGGTAAGATGGGCACGGTCGATAATAATGACAAGGGAGAGGGAGAGAGTGATTGAAAGAAAAGGATGGGGCTGTTTAGGGAAAAATAAAACAAGATATAAAGATGCAGGTCTGTAAACGAATGTGGAAGGAATGTATAAAAATAGAAATGTACAAAGTATGTGAGAGAATTTTGTAAGTGTAATGCTTTGAATCCCCAAATATGATTTATATGGTTTACACATTATAAGTATGTAAGAATATTATTTGGAAAATATTTATTTTCTTAAAATATCATTATTATCCTATGATTATATCATGTCAAATTAGGTTTAATACAAGCTAAAGCTTATAATGTTGTAACTTTTTCTTATTTGTATTTATAAACATTGAATAATAATAATAATAATAATTATTATTATGAATAATAGTATTAATAATTTAAAATGTAAAGTTTTACATTATAATAAATACAATAATATTAATACTTAATGTAAACATTTACACATTGTTATAACAATAATAAAATATGTAAAATATAGTATTAATAACAATAATAATACTGAAAACATTTCACATGTTGCTATTATAATAATATTTATGAATAATAATAGTAATTTAAAATGTAAACATTTTACGTTATAATAAAGAAAATAATATTATTAATATTAATCATTTACAATGTGAACCTTTGCATGCTGTTATAACAATAATTAATAATAATAATAAAAATATAGTATTAATAATAATAATTAAAAATGTAAACATTTTACATTATAATAAAAATATAATTATTAATACTTTACGATGTGAACCTTCACGTTTATTATGTACAGTGTAAATAACAATAATATAATAATAAAAATGTTACAATCTAACAATATGATTAATTATAATAAGACTTTACAATGTGAACCTTTTACATCTAATAATAATAATAATAATAATGAAAACATTTTACATATTATCATAATATTTATGAATAGTAAAAATACTAATTAAAAATGTAAACATTTTATGTTATAATAAAGAAAATAATTATCAATACTTTACTTCACATTGTTATTTTATAATAGTATTCACAATAGTATTATTATTAATTATACTAATAATACTAATAATTTAAAATTGTAAATACAATACATGGTAAAACAAATAAAATAATATAATTATTAATACTTTACAATGTGAACCTTTACATGTTATGTAATAATAATTTTTTATAAACAATAATATTATAATAATTCATATAATAATATGATTAATTATAATACTTTACCATGTAAAGATTTTATATATAATAATAATTAAAACCTTTCACGTTACATAATATTTATGAATAGTAATAATAATTTTAAAAGTGAACCTTTACATGGTATGTTATACTAATATTACTATTATTATAAAATGTTATTATAATTAATATGATTGATTTAAAAAAAACTTTACAATATGAACCTTTACATGTTACAATAATTATAATACAGTATACAAAAATACAAAATGTTACAGAAATAATAATGATCATATTTACAAATACTTTTTAAATACTTTCTCATGTTAATAATAATAATAATAATAATGAATAAAAATAAATAATAATAATAATAAAAAAAAGAATAATAATGAAGATGCAGTGAGTGCTTCCTGGACTGACCACTGTTTTTTTCATGGCAGTCTCATGGGAGCATTAGTTAGCACTGATTTGGCTCACTGAAACACCTCTAGTCCAGCGGAGTGACCACAAGTGGCCCTATGAGACCACTGCTCTCTCTCAAACACAGTATCCCTCATTTAGACTCTAATCTTTCAAGCATCAACCACTTACAGGCAAAGACACACACGCACTCTGCAGACGGCTGAGATCTGAGCTAAAGCAGACCAACACTTCATCCAGTTTGACCTCTGCAGATCGTTGCAGTTTAGAGCTGTATTGATTCCCTCTAACCCCATGGACAGCTTCATCCTTCAATCCTGCAACGGAAATTTATTACACTCTCAATTCCTCTTAACTTTACAGTGCTTTTATGACGATGTAATTATGTATGTAAATAGAGGGCGGAGCATGCTAAAGTCTCTAAGTGCCTATGTTTATGTGCACACCATGCGTTATGGTGTTAAAGGTCATGTAATGCTGAAGATGCAGCTATTTGCTAAACAGCTGAATATCGGCTATTTCTATTACCGTCATATGGACAATCAGTCAGAAATAAATAAATCAAAACGCTCTGTTGGATTAAATTCAGTATGAGTCAGGCTGATTCATTCATTCAAAGAACTGACTCAGGCTACACTGCTCATGCTGTTTGTTTTATTTATTAAAGAGATCTGGCTCATGAATCATTTGTTCATGAAGATTTGAAATATATACTAAATTGGATGAAGAGCTTGACCATTAATAACATATGGGCATATAAAAAACTATTGTATTTTCCACAAATTTTGTATGTATGCAAATTATATAATATCCAAGGCACACATTTCTAGTAATTGTGCAGTTAATTCTCATATTGTATTTTCAGAAAGGTTTGAAATATTCATCCTTTCCCCAAATTTGTCACTACCGAAACTGAGTAATAATAATTTAATAAGAATGGTTATATTGACCTATTAGGATTTTGCTTACATCTACATTGTAAATATATTTTTTTAAAATATAACTTTAAAAACTATTTTATAAAACATTTTCACAGGTAAATCTATAACAGTTATTTTTACAAATATTTCAAGTGTGATTTATGAGATGTTGTTGTATTTTGAATCCAATTTTTCTTTGTAAAAGGCAAAATGTTTATCATACTGATTTCAAACTTAAGGATTCATTAGTATAAATATACATTGAACCAGAAACTATCATAACATTTTAGTTGAAAATTCTTTATTTTTGACAAAACATCCTATGTTTCGGTCGTGACCGCACATTTTCGGTAGTGACGGTAATGCTTTGGTAGCAACCCACATACTAAAACACCACTAAAACATACTAAAATACTTGTACAGATATAAAACACACACAAACTAAATGTAATAGAGTAACTCCCAAAAAAGTGTTTGGTAGTGACGTTCCTTAAAGGTACAGTTTTTTCATACTTTGAACACATTTACCTTAAAATAATAATCTACTCACCATGTAACTATGAGAGAGAGTGACATAAATATTTACTGGTCATAACTTTTTCAAAAAAAAAAAAAAAAAACGATTTTTGAAAACAACAATGTAATAAGATTCAAAAATTATTCAAATATAATTTTCATAATGGTAGTACCCACTAAATGATGATTATATATATTAATTCTACTGATATTTTGAATATTATTGTGGGTTTCAATAAATAATAAAAGGATCTTAGTAAAGACCTAAGATTTGAATACTTAAATGCTTTTTAGTTTTGTTTTTTTTGGTTGTAGGACTGCAGTTTGGCAAATTCTGTTGAATGGCTTATACTACAAATCAAATTCAGACAAACTACATGAGATCTGCAAACTTGCACTTCTGAGAATAAAAATTTGAATTGTGAGATTAAAAAGTTGCAGTCATCTTGTTTTTATTCCGTGGCATAAACATAAAAAGTTTTATGTTTTTTTAAATGATCATTGACATACAGCTGCATCTCTATAATTTAGAATGTTGTGGAAAAGTTAATTTATTTCAGTAGTTCAACTCAAAAACTCATGTATTAAATAAATTCAGTGCACACAGACTGAAGTAGTTTAAGTCTTTGGTTCTTTTAATTGGCTCGCATTTAACAAAAACCCACCAACAAATTAGAATACTTCATAAGATCAATAAAAAAAAAAGACATTTTTAGTGAATTGTTGGCCTTCTGGAAAGTGTTCATTTACTGTATATGTACTCAATACTTGGTAGGGGCTCCTTTTGCTTTAATTACTGCCTCAATTCGGCATGGCATTGAGGTGATCAGTCTGTGGCACTGCAGAGGTGGTATGGAAGCCCATGTTTCTTTGACAGTGGCCTTCAGCTCATCTGCATTTTTTGGTCTCTTGTTTCTCATTTTCCTCTTGACAATACCCTATAGATTCTCTGTGGGGTTCAGGTCTGGTGAGTTTGCTGGCCAGTCCAGCACACCAACACCATAGTCATTTAACCAACTTTTGGTGCTTTTGGCAGGGTGGGCAAGTGCCAAATCCTGCTGGAAAATGAAATCAGCATTTTTAAAAAGCTGGTCAGCAGAAGGAAGCATGAAGTGCCCTAAAATTTCTTGGTAAACGGGTGCAGTGACTGGTTTTAAAAAACACAGTGGACCAACACCAGCAGATGACATTGCACCCCAAATCATCACAGACTCTGGAAACTTAACACGGGACTTCAAGCAACTTGGGCTATGAGCTTCTCCACCCTACCTCCAGACTCTAGGAACTTGGTTTCCAAATGAAATACCAAACTTGCTCTCATCTGAAAAGAGGACTTTGGACCACTGGGCAACAGTCCAATTCTTCTCCTTAGCCCACGTAAAACACCTCTGACGTTGTCTGTAGTTCAGGAGCGGCTTAACAAGAGGAATATGACAACTGTAGCCAAATTCTGTGTGGTGGCTCTTGATGCCTGGCCCCAGCTGAGAGACCATTTTGAAGGCTCGGGAAACATTTGCAGGTGTTTTGAGTTAAATAGCTCCATTGATTAGTAGCATGTCACCATATTCTAATTTGTTGAGATAGTGAATTGGTGGGTTTTTGTTAAATATGAGCCAAAATCATCATAATTAAAAGAACCAAAGACTTAAACTACTTCAGTCTGTGTGCACTGAATTTATTTAATAACAGAATTTTCATTTTCGGGCGAACTTTCCCTTTATCTTAATCTAGATAAGGCTTTTATATCCAGTTAACAGCACAAAAATGTCATACCAAACACTAGTTTTAGCTTTTCCTTTTCCCCCGTGTGTGTAATACACTAATTGGTCTACTGAACCATATCTGTCTGCTGAACCCTCTGTTCATATTGTCGTTCAGGCACAGGCGTGTTAAGTGTGGCTAATTCTCTTGCTAAATCCCTGGAGTCCTTGTGATAATAAATAAATTAAATTTCATTTAAATATTTAGCTGGCTTGAGGCAAATTATTTCCCATGTGGCTGCGCATGAAAGACAACGCTAGAAGTTGGTATTTAATTCCAAAGGCAATTCTACAGCATGAGCACGACATTTATTCCTATTATGAATACCGAATCATTTCTTTATGAAATTCTGTTTACTTTGATGGTTTCGACTTTTATTTATAATAATGCTCTGTTGTCTTGAAGCGGACTAACATTTTTCAGGCCATTTGACTTTAACAAATATATTTCACAGAGTATACTATGAAACGTTGCATACCTTAAGATAACGCAGTGTCTTTTCCTGTTTTTAAGTTTGCCAAGTGTTAAGACCATGACGGTAAACAGTTAAAAAAAAAAAAAAAAAAAAAAAAAAGGAACAGCTGCCCCGCTTTCAGAACCAAACTACGAACTAATGACGCCTCTAACCGGTTTCCTTAAGTTTATTTTCTATTGGTCGAGCCGGCGAGTAAGACCCGCGCCAAACTAACGTTATTGGCAGAGAACATCTCCAACTTTTCTGATTGGTTAATAGGGTTTACTAAACCTACAAAGTTTAAAAATGAGATTTGAGAGAAAAAAAATACAACAATACAATTTTTGCCATTAATAACATAATTTTACATGGTGACATTTATAATTGCCTACTTAATTATATACCTACCTTGAAAACAGCGTTATCATTACCCAGTAGCAGACTAATTTACGTAATGATCATTAAAAATTAACGGAGCTTCTGTCACTAATTATAAAGCCATTCTATCACAGTTGGCACACACTGCATGGTTCTGTTTCAAGTCAGCTGGAGTTTAACAAGGTTTAAAGGGATAGCTCACCCAAAAATGAAAATTCTGTCATTAATTACTTTACCCTCATGTCGTTCCAAACCTGTCAGACCTTTTTGTGATGAAATCCGAGAGCTTTCTGACCCTGTATAGACAGCAATGCAACTGAAATGCTCCCAGTCCCAGAAACGTAGTAAGGACATCGGTAAAAACAGCGCATGTAACATCAGTAGTTCAAGCAACAAGAATAGTTTTTGTGCACAAAGAAAACAAAAACTTTATTCAACAATTCTTTTCCTCTAAGTTTTTTCACTTTTATTGCGGGCTTGGGAGCATTTCAGTTGCGTTGCTGTCTATGGAGGGTCAGAAAGCTCTCGGATGTCTTCAAAAATATCCTAATTTGTTTCGAAGATGAACAAAGGTCTTACGGGTTTGGAAAGACATGGGGCTGAGTAATCAATGACAATTTTAATTTTTGGGTAAACTATCCCTTTAGGTTTCAAAAGAGGTTGTACTTTGTGTGTCATAAATGTACCTGGCTTACAGAGAAATCAAACAATGAATAACATACCAACAAACTTTTTCAATAGGTCATTTTATTTAAAATAGTATGTTACAATGTTTCAACCTACATGATGTTTCTCAAAGTTTTTTTTTTGTATGTTTTATAACTCTGGTTAGTTTAACCTTCACACATTTCAGATATAAAACTATTGTATTCCGATATTATTGTTAATTTACGCCATTATCTAGGCTACATTAAATAATGCACGCCTGTTTATCTCCTGCACATATGCATTATATCTTTTTCCATACAAAGCCCCTCCCTAAAACCACCACAGCCAAGGCCTTGTTTCAATCCCCTTGATTTAGCAGAAAAATAAATTAATGTTTTCAGTCAGAAAAGCTACAAAGACTCTGTCAGTACTACACATAAGCAGTAAAATTTACAGATGAAGCGCAGAACACAGACATACAGCCGTTAAACTGGTCAGTAATCGTCCCGACACACCAACTTTGGGGAGAACACACTCAAAACAACAATAATAATACTTTCAAGGTGGGCCTAAAGTTAAGAAAACACTCAGTGGGAGGTTAAAAGTAGGTTAGTGTCTTAAATTTTAAACTGAAGCGTTATGATGATCGTAAATGGTTGCAGTTCAAGTTAATGTCAATAAGTAAATACATTCTGGTACATTCATATTCTTTTTTTTCCCCCTGGCACATTGACACAAAATAAGAAACACTGACCGAACAATTAATATTTTATAGCTGGTGAACAATACAGGGTGGAACACTTTTGACATTTTCGAAAAAGTGTTGCACCTGCACTCCTGACAAAAAGACAAATTACACAACCATAATACACACAGGTATTACTTTTTTTTTTTTCATTCACATTGATAAACTGGCTGAACTAATCAAACACAGAAATAATCAGGACTGAAGACACAAATTAAGTTTTTGTAAATATGCTTAGACCACAGATGCTACTGTGCTGCTATAATAGGAGCCTTTACTCTAACCAGAGAGCAATCTGATGTAGAACACACACACACACACACACACACACACACACACACACACACATTACAAACTCGCTTATTGATCAGGGTATTGTAGCCAAGGTGGCTTAAGCATTTTGATGAGGATAAGCTGAGTTATCGCAGTATTGTGCTGGAATGGAAAGCTTTTGACTTGCATTAAACATGCATGTCTGTTAAAGGAACAGTTCACCTTAAAATGACTATTTGCTGAATATTTACTCACCCTCAGGCTATCCAAGATGTAGATGAGTTTGTTTCTTAATTTGGAGAAATTTAGCATTGCATCACTTGCTCACCAATGCATCCTCTGCAGTGAATGGGTGCCGTCAGAACTAAAGTCCAAACAGCTCATAAAAACATCGCAATAATCCACACTTTTCCAGTCCATCAATTAACATCAATTAACATCTTGTGAAGTGAAAAGCAAGTGATGTAATTCTAAATTTCTTCAAACATCTTCTGATGAAAAACAACAACAAATACCTGATGAGGAGTAAATTTAAAGCAAATTTCCACTTTCCTGTGAACTGTTCCTTTAAGAAAATGGTACAAGTGCACCTGTTTCTGTGACAAGGGGGGCCCACTAAAGTCCTTTATAGTATATCATTTTGGCTATACCATATTTAAGCTATGGTTCTCTACTTTATGAGTTCAAAAGTTTACATACACCTTGCAGAATCTGCAAAATGTACCAAAATAAGAGGGGTCATACAAAATGCATGTTATTTTTTATTTAGTGACCTGAATAAGATACTTCACATAAAATAAAATATTTCACATAAAAGATGCTTACTTTAGTTGAAATTATAAAAATGACCCTTTCAAAAGTTTACATACAATACCGTGTTCTTACCTAAATGATCCACAGCCGTCTTTTTTTTTATTTTGTTTAGCGATAATTGTTTATGAGTCCCTTGTTTGTCCCAAACAGTTAAACTGCCTGCTGTTCTTCAGAAAAATCCTACAGGTCCCACAAATTCTTTGGTTTTTCAGCACTTTTGTGTATTTGAATCCTTTCCAACAACTGCATGATTTTGAGATCCATTTTTCACACTGAGAACAACTGAGGGATTCATATGCAACCATTACAGAAGGTTCAAACACTCACTGATGCTCCAGAAGAAAAAACAATGGGGGTTGAAAACTTTTGAACAGAATGAAGACGTGTACATTTTTCTTATTTTGCTTAAATATCATATTTGTTTCCATGTACATGTTTATACTTCCAAAAACTTTTGGAATTTGAAGATCAGGGTAAATTATATTTATAAATTTGTAAGTATACTTACTATATAAATATATTTACAAATTCATAAATACAGTTTACCCTGATCTTCAAATTCCAAAAGTTTTCACCCCACGGCTCTTACTGCATTGTGTTTCCTTCTGAAGCATCAGTGAGTGTTTGAACCTTCTGTAATAGTTGCATATGAGTCCCTCAGTTGTCCTCAGTGTGAAAGGATGGATCTCAAAATCATACAGTCATTGTTGGAAAGGGTTTAAATACACAAAAATGCTGAAAAACCAAAGTAGGGCTCTGAAGGTTTTTTCTAAAGAACAACGGAGAGTTTAAGTGTTCAGTATAAACAAGGGACTCATGAACAACTACCACTAAACAAAAAAAAAACAGCTGTGGATCATTCAGGAAACAACACAGTATTAAGAATCAAGTGCATGTAAACTTTTAAACGGTGTCATTTTTACTATATGTAAACATCTTTTATGTGAAACATCTTATTCAGGTCAGTACTAAATAAAAAATACATGACCCCTCTTATTTTGGTCAAATAATGAACATTTTGCAGATTCTGCAATGTGTTTGTAAACTTTTGACGTCAACTGTATGCGTAAAAGAAAAAGAAGAGAGTTACAAAAACAGAAAGAGAAAAATAGCAAACGGACCACTTTGGAAAACAAAATGACTGTTACTCTGTGGGGATTTTGTACATGAATTTGAAAGCAATTGTCTTCTGCTGCCTCAGTTCTTTTTCCTGAAACCATATAAGAAAAACACTTCTGATATTTTCAATTGGTCTCGTTTTTTACTCTTCAGATCCTGTCAGAAGGTACGCTGTGGTGCTGTTGTCTCTCTACGACTGAGCAAGGGAAGCCTCTGCAGTCTTAAACAATAAATAACGCTAAAACCAACTCAGACGAAGACTCCATGATGTTCCCTCTGAGACCAACAAATAAGCTGAACGCAAAAACAACTGTATCCTGAGCGGAGGTGCTTATGTGTTTGATGGTGGGGCCCCCTACAGGTCACTTATGCAAACTACACCTGTCCATAATCTCACACTCTTCTCTCTGCTCCCACACACTTGTTAACTTCTCATTTAATGGGAAATAAAACAAAAACGAGCTCATTTTGGGAAAATCTAAATCAGTAATAATGCCATCACAATATAATTTCAAAGAGATCCCGTATTATGGTGACCTTGCTACACAAATTAATTTTTGTTAAGGCATGACTTCCCCTTCCTGTATATGTTGATTTTTTTAACAATTGTGATAGCGGCTGCTGTTCAAATCACAAAGTGGTTGTTTGTTACTACGCTGCCCTGATAACAGTGCTCTATTTTAGCTAACGCTCTTCCAAATCCAGCCAGTAGACTTACAGAAGAGCGTGTCTCCTAAACCGACGGCATGGAAGATCTTTAGGTCTCGTCCTATGTGGTATTTTCCATGAGTTCAAAGTATCTATTGATGAAATGACAGCAGAACCTGTTGATGCGAAACACCCCCGCAGCGATAGTTATGCATCTGCTTGGCCACGATAGTGACGTTTTTGCGTTGCCGTGGATGCCATATGGAGCGCTCTGCATCTGAAAGGCACACTTTTTGTCTCCGTGGAAACGTGGTTGGTATGGCGTCGCTAGGGTGTTGCCGTGGTAACATGGTCGTTATGGTGGTCTGCTCTAGTGTGATGATCCATAGGGCATCTAGAGGGGAGTTTTAGGAAGTGGCAATCTCGCCCCCTAGGTGGCGCCATCCCTTCTGTTGCTCCAGCGGCGAGAGATAATCTGCAATACAGAACTGATTTATTAGCTTCAGTGAACAGTTAGAAAAAAAAAAAGTATACATACAATCTATTTTACAGGTCCACCAATTTTAAAATTAATGACAAAAGACAACCTCAGCGGGTTGACATGATGCATGAAACAAAAACAAAAATATAATAAAATAATAAAATATGTATGCTAATTTGTAATAATAATAATAATAACCGTAATATATTTACATTATATATTGTAAATATATACATTAACATATTATTAACATATATAAATATTATTCTTTGTTTAAAAAAAATTATAAATTATATTTTTTATTCACTCAAAAATGGTATCGTTTCATATTAAAAAATGATTAAATAATCTTTATACTGTATTTAAAAATATTTACAATTATATATGCTATACATTATAATACATTTCAATATCTTTACATTAAAAAAATTATATAACTAATTTTAAATATTTATCAAAAATATTTTATATTTATTAAAAATTATAATGTACCATAAAATGTATTAATCTTACATACAAATCTTCATACAAATATACAGACACACTCGCGTTATCATTTTACTAATACATTACTTATAAATATATTTTAATTTAAATATTTTTCTTTATATTTAAAAGTATTTATAATAATTATATTTGCTCAAACATTTTATTGTTTCATATTAGAATGTATTAAATCTTTATGTTTAAACATATTTATAATATATATAGTATACATGATATTTTTTACTAAATTATTTATAAACATCTTCACATTTAAAAATTATATATAACTATTACTAAATATTTATAAATAATTAAAATTAATAATGTATCACAAACTGTAGTAAATCTTCATATTTGCAAATATATACACACTAATTTTTAATATATTATTCATAAATATTTTTAAACAAATTATTTAATGAATATTTATATTTAACAATATTTTTAAATTATACTTTGTATTTGCTTAAATTGTATTGATTCATATATAAAATATATTAAATTATCTTTATATGTAAAAATATGTATAATATTATGTATACTGTACATTATAAATTATAATAAACTATTTATAAATATTGAAATACAGTGTATATAGTATTAAGATATTTATAAATATTTAATATTTATTAAAAATAATGCATCACAAAATTTATTAAATAATCTTATTTACAAATACACAGATTTTTAATACATTATATGTAATTTTTTAAAATATATATTTATATATTAAAATATATCACATACAATTTATTAAATAATTTTTATATTTACAAATTTCATAAATATTATATACATTACAATATTTGTAGAAATATAAAATATTATTAAATACTGAAATATACACATTTTATTTAAATTACCTTCATATTAAATATATTAAATTAATGTTATCAAATTAAATTAATATAAATATAAAAGATTATATTTAATTTATATAAATTAATTAATATAAAATATTACTATTAATTTAGCACAGAAAATCATTAAGATTTATTGTATTATTTGCCATATTCACTTCTATTGCACAAGCACATCTGAAATATGCCAATTTATTATTCGTTCAATGAATAAAACATTGTTCAATAATAAAAGCACATTTGCTGGAGTATTTCCAATATGTGCTCGCCTAAAGTGCAACTGAATCAATCCGCTTCCTGCATTTTGTTTTACATAATAAAAGGAATATATTTCCATTACTTGAAGGTGCAGTGTTCATTTTATGCATTGACGGCTCAAATGAGCATCACACGCATGACATGTGACTCTGTACTTGAGACTTAAAGCAAGTGTGGTAAGAATAAACCAGTATTTCAGGTTTCATTGTGAGTATGGCCATCACATGAGTACACTCAGAAAAATCCCATTAACTTGTGTGTGTGATAAAATGAGGGCAAAAGATTTCTTACCATTATTACTACAGTTCTTATTGCCTTTGTCTGAGGCCTCGTCTTCAACCTTTAACATATAAAAAAGAAACTCATTAACAACTAACAACAAGAAAGATAAGGAAACTATAAGAGAAAAGTAACTTACTGATACCTCTTTCCTCCATTTGAGCTCACAGAAAATCCTCTCAAAGCACTCGTGCATGTAGTTGAACTGAAGAAGAGAACACAAGCACACAATTCAGAGACTATTTCTGTTCGAAATGCTCAACGAAACATAATTCAACAGAAAGCTCTAATTCAAATGTTTGGATGACTCACATAAGGAGTGAATATTTTGACCCAGCGAGGTTTCTTTTCTCCCCGCACATATTCAAAGCAGAAGGCCATTCCTTCCTCATCCGTGTCCCATCTTTGCATCTCTGACCATTCGAATATGATCACCTGATTCTGTGAGTCACAGATAAAGTATTACTATGAGCAAAACATCTCACAAAATTCAGTGGTATGCTTTAATATATATATATAGGCAAATGAGGTATCATTTGCCTACCTCAAGAGTGCCGTCTTCTGTGCAGGCGTGCAGTTTGAAATGCTTCATGCTGATGGCTGTGATCACATGACCTTTCCTCCGTGAGTCACATGCACAGTGAGGGAACATCACCTCATTATATCCCTCACATGAGCGCAAAAGGCTCAGATACTGAAAAAAAAGTACAACACATAGGTTTATTTTATGTTAAAACAATGCGTTTACACTACCAGTCAAAAGTTATTTAATGTTTTTTAAAGTTTTAAAGTCTCCTCTGCTCACCAAGCCTGCATTTATTTGATCCAAAATACAGTAAAATAGTGAAATATTTTTACCATTTAAAATAACAGCTTTGTATTTGAATATATTTGTAAAAGTAATTGATTCCTGTGATCAAAGCTAAATTTTTATTATCATCATCGAGATTTATAACAGTCGAGTACATTTTTTCAGGATTCGTTGATGAATAGAAAGATCCAAAGATCAACATTTATTTAAAATAAATAGCCTTTGCAACATTATACACCATACCGTTCAAAAGCTTAGTCTCTATATGCGTATATTATTTGGGAAAGAAATTATAGAAATGAATACTTTAATTTAGCAAGGATGCTTTAAATTGATCAAAAGTGATGATAAAGACAATTTGTAATGTTACGAAAGTTTTCAATTTCAGATAAATGTTGTTCTTCTGAACTTCCTATTCATCAAAAAAAACTGAAAAATTGTACTCAGTTGATTTCTTAAGGATCATGTAACTGGAGTAATAATGCTAAAAATTCAGCTTTGAAATCAAAGGAATAAATTACATTTTAAAATATATTCAAATAGAAAACAGTTATTTTAAATAGTAAAAATATTTCAAAATTGTTTTTGTGGTACTTTGGATTAAATAAATGCAGGCTAGAAAAAAACATTAAAAATCTTACTGTTCAAAAACTTTTGACTGGTAGTGTACATGTTATTAATTGATTTTGCTTTGTGACAAAAAAGTAATGCTACATTCACCCCCCAAAAAAGAAAATACACTATGAAAACTATTTTAGAACAATTCATATTTTTGTATTGTGTCCAGTGTTAACTAAAACTAAAAATACATATTTAAAAATGTTAACTGAAATTAAACAAAAAAAAATAAATAAAAATAAAAATAAAAATAAATAAAGCAGATGAAAAACTATAAATTAATATTAAAATGTTGCTTTGGCAACTTTTGAAATAAGAGTAGTTGAAGTTCTAAAATTCACTATGAATAAATATATTTAAAAAAAAAAAAATAATAAAAATGACTAAAACTTAAATTAAAAACATAATTCAAAATATCAATAAAAACCAAAATAGCATATAAATAATACAAACACTTTGTGCCATTTTTGTGCCCTATTATATGTATTTTTAAAGTACACTAATGAGAAAGATTCTTTTTTTGCTTTTGCTTTAGAGCAGTTACAATTTTGAGGGAAATGTATTAAAAATGAAATAAAAATAAATTGCCTGTAAAATAGGCTTGATTTTATTCATATTATATATTTTTTTTATTTTGAGGTGAAGTGAGGCCTTGGATGTGTTACTAACAGGATTCAATGAAAAGAAAAACAGCATTTATATGCAACATTTTATGATGGATAAAGTATGAGAGACCGTTGTCATCTTTCTCTGTTCTGCTAGTTTTTGCAGCTGGTACGCTTTATCCTCTGCTTTAATGAATCCCTTCTTCACATCATCCTGTGCCTGAAAAAAAGAGAAAAAACAGAATATAAAAGATGAACAGCTCTGACTGATATATGAGGTTAAGCCGAAGTGCTATTTGTACAATAACCATGGATTTGCTTTAGAGGCATCTTATCTGACTTCAGCTATACAAATATGCTGAATAAAATGTAAAAACTAAATGAGCATGTGTGGTATTAGATGAGGTATTAACCTGACACCTTGCAAGCTGTACAAAGTTCATTTGTGCTGTTTATGGACTGCATTTACTGTAACATGGAAAGTGGTTGTACTTACTTTAGTTACATCCATCATAAAAAAAAAAAGTGTTAAAAGTCTGGATATATATTTTATTTGCAATAAAGGAAGAGACTAGACAATAAACTGACTTTAGTGGCTTACGGATAGTGGAACTGACCTGATGGAAGCAGTAGTGCAGGGCAAGAGGGTTGTCTCGCAGTAATTCCTCTTCCTGTGTGCTGAAGAGCCACTTCCGCATCGTAAGACATGTCCCGGGCACAGCTGAGGTGTAGTTCTGGACATAGAGCTTGTGCGGGAACTCATTAGGAGCCAATTTGCGCACTGACAACACCGAAAGAGAGGGATTTTTTAGTATGTTATGCATACAAACATTTTAGTGATTTGTGGTAAATTAATTTATTAGATAACAGCTTTGTATGATGAACAAAACAAAACCTTGTAATGCTCTGAAAATCTTGAAACCTTGAGAATTTGGGTCAGTAAGTGCACTTTAGTAAGTAAACTATTTAAACCCTTTCCAACAATGACTGTATGATTTTGAGATCCATCTTCAATTCCAAAAGTTTTCACCCCCATCTCTTAATGCAGTGTTTCCTTCTGAAGCATCAGTGAGCGTTTGAACCTGCTGTAATAGTTGCATGTGGGTCCCTCAGTTGTCGTCAGTGTGAAAAGATGGATCTCAAAATCATACAGTTAATGTTGGAAAGGGTTCAAATGCACAAATTTGTGGGCCCTGAAGAATGTTTCTGAAGAACATTGGGCAGTTTAACTGTTCAGGACCAAAAAAAGAGACTCATTAACAACTCACTAAACAAAAACAAAACAAAAAAATCTGTGGATCATTCAGTTAACAACACAGAATTAAGAATCAAGTGTATGTAAACTTTTGAACAAGGTCATTTTTATAAATTCAACAACTATTTTCACTTGGAGGACTATATGTAAATATTTTTTACATAAAATCTCTTATTTGGGTCAGTACTAAATAAAATAATAACATGCATTTTGTATGATCCCACTTATTTGGTCAAATACTTAACATTTTGCAAACTCTGCAAGGTATATGTAAACTTTTGACCTCAACTGTATAACTGAGTGCATTATTTACAGACAAAAAAAACCCCATTGCTCAGCTGTCACTGGGGCGATACCCTAAGGTACAAAAACTATAAAGAACATTTTTGTGCCATATTTACCCCTAAATGGTAAATACTGGTGGCTCAAAGGCTTTGGAAAGGGTACCATTCCAGTGACAGTTTTGTACCTTTTTTTCTGAGAGGGTTCTACTTAAGAAGGATTTTGCTAATGATTTACACTGAAACTTGTTCTGTTCATTTTACATTAACAAGGCCCAGTGTCCTTTATGTGCTGGGTCACACCTCTGAGCTTGCCAGCTGGGTCAAAATATACAGAAGGTTTGTTCGGTTGATTAAGAAAGAATCACAAAGTGGCAGTTTAACTGCTCCTAATAAGAATCATATATGCAATTACTTTTGACTTTTGATATCAAGGTCAACCACTTTACACAGTGAAAACCTAAAAGTCAGAAACAGATTTAAAACCCCCCAAAAAAGGAAAATGGAGTAAATGCTCACCAAACGAGTGGTTAATAACTTCAAAGAGTGCAAAGTAACTGGCCATGATGCTGTCCATCCCAACCTTGTTGACGAGAGCCTAAAAAAAAAAAAAGAGGAGAATTTATACTTGTTTATCACTAGGATGAGCTTCCTGTTGAGATATTCAGTTGATATTTGAATATTCAGACTGTGTTGCCTGATAGTCAGACTGTGGTGCTTGACATTTTACCTGGTAGACCTGGTCAGTGGTGCTATTCTTTCTGACTCTCACTGAGGCTGTGGTTTTATCAGGTAGCGCTATTCGTAGCTCGACATCAGTTATGCCATTGTGGTTCTTTAACACAAGACACATGTTGAAACATTGCTGCTGAGCAAAACTATTCATGTTTGCACACACATACTTTACTTACCTCGTTCGATTCAGACAGGAATTCCTGCATAATGTCACTCTCACCTATGACCCGCACTGAGCACACTGAAACATGTCGACAGAGAGAGAAACAGGATATATATTTATATAGAACTGCATTTCATATCTCATGCATCCATCACAAACTCTCTGTAAAGTGTGCAAAACCACTCCCATTGTGGCTTAATGGAAAGATGAGAAAACCAAAACATCCTTTAATGTATGTAAAATTAATGTGTTAAAAAACAGTAAGGAATCCAGGTCACAATGCATATTACTAATCAAAAATATAGTTTTGATACATTTACGGTAGGAAATTTACAAAATATCTTCATGGAAAATGCTCTTTACTTAATATCCTAATGATTTTTGGCATAAAAATATATTATTTTGACCCATATAATGTATTTTTGTCTACTGCTACAAATATACCTGTGCTACGTAAGACTGTTTTTGTGGTCCAGGTTCACATACAGTATATATATAAATCAATTATTATTATTTTTTATATTACTAAAACGCATATCCAGTTTAGTTTAAATTTGTTTTCATTGTTATACTAGGGGGAGGGGGGTGACAATTAAGAAAATTAAATATATTAAATATAATCTATGTTTTATAAATATTTAATAAAATATTTAATATTTTAATACCTTCATTTATTTTAACACTTGCATTTTTTTTCATAATTGTATTAAAAAAATAATACACACAAATTGAAGACATGAGGTTAATTTGACACCCTTTATTTCCTCCTCTTTCTCACCTCTCTCCAGGTATTCCTCCAACCCCCTCCTGCGGGCATCCAGCTGCTGTTCAGACAGAGAAAAGGGCCATTTCCCTGGCAGCTTTGGGAAGTTGTAGTTGGAAAACTCTCTCTTCAGATTCTGATGAAGTATTGCGAACTCCCGGTAACGCTTCGAGCACAGCTGCCTGCCCGACATGTACACGTTATACACCTAAGACAAGCAAGACAATAAAGATTATAAGCGCTAAACAACAGCCAAAAAGGTAAAAGCTTTCTTTATACACAACTCACCACAAACTTCTCAGAGTGCTGTTCCACATGTTTGTATGTGGGGACTGAAACGGGAACGGCCTGCTTGTCGCTGTAGTCGTAACTGGGCTGCACTGCACTTTCCTCGCCGCCTTCAAGTACGTCCGCTTCCTGTGCCGGCACAGAGAGCACGGTCAACACCAGCTCCCTCTCTCCAGCCCGTATCAGATCCACCACCTGCTTGTGTGTCGCCCCCTCAACGCTCACCCCGTTACTGCAAGAGAGATGCAAAAAAAAGTCTGTCATGTTACAAGGGTTAAACCATTAAGATGACGTATCATGAAAATCTTAGGTTTTCTATGTTTAAGTGCTATAAACGGGTCTACGGTGCATCTATCAATTCAGAAAATGTGAAAAAGAACAACCCAGTAACTAGGGATGGGACGATACACCTACCTCCCGATTTGATACCATCACGATACTTGGGTGCCGATACGATATGTATTGTGATTTTTTAAAGAATTTTGATTCTTTAAGAATTGCGATTCGATATTGCTATTAGGGCTGGGACCGATTGAATACTATCTCGATACTTGTGTGCTGATTCAATATATATTGCGATTATGTAACTATTCGATATTACAATTTATTGTTTCGTTTTTTTGTTTATTAAAGATTAGACAATGGAAAATTCTTGATCATATACTTAAAGAGACAATACAATATGATTCATATTTACAAAAACAATGCATTCTTTCTGAACTTTTATTTCAGGAGCATGCACATACATACGTCAGGGATCTACAGTGTAACTGTTTGTCGCATTTGTGTTTCTACGCGTTTTTGCAACGTTGAGTAATGTATCATGGACATACACTACTGTTCAAAAGTTTGGGGTCAGTAAATGTTTATTCATTCTTTTTTTTTTTTTGAAAGAAATGAATAAATTGTTACATTAATAAAAAGTGACATAATAGATTTACATTGCTAGAAAATATTTATAGTTTGAATAAATGTTGTTCTTGAAAGAAAAAAATACAGGTTAAAAAAAAACAAAAAAACATTGGCGGCACAACTGTTTCCAAAACTGATAATTCTACTAATAATTCAGAATATCAGAATGATTTCTGAGAGATCATGTGACACTTAAGCCTGGGAAACCTGGAAGCCTGAAAAATCAGCATTGCATCACAGGAATAAATTATATTTTAAAGTATATGAAAATAAAAACCATTATTTTATATTGTAATAACATTTTGTAATATTACAGTTTATTTTCTGTATTTTTGATCAAATAAATGCAGCCTTGACTTCATTAAAAAAAAATTGCAAGTCTTACTGACCCCAAACTTTTGAACGGTAGTGTACCTCACGAATCCTTTCATAAAGAAAGTGTAGAGAGAGTGTAAATAAGATTTGTTATGCAGTGTAGAGAGCTTCGTTGGTTATAATGGAACTTCATGAGATCGCGATAAACTAAGATGAGTGACACCATTTAATGATTTTTTTTAAGGGGTTTGTAAATGAGATATTGATTTAATACAACAGTTAAATAAACAGGAAGTTAATATTAAGTGAATCACATTGTCTGACTATAACATTACTGCCTGATCTTCATTTAAACACAGCAGCGTTTTGTTTATGAACTAGCCTTTATAAACGAATCAACAATTCAATTTCCCATTCATAAAGACAGTTACTTGCTTTATTCCTAAATGAATCAGCCATTCGAACGAATCAAATGAATGATATGATTCAGTAATTAAATCAGTGGCTTGCCGCCACCTACTGGCAGATTGTTTCATTTTTAAAGTCTTTACTTTATTTATATCATTTAATATTTCTGTATTGAAAATGTTATGTGAAAATCATTAATCTCAACATGAATTTATGAATTTGATTGCACTCATGCAACCTCTGAGCCTCATTAAACATGAAAATACACCTACAAGCCACTTTTGTGTTCTTCTGTGCCACCTCTGTAGTACAAATAAATTTAGTTAAGACTAATTTCATTTGATTCATAACGCATTCTTATTATATTTCTTCTGATTCTGTTGTTTTAATCAGAAATTTTTAAAAGGCCTAAAAATCTATAATTACCAAAAAAAAAAAAGTTTGACATAAAAGATAACATACTTTTAATAAAAGCTGCCAAAACAAAATTGGTAACTTGAAACGTAGCGCAGTTTAGTTTCATTTTCGTTTTGTTGCCATTAGATGTTTCTCTTATGCAACATAAATGCCAGTACGTATGAGCTGAACAACGCAAAAAGTGACCATTTGGTCGCAGACTGGAGCCCTGAGAGAGCAGATGGCTCTGCAGGCTTTCAAATCGCTCTCGCAGTACTTTGATGTCATACGCCAATCGTCTGCGCAGTGGAAAAAGCAGTAACTTCTCCTCACCACCTCTTAGAAAAAGTAAAAGAATTAAATATAAATCGATTCTGAGGTAAACCAATCCATTATTTTCTCCCACCCCAACCAGTAACCAGCTGCTCAGATTTCACTCCCCACATGATGCAAGAAGCTGGAACTTATTGTAATATTTCCGCCCCTTTATTTGCACATTTCCACCAACTTCTAAAGCCATGGCAAAAGTTAGAGCAAAGCATGCTAACCGCTGGCTGCACAGACAAGCAGAGAACACTATTTAGAGCCCCAGCCTCAGAGGAGACAAGAGAGCAGTGGATTTATTGATTTATTTACTGTATATTACGCTGCTGTCATACAAATCTAATATCATGCGATTTCTTTCCCAGCGGTTTACCCTCACTGACATAACCGACTGTTTATGTAACTCAAGTGTGTTTTTAACATAAACTTGCGTTTTTGACAGTTTAAGCGCAATATGACATGAAAGAGAACTTAGTTTAGTACTCAAATGCCATGTCACAGCCGCTTTCTGTCACTTGTGCTTCGGATGTGTGCTTTTAGAAAACCCTATATTAGAAGTTTAACTAATATGGTTCAAAATGCATGATTTTAGCGCAACGCACAGTTCTATTCTGAAAAAGGGGTCGGGAAGCAGCAGCTCATTTGCATTTAAAGAGACACAAAACATTGTTTCTGCTTCCACTTAAAATAGGCATTTTTAAAATGATGTCTATGGGGTATTTTGAGATAAAACTTCACAGACACATTCTGGGGACACCTGAGACTTATATTACATCTTGTAAATAGGGGCATAATATATTTTTACAATACATAATTTTAATATTATTACAATTTAAAATAAATATTTTTCATTTTAATATTTTTAAATATAAATAAATAAACAAATATATATATATATATATATATATATATATATATATATATATATTAAATATAATTTATTTTTGTGATGGCAAAGCTGAATTTTCAGCAGGCATTACTTCAATTTTCAGTGTCACACTATCCTTCAGAAAACATTCTAATATGCTGATTTGCTACTTTTATTAACATGTATTATTATTATCATCGATAATGTACTAAATATTTTTGTGTTTTTTATTTTAAATGTTTAATGGTGCTTTGCATGCAAAAAAGCCCTTTAACATACAGTTTTACCTGGACATCTCCACCAAACAATCAGATATTCAATAATAAAACAATCCAAACATTGTTTGTTCTTCATTAAAACAAAGGTTACTCTCTTTAAACTAGCATAATATAAGCCACTATACAATTTGAGGAAATGAAACACAGACTAGTTGACTAAGCAAAGATTTCATATAGGGAACTGTTGTTGTTTTCTCTAGTTATGAATTTTTTTTGCAGCTGGTTGATGGAGTTTTTCAGTTAATAAAGATTAAGGGTGATTGGGATCTCCATTTAGTTATGAATTATTATTGCATATGCACATGAGCCCACCAACAATGACACAGATAGCACATGCCACCTGCCCATCACTTATTACCACCATCACTAATTCATAACCCAGGTGACAGATGGAGAGAGACCGTATATTTCATGACGGGACACAATGGAGGCAGACAGAGCTGAAAGATCAGCCTTTTACACTACCACAGAACCACATCCTTTACTGATTTGATTATATTCAACTGGGGAGGGAAATTAAAAATATAAGACTCTTCCATCTCCAATGGGGGAAAAAAACTTTACATTTAAATAAACTACAGCATAAACAAAGACAGTATTGCTAGTTATAGTCAATGTATTGCATAAAAGGAAACCGTTTCTTTACAAATAAAAACATAAACCAAAACTTAGGTTCTCTTAACTTAGGATATCCCAACCATCCATAGCCAATCTATGCAAAGGTGTCATCCAATTCACTATAAAAATCACATGCTTGAAAACTTGAACATGCTGAATAATGAGTTAGAACAGGAACAAACTGTTGTGTAACAAGACATTCACATGACCAGCTACTGACTGCTATGATTCCCTGATACTGCCAAAACTTCCTCATGTCAGAGTGGAAGTACTGCTATCTTAAAAAAAAAAAAAAAAAAAGAAGTAAATAAAAACTTGATATATTATGAAAGTACCACATTGATTTTCTTTTCCTTTTTAAACATATTCATGTTCATATTATTGAACCGAGGACAGGGGAGATGCTCACCAAAGACTGAATATGAATAAACTCGAGTTTGTGAATCCACTCCTTCTTCCTCAAAGGAGTTCCTCAGGAAATCAGCCCTGGGCTGATGAAACTTTATATGTATTTGGCATATTTCCAAAAAAGATGACGTTTAAACATTACAAAACTAAATAAATAAATAAAACTTGTAAACAGCAGTTCCCAAAAGACTAGTAGATTCTTTAAAATGGTCTAGATGCAATATTTAAAGGGACAGTTACCAAAAATGTCATGTCTCTTCGTCACGCTCCAAATCTTGTGAGAAACACAAAAGACATTTTGAAGAATGTTGGTTACCAAAGAGTTCCATAGTATTGGGGGTGTTGGATACTGTGGAAGTCAATGGGAACTTAAAACTGTTTGAAAGTCATACAGGTTTGGAACAACATGAGGGAGCAAAATTATGACTTAAAAATTATGAAATTAAATTTTTGGGGTGGGCATCCTTTTAACATTTATGATATAATATAAAACCTTCACACTGATTAACACAATAACAAACACAAAAAATTTCAAAAGTCATTTCTCAAGAATTTCTGGTGCATTATTGGAGGTAAAATGTTACGTTTAGAGCTTGACCGATATATCGTTTTGCCGATTTTATCGCCCAATATGAGTGTTTTTTTTACAGAACATAACATAAAATGCTTGAAAAGGTGTAATTACTTAGTTTGTCCAGCGTGCTCCAATTGTTTGCTATTGGCAAGTACCCAACCCTTTCATTCTGTAAGGAGGTTTCTTGTTCAGGCAGCGGCATTCAAGCGGTGTCTTCGAGACTCAGGGTGCTTTCACACCTGTAGATTGATTGCTTTGTTCCAAAACATGGATTAAAATTATTACGTTACATTTTATTCTCGTTCACACTGCAAAGTTTCTAAACGGACCAAATTTGTCAATACAAGTTACGCGCAAGTAAACTGTCCTCTTATTGTCAAAGTTCCGCGGTTTATTTTCCGGGATTCAGCTCATAGCTGTCATCCCTCAGGATGGAACGACACAGCTTTGCAGGCTTATTGTTGTTTTTTTGTAGCTGTTGTTATGTCCAGGGTTCGTTAGGGAAAACATTTTTAAAATGCACCTACTACAGAGAAAAACAACATTATAAAATGAAAAGGCGCGCTTTTATTTTGTATGTCGAAGACGTGCTCATCCACTGACATTCACAGTTTCATTTTAAGAGGTATTGGCAAAACAACAAAGCTACTGCTTTTCACAGAACTGTAATAACCCATTATACATTTTGATAAAGCCTGGTTCATTGGTCCGTTGGATCGGATCGCGTTCTCACCACAAACAAACCGCTTGGTACGCTTGTTTGGTCCACTTTTGGTGCACACCCGAGTGCAATTGCTGCATTTTCACCTGCCCAAATGAACCGCACCAAGAGGGTAAACAATCTCTAGTGTGATTCAACCGAACTAAATAAGGCAGGTGTAAAAGCACCCTCAGAGTCAAGCGAACGCTCCACTTTTTTTGAAAATAGACTCAACTCCCCTAGAATTAAACAGATGAGTTTTACCATTTTTGAATCCATTCAGCCGATCTCCCGGTCTGCCGGTAGTACTTTTAGCATAGCTTAGCATAAATAATTGAATTTGATTAGACCATTAGCATCTCGTTCAAAAATGACCAAATATTTTCAATATTTTTCCTATTTAAAACTTGACACTTCTGCAGCTACATTGTGTACAAAGACCGACAGAAAATGAAAAGTTGCGATTTTCCAAACTGATATGGATAGGAACTTTACTCTCATTCCAGCGTAATAATCAAGGAACTTTGCTGTCGTACCATGGGTGCAGCAGGCGCAATGATATTACGCAGCGCCTGAAAATAGTCCCCAGCTAGATAACTTCCAACGTGATCAGCACTAAGCCACCAAAGTAATAGTAAAATAGCTGGGGGACTATATTCAGGCGCTGCATAATATCATTGCGCCTGCTGCACCCATGGCACGGCATGGTCTGACTTTCTCTCTCTGCGTCTATTCTGTGCACCAAACAACGGAGAAGCAGCGTATTCAGTTGGCCGTACCGCACCAGTCGCTTATATGAACATAGTTTCTTTGTCTGTTATGCTTATAGTTTGTTACCCTGACGCAGGCTGTGCACTGCTTAAAAAAAAAATAGTATAATAATAAAATAAAATAAAAAAAATAGTAAAGCCAATCCACCACATAGTCACACTTTAGTGTAGATGTATATTGATTTTATCAGCTGATGTCGCAATTATAAAATCAGGAGTTAAGGTGTAAAGTAAGAGTCTATCTATCTATCTATCTATCTATCCTTTAAAGTTATTTATAATAAGTGAAGTAAGGTTTACCGTTTAGTGCACTGATGTCATACTCATTTTGAATAATACAGTTTATTGTTAAATACCCTGTCTCCATTACATTTCTTTGTCACCTCATTATAAGTGTTTGATTACCACAACTGAGTGGTCATTGCAAAAAAATATTTTATATATCTATTATATTTATGCATATACTGTATTCTACACTAGTCAAAAGTTTGGACACACGAATGGGAAAGTGTCCTTTTGTCTGGTACTGTACTATAACATACACCAACAATATTGGCCGACATAGTGCTATCGGTATTGTTTACTCCCTGATATCAGTACCAGCCTCGGCCTCGGCCTCCAAAAAACCCATATTGGTCAGGCTCTAGTTACGTTCATGTTCATGTTAGGTGTACAGTTGAAATGTTGTTGAAACAAACTTGACCGAGGCTCAGTGAGTAACAACCTTCATGTCCCTAATAACCTTTTGCATTTCCTTCTTTTCAAGGAGGGGTAGATGTTTTCATGACATTAAGTAAATGTAATATATCAACATGGGATAAAATTAGCAACATCGAATCAGATCATGCTCATTGTGAATAAAAGTTGTGTTTTAAAGAGAACAATGAGCTATAAAATAGTTTACCATCATTTTTTACATAGAGAAAACAATAATAATAGAAATGCACTTGTAGTTGTAGTCTCCTGACACTATAGTGTGCAGTACACAAACGATTTCTTTGTTTACATACACATGCCTTGAGTTTATCTAATACACACAAATTAGATGACCGCACTGCACATCAATTTCAGGTGATAAAGATTGTCTGGGGAAAGCGGTTTGTGTGAAACAGTTTATTGCCTGGGACGGACATTATGAAGAACTACACCACGTTCTGCGGCCCTTGTGAAGCCTTATTCAACTCCTGATCTTCCCGTAAGATAAAATAGTGACCCCAATACGTCTCATTTTTATAATGCTGATCATGTTACCTGTCACACCTCCAATGACTAATTATGGCCAGCGGTGTGGCTCTATACATGCATAATGCAGCTTATGAATTAATATGCAATGTAGTCTGTAAAATATTCACTGAAGGAAAAGACTGGTCTCAATGTTCACATAGCTGGTCAATGCGGAAAACCACTGCAAATTATACCACTATACAAATTTTACTGTATAGTAAAAGGCCAGTTAATTAGCAGATATTTTTAAAGTAATATTATTAGCACTGGCCTAATAAGATAAGTCATTCTGCCTAATGTTAAAATTTACTGATGGTCCTGTCAAATGATTTATGTGACCATGCACCACAAAACCAATAAGGATGATTTTTTTTTTTTTTTTTAATTGAGACTTATACATCATCTGAAAATGAATAAATAAGCTTTTCACATTGATGTGTGGTTTGTTAGAATAGGTTAATACTAGTACAATACAACTATTTGAAAATCTGGAATCTGAGGGTGCCAAAAAAAAAAAAAAAAAAATCAAAATATTGAGAAAATCGCCTTTAAAGTTGTCTAAATGAAGTTCTTAGTAATGCATATTACTACACAAAAATTACATTGAGATATATTTACAGTAGGAAATTTACAAAATATCTTCATGGAACATGATCTTTACTCAATATCCTAGTGATTTTGGGCATAAAAAAAGAAAATTTTGACCCATACAATGTATTGTTGGCTATTGCTACAAATATATCAGTGGTTTTGTGGTTCAGGGTCACATATTATTAACCGCTGGTTTAAGTAAATATTATTTGTTGTTGACATGTCATGCCAAAAACTAAAAAGCATGGAAGCCAATATATAATACTGATATATATATGATACAAGTTAATACAATATGATATGATATATGATATGACAATGATATAAACTTTATTTTCAGACTTTTAAGTCAGAAATTTCTCTTGTATAACAGTATGTTTGTTTGCTGTTTTTACAAACAGACAAAGCAGAATTTGCAATAGACAGACACAGTAAATACAATATAATTCAGATTAACTATGGCATCTGGGTTGTATAACTATTCAAACGTTTAGGGTCAGTAGGATTTATTTATTTCTAGTTATTTTATATAGCAAGGAAACAATAACTTGACCAAAAGTGACAGTAAAGACATTTATAAGGTTACAAAATATTTTTCTCCAAAAACGTTCTTTTGGGCTTTCTATTTGTCAAAGAATTCTGAAAAAAAAATGTTCCAACATAAATAAATGACATTTTAAAACTCTTTTGTAACATTATAAATGTCTTTATCATCACTTTTGATTAATTAAAAGCATAAATACAAGTATTAATTTTTATCATTTCTTTCTAAAAAAAAATAAAAAATAAAAATAAATAAATAAATAAAGCTTTTGAATGGTATAATGTATAATGTTACAAAATATTTTTATTTCAAAAAGAATCTTGAAAAAAATTACTCCACTGTTTTAAATATTAAGAGTAATAATAATAATAATAATAATAGTTTCTTGAACAGCAAATCAGCATATTAGAATGATTTCTGAAAAATCATGTCACACTAAAGACTGGATATGGTAATGATGCTAAAACTTTAGCTTTGAACACAAGAATTACATTTTAAAATATATTCAAATAGAAAACAGTTATTTTAAATAGTAAAAATATTTCAATTTTTACTGTTCTTGGTGTACTTTGGATCAAATAATTGCATGGTGAGCAGAAGAGACTTCTTTAAAAAACACACACACAAAAAAAAAACATACTGTTCAAATACTTTTGCCTGGTAGTGTATATTCAAAATTAATTTGAATTGAAAACAGTTATTTTAAAATGTAATAATATTTCACAATGTTACTATTTTTGTTAGATTTTTTTAATCCAATCCAAGCATGATACTTCTATCAAAAACATAAAAAAATCCTACTAACCCCAAACTTTTACAGTACTGTATGATGAAATTAAATAATTTTTACACAACATTCACTAAAATATCAGAAAACAGTTGTGTATTTATTTTTAAGCTTGTTGGAACTGCCACAAGAGACACTCATCAAAGCAGCCAAATATTGGAAGATTTATCACTAAATATAATGTAAAATGTGTGTAAATATAATGTATATGTGCATTATATCAGCCACGCAGCTCCAAAGACAGGTACTGGCCATTTAAAAACACAAATGTGACCCTGTCTTAAGTAGCATGGGTATATATTTGTATCAATAGGCAAAAATACATTGTATGGGTCAAAATTATTTTTCTTTGATGGCAAAAATCAAGTAAAGATCATGTTCCATGAAGATATTTTGTAAATTTCCAAATGTAAATATATCAAAACTTAATTTTTGATTATTAATATCTATTGCTAAGAGCTTCAATTGGACAATTTAAAGGTGATTTTGATTTTTTCGCACTCTCAGATTCTCAGATCTCAGTTATATATTGTCCTATCCTAACACACCATACATCAATGAAAATCTTATTTAAGATGATAAATATAAATCTCTGACAAATACTTTATTTATAGACTGCCTACTTTTTAAAATGAACAATTTTATGTTCTTCCTAGGCCAGGATACAACTGACCATAAAAATCAAGCACAGTTTAGAATGCTAACAGGAACTACATTTATCAGCTGTAGCAATGATAAGAGATCAATATGACAGCATGTGATCATGTAACTGTCATGTATCAACAAGTCAACGAGCAAGACTGGATTCTGGATTTATGACATAAGCTTTAATGGATCTATGAATTATTGAATACACCCAAATGACCCCCCTGTTGCACAACAAGCGTTTAGCGTTTGAGAACTTCCCAATACGCGTTATCTGCTCAAGTCTTACATAATAATGATCTGTTTATTGTATTAGCAGCAGGGATGTGTTGCCATGCACGGCTACGAAAAGCTTAAACAAGTCCACAGATCCTTATGCTAACGTGTAAAAATAACGTCAAGCCAACAGTGCGCTGGGTAACTGTGTCAACCAGACTGACAGCAGAGCAATACTGATTTCTAAGCTAAAAATGAGAAATAAAGTGGAAAATGAAAGACTTACACCTCTAGTATTCTGTCTCCTTTCACTATACCGGCCCGGTCCGCCGCACCCCCGGGTAGCACAGCGCTGACATGCTGGAGAGGAGCGTACAGCTCCCCGTTAATGCTCCGCAGCTGGCCGCCTTCACTCACTTGACCGCGGACGTTAAATCCGTATCCCGATTCCGACTTTACGATCCTAACCACGCGTGGACCCGAAGTCACCATGGTCGGGGTCTGGCTACCAGAACTAACCACCCCTGATCCGTTAACGCGGGGTGCTGCTACTGCGGGTAGCAGTGACGGAGGAGCGGGCCGAGCAGTCTCATCTCCTTCTATTTCCGCCATCTTTAACTCGTTTTTTTTTTTTTTTACCCCCCTCTCCTCCCGTAGGCCTTCAAAACAACGAGCTAGAAATACGCTTGACCCGCCCAATCATCACAAGACTTCTTTCACTTTCCCCTCACAGACTGTGTCCAGTGTCTTTAGAGGGGGCCAGAGGGCCTTTGTGGAGCCTGTCAGTTTGTTTTGGTGAATTATGCAACAGGATATCCTGTAGCTATATGTTTACAAGGCACAACTGAAAGTTGGTTGCGTAGAAGAAGCGCATCCATACAATTTATTTTACTTATGATGGTTATCATTTTTAGAATTTGATATTTTGTATGCTGGTTTCAAAAACCTTGTTCATAATTGTTGTGAATTGATCTCTAAAAATAAAATTTCTTTAACATAATATTTTTGTTATAGCTGTTGTGTAAACAACTGAACAACAAAAAATAACTAAAAAAAAAAAAAAAAAAGGTAAACATTCTAATATCCCGAGAAATTTTAACTTTCAAATTCAGACTTTTTCATTTTTTTATGGTCAGATTTTAACTGAAAGGTTGAATTGTGTTCTCAGTGCAAGAATATTTTTCATATGTCCAAAAACCTAGCTCATAAATTTTGTGAATTAATCTAAAAAATAATAACATCATATTTTTTGTTATAGATGTTGTGTGAACAACTGAACTAAAAAAAAGGAAAAATAAATACATTCTGACAAGTGTTAACTTTTAGATTCAGATTTGACTATTTTTTTTAACTAAAACTAAACTAACTAACTAAATACTGAATTTCTGACAAATGTTTCAGATTCCGATTTGACTTTATTTTCAATTTAATAATACCCCCCCAGATTAATTGAAAGGTTGAATTGTGTTCTCAGTGCAAGAATATTTTTCATATGTTAAAAACCTAGTTCATAATTTTTGAGAATTCATTTCCAAAATTACATTTCTATTTATATTCTGTTTTGTAAACAATTGAACTAAAAAAGAAAAATAAATAAATACATACTCACAGCCTGAGAAATAACTTTCAAATTAAGAATTTACTGTATTTTCTTTTGTTTTAATTGAAAGGTTGAATTGTGTTTTTTCATGAGTTGACTTTATTTTCATATTTATTATTATTAATTGTATTATTTTTTAGATTTTAACTGAAAAGGTTGAATTGTGTACTCAGTGCAAGAATATTTTTCACATTTTTGGATAAAGCATTGAATATTTTGTATGTATGTATGTATTTATGAATGAATTACAGTTTGAATGATATGAATGATCTGGAGTGGATACCGATTAGTTAACTATTTATTTTATTTTATTTTACTTCTGCATAGTATATGTCAATGTAGTACGTCTCTTGTCCGGGTTTTTTCTGCCCTCTTGTGGCATGTGAGGAAACATACGAAACAATTAATTGCAGTTGGGTTTATTTGGTTTGCTGACGGGATGGTTTGCTATTTGTATTTTTAGCAGTTCAAACAAGGTGGCTAACTGACTGAAATTCAGCAACATTGGCAAAGCCCTGTGTTAGTAAGCAAGACTGTGATGACTTTGGCAATGTGCTGTGGTCAAAAGACCTGATCATGCATATTTATCTTGTGCCAGTGGAGAAGGCTTAATTTTGTATTCTTTTTATTTATCTTTATTGTTATGAATAGTTGTAATAGTACATATTATGTAATATTATATATATATTTGGATACGAAAATGCTAAACTGAATTATAATAGAGAAAATTACACAACCACAAGGAAGCCACAAAATTACAGGTTTCTTTAAACATATGCAAGAAATAGCTTCTGGAGCTTTGCTTGCTGTGACTAATGACAACATGTACTGTAACTAAAGAAAAAAAGTGAACATTTTTATTCATCTTACATGAAGTTATGACTCCAAAATGTCTAACTTGCAGAAAAATGACTGGATATACAGTTGAGGTCAAAAGTTTTCATACATCTTGCAGAATCTACAAAATGCTAATTATTTGACCAAAATAAGAGGCATCATACAAAATGCTTGGTTGTTACATATAGTCCACAAGAGAAAACAAAAGTAAAATGTATAAAAATTACCCTGTTCAAAAGTTTACATATGCTTGATTCTTGATACTGTATTGTTACCTGAATGATCCACAGCTGTGTTTTTGTTTTGTTTTTTAGTGATAGTTGTTCATAAGTCCCTTGTTTGTTCTGAACGGTTAAACTGCCCGCTGTTCTTCAGAAAATCCTTCAGGTCCCACAATTCTTTGTTTTTTCAGCATTTTTGTGTATTTGAGCTCTTTCCAACAATAACTGTATGATTTTGAGATCCATCTTTTCACCCTGAGGACAACTGAGGGACTCATATGCAACTATTACAGAAGTTTCAAATGCGCACTGATGCTTTAAAAGGAAAAACGATGCATTAAGAGCTGGGGGGTTAAAACTTTTTGAATTTGAAGATCAGGGTTAAAGGGTTACTCCTCCCCAAAATTTACATTTTGTCATTTATCACTTGCCCCCATGTCATTCCAAACCTGTAAACGCTTCGTTCGTCTTTGGAACACAATTTAAGATACTTTGGATGAAACCAGGAGCTTTGCGGATGTCCCATTGACTGGCAAGTAAATAACACTGTCAATGCCCAGAAAAGTATGAAAGACATCATCAAAATAGTTCATCTGCCATCAGTGGTACAACCATAATTTTTCGAAGCTATGAGAATACTTTTTGTACATTTTAGGTAAAATAGAAAAATGTACACATCCTCATTCTGTTCAAAAGTTTACACCCCTGTCTCTTAATGCATTATGTTTTTTTTTTTTCTGGAGCACCAATGGGCGATTGAACCTTCTGTAAAAGTTGCATATGAGTCCCTCAGTTGTCCTCAGTGTGAAAAGATGGATCTCAAAATCATACAGTCATTGTTGGAAAGGGTTCAAATATACAAAACACAAACAAAAAAACCCCAAAAGATTCTGCAAGGTGTATGTACACTTATGACCTTAATTGTACATATTAAAACAAAATGTAATCATGTAGCACCCTCATTTTCATTATGTGATGTGTTCATGTGCTCAAACTCACAACTTTCAAAACTGTTTTATGGTGTTTTTTTTTTTTTTTTTTTACAAAAATATTTTTTAAGTAAGAAGTTTCATTAGCTGAATATGTTTTTAAACAACAGTACAATCCATTAAATGGACTGTACTTCTGTCCCTCACAACCTCATTTTCATTTCTGTCAAAATGAAATACAGTACTACCCTGACTAAGGCCTGTTGAGTTATAACTTCCATAACTCTCTTTCCAGCCGAGCAGCCTTGGCTTTACACTGTAACCATTAACAATGTAGGACACACCCTAGTAAAAGTATTGTGACAATGAGGTAAAGATAGTACAAAAAAAAAAAAACTGCAGGATATGAATCATACTTGGCATAACTGAATAAACATGTACTTCAAATATAAAATTCAGTGCATGAAGACTTTATTTTAACTAAAAACATATTTTACTTTTAGCACAGACAGGTTTAAAGCTCAAAAAGTATTGTTTGTAAGCCAAAGAGCGTTAGGACCTGTCATACACACCCACTGTACTTTAACCTGGCAGCGAAAGTAGTTTTTATGGTTTTCATTCGATACTGATGTACACACAAACACAAACTCAAAGGAAAAATAAAAAACAATCAGATATTTTAATAGACAAGAGGGTTAACTTTACAGTTTGTCTGCATTGATCATTTTCCTCTTCATTTCCAGCTTTGTGTCTTCTTTAACTGCGTTCTGTAGCACACCTCACAGGCAATGGACAAACCCACAACCAAAGACACAAACTCCTCAAAGTTCACCTCCCCATCTCCATTAGCATCCAAGTCCTTCATAATTCTGTCTATGGTAGTCGGATCCTTCTGAGACTGTGGGAAAAGAGAATGAAATGTGTTTGATAAATGAAAGGATTTCCTTTTCTTGGAAAATGAAAAAGAGAAGACTAGTTTTTCACCTTGAGAAACCCAGAGAGCTCGTTCTCCATCAGGGTTCGGAGTTCACGGCGGCTCAGCGTGCCACTCTTGCCCTCTTTTCCAGCGTAGCGGTGGAATACCATGATCAGGGACTCCATGGCGGTTTCTAGTTCGGACGGCATGGCTGCTCACTGTCTGGGTCCGGACTGTAGAAAACTGATAGGAATCTTATATTAACACAACTGATCTTGACAAAGCATTTATAAGCTTATAGAAATAGCAGAACGAAGAGCTTACCGTTTGGGCGTCTGAGTGAAGAATTTGAGAAATGCTGGTTATCTGTTAAGACTTTATATGACCGAGCCCATGGGCAGGAGAAGGTCTTATCAGGGGAGGTTGAGCAATACATTGATTTAGAGCACAGCACAGCATACCTCAGTGTATGAGTTAAGCGGACTTTGTGTGTTCTGTATAGATCACATGAATCACCAAAATTGTACAAAATACACTACTATTTAAAAGATTTGTAATGTTTTTCAAAGAAGTCTCTTCTGCTCTTCTGCAAGCCTGCATTTATTTGATTCAAAGTACAGCAAAAACAGTAACATTTTGAAATTTTTATTATTTATTATTATATTTATTATTATTTATTTACTATTTAAAATATCTGTTTTCTATTCCTGTGATGTCAAAGCTGAATTTTTAGGATCATCATCATTACTCTAGTCACATAATCCTTCAGAAATCATCCTAATAGTCTGATTTGCTGCTCAAAAACATTTATTATTATTATGTTGAAAACAGCAGTAGAATTTTTCATGTTTCTTTGATGAATAGAAAGTTCATAAGAAAATAGAAAATCCATTGTAACATTATAAATGCCTTTATCATCATTTCTGATCAATTTAAAGCATCCTTGCTAAACAAAAGTATTAATTTCTACCCCACCCAACCCCCACCCTCCCAAAAAATTATAATGTTACAAAAGCTTTTTATTTTAGATAAATGCTGATCTTTGGATCTTTCTTTTTGTCAAAGAATTCTGCAAAGAATGTTCTTAACTGTTTTAAATATTGATAATAATAATAAAAAACAGCAAATCAGCATATTAAAATGATTTCTGAAGGACAATGTGACAGTGAAGACTGGAGTAATGATGCTGAAAATATAGTTTTGATCGCAGGAATAAATTACATTTGAAAATATATTCAAATAGAAAACAGTTATTTTAAGTAGTAAAAATAATTCACAATATTACTGCTTTTTACTGCTGTATTTTGGATCAAATACAGGCTTAGTGAGCAGAAGAGACTTCAAAAAACATAAAAAATCTCACTGTTCAAAAAATTTTGACTAGTAGTATATACACTAGCATGTTTTTAATGGTAGTCTCTTATATTCACCAAGGCTGCATTTATTTGATCAAAGACAGTAATAACTTGTAATATTATGAAATATTATTGTGGTTTATAATATCTGGTTTAAATATATATAATTTAAATATTCCTGTATTCCTGTTTTTTAAGTAAAAATAAATTAATACTTTTATTCAGCAGGGGTTAAAGATTTAGTAAGTATTAGTAAGTAACAGTTCAAACATTTATAATGTTACAAAATATTTAGATTTCAAATAAACGCTGTTCTGTATCACAGTTTCATATAGAATACTGATAAATCATTTTAAAAAATAAAATCTAAATAGTTTTGTTGATTTATTGTGTTTCTTAATCCCTGATCACCTTCCGACGGTAATGGAAGAAACAAAGCTTGTGAAACTCTGAATCAATTGAACCGATTCGAAAATGATTCACTGATTCGAAGCGCTCGAAACACCACACGCTGGCGGCATCTGCTGGTCAAACCGCTTTAAATGCAACAGAAACTCAGCCTAAACAAAATGACATCTTTTACAATGCAATTGCAAATGTTTTCGCGAAAGTGTACAAATAATTCTACAATAAAATCTACTAAAAATGAATACAATTAATGTAACATTACATGTATATGGCTTGTTTTGTGTGATTTAGGCGGGGATTGACAAACTACATTAGAAGCAAACAGCATTCTTCTTTAGCATACACGCATACCTACGTATTATAATTCAGTCGTACTTAAATATGAGCCTACATTATAAAATTGGGTTCACTAAATCAAAGCCATCTGGCGGCGAACCATCGGAATTTTGAAATATTTCGAAGCCGAGATTCCAAACAGTACGACGTAACGAAGCCTCGTTTACTGAACGTGATTTGATGAGTTGAACACAAGCTCCCAATCAGTTACTGATATTCTGAAGCTCCATGAAGCATTTCCCATCACATTTAGGTAACATTTATGCAGTTTTACTTTGTACAGTGTTTGTGTTTTGCAATGATTGGATAAAACTGTCAGTGTGACTAAAATTCAACAGCTCAGTTGTGCTTTGGCTATGCTGAGGAGGCAGTAGCAGTAATCGTGTGCATTTTAACCTGCAGCGTGCTGCTGCTGATGAAGCGGACGTGCTTGTTACCACGGAAACGGGATGCGGGCAGGAGACCGAGAGCGTCGGTTTGAAAGCATCTCCAGCAGCGTGCGGATGTAACGACATCCTACTAACCTACATTTCAACCTGAAAGAGGCAATGGCTGCCAACGGAAGATTTCCCTATTGACTTATGATGCTCTGCTGCGACGAAACGGAACATAAACGGTACGTTTTGCAAGAGTAATAGAGAACGCATTTAATCCGCATCGTGCAAGCAACATGATGCTTCTACAGCATGCGGTATTTTATTGATTTAATTCATGTAACGTTAGCTGGCTGTAGGCGTTTAATGCTTTGCAATCTATCGTGTGTATCGCGTTAAGTCGCAATGATTTGCGACAGCACTGCTGTCATGTGAAGTCAAGACAGCAGCATCCCATAATGGCGCCCAGATTTCAGGTGAAGGTAAGGGCGCTGTCGAATACAACATGAGCCGGTGTGCTGTGCTAACCGGTTATACAGTCACGTCTGTAGGTCAAACCTCCGTCGCGTTTGTTTTGTAGTGAAATCACGTAAATCTTTTGTATTGTGAGATGGAGTAACCTATAATACCAGGTGACATTGCTGAATGACCGCGTAACGATAAAGAAGCCCAAGAGTGTCTTTAACCCGCCGTAGGCCTTCATAAAGCATGCGTTTCGATTTTTAAAGTATGATTTAAAGGGAAGACGTTTGTCTTATATAAATACATACGGTTTGATTTTAAGTTGACATTGGCATTGTATGGGACAGGCCAGTGGTTGACTAATAACTAGCGTGCTAATAATTATAAGTAGCCTATTGTATTTGCACTAGAAGTGATTACCAGATTACCAGTATTTCTCTGCCACAGTTGTTTTTAGAGGTCAAAGTTACTAAACTAATTTTTAAGAAGTTTTATTTGCACATACAGTATGTTTTTATTTTAATGGAGATGCAAATTGTGTATATCAGTGCATGTTTTGGAAAAAAAAACAGGTGCCTGTGATGCTGTTGCTCAGTCAGTCTTCAAACAGTCACCATGAATATGTCTCTAAGGTGCTAGTCTGATGGACAAGGTCATTTTAAGCTGACGTGGCCTTTCTAGAGCTTCCAGTGTCACCCAGCTGTCTGCTTAAATCATCAACATCAGGTCACTATCCATTTTTAAAGAGCATTGCAGGCTGGTAGCAGCACACCAGAGACAGCTATTTATAAAGGTGTGCATGTCTCTCTCAGCAACCAGGCAGGATGAAAATTTAGTCTGTTTCCTCTTTCTTTAAATCAGTGTTCAACAGAGACAACATAAGTATTCACAGAACTCAAAAACTGTTCCAAATATGACTTGTTGAGGACTTAAATTTAGGGATTATCTGGATGTGCCATTTTCTGAGTGTTTAGTTTAAGAGTGTGTGTGTGTGTGACCCTAGACCAAAAAACTGGTCTTATAGCATGGGTGTATTTGTAGCAATAGTAACATATACACTGTATGGGTCAAAATGATCAATTTTTCTTTTATGCCAACAATCATTAGAATATTAAGTATGGAACTAAGATCAAGTTCCATGAAGATATTTTGTGCATTACCTAACGTAACTATATTAAAACTTATTTTTTATTTAGTAATATACATTGTTAAGAACTTCATTTGGACAACTTTAAAGGCAATATTTAGATTTTTTTGTAACCTCAGATTCCAGATTTTCAAAGAGTTGTATCTCGGCCAAATATCGTCCTATCCTAACAACCAATTTTTTCAACCACCAGCTTATTTATTCTTATAAGCTTATATATTAAGATTTGATGTATAAATCTTAATTTTAAAAAATTGACCCTTCTCGCTGGTTTTGTGGTCTAGGGTCATAAATAGTGAAATGTGTAGCACTTTTTAAATTAATCAAAATTGACAGCAAGAACTTTTGCATTGTTACAAATATTTTTATTTATAAAAACTGCACTTTTGAACTATTAAAAAATTACCAATTAAAAGTTTGGAGTCAGTATAATTTGTATTTTTGGGAAAGAAATGATTGAAATTAATACTTTTATTTAGCAAGAATGCTTTAAATTGATCAAAAGTGATAAAAAAAAACATTTATAATGTTACAAAAGATTTCTATTTTAGATAAATGCTGTTCTTTTGAACTTTCTATTTATTACAGAAACCATGAAAGGAATCTACTCAGATATTTTCAACATAATAATAATAATAATAATAGTAATAAATGTTTTTGAGCAGCAAATCAGAATATTAGAATGATTTCTGAAGGATCATACAACTGGAGTAATGATGCTAAAAATTCAGCTTTGAAATCGCAGGAATAAATTACATTTTAAAACATATTCAAATAGAAAACAGTTATTTTAAATAGTAGAAATATAATTTTTTTTACAGTTTTGCTGTACTTTGGAATAAATAAATGCAGGCTTGGTGAGCCGAAGAGACTTTAAAAAACCTTAAAAAACTTTTGACTAATAGTGTATATCCTCTTCTGTTTCTTTGTTCTCTTTCCTTTTCTTTTCACCCTCCATTTCTTTCCAGTCCAATATGAAGAGTATGGAGCAGGAATTGCAGTGTCCTGTGTGCAAGGACATTGTGAAGCAGCCTATTGTACTTCCCTGTCTGCACAGCGTGTGTCTCATGTGTGCCTCCGAGGTGCTGGTTCAGAGCGGGTATCCCCAGCCCGAGCTCCCGCCAGAGCCCAACTCGCCCGCTTCCACCCCGAACACGCGCTCCCCACGGCAGATGCGCAGACCTATGCCCAAATCTGACCGCGTGGACCGTCTGTTGCGCTCAGGTGTGTAAAGTCGAGAAAGAATGTGCACAATCTTCAATGTCATATAGACAGGCTGTTGTATATTTAGTTTATCTCACTCTGTGTGTATGTTTAGGTTCTGGGACGTATCCAGGCCGCAGGCGAAAGGAAGGGCCTCCGCCTCTCATGCTTTTCCCTTGCGCCCCCTGTGGGCGAGATGTAGAATTGGGCGAGAGAGGACTGGCTGAGTGCATGAGGAACCTTACACTGGAGAGAATTGTAGAAAGGTAATAAATACACACATTCAAATACATTGAAGTTATATATTATATTTGAATATTTAAAATGAATATAACGTATTTTCAGTGTTTATACTCAAGTTATTTGATTAGTGACCTAGTGATTGTAAATAGAAGCTTAAATGTACAGTATTATATATTTGTAATGAAATATAATATCATTTGTGCAGTTATACTTATTTACTTATTTGATTAGTGATCTAGTAATTTTAAATGGAATCTTAAATAGTGCTGACCAATGATTAATTGCGATTAATCGCTTCCAAAATAAAAGTTTTTGTGTACATAATATATGTGTGTGTACTGTGTATTTTTATTATTTAAATACACACACCTGCATGTATATATTTAAGAAAAATTATGTTTATATATTAAACATATTTATATATAATACAAATTATATGAATACATGTACATGTAAATATTTTCAAATATGCTGTATGAGTGTTTTTTATATACAGTACATACATATTATTATATACATAATAAATATACACAATACACACACATATATTATGTACACAAAAACTTTATTTTGGAAGAGATTCATCACGATAAATCAGTAGTAATATGATATAATATAATATAATGAGAATTTATACTTTCTTCTTTAATTAGTGACCTAGCAATCTAGGAATATAATATAATAATGTATTTGCAGCATTTATACTTGTACTTATTTCATTAGTGACTTCTTAAATAAAATACACAACTTTATGTTACATTATATACTTGTAAAATTGTTTCTTTTTGAATTATTGATATATTACTTTCCCATTGGATACTGTAAAGTTGCTTTGATACAATTTGTATTGTAAAAAGCGCTATATAAATAAAGCTGACTTGACTTGTAATGGTATAACATATTATCATATATAATATTATAATAACAACAACTTGATATTCTATATTTTTGCAATTTAATTTCTGCATTCATACTTATTTGATTAGTGATCTAGATCTAATATTACGTAGAATCCTATATATATAATATAATATAATATAATATAATATATTTGTTTGTAATACAATATATTATTTGTTATTTGTTTGATTAGTGATCTAGTAATCTTAAACAAAATCTTAAATACATAATATAATATAATATAATATAATATAATATAATATATGTATAATATAATGTATTTTCAGCATTTATATATACTTGTTTCATTAGTGACAATTGTCTTAATTAAAATCTTAAATATACAATATTTTATTTTAGTTTTTATTTTATATTTAAGATTCTATTTTTAAGATTCTATTTAATATTAAATCTAGATCACTAATCAAATAAGTATGAATGTTGAAATGATATTTAATTACAAAAATATATAATATATAAGATAATTTGAGCATTCATACTTATTTACTTATTTGATTAGTGATCTAGATCTAATATTAAATAGTATAATATATAATATAATAAATATAATATACATTTTCAGCATTTATACTTATTTACTTATTTGATTAGTGACTTAATAATCTACACAATTTACCCAACATGTTACTGTATCTACATAAATAAAACCGCATACAGACCAGTACACATACTTTTTACTCTTGCTCTAGGTACAGACACACAGTGAGTCTGGGCAGTGTGGCTGTGATGTGTCAGTTCTGTAAACCCCCACAGGCCCTGGAGGCCACTAAAGGATGTGCTGACTGCCGAGCCAGCTTTTGTAATGAGTGCTTCAAACTCTACCACCCCTGGGGCACTCCACGTGCCCAGCACGAACATGTTCAGCCCACCCTCAACTTCAGGCCAAAGGTGAGCCGCTTCTTCTTGACTGCCCAGGATTTATACCCGATTACCTCTCACACCTTGAGGCTCAGGGTCTGATAAATTATTTAACACACAAGTTCATTCACAACCCCTTTTACTTTTATAATATACTGTATTTCTAAATAATCACAAAAGAAAAATGCAGATACAACGTCATTTTACCCATTATTTCCGTCTCTCTAGGTGTTGACATGCCCAGAACATGATCAGGAGAGATTGCAGTTTTACTGTAAGTCATGTCAGATGCTTCTTTGCTCACTCTGTAAACTGCGTCGTATCCATGCGGGTCACAAGATTGCGCCCGTCACCCAAGCCTACCAGACTCTTAAGGTATTTTTTCAGTTTACCTCTATTGTAATAATGTACCTCGCATAAATCATTGTCTCATATTAAGTTGCCATGTTTTCACTTCCAGAGAAATGTGACCCTGGACCACAAAACCAGTCATTAAGGGTCAATTTTTTGAAACTGAGATTTCTATATGATCTGAAAGATGAATAAATAAGCTTTTTTGTTATGATAGGGCAATATTTGGTAGAGAAAATGTAAATACTGAGAAAATCGCCTAATGTTGTCCAAATTAAATTTTTAGCAATGCATATTTCTAACCAAAAATTAAGTTTGATATATTTATTGTAGGAAATGTACAAAATATCTTTATGGAACATGACCTTTACTTAATATCCTAATGATTTTTGGCATTAAAGAAAAATTGATTTTGACCCATACAGTGTATTTTTGGTTATTGCTACAAATACACCAGTGCTACCTAAAATCTGGTTTTGTGGTCCAGGGTCACAAATGAATTTAATGCATTTTTAAAAGCTAAGAATGACCAAATATAACCATTTTTTAATGCAACAACAGTGCCACCTAATGGCAGTCCCAATGCAGTACCATAAGATGTTACTGTAAATGTATGGAGTTTTAAAGCATTTAAAGCAGTAGAAACTACAACAATGGGGAAAAGTCATGTGGTCAGATGTGTTTATCCCTCACAAACATTTTGAACAATGCTTTTGAGTTTGTTTAGCTGTGATATGCAAGTCTATTCATCACATCTCTTAGATCTATGGTTTATGAACTCTTGAAAGCCAGGAAATCAGCAGTAAACACACTCTATTGTGGGTGATCTTTCTGTAGTGAGATATTTTTACTCTAAAAGGACTGTTTTTCTTCAGAATGACAATATTCCCATGATCTAAAGGATATGAGAGGTCACTAAATAATCCATTGAGCAAAAAAGTATACTTCTTATTCACAATGACATATCAAAAATTGGCTATAATATTATTTCTAATCTTTTTACTGCTAAAAATAGACTAAACTATGAAAATACAAATGCATAATATCACTCACAATTTTTAATGCATGAATCAAACTCACTTTTAGGACATTTCTACACGTAGAATTTATGCCGAACTATAATGAAGACTTCTTCTCAGTACAGACAGCTGATTTACAGTAAAAAATCTTTTAGATTGTATGTTGTTTTTAAACCTTAGGACAAGATCACCAAGGAGCTGAACTACATCCTGTCCAATCAGGACATGGTGTTGACTCAGATCACACAATTGGAGAATGCTATCACTCAAACCGAGGTTTGGCCACCTTTCCCATCTCTGTCACAAAAGGAAAGCAGGTGTTTGATGTGCTGAGCAATTGTCTGTGTGCATGAATGCAGGTGAACAGCGTATCAGCCAAAGAGCAGCTTTCTCACTGCGTGAAGGAGATAATGGCGTTGCTAACCGAGCGCCAGACAATGCTGGCACAAGCTTTGGAAAGCTCACGACAGAGAAGGGCAGATGCTTTGGCCAATCAGGTGGCCGAAAAACGGAGTCTGCTGGAACACGCTGGCTTGATGGCTTTCACTCAAGAGCTGCTCAAAGAAAATGACCCGTCAAGCTTTGTGCACGCAGCCAGATTAACACACAACAGGTGAGGCGGCTAACCCACATTACTGTCTGTTGATAATACTGATGTCTGTTCCCAAAATCTGAAAACACTGTTATCTGTATTTCTTGCAGATTGGCCCAATCTATTGAATCTATGCAGCGTTTCTCTCTCTCTGCTGATCCTTCGTTTCGTCACTTCCAGCTTGATGTTTCTAGAGAGCTCAAACTCCTCACAGACCTGAACTTCATTCAGGGTATGGTTATCATATTAGCACACTGATTTAAAGGTATAGTTCACCTAAAAATGAAAATTCTGTCATTAATTACTCACCCTCATGTTGTTCCAAACCCATAAGACTTTCATTTATCTTGAGAACACAAATTAAAAGCTTTCTGACCCTGCATAGACAGCAACAGGACATCATTAAAAAAGTCCATGTGACATCAGTGGTTCAACCGTAAATTTTAAAGCTACGAGAATACTATTTGTATGCAAAGAAAACAAAAATAACAACTTTATTCAATAATTATTTTCTTGAACGTGTCAGTTGCATTGCTGTCTATGGAGGGTCAGAAAGCTTTTGGATTTCTTCAAAAGTATCTTAATTTGTGTTCTGAAAGTGAATGAAGGTCTTACAGGTTTTGAATGACATGACAGTGAGTAATTAATGACAGAATTTTCATTTTTGGGTGTACTATAATTTTAAGACTGGCAATACTTATAAAATTACACAGTAAGCTGTATGCGCTTGATTCACTACAACAAACCGGTGCTTCTGAGTCATCCGTTTGAAATTGCTTGAACTACACTAGTTATACTGTTTGATTTGATTCACCAAAAACAGACGATTCATAAGAGTCTTTAATTCGGGAATCAGACTACATTGGTTATGGTGTACATCTTGGTTCACTAAAAGAACTGACTAATAAAACTTGTTCATTTTGTTATCAGAGCACACATCTCATAATGTACGTTTAGATTCACCAAAAAGAGCTGATTCATAAGATTCATTTGGGATTTGGACTTCTCTGGTCGAGATGTACATCTTGATTCACTAAAAAGAACTGACTCATAACTCGTTTGTTGAATTATCAGACTACACTGGTCATTCAGTATGTTTTGATTTACCAAAAAGAGCTGACTCATAAGAATCATTAGTTCGGGAATCAGACTACATTGGTTGCACTGTACAACTTCATTCACTAAAGAAATTACTCATAATGTATGTTTAAATTCACCAAAAATGAGAAAAGAATCATAAGAGTCATTAATTTGGGAATTGGACTACTCTGGTCAAGCTGTATGTCTTGATTCACTATAAAGAACTGACTCATAAGACTTGTTTGTGTATTATCGTCCTACACTGGTCACAATGTATGTTTTGATTCATCAAAAAGAGCCAACTCATAAGAGTCATTAGTTTGTGAATCTGATTACATTGGTTGCACTGTACATTTTGATTCACTAAAAGAACTGATTTATACAACTGTATGACTGTATGTGTAGATTCACCAAAAAGAGCTGATTCGTGATTAATTAATTTGGGAATTGGACTACTCTAGTTGAGCTGTATGTGATTTACTTGAAAATAAGTTGATTCCCTAAAAAGGACTGACTCATAAGACTCGTTCATTGACGTGAGTTACATAATCAGATTACTTTTTTCAGGTAACTAGTAATGTAACATTACTTTTTAATTTACAAGAAAATATCAGAGCTACTATTTAGAAAAATAAATGCCAGTTACTTTTTTGTTTCCTTTATGTATTTAATCCCATTTTATTAACCAATTGTCTTTGCTGCTGACCTTTGTTGATCCAATTCAACCATACGAATAAGCAATACTTACTTTAGATTAACTAACATTTGTGCTTCATTTTTCTCATTGCTAAAGAGTGTTGAACTTCCTTCTCCTACAGTTCTACTGTACAGATGTGAATTTACTTTTCCTTCAGACTTAGGCTTATTTATTCCACTTTTGGGTGTGAAAGGGCTTCTACACTTACTAAAAATGTAACTTTTTATGTTAAAAACAAACAAGCAAGCCCTGCCCAGATTTAAAAAGTAATGCAAAAAATAACGCACAAGTAATGTAACACATTACTTTCTATAAAAAGTAAATAAGTAACGTAATTAGTTACTTTTTACGGACTAACACAATGTGATAATGCATTACTATTAAAAGTAACTTTCCCCAGCACTGCTGGTCACACTGTATGCTTTGATTCACAAAAAAAAAACAAAAAACGACTTGGAGTAGTTCAGGATTTGGACGACATTAGTTGGGCTGTACATCCTGATTTACTGAAAGAACTAACTTATACAACTTGTTTGTTTTGTTATCTGACCACACAGGTCATACCATATGTTTAGATTGACCAAAAAGAGCTGATTCATAAGAATCATTAATTTGGGAATTGGACTACTCTGCTTGAGCTGTACATTTTGATTCACTAAAAAGAACTACCTCATAAGACTCATTTGCAGAATTACACTATATGTTTTGATTCCCAAAAAGAGCCACGGTATAGTAATTACTTCAAGAATCAGACTACAATGGTAGCACTGTATGTCTAGATTCACAAAAAAAAAGCAATATAGCATGATCACTATAGTCTTCTATAGATTCTCTAACAAATGAGTATTAATAATGTATGAGTATTGGCAATTATCTTTTAATGGCCTTTATTATTATTATTACACATTATTATTGTATCAGCAAAATCTAACATCGATTATCCTCTAATTTATTGATGTTTTAGTACACAAATCAATTTTACGTGTACATTGCATAAAACATGCTGTATTTTAAATTTGCATCTACTACATTTTTCCAGTTGAATGTAACTTATCTGAAAAATAAGACATTATGGTGTTACTTTACTTGCAAAAAAATCAGATTTACCCCTATACACTGTCTGTAATGTCATGTAATCTAACCCTAACTAAACTGACTTATCCCATCAGCCCCTCTTGCTCCTGTGATCGACACCCAGCGAACCCTCGCCTACGACCAGCTTTTCTTGTGTTGGCGGCTGCCTCAAGACTCCACTCCTGCCTGGCATTACTCTGTGGAATTCCGGCGGCGGGGGGTGGTGCCAGGGGGCGGGGCAAGAGCAGGTATTCGCGGGGGATTGGCTGCTGCTCGTTGGGGCTGGCAGAGATTGGAGGAGGTGACCGGGACCTGTGCGGTGATTGACAGGCTGGAGATGGACAGTGTGTATGTGTTGAGGGTGAGAGGCTGCAACAAGGCCGGCTTCGGCGAATACAGTGAGGAAGTATATTTACACACACCACCAGCTCCAGGTAAGAAACACTCTCCAAAGATTTTTCAACACAAACATAATTCATTCCCAAATGATACTCATCTGCTCATCTATCTTCTATTCTCTTTATCTTTTTTCTTTTTTTATCCATACCCATCTCCTTCTCTACAACCTTTGGTTTTTCCATGTTTTCCAGCTTTAGTAACAACAGCGCTATATAGCCACCTTTCCTCTATAACCCTTAACACTCTTTTTGTTATTATATCTTTTTTCTTGTTTATATCTCCCTCATCCTTTAATTATTTTATGCCATTTATTCTCTAAACAACCTGTATGTTTATTTTCCACACAAAACCCTAAATGTAGTGTAATGTAATATTTTGATCTGACGTGAATGTTGACCCATCCGCTTTGTAAATGTGGCCACAAGCAACTTCAGTGCTCCATAATGTTTATTAATCACATTAAATGGAGGCCCATGTTACAAATAATAATCCAAGATTTGCAACATCCAACCAGAAGGCAGATGTTCATGACGCAAAACGCAAACATTAGCTTCTGTTACAAATTAAAACAAGGGATACAAAGACAATAAAATAAATAATTTTTGATTTGAATAGGCCTTAACTCTGAAATACTGATGAGGAAACACACTTTTTCTTCTCTGCCTGTCTGCTGGAATGCAAATCTTCCTGCTTTTTGCAGTCTTGATTTCACCCTGCTATTCCCAGAGTGCATTTCTTTGTCTTCTTTCCTTGTTTACTGTTTTCCTGACTGCTGTTTTATGCCTTGTCCTGCTTTTGCATATTCTGTACTTCTATTCTCCCTTTTTACCCACGTCCCTTTGTTTGGTGTCTTAATTCTGTGTCCCTTTTTCCCCTATTCTTCTATTCTCCTCAAAATTTCTCCCCCTATTCCCTCGTTGTTGTCTTCCTCCCATCTCCCCGACAGTGTTGAATTTTTACCTGGACTCTCGTTGGGGTCTGCACGCGGACAGAATGGTGGTGAGTAAGGAGCAGCGGTGTGCCCGCAGTGTGCCCGGTCTCTCCCTGCTGCAGGCCGCAGATCGTGCCCTCACTTCCTGTCACCTAACAGCGGATCTGCTTGTGGGTGACGTAGCCATAACGCAGGGACGACACTATTGGGCATGCTCAGTGGAGCCGGGGTCTTATCTGGTCAAGGCAAGTTCTGGAAATAAGAAAAAAATATTAAAGAGCAGGTCATACAATATTTTAAAGTGTCCTAATATTGTGTTGGAGTCCCCTTGCAATTTTCTCAGAATATATACATTTAATATTAGAATCATTTTGCAATGATTTCGAAACAATTTGTTCAAAGCAGTCCTGAGCCTAAGGTCGGTAAACCATAAGGCTACTCTGCTCTGATTGGTCAGCTGGCAAAGTAACTGTGGATACGTTAGCTGAGTGCTAACATGACTAACTGATGAAACAATATATATGTTTGTAAACCAAAATATGTCTATATTCTTTAGTATTAAACAAAGTAGTTAGAACAACAACAGTCTACATTAATCGACACTATTTCTTAGGAAATAGTGGGCTCTCAGCAAATTCAGAGCTATTTCAGTAAGACAGTGATATTGTGATAATCTGCACTCGGTATACATCACATATTAACACAAAAACCTTGATATTTTGACCACTCAATTGAAAAGTACACATTGACTCTTTCATTTGAGAGACAATATCTTTATTTATCATGCACTTGTTTGATTAACAACTTTGCATACTGTTTACACTGAAAGATAGCTACAAGGATAACTGCAAAAAAGATTATTTTCTAAAACCCATGTAGCTTCCTTCTGTATCACTTTTTCTCTCAATTTTTTTTGTCTTTGGTTCTGTTGTACAGGTTGGCGTAGGCCTGGAGTCTAAACTTCAGGAGTGGTTTCATCTGCCTCAAGATATGGCTAGTCCAAGGTAAGAGCAAAATCTCAAATTAAAGGAGAGGACAGAAACAAACTGAAATGAGAACAGGAAGTAGATATGATATTATTGTTAGAATATGATACATTTTGTATATAATATGATACACTTCTTTTTATGATGACCAGAACTATTGAAAATATGATTTTAATCCTTAAATGCATGAATGTTTCGCCAATTGGGTCTTTAGTGACCCGGGCCTATATATCCAGCACAGATGGATCTCTAACTTCTGCAATAGCAAAAACTCTCTTGATATTTTAAGAACAATTACAGAAGAATAAAATAAAGCACATTTCGTTACCCTTTAAAACTTAGAAGGGTTCAATTTGAGCAGATGATTTTATGATCGCCGTCATCCTCAGAACGCACTTCCACAGTATATTCGGCATCTGGCTGATATTCACGATCAAATAACAGTGACATTTATATTTTATTGCGTACAGTAATTGCTCTGCAGTAAAGCCATTCAAACCAGTTGAATTTTTGCTGATGATATTCTTTTGTTTTATGCCTGCGCTAGTTATGAATGAAACATCACGTCATAATTGCCTATTAAACAGTGCATCCTTGAGGAATAAAGGTGAATTGCACGTATTTAGTCATCAGATATTGACATATTTTTGCACAAAATATAAACTTATACTATTACACACCTCTGGTCTCTAGCAACCCTATACACTTTTTACAAACAATAATCAGAAAACATTATTTTATATTTTGTTATTGCTATATTGTTTATAATGAATAGATTGAGGAATACTAAGGTTGATGTCAAACTTGAAAAAATGAAGGAGACCTGAGGTTTTTGAGGTATACATGCAAGGATTTTTCTCCATATAGTGGACTTCAATGGGAATCACAAGGCTGAAGATCCAAATTGCGTTTTCAATGCAGCTTCATTTTTAATTTTTTTAGAAAGTGGTCAATTGTTTTGCTAGATAAGACCATCGGCTGGGATTGTGTAGAGCCCTTTGAAGCTGCTTTGAAACTGAAATTTGGACCTTCAACCCGTTGAAGTCCACTATATGTAGAAAATCCTTAAATGTTTTCCTCAAAAACCTTAATTTCTTTTCGACTGAAGAACGAAAGACATGAACATCTTGGATGACATGGGGTGAGTAAATTATCAGGAAATTCATATCTTAGAGTTGGGCGTTCATTATTATGTCATACATTCAAGTCAGGAACATACCGTGGCTCTAGTCTGTTATAATAATTACAGTATCTCCCAACTCCACTTGAAAGGCAAACAGCACAACGACACAAGCTTTAACTTTATTGAATCCATCTTCTCTGATAGATATGATCCAGACAGTGGCCATGACAGCGGAGCTGAGGATTCGTCAGATTCTCCTCCCCCTTTCTCTTTTCTCACAATGGGCATGGGCAAGATCTACCTGCCCTCCTCTGCCAGCTCCCATCACGCCAACGCCAATTACAGAGAGTCTGGATTCACTAATGGCAACGGGCCTTCATCGCCAACTGGCGTCACCTATCCGCTGCCTCCGAGACTAGGAGTGTGTCTCGACTTTGAGAAGGGGCGTGTCACTTTTTACGATGCCCACTCTCTCCGCCCTCTGTGGGAGGGGCCAGTGGACTGCTCCGCCCCTGTGTGCCCTGCTTTTTGTTTCATTGGAGGCGGAGCTCTGCAGCTACAAGAGCTGGTAGCCAATCGTAATGCGAATCAAACCCCTGTGAGACGAGTCACTATTCAATCACGTGTTACGAAACTGAACTGAACTCCGACTGATTATCATTTTTATAATTCGATTTTAGAGACGTTGTTTTTAATTGCACCCGATATAAATCTCTGCTTATTTTTCTTTTTGCTTTGAGAGGCCTTTATTGCTGCACTGCTTGCTGAATTACTGATGAATTATTAATTTGCTGTTGCCACCTATATACCCAAGAAAACTCTTTAAAATGCATATTCACCTATATATACACACACACACGCATTATATGCAAAAAATATATCTTTCCCAGCTTATGATCAGTGACCTCTCTGTTCCAGTGTAGGAAATGTGCCTCAAAGTTTTTTTTATAATAGATTCCTCCCACACTGCGTATATTGTAGTCAAATAATATAACTTTTATTAAAGTGATTTTGTTTATTAATCTCCAAACAGAGCAGAAATTCCAGACTGTTACACAAGGCCTCGTTTTATAACCCACAATACTATCATAAACATCTGCTCTTTTAACCTCTAGCCATGTGCTTTCAGGACAGATCTTTCAAACTCTTTCAGCCTGTCAACTGGAGCATTTACAAAGGTATTTACTCAACATACGTCTCAGACCAAATGCTTCTCGCTGCTGTTTTTGCCTTAGATGGCTAAGAAGAATTTTGATTTGTTGAAATATGTGGCTTCTAGACTGCATTCAGTATAAAAAAGGATTTTTTCTGAGTAATTTATTAGGGCACACTCACCTTATATCTTACACAAATTGATGTTTTGAATTCCCTTATGCTGTTGGACAACTGAAAAGTATTTAAAGCTAAATGAATTAAGTGAAGTTTCTTCTTAAGAATGAAAATCTTCAATGCAATAGATTGGAAGTGCACTGCTTTACTCAATATTTATGTGATTGGAAGTGTATGTGTGTGTAATGCACTAACCTCACCATTATAAGTCACCTTATGCAAATTCATACTGAAGCTTGTAGAGAATATTTTTTAAGAGTCATGCGCTTGATTTCAGTCCAGCCTAAAGCTGTGCTTCCCTGGAATGGCTTTAGTGTGTAGTTTGAATCTTGCTGGAGAGAGTGGTGGCTTTTGCCTGCTGGTAATAAATAATAATTCTAATAAATAATTCTCTGAGAATTCTCTGAAACTAATATCATTCACAGATATTCTCGGAACAAATGTTGTATTGCTGTTTTCTATCAGTAGGGGGCAGCAGTTTATTCAAACATGGAAGTGCCTGTCCTCTTGCAAGGTGGATTAGCCTCCATTTAGCTAAATGTTTGGCTATCAAAGGAATTCAGGTCACATATGAAAACAAGATAATGGGCCATCGATATGCACTGGAGCATGTCACTTTTATTTCATTTTTTATCAAGCATATAAACAGATAATGTGCCATTGTAGAAAACCATGTCTCTAAAGACTAGTATCTGGTGATGTGTGACCCCCACTTAAAGGGATATTACACCCAAAATTTAATTTGTCATTAATTACTCCTCCTCATGACGTTCCAAATCAGTAAGACCTTCGTTCATCTTCGGAACACAAATTAAGATGCTTTTGATGAAATTTATTTATATATTTTTTTGTGTGAAAAACACCCCAAAAAATGACTTTATTTAACAATTCTACTCCTCTTTGTCACCCTAGCGCCATATTGGAGAGTGCCACAATGCAAGCGCATGAATTTGTGTTCCGAAGATGAACAAAGGCTTTACAGATTTGGAACAACAGTGAGTAATTAATGACAGAAGTTTCATTTTTGGGTAAACTAACCGTTACCGTTTAAGGCTTGAACCCCCAAAGGAGGTCACAGATAAAGATTTAGAAATATTAAAAAGTATAAATACTTTTTATATACAAGTAGCCTATATATGTATAGGCTACTATACATAAAAAACCACTGCGCACTGCTCTTTTTTTTTAAAGGCCAATTCACACCACACGACAAGCGCGACAAAAAACGCCAACAGACTAGTCTGTTGGAGTTTATTGGATCAGTGTGTTACCCCTGTCGGTGTCTGTTGCTGTTGGTTGGAGTTTGTTTTCACCCGACTGTTTTCGGCGTTTGTCGGGTCGTGGAATGTCTGAGCAGTGTGAAATGATTTTCAGCTCAGCGCGACGTGACAAAATACAATAAATGTTCTATTGATTTTATAATCAGTGATGCTGTCTAAACCAGGGTTGCCAGGTTTTCACAACAAAACCCACCCAATTGCTACTCAAAACTAGCCCAAAGTAGCTCAGTGGCATTTCAAGGAAGGTTCCCCAGTAAAAATCACCATACAGGGGGTAAAATACACATTTTGTGGTGGGGTTCCTCTGGTAAAATTAGCATTCCAGGGGCTAAATATCATGTTATTGGGGTCGCTTCAACCCGCGGACAAGAAAAACAACTCGCGGCAACTGTATAAAAGTAGTCCAATTCTGCGGGAAAACCGCGGACTTGGCAACACTGGTCTAAACTGGATGTGGTGTGATGCAACAACTGTTGCGTCCGGTGTAGACATGGTGTTATTTGACTCTCTGTGACATCAAGTTTGTCGGAGTTTGTTGGGGCAGTGTGAACATGACAGTTGATTTTCATTTCTAAATCCAATTCTAAATCCAACAGCCAACTTGTCTGTTGGCGTTTGTCGGTGCGGTTTGAATTGGCCTTAAGTCACCAAAAAAAGGCAGTGCTGTGCGCCTCGCGTTTTCAGTCAAAAAAGCAGCGTTCTGTGTGATTGGGGCCTTTCTACACAAGGGCGCCCTCTGGCGTCCAGTATGAACGAAACCCATCCTATTTTGCATAACAATCAAAAAAATAATACCTCTCCCAATAGAAATATTAAGCAGACATATAATAATCCACGTTTTTTCCAGTGTACAGAGGTTTACAGGAGCATTTTGTTGAAAACCGTGGTTGGTTGGTTAAAAACCGAGGTATGTATTGAACCGTGGACTAACTGTATTGTTGCATCCCTGATGGATATACAGTCAAACCAAAATGTATTCAGAGACCATCAACATTTCTAACATTATTACAGTTTATTCGTTATATTTTAGAAAATGGTGATAAAATATGACAGGAGCTCAGAGTTAAACTGTGTCAGAACAAATTCATCTTGATAATGTCAGATAAATTTGATAGAAAGGTATGTAATGGATTACAACCAACCTAAAATTCAACTGTTAGTATGACAATATTTACACTATTAATACTATAAAGTATTAATAATAATATTAATACTTTGTTGACCAATTACAATTAATTTTTGGTCCCAAATTTTTTTTAGCAATTTTACTGGCAGTCCACTTTATGAAGAATTTTTGGGTATAATATGTCACAGTTTAGTTTATTTTGCTATACTCAATTACATAAATGAACTATAGCGTCCTGCACTCACTAGTAAAAAAATATCTAAAATTATATTTGGTGTCGGAATAATTTATGGTTGACTGTATGTCTCAATACACTCAGAGGATATAGTACATTTTCAACATTACAAACAGTTTAATAAGATAGGGGTGTTGATGTTACATGCATATTGACTTAAAAAACATTTGACTTGAAATTAGGAATTTCTGATTAAGGGGTTTTGCTTTGCCACAGGGAAAAGAAGAAATGAAATCCTTCTACATTTTACCACTTCTGACATTCTTGCTCAATGTGCACTTCTGTGGGTCATGCTTAGGTTTGGTATACGCTTCAAATCCAGTTTCCCCACAAGCTGTGAATGCTGTATCTAGAATGTGTCCTAACACTTGACTATCCCCTGGAATGCCCCTGTGTAAGGTCATGTATTTATCAAACAGTCTGGCTCTGGCCCAAAGGAAAAGCTGAGCATGACTTTCAAACTGTATGGTCTCCCTGTCAACAGCCAGCAGCAAAGAGCAATGCACATTCATACAGAGACTTAAGCAAAGGCTGCAGATCCACAGGTGGGCATTACAATCCTTTTGGAGTGAACCATCCACAACATCCAGGGGGGCTTTGGGAACTTTGTTCCTGTTAATGGAAAGATTCACCAATCATTGGACTCCAGAGCAACTCTCTTTGGGAGACTTTCAATACTTGGCCGGTCTGTTGTCATTCATGAGGGAGAAGATGATTTGGGCAGAGGTGGGAATGTGAAAGCTTCCTGAATGTGTTACTAGACTGGCGAACCCACAAAATTAGCATATGCAGGTGACATACAGCACATTTTTGGAGCATTTATTAGAAGAATAACTGATATGCTTTACACATGGAATTGAGTTACATTGCTCAAAATAACCTGGTTCCTATTATATCTACAAGACTAAATAACCATTAAAGTGAATAAACTGGCTTTTCAAAGGTGTCTTCATTCTTCATTCTAATGTCTTATTTGATCTATAAACAGATTCTACATCTGTACATAAATGCTGGAAGCTATTACTGTTTACATTATTGTTGATATGTGGCATGTAATGTTTTTGATATGCTTTATTTAGTGACATAAAAATAAAAGTAAAGAATAGTTAAAAATAAAAACAAGAAAAACAACAACAATAATGGTAATTAATAATCAAATAAAAACACTAGTATTATTATATTATTATTACATATACACAGAATTAAAGTTGAAGTCAAAAGAGTACATACATCTTGCAGAACCTGCAAAATGCAAAATAAGAGGGATCATCCATCAAAATGCATGTTTTTTTTATTTAGTACTGATTTGAAGAAGATATTTCACTTAAAAGACGTTTACATATAGTCCAGAGAAAATAATAGCTGAAGTTTAAAAATGACCCTGTTCAAAAGTTTACATACACTTGATTCTTAATACTGAGTTCTTACCTGAATGATCCACAGCTGTTTTATTTAATTTATTTATTTTCTTTATTTTTTGTTTAGTGATAGTTGATATCCCTCACATATTATTTGGTTTTTCAGCATTTTTGTGTATTTGAACCCTTTCCAACAATGTCTAGTATGATTTTGAGATACATCTTTTCACACTGAGGACAACTGAGGGACTCATGCAACTATTACAGAAGGTTCAAACACTCACTGATCAGGGTAAATTTAACTTACATTGTCTTCTGGGAAACATGTAAGTATCTTCTGTAGCTTCTGAAGGGCAGTACTAAATGAAAAAAAAAAAAAAAAGATATTTAGGCAAAATAAGAAAAATGTACGCATCTTCATTCTGTTCAAAAGTTTACACCCCTGGCTCTTAATGCATCATTTTTCCTTCTGGAGCATCAGTGAGTATTTGTTGAGTAGTTGTTCTGTGTGAAAAGATGAATCTCAAAATCATATAATAATTGTTGGAAAGATACACAAAAATGCTGAAAAACCAAAGAATTTGTTGGACCTAAAGGCTTTTTCTGAAGAATAGCAGCCAGTTTAACTGTTCAGGACAAACAAGGGACTTATGAACAACTTTCACTAAACAAAAAAGACAGCTGTGGATCAATTAGGTAACAACACAGTATTAAGAATAAAGGGGATGTAAACTTTTGAACAGGGTCATTTTTATAAATTCACACTAATATTTTCTCTTGTGGACTATATGTAAACTTCTTTTATGTACAATAGCCTATCTTATGGAGGTCAGTACTAAATAAATAAAAATAACATTCATTTTGTATGACCCCTCTTATTTTGGTAAAATAATAATATTTTTGCAGATTCTGCAAGGTGTATGTAAACATTTGACTTCAACTGTATATTTAAGTCTAATCAGCATCACTACTTTCAACACAAGTACAAAAACCTCTAAAATGGATACAAAGTCAAGGCTTTAAAACAGTTTATAGCCTTTTTAATGATTGATTGATTGATTGACTGATTGATTGACTGACTATGCTCCTAGATACTGATAAAGCTCAAATTTATCAAATGTACAAAGTGTGGTGTCTTTGTACCATTAACATTATGAATATGGTCTTTATTTAACAAAAATAATGAATAACACAATAACAAAACAAATTTTTCTTTTCAATGGCTTGTCATTAAAGAAAACACGAAAAAAAAAATGCATTACATTAACAGTGCTTGCATTTTAATGCATTGCATTTTTAGGGCTTGCATTTTAGGGACTGAAATTCAACATGGTTATATATTTCGCACATATTTTCATAATTAAAAATTCAACAATCTATATTCACCTTCCAGAGTTCACATCCGAAGATATTCAGTCTGTTTAAAAATACAGTATTCAACAGGACATTTTTGGTCAATTTCGCTTTACAAATTCGATTCCACAAATTCGGCAAAATTTTCAACATGGACATCCGGGAACTGCAGGAATAACAATATTGATGCATAATCTGCACTCACCAGCAGAAGGTGCAAACTGGGGTTGACGAAGACCAAAGCAACAAGTAGAGCAAGTCATTCATTCACAAAAACTGATCTGCAGAAATGGCGCAAGCGGTAAGTACATGTTTTTATATAAATTATATTACATTTACACATTATATACTAATATAATATAAACTGATTATTCGTGTATTAAAAAATGAATAGATGTTTTTTTTTTAAATGTCACCAAACGCACATTTGAACTAATGCTCGATTATGTTCTTTATAGTAAGTATTTACTTCGCGAAAAATTATCAACACAAATATTACAAATATAACATTCTTACTGGCACAGATGAATGGCAACTTTTTTATTAATCAAAAATTGAATGGAAGATATAAAAAAAATCCTAGTAAATTTACGGTCAGTGTCAAGTACACCTGCCCACAATTCCGCGCTTAAGCGGTGGCCCCGCCCACACAGAAACTAGCCCTTGGAATTATTGGAATGTATTGATACGTTCTAAAAATGACATCACAATGAAACTAGGTGGAAAGTAGCATGCAGTTTTTCAGTCTTAATATTTGTTGGTTGGTTGGTTTGTTGGTTTCCCATTTCGGTGATATTCAACGCGTTCATTCGTTTCTACAACTAATTATTTCTCACAAATTGCTTTTTGATCATCTGCAATTTTAGTCTCTACAACTTTTCACATCTGCAGTGTAGAGAATAGCTGTAAAAATGAGACAGCAAAAATCACACTGCAAAAAATCTGAGAATTGTGGACAAGTGTACGATTTCCAGCAACGTACAGCACCACATTATTCCAGCAAAGCAGTGGAAACCCATCCACAAGACCCACTTCAACAACAACAGGTTTCTAATGTGGATGAGGTGAAAGGAGGGAAAATGAAGAAATGTAAAACTATAAGGAGGGTTTGGAAGGCACTGTTTGGCAATAAGAAAGCTAGTAAAAAAGACATCCAGAAGACTAGCTCAGCTGAGGGTGAGAAAAAGGCTCAGAGAGCTGATGCAGCTGTGCCACAGGCTATGAGAAACACTGAGAGTAAGTTACAGGACCACGTTGTGAGAATATGAAATGCATTTATTTGCTAAAGTTTTCTCAGTCACATTTTCAGAAATCAGTCTATGATCAGGAAGCACTATAACAGTTTTCATTAAAACATTAACAGATCAGTCATCTATCAGTGATCAAATATGAATACATATGAAAATATATAATCAGACTTGAAAGGCATTAACTATTTGAACACTGAATATTGAAGATCTGTTAAGCATTACTGTACATAATGTGAATTTGTTTAATTGTATATGAAAGTTGTTATAAAATGTGTTACTGTTTAATTTGTGAGGCACATAATGTGTCACTTGTGCTTTTGTGCTTAAGTACTTGCACATGAGAGTAAAATGCTTTTGCACTGTAGAGCCCTGCCAAATATCAGCAAAGAATCACTGAATAATTTATAGCGTACCTGCAGTAATATGAGTAGGTGCTAATAAGAGGATGTCATATTTAACTTGTATTCTTAATAATTTTGGTCAATGTCATTCCTCCTCAGACCAGAGTTCCAGTGTCCAGTCTGCACTGACTCTGACTGGAGTTTTGAAGCCCTAAAAGCTCCAGTCTGTATTATGTCCGATTGGAGTTTTGATACCCTCCAGGCTCCTGTCCATTCAGAGTCCAACTGGAGTCTTGATGCCCTCCAAGCTCCAGTCTGCACTGACTCCGACTGGAGTTTTGAAGCCCAACAAGCTCCCGTCTTCACTGACTCTGACTGGAGTATTTATGCCCTTCAAACTCCAGTCCACACTGAGTCCAACTGGAGTTTTGATGCTCAACAAGTTCCAGTCCGCATCGAGTCTGACTGGAGCATTGATACCCAAAAAGCTCTAGACTGTGCTGAGTATGACTGGAGCGATGATGCCCAAAAAGTTCCAGTCCGTGCCGAGTCTGAATGGAGCGTTGATGCCCAAAAAGCTCCTGATGGTGCCGAGTCTGACTGGAGCGATGATGCCCAAGAAGTTCCAGTCCGTGTCGAGTCCGACTGGAGCGATGATGCCCAACAATTTCCAGTCCGTGCCGGGTCCGACTGGAGTGAAGATGCCCAAGAAGTTCCAGTCCGTGCCGAGTCTGACTGGACCGATGATGCCCAAGAAGTACCAGTCCGTGCCAGGTCCGACTGGAACGATGATGCCCAACAATTTCCAGTCCATATGGAGTCAGACTGGAGCGATGATGCCCAAGAAGTACCAGTCCGTGCCAGGTCCGACTGGAGCGATGATGCCCAAAAATTTCCAGTCCGTGCGGAGTCAGACTGGAGTGATGATGCCCAAGAAGTTCCAGTCCGTGCCGAGTCTGACTGGAGCGATGATGCCCAAGAAGTTCCAGTCCGTGCCGAGTCTGACTGGAGCGATGATGCCCAAGAAGTTCCAGTCCGTGCCGAGTCTGACTGGAGCGATGATGCCCAAGAAGTTCCAGTCCGTGCCGAGTCTGACTGGAGCGTTGATGCCCAAAAAGTTCCAGTCCGTGCCGAGTCCGACTGGAACGTTGATGTACAACAAGCTCCAGTCCGGCTGAGTCCGGCTGGAGCGATGATGCCCAACAAGTTCCAGTCTGTGTCGAGTCAGACTGGAGTAATGATGCCCTCCAAGCTCCAGTCTGCACCGAATCCAACTGGAGTGTGGACACATTCCAAGCTCCAGTCCGCAACATGTCCTGCTGGAGCGCTAATGACCAACAAGCTCCAGTCCAGGCAGAGTCGAACTGGAGTTTTGACGGACTCCAAGCTCCAGTCCGCACCATGTCCGACTGGAGTTTTGATGTCCAACAAGCTCCAGTCCATATCAAGTCCGACTGGAGTTTTAACGCACTCCAAGCTCCAGTCCGCATCAAGTCCGACTGGAGTTTTAACGCACTCCAAGCTCCAGTCCGCGTCATGTCTGACTGGAGTATTGATGCCTGCCAAGGTCCAGTCCGTGCTGTCTCTGATTGGAGTGCGGACGGTCTACAAACTCAAGGCCTCACCAAGTCCTTATTTGCTCCTTGCTCAGGTATGAAGCAATCTTTTATTTGTACTTTGAAAATGTATACTATGTTAATGTTTGTGTGCACTTAATGTGTAGTTGATGAATATGTATTTTAAGCTTTTACGTAAAAAAAGTCTAAAATCAATATATTCTATTAAGTTTGTTTTACTTCTAACAAAAATATTCAAATGAATTTTAATTCATTTGAGCTTATAAAACCGCATGTGTAAGTTATATAAGATTGATTATTGAGATTGAAAATTGTTTAACATGGTTTAATGTTAAATAAATATAAACACTGTAGGAGTTGTCAAAATGTCACAGCTTGATTTTTATTGTTAAATATTCTTATTTATCTTTTATAGACATCTTTTCCCTGTATGAAGTCGGCAATATGCTGGGTCAAGGAGGGTTTGGAGCCGTCTACGAAGGGAGGCGTGTGAAGGATGGCCTTGAGGTATCTCTTTTTATTTATTTTTACTTAGCTAGTAATTTCTTGTCCTTCTAGTGTATCTTATGTCTACTGTTTAGAGCAGCTGACCTCTTTAAACTGTCAGATTGAACAAATACGCTCTGCATTTGTGAATTGATATTCACAAAACTTTACATGTCTGCCCAGGATCAATAACTGCAATGGAATGTCCTCTACACATTCATTCTAAATATGTATCATAATTTCTTCTCCTTTCTTTTGTTAATCAGGTGGCAGTGAAATTTGTGAAGAAAACAGAGGATACACAATACATCAACTTTGTAAGTAGATTGTGCGTTCTATATTTTCCGCCATGAATCACTGTATTTAGTATTTAAGAATCCACCTCCATCTAACCATCATCAAACTTGTTCTTCCAGCCTGAACCTCTTCCAATGGAGGTTGCTCTATTGATCCTCGCAAATGAAGGCCCCAGAGTTCCCCAGATAATCCAACTGCTGGACTGGACATATTTGGGTGAGTACTACATCATGATTCTGGAACGGCCTTTTCCTTGCGAGGACTTGTTTGATTTTGTGCAGCGCCATGGAGGCAGGATCAACGAGGACTTGGCTCGGGTTGTCATGCGGCAGGTGACACAAGCTGCTTACATGAGCTGCCAACGTGGGGTGCTACACCGGGACATCAAGCAGGAAAACCTTTTGATCAACAAGGACACCTTAGAAGTCAAACTGATTGACTTTGGGTGCGGCGACCTCCTGCAAAGCACACCCTATACTACTTTCATGGGTAAGTATCGAAGCCATAGAATAGGAATCACTCATCATGCTAATGGCCAACGCATATAACACAAAATCTCTTTCCCTTATAGGCACACGAATGTACATTCCACCTGAATTTAAATCAGAGGGCAGGTACCACGGAGAGCCGGCAACAGTATATTCACTGGGAGTGCTGTTGTTCTCGCTGGTATGCGGGACATTTCCAGACAGCGACGACCTGATTATGATCAACGTGAACCGTTGGTTTATAGCTGGATTGTCAATAGGTAAGGTCTTCATGACAACATAGCCAATTTGTTTGTAATTCTAAATTATTTCTAACCTCCAGTCATGTCTAGTCTTCCAGTTTAGAATAACAAAGGTATGTAATGTAAGTTAAAAGTAATAATCAGTTGTTTCATTTCTTTCTGCACAGATTGCTGCCAATTGATCTGTGCTTGCCTGCAGAGTGATCCAACAGAGCGACTCGATTTGGGCAAGATTCTGCACCATGAATGGTTTAAGGTACTGAACTAAAAATATTAGAAAAAATCTGGAAGCTTTTTTTGGTTATATAGTCAATCCTAAAAAAATAAAACTGATTTTTGCTTACATTTCAGGGCAGAGATATGGAGAAATATTTCAAATAGTGGTCATGCTCCCTGTCACAGCCGGCCCAGGTGTTGTCATGTATTGACAGCTCATCATGACCTAGAGCTCCATTTCCATCCTTGCAAACTTGAAAAATGTGTAAAAAAATATATATGTAATTGTATAGGACATACCCTTTTAATAACATGTTTGTTTTCAATATATTAGTAATTTAAGGTATTGATATTAGTAATATTAGTATTAATTATATTGTTTTTTTTTGCCTGATTGTATAAGCTTGTATCTTCTTTGGTCCTATGTCTTGTAGCCTTTATTAGAATACTGCATGTAAAAAATAAATAAAAAATAAAAAACAACATCATGCTGTGTCAGTGTGCTTTTTATTGACATGTGAAACTGAAGCAAAAATTACAGTGCTCTAACAACAGTTATAAGCTGAATACATTGATAAATGAAAATTGACATACAGTTGAGGTCAAAAGTTTACATACACCTTGCAGAATCTGCCAAATGTGAATTCTTTTACCAAAATAAGAGATCAGTCTTTTCACACTGAGGACAACTGAAGGACTCATATGCAACTATTACAGAGGGTTCTATCTTCTGTAGCTTCTGAAGGGCAGTACTAAATGAAAAACAATATGATATTTAGGCAAAATAAGAAAAATGTACACATCTTCATTTGGTTCAAAAGTTTACACCCCCGGGTCTTAATGCATCGTTTTTCCTTCTGGGGCATCAGTGAGCGTTTGCACCTTTAGCAATAGTTGCATATGAGTCTCTCAGTTGTCCTCAGTAGGAAAAGATGGATGTCAAAATCAAAGAGTCATTGCTTGTTGGAAAGGGTTCAATTCAAGAATGCTGAAACAAAGAAAAATAAAGAATTTGTGAGAGTGATTTTTCTTAAGAACAGCAGGCCGTTTAACTGTTTAACTATCACTACACACGCACGCACACACACACACACACATTATTATTTTCTCTTGTGGATTATATGTAAATGTCTTTTATGTGAAATATCCTATTCAGGTCAGTACTAAATAAATAAATACATGCATTTTGTATGAGCCCTCTTATTTTGGTAAAATAATTAACATTTTGCAAATTCTGCAAGGTGTATGTAAACTTTTGACCTCAAATGTATATTCAAACAATTACTATTTATTTCAATGTATATTCAGTTGCATGGAAAATACAAAATATTCAGGTGCATCGAAAATACAGAAAACAGGTAGGTATTCACGGTACCAGATTTTAATGTCAACATCAAGAAGAGATTTTTAGACAATCTATCAGTATAGAAAAGTAACTTTCTGTTATATACCAGCTCGTATATAGGTAAAAGGAAACAAGCTGGTACACGAGTGTGCAAAGGAAGTCACAAAAAAAAAAAAAAAAAGATGTAAAACCCAGGTAACAATTTTCGGTTCCCAGAACATTATATTTTATGGTTTGTTTTTGATTAGAAGGAAAGTTTTCTTAACGTTCCTAGAACATTAGTTTTTTTTTTCTAACGTTCCCCTAAAATTATTATAACGTTCCCAAAACGTTCGTTTTTGGTTCTCAGAACGTTAGTTTTTGGTTTGCAGAAAGTTATTCTAACATTCCCCTAACGTTATTATAATTTTCCTAGAATGCTAGTTTTTAGTTCCTAATGTTATTCTAATACATTATTTTAACGTTAGTTTTTGGTTCCCCTAACCTCAAATTATTATTTTCATTTCTACAAATCCATACACCGTCAATTAAATAAAAAAGCAAGTGTTCATAAATAATCAGCCTAAAATGTATGTCTTTGTTGATTCATTGTTTAATTGATTACAAAAAAAGTCATAGGATATGAATAACATTCCTAACATTCAACACAGGCCAAAATGCAAGAACATTAACAATTTCAAATAAATTAACTAGTTAAAATAGCTAGGCTACTTTAAATGTTAATTTCATTCAACACCACTTTTAAATACTTTTCTTAGTAATTATAGACATTTTTCCTGAACGCGGAAGTAACGCCAGACTCTTAACCTCAAGAATGCTTTGCATTTTCGGTCTCCAGTGTTTCTAGTCAAATTAGCGTGTATTCCGATTTGATAATCTAATGTTAAACCTATTAAAATGTGTCTCCATAGCGCCATCTCTTTGCAATGGCCGTCAATTGTCAGTGCCTCACTCCTCAGAGTTTAATGAGTGTGTAGATGAGACAAAGCTGCCAACGTTAGCTACATTAAAAACAGGTGGGCGCTATTTGAATGGGTTAGAATTCGTAATGGTGGCGCTTATCGTTTACTCAGGAAAAAGGTCCATAGATTCTGCACATTTAAAACATTTTATAAATACATGCATACTATTGCAAGAATATTACAACAACACAAATTAACTATTCAATTTTGTACTTATTACTTATTAGTAACTGGCTTATGCACATTCAAAACATTCAATACATGCACAAAAAAGTGCAAAATTGTTATAACAATAACAAATGAAGTACTTTAAAATAAAAACAGCTACTTTGATAGTAACTGTAGATTCTAATTGTAGTTTCTGCACCTAAAAGTCTCTTCCATCTTCACCACAGTCATCTTTAAATAGGCCTATAAAAGAAATAAAGACAGCTTAATTATATGGACTTCAGATTGTTAAAATCACATGAACATTTAAATATTCTTGTTTACTGGCCCTGATGAGTAAAAAAAGTGAAGAGAGAAAAGAATTGAAAAAGGAAGGCGTTTTTCAATGTGCAAGTTATAACAAAAAAAATTCAGATACTTCACCTGACAGATGAAGGCTGTCACACTGTTGCCCACTAGATGGAGTCATGGAATAAGAAATCTTTTAAGCCTACTCATTTGCTGCTGTTTCCCTTAGTTAGACTGACATTTAATAAGAAATGCATATAATAAGTTAATACAGTACTGGTAATATTGTTTTATATAATTATTTCACAAATGCGCAAAGATTGATAAAATTATAAAAAATGTAAATTATTAAAACTTTGAACCTGGAGGGCTACTGTCCTGCAGAGTTTATCTCCAACCCTAATCAAACACACCTGAACAAGCTAATCAATGTCCTCAAGATCACTAGAAAGCTGAAGCTGTTAAAGTAACCTTTTTTATTGCTTTAAAACAGCAGTTCCCAAACTCAGTCCTGGATGGCCCATGCCATGCAGTGTTTAGCTCCAACCTTAATTAGACACACCTGAACCAGTACATACAGTATATACAGTATGCTACTCCAAATAAATTATAGAAACCTTAATTTTCTGTTTGCAACCATTTGTATCATGATATACACTATATATATATATATATATATATATATATATATATATTTATACACACACACACACACACACACACACACAGTGCTGCTTGAAAGTTTGTATACAAGTCCTGGAAGTGGACAAAGAGAAGAACAGAAAAATATTTCTTTGTCATTTATTTATTGAGAAAAAGATCCAGTGTTACATATCTGTGCTTTGCAAAAGTATGTGAATCTCTTGGATCAGCAGTTAATTTAAAGGTGAAATTAGAGTCCATCTGTGCAGATGTGTTCTCAGTCAGTGCAATGACTATCAAATGTCAGTATGTGACCTGTTTTATTCAAAGAACAGGTATCTATCAAAGTCTGATCAGGTTTGTGGAAGTGAATCATGTCGCGAACAAAGGAGATTACTGAGGACCTCTGAAAAAGAGTTGATGTGTCTCATCAGGCTAGAAAAGGTTACCATCTCCAAAGAGTTTGGACTCCACAAATCCACAGTCAGACAGATCGTGTACAAATGGAGGAAATTCAAGACCACTGTTACCTTCCCACAAAGTGGTCAAACAACAAAGATCACTCCAAAGCAGAATGTGTAATAGTCTGTGAGGTTGCAAATGTTCCCAGGGTAACTTTTAAGCAAACAAAGGCCTTTCTAACATTGCCTAATGTTATTGTTCGTGAGTTGCAAGAAGAATGAGCTTGCAGGAAGTGTAAAGGAAGCAAAAAAAAAAAGTTGAATGAAGTCGATATTTTGTTTTCTTTGCACTTCATAAAATTCAGATTAAACAACTGATGGCAGATAGACTATTTTGACGATGTCTTTCATACTTTTCTGGGCCTTGACAGTGTTATTTACTTGGCAGTCAATGGGACAGTCACAAGCCTCCCGGCTTTTATCTAAAATATCTTAAATTGTGTTCCAAAGATGAACAAAGCTTTTACGGGTTTGGAACGACATGGGGGTAAGTGATTAATGACAGAAATTATTTTTGGGGTGGAGTAACCATTTAACAGTCACTTTTCACCACCTAGTGGCAAAATAATGCAATGGACACAAACATAGTTTGAAGCACCAGTTATTTTCAAAAGGAGTTTTGCTCTATTTTGATCGCTACCATAGTCATCAGTGTTTATATCCAAACTTTAAACTTTCATCCCAGTATTTCTGTGATAACATGAATGACTGTAATACATAAATACTACTGTGTAGTTGAGAAGACTGTTTGTGAGGCTGTTTCTTACCCAAACATGGTAAATGTTTGCTCTCTGTGTCAGCAGCAGCGCAAACACAGATTTGAATGTTCCGGTAAGACTTTTTGAAAGGTTTATTAGAAACGAGCGAATCGTTGTCATTTAAAAATGGGATCGCATGGGTGTTTAATCGAGATTGCGATTTTTTTGCAATTACTTTTGTACACATGCTATTTTTTTCCGATTTTACTTTCACTTTCGAACACGTTCGGCAAGGATGGAAAGGGGGGCACGGTCTTATTACAGTGAGTTAGTCTGGTAAATCGTGAATTAGCTGTCATTATCAAAGCTGTGCAGCAAGCCACACTGGAGAAACTCTGATGACCCATGTCTTTGATGACATAGGCAACACTGCTTCAAGTCAGACACTGATTAATGTGTGATTATCTATTAATGGTTTAAATAAGTTCGTTAAGAAAATTGAAGGGGCACAAATTCTTTCGCCGGGCCCGATTTTATTACTCCATGTGTCGTTGGACGTGAGCGGCGTGATGCGACGCAACAAAAGAGAATAACTAAACGCGGCGCAACACGACAAGTCCCTGTCAGTAAATTGATTCCTCATTTTAAAAATCGCAGGATGCTTTTACATTTGCTAAAAATGTCATTTTTGTATATTAAAAACAAACAACCAAGCCCTGCCCAGATTTAACGCAAAAGTAATGTAATGCATTACTTTCCATAAAAAGTAACTAAGTAACTTTTTTTACGAAGTAACACAATATTGTAATGCATTATTTTTTAAAGTAACTTTCCCCAACACTGCAGATTATGAACTAAGAGATGGATTTTCTATGTCAGAAGATTCATGTCGAAGACAGACGGAAGAGAAGAAATGGTTGAATAAAGGTGTTATTTTTGTTTTCTTTGCACACAAAAAGTATTCTTGTAGCTTCATAACATTACGGTTAAACCACTGATGGATTATTTTAACAAAGTCCTTACTACCTTTTTGGGCCTTGAACGTGGTAGTTGCATTCAGGGTCAGAATGGTCTCGAATTCCATCAAGAATATCTTAATTTGTGTTCTGAAGATGAACGAAGGTCTTATGGGTTTGGAACGACATGAGGATGAGTAATGACAGAATTTAACCAAATAAATTGGTTAAACATTTACTTTTCATAACTTTTTAATAAAAAAATGCTTTTATAAACGTTTTTAAATTAGTTTCTTAGTTAAAAAGTTTCTAAATTATTTTCCGTTTAACATAGAAGACGTGTTCCGGTAAGACTTTTTGAAAAGTTTATTAGAAACGAGCGAATCATTGTCATTTAAAAATGGGATCGCATGGGTGTTTAAATCGAGATTGCGATTTTTTTTGCAGTTGCTTTTGTATACGTGCTATTTTTTTCCGATATTACTTTCACTTTCGAACACGTTCAGCATAGATGGAAAGGGGGGCATGGTCTTATTACAGTGAGTTAGTCTGGTAAATTGTGAATTAGCTGTCATCATCAAAGTTGTGCAGCAAGCCGTGCTGGAAAAACTGTGATGACCCATGTCTTTGATGACATAGGCAACACTGCTTCAAGTCAGATGCTGATTAATGTGTGATTATCTATTAACAGTTTAAATAAGTACATTAAGAACACTGAGGAGGCACAAATTCTTTCGCAGGACTGATTTTATTACTCCATGTGTCGTTGGCCGTGACTATCAAATGTCAGTATGTGACCTGTTTTATTCAAAGAACAGGTATCTATCAAAGTCTGATCATGTTTGTGGAAGTGAATCATGTCACAAACAAAGGAGGTTACTGAGGACCTTGGAAAAAAAACTGATGTTGCTCATCAGACTAGAAAAGGTTACAAAACCATCTCTAAAGAGTTTGGACTCCACAAATCCACGGTCAGACTGTGTACAAATGAAGGAAATTCAAAACCACTGTTACCTTCCCAAGAAGTGGTCAGACAACAAAGATCACTCCAAAGCAGAATGTGTAATAGTTCCCAGGATAACTTTTAAACAACCAAAGGCCTTTCTCACATTGGCTACTGTTAATGTTCAAATTCTTTCGCCGGGCCCGATTTTATCACTCCATGTGTCGTTGGACATAAGCGGCATGATGTGACGCAACAAAAGAGAATAACTGAATGCTACGCAACACGACAAATCCCTGTCAGTAAACTGATTCCTCGTTTTAAAACTCGCAGGATGTTTTTACATTCGCTAAAAATTTCATTTTTGTGTATTAAAAACAAACAAGCAAGCCCAAACAAGCAAGTAACTAAGTAACTTTTTTGTAGTAACAATATTGTAATGCATTATTTTTTAAAATAACTTTCCCCAACACTGCAGATGATGAAGTAAGAGATGGATTTTCTATGTCAGAAGATTCATGTCGAAGACAGATGGAAGAGAAGAAATGGTTGAATAAAGGTGTTATTTTTGTTTTCTTTGCACACAAAAAGTATTCTTGTAGCTTCGTAATATTACGGTTAAACCACTGATGGATTATTTTAACAAATAAATTCCAAATTCCTTACTACCTTTTTGGGCCTTGAACGTGGTAGTTGCATTCAGGGTCAGAATGTTCTCGAATTCCATCAAGAATATCTTAATTTGTGTTCTGAAGATGAACGTCTTACGGGTTTGGAACGACATGAGGATGAGTAATGACAGAATTTAACCAACTAAATTGGTTAAACATTTACTTTTTAATTAAAAAATGCTTTTATAAAAGTTTTTAAATTAGTTTCTTAGTTTAAAAGTTTCTTAATTATCTTCTGTTTAACATAGAAGACATGTGAACCCTATTTTCCTTTCATTTTTATATTGGTTAGAATTCAAAAGAACCAAACAGGCTAAATAAGTTTTGATACTATGCAGATATGCACGTCTGTATATGCTTCTTTAGAAAACTTCTTATATGAAAATCCACATATGTCTTTAATTGCTGCCATATTGGTTAGAAACCAGAAAGTCGAGTGGTTAGGTATGTTTCAGCTTAGACAGACCCTTTGAGAACCGATGAGCCAAAGGAGGGGTTAGCCAGTGTTTTCCTCTCATGGAATGTAACGTTTCAGAAATGTTCAGATTTGTCTTTTGGCTTAAGTTTCTGGTGACTACGTCTTTCTTTCTTTCTCTCTCTCTGACACACACACCTTCTCGCCTTCACCGAAATCATTGCTCTAGGGAGTGTGATGGCCCAATAAGAGCTGAGGGTGATATGTCTTAAAGATTGTGTGTCATAGGTTGATTTTCTCTGTCTTTCATCTCTGCTTTCATCTAAACGACAGATCCGTACCGTCTCCTCCATCATTCTCTCCCGTTTTCCACGATTCATCTCCAAGAAAGTTTTGCACGCTTTATCTTCATATCGATCTCTTTCTTTCTCTTTTTCCTCCCCCTCTCCATCATCCATTTCACTTTTGGCGATTCTCGGCCCGAGGAGAAGGAAAGCTAAGCAGCAGATTGGGTTTTGACTGACTGAAGGTATGTAGCCACAACACCACATGTAGCTGCAGCCTCTAATCCGTACCAGGAAGTCTTATGCACAGTCAGGGGGAAATAGTCAGGGGGGACATTTTTAAATACCTCAGAAGCTTTGCAGCTGCTTAACCTTCTGTGATTTTCGTTTAATAAGACCAGTCATTTCCCGAAGCCCCACAGACTAAAATATCTGTAAAGCGCCCGTCCGTAGTCTTGGTGGCTTGTCGTGTAGCTGCGCCCGTTGATCCGTTTTGTTACGAGCTTAGACCTATACCAGCTGTTGTAGGTCTACCCTGGTTGTTGCCATCTGCGTCAAGCCTCTAGCTGACTAGACTAGAAGGGAGGGCTAGACGGTGGTAATACTCCGTTATTGTAGGGTAAAGACTTTCGACAGACCGCTGCGCGCTCATATTTTGATTTTATTCACCGCAATGACTATTGACTAATGGTAGGATTGAGTTTCATGGAGTTCGCAGATGTATCTAAAAATGCTTCGTACAAAATAGTCATATCAAAGAGCTGTCCAACTTTTCACTTTTCAAGAAAGTAATTTTTAAAAAAACATAGCAACGATCTAAACTGCTGGATATACTTGTAATAGTTGTTTCTTCAAGCAAATAGGGAAACTGTCAAAAGTCAAATGTGTTTTTATCTCGAAATGGCTTTGTATGCTGTTCTCAAACACTTCGTTCAAAACTCTAAACTACTGGGGCATATTGTCACAAAATTTGAATGTACGTAAACTGTATCTTCTCAGAAAAAGTATGGAGATTATCTTAGTAGCTATAAAGATTCAAAGAGTCAAAAAAGAGTCATAACGAGTCAAAAGTTCAATCACACTAATGTAATTTTTTTAAATGTTTTTTTTTGTTGTTGTTGTTCAAAAGTTTGGGATCAGTAAGATTTTTTTTAATGTTTTTTAAAGAAGTTTTTTTATGTTCATCATAATTCCAGTTATTTAATCAAAAATACAGAATATTACATATTATGAAATATTATTGCAATTTAAAATAACAGTTTTCTATTTTAATATACTTTCAAATGTAATTTATTTTGATGATGCAAAGCTGAATTTTCATCAGCCATTACTCCAGTTTTCACAAGATCCTTCAGAAATCATTCTACAATGCTGATTTATTATCATTGTCAATGTTGCAAACAGTTGTGCTGCTTAATGTGTTTTTGAATCTGTGATGCTTTTTTCAGGATTCTTTGATGAATAAAAAGTTAAAAAGAACAGCACTTATTCAAAATAAAAATCACTTTTTATAAATTTAACACATCCTTGCTAAATAAAAGTATCGATTTCTTTCAAACATACTTTGAACGGTAGTGTATATTGTTACAAAAGATTTCTATTTCGAATAAATGTTTTATTTTAACGTTGTATTCATCAGAAAATTCTGAAAAGATGTTCCAAAAAGGACATTTAAGCAGCACAACTATTTCCAACATTGACAATTGCTAATAATTCAGCATATTAGAATGATTTCTGAAGGATCGTGTGACACTGAAGACTGGAGTAATGATGCTGAAAATTCAGCTTCACATCACAGGAATAAATTTTATTTTAAAGTATATTAAAATAGAAAACCACTGTTTTAAATTGCTAAAATATTTCACAATATTACAGTTTTGTCTGTATTTTTAATCAAATAATCACAGCCTCGATGAGCAGAAAAGACTTCTTTAAAAACATAAAAAATCTTACTGATCCCAAACTTTAAATGACAGTGTATCTTAGTTTAAAACTACTAGGAAATAATTCTGATAATGTTCAATTATTTTTTACAGCCAAGACTTTGTTTACAAATTCAACAAAATGTGTGACAACTTGCCCCACTTTCCCTCACTGAAAACCTTTCCTGCAGCACGCTTTCAGTCACCACATTTCCCTTTAACAGGAAATCTGGATGTTTTCATCTTTTAAAGCCTTTAGCAACCAACGTAAGCCATTTTGGCACAATAACTACTGGAAGGAATGCATTAGAAAAGTGCATTACTATTAACTTCAGCACGATACTCATCCCACATTAAACGCAAAGCAGGGCGATCAAAATCACCCCGTTTCATTACTTGTTAAGAAGATTTGAGAGGTAAAGCTGTCGCCCGACCCCCTTCCCCCTCTGTATACATGAACGTTACACTAATACTCTCCTGTCTCCATATGGATCCTCTCGTGTGCCGGACAGCAGCGCTGGAGCGGAGGGCTCGGCCACGTTTAACTGTTTCAACTCTTCACCCTCCCCTCACAGCCGCCCCATCTGTCCTGCTATTAGTAAATCCCCACAGATAAATAGAAGCTTTTGAGGATCATTGCCTAGGCAGGTTTTCCGCAGTCTGAGCAAGACTAAGTGTGGCTGACCTCGATAGAAACTTGCACCACATTTCGCATTTGGCCTGACTACGTGCAAATGTAATCCGCCCCGCTCAATCCTGTGCAAAACCATTTCATTGTATGCCGCTAATATTAGAATAACAGCTGAGCAACTAATTGCTGGTGAATTAGCCAGACAGCACATCATATGAAATTCATTTTCAAAGAGCACCTGTTTGGTTCTGCATCACAAGTGACCCATGGTTTATCATCAATGTTAGATCATATAATACGAACGAGTCCAGTACCGAAGTGTCGCGCTTTCCAGGTGTTCTCTCCTCTGAATAAGTCATTTCAGACATCTGAAAATGAGTTATGCACGTCTGGATACAGCATGAATGTTAAAAACATGCCGCAGGGTGTTTTCACTTTCACATATGAATCATTAATCACTTGATTTGAAGTCTTCTGGCATGGGTGAGGGATTATTTTGTCTGTTTCTTTGTCTAAAAATAAGCACATTTAACAATTTTCGATTCATCAGTTGAAAAAAATAATGGCTATAATTGCATTGCAATTATGAAGTGTTTTTAACAGTTCACCCAAAATGAAAGCTGCTGAAAGTTTACTCACCCTCAGGCCATGCAGATGTAGATGAGTTTGATAGTTATTCAGAACAGTTTTGGAGAAATGTAGCATCTTGGATCCTCGGCAGTGAATGGGTGCCATCAGAATAAGAGTCCAAACAGCTGATAAAAACATCACAATAATCTACAAGTATCAATTGACATCTTGTGTGTTTGTAAGAAACAAATCCATCAAGGCCTTTTCAACTATTTGTTCTTGCCAAAATATAAGTCCATAATCCATATTAACACTTCATCCAGTGAAAAAGTCCATCTTCTGTTGTCCTCTCATATCAAAATCCACCAACACTACCAGTCACAAGTTTTTGTACGGTATGATTTTTAATGTTTTTTAAAGAAGTCACCTCTGCTCACCAAGCCTGGATTTATTGTATCAAAAAAAAATTGTTTTTATTTGAATATATTTTAAAGTGTAACATAGCCCTGTGATTTCAAAGCTGAATTTTCAGCATCATTACTCCAGTCTTCAGTGTAACATGATTCTTCAGAAATCATTCTAATATGCTTATTTGCTGATTAAGAAACATTTTTATATTATTATTATCATCAATATTTAATGTATTTTGATGAATAGAAAGATCCAAAGAACAGCATTTATCTGAAATAAAAAGCTTTTGTTATACACCAGCTTGGAGTCAGTAAATTTTTTTCTTTTTTGGGGAAAAAAAAAATGATAGAAAGTCATACTTTTATTTAGCGAGGATGCTTTAAATTGGTCAAAAGTGATGATGAACACATTTATAATGTTGCAAAAGATTTCTATTTCAGATAAATTCTGTTCTTCTGAACTTTCTATTCATCAAAGAAACCTGAAAAAAATTCTACTCAGCTGTTTTCAACAAAAATAATAATAAGTGTTTTTTGAACAGCAAATCAGAATATTAGAATGATTTCTAAAGGATCATGTTACAGGAGTAAAGCTGCTAAAAATTCAGCTTTGAAATCACATTTTAAAATATATTAAAATAGAAAACAGTTATTTTAAATAGTAAAGATATTTAAAAAATGTTTACTGTACTTTTGCTGTACTTTGAATCAAATAAATGCAGGCTTGTTGAGCAGAAGGGATTTTATTAATTTTTACTGTTCAAAAACTTTTGACTGGTAATGTATGTGTTTAGAAGTGTTTTGGACCGTTTCATTTTTTAAACATTTAGTGGTTGATCTGTGCATGTTTCTCTCCTGATTCAGATGAGATGGCTTTTTAACTGAATCAAGCAGTGTTATGTATGTGTTATTTGAGGCTAAAAAGTTGTATTTGTTTCTTATAAACATGCACATTTTTGTTTCACAAGATGTTAATTGATAGACTGGAGTTATTGTGATGTTTTTATCAACTCTTATTCTGACGGCACCCATTCACTGCAGATGATCCATTGGTGAGCAAGTGACATAATGCTAAATTTCTGCAAATCTGCTTTGATGAAGAAGCAAACTTGGAGGTCCTGAGGGCTAAATTTTAGATGAACTATTCCTTTAATGTGAATATCACAAAAAATAAAAACAGTTTATTACTGTGATCTCCAGAAGCACTGGAATGCTGATCAAATTTACTAGCGTCATTGGCAAACATTCTCCACAAACAAAACCAGATTTAATGTAAATATGTAACTCATGCTTTCAGTTATGCCATCCACCCATTTGATTGGCCGTCTAAGGTAGATTCTTGCAAAAGCAAGTATACATCATCTCAAGTATATACAATATAATGCATCCCTATGGAACATGACCAGCATCTGTTCAGTATTCCATTTTGCTCCAAATGTCTTGGATCACATCTGGAAGCATCAAGTTTGAAAGTAATGTTTCAGCAGTGCATCTGTTTTATTTTTAGCTTGGTTCCCTAATAAACCTGCATGAGTTATACAGCACAGAGTTAAAGAACCGAATGTTAACCTATTCACAACAATGCATTGAGAGAGACCTGTTAAGGCAGATACATCAGTGTAAAGACATTCTATAATTTATATTCTTAGTTTTATTGCTATTTACATTATATTATGTGTTTTGTTGGACAGTCGTTTCATAGTGTTAAACATGGCAGATTTTAGTTGCTGATGGAGTAAAGGTGTAACCGCAGACAGACGTCTAATGTGAGCCCATAACTCACGCCGAACAGGTTAACGCTGTTCCCATGGTGTAAAATAACATGAATCGTTCAGTGGTGTTCATCGGGTTAAAATGACACAAGAATATAAGAACTGGTTCTTATGAGAATGTGATAGTTTAAGTTAAAAGTATACATACACCTTGCAGAACTCTACCAAAATAAGAGGGACCATACAAAATGCATGTTATTTTTTATTTAGTACTTACCTGAATAAGATATTTTACATAAAAGACGTTAACATATAGTCCACAAGAGAAAATAATAGTTGAATTTATAAAAATGACCCTGTTCAGTAGTTTACATACACTTGATTCTTAATACTGTTGTTACCTCAATGATCCACAGCTGTTTTTTTTTTTTTTTTTAATTTAGTGATAGTTGTTCATGAGTCCCTTGTTTGTCCTGAACAGTTAAACTGCCCGCTGTTTTTCAGAAAAATCCCACAAATTCTTTGGTTTTTCAGCATTTTTATCTATTTGAACCTTTTCAACAATGACTGTGTGATTTTAAGATCCATCTTTTCACACTGAGGACAACTAAGGGACTCATATGCAACTATTAAAGAAGCTTTAAATGCTTACTGATGCTTCAGAAGGAAACACGATGCATTGAGAGCCGGGGGGTGAAAACTTTTGAACAGAATAAAGATGTGTACATTTATCTTATTTTGTCTAATTATCATGTTTTTATCATTTAGTACTGCCCTTCAGAATCTACAGAAGATGCTTACATGTTTCCCAGAAGACAAAATAAGTTACATTTACCCCGATCTCCAAATTCCAAAAGTTTTCACACCCCAGCTCTTAATGCATTGTGTTTCCTTCTGAAGCATCAGTGAGCGTTTTAACCTTCTGTAATAGTTGCATATGAGTCCCTCAGTTGTCCTCAGTGTGAAAAGATGGATCTCAAAATGTTGGAAAGGGTTCAAATACACAAAAATGCTGAAAAACAAAACATTTTTTTCTGAAGAACAGTGGGCATTTTAACTGTTCAGTACAAACAAGGGACTCACTAAACAAACAAACTATAAAAACAATCAATAAAAAAAAAACAAACAAAAAAAAAAAACAGGTGAATCATTCAGGTGACAACAAAGTATTAAGAATCAAGTGTGTGTAAACTTTTGAACGGTGTAATTTTTATAAAATCAGCTATTATTTTCTCTTTTGGACTGTATGTAAATATCTTTCATGTGAAATATCTTATTCAGGTCAGTACTAAATAAAAAATAACATGCATTTTGTATGATCCCTTTTGTAGTAAAATAACATTTTGCAGATTCTGCAAGGTGTATGTAAACTTTTGACTTCAATGTGAAACATGCGGGAGTGACATTCATACAATTTATTCTTTTTGACATTTTCTACTTATCTAACCGTGAATTTTAACATTATTATGAACACTTGTCAAACACACCGTCGCTGTAAAAATTCCAGATCCCATGAAAAGCAAAAAGCTGAGGCGAGACATTGTCAGCAGGGGGTTTGTAAGGAAAACACATGTTTTCAAGAACAGCTGTGCATACATCACTACACTGAATGGCCACTAAGAGACCGAATGAATCAGGGACAGAGAGACAAAAAGAGAAGTGACAAAAAGAGATAAACAAGTAAACAGTAAGGGCACACTGTCATATGGACATACGGGGGGAGAGACTGGTCCAGAGGAGAAGGACGAAATGACAGAGAGCGAGACAGATAAACATCAGAAGAGAGATAGAAAGCAGATGGAGACAGGGATAAGATGAAGCCAGAGAGGTCAGAACAGTTGACCTTTATATAGGAGAGAAAATAAGAGAGAGAGAGAGAAAAAAGTGATGGTATCTGTTTCACGGTCAACACATGCTTCGTTTCTCCTCCTTGACACTCCTGAAGGGTTAAAGGTCAAAGGTTGACAGATGCAAGACGGAGGGAGGGAGAGAAGCGTAGAAAGTCAATAAAGTTCTAGGGACAGACATCTACAGGGTGAACTAAGGAAATTAACACAACAACTAAAATATGTGATAGCACAGGTATATTTGTAGCAAATAGCCAACAGTACATTGTATGGGTCAAAATGATCAGTTTTTCTTTTATGCCAAAACTCATTAGGATATTAAGATCATGTTCCATGAAGATATTTTGTAAATTTCTTACCAGAAATATATCAAAACTTGATTTTTTATTAGTAATTTGCATTGCTAAGAACTTCATTTGGACAACTTTAAAGGCGATTTTCTCAGTATTTAGATTTTTTTGCACCCTCAGATTCCGGATTTTCAAATAGTTGTATTTCGTCCAAATACTGTCCGATCCCAACAAACCATACATCAATGGAAAGATGTATAAATCTCAATTTCAAAAAAAGGAACCCTTATGACTGGCTTTGTGGTCCTGGGTCACATATATCCTTTAGAAAAAAAATACATTTGGATTTGGAATGACAGAAAGGTTTCATTTTTGGCATACTACTCCTTGAACATTTTTCAGACGGCTTGAACAATAAACCATCAATCATTATTTTTTTCTATAAACACATTTTACCATGACAGAGAATGTCTGCTTCAACTCCGCTGACCTTTTTCCATTCTTCATACCTTAAAGACGACACACAGACTCTTTTGTCCTCAAGGGATGAACAGCTAGTTCAAACTCACACTCAGTAGTGTTTACAAAGACTAGTTATGGCCTCACGAAGATGGCTCCATTTATTAAACGCTTTATATCACTTCACCATTATTGATGCTTGTCCTATGCTACACTGTTTGTTTTTAATTAAAGGAGAAGTTAACTTTCAGAATAAACATTTCCTGATCATTTACTCACCTCCATGTCATCCAAGATGTTCATGTGTTTCTGTCTTCAGTCACAAAGTAATGAAGGTTTTTGAGGAAAACATTCCAGGATTTTTTTTTCCATATAGTGGACTTCAATGGGAGCCAATAGATTGAAGGTCTAAATTGTGGTTTCAATGCAGATTTAAAAGGCTCTACACACTCCCAGCTGAAGAATAAGCATCTTATCTAACGAAACAATCTGTCATTTTCTAAAAAAAAAAAAAGGAAAAAAAAGTGATCGTTTCACTAGAAGCTGCACTGAAACTGCAATTTGAACCTTCAACCCATTGGCTCCCATTGAAGTCCACTATATGGAGAAAAATCCTGGAATGTTTTCCTCAAAAACCTTAATTTATTTGCGAAGATGGAAAGACATGAACATCTTGGATCTACAAGTGAACTTATCTTTTAAGTTATCTGAGACCATTACAGTGACCACCGCTGTACAGTTCAACAATGGGTCACAGCACCAACACAAACACTGACTGAATGGAACTATGAACCAATCAGATCCTAAAGCCCATCTACTTTGTTCCAGGTTTCTTCCGGCCTCAACACAAAGCACTTGTACACTCCTATGGAGGTCACAACGGTCTGTCCTACATTAGCTCATTAACAGTGATGTCTGTTGCAGTCCTGTCTGCTAACTGATGCTAGAAATAACCGTCTACCCAGCATGTGCCAATTAACTATGATGTTGATAGCTGTGTTTAAAAGGGCAGGCCAGGCTAAATGGGTTTTTGGTACACTGTACGTTTATGCATGCTGTCACTTTGGGTTTGATTATGGGAGCAAGCTAACTGTAACTGTAGTTGGTGAGGGATGCATCCTAATGTTTTCAACTGTTGGCTGTAAAAATGCTCTTAGGAAAAATGTACTAAAAGCTTGGTAAAGATTTATAGACTTTTAAATGGCTTTATTTAATTTGCATACAGGCAGAATATTAAAATATTATTGAAATTAATTGTAATAATAACAGTAAAATACTAGCAGTAAAGTAATAATAATAAAAACTATTTAACGTAAAGCAATGTATTGTTTCAATAATCAGAATATATATCTTAATATATACACATAACTAAAATAAAATATTCAAAATATTATGAAAATTAAACTGAATAATAAACAATTGTATTCATTGTTACAATCAAATATTCATATATAGCATTTATATTACATTTGTAATATTCATAATATTTTCATATTTTTATATATTTATATATAAAAACTATGACATTTGTAAAAAAATTAACATTAAATTATAATATAATAAGAATAAACAATTGTATTAATTGTTAAATCAATATATTTTTTATATTACATTTTTAATATTCATAATATGTTCATATATTTGTATATAAAAATGACATTTTTAAAAATACTATGAAAATTAAATAATAATAATAATAGTAGTAAACAATTGTAGTAATTGTTTATATATATTTTTATATTACACTTTTAATATAATAATAAAGTATTGTATTAATTGTTAAAATGAAAAAAATATATATTACATTTTTATTATTCATAATGTGTTCATATATTTATATAAGTAAGATTATATAAATTATTACATTTGTCAAAAATGTTATGACAGTTAAATTTAATATGTAATAAACAATGGTATACAATTTTGTCAAATATTCATATATAATATTATATTTTTAATATTTCTATATAAACATTATGACATTTTTAAAAAGAATTATGGAAATATAATTGTAATAATAATAACAAATTGTATTCATTGTTAAAATAAAAGTATATAAGTATATAATATTCATATATTATATGATTTATTTTTTAAATATTCCTTATATGTTCATATATTTATAGATAAAAGTTATATATATATATATATATATATATATATATATATATATAATTAAAAAATATTTGTCAATATAAAATAATAACACATTAATATAATTTTTTATATTACACTTAATATTCATAACATGTTCACATATTCATATAATAATAATAATAACAATAATAACAATAACAATAAAACAATTGTATTAATTGTAAAATTCAAAGTTTTTTATTACATTTTTAATATTCATAATGTGTTCATATATTTAAATATGAAAATGTTTAAATTTGTAAAACATTTTATGACAATTCATTGTAATATGTAATAAACAATGGTATACATTGTTATCAAATATTCATATATAGTATTATATTTATAATATTCATAATATTTTCATATATTTATATATGTATAAAAATACATCTTTTCATAAAAATACATTATTTCATAAAAATTATAAACTTTGTAAAAAAATAAAATAAAATAAAAATGTAATAACAATAACAAACAATTGTGTTAATTGTTAAAATTAAATATCTATTTTTATATTACATTTTTAAATATTAATATTTTCATACACACACACACACACACACACACACACATACATAATAAATAAATAAATTTATTAAAAATAAAGTATAAATGAAAATGTAAAACAATAATACTAGTGTTTTAATGGTCAAATGTCACCCAACACATTGAAATTACTTGCATACTTTCCTGAATAGTTTATGGTCAAATATTTTTTCATTCCATTTCACTTCTGCTGAGCATATTTTCCCAACTCGCCTTTTCCATTTTAATGTCACTTTCTGGGTCGGCGCAAGCTCATGCCAAACAAAACATGGGGATGAGCCAGAATTGTCCTTGCTAAAATAAATATGACAGTGTCTAGTTTATTGTTTTATAAAAAGCAGGCTTTATAACCCTGGACCACACAGACATGGCATGAGCTTTGAGAGGGAACAGAGACCTGGCATGAAGCTCACACAGAGCCGCTAAGTAATAGAATCAGATGATTGGCCTATAGCATCTAAGAATGAGATGTTCCTTCTAAAAGGATTTGTTCAAGCCCCGAGCATTTCCTGCCCCAATGTATGTCATATAGGAAGGCTGTAGTTTTGTTCGTTCTGCGTGAAATGGCCAGAAGAAAAGAGCTCTCAATAGACATGCTGTCATATCGAGTTATAGTCAATAACAATATAATACTGCTCTCTGGGGCATTTTACATGCTCAAGTGACACTCTGGGACTCCTACAGAGATCAAATATGCAAACATATGCTTTCATAGATGTGTTTGGAAGCTCAGAATGACGCAGATTTGAAACATTTGTGACTTCAAAGTGTTTCTAGGGGTCTTTAGTGCTTTCATACACAAAAGTGTTTCATAATGTCATATGACTGGCTCAAGTACACCCGGTTTTACATGACTTAAGCTCATGTAGCAATTATGCAGCGACAATAGTTTACAATAGATTACATAGTATGCAAAGTGATTGATTTTTAGTACGCTACTAAACTCAACCATTCTTTGAGCAATGCAACTAGTCTCTCAAGTTTAATGTCATCTGAGAGTTATATACAGACACACTGTACATATGGCATGTATACTTCAGCAGAATGCCATTATACTGTTGCTAACACAGTGACTGAACTCAGTTTTACCAAAAACAAACAATAAGGACTATAAAAGTCCCTGAATGCAGTATTTATCTGAATATGAAACAATGCACTGAGGAGTCTTATACACAACATTTGGACTAAACATTTAAATATGTTTATATTTTAGCAATTCAATGTCATCTCAGTTCAAAACAAGAACTCCAGCTATTTTTAATTTTAAAAAATCTGTTGCAGTTTTTTTTTGACCAGCACCAGGTGTTCTTTTGTTTTGAAGAGCTGTTGGTACTAAAACATGCAGTTTTCTCCAAACTGTTATACTCTTAGAAACTGAACAGCTAGGTAAAATCAAGCCTTCATAAAGGGATGTTTTTAAAGAGCAGGACACAAAAATATTGCTGAGACAGATAAATTATTTTTGTACAGATGTTGATGGTGACGTATAAAATGTGTCTGCCAACAAATGAAAGCAGTATTTCCTGTTTTTTTTAAAAATGCAACATTTTCTGGGAACATTTTGTGGTCTTATAATTTATTATGGCAATTTGTGATTTAATTTTCTGGAGGTTTCTTCATATTTTTTTAAATCTCCATTGTGGGGCATTTTTTTGTCTTTTATATATATATATGCTCATCCAGGGTGCAATTATTTGCTCAGAAATCTAGTAAAAGTAGTTTTTTTTTTTTTTTTTACAATAACTGTTATATACAATATATATATATATACAATGAGTGAGTCAAAAGTTTTTGAACAGTAAGATTTTTAATGTTTTTTAAAATAGAATTTATTCCTGTGATGAAAAGCTGAATTTTCAGCATCGTTACAGTCTTCAGTGTCTCATGATGCTTCAGAAATCATTCTAATATGCTGATTTGCTATTCAAGAAACATTTATTATTATCATTATCAATATATGAAACGGTTGAGTATATTTTTTTAGGATTACTTGATGAATAGAAAGATCAGCATTTTTTTTCAAAATACAAAGCTTTTGTACCATTATAAATTATACCATTATACCATATACCATTCAAAAGCCTGGAGTCAGTATTTATTTTTGGAAATTAAAGAAATTTATACTTTTATTTAGCAAGAATGCTTTAAATTGTTTTTTAAGTGATGGTAAAAACATTTACTGTTACAAAAGATTTCTATTTCTGATAAATGCTGTTCTTCTGAACTTTCTATTCATCAAAGAAAACTGAAAAAATCTACTCAGCTGTTTTCAACATAATAACAATAATAAATGTTTTTTGAGCAGCAAATAAGAATATTAGAATGATTTCTGAAGGATCATGTGACTGAAGTAATTATGCTAATAATTCAGCATTAAAATTACAGGAATAAACTGCATTTTAAAATATATTCAAATAGAAGACAGTTATTATAAAAAAGTCATAATATTTCAAGATTTGTACTGTTTTTGCTATACTTTAGATCAAATAAATGCAGGCTTGGTGAGCAGAAGAGACTTCTTTAAAAAAAAAAAAAGTATTTTACTGTTCAAAAACCTTTGACTGGTAGTATATATATAAGATTTTTAATAACAAAAAAATAAAAAATAAAAAAACACTTCATATTATGAATACTTCATAAGAGATTGTGAAAAAAACGTATGCATGGTGGGATTCTAAAATAGACCATATAACTGCTGACATGGGTATTGAGAAAAGCACATTCCTGTTTCCATATGTCTTTCTTTCCATCCTTTTTGTCTCTCTGCTCTTTTTCCACGGCAGAAGCAGAAACAGGTGGACTTTGACAGGAAGGGCACAAATCCCTTGCTTAGACTTACATACACCTCCTGACTTTGTATTTAGGCACTGAACGTCAGATTAGAATTTATGCTGTTTATATTTCCCCCATACAGTGAATATTTATGAGTCCAGCTGTCCTTTGCTCAGTTGTCTTCATTAATGAAGCGTTTGACTTGTATGAAAAACTATCAACAAAATGCCCAAAAACCAACTGCACAGGAGATCAAAGCTCTGACCAAAAACACACGGCTAAGACATCTTGACCGCCCGTGTCAGGATTTGGCAAAGCCTGAAGAATGGATTTCAGACTGAAGACAAGAATAATGGGACCATTCCTCCAACATACACAGATACTGGAAAATGACGGCAGATCCAGCCAGTTTGACTCTGAATAGTGTAGATACATTCCATCAAAATCACATCTGTATGTTAGATCAGTTTAAATATTTTAAAACGGAACAGCAGCCAAATGTAATAAGTGTCAGAATTTTACATTTTGAAAGCAATTTATAGTGCTGTGAGTGTGTTGCTATGCAGTTGCTTGGGTGTTATGGGTGATTTCTTAAGTCTTTGTTAGTCTATGTGATGTTCTCACTGATTTTACAATGTGCCAGGTAAAAATACTAGGCACAATTGCTTGGAAAAGCACACAATTTATGCAGCACCAATGGTGTGCAACAAACCAGGCACACAAGTTTCAAGTCAACATGAAATCAAAACCCTGTTTACTTTCTTAATGCGTGTTCCTAATCTTCTTGTGAATGATTCATCAGTGCATGTTATTGCAAAGAAAATAAATCACATTGACTTGAAATCTTAGGGTTTGGGTGTGTTCAAATCCCTATGAGCAATACACCTGCTTTAGAAAGCAGCACTAATATGATGCATTTACGTTGCCTTTTAATAAATAATATAATTCCTTAATACAATTTGTGCAATAAAATATAATGTCACTGCATGAACTCAGATGGTCAGTCTCTCACTTTGATTGTGTGTGTGAAAAAGAGAGTAGACTGAGATCTCAGGCACAGGAAACAGAGGGTTCCTGTTTTTTTGAGCCAGGCGCTATTGTCTCCCTCCCTCTCTTTCTCTCTCTTTCTCATAAACACACTTATCTGCAATTGTTCCCTTTAAATCATATTTTGTCTGCCCCATCCTAGAGGCTCGCACTGGAGCCACGGACTGTCCACTTTGCTTTTTAAACCCTGAACGAACGTACATTTTCTGCTGTTCAAACAACCTTAAAACACAAAATATTAATCAGCACAACTGTTTTCTAGAAACTGTTTAAGAAAAGTTTCTTAATCGACATATTAAAATGATTTCTGAAGGATTATGTGAGACTGAGGACTGGAGTAATAATGCTGAAAATTCAGTTTTGAAACACAGGAGTAAATTACATTAAAAAAAATATTCAAATCAAATTATCATATTTTAAATTGTAATAATATTTTACAATATTTTAGTTTTAATCCAATATATGTAGCCTTGGTGAGCATAAGAGGTTTCTTTCAAAACATTGAAAAATACCAAATATACACTGACATTCAAAAGTTTGGAATCAGTATGATTTTTAATGTTTTTTAAGTTCCATTTATTTTTGAAACAAAATTACAGAAAAACAGTAATATTATGAAATGTTATTGCAATTTAAAATAAGAGTTTTCTATTTGAATATAATTTACTGTTTTTTTTGTTTGCTTTGGTACTATTTTCACAAGCAGCTGTTAAATTTTCACAACTCTTTGTACTAAAATCACAACAGATCATCAAAAGTGAATTTTTTTTTAAACATTTCAGCATTTTTTCAATTGTCTGAGTACACTACACACAGTCACAAAGTATCCTTTTTTATTTCACTAAATATTTGTTTCATTTATATATATTTTTCATTCACAGTAACTGCCTTTCATTAAGCACTTACTTTCAAACTTCTCATTTGCATGTCTTCTCATTCAGTTTTCTCATTTGTCTATTATTGAATCTAACTCATCTTAAAGGTTAATCACTAAACCATTTGGTAAACCTATATTTTTTTACATTTCTTTGTAAGCTATATACATTATATGCTACACAAATGTACTGGCAAATTGCACGAACATCTAAATTACATTTAACCACACATAATGAGTACTCATTATTGCTAATTAATTTCACATAGCAGTAATCACAATTGGCCACCAAATATAGTACTATAAAAGGGGTGGGGTGTGGGATGTGAACACTGGCAATTTCTTTCAACATGGAGCAGGATAGCCATGCCAATAGGTTTTTCCCAAGGTACATGAACTACGATGACATTAACTGTGATGTAGATGAGATGAGAATCTATGGCCAAATGCTCAAGACAGGGTTGGTCCAAATTAATGTAATCTGTACTAAATGTTATGTTTAGTTTTGTTTTAGTTCACTGTGTACATTTCATTATAGAGTATACAGTATAACTATGTTGCAATTATATTTGAAAAATAACAAAATTGCCCAGATTATTGCAAAAGATGTCTTCACTGATCCTTCTCTTGAATACACATAGATATTATTGAAATGATAGATTCTGTAAATGTTGTGTATTGTAAGTGTATCTTCTAATGTGAAAATGTTGTAATCAGTCTTTACAGTACTGTAGCATATTAATTTCAGCACTTCTATGGGTGATTTGAAATATTTATCTTTCATTGTTTGTCATGAGATTCACTGGTAGTTAAAAAGACTAAACAGAAAAGATATCATTATGTTGTTTTTTAGTGATTAAATCATGTTCTCATGACTTTACATGAAAAACGTATATATTGAATCAATGGCTGTGTGATGAGACATGTTTAAATTCCAAATGAATGCACAACAGCAAGTTTTAAATGAAATACTGGCTGTGTTACAAGTGTGATCAGTTTGGATTTTTGTATGAAGAGTTTTGAAAATGTACAACTTAGTTGTGAAAATAGCACCAAAGCTAACAAAAAAAAACTGTAATATAATTTATTTCTGTAATGCAAAGCTGAATTTTCATCAGTCATTACTCCAGTCTTCATCCTTCAGAGATCATTCCAATATGCTGATTTATTATCAAGTGTTGGCAACAGTTAATATTTTAACTGCTCAATATTGTTTAGCATTTATTTAAAATAGAAATCCTTTCTAACAATACTTTGAAGGGTAGTGTATATTGTTACAAAAGTACATTTATTATTAAAAATAAATGCTGTTGAATAATGTTTTATTCATCAAAGAATACTGAAAAAAGTATTACAGGTTCCAAAAAATATATCTTAAGCAGGATAACTGTTTTCAACACTGATAATAAATCAGCATATTAGAATGATTTCTGAAGGATCATGTGACACTGAAGACTGGAGTAATGACTGATGAAAATTCAGCTTTGCATGACAGGAATAAATTCTATTTTAAAGTATATTCAAATAGAAAACCACTGTTTTAAATGTCAATAATATTTCACAATATTACAGTTTTTTTAAATCAAATAAATGCAGGCTTGATGAACAGAAAAGGCTTCTTTAAAAAAACATAAAAAATCTTACTGATTTCCAACTTTTAAATGGCAGTGTATCTGCTATGTATTTTATCTACTAACAGATTTTTTCCAATTGTGGATGTCCTTGCATGCCCTCAAAATAAGCCTTTGTCCAATTTAGTGTGCGTATGGGGATAATTTTGGACCCAAAGCGTAGCTAAGTAAACCTACCCAAACACACGCTCAGACTCAGAGTGCAGATCTCTTCTCGCTGGGTGGTGGCAGGGGACCAGGGTTTAAGCATGTAAGCTATTTAAGCATCTGGATTTAATGCACCATTAAGGTCAACGGCTGACCAGTCTGCACCTGTAGCGCTCCTCACCAAACCCAGCAGCCCCTCCTCTCATTCAGCTGCCAGTGGTCACTATTTTTCTACTTTCTCTCTGTCATTTCACCACAGAAGCATCCATGAACACAAAGTTCTCACTTAAACAAAAAAGCATTTACATGCAGCCTGATGCCACTGCTGCATAATGTTTTTAAGAGTTGTGTCCCTGTCCCAAAACTGACCTTCATCATCTCATCTCATTCTTTAAGTTCTCTGTGTTGTTCTCCTCACACCCTCGCTCCCTCCATCACCCCCTCCGTCTCGGTGCAGCCTGTTCTGTTGTGTCTGCCAACTGCTCTCTGCTGGATCACAGGTTTCCTGAGCTGGAGAGCCGGGGACTGGCAGTCTCAAACACTGTGAACGGCCAACTTGCTTTTTTCCCACTGTGCTTCGTGTACGTTCTGCTCACTGAACACATACTCCTACGCAAACGCCTAGGCAGAAACGAATCACAGATTATGAGAAGAATCGCAGTCAGTACTGTCCCGATAGATGAGAGATAGATAGATAGATAGATAGATAGATAGATAGATATAGAATGACTGAACAATATAGATTGATAGATAGAATGATAGAATGACAGAATAAAAGATAGATGATAGACAGATCAATACATTGATAGAAAGAACAAGAGACAGAATGATACATAAAATGATAAATAGATAGATAGATAGATAGATAGATAGATGATAGATAGATACATAGATAGATAGATAGATAGCATGATAGAATGATAGAACAAAGCTAGAATGATATATAGAACAATAGAATAATGATAGAAAGATAGAGGTTAAAACAATATAGATAGATAGATATAATGATAGACAGAATGATAGAATGACAGAATAAAAGATAGATCAATACATTGACAGAACTATACAGAATGACAGATAGAATGACAGAGCAATATAGGATAGATAGATAAAATGAAAGAAAGAATGGCAGACAGACAAGATAGACAGATAGATAGAACGATATATAGAACAATACAATGACAGAAGGGATAGATAGATAGATAGACAGACAGATATAGATTTTGACTGAACAATGTAGATTGATAGAATGATAGAAAGAACAATAGACAGAATGATATATAGAATAGAATGATGATAGATAGATGGTAGAACAATATAGATAGATATAATGATAGACAGAATGATGAAATGAAAGAAAGAATGGCACAGACAAGATAGATAGAACAACAGAATGACAGATGGATAGATAGACAGATAGATAGCATGATAGACAGATAGATGGATAAATAGAAAGATAGAAAGATAGAATGATATATAGAACAATATAACAATGGCATGACAGAGGGATAGACAGATTGATTGATAAATTGAGTGGATTAAATTTCTGGGCAGAAATATGTCTTTTCCACGATTTTCGTCCACATTTGTATGGTCATTTATGCTCTTAAATATTTATTAACAATAGACTGACTGAAATTAAAGTAGTGCTGCACATAACAACTGACTGAAAGCTGCCAAACCCCCTCACAAATGCTATATTTTGCTTTTTTTTACAACCACTTGCAGCATTGAAAGAGACTCGCTGACAAGTGTAAACATCACTAAGAATAACCTCGCGTTTGCTGTGAGTGTGATGTTTTTCAGGAGCCTCAGTGCTGTCTGTGAGTGATGTTTATACCTTTTTGGCTGGTGAAGAGGTGTGATGGGTCATGGACTCGCTTCTGTTCTGTGCGCTGAATGGACGGATGTCACCCGCGGCATCCACAAGACATTGAACTGCGCCAAGCCGCCAACAGCGAGAGACACAGAGAGACAAAAACAGCTTCAGACTGATACCACGCAGGCGTTTCATTTCCTGCCAGCAACACAGATAAACGACTGAATCCCCCACTTCAGGAAAACGTGGTTTAATAGACGTAAAAATATGTGGTAATTGATTGGCTATATTTAAAGATATTTCAAAGGAAAAGCTTGAATGAACGAATAAATGATAAATAAATAAACAAACAAGCAAGCAAGCTCCTAGTTCTCCAAAAATATTACATTCTTTATTATAAAAATACATCTTGTTTACTTTTTACTTTCTTTTTTATTTGCTGTTAGTATTTAAGAGACAAAACAGACAGTTTTAAAAATACTGAAACATGCTTAATAATAGATTAGTCCAGTATAGTTTCGCAGTATTTGTAGTGCAGCACTCTGACGTACACTGCATGTTCCATAATGCTTTTCGGCGTCACGTCATCAACCTGCGTTATCATTCTCGAAGTGGTGAGCTGGCTTTGAACAGCGGGTAAAAGAGTTTATTTCTATATTATCAGTGCATTTTCACTGTGCTTATTTAATGTTTACAAACTGGGCATTTTTAATAAGATAAAATATTGCCTCCGTGTAGCGCTGGTTGTTAGTTTTCATTGTAAACAACCAGTAATCGTTAGCATTTGTGGTAGCTATTTAGTACGAGGATCAATGCGAATTTCAAACAGTGTTGTATTTATGATATTTTTTCGTTTCTGAATTCGCCTGCCTCTATCACTATCCATGTAAATTGTGTTTGTACATTTTAATCGAATGCATAAAATAGTTTCTTGATATGTAGTTTAAATATATTAATATGTATGTTTTTGTTTCATACAGTGTTTTGTGCATGGCCACTTTAAAATTATTTAAGCTTTACAGTGTGTATTATATACAATAAAGAATAATGTGTTAAACAGAACTGTCTAACCTCATAGAAACATACTTATGCTCACAGGTGGATTCTTCAAATATAATTTTGCCCTCCACTATCTTCAGCACAATGACCAAGCTCCTGGAGTGGCTTCTTGGTGTGTCGCTGATTGGCATGGCATGGGGACTTGTTACCTTTGACCTCCTTGATTTGCAGTTGCCTCCCCAGTATAGAGAGCTGGCATGGCCCATGCCTGTATATCTGCTGGTGGCATTTGGATGTTATTCACTGGCAACTGTCGGATACCGTGTGGCCACATTTAATGACTGTGAGGATGCGGCCAAAGAGTTGCAAGCACAAATAAAAGCAGCCAAAGCGGATTTAAAGAAGAAGGGACTAAAGATGTGAGAAAGTTTCTCGCATGCAGCTACTGTTTTTTTTTATTCATATACAAATGCGAATATAGTCTCATTGTTTCTGTTTACTTTGTGTCAAATATTTTCCTATACACTGATGTCTGTAGTGCAGCTCAGAGCTGTCCAACTTTGCTCAAGTCATGATGTAAATAATAGTTTAAAATGTAAACACCTGCACACCTGTGAATGATCTATTTTCAGCGGTATGACAGTTTTATTTTAAACATTACAGGCACATGCACGTATTGTCAATGGAGAGCGGTGCTATTTCTGTACAACCTCCAGAGTGTGTGTATTTGCATTGGCCAGGGAACGAATTTGTCTTTTTTTGAACCAGTTGTTTTTAGCATAGTCAAAATTCTGAGTCAGACTTAGAAACAAACCCGCTGTGTAGATTTGGTCTTGCACAAGGCCAGCGTTTCAGTACATCAAACTATGTGGAATGGAATTTTGATTTCAAATATTGGGACTGTGTTAAGGCTCACAAACTGTTGTCCTTTTTACCTTAAATTAAGGTTTTGAGCCAAAGATTTTGTAATTGGAATACAAGAACTTTAAAGCACTGTACGTGTTAAGCAATTTAATTTGAGCAGGTCTTTACTAAAAAAAATGGCCTAAATAATCCTGGGTAATATTAAACACCATGTAAACGGAATGCAGTTTTTTTTAACTTCCCGTTTCACATTACCTATAACTTACCTGGGTTAAATATTAATTCAGTGTATTCATAAGATGATGTTTCACACTGTACATTACTGTACATTAAAAGGTTTAACCTTCTTAATTGCAGTGTCAATGATTGGGCAAACACAGCATGCAACATGTTCACATAAGCATCGCATAATTTACTAAAAATATGAGTGTACCTTTAGGACTGTATAAAACAGTCTCTTCACTTAATTGAATGTGTTTTCCTTTATAATTTGACGTTTCTCTGCGTGTGGTGTTACTGTAACTGTCCAAAGCATAAAATTGAGAGACCCGATTGGCTGTCGGTTTCTAAGCATCTAGCCTTAACAGTTACCGCATCGTTTCACACTACAAAGATTTGGCACCGCAAAAGAGCTGCTTTCATAACCCTGGGTAAAATGCGCTGCTGCAATTGGCAAATTTATATCTCACAATTCTTTCTCCCCCCTCAGAATTGTGATTATAAATCGCAATCGCAAGTTATAAACTCAGAATTGTGAGATATACTCGCAATTTTGAGAAATGAAGTCAGAGTCACATGATATAAACTTAAAATTCTGACAATTGCAAGTTTATTTCTTCAGAATCGTGAGATATAAACTCGAATTTGAGAAAAAAAGATATACTCACAATTCTGAGAACATAGTTTTTTCCGACTCCTCAAAATTGGACTTTATAACTCGCAATTGTGAGTTTCTATTTCACAATTCAGAGTTGTGAGATATAATATCAAAATTGTGTGAAAAAAATCAGAATTCTGAGATATAAGCTCAAAATTCTGAGAACATAGTCTTTTTCCCCTCCTCAAAATTGGACAGATTTTTTTTTTTTAGAATTGATATAAACTCGCAATTGTGAAGGAAAAAAAGTCAGAATTGACTTTATATCTCGCAATTCTGACTTTTTTTTTCTCGGAATTGTGAGATATAAACTTGCATTTGTAAGTTATAAACTCAGAATTGAGATACACTCGCAATCAAGTCAATTGTATGATATGAATTCACAATTGTGAGTTATAAAGTCAGAATTGTGACTTTATATCTCACAATTCTGACTTTTTTCCTCAGAATTGTGAGAAACTTGCACTTGTAAGTTATAAACTCAGAAATGAGATACACTCGCAATTCTGAGAAATCAAGTCAATTGTATGATATGAATTCACAATTGTGAGTTATAAAGTCAGAATTGTGACTTTATATCTCACAATTCTGACTTTTTTCCTCAGAATTGTGAGAAACTTGCACTTGTAAGTTATAAACTCAGAAATGAGATACACTTGCAATTCTGAGAAATCAAGTCAATTGTATGATATGAATTCACAATTGTGAGTTATAAAGTCAGAATTGTGACTTTATATTTTGCACTTCTGACATTTTTTCCCTCAGAATTGTGAGATACAAACTCGCAGTTGCAAGAAAAAAGTCACAATTACCGTTTTTTATTCAGTGGCGGAAATGGGCTTCCATTGAAAAAAAAGCCATTGTGTGTTGAAAAAGACTGTATTTAATGTTCACCATTTCTTTGTTTTTTCTCAGACATTCCACATGATGAAAATGAATGTTCGCTACAAAATACAGTGTGATTCATCCTCAGTTGTTTAATTTTTGCTTCTGTACTCTGCCTTAGATTCTGGTCTCAAAAAATGAACTTCTGTGCACATAAATTCTGAAATGTGATCCACGTCCATGTGTTGGCTCTTGAAACACTAATCCCAAAGCCACTAAGTGCACACGGGCGCTGTATATAGTGCTGAATTAATCTGGTGTTTTTGGCAAGCAAAGCCCGTTCGTTCTCTTCAGCCTTAACGTAGGCTCTTGTAACCGTCATTTTTTAAGCCCTATAGCCCCTCTGAACAGGCCTATACCTGTTTGCAGAACAAGAAAAAAGGAGATTTTTCATAAGTTCGCAGTTTTCTTGTAGGACGAGGCTCCGCCTGACTGCTGATTGGCTCCTGTTCAAATCTCTGATGTCACCCCCTGCAGCCTCCTACAAGCTGTTGTTAGTTAAGGCCTGTTTTTCACAAACCCATAGTAGCATATAAGCGAACAGCATCAGCATTTTCTCCTGAAACCACAAGAGTGATTAACACCACGTTTATGCTTTGAGGTGCAGTTTAAACAGCTGAGAAACTAAGCAAATGATTTCTATCACTGAGGAATTCCTGTGCTTGAATTAAGAAAAATTCAATCATCTGATTCAATGACCCATTATTGAGAAGAAAATCGCAGGCTTTGTTTTCTGCACCGCGGTAATTTTCTAGTCCTGATCAATAAATCTCTCTGAAATGTAGGCGTTGTCAGCCTGGGTATGCTTAAAGCAAACAAGTGAAAAACAAACATGCATTAAACATCCCCTTTTTGTTCCATGGAGAAATGAAAATACGGATTTAGAACAACATAAGGGTGAGTAAATCTTTGTTTAGTGAACTTTTTCTTTAAATTAGAAAAATTTATAAAGTTCAACAGTTATTAGATGCTAGTAAACAGAATTAATGATAGTTATTTTCATTGTTGGTTTTCAAAGACTGATTATCACTGAAAGCCACATTTTGTGCAACTAGCTTAAAAAACAAACGCATTTATCTCAGCTGACCTGTTTCAGCTGCCTTTAGGGGTTAGAGACGCCACATTTTGTGAAATATAAGACAGGTCATGCTGCTGTTGTACGTCAAGAGACCTTTATGCCCCATACTTCACATTTGTCTGTTATGCAACGCGATACTACTTCTGCTCTGTTATTGTTGGGAGAATGAACTGTATGTGCCTCATTTAGATTGAATACGTGGTTCTAACTCAATCCAACAGTGACCCAAAAACGGATCTGGACATTTAAGAAGAGAAATGTATTACTGTTTTTGTATTTGATCATAAAATGGTGTTTAATTTAACAAAAGATTTACAAATAATTAATAAATGTAAAAAATAAAATAAAACCAATAGCTATTTGGCTATCAGTTAACATTTTTCCGATAGCACATACAGCCAACGTTATGTCAGGCAAAAGGGAAATTTGTGAGTTATTACATTTTGATTACAAAGATTACAAAGACAAACGTTATTTCTCCTTTGGAATAACATGCACTGATGAATCTTACACAATAGAACCAGAAGTGTGTATCGATAATGTAAATAGCATCAATTATGATTCCATGTCGACCTGAAATGACATTCAGGAAAACTCCAAGCACACCAAAAGTCAAATGCACACTAAACTGTCTAAAAATGTCTGAGTAGTGTGCTGCCAGCATATGAACAAAGAGAAATCCTATCTGGAGTGCCAGCTGCCAAACTTTCTCTAGAGCCTTGTTAAAATAAATACGAATGTAAAAAAAAACGGCAAAATGAGTGGAAGTGTAGAGTAATGCCTGAAAACTTTACCTCCTCTGAAGGTATGTACGTCAGTGAATGTAAACCTTATTGTTTAAGCTAATTAGCTCACTGTTTCAGTAACATGTGCTAGCAAGGTGTGTTTGTCAAAGAATCTGAGAATGTGGAACAATTCCAACTTTCTTTCTCCATGACCCATACGTCATCCAAATATGCCTTTATTAGGATGTGAACCAGTAGAGACCATCTGAGTATAGAAGATAATACATCCTATAAAATGAACAAATTCAGCTTTTCTGAGACAGTAGAGTTTGTTTTACATGCTTGACTCAATAGCTTATTAAATCCTGATAGTGTTTATGGTTTTGGCTTGAGTGACTCTGTAAGACTTATTTTCACCTTTAAATTGAAGTCTTTAATTTTTTTTTCACAATTGCTGAATAAACGGTTGAACAGATGTCTAAAATCAGCAGTTCTGTAAGAAAATGGGCTGTATCAAACTCAGCAGTTTGGCCTGTGCTTTCAGATGTAGTATCGTGGTTGGTTTCTTCTGAAATTTATGGCAAGCATAGCTTGAAATTCAATCACGTTTTCATTGTCTGAACAAGAATTTATGTCCAATCCATCAAGCAGAGCTAAAATCTAGATGCGGCGGCCCCAGACCCCATCCTGAGGAGCTGCATGACAGTCTTTGTTGTTTATAAGGCTTAATAATAATTATGGGGTTTTTGTATTCATATTTCTGATATTGTTGGACTGGTTATAGTATGTCTCTGGGTTTGGCTTTGTGTCTTTGAAATAGGATAACCCATTCAACAGTGAAAAAGAATGAAGTGTGTATGTGTGTGTGTGTGTTTTTAATGTCAATATATTTGCTTGCTCTCAATTCCCAATGAATTCAAACAAAAACCTACGAAATCCAGGTTTTATTCAGTGCTCACAAAGACAGACTACTCATGAGGCCAACATAACTTTTTTTTGTTTTGGAAATCATATCTTCCTGGAAATGTACCATGTTTACTCAAGATTCACTGAGCTGTCTGCTTTTTAGGTCAAATGTGGACAAAATTTCCCAATCTCTCCAGATATCTTAACTGGATCTAAAGATTGTGAAATCTAGGTCAGGTGACATAGCACTTACCTTAGGTTTTACATTGGAGAAACTAAGGCCCTGTTTCCACTAGTGCATTTTCGTTTCAAAACTGTGTTTTAAAATGAAAATGATCGTTGTCTACACTGGTGTTTTCAGAAATGATCTCCATCCACACTACACAACCGAAAAATGTCACATTACCATTTATAATGATCATGATGTTATAAGGTGCATTCACGCCAATTTCCCGTAATCACAGATTCCAACTTGTAAAAAGCATTCACGTCCTCGTAGAACTCATAATTACAACTTGTGAACTGGGAGTCTTCTGAGAGCTAAGACTTGTACCACATGACCGCTATACCACCTGACCAACATAGGCTCTGTTTAGGTTTTGATATGCTGTGTTCAAGCCATATCGTAATTGTCGGAATTTCGAGATGACAACATGTGACATTCTGCTTGGAGCTGTTCACGTCCTCGGACTCGGAACTATGCTTTTCTATGGCAACACTATCAACGCCTAAACAGAGCCTATGTTGGTCAGGTGGTACAGCGGTCATGTGGTACAAGTCGTAGCTCTCAGAAGACTCATACTTCACAAGTTGTAATTACGAGTTCAATGAGGTCAAGGGGGGTGGGGATTTGGGTTGATCGCATTCGTCCCTACTGCATTCCCTCCTTCCAACTCGGGAGAAATTGCGATCGCGGGAAGAAATTGTCTTCCTTCACGATTGCGACATGAGAAATCGCGGAGGCCCCGCCACCCTTAGTTACTGTTGCTGCATCGGACAAACAAACAGAGTTGCCTACTGTCTTACAATGACAGCTGTCAGTGTGAATCCTTGTCTGAAGATGTTTTGGATAAATTTTGAACACAGAAGGACCACCTCTCATCGAGGAGCATTCAAGTATGGCTTAAATATGCCATGGATAGATATATAAATGATTTTAAAATAAATATGGTGAGTAACATGATTAAGTTGGAATCGAATTTACAGATCGCAATGCAAATAGTAGAAATCTCATGTTATGATTGTCACGATCGCAGATGGCAACATCCAGGATAAACACTGTTCATGTACCGCAGTGTAAGATTCATTATTTTAAATTTAACCAGTTTAATATGGAGAGGCACTGAAATGTAAGACTTTGTTTATATGTTTTTGACCTACATTGTACATGAAGTGAGCATTAGCTGAGGTTTGTACATTAGCATGGACTCACTAACTTTAACGTTAGCTAGTTTTAGCCAGAGATATTAATGATATTAACAGACATGAACTGCTTGAGCAGATGAAAAAGGCCTCTTAATGAGAGTATGACAACCAGAAAATGAACCCTGAATAATAAAATATATTTAAAATTCCATTGCCAATCTTCTCAGGATACCTGGAATCAGTGGTATAAGTACCTCAGGCACATCGTTTTCTTATTTTTGTAGCATAAACACCATCAAAACGACGAGAGCTTTGGATCTTCCAGTGTTTCTCTATGGCGCTGAAACCTACAGATGTCTGAGGTTCAGTCTCTTTGCAGCTGATACTCAACTGCCATTGGCTCATCTGTGTTCGAGGGGAGGGGCTTACCGAAGTCAGTTGCGTGTTTTGCGTGGTGGGTAAACACGCTACTGAAAACGCAACCCATTTTCAAACTAAAACAGGATCTGCAATGTTTTTGAAAGTCTGTTTTCAAGTGTTGAAAAACGACCGGAATAGTGTAAACTACAGGCGTAATCGTAGCAAAAGTTATGCGTTCTAAAACGATACACTAATGTAAATGTAGCCTAAAATAAAATTCAATAAAAAATATAATTGTTGCACAATTTATTTAAATTGAATATTCATCTGCCAATTCATGCAACAATTTTGGTACATCATTTTTTTTTAATAATAAATATATATAGATTTTGTTTTTAAATGGGCCATCGGAGGCAAAGTTCACTTTTGCATGTAGTTTGAACATAAATGTGTGCTGGCAGTGTGTGTGTACACATCTATAATGATAGAAATCCGCCCAGTGGTTTTTATTTAAAATGTAAAAATTATTTTCCCTTTTTCACATCAACCCATTCTTAGCTTCTTGTTGGTGTGATGTAACACAGATAGAGGCCACTCCTATAGATTGATTGATGCAGGCATCTTACCTCAGACCCGCCCTAAATGAGCTGTAACAGTCCGATTCACAGTGTTTCGATGCTGGAGCAAGGATGTAGACAAGAACGGCTCCTAAGCGACTGAGGTGTTCTATTGTTGAACATAGTAGTCCTCATTTGCTCCCGACATCTGAGCCACTGAAGACGCAGTGGATGACTTTTGTTTGTGAATGGAATGGCCTCCCGATCTACATAAATCCGTCTGTGATCATCCGTGATCCAGCTTCACTTATAGCAGAAGCGTGTACATATATTTTTTATGAATGTTTGCAATGGCCTTTGCTAATAATGTGCTAGTTAGTGGCTAAACGCGCTAGTGTAAACACTCCACGGAGAGAAGAGAGGGGGCAGGGCAAACAGAGCTCATTTGCATTTAAAGGGACATGCAATAGAATCAGTTGATTTTTTGCAGGGCTGATTTTGACAAGGTAAAAGGGTGTTTTTTTACAGTGCTATTGAGATTTTTAACCAAAGTATATTATAGACTTTTCGTTAAGACCCTAAAGAATCATATCAACTTCTGGAAAATGGGCATCCGATGACCCCTTTAAATAATTAGCTTAAAGATCCACTAAAGTGCCTTGAAACCATATAGAGAAGGACGTAGTAAGCAGGAAAGTGCGTAATATTTTGACAAACTAAAGGCACGAGGACTGGAGTTAGGAAACGCTGTTAAAGATAACCTTAAGGCTATCATATTCATACTAGAAGCCAAAAACTTCACTTTTGATTTCATGGGGACCTTAATAAGTCAGGTCAAAATGAAAAAAAATACATACTTGCATAAAGAGCCAATTCTCTCTGCCTCCACATTGATGTCATCATTCATTTCTGTACAGAGTTTCTCCAACCCCGGTTCATGTTGGATAACAGTATGAGACATATGTTGTCTGAGGAAGACTTGTGTCATATTTCTCTCCACATGATGCCCATGCTGCGTCCAGACAAGTAACTGCTGTTCTCCAACCTGCTAACCTACAAGCAAATGTGATATTATAGACAAAATACCTACATCAGCAGCCTGTATTGATTTCAACATATACTTCATGTTACATTTTGTGGTTTCCATTCAAGCTTCCTGTTGTGATTGTATAGGTATTTAAATAATAATAAATGAAGTTTATTATCGCGTTTTGCCTTTTACAACACATTTTATCAGATGAATAACAGAAACGGGATACAGAGCCACAGTATTTGCCCCAACTTGCGCAAGGATAAAATATACTAAGCATATTTCTTGATCAAGGTTGTGTGTGTGTGTGTATGCACTCTCACAATGTGTATTGTAGCTCAAGGACAAAAGCTTAACATATTTATCATACAGCATAGAAACAGATGTACAAGACCAACTTATCTTGCAAATAGAAAAATACCTAAGTAACATTCTCAAACTTCAGGAGACATTAAAAGCTGATAAGAGAGGGCCAACATTTTTTCCAGATGTGAGATGAATAATATGCAGGAAGGAGGGAGAGATCTTGGCCCTCTTGTTTTTTCAGTCTCTTTGACACAGCAGTTAAAGTTCATTCAATTCAATGCAGCTCATTTTTAAAATGAAAAAAATGTGTGGAATTACATGCCACCCATTAGTGCAGAAAACTATTTTGACTCATTCATTCAGCTTGTAAAGTTAAAAAAGCATTCATAGTAATAAACTTACAATAAAGTCTATAGCGCTTGACATTCTGAAAGGTTTTTAAATTATATTGATATAATTACATACTAGAAACCATAAAAGAATAGATTTTTTTTGTTGGTTTATTTATTTTTACAAACTCTTTTGCTATCTTTACCTAAACAGATGTCCTTTTTCCACATCCTACTGAGCTCCTTTGTCTCCAGACATAATTTTTCATGTGACTCCTGTTGTTGTCCTTTTGTCACTCGTTCGACTGACTCTTTGTGGTTTCTCGTTAGCAATAATGACTATTTAAAGCAAAAGTCCTCTAGTGAAGTACCACTTATTCCTTTTAAACTCCCTAAACTCTTTAGAGGAGGTCAAACAGTTAAGAGAGGGGCTGATTTACAGTCGGAGGGTCAAAGCTCTGAAAACACACGGTCAGGGTGTGAGCTGCGAAACCAGTCTGCAGTGTGACAGCTGCTTTTACGGTCACAGCCGTAAAAAAGAAGAAAAAAAAGAAAAGAAAAGAAAGGCCTCTGGAGATGAGCAGGAGGATGGGAGGAACAATAGCGTGTAGGAGACAGAGACAGACACAGAGAGACTGAGAGAGAGAGAAAAAAGAGAGCTTTAGGGAAGGTAAACGAAGAACAGAGACTGAAAGAAATGAAGAGAAAGAGATGCTGCCATACAGAAAGAGATGGAGACAATGATAGGTGAATAAAACGAAAGAAGGTGTGAACGAAAAGGTCATGCTGGAATGTACTGTACATAAGGAGGGTATGAAATACAACCTGAAAAAAGTTTTGTTTTTCGGTCAGTAAAAGGGGTGTTTAACCTTCAGAATATATTGAGATAAACCATATATCTTTTTTTCCCTATTCATTTTCTGACATTTGCAAATTTTGCAACTCAAGTCTGATTTTTTTGTGTGAATTTGTTGTTTTCTAACAATAAAAACATACATGATTTCAGACGAAATGTATATAATGGGAAAATGGGTAATTAAATTAATCATTAAAAAATACACCTGAGCAAGCAATAATCTTTAAAAGGACTTAAAATACATTTATAATAGCCATCAAGCAATAATAATTCGTTTAGATAAAGTATCAAAAGCAAGTAATCATATGGTTTTATTAATCAAAACTGTTACTATACGCATTATAACAAATGACTGCAGAGGACGCCAACGGCCTGACGATTATTTTTACACTTTACTGTGTGATCTAATCGTTAATACCGACTAAACAACAGTTAATTCAAATGTCCACTTAATTACTAATATTTGGCCATTTCTTTACGACAAAAATTATACAGCCACTGTAATTTCTTGAATATGTGAACATCAAAACATATAAACTCAGAGCGAGGGTTTAAACCTTTATTTTGAAATCACGAACAGTTTTGCCAAGTCTGCGGTTTTTTAACACTAATTGCCGCGGGTTGTTTTTGATGTCCGCGGGTTGAATCAACCCCAATAACGTCATATTTAGCCAATGAAAAAACGTGTATTTTATCCCCCTAAAAACGCGATTGGGCTAGTTTTGAGTATAGCAATTGGGCGGGTTTTGTTGTGAAAACCTGGCAACCCTGATCACGATGAACGGTTAGCATATCAAGATATTGATGTACTCTTGTGTTTATGCAGGTTTATAAATGATTTACCTCACAAATCTGATGAAATAGCGCACGATGCGTTCCCAGATGTTCGTTACAAGAAACCCAAACTCACAACAATATGTAGATTGAGTTTGAGAAGCTCCACACAAGTAAATGATGACAGTTCGTTTGGAAAAAGCCACTTTTGGTATTTCGACAAGGACAAAAAGCAGTTTTAGAAGTTTTTAAAAATGCAGTACTCGAATTGAATCGAGGAATCGTGACAGCCCTAATTAAATATTACATACGTACATAAATAGAATAGGCTACAAATTCGGATTCAAATATAATTTTGCCATGATAATAAATAATACCGTTTGACCTTGATAAATACAGTCAGCACTTTTTTTGTGTTGAGACAGGAATGAAACCAATGAGACCTTCTAAAAAGGAAGACAATAACAGAAGAGGTGTGCGTGTGTTTACTGAGCCGTCTGGCAAAGGCCCAACTTTAGCCAGAATACAAAGGGAAGAGTCACACCTGTGCGTTATCCTCTTGAAACACACACACATGGTCAAACTGATGCCTCTGACCTCCGACCATTGTGATTTTTTCCTGTCACCGGTGAAACATAAACCCTGAGAGACAAAATACTCCATCCTATTGACACACGAACAGGACAATATGTGCTTTAGCTCGGCTTGGGAATTATCATTGTTCTAAATGAGCTCCTATAGTTCTAGTCCATGATGCTCAAATGAGTGATCAAAATATCCAATATAGTTAGCAAAAAGAAAGGAATATGCACTATATAAATACAAGCAGGACACCTGTGCGAATGTCACAGGAAATGACATGAGATCTCTGCAAAAAACACAAGGTCGGCGACAATCACATTTTCCAAAAATATCATTTATTTTCACATAAGAATCTTCACATTAACTGTTTAGTTTTTTTTTTTTTATCAAAGGTCTCTTTTTTATATAATCCTCTTTATATACATAATATACATTTTACACAATACATGTACAAAATAAGAATATGAGAATGAAAAAGGAAAACAAACATCAAAAAATGAATGGGAGTGATCTAACGTTAGTCGTATACAGCTGCGGCAGTTATATGAACAGCTGCCCAGAATTGAGCTTAAACAGCTACATCATGTCAGAGTCAGTGGTGTATTGTTCATAGTGCTTTAGCAGATTAGTGTTAGAAACGTGTGTCCTTCTCAAACTATAAACCTGCTCCAGTTTCCCCACACAAACGGTTTCAGGTAGCACATAGTATATGTAGATTAAAAACAAAAATAGCAGACTTATTTTGTGGTGAGAGACTGATATACCAGACAGGTCAATTAATCAGCCGATAATCAGCCATTGAGATTCATCAGTGAATAACTGTGGCTTATTTAGAGAATTTTAATTAAATATTAGGTACAAATAAATGTTATAAATAAAATGCAATTTAATGATTTTAAATGTCTAATTTTTAATTATACATTTGTCTTTATTGTTTTTATTGTTTATATATACCTCCACAACCTATATCATTTGGCCATTGATGTTTTGCATTATTTAGTATAGTCCAATTACCAATACAAATCAGTTTAATTACTTTACTTGGGTGCTAAAACCCTTTTGTTGGCTTCCAGTTGTCTATTTGTGATGTGCAAGTGTGTGTGCTTCTCATTGATTGTGCTTGGCAGTTTAAATGCTGAGGGTGCTGAACTGTCCTACCATTCCGGGACAGACCATTACATCTCCCTTGCTAAAACACACACACATCCACATCCACATTTGAGAGGCAGTTTGTGTTTCTGGACAAATCAACTTTTTTTTTTTCTTTTCCTCCTGTCTTTCATTTACAGATCTACATACACATGAATCCATCGTGTCTCTTCTTTCTCACGTCTCATTTCCTCTCTCTTTCTCTCTATCACACAGTAAACATGTTTGCTCACTATATACAGTAATTTGCTCTGCAGCACACCTAATAATTTACTAAGTCTTTAAACAATGAATGTACAAAAACAACACAGCATTTGTGAATGGAAGTGTGTCAGTGGGTTCGGTAAACAGTATCGGATGCCCACGTTTTCCAATGACAGGGTGCCAGCGGCCAATTTGACATACTCTATGAGGAAGTCCTATCACGGGAACCAGCACCATTTCAGTGGAAAAAAGGGCTTGTGTGTGTTCTGTGCTGCATTTCCAGATTTAAATCCAGGTACAGCACACAGTCTTGTAAAATAATGAGAAACTTGTGAGAATGAAACCCACCGAGCTGATGCTACATAAATTAATACGAAACTCAATTATTTCTCTGGATCAACAAAACATGACAAAACAATGAAAGGTTTGATCGCTCGACTCCTCCAGGAGGAGCTCTGTGTCTTTGGCTCAATCTTGGCTTGCGTCCCCTCACTATTGAAACTCAAATAAAAGAGTTGTCCATATGTGAAATACGTGCTAACTCAAATTCTGCATTACTGTTTCTGTTTCAGTTTGTTCTTATCCAGGTTTTGTGTAGTCCGCCGTTTATATGAGAAAAAAAATGGAAAAGGGGAAAAAAAATTCCCTTTGCATGAACAATTTTTCCAGATAAATACTGACGTCTCGTTTTTTTTTTTTCTTTAGAAGTATCCGAAAGTTCAAAGCCCTCTTCATTCCAGTTATGCTTCTCCACCGGCACCAGCGGTGTGAGAGAGCTCCACTTCCTGTACGTGTCTCCCAATGGCCAGCACTGGGATGTAAAGAGCTACCCCTGTGTGCTTTCATCAACACAGGCCACTGTCATTATAGTCTTTGTAAGTGTAATTTAGTCCAGTGTTCGTCTCACTGTAAGACCAGCAGTAATAAAATAGGGAGTAAGGTTGTAAGAACAGTCCAGGATGCTATTGAAATGGCGGAGTTTGTCCGCATGCTTTTCTGCACTTCAGGAAGAGACACAACAGGATCATCTGTAACAGGAAAGTAATAAATATTTAGTTTTTATAGTAGTTGTATGTGTACTGTATGTATTGAACATGCATATTGGCAATGTTTATTAAAAAAAAAAAAAAAAAAAAAAAATATATATATATATATATATATATATATATATATATATAATTTTTATATATAACATCAATCATACCAATATAAATATATACATGTAAATAAATATACTGTATGTGTATTTATATTTATATTATGTAGACATAAACTTTTTTTTGGATGTGATTAATTGTGATTAATCATTTGACAGCACTATTACAAACATTTATATTTTAAATGAATGCTTTGAGATTATAAACTCAATTGGCGTGACCATACCTGCTGGTAACCGATTTGATGGTGTGTGAGCTCCTCCCCCTGTGCCTGCCTTGGCTCCGCCTCCTGTGCTAACTCTGGCTTCTTGAGAGCCTGAATGGAAACAAACACCAGTGAATACGCAGATCAACTGAAATACGCAGTTTTAAGACTTGCAAATTCACCTACACACCACCAGGGCGGCGATACTCACCATCATTGGCAACTACATCCACTCGGAGTTTCAGACATTCCTCTCCATGGTGGTGCAGTGGTTTGGCTGTAAGGCAAAAAAAAAAAAAAAGAGAAGAAGACCATCAGGATTGAGGGAGATAACGGAGAGCTGTAAATGAGTAAATGAGTAGCAGACAGGTTTATTAGGAGGTTAATAGTGTTAGACATGTAGTGGCTAATCCACTTCTCTTTAGCAGCCATCTGGACCTGTGACCTGTGTCTGATCTCTTTTATTACTAGTAGTGGAACTGTAGTCTAATTCTTAAGGCGCCTACATGTTAAGAGTTTACACTTTGCCAGAGCTGCAAATCCATTGATTTTAATTGCAAACAGTGGAAATTGGGTTTAGTTGTGCTTTGTGCTTGACTAAGTGACATTGATCTTTCCAAATGGTCAAAACAGACCCAATTCATTTTCAATCATGAAACGCTCCACCTTCAACTGCATGAAGTTTGCACTATTAGCTTTCTTAGAAGTACGCTTTCTTAAAAGGGTCTAAATTGGGTTGTCGAATTTCGCCATTGTTAATTCTAGACCTTCATATTCCAGTCCGCATGCTGGCTGAATTGCGCTCCTTGTGTTTCCGACTGCCCAAAGTCCCCAAGGATAGCCTATGGGGATGCCAGAAAGACACGTAGCGGTTTTGCTGCCAGTTTAGCAGTCCAACACATGAATTGAAATGTATTCATTACTGTGGTGCTAAAGGAGGGCTCGAATATGACTCACAGGCTTAGCATTCAGCGCATGGTTTGCGGGGCAATAAATCTATAACCGGTTTTCGGATGTTCAAAAGCATTTCCACCCCTAACCATTCTTCAAAACGATCCAGCATAAGAGTGCAAGCTGCCTTTTTTAAGGCTTGTACTTACAGATGTAGTAGTAGCTCTCGCCCTGCCGGAACTCTTTTCCCAAAGTGAACGGCGTGAAGCGCTGGAACTTCTCAGAGAACTTCTCGGGCGCGTGTGGGGCGAAAGGGTGGCCGCATTCCCAACGCATCTGGTCATAGGATTGTGGCCGACAGGTGTCGTAGTCTTCACGTTCCACCATGTAGAGCACGTAGCGCTCTGCGTCCTGCGACGGCACTTCGCCCAGTGGGTAGTGAGGGCAAACGATATCCAGGTAGTCGTTCAGGCGTACTTCAACCGCATAGTTGTCCCATCTGAACCTGAAAGAACAAGTGGGATTTGGTAAATATTCTGGAGGCAAACGCTAAGCTATAAAACTCTATTTTGTGAGACAAGATAATCTAACATTAGAGATCGGCCGACAAGAAGACACCAGAAAACGAGAATAACTTTGTCCCACCGCGGCCAAGAATTCTTCATTTAGAGAACTTTCACAGAGCGTCTGACTTGAATGCCAAGCCTGATGCAATCACATTTTCAATTGCTCTTGCATTGATCTACAATACCATCTCAAAGACAACCAGACGGCAAATCACAAAGGGATGGCGACAGGGAAGAAAAGACAAAAAATGCAAACAATAGAAAGACAGATTGTGCTGATTTCTTTGTAAAAGACAGATGCATGAATATAGATTATTCTGAACATCGGTTCACTGAATGAAACACACTGGCCGTAGTCAGAGAATAGGTCAGAGTCGATGGAACATGGACGTGTTGGCGTGAATGTATGCAACCTATTGATCTCGCTCGCCTCCTGAGAGCAGAGTCTTATTTACGCAAAGATATTAGCAATCTGTCAGGTTGCATCACTAGTTGATGACTATTGACTATCTGTAGAAACACACGCTCATGCTCACACTCACAAACACACAAAAAAAGAAATAAATCTGCGTTTCGTCAACACTCCCTTACAGATAAACACATGCACTCTGGTTGACGGAGTCATACACACCCTGTCTACGCCACACTTCTCCCTTTCATTTGACACACGGAGGGAGGCGACGGAGACAGTCTGCCTGTCTGCGCCTCTCCACGCCCTCTCTCTCTCTCCGGCATTTGCTTCATTCTTGGTTCTGCTCCTGCAGCTCCTCTGGTAGTATGCTATCTCTGTTTATGCGCTGCCCACTGATAGAAGAACGCCAGAGGTAGAAAGAATGCCCTCGTTTATTTATCCATCCATCCATCATCGGATTCCACTTTAGCTTCTATATGTTTGTTTCTGTGCTAAGCTCAGGTTCAGACTTCTTCATTATGAGCTCAGTATCAGCCAGGTCTAATATCAGCTATAAAAACTTTTTGGGCTCCCTGAGCACAACTTTTTGGATGGTAAACAGGTTCACTTCTCGAACTCTCCAATGTGTTTTTCTTTAGTGGAGTCGAAGTTTTTATAGTCTGAAATTTGCTATTAAAGCTTGCTAGCCCTTAAAGTTGTGATGAAATGGATGTAGGGAACAATTTCTTACATAGTATGAGGTACATCCAAATGGATACTTCTTTCAGTAAAATTCTTTGGTTGTTGTCGCAAACTTGCATTCAATTGAAGTGGAAGTCTAACGTTTCACCAGATGTTTGGATTCTAGATTAAAACATGCATAGTTGAATCATTCACAATTCAAATGATAACATGCATTTTTAAAACTCTGTAAGGTGAAACTTCATTTGATGGCAACTGCAAGCACAATACTTTGTGGCATAATTTGTCCAGCACTGTTTACGCAAAGCATGTAACTGATACCTCAAATTGTGTGGCCTTTAAACGTAAAACATCTAGACTTACAATTTCCACCTGGAAATGTTGCAATTACCAATTAATAAAGAAGTTAACCAGGAAGTCATATTGAATGACTAGAATATCTTGATGATGGACTCTTTTCACTTGGGCTACTAAGTAAACCACTACGAAAGCCCTTTTAACCGTCTAGAACAGTGGTTCTCAACTCCAGTCTTCAGGGCCCACTGCTCTGCACATTTTGTATGTTTCTGAATCTGTCACACTCAGTTCAGTTCATGGATCTTTCTTCTAATGAGCTGATGATCTGAATCAGGTGTGTTTAATGTGGGAGACATACAAAATGTGCAGAGCAGTGGGCCCCGAGAACTAGAGTTGAGAACCACTGGTTTTATAGTAGTGGATCTTGCACAAGCACTTTTCTTTTAGAAAGTGCAATGCTCTAGTTAATGGAGTAAAGTATCAGCTGACACTGAAATATTGGAACACAAACCTCTCAGGGGCCTAAACAAACGTCATAGACACTAACTGGGATCCTCCTAACTTCTGGAGAATTTCAGCTTTCCTCCCTGTCTGCTGGAAACAGCAGTAGCTTTATTTCCCAGAGTGGGTGTTTCTCTCGGTGTGTGACAACATCCACACGTCTGCTCAATGATCAAAGTCTCCAAAGTCTCTCCCTCTCTCTTTTTCTTGTTTGTTGATGGGGGGGGACCCCTTGGTCTTAGGACAGACGATCTGGCTCCAGACCTCTTCTAGTCTTACACTCACACAGCCCTTTTAATTGGCCTGCTGCTTTCACTCACTGCTGATCCAAACACACACACACACACAGCTACACATAAAGCCAAACTTAGCACTCTCAGTCACACACTTCAATTCTCTGGTGGCCGTGCACGGGAGTCACACACTGATGCATCTTTGTTTGATGAATGCAGCAAATATACCTCACCGCCAATAATAATTTACATGTCTCACATTCTTTAACTGCTGTCAGCAGATGCTTGGGAGCAGTCATCTGGCACAGCAGCACACACACACACCCCGTTAAAGCCCAGATTAAAATCTGTTTGTGGTATGGCCCCAATGTGTTCATCAAAAGGGGGTCGGGAGGGGGGGCAATTAAAACACAAAGACTGGAATTAAAGTGGTCCCAGAGGGGGGCAATTATGCTGCTCCCCCTTCAGCCCCTGGGGGCTGGGAGTCAGTGGGGAGGGTGGGAGAAAGCAGTGGGGGATGGACCCTGTCTCAATACAGGGGTCAGCGGGTGCTCCCCGCGCCAGTGTCCTTTCAAGCGCTACAGTTACTTTATCAATGCTTTATTCATACAGTAATGCCATTCGCTCATTCTTGCATCGTTCATCACACATACTGGGCTAAACTTCATCTTGAGCATCCATAGATGAACTTAAATCATTTAAGCTCTGTGTTCTGTTGTGTGATTTTTTTGTTCCAGACATGAAACTCGATAATGGTGTTAAGGTTCAACAAAGAGACAGCTGAAATATCTCAGTTTTAATCTGCTTTATGCTTTATTAGTACTATCTACGTTTTATTAGTATTATAATTTTTTGTATTATTTTTACCATTAGTGTTATATTAGTATTACTATATTGCCAAAGCAGCGACAAATTGATAAGATAAAATAAAATACTAAAAATAGAATGAACAGGTAGTATTAATTTAAATAATACATATTTTTACTATTTAAAATAACTGCTTTCTATTTGAATATATTTAATGTATATGTAATTTGTAAATGACATTTATTCCTGTGGTCAAAGCTACATTTTCAGCGTCATTAATCCAGTCACACAATCCTTCAGAAATCATTCTAATTTGCTGATTTACAGTTCAGGAATATTTATTATTATTATTAATATTATATTTAAAACAGTTGAGTACATCGTTTTGAGTATGTTGATTCTTTGATGAATAGGAAGTTTATATAAATGAGCACTTTTAGTAAGCAAGGATGTTTTAAGTTGATCAAAAGTGATGATAAAACAATTTATAATGTTACAAAGATTTCTATTTCAGATAAATGCTGTTCTTCTGAACTTTCTATTCATCAAAGAAACCTGAAAAATTCTACTCAGCGGTTTTCAACATCATCATAATAAATGTTTTTTGATCAGCAAATCAGGATATAAAGATAAAAAGAAAATATACAAAATTACAAATATTATAACCCAGTAACCCAGTTATAATTTCACTCTCATCTCTTTCTTTCATCTGAGTAAATAAAAAATGAGAATGAATGAACTCTGTCCTTGATTTCTGAACGCCAAAACCTGGCAGACGAAGAATACGGGTGTTTGTGAGTCACGTCCGTGTTGACGGTAAAACATGAATAGCTGAAGTTTTTTCATCCTGAACTCATCTTCCTGTAAATATCAGTGGAACGCTCAGTAGGGAGAATCGACTCGATGCCAACTGGGTGACTGTAGGGTTAATCTTAGGCCTCCTAATCTTCAGTTCAAAGTTTTGTTTTTGTTGTTCTTTTTTAGCCCCTTTAAGTCTGTCTATCAATTGGTCTCTCCTCCCTCTCCCTCTCTCATTTCAACACTCTATCACTCGCTGGAATGTCGGAGCTCAGAGAAAGAGGGGGATGATCGGCGGGGGGTGAGAGGGTGAGGAAATACTTGGAGTCAGCAGCACAGACCCTTACACAGAAGTTGGTTAATACTCTAGAAAGTGCACAAGTTAACATTCTTTGCACATTCACCTGTTAAAAAAGAAAGGTCTGAGCTATTTAACCGCCCACCCACCCACACACACACACACACACACACACACACACACACACACACACACACTTGCTCCAACAATAGGCTCACCAACATCCCTGTCATTCGATCTGTGATCTTTTGTAGCTTTCACCACCTGATACTACAGTCTAAACGGTAATTAATGAAATTCTGACCCTGAATCTGTTTAAATATCCATCCTTCACTTTCGTCCGCACACCTGCGTTCACTAAAACGGCTATGTCATTAGCCCCCGAAACCTCTGTCGTTTTAATTCAGGCGTCGTTGTTCCGGGTGACTGGTTCGGAATGCAGCGCAGCAGGATCATCGGGTGCTCTGTGCTCCGGGATTACCCAGCCTAGGTTGCCGCGGGGCCAGGGGCCTCATTTAGTTTAATGCAAGCAGAAAGAGAGAGAGAGATGAGGGGCCCGTAGCAAGCTCTTTTATTGTTCTGAAACACAGTTGGAGCGTTACAGTGGAGTGGTTCGGCTGGAAACGCAACAAAAGCTGGCGGGAGACAGAAAGAGGGCGATAGAAGGAAAAATGGGTTTGGAAAGGTAGATTTTGTTAAAAAAAGAAACTGCTTTGTACGGTGCAGGTGTAAGAGAGATAAAGAATGCAAAGAATGAAAAAGCGAGGAATCCTTTGATAAACCAAAACGGGCTGCTCTTGCGCTTGTCCTGACCCTGACTCCGACCAGACTTGCTCTTTCATCTTTTCTTCAATCCATCCATCTCTGTCCACTCTCTCGGTTTGTCTCTCAGCGCTCAATAAGCCTGTTTGATCCCCCATTCATTCTCCCGGTGACCCCGCCTCCAGGCGTTCTCAACCAATCAGAAAGCAGCTCACTGGAATTCTAGGTATGCTGGTTAGTGACCTACGCTTGTGGACACTAACTCTGGCCCTTCGCGATTACCATGGCAACCAAATCCGACCGGTTCCCCCATTTGTGACAATATTCCACACGGGGGTTTTTCAATCTATCTTGTTTACATACATCTTATTCCCATCAATCTTTTTCATTCTCTTCAAATCGCTCAATCTTTTGTCTCTCAGCACCATTGATCAAGTTGTCAGATTTGCTTTCTCAAATGACTGAGCTCTTTCGTCTTTTGTGGAGAAATGGTAGCGTGTGATAAAGGCAACGTTTCGCCATTTTTAAACCAAGTATAACCTGTGTATAATATCAAGAGCTTCATTTTTAAACTCTTAATTCGTACAGTGTCTTAAAAGCTGATTTAGGAATTAGCCATCTAATTCCTTATTTGTCCAATCTGTCACACTAATTACAGCCCCAACCTGTCAACTGTACCAACTGGCTCTGCTCATGCTGATGTCCTCTTAATGAATTACATAAATAATTAGAAACATGGGAGCACTCGGTGTGAAGGGAAATGAGAAATACACAAGGCGCCCCATATCGCTATGAAAATGGCTTCAGTAGTTCCTTGCATTGTTTAGGAATTAGCCATCCTGCAGGGGGAGTGGCCTCTCACACGTCCCGTAATAAAATGTGTGCAATGCGTCGTGGGAATGGACCTTCGTCTTAAAAACCAGTCCATTCAAGAACAGTACAAACAACAAGAATGTGGATACAAAACCACATGGGGTTGGGATTGTGACAACAAGATCCTAAGACAACAAATACACTCACACAAACTTAACAGCACATCCCTGACAAATACTTAGCATGTGATTGTTAAGCGCTGTTAAATACCTGTTAAAAGATGGATCTGTGTTCTTAAATATGAGCTGATTAAACATGAAAGAAAAAAAAATGAGGTGAAAGGGAGGGAATTCTGGGAATTCTGAGGGAGGTGAAGACTGTGACAGCAGCTGTATGATAAAACAGAAAAATAACAGTAGGTGTAATGAACAAATCACCTTTGAAACAAAGTGCGTGAGAAATGCGAATCGGGCGCATAGGCACGTGTTCATCCCCCTATATTGAGCCGTAGACAAAACGATCACTTTCTCAAGCCCTTTAACTCGTGTGAATAATAATTCACAGAGTATGCGTGCGTACAAGGAAGTGTGTATCTGAGACTTGTGTAAGAAGTGGGCCGCTTGCGTGCGCAAGTGTGTGAGAAAGGTATTGTTTATTGTACGCGCAGGATGTGCTGTTTTCCCGGGAAAACACTTGGCCAGGAAACTCAGGCTTGGCGATGGAAAAGGCCGTCTCTTCAACCTTTGCCCAGAGTTCACTTGCTCACTCATGTCTGGAAATCAAATATGGTAATCTCTCAGGATTGGAGACATATCACATATTTCACACATTATATAAAGAAAACACTTATGACTGTATATGTACTGCTGGAGAAGTTTATCATGGGTCAGCAATCGGCCAAAAAGAGCCAGATTAAATTCACAAGATGAAAGAGGAAGAGCTGATTGAAATCTGGAGTAGGAATGGAGGCAATGAAGAAGTCAACTCTGCAGAATGGGTTTATATATCTTAAAAATGTGTTAAAGAGAAAATGTTGTTTATTCCGTTCCAAATCTATAAGACTTTGGTTCATCTTCAAAACACAAATGAAGATATTTTTAATGGAATATGAGAGATTCTTTCCTACCATTTAAAGGGGGCTTAATATAATGTAAATTATGTTTCTTTATACATATTTTGGACCATTAGGGAGTTTTATTCATCCACAGGCATCTCCTCATTCTTTTCTCCTCCTCTTATCACTAGGAAAGCAGTGAAGACTTACATTGCTTCTCTTGTTGCCCTTCAACTGAAAAGCTGCACAATGTGGCATTGTATCAGTATTTTATTTTCCAAGTTGTGTATTCCGAGTTGTGCTGTAGTAAAAATAGCAACAGGTAGTGGCAGTAGCTCATCGAGTGCAACCATTTCATGTCATCGAAAAAATGGCGCCGGGGGGCATTAGTCCAAAATATGTATAAAACGATGTGGATTTTTAAATAAACGTTAAGCCTTTCATGGGTTTTCAACCACATATTTCAGTACGAGACATCATTTATGTTATAGTAGTCTTACTACCCAGTCAGTTTACCCAACATTTTGAGCCTTTAAAAAGTTTATAAAAAGCAAACATAATCCATATTAATCAAACTGTATTTTGAGCACTTTGCATGATGAACGGTTTTTATTCAAAGAGCTCATCAAATATGGCACTTGCTCGATCTTCATTTCAGTTTCAAAGATGAACTAAATTTTTATGGATTTGGAAAGACATGAGGGTGAGAAAATGATGCCAATTTTCATTTTCTGGGTGAACTAACCCTTTAAATGGAAATGTGTACTAAATCAGCCGAAAAACAAACACTCAATGGGTGGGAATCTGTAGAGCTTTGTGAATGACGGCCATTTGAATTCAGAAGATATCACCCGAATTCAGATTCAGGGAATGGACACATGGAGAAGGTGAAAGGGAGGAGAAAAGGGAAGCGAGGCAGGCTCTGGTGGTTATGGCTGCCAAAACCGATAAAGAAAGGCAAGGGAAAAAAAAACCCAACACCTCTTTTTCTTCCTTCTTTCACAGAGGGAAAGGAAATAAGGACAGTAACTGAATAAAAGGATGAAAAGCGCTGGCGTGTATGGCTGAGATAAAAGGTAGAGGGAATGAGGGAGAAGCCAGACAGGAGATCGGGAGAGAGGTGGGCTCGAGTGGCGGCCTCCCTATTTGAAGACCACCAGAGAGAGTGACAGACTACAGAGAGTGAATGGCACTTCATCACTCACTCTCTCACTGTCAACCAAACACGCACACACACAGATCTGATGAGTTTAATGCTAAGTGACATGTAGACAAAAGCAAAATGCCACTTTATCACCGAATTCTATCTCCACTTCTCTTCTCCGCACACATTTACAGACACGCACAGTGACAGACACACCGCATGAATGCCACTTCATTTCGGCTGTGAACTCTGGCCTGCAATTGGTCACACTAGCCCCTGGTTTTGTTCCACTGCAGATCTGCGGTGGGAGCGTGCTAATTTGGCTGGAACGTATAACAAAAAAGCACTTAGCTGGCAAAACCCCACAAGCAAAAAAGCCCTGTTCCATGGAAGAAAAAAAAAACACCGGTGAATGGGACTTTTTCATTAGAAAACCAAGAAAGCCCCATTTCTGGCTGAATTAAACCATGTAAAAGGCCTTTTTACAGGGTGAAACAGTAACACAATGGGGTGACCGCAGACAAGCGGAGAAGAAACAAAAATGTGAGGAGGTCGGAGAGTTTTTTGGGGTACTGATGGAATGAGGCAGGGCGAAATGATAGAGGGAAAGAGTTAAAGAAAAAGGAGCAAAGGAGAGGCTGAACTTTGTGCCAGTTAACCATGCGGTACAGGGCACACAGCCAGAGGAAAGGGAGGAGGTTTGGGAAGGACAGGTAAGAGAGAGAAAGGCCAACGAAGGAGAAGAAACATACAGAAAGAGAAGAAATCTCTATAAGCTTTTGAGTGCTGATAAAATAACAACAGCAACAATTACAGAAAAGGTTGAGCATCTATAAGTAATATTAAAAGATTAGTTCACCCTATTTCAGTCATCATTTACTCACACTCGTGTTGTTCCAAAACCAAAAACATTTTTTTTTGTTATGTGGAACATAAAAGGTGAAATTGTGAATAGTGGACGAGCAGCTCTTTGCTCTACAATTACAATAAACAGGGGCTTTGAGCATCGAAAAGCATAAATAAAAATGATTCACAAATTTCCTGAAGTCATGCAGTGGCTTGAATGGCAAACAAAGCAATTTTAGGTTGTTATTCAAAAAAAAAAAAAAAACATTGAGTTGGTAAGTATGAGATTTATGAACGAATTAGTCAGACCAGTTTTCTAAACTGGTTTAAACAATTCACTGAAAAAGCTCCACTTTAATGATTTGTGCATGAATTGGACTTTGTCTTCATCTCATGAACTTTCATGAATATGGCAAAAAAAAAAAAGCCAATGCAGATGTTAACATTTTCAGTCAATAATGACTCATGTTTCTCACACAAAACATGTGAGTTCAGAAATTTTGTGCTCTTTCCATAATATCTCATTCGTGCGCTGCTTTCTTTTGCTTTCTGGTTTTAACAAAATGAGGGTGAATAAACAACTTTTACATTTTCATTTTAGGTGACCTATTACTAGTGGTATTTCCAAATGGTTAAACATGGAGAAAAACACACTAATCGCAGGAGCGAATAGAGAATTTAATAGAGGTTAGTTAATAAATATATGAGTTAGCCAGTAAATCATAAACAGGGGTTGGATTACAACTGCTCACCAGGACACTCCTTAATCAGCTCACACCTTCCAGTTGATCAACTATCAACCGTGAGTAACACTACAACACATGTGTTTCAGCAAGCAGCTGCAAGCACAACAAGAACACGCACTAACAAATTCAAACATGCACACTTACACGACCTGACTCAGAATCAACTCTCAGGCTGAAAAAAAAAAAAAAAACAAGCTCAGCTGCAATGGTCTGTCGACCCTAAAGTCAACCTTCCCCCAAGACTTACACACACCTACACACATACACACAGACGCACACACACTGTCGACCATGTGTATCCGAGACATTAATGCATAAATGCAACCACATTATTACACTTCATGGACTATATTTGTGGAATTAATTCAAAGAAAGAAATGCAGACTGAACTGCAGAAAAAATGCAAAAAGTAATGTTCAAAGAAAGAAAGAAAGAAATAAAGAAAGAGACTTGCAGGACAAAAAAAGCATCTCCCTAACCTCTCTAGTATTTCTATGAAAACAGGATTAGATCACAGAGAGAGACAGAGAGAGAAAGGGGAAAGATTAAGATATGGAATAAAAATAGCAAGTATGTGGATTACACAGGCGATGAAATGATCGCTGCTGTTTGGACATTGACGTAATCATTACATCTGCTGAAGCAAATGCTTATTGTTTTAAAATGAATCAATGGGTTAAATGTGTGTGTATTAGAGACTGTGGGGCAGATGCTCTATTTAATCAGTTTTCAGTCTGTTATCAGTGTTTCTCTGTATACATTAATTTAGTCTCACTGCCTTTGGGGTCTTGGAATATTAACACCAATTGTTTGGAGATGATAAAATCATTTCAGTAACTCTGTATGATCCTGACTCTTATTTGTCAGGTTTAGCTTTGAGAAATCTGATTCATTTGAACGAATCAGTTAATTTCAATGATATTTAGATATTTAGTAAATATTTAGATATATTTAGTAACATGCGCTATAGCTGATGTTTTGACATATTTCATACAAGCTCGAAAAACAACAACAACAACAACAACAAAAACCTTGTACCGCACCTCTAAAACAAAGTTTCTATTCTGGCAATCGCAAACGCTCGGTGAGTCGGTTCAACCGAATCATTATAAAGATCCAGAATTGATTCGTTCGCCTCTGCCTCGTATCGGGAATTTGAGTTTTGCAATCCACTCATCTGCTCTGCACGTATCAGTCAAATAAGCCACTCAACATTCAACAACTATTTCAACACCTCATTGACTCATAGGTAAAACGTCAAAAGAGCAAAACATCCTGTCAGTTTCCTTGTATTTTTTGTTCAGTCCTTTGGGTTTTCCCACTATAAATTAACAGGATCATATGGCAAGACCGCTGTTGAGTTTACATTAAATTAATATATTCATAACTATAATTTAGGATGTTACTATTCCTGTTAAGATAGGCTACGAGAACGAACACAGTCAGCACACACCCAGCAAGCATCACTTCTTCTTAGAAAGAGGCAGATTTGCGCATCACATGTACGAATACAGGTAAACAAACATTCGGTGATGGGTAGTAGACAGATTATGAAGCAGTAAAAGTGCCTGAATTATGCAGTCTGTTACAGGTAAAGATGTAACAACATCACAACGTCAAAACGCAGCCAAAATGAGTCTCCAAACTCTGCTAGTCCTTCCAAATGAACTGAGCATAAAACTAGTATTAACATGCAGAAAACATTTACACAGAAAAAAAAAGTTTTAATTATTTACTTCAGCCTTGAAAAAATGCCATATGATGCTAGTTTGCAAAAAGTTACTAATTAGCTTTTCGGTGTAAAGTAAATTCTATTATAATCATTATAATATTACATTTTTAATAAAAAGAAAAGAGTGGTTTAAAATGTATAATACTAATTTACTTACTTAGGGTTGGTGTTATTCCAGAAAACAGTGTGTCTCTCAGCAGAGGCGAGCAAAGCGCAGATACTCGCTCCGAAGTATAAAAGCCACACCAGATCCATTATAGAGTCTCTGTGATCCAATCCAAATGAAGAAATTAACCAGCTATAGGTACAGTTTCTTCTAAAGCTCTGTTCCGTACAGCAGTGTAGCTCTACGCTGTTTCTGAGTTGGTAATTTGCTGTTAGTAGTACTAAGCGCTACAAAGACTGACAATAAATCAAAAGATCCGTGTCTGTTATCTTTCTGGTCAGTACTGAATGAAACTTTCTGCGCCTCGCGTTTTGGTTTTGTTGAAAGACCTCCTCACAAGCCACGCCTCAAGCCCTTCAACAGCCAATCAGCACAAAGGCGTCCTTCCCCACAACGGAGCAGCAGTCGATCGCCCTCTACAGATGCATTGTAGCTCAGAGTGAGGTTGGGGAATTGATTGTTAATATATTTTCCGAATATATTGGGATTATGAACTATTCTTAGAAGTCCGGTTCACATGGTTATGGAACACCATATGATTAAAAATAAACGTTTTCGTACATGTATCGATTCCCTCTCGGTCAGTCAAAGGACATTCTGATTGGATTATGCAAGCGAACTGAAGTGTTAAAGGTTTCGTAAAGGCCCCATTTACACTTAGGGTATAAATGCTTTCATCTTCTCCAATCAACAAAAGTTTTTTTTTATAAAGAACAAGGCATTCACACTTTCACAAAGACTCGAAATGCAAGATAGACTAGTCTTTGGTCAATCCAATTTGGTCTGTCCTCATTTGTTCTCTCTAGTTTATACTGTTGATATTTGACGAATCAGCTTAATACACACAATTGATTAACCTCCCACAGAGACGAGTCAATGAGTAAATGACATGCTCCTCATATAATTAATTCATTTGATTAAGAATATCTTCTTAAACATGGAAGTACATTTTTATATACATTAAGAACACTGTGTATTTGAATATCCAAAACATGCTGCATTTTGCAATCTATAGCTATAAGTATGCATATTCGAATGCAGAGAAAAAAAACCCGTTATGTGCTGTCCGTGCTTATTTAGGAAATCATTTTCATTCTAGTAAATGTCTAGTGTGCTTCTCACATCTTCAATCTAGTCTCACTTGCTTACTATCACACATACACACTCGTAACTGTGTATTGCACAATACACACTGTCTGTTGACAGATTCAAGAAGAGCCAGCAGGCGTTTTAGCACTCTTGTCAAAACAGCAGTTACTTCTGCTGAATGCTAATGCATAATTCAAGAACCTCTCATGGAGCAAATCGTAGGGCTCAAATCTCCTCTATCTCTCCTTTTAATAATGAGACAAACCCATCATCTACTCAGCTCACCAACAAACAGAAATATTTAAAAAAACAAAAACACAGTAACTTTATTAAACTTAGGAAAGATCTTTAATATTTTAATTTTAGTAAGCTTTTCCTAGGTTTTTTTCAGGTTCTGTTTGTTATGGTGTGTCAAATATGTCAAAGGTATAGTTAAAATTGCCAATATTTACATCTTGCTCTTACATAACCTAACCAATAAACCTGTGTAAACTTATTGAGTCACGTGTTTCTTTCAGTGCTTTTTCTTTCTTTGCTTTTTGATGTTTACTCTTAAATCATCTTTTATGGTGTCAGCTCATTTTCAAATCTCCTCTTCAGTTTTATAAAACTTTGATTTGCGTTGTAGATCTGTGTTGTTTAAGAGAGATCTATAAATTCTATTTGTTTTACTTTACTGGCAAAATGGCAGGATATAATGGAAAAATTCCCACTAATATAGGCTGTAATTCGCATATTGCATAAACACACTATATTTCCTCAGCTGCATGATGCATATCCATCAGGATCTCCTCGGATTGTCGTACCACCTTTAGCCTTCTAGTTCAATCCAGTTTGGTCCTGAAAGTGAGGTATGCGATGTCTACAACAGCTGTATGTCCTAACAGGTAAGCCAGATAGGACAGGTAAGGAGGCAATACCAATATATCTTCATCAAAACAGACAGCGACTTCCTCATGAGTATTCAATATTGCACAACATAAAGCAAATGAATCAGGTTGCTGATGTCAGTTTCATATAATTAGTCAGTGTTTATCAAGGCCTAGGCTTTGGTTTATGCTATTTGCTCTGTTTCAAAGCCTAGGGAGCAGCGTGTATAGGATAGATTTTAAGGCTGAACAGGTTCTATTTATATTTATTTATTTATATCCAAAGTACACATTTCTGGTAATTGTGCAGTTAATTATAATATTGTATTTTCAGTACGTTTTAGAATATTTTTCCTCTCCACAAATTTGTCACTATCGAAACAGTAATAGGCCTATGTAATTTAATAAGATTGACCTATTAAGATTTTGTTTACATCTACCTTGTAAATATATTATTTGCTATTTTATGAAGAAGTTTTCAGAGGTAAATAGTTTATTTTTGACAAAACATTCCATGTTGTGACAGCACATTTTTGGTAGTGACCACATCACATTACAGAATTTTACCTCACATACTAAAGCACTACTAAAACATACTAAAATTCAAAAAAATTGCAATACTATACTAAAAATTTGATTATTAAAGGATTATGTGTTTCCTTTTGTCACGATGACATGTTTTGATCGTGACTGTTACAGCAGTAACACTTTTAGCTTGAAGATGCTAATCAGCACATGGCTACTAGCACAGTTCTGAACAATTGTCCACACATAAAAACTACATTTTATGGACAAACAGCCAAACAATTATAGTGTCACAACCAAAACTTCACCAAATGTTGTGACTCTTTTGGTAGAGACAATTTTAGATACTTTTGAGCCCAGCTCAAAGATGCTAATCAGCAAGTGGTTAGCTAGCAGTTCTGAACAGTTGTACACATATACAAACTAAATGTTATGGAATAACACCCAAAAAAAGTGTGCGTAATTGCAGAAAAAAGTGTTTGGTAGTGACGTTCCTTAAAGTTACACACACAGATTTTCAGACTTTTGAATACATTTACCTCAAAATGATGGGCCTATCTACTTAGCTACCTTGTAGCTCTGAGAGAGAGGGATACAGTTATTTTTTTCTGATCATAAATGTAGGGTCTCTGCCAATGGACTAAAACATACACTGTTTCAGTAGTGACATGAAAATATGGGACACATTTTATTTGACATAAAGTTTCATAATTTTGTTGAACTTTTTTCACAAAATCAAAAAGATATTTGTAAAAACAACAATGGAATAAAATGCTAAAATTATTTCAATATAATTTTCATAAGTTAAAATTCAGAGGTTAGGGTTTGGGACAGCCACCTCCCAATTGAAAGCACCCAATAAATAATGATTTTATATATATTAAGCTTACTGATATTTTAAATATTATTGTGTATATAGCATATCAACATGATAAAGGCAGTCATTAAAAACAATAGTTTCTGTGTACTGAGTGCTTTTCGTGAGACATTTGTCTTACTCTTTGTCCTGTAAAGCGCTCCAAATCGGTCATTTATGAGGTTAGGATCCTGGCTGTGTAAGTATTTCACTAGGTTTTGGAACTGAGCCACTGTAAGCTTGCTGTAACGTGTTTATTTCTTGGGTCTTGTCCTGGTCTTGGCATCATAAAGTTGAACATTTCTGAAAATGTTACAGGGGACTGATTTTCCTTTTCTTTTCTTCTTCTTCCTTCTCTCATTTTTTTATGGCACACTTCTCACATATATCACAGACAGACAAAGACTATACCACAAATGATATAGCTGGATGTTGGCAAAAGTGGCACCAAATTTTTTGCATGCATGACATCACAGTCTATATTGCATATTTATATTGTTACATAAAGATGATGTGAATAGATATACACCCCATGTGTATATAAAATGTAATATTCTGACATATATAGGAAGTAAATATACTCTAGGGAGAACAGTTATAAAACCTTACTCTTGATACCAAGGTTTTGTTTCCAAGAAACAGACTATAAAAGGTATTCAGAGGAGAATCAATGTCAACAGTGACCTTTAGCCCTGGGCAAAGTTTAATCTGTGAATGGAAAACTTTTATAAGTTGTCACAATGTACTATATCTTTTCCCAAGCTGACAAAGTATACTTGTATAGAAATACCTGTATATAAGTTTTCCTAAACAAAATCTGACACAAAATCTACTTTCTTTTTTGGCACTAAAGTAAGCACCTTTTCTCTCCCCCACAAAAACAAAAGAGACCACTGATGCTTGACCTTTTTTAGAACAGCCAAATAAAAATACAAACAGACAGGCTTCGCCCACATTAAGTTAAATGTTATGAGTGCCTAGAGCTTTTTCCAGCACTGTCTTTCATCTGACACGTGTGATATAAGAGTGTTAAGTCCAGGACACTAGATATCCGGAGGCATGAGCATTGGCCGGAGAGCGTAGTATTAAATCCAGGAACGGATACTAATGAGGCTAATTTAAACCTTGCCCATAGATGAACTGCTGTGGCAAGATCTGTAGCCGTAATCCTCCAAAATATACATACTTCACACTTCTTAAAGGTACAGTTACCCGAAAATAAACATTCTGTCATTGATGTTTCTTTTGACTTTCGTTCTTCTGTTGAACTCAAAAGCCATATAGATTTGCAGCAACGTTAGAGACAAGTAAATAATGAAACAATTGTAATTTTTTTGGTAAATCATCCCATTAAAGAAAACGGGAGGTCTGTTTTGTGCCAGTGAACAGCATTGCACAATCTTTTCTTTTGGCTATTCTTTTATTTTCTTGCAACACTGATATCCATGCCAGGTACTTTCAGATGTCTCATGTTTAGCTCTGGCCACAAGAGTTGCAATTTGCTGGACCACTTTGTTATTTCTCAAAAGACCATTGGATTATTCTGATTTTGTATGCCTGTCACAGACTTTCCCAACATCATCTTTTCCCTAAGGAAACAAATGACTTATGCTCTTACAAGCCACCATGATTGACTGCTTTAGTATTTCTAATACAGTTGAAGTCAAAAGATCATTGAAGATCAGGGTAAATGTAACTTATTTTGTCTTCTGGGAAACATATAACTGTCTTCTGTAGTCTCTGAAGGGCAGTACTTTCATGAGAAATACATGATAATAAGGCAAAATAAGAAAAATGTACACATCTCCATTCTGTTCAAAAGTTTTCACCCCCTGGCTCCTAATGCATTGTTTCTCTTTCTGGTGCATCAGTGAGCATTTGAACCTTCTGTAATAGTTGCATATGAGTCCCTCAGTTGTCCTCAGTGTGAAAAGATGGATCTTACAGTCATTGTTGAAAAGGGTTCAAATACACAAAAATGCTTAAAAACCAAAAAAATTGTAGGATTGAAGGATTTTTCTGAGGAACAGCAGGCGGTTTAACTGTTCAGGACAAACAAGGGACTCATGAACAAATATCACTAAACAAAAAACAGAAACAAACAAACAAACAAACAAAAAATAGCTGTGGATCATTCAGGTAATGACGTGGTATTAATAATCAAGTATGTATATATATGTATATAACTTTTAAATGGTGTCATTTTCATAAATTCAACTATTATTTTCTCTTGTGGACTGTATGTAAACGTCTTTTATGTGAAATATCTTTTTCAGGTCAGTAGTAAATAAACAGTAACATGCATTTTGTATGATCCCTCTTATTTGGTAAAATAATTAACATTTTGCAGATTTTTGCAAATATCATCCTTTTGCCTACCTGATCCTTTGATTAAAACGTACCTGTGAAATTTTTTCGCAAGATGCAAAATGCGTAACAAAAAGTACATATCACTGCAGCTTCCAACTGAAATGAACACTAGAGGCAGTAAAACAGTGAATACTTGGTAGTTCAGTCAGCACCGAATTGAACTTAGGATGCGGAATCATTGGGTACGAATCCCGTGAAAAGCATGACTAGCGATAAAAGAGCTGAAAGATCAAAAAACAAGCTAAAACAGCATGTTTGCGATTGCATTTTTACGGCACATTCATACTGTCGGGTGTAGGGTTAGGCGCGTTATTTTAAAACATCACAGAGCATTGTAGTTATAGTGCCACTCAATGGACATTTCAAGTAAGAACTGCGGTGACGCATACAAAACCAATGTCACATAAAATGTACCATATGTATGTTCATCTGTTCCGGGAAAAAAAAACACTTTTGTAGCACCATCTATGGTATTTCACATTTTGCAAAGAAATTAACGCAGGTACGTTTTCGTCATAAGATCAGGTTGCATATTGCCATTCATTGTAACAAAGTATTTTTTCAGTTGCCAAAAAAAAAAAACATTCTCAAGAAGAGATGTCATCTAAATGCATTGATTCAATCCGGAAAAAGTGACCACAAGAGCTCATGGCTTTAACTAAAACCATGTGCAATTAGTCTCTTACATAGTGACATTTTTAACATTAAACTGTAAATGTAATTTTGGTCAGAAAAAAATATCACACAACCACAGCTAATTTCTGTTGCCTCTGGAAAAAGCTAGTCAATACGTCAGAGATCTTGCTGATAACAGCATTAAAGTAAAACACAGAGGAAGCGGCCGAGGAAGCAGTGTATTATGCGGTGGTCTTTGTGGACACATAAAGAACCCACGCTCGTTGTGTTTCACTGACGAATTAAACAGAGGCTGGACCACCCGGACAGATACACAGCAAGCTAGCTTCCCAATACAGCACAATACCAGAAGCCTGTCTAAAATTATAGCAGCTCCTGAGCCCCGCTGCAGCATGTGTGCGCGCACACACACACACACACACACACACACACGTCTCGCAGCACCAGGGGCCAGATGTCAGAGATAAGTGGGTATGTTCTTCACTGCACCACTCCACATATGCCTAAACTTGGTGTCCTCATTAACCCAAACACACCATCCACACTCTCTGTACATCCACGCAGGGCTGTCTAAACCTGTCAGAGCCTTCGTCCTCACACAGAGGCAAGAAACTGTCACTATTTTCAGGGCGGCATGAGCTCCATCATTATGAAGCACAAACCTTTACTGACATGCATTTGATCTGTTCCTCAGAGCCACGTAAACATGATCTAATATATTGTGATTGTTGAAACAATTTGCTGTTGAAATTAATGTTTATTAATTAAAAAATAAAATGATTATAAAATATTATGTGTAAATTTGGTTCACATTATTGATGATTAATGATGAATTAATATTAAAATAAATGTAGAAAATAATACTATTCAAGTGTCAGTAAAGAATTCTGTTTTAAATGATGCTCATCTGAACTTTCTGTACAGCCACACACACACACACACACACACACACACACACACACACACACACACACACACACACAGATTGTTTGGTTATATCTCAAACAATCTCTGATAAAGTGTCACTGTAACGGGTTCTTGTGACAGTTTTATTGTTTCTCAGACTTATGTTATCGGACAGAGGCAATACTCTGAGACAGCGTTGGGTGTTTTTTAAGCTCTAAAAAGTGATTTCATTTCTCCATGGATGTACAAACAAGCTGTTTGTAAGCAAGAACTTGAGTCATTTACAGCAATTCGAGATAGTTTGGGACAGAACCGCAAACTTCTACCACTGACACAGGATCTATACTGTAATTAGGCGAAAGACAAATCGCATTTGACAGCACTTCCCTCAAAAATTGTAAGAATGATGTCATGATGGAATCAAGAGGCATGTTTCTGTTGTTATGACAACCAAACTCTACTGATGTTACCATATTGAAAACCATATGTTACCATGTGTTACCTTATTTAAAAGCTTGTTTAAGCTTTTGCAATATACAAAAAACTTTTGTAATATACAACCTATGCAGTGTTTTGCGAGGGATGGAAGGATGGACGGATGGAAGGTGGATGGACAGGCAGATATAAAATGGATCGATGGATAGAAAGACAAAGACAAAGAGATGGACAGGCAGATTTAAAATGGATAGATGTATAGACAGAGAGATGGATGGATGGATGGATGGATGAACGAACGGACAGAAGGTGCATGGACAGGCAGGGCCGCATTAATGCACGGGCTAACCTGGGCTTAAGCCCAGGGCCCCGTGCTGAAGGGGGGCCTCGGTGATGCCGGAAAAAACTGTAACCGCATTTTATAATGAGTTGACTGTTCCGTTAAAATTATGCTTTTTCGGTTTGCTTTGAATGCACGTGCGGGCGTTGCAAAAAAAAACCTTGCCAAAATTGAAGCTCACGGCATACGCGGGGCTAGGAGAAGATGCCGATGCAGATCAGTAGTTATAGGCTATAGTTAGTCAAATACCTAGGCTACTTTTTCATTTTAACAGTTGAGCTTGCAATTGTTAGTGAGCCGCTACACACTACAGCTGTGGAATAGCCTATAGCCTAATCATTTTTATGACGCATTGCGATGCTGATGTGGATGATTCTGCCTAAATAAATTAAATAGCCTAGTCGTAGCTATCCAGTGGTGTAGTGGTACCTGAAGAAGTGTGTATACGCCCCAAAACACGCTGAAAAGAATAACTTACTGGCATCTGGGCGTGACTCTCCACAATCTTTGATTAAACCGGTCGGGTTTTCTCTGTATTAGAACTTACTATTTGAACGCAGTCGTTTACTGGATCCTTGGGTTGAGAAGTTTACAGGAGTTGAACACTTGCTTCTTTTAATTTTAAGGTATTGTTTTCGTTATAATGTAGGCCTACTGATTCAAATTAGTAATCAATAATAATAATAATTTTACCACTCGACGTGCCTCCCCTGATGTTCTCGTGTCGGCATCCTCTGAATTGGGTGGAGGAACGGAGCGGTCGCGGGCGCATCAGGCACAATCATCAAACATATTTCAAAGGAAGCCTGCGCCCGGCTTCATATAATATACCTCAAGCAACGAAAGAAACGACAAAATTATTCACTGCTCTTGACTGAATAACCTTTGTAGCTTTATTAAATTCAATTAAACACACTAAGTTTTATGCAATGATTATAGGCCTACTTATATTTGATGATATTTAGTTTAAATGCTTCTGTAAATTAGATTAGAAGCACTGCTAATTCAGTTTTTTTTTCATATGTCTATTTTGTATTTGCTCCCCCTTTTTATTTGCATCTTTGTGTTTTTTTTTAATGACAAAGGTAAAATGACAAAAATAGCTTTGTTTTGGATATTCATTTACTATGTAATTAGTTGGAGAAAAAGATGCATTATATGATGCATCATCATAATAAAATCGTGAGGCAAAGGAAGGTGTGATTTGGCCATACGGGCTTAAGGGCTAACAGTGGTTTACATTTTTACTTCCCCTTCCACAAAAAAATAAAATAGTATGAATTTTACTATTCTCGATTCCAAATGAAGACACAGTCAGTAAGAACAAATGAACAAATTGTAAACAACAGCTCAAATAATAATAATAATAATAATAATAAAACAGAACAAATATAAAAATTAAACAAAACTTTAGGTTTTGGAGTTTGTAGATGTTCATGTACAGAATCAAATGTAAAATAACATTGCATAGCCTACTGTTATTTTTCTGTTCAAGAAAAGTTGTCTATTATTATCAAGGTAAATTCATAATTTAAAAACTTTCCACAAACAGAAGGTTTTTGACTATGTGCATGTGTGTAGTTCATGCAGTGATATTTGTGTATATTTTATATGACAGAACTTTAGGTTTTGATGTTTTGTTAATGGCATTTATTATTGCAAAATTAAAGGCTTGTGACTTCCGCTTTGTGATTATCAACATTAAGTGAATGTAGACTAGTCCTTGTTGAAGAAAGGGCCCCTCAAGAGGTGAAGCCCAGAGGCCCCTTACAGTGTTAATGCGGCCCTGTGGACAGGCAGATATAAAATGGATCGATGGATAGAAAGACAAAGACAAAGAGATGGACAGGCAGATTTAAAATGGATAGATGGATATTCATCTATCCATCTATCCATCTATCCAGACAGAAAGACAGACAGACAGAGAGAGATTGATGGATGGATGGACGGACGGAAGGTGCATGGACAGGCAGATATAAAATGGACAGACAGACAGACAGACAGACAGACAGATGGATGGATGGATGGATGGATGGATGGATTGACGGACAGTAAGTGGATGGACAGGCAGATTTAAAATGGACAGGCAGATATAAAATGGACAGACAGACAGACAGACAGACAGACAGACAGATGGATGGATGGATGGATGGATGGACGGACGGAAGGTGCATGGACAGGCAGATATAAAATGGATAGATAGACAGACAGAAAGACAGACAGACAGACAGAGAGAGATTGATGGATGGATGGATTGACGGACAGTAAGTGGATGGACAGGCAGATTTAAAATGGATAGATGGACAGACAGAAAGACAGACAGACAAAAAGATAGATAGATAGACAGACAGACAGACAGACAGACAGACAGACAGACTGACTGACAGTCAGAAAGAGACTGATGGATGGATAGACGGAAGGAAAGTGGACGGACGGACGGTCAGACAGACAGACAGACAGACAGACAGACAGATAGATAGATAGATACAGACGAAAAGACAGGCGAATGGACGGAAACATAGACAGATGGACAGGAAGATAGAAAGATGGATAGATAGATAGACGGACATACTAGCCAGACAGACAGAAGATAGATATTTTAGATATAAAATGGCAGATCTTTATCTTTATAGAAATCTTTATCTTTCAAATCTTTATAGAACAATAGAGTCACCTCAAGAACCTGATACTCTGAGGTCTTTGTTGATCCTAAGGTGGAGCACAGTTTAAAGAACCTTTCTTTTTTAGAAGTGTACATAAAGGAGAATTCCTCAACAAAGGCACTTGACTCGCATTGCCAGCCAGGTCAAATAAAGCGGGTAAATATACACTTGAGAGGTCAGTCCAGTTGTTGTCTTACAGTGTGTGTGTGGTCCAGCTTCCATTATGCTGTGATAAACTGATGGCTGTTGCTCTGCTGGGTTCTAGTGTGTGCTAATAAAAAGCACTTTAATAGACATCACCCCTCCTTACTACCTCTGCTTCCATTCTTTTCACCATTCATACTGGCACACTTCTGCATTCACTGCTCCTTACTACTCAAGAGAATGAGAGAATAAATTTTACTGCCTCAATCCATCACACACCCGGTCAACCCCTCCATCTGCCACACTTCTGCTGATCACAAAATGAACCGCACTGTCCTCTCCTCCTCCTTCTTTCTAATATCACACAGCATTAACCTCTGATAAAATACAAGATTGAAATCACTAGATGGACACAGAGGGGCTTCTGACAGCTGAAATACTTTTTCAGAAAATCTTTCAAAAAGTGTAGATTTAATGAGTGTTCAGCACAGATAGATAGATAGTTTATATAATTTTAGTTTGAGCATTGCTTCATTAGCTAAAAGTAGGTGAACACTTCAAGACAGAATGTAAGAATCAATTTTACAGCCTTCCTCTCATATATGCTAATTTTTACTTTGGACCGGAAAAAGGCAAAGTTAATTGCAGCAGCGTCTCCAACGGCACACTCCACACTTTCCTATCTCTCTTATTACTTAAGAGGAAACTTTTGCATATTACTGCTCTACAGAGCCCCCGCTGTGGCACACTTCTGCAATTACTTCTGTCTACTTTTCCTTTGATTAATCAAAACGTATTATGTTCCAAAAAAATTTTAATAGTTTTACACTGAGATTTTTTGACATAAAACGGCTCAAATAACAAGAATAATGGATTTTTAAAGAAAAATAAATATTATCCTGCAACAATTTTGTACAACAAATGAAAACTCTGAACTTCTACAAACTCAAATTTCAGGTCGTTTGGAAAAGTGTACCTGATCCTCTTTATATTTTCCATATAATACAGCTGTTCACATTTCTTAAGAAAGAACACACTTTTTTTTTTTTAATGCATAATATTTTAAATTATACAATTATATAAAAAAATACCTATAAGCAACGCGTTATTACAATTTTATTTTAAGTTTGTGTTATGGAGATGCCATATGAGAAGATTTATTGTAATATTATTATTTATATATTGATATGGCAATTTTTAATTTAAAACATATAGCAAATATATAGCAAAAATTAGATTAAAAATGACATTTTACATAAAATAGCTCAAATAACAAGAATAACAGTAAAAATGCAAACAGCAAAAGTGTTTTTTGGTGCAATTTGATAAGAAAATCAAATAGAATGTGGGTTAAAAATAGCAAAAATATTGGTTTCTTCAACAACTGCCATTTTAATTGTAATAACTCTTAGTCCTTTTTGAGTTCCTAGAAGGCAAAGGGAAATAGTATGTCACCATATGGCTGTACCGTACCATAGAGGGTTAAAGAAAAGAAGCAGGGAGTTTTATTGCTTCTTTTCTTCCTTGACAGTCCAGACCCATGTTACAATAGCTTTTGCCTCTCGGTCTATTTCTCTTTCTCTCATCACTCCTCTATGTGTCTTTTTCTTCCTCTCTAGCTGTCAGTAATGATACGGATTTAAAAAATAACAAAAAATTGTCAGACTCATCCCCCCCCAAAATTCAACACTTCCTTACATTTCAAAACCACAGGCATCAAGTCCATCTCTACTCGAGAATAAATCCTATCAGGATCATTACAAACTCAGATCCGCCGTTTTTCACAATGACACCCATTGAAATGACCTTATAAAGAATGGCACATTCTATTTTCCACCTTCAACACATCACTTAAAAGTTGGAGATCAATTTTACAGCTTCCTTCTTTCCATCTGCCCCTTCATACCCTTTCACTCATCTACTCTTTGTAAAGAGGCAGAAAATCCATTTCAAAGGTCTTCCCTAAAATGACCGTCCCTTTTACAGAGCCTTTAAAGAGGGAAGAGAATCGATTTAAAAACTCCACCTCTCCTCCAACCATGGCACATGTCAAACTTCTGCTCGTCTCTGCTCTAGTTTTTTTTTTTTTTTTTACTTCCACTTTACAATCCCTCTTCAACCAAAAAACAAGAGGCACAAGCCGACATCCATCACTATTGTTTCATCCCTCCACCTCAAGAAAAGCTTCAGAGAGATCAATAAAATCCTCTCAATGGTCATTCACAGACACACACACACACACACACACACACTCCACACACCATTGCAATCTGCTGTGGCACAAGACCATCAGTAAAACACCCTCACAACATTACCATACAGGTGCTCTGTTGCTATATAAGGCACTCTTCTCCTCTGATCTGTTCAGTGTGTGTGTGTTGAGGAGAATTTGGGTCATTGTTTTAAAGAAAAGCTTTCGGGGGTTGCTAAGACAATTCAGCACCTTCTTCTTTTGGTATTTCAGCAGCACCTGTTACACCACTGTAGAAGAGAGTTTGCCATTCATCCTGTATGTTTATATAGTCACTTTCTGCATTTAAAGCGTAAGTCCCATATATTTGTCAAGTACCTTCACAGATAATACAATGGTAAATATTTCAGGGCTACTTGCAATAAAAAATGAAAACTACCAACAATAAAATTCTTGTCACGATTAGCAACAGTTGGCAAAACTTGATGTATGTCTGTAAGAGCACAGAAAACAAACACAGCATGAACGAGCCGTGATATCTGATTCTTTTTAATGAGTCAGTCAAAAAGATTCAAGAGACTCACTTGTGAATAAGTGGTTTAAATCAGACTCTGGGAGTAAATCATACCAAAATGTACAACTTGCTCCCTCTTTAGCATGATTTAAAATTAACTAGAAAATGTAAGACTGTAATTCCTTTAAGGATTAGTTAACTTTCAGAACAAAAATTTACAGATATTGTACTCACCCCCTTGTCATCCAAGATGTTTATGTCTTTCTTTCTTAAGTCGTAAAGAAATTATGTTTTTTGAGGAAAACATTTCTGGATTTCTCTCCATATGATGGACTTCTATGGTGCCCCTGAGTTTGAACTTCCAAAATGCAGTTTAAATGCAGCTTTAAAGGGCTCTAAACAATCCCAGCCAAGGAAGAAGGGTCTTATCTAGTGAAGTGATCTGTCATTTTCAAAACAGACAAAATGCAGATTAAACCTAAAATGCTCGTCTTGTCTCATCTCTTAATGCGATGCATGTGTAGTCTGTGTGATCCGGGTAAATACAGTTAGGGTATGTCGCAAAAAAAATGTTGCTGCAGAAGTACCAACCCAGTGTTTACAAAGTGAACATACAAAGATCAAATGCCCTTTACAAAAAAAGCTAAAACAGCATTGTAGGACGATTTTAAAGTTGAAGACGAAAACAAAATGGGAGTTTTTTTTGACGTGGATCACACAGACTACGCATGCGCATCGTAAAGACGAGACAAGACGTGCATTTGAGGTTAAAAAGTACATAAATGGTAAATTTGTTTAGAAAATAACCGATTGTTTCACTAGGTAAGACCCTTCTTACTCGGCTGGGATCATTTAGAGGCCTCTGAAGCTGGATTTAAACTGCATTTTGAAAGTTCAAACTTTGGGGCACCATACATATCCATTATATAGAGAGAAATCCTGAAATGTTTTCCTCAAAAAACATAATTTCTTTACGACTAAAGAAAGAAAGACATGAACATCTTGGGTAACAAGGGGGTGAGTACATTATCTGTAAACTTTTGCTCAGAAAGTGAACTAATCCTTTAAAGTGCCCTTGTTATGCCATTTTAAAGGTTCCTAATAGTTTGGGGAGTCAACTACAATAGGTTTACATGCATGCAAGATCAAACAATGCTACAGTTTTCTCAAAATATGCATTTAATATCACTTCTTTCAAGCTTTTGGAGACAATTCAACACCTTCTTTTGGTATTTCAGCAGCACCTGTTACACCTCTGTGCCATTCATCCTGTATGTTACAGTCACTTACTGCATTTAAAATGTAAATCCCATATATTTGCCAATTATGTTTGCAGATAATACAATGGTAAACATTTCAGGGCTACTTGTGACAAAAAATGAAACAACAGTTAATAAAACTTGATGTGTGTCTATAATCAGTTGGATGAGATCATGCTGTTAGAGAACAGAAAACAAACACAGTGTGAACGAGCTGTGATATCTGATTCTTTTTAATGCGTCAGTCAAAAAAATTCAGGAAAATCGCTTGTGAATTAGTGGTTTAAATCAGACACATTCTGTAAGTAAATTACCAAAATTGAAAACTTGCTCCCTCTTTAGCGTAATATAAAATTAACCAGAAAATGTAATACTTTAATTCCAAAAAGTGTCCCTATTATGCAATTTTTAAGGCTCCTAATATTGTTTTGGGAGTCTCCTACAAAAGGTTTACATGCATGCAAGGTCAAACAGCGCTTTAGTTTTCTTAAAATATGCATTTAATATCACCCCTTTCAAGCTTTCGGAGACAATTCAACACCTTCTTTTGGTATTTCAGCAGCACCTATTACACCATTGTGGAAAAGAGTTCATCCATTCATCCTGTATGTTTATACAGTCACTTTCTGCATTTCAAATGTAAATCCCATGTATTTGTCAATTACCTTTGCAGATACAATGATAAACATTTCAGAGCTACTTGCGACAAAAAATGAAAACATCTGACAATAAGAATCTAGTCACCAATAGCAACAGTTGGTAAAACTTGATGTGCGCCAATAATCGGTTGGATGAGATCATGCTGTTGGAGCGCAGAAAACAAACACAGCGTGAACGGGCTGTGATGTCTGTGATGTCAAAAAGATTCAGAAAACTCGCTCGTGAATTAACGGTTTAAATCTGACACACTCTGGAAGTAAATTGTAGCAAAATGTACAACTTGCTCCCTCTTTAACATGATTTGAAATGAACCAGACTTTAATTCCTTAAAGTGCACTTGTGCAATTTTCAGGGTTCCTAATATTGTTTTGGGAGTCTCCTACAATAGGTTTACATGCATGCTAGGTCAAACAACGCTTCTGTTTTCTAAAAATATGCATTTAGTTTCACCTTATTTTTCAGTATTCTCAAATGATTCCTTTGAAGCAGGTCAAAGAATTAGTCTGTGGGATTCGAATGACTAACGGCTCGTTTGACTGTTTAGAGTCGATTCTTTCATTTGGGAGAAAATAACTTTATTTATCGTGCTCTTTCGGATTTACAACTTTGCAGACAATTTGCATTCACATACCATACATTACACATTGCATGAAAGGCAATATCCGAAATGGCATAAGAGTGGCACTTTAAGTCATGCTGCTTGATAAAACAGGCGAAAAAATACCATTATCTGACCTAAAAGCAACCTGCAGTGTTGTTATAGCTAACTACAAATATAAAAAATCATTTTCAGATATTAAAAGAAAGCTGGAATTACGGTACTGAAGTAATGAAACAAATAAGGTTAAGTATAAAAATGACTAAAACTGGAATAAATATACAGCTAAACAGAAATATTTTAAAAATCAAAAACTAAAATGACATTGGATGTGGAATCCTTGGGTACGAATCCCGTCAAAAACATGACTCATGATGAAAGAGCTGAAAGAAGCTAAAATGGCTTGCTTGTGATTGTGTTTTTAGCGGGTAGGTTTAGATATGGTGCAGATGGTGCGTTATTTTAAAACATCACCGAGCATTAGACCTATAGCGCCACACGTACAAAACCAACGTCACATAAAACATACTATATGTACGTTCATCTGTTCCGGGGAAAAAACTGAACACTCTTTTAGCACCCCTCAGTGACATTTCACATTGAATATGTCATGAAACATACATGGCGGTACGTATTTTGCGTCTTGCAAAAAAAGTTTTTACGTTTTCATCATGAGATCAGGTTGGGTTTATTTCAGATTTTTTTCTTTAATTCATTATTATTATTTAAATATGTGCTGTTTCAGTGTGCAATATGTGCATGTCTATATATTTATACTGCTTCCTTGGCAATATCGTATGTTAAACAATGCCAATAAAGTGCTTTAAAATTGATTGGCACTTGACAGTTGTTGCTAATAGCCAGTTACTTCTTTTTAATTGTGGAAACAATATCTGTATCACCTATAGTATTTTTGTGGTTACCATGGAAAATTTTTGTTAGGGTTGGATACTTAACAAAAAATACTATGATTTCAAGGCATCTTTCGGCTCAGTGTGCCTCACAGCACTGCAAAACATATAAACTTTCATAAGCCGTACACAGTTACACCTTAATTATCAGAGCGAGACCCGATGCATAGATCCCATCTCTCCTTCTTTATCTCTGGCCTAGAGGAACTCAAGTCTAGATATGTCTACAAACGAACGCAAACAGTTAAGATTTCACCTTCAAATGCTGAATTTGCATGCAATACTGACTTACGTCAACCATATAAACCTGCTGAATGTATACATGGGCTGTGTGGAAGATTTTTCTTGAGGTTTTAGGTTTACTGCATGAACTGGTAGCTTCAGAATCCTGTGGAACGGTGGAGAAAAGGATTATATGTGTGTGTGTGTGTGGCTTTTCTCAGAGATGGAGGCAGATTCTCAGAGACCACAAGCCCTAAACATATCTGCAGGCCAGATGCTAACCACTCCATCTTTCCCTCCTCTCTTTCTCTCTCAACTGAAGCGTTTCTGTGAATGCTGTTCATTAAAGGCATCACAACACTCCCACATACTAAGGCAACTATAATGTAAAATGTTGGCGTGAGTTTTGTATACATCCGCTGTAATGATTGATTTTTCGTCCCATGTGTAAAGCTCTTCAGCATCGCGATGTTGGATTGCTTGTCTGAATAGCCAGCGAATATGATTAAGTGTGCGGTTTGACTGTGTGCATTCAGGAAATGACACAGTCGGTTTCTAATTAGCATTGTGCACAGAACTGTGATGCTGCACATTTCCACTCCATCCACAACAGTTTTGCTGAATTAGGATGTCACTGGTTTGGAAACGAAAGTCTCTCTGCATCCGAAGGTACAGTATGTGTGTGTGGATATGAGTGAATTTATGAGTTCATACCACCCACACACAATACAGTGGAATAGAATTTCCTCCGACTGGAGAACGGAGAGTGCTGGAGAGAATAGAAAGGAGGAATCTGTGAAGATATGAAAGAGACATAGTTTCAGGCTAACTGCTCTCCATGCCAGCAGAGCCCACTGCCTGTTGTTTCCATGACACATTGAATATCATCAACCTTTCATTGATGTAAACCGGCACACAAATAAACACCTTCCACCTCACAGATATACAAAAACATTCTACAAAAATTTACAAAAAAATCAGTCCTGCATTTATTAGATACCTTGCATAATACAAAAAAAAAAAAAAAAAATCCATGAGGGCTGTCAACAGAAAAAAAATAAAAATAAAAATACATTTGAAGTTAAAAGTTTACATACACCTTGCAGAATATGCAACATTTTAATTATTTTGCCAAAATGAAAGGGATCATACAAAATGCATTATATTTATATTTCACATAAAAAAGACGTTTACATATAAAAATGACCCCGTTCAAAAGTTTACATACACTTCATTCTTAATACTGTGTTGTAACCTAAATGATCCATGGCTGTTTTTTTTTTTTAGTAATAGTTGTTCATGAGTCCCTTGTTGGTCCTGAACAATTAAACTGTCCACTGTTCTTCATAAAAGTCACACAGATTTTTTGGTTTTTCAGCATTTTTGTGTATTTGAACCCTTTTCCAACAATGAAAACTGAGGGACTCATATACAACTATTACCCATGTTTCAAATGCTCACTGATGCTTCAAAAGGAAACACGATGCATTAAGAGCGGGGGGTGAAAACTTTTGAACAGAATGAAGATGTGTACATTTTTCTTATTTTGCCTAAATATCATATTTTTTTTTCATTTAGTACTGCCCTTCAGAAGCGAAAGAAGATACTTACATGTTCCCCACAAGACAAAATAAGTTACATTTACCCTGATCTTCAAATTCAAAAAGTTCTAAAGCTAAAGCATCAGTGAGCGTTTGAACCTACTGTAATAGTTGCATATCCTTCAGTTGTTCTCAGTGTGAAAAGATGGATCTCAAAATCATACAGTCATTGTCATTAAGATAACCATTCTCAGTCATTTAATGATAAATCTAATTCTGGGTTATGGAATTGTGTAACATTTTATTCTCATAACTACACATTATCATAATGCGTCCTAAACAGCACTGATTTCTTCGCTGCTTACAAAGTAGTAAGTTCCTCAAAATAATCCAGGCCTACACATGCAAGCACACACTCAAATACTGCTGCGTCGGAGGGAACTTTCCCGCGACGCCACCATTTTGGTTTTCCTGCTCCGCGTTTTTGTAGAAAGCTCAACGGGCCTCTGCATTTAAAATACTGCCCACAGAGTCAGTCAGCAGACGGCCAACCGCATAACAAACACACAGGCCTCCTTCTGCACGCACAACCATTCACTACCTGTTCTCCATATATGCAGCAAACATGAGTATTATACAGAACTGGAAAATCCAGCCAACGCGATCCACACCTGTACTGCACAGAACAATCATCTACTGTGTCTAAATTACATCTTGAATTACACTAGATCAAAACAACATAACCCAGAGGAAGATTTATTGCTCACAATTCGTTTTACTGCGTTGATGACTTCATTTCATTATCAACACTGTAATAATGCAATTAAAAGTTGCAATTACCTTTTTTATTTTATTTTATTTTATTTAACTTAATTCTGAAAAAATGTATCATGTTTAACACTAAAATAATAAGCAGTGCAATTGTTTTAAATATTGTTTTAAATATTGTTGTAATGTTTTTTTGTTTTTTTTTTAAGCAAATCTGAGCACAGTTTAAGATCTTTTCTGAAACTCAAGTGGAGACACATGAGATTATTAGGGGCCTTCATCTCATGAGAAATACCTGAGAAGCCAGAGACTTAAGCAAAACATTTGCTTTCCTTTCAGTCTCATTGCAAAAAGTGAACTTGTTTGTGATCTTTCTCTCTCAAAACCTAACCAACACACTTTCAATATAATAAAGAATGACATTTTCTACATTATTAGTATATCGTTCTCTCCAGAAATCAGTGAAACATAACAAGGTATCGGACCATTCTAAAAAGAGCTAGAAGTATTGCCCGCCTACTGGGAGAAATTCTGCCTGGAAGCAGGACCAGAGCAAGTTTGGCCTTGTGACATGATAACTGCAGTCAGGAATGAAGGTGAGACATCTGATTCCAGATCAGGCCTTCGGGACACCCTTAGGGTCAGTTGTAGTCAAGCTGAACAGACTCGGGGGTCTCAGTGGGGGTTCGAGGTCTCACTCTTACACCTTAGAACACTTAGTTTTAATTACTCCTGCTAAACACTCTCAGCTGTCACACACACACACACACACACACACACACTTAAACGCATACGCATACATCAGTGTGCAGACACACACTTTTGCAGTAAGATGAGTTTAAAACAGCAGCGATCTGACGTAAAAGTAAGAAGCATTGGAATCATGTTGCATAAACATTATGTTTATTTCAATCTAAAACCATTACAGCATGGATGTATGGAAGCCCACTTCTGCCATGGGACAAAAAAGGTAACTAAATCTTTTTATTTCACAATTCTGACTTCTTTTCTTGCAATTCTGAGAAAAAAAAGAAAAAAGATAAAAATTGGATTTAGACTTTTTTCTCATAATTCTGAGTTTACATTTTATAATTCTGACTTTCTTCTCAGGATTACCAGTTTATATCTTGCAGTTTTCAAGAATTCTCAGAGTTGTCAAAAAAAATAAATAAAATAAAGGTCTGAATTATGGGATATAAACTTAAATAAAAAAAAAAAAGCTACAATTGTGACATATAAACCCAGAATTGCAAGAAAAATCCAGAATTGAGAAATAAAAAGCCAGAATTGTGAGAAAAAAGCCAGAATTGTGAGATATAGACTCAACATTGCGATATGAATTGTGAGATGTAAAACTAGAATTGTGAGATATAAATCCAGAATTTAAAGAAAAAAGTCTGAATTGCGAGATACAAGCTTAGACATAAACTCACAATTCAGAAAAAACAAACAAACAAACAAACAAAAAGGTCAGCTGTTAATTTGCAACTGCGAGTTTATAACCCTCATTTGATCTTGGTTTACAAGAATTCTAAGATTTGCGAGAAAAAAGTCTAAATTGAGAGATATAAACTCAGAATTGCAAAAAAAAAGAAAAAGAAAAAAGACAGAACACAGAATTGTGAGCAAAAATGTCAGAATTGTGAGATATAAACTCAAAATTGCGAGAAAAAAGCTGCTCAGAATTGGGAAAAAAGCCAGAACTGAGATATAAACTCTGAATTGTGAGAAAAAAGGCAGAATTGTGAAATGTAATTATGAAAAAAAAAAAAAACTAAATTGTGAGATACAAACCCAGAATGAAAAAGAAAGAAAAAGCCTGATTTGTGAGATATAGACAATTCTGAAAAAACAAAACAAAAACAAAAACAAAAACTGAGATGTCAATTTGGATTTGCAAGTTTATAAACCTCATTTGATCACTTCTGATCTTGCAGTTCTCAAGAATTCTCAGATTTGTGACAAAAAAGTCAGAATTGTGAGATATAAACCCAAAAATGTGACCTCAAATTAACTACCTTTGCGTTTTGTTTTGGGGATAATTAGCAGTAAATTCGAGGCACAGGTAGTTTAGTTTTTAGTTTAGTTTAGTTATTATTTTTCACGACCCCACCTTGCACTGTATTTTATGTATAATCATTTTTATTCCTGTTTTAATTCATTTTAAATATTTTTTTTTTAAACCATTTTAATTGTTTTATTGTTGTGATTATTACTTTTTATGATTATTTTAATTCATATTCTTATGATTTTATTATTTCCTTTTATGTAAAGCACTTTGAATTACCATTGTGTATGAAATGTGCTATATAAATAAACTTGCCTTGCCTTGCCTAGCCTTGATATTTTGATTTTTATCTGTTTGACAAAGAAAGCTGTATGCAAACAGAAATGCACATATATACATATATTTATTTACAAATAAAAAAAGGGCACTTTCTCTTGAGGAAGAAAAAGGGCAGGTGCTCAAGCCCCCTTTGATGTCTATATGTGCACGTGCCTGGTGAGATGTAAATATGCAATTGTGAGTTTATAACCCTCAATTATGACTTTTTATCTTGCAGTTATTAAGAATTCTCAGATTTGCAAAAAAGTCTGAATTGGGAGATATAAACCCAGAATTGTGAGCAAAATAATCTAAATCATGAGATATAAACCCAGAATTGCAAGAAAAAAAGAAAAAACAAAAGAATTGTAAGATACAAACCTAGAACTGCAATAAAAAAAACAGAATCATGAGATATAAACCCAGAATTGCAAGAAAGACCCAGAAGTGTAAGATATAAACCCAGAATTGCAATAAAAAAACAGAATTGTGAGATATAAACCCAGAATTGCGATAAAAAAAGCCAGAATTGAGATAGAAACCAAAAAACTGTGAGAAAAAGTCCAAACTGTGAGATATAAACCCAGAATTACAAGTAAAAATTCTGATTTGTCAAATATAAACTTCAAATTGTGAAATATAAACTCCCAATTCTGAGAAAAAAAAAAAACGAACTGTGAGATGTGAATTTGCAATTGCGAATTATAACCCTCATTTGCGACTTTTTATCTTGCAGTTCTTCAGTATTGTCAGATTTGCAAAAAAAAAGTCTGAACTGTGAGATATGAACCCAGAATTATGAGAAAAAAGACTGAATTGTGAGATATAAACCCAGAATTGTGAGCAAAAAAATCTGAATCATGAGATATAAACCTAGAATTGCAAGAAAAAAGTCTGAATTGTGAGACATAAAACCAGAAGTGTGAGAAAAGTCTGAATTGTGAGATATAAACCTAGAAGTGAGAAAAAAGTCAGAATTGTGAAATAAACCCAGAATTGTGAGCAAAAAAATCTGAATCATGAGATATAAACCTAGAATTGTAAGAAAAAAGTCTGAATTGTGAGACATAAAACCAGAAGTGTGAGAAAAGTCTGAATTGTGAGATATAAACCTAGAATTGAGAAAAAAGTCAGAATTGTGAAATAAACCCAGAATTGCGATACAAAAGTCTGAATTGTGAGATATAAACCTAGAATTGTAAGAAAAAAGTCTGAATTTTGAGACATAAAACCAGAAGTGTGAGAAAAGTCTGAATTGTGAGATATAAACCTAGAATTGAGAAAAAAGTCAGAATTGTGAAATAAACCCAGAATTGCGATACAAAAGTCTGAATTGTGAGATATAAACCTAGAATTGTAAGAAAAAAGTCTGAATTTTGAGACTTAAAACCAGAAGTGTGAGAAAAGTCTGAATTGTGAGATATAAACCCAGAATTGTGAGCAAAAAAATCTGAATCATGAGATATAAACCTAGAATTGCAAGAAAAAAGTCTGAATTGTGAGATATAGGCCCGGTTTCACAGATAGGCCTTAGACTAAGCCAGCATTAGACCATAGTTCAACAGGACATTTAAGTCATTTTTATAAACATGCTTAGAAAAAAAAACATTACTGGTGTACAAAGGTACTGATATGTTTTAAGATCAATCAGTGCAATTTTATTTCAGCTGAAACAGCTCAGACTTACATTTTAGTCTAGGACTAAAATGTATACTATTTGAGCTGGATAATGACATCACTGAATTTAATGATGAACTGCTTTTAACTGAAAACTGATTGTTTACTGTTGTTTTGCACTATTGACACACTATTGTCCTATTTAATACTGTGAAGTTGCTTTAACACAACCTGCATTGTTAAAGGCACTATATAAATAAAGGTGACTTGACTTGACTAGGCTTAAGACTTGTCTGTGAAACTGGGGATAAACCCAGAATTGCAATTAACAAGACTGAATTGCAAGATATAAATTTAGAATTGCAAGAAAAAAGTCTGAATTGTAAGATATAAACCTAGAATTGGGAGGGAAAAAAAAAGACAGAATTGTGAGATTAAAAATCGCTATTACCTTTATTATTATTATTATTATTTTTAATCCCATAGTAGAAACAAGCTTTTATATGGATGTAAAGTATCTCAGAGCAAAGCAAATCTAAAAACACTTGAACTTGATAAAGAGATGGAAAAAATTTTTCTTACTGGAAATTGCATAAACTAAGAAAATTGAATTTCTGATGTGCAAACAACAGCGCACACAATGGATACGCACACAGACACACACACACACACACACACACACACTCGGGCCAAGTATGTCCTCATCCCATTTCAGCAAACACAAGAATACGTGTGTGAGTTTGTCCTCTCAGACGAGACCACAGTCTTGCACGGTTTCCAAGCTCAGCGTCTCCAGAGTGTCAGCACGGTCAAATCTCTCCCTCACCATATCCATTTTTCTTTTGCTCCATGTCTCTTTCATTTCTCAGTCTCTCTTTTTTGGCTCTGTCTATTTCCAATCTGTCTTTTCTCTTCATAATTTATTCCAGCTCTGCTGTTTCTACTGATTAGCCAAAGACCATATTAAATCAAAAATGGAGGGGAACATAACCGGTCTTCATTCAGAAAATTCCTCGAACTATCAAGACTTTTTTTTTGGGTCTATATCCTATTTTAAGGTCAGATTGTGGTTTTGCTGTCAAGATAATTTGATTTCATAATTATCAGTGAAGGTTCCAGTATATTGGTAAAAAAATTTGATATATGTTTTTTAAACAAAAATTCATGTTCATGTGTTTGTGGAGCTTGAAGTCAATGTCTTGGTGGTATAATGGTTTGAAGATTACAATTTATTACAATTGTCTAATTTAAAAACTGATATACTTGAAATAAGTGGTTTGGAATTGTATTACTATTGTATAAAAAAACAAAAGCAGTTTGATTTAATAATAATAATAATAATAATATAAAATTAATATTTAAATAGTCATATAAAAATGTATATTTTATTTTTTAGTTTACAATTACAATTTTTTTTAAGCTTATAATTACAAAATTTAGCAACAAATTGTATCATTTTTTTTTTTTTTTTACAAACTGTATAAAACCAACATGAATACAAATATTATTTCTAAAATCTTGACACATGTTTTAAACAACTTTTTAAAATGATATTTCCCCCAACATGCATGTTTTATGGTTACGTGTGTTCATGTGTGTCTCGTTTTGTCATGTCATATCTTATCACTCACTTACAGTCTACAGGTCTAAGCTTACAGTCTGAACTTCTGGCAGATGTTCCTTAAATCATGTACCCTGCAAAAAATGCTGGCCATTATAAAGGCAAAAATAACATTAGCGTGAGCCTGCCAGCTCGTCATTGAACTGGGATGATGCTCTCTCCATTTCCACAAGCCATTAACCACATACCATTTTCAAACCGCATCAAACTTTATTGATATTACAGAGAATCCTCGAAAAAGATGACCTGGCTAAATGCATTTTATGGGCTGGACAGGGCTGAGTGGAAACCCAGGAAGCCGATTGATCACTTTGTTTAGAGGCAGCGCTTGATGTTTTTCCCGATTCACTATGACTCGGTCCAGTGCTGCTTTAGAGGCATTTCCAAAGGACTGACCTCACAGCGGGGGACACAGACAAGGCAAAGAGGAGTACGAGGCACTGAACCACAAAACCACAACCATCAACTGCTATCAGAGAACTGAGGGCAAAATCAGGCCAATCTTCTTTTTTCTGTGATGCACTGAAATGACACTTTAATGCACTGCATTTACACTACCAGTCAACAGTCTGGCCAAACATACTTATTTTAGTATATCTGCACTATTAGTATAATACACAAATGGTAGTTTGTGGCACAAACAAAACTCATATTGATTAAAAAGTCAAACTTATTTTAATCTTATATTTGATTGTCTATACAAACTCATTTGAACTTACCATGACATTTACAGTCTATGCAAAAAGATTTGAATTGTTATTAATTTTACAGAAACAGTTTTAACAACAACAGCAGTAATAATAAACAATACAATTGTATCTTAATAACAATAAAACAGGTTTATGTAATATAAATATTTAACTTTTAATATTAAAATTTACTCTAATTTAAAAATGTTAATTATAAAAAAAAATTTGGGGGGGGGGATTTTATTATTATTTAAAAAAAATATTTTACTGTTTTAATATTATATATATTTGATGTATTATTGTAGAAGCAGTTTTGTTTTAAAAACAATAATGATAAATAACATAATGACAATCAATAATTATATTAATATTATTAATAGAATAATAATTAACATATTATTAATAAATAAATTAGTAATAATATAATAATATTAATATTTAAATATTTGTATAATTAAAACAGTTGAAAACTTTTATTTTGCAAATCAATTTAGATAAATAAAAGGCACATATTTCATTACATTTACCTCATTTACCTCATAATTATACTACTTGAATTATGCTACCAACATTAATAATATACATAAAAAGACAACATTATTATTATTATTATTAATAATAATAATAATAATAAATAAACAAATAACAGTTATAAATATATTAAATATATAAATATTTGATTAATTTAGCACATTCATTTTGAAAAACAATTTAGCTTTTACCTCATAATTATACCACTTGACAACATGAATAATATACATAAATAGACAATATTGATAATAATAATAATAATAATAATAAATAACAGTTCTATATAAAAATAGTTCTATGTAAGATAAATATTTAACTTTTAATATTAATATTTACTCTAATTTAAATAGCTGAAATTCTTGGAAATTGGATTTTATGATTATTGTTTTTTAAAAAATACTGTTTTTAAAAATATTATTGTTCCAATATTATAATAATATTAATATTTAAATTAATATATATATTTGTATAATTTAAAACATATTTGAAAACGTATTTTGAACACCTCAGTTATACCACCTGACAACATGATTAGAAAACTTATGTCTTAAAAACTGACACGTGTTTTACATTTTTTTTTTTTCCCTTTTATCATCTTGATTTAACAACCTTGGCTTGTCATTGATTTACAGTCTGAACTTCTGGCAGATGTTCGTGAAATCATCTCTAAACTGTCTAAAAACATGAACACAAACATTATGTCAATTCAAAACTTTAGTCGCAAGTGGTATTATTTGTTCTTTACAAACCATAAAACCAACATGAATTGCATGAAAACATTTAAGGTGCTCCAGCAATCAAACCACTGAACTTAACAGTGCTTTTACAGTCTATACAAAAGGATTTGGACGGTTATTAAATGACAAGCAGTAGCATTAAATGACAATTGTGCATAAAACACCTTAATCCTGCTTCAGTATATCAGTCAATAGAGGGTCTTTGAGACATATTTTCAACAGGTATCAACATGTCAGCAGGTTTAATCCTCTGAATCAACAGCCCTGAGAAAAAATTCATCTCTCTCACCGTAGCACGCAGACCACTGTTATTTAAAAAAGAATTACCTAACATAGACTAAGAATAATAGTTTGGGGAATGAAAATCCTTATGCAAACACAAACTAGAGGTGAGAGTGAGAAAGAAAGCGAGAAGAATTAAGAACATGTTACATAATTTATTATTCATATGTAATTTGAACATGCAATCATTTAAAGCTTGAGAAAGTACTATGTGGTCACAGTATGTACAGTACAGCAGCCTCAAACTGTATTTGGACACGTAAAATACACTTGAACATATCTGAGCACCACTGTATCAAATAATACAAGTAACATTTATTTGAATAAAGCACAAGCCGACCTGGTCTATTTGTTTATATGTAGGTATTAGTATGTAACGTTTGCAAGCACAAAATGTACATTTTTGTACATTTTTATTGGTGCTGAAACATACAAATTGGACATACAGTGCCTTTCGAAAGTATTCACACCCCTTCATTTTTTCCCCCACAATTTCTTATGTTGCTGCCTTATGTTACACTGTTTTAAATTACTTCTTTTCCACATTAATTTCCACTCCATGCACCAATGACAAACTTCACAGATTTTTTACAAATTAAAAAACTGAAATAAGTACATTGCATAAGTATTCATACTCTTAACTCAGTACTTAGTTGAAACACCTTTATAGCCTCAGGTCTTTTTGGGTATGATGCAACAAGATTGACTCATCAACATTTGGCAATTATCTGCTATTCTTTGCCTCACCTCTTCACCTCTCAAGCTCTGTCAGCTTGGACAGGGTCTGGCAGACATTTTCAAGTTTCTCCAGAAACATTTGATTGGGTTCATGCCCAGGCTCTGACTGGGCCACACAAGGACATTCACAGAGTTGTCTACAAGCCATTCATTCGGCGTGCTTAGGATCATTGTCACCTTTTAGAAGGTGAAACGTCTGCACAGTCTGAAGTTCTGAATGCTCTGGACTGAGTTTTCATTAAGGCTCAATCTCAATATTTTGGTGCACTGAGCTTTTCTTCTACTCTGATGAGTCCTTCACTCTCTGCCACTGAAAAACAGCCCCACAGCATGAGGCTGCTACCACCACACTTTATTTTTGAAACGGTACCTTGCAGGCGATGAGCAGTGCCTGGTTTCCTTTAAACGTTATGCCTGGAATTGAGGTTCATCAGACCACAGAATCTTGTTTCTCACAGTCTGAGGGTCGTTTAGATGTTTTTTTTTGTTTTTTTTTTGCAAATTTGTTTTCATGTGTCTTCACTAAGGAGAGGTCTGAGTCTTATCACATCACTATGAAGCCCAGATTGGTGGAGTGATGTTTGTCCTTCTGTAAGTTTCTCCCATCTACATATATGGTCATGGAGCTCAACTAGGTTGACCATCAGGTTCTTGGTCACCAGTCTAGCCAAGGCCCTTTTCCATCAATTGCTCAGCTCTAGGAAGAGTTGTGGTTGCTTCAAACTTCTTCCATTAAGGGTAAAGGAGATTAAATGCTTCTGTGAACCTTCAATGCAGCAGATTTTCTTCTGAACTCTTCCCAAGATGTGTGGCTTGATGCAATCCTGTCTCTGAACTCTACAGGCCGTTTTTTTCTACCTCACAGCTTAGTTTTTACTCTGATATGCAGTTAGACCTTTTATTAAGACATGTGGGTCTTTCCAAATCATACCCATTCAATTGAATTTACCATAAGTTAACTGCACTCAAAGTGTAGTAACATCTAGAAGCAACATAAATGCTCCTGAGCTAAATTTCAGCTGTCTTAGATTAGGTATGAATACTTATGCAATGAAATAATTTAAGTTTTTTATTCTTAATAAATGTGCAAAGATTTTAAAAAACCTGTTGTTTGCTTTGACGTTATGGTGTATGGAGTGTAGATGAAGTGCAGTTTAACATAAGGAAGCAACATAAACTGAAAAAAATAAATAAATCAAGGGGCTATGAATACTTTTGCAAAACAATGTTTAAAACAGAAAAATTGCTCCATATTTTAGCTAAAAATCTTATATAATCTTATATAACATTAAGATATTTGCATTAATGCAATTTTTTCATTTTATCGATAAACGATTGAGATTTTAAGACCCCTTAACCTACCCCCAAACCTAAACCTACCCATTTTATTGCGTTCATTTATATAAAAAGATATAAAATGTAATTGACCAAAATATGCTTGGAAATTATCATTTTAGTAACAATATAACATTAAAAAGACATTTTTATAGTTGCTTATCCCACTCCTACCTCTAAACCTAACTATAACTATCTCTGTACAGTATAAAGAAAAACATGACAGAGATAAGTGTAATCACAATAATTTATTTACTGCAAAAATGGTTAGGTGTTAGGTTTGAGGTGTAGTCAATACGTCAGTATTGTACGTTTAAATTCTGAAAATCCATCAGTATTGTACGTTTGGATGCTATAAATATATCAGTATTGTACGTTTTAGTGCCTGTAAAAACATAAGTAAAGGTACATTTTGTTGAAGCACATAAAATGCATACGGATTATCATGAGATCACGTTGCACAAAAAGAAGAAAAATGTTTTTAGTTATAAAAAACAGACTTACAAATCACGGCTATATGACAGAAGTAATTGCACACCTTCTGGTTGACACGTTAAGGTGTGGTCACACTATTGTCATTCAAACTAATGCACGCACAAGGTTTTTATCTTCTGCTGCATACCAAAGTTCAAGTTTGGTGACCTATGAAATTGTACAACGAAAAGCTGTATGATCAATAGGTAACCAAATGCCACAAATTGAGCTCTTAGAATTTATGATTAAAAAAAAAACAGACACTTTGGAGACATCATATGCAGTTGCCAATATTTATTGCAGGGGTCGAACTAATTCTCTATGTTTAAAGTCAACTGGTTTAATATTTTGTTATCTATTACAATGACAATCAGTGTTTGGGGAAAGTTTAAAAGTAATGCATTACACTATTGAGTAACTCCCTAAAAATGTTACTAATTATGTTACTTAGTTACTTTTTATGGAAAGTAATTCTTTTAGGTTACTTTTGTGTTGCTTTTTAAATCTGGGCAGGGCTTGCTTGTTTGTTTTTAATATAAAAAGTTCTATTTTTGGCAAATGTAAAAGCCTTTTCACACCAAATGTCTCAGGCTTAGAGAAAACTAAATTCACGCCTGACCTCAGTAGACCTCAGAAGAAAAAACTTTTCAGCAATAAAAAAAGGATTTCAAATTATTTTTTTTTTTATTATTTAACATTTAATTATTGCAGGTTTGCATTATTTTGAGGAATACTGAATCAGGCTGTTACTTATTTGAAAAAGTAACTGAGATATTTTCTTGTCAATTAATAAGTAATGCGTTAGTTTACTAGTTACTTACTAGTAAAAAGTAATACTATTATGTAACTTGCATTACTTGTAATGCGTTACCCCCAACACTAATGACAATCACACATTTACAAGTGTCTAGTTTTCTTTTAGGACCCCCCTTTTTTTTTATCTCAGGCCATATGAAAATAATTTTATTTATTTTAACCCTTATTATTATTACCTTTATTTAGGTACTTTCCCAAAAGTTATTAAAAAATACACTACAATACCTTTATTTCTCTCTTTCTTTCTTTCTTTCTTTCTTTCTTTCTTTCTTTCTTTCTTTCTTTCTTTTTCTCAGCAAGGATGCTTTAAATAGTTGATTTCAGATTTCTTCTAAAATGACATCACATAAATAAATTACATTTTAAAATATGATCAAATGTGAAATATATTTTTAGATTGTTAATATTATTTTAAAAATATTAAAATTTTACAACAAGCACTTTTTCAATATAATAATTTTTTTTAAAATAAATAATAATATTTCACAGTTTTACCATTTTTTTTCACAAAATGCAGCCTTACTGAGCAATTTTTTATATATTTATATGTACACAGAAAGATGTAAGCTCTACTTTATATACAGCAGTAAGAAGCACAATAATGAAGTAGATAATGTGGTTGAAACCTGAGCTATAACAAAGAGAAAAGAACAAAACAACCTGTGTCAAAATATTGACAAAGCAGAGAATGGCAAAGTGATGAAACGCTGTAATCTCTCTGTCACTCATGAAAGTAAAAAACATCCTGAGATGTAGAAAAATACATTGTATCTCTGTCAGTCTTTGTTTTACCCGTTGAGAAGGCAGAGCACAATGGCATCAGATGAAAGTGTGGAGCTGGTCTTGACAGGTTGGGCTGGTGTTCAGAGAACCCAAGGCCTTTAGGCCCCCGAACACATGCTGGAAAACACTTCAACACAAATCATATCAAACCCAGGTTGCTGCGCACACACGTTCAAGACCCACAACGCTCACACCGATTTTCTTGTTTGGGTTGTTCAGGTTGTCAGGAGAAATCTTGAGCCAACAAAGGTCAAGAGAGATGCTGGAAAGGAAAGAGTCAACAAAGGGATTCTGAAAAACTGGATCAAATAATATCTACAAGCAATATTACTCTATAAAACAAAGAAAAACAAACAAGTAAGAAAAGATAAGCTATTATAAATATACAAGTCAATTTCTGTGAGGTAACATTGATTGAAACACTGTTTTATGCAAGCTTTTATAGTGTAAAAATCAACATTTTTCTACAAAACAAAAATTCTGCAAATGTTATTTATTCAATATTTCTTCCCCCTTTTGGCCTGTACCCATCCATGCAGTTTATTAACACACACACACACACACACACACACACACACACACACCCCTATATATATATATATATATATATATATATATATCATTTTTGACGGAGATGACTTTTGGGGGATTTTGCATCTGAACTCTTTATATATAGGCCTATATAGTGTAACACGTCAGTATATACGTCAGTGGTTTGTATAATCTAATCTGTGCATGAACCCATCATTTATGTTGAGACTATAGCAGTTCAGGGCCTCAGTTCCTCACGAGAATGACCCGAGGGTAGTTAATCAAGTACTGCTTCATATTGCAAGCAGCTGACCCCTCATTTCTACTTGACCCATTTTCTTCATGGCCTGATTCCTGAAGAGGCCAAAGGCATTTGCCCAGCGGACACCCACAAAGCTTCATTTCACAGAATCTGTCAGTTTTAATGTGCAAAAGAGCATTCACATAAACAGAGTATGTGTTTAACTTGTTGCTCTGGCTTTTGGGGTTATAAAAAAATATCTACAAGCATATTTGTTTTAGATTTGGTGCACAGAGAAAACAAAATTCTAGATATTAAAAGATGAGGTTGTGTGGGTTCAGATTTATTACATTTATGTAACTCAACCATACACACTGTATAAAACATTACATTTTAAGATTCACCTATTTTATTGCAATATACAGTGGAGATCAAATTTAGAGAACAACCTATAATTTCCTAAATTCCTGCTTAGTCCTAATTTAAGATATCCTAACTGGAGGCATCCTAACAGGGCAGTTTTTAAACATATTTCATAAATTAATTGTATTCTGAAGCAAAGTAAAAAAACGTAAATGAGATATTTGAAAATGAACACTTACAGATACCTCCAAGTTATTGGTGTTAATCTGGTGCCATCACCTGGTGCTAATTTCCTTGATTATACTGTATGACAAACCCGAATCAGACAAAAACAAATCAGAATTCCTCCAATTTTCACTACTCTAAGGTGATTGAAACACTGCGACCGGACGTTGTCCAGTTGACAGCCAAAGGGTTGACCCTCTCAGCCAATGCAAGAGTAGCTGGTTGTTCCAAATCTGTGATTTCACTAATATTGGAGATTTACAATGACACTAATTCATCCAAGTCCCCCTAAAAAGGCTGGTCATCCATGTAAGATAATGCAGAGACTTTCAATGGGGAATCGGTTCAGCACTGAAGCTGGAATTCCTTGCAAGTTCAGTGCTGAACAGATACGAATCTGTCTTACCATGTTTAAGAGAAGTCAGACTGAAAGTGCACTCTGCAGTGACCAAGCCTCTCACCAGAAGAAGAATTCAAAAGGCTAAGCTCACCTTTGCTGAGGAGCATGTTGTGTAGAGAGAGGAAAACCGGTCCAAAGTTCACTTTAGTGATGAGAGCAAGTTTAATTTATTTGGGTCTGACAGGAAACATTCTCTCTGTTGTCAAACTGAGGGAAGACTGAAGCATATAGTGAAAGGTGGAGGAGGTAGTGTAATGGCTAGAAGGTTGTTTTCAGTAGCAGGAGTATACAGACTTATACTGATATAGTCATGGACAAAAATATCGTCACCCTTGCAATTCTGTCAGAAAATGGAACACTTCTCTCAGAAAATTGTTCCAATTGCAAATGTTTTGGTATTCACATGCTTATTGTTTTTGTTTGCACTGGAACAACACATGTGATACTCCCGTAAGTTGTATTTAGACACACCTGTGGCAAGTAACAGGTGTGGGCAATATAGTAATCACACTTGCAACCAGTTAAATTGGAGAAAAGTTGACTCAACCTTTGTGTTGTGTGTCACACTGAGTATGGTGAAAAAAAGAAGTGTAAAACATTGTCTGTGGATTTTAGAGAAAAAAATTGTGGAAAAACATGGACAATCTCAAGGATACAAATCCATCTCCGGAGATCTTAATATTTCTGTGTCCACTGTGCGCAATATCATCAAGAGGTTTACAGCCCATGGCACTTTAGCTAACCTCCCTGGACGTGGACGGAAGAGCGGACGGAGCGAACGGATTGTTTGAATAGTGGATAAAGAACCCAGATTAACTTCCAAACAAATTCAAGCTGATCTGCAGACACAGGGTACAACGGTGTCAGCTCCGCTGCCATCTGAATGAAAAGGGACGCTATGGTAGGACACCACTGCTGACACAAAGGCATAAAAAAGACTGGAGTTTGCCAAAACATATATGACAAAATCACAATCCTTCTGGGAGAACGTACTGTGGACAGATGAGACAAAAGTAGAACTTTTTGGTAAAGAACATCATGGCACTGTGTACAGAAAAGAAATGAGGCCTTCAAAGGAAAGAACACAGTCCCTACAGTCAAACATGGTGGAGGTTCAAAGATATTTTGGGGTTGCTTTACTGCTTCTGGCACTGGATGCCTTGACTGTGTGAATGGTATCATGAAATCTGATGATTACCAAAGAACTTTGGGGAAACAGACTTCAAAAAGCACTCAGAAATGGTTACAAACAAAGCGCTGGAGAGTTCTGAAATGGCCAGCAATGAGTCCAGATCTGAATCCCATAGAACACCTGTGGAGAGATCTCAAAACAGAGACATCCTTCAAATCTGAATGACCTGGAGCTGTTTGCAAAAGAACAGTAGTCTAAAATTCTAGTAGAGAGGTGTAAGAAACACTTTCAAGGTTACAGGAAGTGATTGATTTCAGTAATTTTTTCCAAAGGGGGTGCTACCAAATATTAAGGTTGGCAATAATTTTGTCCAGTGCATTTTTGAGTTCTGTGTGGAATTGTATCAGATTTGAGATATGAGAGAAGAAGGGTTGCATTTTCTGACAGAATTGCAAGGGTGCTGATATTTTTGGCCACGTGAATGCAAATTAGAACCTCCTTCAGCAACACGCCGTTCCATCCCTGCAAACACCCTGCAAGACAATGCTCCCGTCACACTGAAAACAGGTATAGCAAATCCTTGAAGCCAAGAACATCAGAAAAAAAATCCTTGGTGACAAAGTTACGGCTAAGAAACCCACTACAGTTATCAAACTGTGGAAGAGAATGGAATAAGAGTGGATGAAGATCACACCAGCATAGTGTGAGAAACTAGAAATGTCCTGTAGCCTCAATCAAAGTAAGGGCCTCTATACTTCCTACTATTTTCTGACATCTGGAAATTTTAGTTGTATTCTTCTTTTGTGCTACAGTGGTTATTATTCTCTAATTTCGATCACTGTGTTTTCTAAAAAATAAAGTTTTTGTTAAAATGCCTTGGTTATTTTGTCAAAGATGTTAGTAGAACAGTAGTATACCTACAACTAATATTCCTTCAAATTTTGAGTGATGACGATTAACAACTTCATGGGTTGTATTTATAAACAAAATTTTGATCTCCACTGTATTATAGTACAGTATAGTATAATATGAATGTATTTGTATAGTTTGTTATGATATCATTGTTATCATATCATATTCTTTTAATTTAGATTGCGGTGAAGTAAACCTAATATTTTATTTTTGTATATTTTCACATTTTTGTTATGATCTTTAGTCTAAAACCTTTAATTTCAAGTGAAATCATGAAAAGCATGTTGACGCAATCCAGTCAATCATAAGGATAAGCAAAGGTAAACAGCCTTCCCTTTAGTCCCCATAGTAACGTCCGAAATTGAAGGAGGCATATGAGCCATATTTCGTACAGAAAGCCAAGCAGTCCACAGACAGTCTACCACAGTTGTCATACATTTCGCGAACACATGATGTTGTGAGGAGAGAAGCAAATGCAATTAGACTGCATGGTTTTCAGGAATCCTCTCGCAAATAACACCCGTCTCGGATGAATTGCCGCTATACGTTTGTTAGTTATCCCATTATTTTCACATCGGTCACCCTCCGGCTTTCTGGAATTTGCATCAGATTTTTGGAAAGTGGATCTCTATTAAAAAGGGCCGTTTGTTTGCGTGCTCAGACTTAGCAGTGGAAACAGCAGAGATCATAGTGGGTGTCAGTGGTTTTCTTGAATGCGATTCAAACATTACAGAGGAACCAGAGAGTCCAGCGGTGGTTTTACATGCACGTATAGGTCTGAACGAGATTTAGTCTCAAACGAAGCATCTGGTTTCCTTTCACATAGGCGGAGAGGTCATGCGAATGAATCCTGACTGCAATCTTCAAGCATTTCTAAAGTGTCAGGAGGAGTTAGCTGGTTAAACCTGAACGCCATCTGGATATGGAAATTTCTTTTTTGAGTATGTAATTCAGTAACCTAATACAAAAAGACTGTTTTGCTACGGACCCGGTTCCCACTGTTTTGGACTGGCACACAAGCTGATCTGTCGCAATCCGCCTCCACACGAGACAAAGGTCGGGTCTCTTAGACAAAACCGAGGCTCATTGCCATGTCTTTGGTTATGACATGAACCAAACACAACTTTATAGAGCAATGCATTTATAAAATCATCACCTTCCTTACCTATAAGCATGATGTTTTGCGCCATGTCACCTTTAATCTCCATCCTCATACTGGACTATGGATATGAGAAGTGGCACTGCGAGTACAAAAAGATTAAGATTGCTTAGAAAGTGAAATGCTACCAGATGGAACAAGTTTCAGTCCAAACGGAGTGAATTTAGGTGAGAAATTATTGCCAGACTGGTGCAAAGTATAAATTCACACCCGAGCTGTTGAGGAGGTTCGTTTAACAGTGAATTCATTGTATTCCATGCATGCAAAGAATAATGTAACATGTCACATCAAAGACTATTTTAGCTCAGGTCAAATATCATAAATCAAGCATGAAAGCAAACACGAAGGTTTGCGCAAGTGTTGCAATAACTAAATGGAATTGAAATTGGATGGCATTTTTGCGAAGTGAGGCGCAGAGATTGCTATATACAAAGATAAACAATATGAAACACCTGTTTTTTGTTTTCAAATCATTCCTGAGGATATCAATTTTGTTTAAATTAATATTTATGCTTCATTACCTTTCTAAATGAAAAAATGATGCTGAGCTAAGCTATAAAAATATCAAATGATATTGCTTGATAATCTTAAAGAAAGAAAAGACAATAAATACATGAAAAAAATAGAACAAAATCTCTAGGACTTGCCATTTAATCTTGGAAATAAATGTCAGAAGTACATGTTTCTGTTGCACTCCAGTACTCTGTCAATGTTTAATGGCGAGGGTGGTTATGTACTGTACGCACTACAGTTGTATTGTTGTTTAAGAGTTGACTGACAGGCAACATGTCCCAGACCACATTCCTGAACACATCTGAGAACTCAAAAACATGTCTAAGAAAATCTTGATATTCTTGACAGCAGAATTCCAGGTAGAACATCAGTAGCTTTCTGCTCTTCCTGGGATTTTCCTGGAAACTCATATCTAGATCATGACATACAAATCAACCCAAGCTGCATTACTGTGAAAAAGGGAAATAATAGGTTCAATTTGTGTCTAGCAAGGAAAACTGTTTTACAAAAATTACATAAACTGTGTTCTCTCAGTGGAGGATGTCCAGAAAATAGCCTTCTTCAAAAGCACTGAAACAGTCCTGATGCTTCAGTACGGTGATATTTACCCATGACATGAAATATAGATCAATCCGGAGTTTATTTCGAACACCTGCTAAAGCAACATCAGTTTTATATGGCCCCAGAAGTCTGAATAGTTTATATTCATTTTTTTCTTATTCTGTACATCTAACATTAAAGGTGGGGAGAAAAAAAGGAAATACTTTCCAAATCATATTTAAATAACTTGTTTTAGCTCTAGAACAATGTCAGTAAAATACAGTACGATTCTGGAAACATGATTACAAATTTACACCTTCTTATCATTTGTAAAGTATTTATTACTTTATATTAATATTATTTTGATAAATAGCATATATAAATAAAATAATAATACATCTATTAGAAATATTCATATTTGTACATGCACAAGCACACATATAGAGAGAAATATATATATAGGAAAAAAAAACACTGATTAAGAGCCGGGGGGTGAAAACGTTTGGAATTTGAAGATCAGGGTAAATTTAACTTATTTTGTCTTCTGGGAATCATGTATGTATCTTCTGTAGCTTCTGAAGGGCAGTACTTAATGAAAAAAAGGTAACACTTTATTTTGATAGTCCACTTTAGATATTCTACTAACAGTAATTAACTTTGCAACAAAATGTCAACTAGCAGTTAGTAGAGTATTAGTAGACTGTCTGCTTAATATCTTCTAACACTTTCTTTGTCAACTTATTCAACTAACCCTAAACCTACCCTAAACTCACCCTAAAGTCTACTCTGAGAGTTAGTGGACATGTAGTTGCAAATAATGAGATTTAGTTGATATGCAGTTGACAAGTAGTTGACATATAGCTACAAAGTTACTTATAGTTAGTAGAATGTCTAAAGTGGACTATCAAAATAAAGTGTAACCGAAAAAAAAATATCATATTTGGGCAAGATAAGAAAAATGAACATTCTGTTCAAAAGTTTACACCCTTGGCTCTTAATCCATCTATCCATCTGTAATAGGTGCATATGAGTCCCTCAGTTGTCCTCAGTGTGAAAAGATGGATCTTGCAATCATACAGTCATTGTTGGAAAGGGTTCAAATACACAAAAATGCTGAAAAACCGAAGAATCTGAATCTGAAGAAAAGCGGGCAGTTTAACTGTTCAGGACAAACAAGGGACTCATGAACAACTATCACTAAACAGTATTAAGAATCAAGTGTATGTAAACTTTTGAACAGTGTAATTTTTATAAATGTAACTATTATTCTTTCTTGTGGATTATATGTAAACGTCTTTTATGTGAAATATCTTATTCAGGTCAGTACTAATATATATATATATATACACAATTAAATAATTAAAATAATTTCAATATGTCAATAAATTAAGCATAATTTATAAAGATGATACAAATAACAAAATGATGTGTGCAAAATGGCATAACCCAATTATTGATGAATGTGCTAAAAGATTTCTTTGATTTAGGAACAAAATGTCAAAACAGAGACATAATTTCATGTCTACATGAGAAACTGCCGCAGAAATCGTACTTTTAAAAGCGCAGGTTTGTCAGAATGTCATTAGTGACCTTTCTATGTCCCGCTTGTCTTATCAGGGTCAATTTCTGTGTTTTTCCTGTGACCCGTGATCTTGTGTGTGTGTGTGACTTGCGTGCTGATGAGGAGTTTATGTTATAGCGTGTCTCCTCCCCTCTCGTTTACCGGCTATTCTGGGGAGTTCCAAATTACAGTCTGTCAGTGTGTGGTTGGGATGTGTGGTTCTCAATCACTGTTTTTCTCCTCCATCCAATTTTCCCCTTTTTTTCCTTCGGCCTCCTCTCCCCCAGTCTCACAGGGGTTTCCTCCAACCTTTACCCCACTCGTCTGCACATCCAATCCCCTCTTTTTTCCTTTTTTTTCACATTCTAATATTTTTTGTCTTTCACTTCCACTCTTTATCCAGATTCATTAAATGTTCCTTAATTACAATCCTAACATATGGAACTCTTTCTAGTTCCGCAGTCCGTTCACAAACACAAACAAGACCACAAGGGTATGTGTTTGTGTTCGCATGTCATGTTTTAAGGAACAGTATGTAGCTACATAACAAAGAACAATTAATTCACTCACAATGTTACATGCAAGTGGCACTTTTATGACCTGTGTTTTGGTCAGCAGTTCACACACATTTTTTCTACTACGGTGTGAATGCCATTCTTGGACACAGGAAGTGTTCTCAGACAGAAACATCACGGCTCCCTCAGTGTTCCCACATTATCCATAACTATAGTGCGTGCACTGCAAACTGGCAGGATGGAGGTACAACTTAAAGTCACTCAGAGGGAGCCAACCCATTTCCTGTTGACATGTTATGGAGAGAAATACGCAAGATGAAGTGAATAGTACAGTGTGGCCCAGTCTGTTAGGCTACATTCACACTGTCAGTTTTTAAGATTGACAGTTGCATTTATTTACAGGTGTGATGTTCCACAGCAACTTACAGTAGCGTCTGTATGAATGTGCAACAGGAGTCAAGCCCATTTTCCATACTAGTAAAATGCATCAAGTTCATAAAACGCCTTATTGTTTGACACGACAAAAGTCCAATTGAGCCACCAGTCCGCCAAATCTTCATTAACGACAGCAGCTTTTAAATTCAGATGGAGAGCGGAGTATTTCAGTCACACGTAGAACACATAACTGAAGGAAGCAGTTCACATACATGCCCCTGTATGAGTTTTTCCCCTCATATTTATATATAGGCTATCGCATATCACAGGATATCACATGGGCAGCAAGAGCAATATGAAACCAGTGCTGATTTTGTAGGCTACTAATCACATAAATATAAATAGACCCTCTACAGTTCTGGTTCTGAATCAATGATGTATCTTACTTTTATTAAAAAAAGATGGCATAAAAATGTTCCCAATGCAAGTGATCGCGCTGGCGCCTCCATGTCCTGTAAAGTGTACTTCAGCTTCCACTCTCCGCATAAACAGTTGGATATGCGTCTAACAGCGCACATTTATATTGGTTAAGTGTTTAAACTAACATTGTGATATGCTTAAGCTGTTTTATATCTATAGATTTTATTTCAGGCAAGTAGTGATGATTTGGGAAAGCTAAATTGATCAAACATAGCCTATGATCAATTCACTGTCTGCCGCCGGCTGCTCGTTACTTAAAAAAACAACAACTTACATTTAATGAACAAAAAAAAAATAAAAATGCTCTAAACGTTTTTTCTAAATAAAACGAAATATAATAACTTTGCCATTTCATACAAAACTGAACTATTTTAAATAGAAATAGATGACTATTAAGAATGCTATTGCGAGCACTGTGTTTATTTGCCTCTTTATAATGAATCGCTTGTTGTATTCCTCAGTTGTAAGTCGCTTTGTATAAAAGCGGAGGCTAAATGAATAAATGGCATTACCTTTGTCTAGGAGCTAACATCAAACCTGGTCTGTCCTAACACTGAAAGATGATACCAAAATATAGTGCTGTAACTTGCTAATTGAAAAAAAGAGTTATAGAAAATAGATCAACTTCAATGTGCTTTTTTTTCATTGGAATGCAGCTTGCTATTAGTCCCAGTTTGCGGAATCTTTATTTAAATGTAGAAAGATATGATTTGAATTTTTAAGTGACAGACAAGTAGTAGGGAGGGGGCACACTGGGGGACCAATCAGTTTTTAGGGGAGGCAAGTGCCCCCAACTGCTCACAGCAACTTACAGAAGTGTCTGTATGAAAGTGCAACAGGAGTCAAGCCCATTTTCCATGCTTGTAAAATACTAAAGTTCATAAAATGCATTTTTTGACATGACAAAAGTCCACAAAAAGAGCCACCAGCCCGCCAAATCTTCATTAACAACAGCAGCTTTTAAATTAAGGGCGGAGAGCGGAGTATTTCAGTCACATGTGGAACACAAAACTGAAGAAAGCAGCTCTGGGTGATAACAGTGACTGGATCTAAAACCTTCAAATGACACACAGCTCATAAATGCATCTCTGTAAGCTCCCAAAACCACACATAAAATCCCAGAAAACAGACTATATGCGAATGTAACCATATTAAGGACTTAAATACAGGACTGACAACCAATTTCTGCTGCTGTGTGAATGTGGCCTTTGTTTTATAAGCATTTTATCCTTGGGTAAATTCTAATATGTTGACACATGTTTTTGTGGTGTTTATAGTCCCTAATAGCTTGCACATCCTGCCACTGTATGCATATTTTCCTGTCAAATTGTCATGGTGCAATATTATGCCTAGAGCTCAATGTTGAGAAGGTTACTTTGGAAATGTAATAAGTTACAAATTACACGTTAGCCTATTTGAAATTTAATAAGTAGTGTAATTATTTCAAATAATTATATTACTAAGTAATGTAACTGATTAGATTTAATTACTTTTTGATTGCTTTTCTAAATTTCTAATGAATGTTTTCAACTGTTAATCATTTTGAAACATTAAGAGCAGGAAGGGTTAACCAGTAGTACTCAACACTGACTTTCAAAATCTGTCATAAGGTGGAATTGAACCCGGGTCATCCGTGTCGAAAAGATCTATCCGCACACTTTACCCACTTCGCCACTGGAACCGATGACTGATAGACATCTTTTGTAGTGTTGACTAGCCCCATTACACATTGGTGGGCGGAGTTAGTGTAAATAGCCACTGCCAACAAGGCGGGCTATTTGCACTTAGTATAAATAGATGGAAACTCCGTTTTTGGCAATAGTGAGTACACAACATTATAGTTCATTTATCTAAGTGATAGCAAAATAAACTGTGACATATTATATTACAATTCTTCATACAGTGGACTACCAGCAAGTGTTGTTTTTTCTTTTGCAAATGCAATCTTTTTATATCACAGACTGAACAAAATTAGGCATTGCTTAATTGCTTGGTCAACAAAGTATTGATAGTTGTGTAAATATTGTCATACTATGGTTTGTTGAAAATTCATGTATGGTTTGTTGAAAAATGTTGTTAGTGAAAATTCAAAGACATTTCAAAATACTAAGAAAATCACCTTTAAAGTTGTCCAAATGAAGTTCTTAGCAATGCATATTACTAATCAACAATTAAGTTTTGATATATTTACGGCAGGAAATTTACAAAATATCTTAATGGAACATGATCTTTACTTAATATCCTAATGATTTTTGGCATAAAAGAAAAACCAATAATTTTGACCCATATAATGTATTTTTGGCTATTGCTACAAATATACCCATTCAACTTATGACTAGTTTTGTAATTATTTTCTAAACTAAAAAACTACAAATTTTGGTTTGACTAGTTTAATAGCCATGATACTGTTTTTGAAATCAACTTTGCATAGCAAAACAACAACAACAACAACAACGACACAAACAAACAAATAGTAAATCTTAAAAAACAAAGCATATACATTAACCAAAACAGAAAATAAAAGAGTTATCAAATAAGCATGTATCCTATTCTGTGTCTCAAATTTTAGAGTAGTCAATGCAATTTTGAAAGAAATCAATTAAATCTGTGTGTGTGTGTATGTGTAAAACTATTCAGATGTAACCCCCTTTGAAATTGTTAGCATTTTCAGGTGACTGTAACAGAGTTACATTTATTTTGTAATTAAATTACGTAACTCAGTTACATATGACTAGTTACTCCCCAACACTGCTGGCAATGCTTTAGCAACAATTCAGAGCAAAGCACTGGAAACCAGACGTAACACACTGTGGTGAGTTTTAAACAGGCACCACTCATTTTCGTCTGCTAAAAAAAAATACCGCTTTGAGATTATAATTCAAATATGTTGGCGAGTTCAGTGCCTTTTCGTTGACTATCAAATTCATCATTTTTACAATAAATTCAAATAACCGAACAAAAATGCCTTCGGCCTGCGCACATGCTTCCGTTTTAATGCTGTGCAGCATATCTTGTGTTTTTGGCAATGCTTTGTATTAAATTATGCCTCAGCCAGGAGTTTTAACATGGTTTTAAAATTTGTGGCCATGCACAGGCTAAAACCTCGTCTTAGCTCTCAGAGCGTCCAAGTGTACACACTCACACACACACACACACACACACACACACACACACACACACACTCGAGTTGTGCTCTATGGATGGGCGAGCCAGTTGAGAGAATTGAGCTCGAGGGCCAAACCCAGAGGAAGTGGCAGAGCTAAACTCTGTGTATTCAACACACATCCAAACATACATACGTAGTGTCTCTCTTCGGGATGTAGTTGGCCTGCCAGTGCTCCCTCGCACCACACAGAGACATGTTTGCTCCAGTGTCATGGTTACTGGCACAAATAAATAATCTGTATGCAGTGCAAGTGTCATCTGGTAGGATGAAGAGGTCGACATGGAGAGCGGTTACTCGGCGGTGCCAAAATACTCATTAAAAATCTCTCACAATCCAAACTTTTTTATTTGACTTTGGAAGGTCTTTGGCTTTTGACTTCTCTTGGTCATCTCTGATGATTTAAAAAAAAACTTCTAAATTAAAGAGCAACAGAAATCGGGAAGTAAAATGACTAATTGCTAGAATATGATTATATGTGTTTCACGTTTCTCATGCATGAATATCACGATGTGTCCTCTGCCTTCAGGGTATTTTTGATTCAATGTTGAGTATTACCAAACTCCCGGGGTCATGGCCTGTTCTCGGTGTATAATCACAAAAGAAGCACACACATACGATGAATAAAATTTAACTACTTTAACTAAGACACAGGAAAAAGGTTTCATGCAAGAGCAATCAGCTGAAAATGAAGAGGTAAATTTTACTTATTTTGTGTTCTGGGAAACATGTACGTATCTTCTGTAGCTTCTGAAGGGCAGTACTAAATGAAAAAAATATATAATATTTGGGCAAAATAAGAAAAATTAACATTCTGTTCAAAAGTTTACACCCTTGGCTCTTAATCAATCAATCCGCCTGTAATAGTTGCATATGAGTACCTCACTTGTCCTTAGTGTGAAAAGATGGATCTTGCAGTCATACAGTCATTGTTGGAAAGGGTTCAAATACACAAAAATGCTGAAAAAACTATTTTCTGGCACTGCGTAATATCATTGCGCCTGCTGCACCCATGGTATGGCAGCAAATTTCCCTGATTATTATGCTAGAATGTTCCTATCCTATCAACTTTTCATTTTCTGTCGGTCTTAGTCCATGATGTAACTACAGAAGAGTCAAGTATTAAACAGGAAAAATATTGAAAATCTTTGGTGATTTTTGTGCGAGATGCTATCTGCCTAATCGGATTCAATGATTTATCCTAAGCTATGCTAAAAGTGCTAACGTCAGACCCGGAGATCGGCTAAATGGATTCAAAAACGGTAAAACTCATCTGTTTAACTCTAGGGGAGTTGGAAAATGAGCCTATTTTCAAAAAAAGTGGAGTGTTCCTTTAAACTGCAATGGAGAACATACAAAATAACTAAAGAGTAGCATGTTATTTTAAATGTAAATAATTAGTAGAATAGGAGAGATGAAATGCTAATGAGGTAATTATTTATTTTTATTCAGCAATTAATCAGCATTAGTCAGTCTTTTTTCTCACTAAGCCTTCACATTTTGTGAAACAAAAATACAGTAAAAACAGGATTACTGTAAAAATGTAAATATATTTTAATATATAATTTATTCCTGTGATGGTAATGCTGAATTTTCAGCATCATTACTCTAGTCTTCAAGTGTTATATGATCATCATTCTAATATGCTGATTTGCTGTTTAAGAAACATTATTGTTGAAAACAGTTCAGCCGCTTAACATTTTTGTGGAAACCATCAAATAATTTTTCAGGATTCTTTGATTAATAGAAAGTACGAAAGACGAAATTACTCAAAATATGCAATGCTGCAGTGTACCTATGCACTACAAGTACACTTTTTGGTCTCAGCAACTGGAAAACAGCAAATACGTCCTGTAATTAAAAAATAAAATTAGTGTTCCATTTGAGATGACATTATCCATCTAAAATCTATACACTAGAGGACACAGCATTCAGTGTAAGTACTGTACATTGTGTACAGTACATAATTTGGGATACAACTGCTTTTTGCTGTCTATTTACTTTCACATCGTAAATTAGCAATTAGCACATTGTGTGTGTGAGCAGCTCAAATATGAACATTACTTTTGTGAGAGGAGGGCTGAACGGTCACAGCGGAAGAGGTTTTGTGAGGTTGGATGATGGGTTTGTTTGGTGCTTTGGCTCTTTCACTGAAAGCAGTAGGCGGGTCACATGGGTGGCCAAAGGACAAACAGCTGGAGAGAATGAGAGATACAAGTTAGACTGAGAAAAGGAGATCTGTATTTATTTTTATATTTATACAAGCATCAATGTTTTATTATTGACTGTTTAGTATTTATTTAATTCATCCTTTAATAGTTCAGTTATATATATTTTATATATCTAACAGTGTTTCACATCCTCTCTCTCTTTCTTTGTTTTCCTCTGTGAATAGAGTCTCTATGAATGTAGCAGAATAAAGGGGGTCCAGTGTGAACAATGCAACCCGGAGCAGCCTCACCATCTTAGGCCCAGAAACAGCACAATAAGAACAAAAGCCTACAGAGTACAGGCCTCACAGAGAGCCACTTCCCCTGCTCTCTTTCTCTTGTTTCATATGTGTGTGTGTGAGTGAATCTCTGTTCCTGTGCTAGACTCTCCACCGCTATTATGTCCTTCCTGGAGGATTGTCAGATGTGTCATTTATTCAGTTCCTTTGCACCATTGAAACTAAAAGTTTCTTTTGTGCTAAAACCTCTAGATTATTCCTGTTAGTGCGGACTGTCATAAGCATCCCATTGAAGAAACCCCAGAGGAAGATTTTATCGCTCTTTCAAAGCTCAGGAGACTTGATGGAGTTCTCAGTTGTGTCATTTAACCTTCATGTTTGGTTGATACTGACTTTACTGTGTTTATTTAAATAATAATAGGAATCTTAGTTAAATTTATCTTTTCCCCTGTCAAAATTTTGTTACATGTTCCTTAGACCCAGTAAAATATCCATCCATCTATTTATCCATCCATGCTTCCCTTATTGATCATGACACCAGTCCATTCGTCCATCCATCCATCTATATATTATCCATTCAATCATTCATCCATTTAATTATTCAATTATTCATCCATCCTAATTTATCCTGATGTCCATCCATCCATCCATCCATATATTATCCATTCAATCATTCATCCATTTAATTATTCAATTATTCATCCATCCTAATTTATCCTGATGTCCATCCATCCATCCATCCATCCATCCATCCATCCATCCATCATTGTTCCTGATGTCTGTTTGTCCGTTCATCATTGCTTATAATGTCCGTCCATCCATTTATCCCTCCATGCATCCATCCTGACGTCCGTCTATCCATTCTTTACTGATCCTGACATCCGTTTGTCCATTCATCCATCCATCCATTCTTTACTGAGCCTGACATCCATTTGTCTGTTCATCCATCTATCCATCCATCCATTCTTCATTGTTCCTGATGTCTGTTTGTCCATCCATCATTGCTTATGATGTCCGTCCGTCCATTCATCCATCCATCCATCCATCCATCCATCTATCCATCCATCCTTTTATTCATCCAATCACTCATCCATCCATCTGCCCATCCAACCAACCATCCATCCATCCATCTGTCCGTCCATCTATCTATCTATACATCCATCTACTCATCCATTCATCTACTCATCCATCCATCCATCCGCCCATCCAACCAACCATCCATCCATCTGTCCATCCATCTATCTCTCTATCCATCCATCTACTCATCCATTCATCCTTCATTGACCCTGATGTCTGTTTGTCCATCAATCACTGTTGATCCATCTGTCCATCCATCCATCTGCCCATCTATACGCCCCTCCATCCATCCACTCATCCATCCATCCAATCAACCATCCATCCATCGTTGATCCATCCATCCGTCCATCTATCTATCTATCTATCATCCATCCATCCATCCTTTTATTCATCCAATCACTCATCCATCCATCCACCCACCCATCCAACCATCCATTGTTGATCCATCTGTCTGTCTGTCCGTCCGTCCATCTGTCCATCGTTACTCCAGATGTCCGTCCATCCATCCATCCATCCATCCATCCATCCATCCATCCATCCATCATTGCTCCTGATTTCCATCCATCCACCCATCATTGCTTCTGATGTCTGTCTATCCATCTGTCATTTCTCCTGATGTCGTCCATCCATCCATCTGTCCATCACTGGCCCTGATGTCCGTCTGTCCGTTCATCCATCTGTCCATCTTTGCTCCTGATGAGCAGGCTTTGGTAATCTTGGCAAATCTTAGCACTTTTTGAGACAAATGTTCATATTATTTACATAAAAAAATATAACATGCACTTAATATTAAGCATTTTAATATTAAGCATCTATTTAACAGTATAAATTTTAAATAGTTTCAAATAGTATGAACTGAGAAATGCTGATTTTGTCACGTCAAACTTATAACTGGTATGTGGCCTGAGTAGAAAAATGGACAGCTTCCCATAACGCCAGTCAGTCTCAGTGTGCTAACATCCTCCTCCTGGGATGTTGAGAAACACCACTGTGTCCTTGACAAAAGATCTCGATCCCGCAGGGATGATGAAAAATGACTGAATCTGTTGGTCCAACTCTTATCCTAAAATAAAAAAAAAAAAAAAAAAAACACTCAAGTGTTTGACGTAGACGGATCATCAGCATATAGCAGAGTCATTCCCAAAATGCAATTGCATCAGCACAGCATAATTGTGATTAAACTCAGTTACTATTTCCTGCATTTTCTGTTCCTCCTGAGACTTTCCATAAAACACCCCAGAGAGGATATAAACAATCAGCGCCAGATCCACCCTCGTAAAATCATTAATTCAAGTGCTAGGCTGGATGCTAATCCTCATCCAGTGTGGGTTAAACATCTGGTGTGATGAGCTAACTGCTAAATCACCCTCCAGAGGGCCTTTGGACTTGAGAAAGGTTTAAGAGCTGGATGCTAGCCTTGACTTTCACTACCTCTTCACTAAGTAAGTCTAAGAAGAAAAGACACAAATCTGAGGTAACAGTCTTGGTAGATCTTTTAGATCAAGAAAATCCAGATGCTAACAGTGCTATAAAACATTTTAAGAGACATCAAGGAAAACAGAGCAGAATGCAACCTGTATCTTATTGCCTTGAAGGTCATGCAGCGCAGTACGAATGCAGGATTTCTGGGAAAGATCAACAAACGTATACTCGCTCATTAGGTTTTGATCTATCTCAAGAGTGAGATCAAACGCCTCAGATATACTGCGCATAGCTTCAAGAGTGGCCAACATGCTAACATAATGGTACATTTTACAATCGCTAGCTAAGAAAGAGACCCCCAAGCAGTTTGGGTAGAAATAATGGCTAACAAAGCTTCATACTTCTAAAGTAAAAGCAGGGTTTTACCATTGCCAAAAATCTGACTCACTCAAACAACCAAGAAATGCCTCTTTTGGCCTCAACTTTTATGGAAACCTCTTTTTAAATGTGTTTCAAAATCTTTGGTCTGCTATTCATTAGCCATTTAAGGGTGTTTCTTGCAACTATATGCACTTGTATGACTTGTGTCTTAATGTCTTGTTTATGAATTTGATTAAACAATACATCATTGTTTGAGATTATTTATCACATTTTCATTTTTTGCCACTTTTTCAAATAAAATAGGATTTTATTTTTAAATATTTTGTGCTTTTTAACTTGCAATTCTGTGAAAAAGTCAATAATTAATTGTGCGTATCAAGGTTATTATCGTAAACGAAAACTGAAAGACGAAAACGATTGGTTAAAAAACATTTTCGTAAACTGAAATAAAATAAAAAAATCATAATAAATGAAAAACTAAAACTAAACGAAACTAGCAACAACTAAAATAAAATAATAATTGGCAAAAAATAAATTATTGTTTTAGTAATTAATAAGCATTCATCCAGCTGCGGAAAATTAGACATGTGGGTGTTTAATCGTGCATCACCTGTAGATGGCAAATAATGATGCAGCTGTTAAGTGATAAAGAAGACGGCCATAAAAGATGGCTGTCGGCAGGAAACGAACCCTGTTTGGGACTATTTCGAATTTAATTTTGAAACTGGAAAAAGTAAATGTATTGTTATGCTCAATAACACACACTGTGGTGTTGAAATTAAGGGGAAAATCTTACCCCTTAAAGTACATCTCCAAACCAGCCATCGCGAATATATATATACACACACACACACACACACACACACACACAGTTTGAAACATAAAAAATTAGGCTCAAAAATGAACAAAGGTGCGTGTTTGTTTTGTTTCAGTCAGTGAACAAGCAGCCTACAAAACACTAAAATAATGGTCAAAGAAATTATATAAGAACGTAGCCAAAATAAGAATGTTAAATATTAAACAAACATTTGTGTCATAAATTCATAACAACTTGGCCCAGCCCTTGTTCGACGGCTCATCAAAATTGCCAACCGAGTCCGACTGGAGTCTGTGTCTTTTCTCTCTCTTCCTCATTACACTGTTGCATCCATTACAATTGCTCATTTTTGTTTTTAATATAACATGGTTATTTCTCATTTCGGTTCTTCATAAAGTTAATTTAGAAATATGTTTGGAACATTTTTTGTTTGTTAAATGAAAGCTTTTGTTATTTAAAGTAACAACCAAGCGGCCAGCGGCAATCAGTGAGTTGATTACAGCCTGTTTGATCAATTTTGCTTTCTCAAATCATCACGACTTGTCTAAAATAAAATTTTCAAGCATATCAAAATGTTATTTTACATGTTAAACTTACATAAATGCATGCTACTATGCACATACAGTCGTTTGTTGGAGAGTGGACATGGAGGCGCCAGCGCGATCACTTGCAAACAAATTAAAATAGGCCTACACCATAATCTTTGCTCATAAAGTTAAATGAAGTTTTTTTTTGCCAGCTTTAGTCTACTGCGTGTGTTTGAATGCAGATCTCTTCCAGCAGCTGCAAAGGCACTTGCGCTCGCTGCTACCGCCGGCGGGGACACGAAATGCCGCCACGGCAGAATGAATGTTGCAGAATCACTGTACTTTATGCTTGTTAGAATTTGTGTAACGTCATATATATAAAAACGAAATAGAAATGTTTTCACAAAATAAAAACTAAACTAAAACTAACAAAACCATTAATGAAACTAAAACTAGACTAAAATTTATTGCAAATTTGAAAACGAAATTATAATAAAAACTAATTTAAAAATGCAAAACTATAATAACCTTGGTGTGTATTTAGGAGACATCAAATGCTCATACAGTAACCATACAGTAGTTGAAAAGACCCCAATATCATCAAATTGTTTATCACTACAATTCTTCTGCAAATCTGCTTTTATAACGTCTTTGCTCTTTTATTATTTTCATATCTATTTTCGAGCATATTTATGCCACTGGTTTATGGGAATTAATACTTTGTTCCCTTTGCTGAATCTCAGTGCTTAGTGTTTCGTAATAGGTGCATGTGTGTGGGTGTGCGCATGTGCGTCTGTGAAAAATTATGCCATCGTATTCTCTCACAATATGAGTGTTTCATAACCAGTGTGTATTATAGTGCTCCTCCGGTTGCTCATTACACTGTCGAACAGTGCCAGGGTTAATGATCTGGGGAAGGACAATCACTTATGGCAGAGGAAGCCAAACGAGGTCTGCTAATCGTACCGCTCCGAACTAATCTCCTATTTTTAAAGCACCATATTTCGATCCCTACAGGCAGAAGTTTGAGCATGAAAGGCAGGGAATGAGATTGCCAAAGAGCCAATGCCATTATCAGTAATCACTGCCTCAGGTAGACGGGAAAGGTGGGTGACAAGGTACGGCCTGTGTTTGAAAAACTCAAGTGATCACATATTGTGTTCAATTAGAGAAGCTAAATGGAGACATCTGTGAGCCTTTGCTAAATCTCTCAGTAATGACTCTGAATTTAAAGGATCAGATATACAAAAGAAAATGAGTAGCTAGGAATCTGTCTGGAGTGATTTTGGAGGGGATTTGTTACTTTCTTGAATGGATGCTGAAATTCCAGTCCTTGCTTGCATTATCTCCCTTTTTTAGGTTATAAAATACACCTTAAAGATTTATATTCTGTCGAAGAACAACATGAAGTATGTATTTCAATAAACTGAAAATACATATACAGTTGAAGTCAAAAGTTTACATCCACCTTGCAGAATCTACATAATGTTAATTATTTTACCAAAATAAGAGGGATCATACAGAATGCATGTCATTTTTTATTTAGTACTGATCTGAATAAGATATATCACATAAAAGACGTTTACATAGTCCACAAGAGAAAATAATATCAAAAGTTTACATACACTTGATTCTTAATACTGTGTTGTTACCTGAAAAATCCACCCTTGTTTGTCCTGAACAACTGCCCACTGTTCTTCAGAAACATCATTTTTTCAGCATTTTTGTGTATTTCAACCCTTTCCAACAATGATTGCAGTGTTGGGGAAAGTTACTTTTAAAAGTAATGCATTACAGTATTGTGTTACTCCATTTACTTTTTTTTTTTTAATGGAAAGTAATGCGTTATATTACTTTTGTGTTACTTTTTAAATCTTGGCAGGGCTTGCTTGTTTTTAATATAAAAAGTTCAATTTTTAGCAAATGTAAAAGCTCTTTCACACCAAAAAGTGAAATGAATAAGCCTAAGGCTGAAGGAAAAGTACATTCACATCTGTACAGTAGATCTGTAGAAAAGGAAGTTCAACACTCTTTAGCAATAAGAAAAATGAAGTACAAATATTAGTTAATCTAAAGTAAGTTTTACTTATTAGTATGGTTGAATTGGATCAACAAAGGTCAGCAGCAAAAACATTAATTAATAAATTGGGATTAAATACATAAAGAAAACAAAAAGTAAATCAGATATTTTCTTGTAAAAGAAAAAGTAATGCGTTACTTTACTAGTTACTTGAAAAACGTAATCTGATTACGTAACTCGCGTTACCCTCAACACTGAATGCTTGCATGCTTTTGAGATCCATATTTTCACACTTAGTACAATTGAAGGACTCATATGCAGCTATTAGAGAAGGTTCAAACACTCACTGAAGTTTTTGAATTTAAAGATCAGGGTAAATTTGACTTATTTTGTCTTCTGGGAAACATGTCTTCTGTAGCTTCTGAAGGGCAGTACTAAATGAAAAAAAAAAAAAAAGAAGATATTTAGGCAAGATAAGAAAAATGCACACATCTTTATTCTGTTCAAAAGTTTACACCCCTGGCTCTTAATGCATCATGTTTCCTTCTGGAGCATCAGTGAGTGTTTAAAACCTTCTGAAAAGATTAAAAAGTGAATCTCAAAATCATCGTCATTGTTAGAAAAGGGTTGAAATACACAAAAACCAAATAATTTGTAGGACCTGGAGGATTGTTCTAAAGAACAGTGGGCAGTTTACCTGTTCAGGAAAAAAAAAAAAAAAAAAACCTCAGTAAGGGATTCATTAACAACTATCACTAAACAACAAAAACAAACAAACAAACAAACAAAAAACAGCCGTGGATCATTCAGGTAACAACACAGTATTAGGAATCAAGTATGTAAACTTTTGAACAGGGTCATTTTTGAAATTCTATAAACTATTATTTTCTCTTGTGCAGTGTATGTAAATGTATTTCATGTTAAATATCTTATTCAGGCCAGTACTAAATAAAAAATAACATGCTTTTTATATGATCCCTCTTATTTTGGTAAAATAATTTAATATTTTGCAGATTCTGCAAGGTGTATGTAAACGTTTGACTTCAACTGTATCTGTTTATGTTTGGCCATGTTCAGTGCCGCAACAACAAGAACAAAATCATAACCGAGACTGCAGTCTTAATATGATGAGATAAAAAGGTTGATTGAATACCAACATATAGCACAATTAGTGTAGTTTAATTCATTAACAAATGACTCATATAAATTATTCTTTTAATGAACTGTTCACATACGGAATACGGAAGTCTGTTGCTTTGCACATAATTAAAATACAATAAAATAAATAATTAAAAAATATAACAATAAAAAAATTGCACTAAATGAAAATGACAAATATTGTGTTGGCAACCATATGAAACAAAAAGCTGAAGTACTAATACTACTAAAACTAAAACTAGACAAATCAAAATTAAAGTGAAAATGGAAAATATAAAAATACTGAAAGTTTTAAATGGTTAAGCACCACTCTTGATTATTTAAGTCTTAAATATGATAAACAACCTTTATTGCATAAATATAGCAACACTTGTCATGGATTTCAAATAAAAAACTGTTTCTTTGCCTTAAGTGGTGATGTTGTGCTTTATTGTGTGGTTAGATGTACAATCTGTAATTGTCTGTGTATGTGCAACAGTTCATTAGTGGAACTCTGCCCATAAAATGTCTTTGCACTAACAACACTCCTATGATGACTTCAGCTGTACATTTTGTACCATATTAAAACAAAGCCTTTTCTGACCAAGATCCAGCAACCATAGAGTATATTCACCTCAATTCTCCTCTCATGGGAGGAAGTGATGCTATTAACATGAGGACATTTATGGATTACTATGTTCTAATGGCATATTTTATAACAGGGACTCAAACCAAAAATAATGCCAGTGACCTCAGCCAACAATTACATTAGACTGAACACTCACTAGAAGAGTCGATTGGGACTAACTCATGTGGCAGGGAACAAAAAGTCAACAAGAAGAAACATAAACAGACTGTGATGATCCTCTTTGGATAACCTCAGATGTCCTCAGTCTAAATCCTTGACTCTGTTTATGCCTATATGTTTAGACAATGGCATTATGATAATCCATAAAGAGCATTCTATTATACAACGTAGCCACACTGTTTACTAAGACCTCCCTGGTCCAGATAACTCAAATAAACTTGGTTTGTGAATATTCGCACTTTCAGTCATTAGGATCTAATGGTAAATATTTCCTAAGTGTTTATTTGCCATTTAAGAGACTTTATATATACTTACAATAAACAAATGGCTGGGATGGTCAGTATTTTGGAGTACTATCAGCGCTATTAGTGTTTGCCAGGAATTAGGAGTCTTGTTCTTGTGCTCGTGGTCTTTAGCTCTCTCAAGACCACATAAATGTGGCTTTGGTCTAGATCTGGGTCTTGGCTAACACAAGACCACAGTGTATTTCAGGCATTTTGGTGCAGTATCTTATCACAGGGGAAAGAGCCAAGTGGATTGTAAATAAAACTTTAAATGCAAGTCTGTGCAATTGAAAATTAAGTTTCACAAAATTGAACACAAATACTAGTCAAAGTACAACTGTGGCAAAAATCACTTTTTTTGAGACATCAGAGACATTGTTAATAATATGATAAATTAGGGCATACAGTATCTCACAAAAGTAAGTACACACCTCACATTTCAACATTTCCTCACATCATTTTAGTATATCTTCTCAAGGGACAATACTATAGAAATAAAACTTGGATATATTTTAGAGTAGTCAATGTGCAGCTTGTATAGCAGTATATATTTACTGTCCACTGAAAATAACTCAACATACAGCCATTATTGACAAAATAACTGGCAACAAAGTGAAGTACACCCTAAGTGATAACATCAGTATGTTGTTTAACCATGCAGTCACATATCCTATTTATCATGTTTATGTTTTTGTCTGCTTAACAGGACAATACAAAGTTGTGTATCTTGTATTAGAGCAGTTAAAAGTGTGTTCTTTATGTACAATTCTCTCATACTGACCACTGGATGTTCAACATGGCACCTCATGGCAAAGTACTCTCTGAGGACTTGAGAATTAGAATTGTTGCTCTCCACAAAGATAGCCAAGGCTATTAGAGGTTGAGTAACACCCTGAAGCTGAGTTACACTGTGGTGTTCAGGGTCATACAGAGGTTTTCCAAGATGGGTTCCATTCAGAACAGGCCTTGCAAGGGTCGATCAATGAAGTTGAGTACTCATTCTGTGCGTCAGGTGCAGAACTTGACAAAAAACAGATGTATGAGTGCTGCTAGTATTGCTTTAAAGGTTGCAGAAGTAGAAGATCAGCTTGTCAGTGCTCAGACCATACACCGCACACTGCAACAAGTCGGTTTGCATGGGCGCCATCCCAGAAGGAAGCCCCTTCTAAGGCTGGCTCACAAGAAAGCCTGCAAACAGTTTGCTGAAGACAACCTGTCCAAGAGGTTGGAACCATTTACTGGAACAATGTCCGGTGGTCTGATGAGACTAAGTTAAACTTGTTTGGCTCAGATGGTGTCCAGCATGTGTGGCGATGCCCTGGTGAGGAGTACCAAGAAAATTGTGTCTTGCCTACAGTCAAGTATAGTGCTGCTGGTACTGTGGACCTGCAGTTTATTGAGGGAAACATGGATTCCATTATGTACTGTACATTATGAAACAGAACATCCCTCCAGAAACATGGTAGAACGGCAGTTTTCCAACATGATAATGACCCCAAACACACCACCAAGATGACAACTGCCTTGCTGAGGAAGCTGAAGCTGAAGGTGATGGAGTGGCCAAGTATGTCTCCAGACCTGAACCCTATTAAGCACCTGTGGGGCATCCTCAAGCTGAAGTTGGAGAAGCACCAAGTGTCTAACATCCAGCAGCTCTGTGATGTCATTATAGAGGTGTGGAAGAGGATCCCAGCAACAACCTGTGTAGCTCTGGCCAATTCCATGCCCAGAATGATTAAGGCAGTGCCAGATAACAATGGTGCTAACACAAAATATTGACACTTTGGACAAGTGTACTCACTTTTGTTGCCAGCTATTCTGATAACAATGGCTGTATGTTGAGTTATTTTCAGGGGACAGTAAATCTATACTTCTATACAAGCTGCACATTGACTAATCTAAAATATATACAAGTTTCATTTCTATAGTATTGCCCCTTGAGAAGATTTACTAAAATGGTTGCTGAAATGTGAGGGGTGTGAGATACTGTATATTTGTCTTTAAATAAATTCATTAATTTATTAAGATCAGTTCAGATTTCAGTTGTAAGTTTGCTTGGTTTATTAAAAAAATAATAAATACATTTAACACTGGACTGTCCCATATTTAAAAAAAAAGTACACAATTCACATACTCTTTCAGAAATCTGCCATCTTTTGCTAAAAAAAGCCCCTAACTAAATAAATATAGAATAACACATAACACACAAAAAATAAAACAACACATGTATGCATTAGTTAATAAAATTAATGTCTTGTCTCGATGTGGCATGGAATAATTATGTAATATCTCAAAATAAAAAAAATATATAAATAAAAATAAATTAATAATATAATACAAATTCATATAAAATTAGGCTTTGAAAATAGACTCAGATTCACAGGTAATACAGACAAAAAATACATCAATGTGCCTAAAATCCCAGAGCACAGATTAAATCTAGTTTGAGTCTAGTGATTTTAATCCAGACCAGAGATGATAGATCTGAACTGAAGCAAAGATCTGCAAAGCTTGTTAGGCTATCTGCAACATTAGTTTTACAATTTAAACTACTTATATTGACATGTTATTAAAACTCATCACACCTCACCTTAAAAAAACACAGCCAACATAAACATATTTGTGAAATGTTGATACATGATCTGCACAGTATGTTTGTTTTTCAATCTGAATGGAATTTAGGCAGATCATTTTCCACACTTCTGACATAAAGTACTTTAATTTGACTTGCCCTGGAGGGGCTAATTTTACAAATCACTGACATTCTTTTTCTTTTTTCCCTTCATTTCCAAATGTTTTCCTTTCTTTCAGACCTGTACCATGTCTGTTATAAATTTCTGTTTTTTGCTTAAGTATATGCACTACCATTAAAAAAAGCACTTTAAAACTTAAATTAAAAACACTTAAAATATACAGATAACCCTGATTAAACTTACATTTTTCTATAATTGAATTATTTTAATAAAAAACAAAACATAACTATTTTTAAATATATTTTTTGCAATCAGTAACATGAATTAACGGATCAGTTTCTGATAATTTACTGAATGTCATGATCATGTCTTTCTTTCTTCAGTCGAATAAAAAAAAGGTTTTTGATTAAAACATCCCAAGATTTTTCTCCATATAGTGGACTTCAATGGGTATCAATGGGTTGAAGGTTGAATAAGGGTCTTATCTAGCCAAACAAGCAAAAAATGTATATACTTTTTAACCACAAATGCTCTTCTTGCGCTATAGCTCTGCGATGCACATCGGTGAATTCACACAATCAGGATTGTGTAGAGCCCTTTGAAGCTGTACTGAAAGTTTTGGAAAGTTTGGACCTTCAATCTTCTGGGTACCACTGAAGTCCAATATATGGAAAAAAATCCTGGAATGTTTTCCTCAAAAACCTTAATTTCTCTTTGACTAAAGAAAGAAAGACACAAACACCTTGGAATTTACCTTATTAGGTATTTTCAGGAAAGATGTTTACTTCATAAGCTTGTATGAACATATGGATCTCTCAGCCTCTTTTTCAAACAGTGCCAAACATTTCTCGTCCCTGCTTTTCCCTTTTCTGTCTGTTATTCTGGATTATGTGTGGAACTCTCCATTTGTTCTCTAAAGCATTACCCTGATCAGGAATTCCACATCAGATTGTCTTTATTGACAGATGGAACGGCCTTCATCTGTTGGTTTATCTATATATTCCATATTCAATGGCACACAGAACTCGGTTTCATAACCGAGCTCATATATAACTCTACTTTCCCTATTTGATAGTATTTATTCTGCTGTGCTTCAAACCATTATGCATCCTTCTGGGTTGATCCGTAAATGAGAGTTCATGGATTAAATGAGGCCTTTAGCGAATATTAAACCTTTACAATATGCATATTTCTAAAGTGGATTAGCTTTGGTGAGATTATGACATTGTGCACATTGTAAAGTTCATAACTGCTCTTCTGAGGGCAGATGGTTCAGTGTTAGTGGCCACGGTACAGTTTATATTGGGTAAACAGTTTATCCCTACCTGACCTTTTAGGATCATTTGTTGAAATAATACCAATATTGAGCGATTTGTGAAACATTCAGTTCTTAAAACCATTGATATTTTTATCTGTTTTTAGTCTAGTGTGAGACAAAGGACGTTATAAAACACTAACAATGTTGCCGTTTTTGAGTTTGATCCAATGCTGTGCGGATGTCAATCTGTCAGCGTTAGCTTAGTCAATAATCCTGAAAGCTTTTTGCCGATACATTTTTAGTATTCCTCCTGGCATAACCACTAGATTACTCTTAAGTACACGATTTTGTATTTGATTTGTACTGGATGTTCACCATATTATTGGGGATGTTTTAAGTGACCCAAATCAACTCAGGGTCAGTTAAGTTCTTGTCTATAAAGACAGTTAGGGACATTCAGTTGGTTCCTGTGAGGTAAATTTAAGGAAGACCTTTTTAAGACCAATTAAAGAAAATGTATGTTCTCTAAATGTAAGTTTCTAAAGAGAACACAATGAGCTGTATTAGCAGCACTTTTGTTTGGAAAAAACTTCCAACCTATTATTATTATTACTTTTAATTAAATATAAAGAAAAAAATGGAAGTAAGTTTTACTCTACCATCTGATCAAAACTGCACAAAAATGGTGCTCCCCCTCAGTATTTTTATCTTGTCTTCTAGTGAAAAATAAATAATGAATAATAATCTAATGAAAAAATTACAAATCATGTTTTGTGAGAATTTTTTGACTTTATGACTAAAAAAGCTAAAATAAAATCAGATATTTGTTCTTGTTTCAAACAAACTTATTTACTTTTGTTTTATTTCTCAAAAAAAAAAAAAAAAAAAAATTTATATATATATATATATATATATATATATATAAAATAAATGTCATATCTCCATTTTGCATTTCAAGTAAATTAATTTGTGTACTGGAAAAAAGACAAAAATGCTTACAAAGATATTTCATTTGTTGCAGTGCATGCAACATTTAATGCCATGACTTTATAAATGTAGGACTTTCTACTCCAATTTAAGACCTTTCAAGGCCTTAATTTGTGGAAGGGCAAATAAAGACTTTTGAAGATCCGCAGAAACCCTGCTGCTGTGATAACAAGAAAAAATACATTACACAAAACGCAACATTTTATGACTGTGTTTTACTGCCACATTAAAAAATAAAAAAGAATCTAAGATTACGAGTTTAAAGTCATAATATTTTAAGAATAATGTCAAAATAACGAGAATAAAGTCGAAATATTACAATAAAGTCACAATTATAAGTCGAATAAAGTGTTTTGAGAATAAAGTCCAAATGTTTTGAGAATAAAGTCAAAATTATGAGTATAAACTTGAAATAAAGAGGAAAGACACATTTATCATTTGTATTTTGTGATAGATATTGCAATAACTGGTTGGCTGTCAGGCCACAAATAATGAATGGAAGACGTTAAATATTAGTTCCAATCATTTGCTGTAAACAGGTTGTGAATAGTCACTAATATACCTCACATAAGACAACAATGTAACTTATGTTAACGAGTTGGAGTCCTCTTTAACCTCTGGAATGTTTTATTGTTGTTTTTAATAAAATACATGTGAGGAATGAAATGAAACAAATGTCTTGTTGTAATCGAAAAGATGATCGCTTCACATGAATCCAGCAATCTGTTCCACCACATTAAAGTGCATGAAAAACACATATTTCGTATTTCGCTATAAAACTGACAGATTTCGAAGAGCTGAGACTTTGTTTTATATTAAATGTACCAAAAGCACAAAGCTTATTGCTATTATTGGGTGGCTGGCGTACTACTAATAGGCCTAACGAATGCAATTAAACATGTGAAATATTATTTCAAGCATACTGTCTCTGTGAGTATAAGGCATGGTATGATTTCTGCTAATAATTCCACATGTATTCAAATAAATTTTGGTGGCCTGGCAAATTCTCATAGTGCTCCCAATCCGGGCAATCTGCATGCACAGGCTATACTCTCAACATATTATGACATTAATTGCTACAATTTAATTCGTATACTTTCAACTTTATACTCATAATTTCAACTTTATTCTCGAAACATTTCAACTTTATTATCGGCATTTCGACTTTATTCTGATAATTTCGTCTTTATTCTCTAAATATTTTAACTTTATTCTCAAACATTTTGACTTTAGTCTTTTAATAATTCAAATTTATTCTCGTAATTTCGACATTATTCTCGAAATTTTATGAATTTTTTCTTGAAATCCTAGATTTTTAAGATGAAATGCAATAAAATGCCAACGTAGGATGTTTGTTGAGAGTTAACAAAGATTGTATATACTTTTACACTTCATACAGCGGGGTCTAAAATGTCTGACCACACGGAAATCTTGGAAATAAAAAAAATTGGTTTTGAAAAAGATCAAATAAAAAAATTCACATCTTTTTATTGGTTTGTCCATTATAGCCACCCATTATTTTCACGTCAAATATGCCCTACTTCGTTTGAAAACAAGTTATCAGTACACAAGCTACTATCACCCTTGACAATGGTAAACAATCAAACATAACAAGCAGGTTGAGGTGATTTGAATCACATCAACCATGACGGTAGTTCAGCATAAAAGGAGCACTAATGTTCCAGTAAGGAATCTTTACTGACTGCCAGACAACCAGCACATTCTCCCATGTAAACACCTGAGAGCCTCCCACCTGAACACCAACTACCCAGGGCTGTACCTCGGCTTGCCAGCAACATTTGCTCACCATGTGCACAAGAAATATCCCTCAGGACTAATTTCATCAGCTATTTTGTCTACATCTGGTTTTTCTCACCACCACAGCCATCAAAGGATGTCCTTCATACAGCATAAAGTCAGAAGAAACAATTGCACTCACTCACGCACACACATAAGCAACTGGTTTTGTTTGCCTCTTCAAAGTTAAAGCCATTTTCCCTCCCTTCATTTGGAGCAGTAATGAGAGTGCTAAATGGGGATAAATTCGTTTGAGTTTCTTCCACAGAATAGGCTGTGATGTCGTTGTCCAGCGCACACACGGTGGGGCGTCTCTCCGGGATGCAAACTAATGACTGTCTTATTGCGATCAATTAAACCACTGCTTTACCTAAAAGCTCCAGGGGTGCCGGCCCGTTTGTAGTTAGCCAGAAAATCTACTGAACGCCTCCAGCCCTCAAGGATAAGGATTACGCTGCCTGCGGCTCTTTGTGTGTGTGCTAGAATGAGTGCTAAAGAGTAACTAATCTAAAACAACAACGTTGCTAACTTAAAAGGACAGTCAACCCAAAAATTGAAATTCTGTTATCATTTACTCACCCTCAAGTCATTCCAAACTTGCATGACTTTCTTGGTAATCAGAATTTTGGTAACCAAGCGGTTTCACTGTATCAACAAAAAATACAATGGATGTCAATGGGAACCAAAACACACAAAACTTTGCATACCAACATACCAAGTCATACAGATTTAGAACAACATGAGGGTGCGTAAATGACAAAATGTTGATTTGAGGGTGGTCTATCACTTTAACTTCATTCATTAATAGCATAAAAAAAATCTACTGTCATTAATATAGCAATTTATATATCATATCTCACACATTCACATTTACATTTAGTCATTAGGGTTGGGTAATTTCGATTTCGATTCTGCTTATCAATTCCATTTCTTAACGATTGCTAGTTTCGATTCTAATAATAATAATAAAAAAAGTCAATAAAAAATGTAATCAAACATTTCTTGTCTGTATTTTTTCAAAGCTTTCTGTTGCAGCTGAATAACATGAGCAAAAATCAGCAGCCTACAGAACACTTTGGCCTAAGAGGAACATTTGCCTATTGGTTTAAATAGACAAATACCACAGCAAAAACTACTAGACTAATATAAGTTTCAAACATTAATTGTTACAGACATGTAAACAGTCAGTAATAAAATAGGAACAAGCAAATTCAACAGAAATCAAAATTTAAAAACAGTTTAAAAAGCACTGCATAGCTTTCTTTTCCTAAATAAACTAAACTAAACTATAGATTAATCCTTATTAAAGGTACGAAAAGTCAAGATCAGTGAATGACTTTTTGTTCTTGGATTAACATTAATGACAGGCAGCTGTTAGGCTGTTTATTAGGCTGCTGTCTCTTTAACACCGAACACACCAGATCTAAAAATACCTTTTTCTTTCTCATCTGTTTACTTTCACTTTTGACAAAAATGGCTGTGTTTATGATGATATACTGCATATTTTTGTACATATTGGGCGGTAAAAGAGAAGTCAGATCTGGCCCGGAATGACCTTTTCTGCAGTGGAAATGCATGGAGTGGCTCCAGAACAGACACAGGCTGTTCACAAACTGCACACAAACAGTGTGCAAGTTTTTTCTCTTCCCACACATATAATTCATTTGATTTTAAACTTTAAAATCACATTAAAAAGCAAACGCAGGAATCGTTAAGTGGAACCGAAATGCACGTGCTTTACTGAATACCCAGTTCTTGGAAATTTGGAACCAGTTCTTGATACCCAACTCTATTTAGCAGACGCTTTTATCCAAAGTGACTTACAAATGAGGACAATAGAAGCAATCAAAACCAACAAAAGAGCAATGATATGGAAGTGCCATGACAAGTCTCGGTTAACCTAACACAGTAAATGTAGCAAGGTTTTTTTTATAATAAAAAGAAAACAAGTAGATATAACAGAAAAAAAGATGCTATGCTATGTTAAAGGGTCTTTTTTATTAAAAAATAAAACAAATCAACAGAATAGAATATTTTTTTGAAAATGCTAGTATTAGTGTTGTTTTTTTAAATAATAAATACATAGAAGTAACTTTCAAACCAATCAGTTTTTTTTCTGTTGGTTTCCATGGCAAATCTATGACCAACTCAATTACATCACGAAATTTGCAAATATTTGCAGCAATATTGCCTCTGATCCATAGCCTCATTATTTTGAATCAGATCTTTTTAGTGAATTGTATGAACCAGTTTACCAAATTGGACTGAAATGCCTGAAACCGTTTTCAGCCCAAGCGGCAAAGATCTACAAGTTCCAATCAAAACTCAAATTTAGACATCCGACAGTCACTCAGACTCAAATGAGCCAATATACCGGTGTATATGATCATATGATGCTGGCACTCCAGTTACAGGAACACACAGGAAAAACACAGAATTACAGGTAATAATGTTGTGCAGTTTCTTGCACCGACTGATTGTTTCACTTCATAACACCTCAATATATCATCAGGAACTATGTCTTTCCTATTTTTATTTTTTTTTTTTACTCTCAACTGCCAGTAGCCACTGATTTGCATTTTATAAATCACTAAGTCTAAAAATCTTTCTTACATGGATGGCCAGGGGGTGGGTAAATTATCAGCATTTTTTTTTTTTTTAATAATAAAAAAAAAAAAAAAATCGCGTTCACGAGTGGCATTCCAATAGATTACATAGGACATAGGAGTAGCTTAAGCAGTGGTCTCGTAAGAACCAAGTTTTGTTTACAGCAAAGGCCAAACCCGTCTCCTCTTGGCTTTTATTAAAATCCTCCAACATTTTTCTTTAGAAATCTTTTTTAGGGGCCAAGCACTGAAGGTGCGTAGGCACCTGTTGTGTTTGTTAGTGTTCTTATTATTCAGCTTCTTCTTCTTCTTCTTCTTCTTCTTCTTCCACCCCAATGTCTATGGCAGCCCATAGAACCACTTGCGGGAAAGTTGTTTTGAATTGAATTGAGAGTCTCAACATTAACTGTAGCAAATTTGGAGTCTCAAACACTCTAGCGCCACCACTTGTCCAAAGCTTCACTTTTGTTACACTAATAACTTTTGAACCGTAAGGCACAGAAGCAAAATTCAAATTCAAAAGCAATCCTTGGCTCATGTCGAGTCAAATGGACACCACAATTCAAAAAACGTAAGGTTTAGTTTTTTTTTTCTATTTCGAATAGTTCGTAAAACCTACTATTTCGAACTCGTCCTAGACAGTTTGTCTGATTTTCACCAAAATTGGCTCAGATCATCTTCAGACCATGCTGGCAGAAAGTTATGGAATTTAAGTTGATTCGTCCCACCGTTTTCGAATAACGCACAAAAGAATTCTACGAAATGCATGCAAAAATGCATATGAGACTATATCTCCGCAACGGTTTGGCCTATAGAGACCAAACTTGGTGTTATAACAAGCATGACCTAAGATGACCTGCAGAGTTTCGGCACTCTGCCCCCTAGTGGTCAGTAGATACGGAAAATGCATATTTTCACTCATAACATTTCAATGCTCTGGCGCAAAACTGATGTCTTTAGATTCAGTGCATCATGCCGAGTCGATTGATATCCAGGTTTCCTAATTCAGCCATTTTGGGCGTCGGCCATTTTGAATTTCGTTCTAAATTGCTCTATCTTAAGAATGCTTTAGTGTATCGTTTTGAAAATAGTTACAAAAATGTTCGGCTTCATGCCCTGAATGTACATAAAAAATCTGGGAGCAGTGCCACCTTGTGGTCAAAAGAGGAAAAACTTCACAGTCACCACAGCAAATTTGGTGTCTCTAAGTCAATGTGTGTGTTACATTGTTATTGTTATTGTGTATGTTATTGTGTTATTACCTCACACAGAACACACTACATCAATATGATAACAGCGCCACCTATTGGTCAAAAGTGATAAACCATTAAATCATATTACTACAGGTTGCATTTATGATTTTTCCACCATTTTGTCTAAAATCATCCTAAAATAGCTTTAATTACTCATTGCTGCAGTTGGTCTCATGCTTCCCTTGCCTTGTGCTTGGCCCCGTAATTGCTGCTTGCAGCTATATTTTGTACTTAGAATTCATGACAGGTGTTTTGTTTTCTGCTCCCCCAGCAAAAATAGTTTTACTGTTTAGAACACATTGTTATTCTTCTACTAATTTAGCTATCCAAATTTTTCTTCCCGTAAGAGTGAGTGCAGCCATTAGTAAATTTTATGGGTCTGGATTCTGGTCTCATCCGCATCCAGCTATTTTTAGCTGTACAAAATGGTTCATTTTGCTGCTTGTAATTGCAAATTGTTGTGTCTGACCAAATTATTTTAATGTATTATCTTAATTATGATCACACCGGTTTGTACAGCAAACAGTTTTATTTCCCTATAGCGACCAGAAGGAGAAATGAACCAGAAGTCTCACCCATAGGCTTACTTCCATGTTGAAGAAAAAAAGTGGAGAGTGGCTAATGAATTGGAAGTCTTGCAAGTCCTACTTCCACGTTGCAAAATAAAGTGGGTGTTTTTCTAAATGTCAGTGTAACTAAATTATAACTATATTTTAGCTTGACAAGCTGCAGTTTTGAAGTAGCTCCCCAACACTGGTTTGCATGTGTGCTTAGAGAGCAAAATGTGGACACAACATGTTTACAGGGGTATGTGGGTTTCCAGAGGCTTGTGTGTGTGTGTGTTTACTGGGGTGTGTACATGTTTGTGTGTTTATAGTGGTGTGTGTGAGCATGTGGGTGTGGATCTTTGTGTAAATTCAGCCCCAGCTGTTGAGCGCAGTACAGATGCGGAAACAAAAATAGGGGATTACGGCTAAATATAGGGTAAAAGATGGAGAGAGAAGGAGCGCGGGGTGAAAGCAGAAGGGAAGAGGGATGGAGAGGGAAGAACGGATGACTAAAAAAGAACAAGACATTGAAGGATGGTAACATTAGGAAAACCAAAGGGATGAAAAGGATTAACAGCAGAACGAGGATTAAGAGACGTTTAAGGGATAGAGAATGAAGAAGAATGACAAGATGAAATGAGACAGAAAGGGTAAAAGAATTCTTAAGCACTAAACAAACAAAATGGATATTAACATTTACTGCGAAGGACCGTCAGATTAAGAGAGCGATGACAAGCACTAAAAAAAGATCAAAGTTTACAAGAGGCAGTGCAGTGCAAGAACGTCCTTTTGATGGATTATTTTCTGTGATTATGCAAGAGATGTTACCCTACATTTTTCATGAAACAAGGCCTTCACAAAAGCACAGATATAATGATTTATTCTTCACAAATATGTGCTTTGTAAAGGAAATGGAGGCGTTTAGCAGACTGGTGTAGAGCTTCTCTCTAATTTATGGCAAATGAAAATGTATAGTGCAAAGATTATGGCCTCTGTAATGAACATATAGCTTAGTAACCACAGCCATTTTTTTTGTAGAAACTCGTATACTTGTGTATTTTTGGCTTAAGGAAACCAGATCCTATTTAAGCTTTTGTAAACAGAACTGGGGTACAACTGCAAAAAGTGCATTTTTTAGATTTTTTAGAAAATCTAAAAGCTGCTCTTACAACAGTTTTTAATGAGACTTTCTCTTCCTATTTAAAAACGTTGAAGGTCTTGTTGTTCATTGTTTATTTATGAATAAAAGCCTAAATAAAATGTGTTCATTGTGTAAAGTGAACAGCTCTCTTTACACTGTTTACACAACAGTGATGAACTACAAAACAGAAACAATTTCATTCACATTTTTTCAAAGTTTTGCGTACAGACACCAGCGTTCACATGGACTGCGAAAACGACTAATATGCTGTATTATTTATGCAAGGCCAGAAGTTGAAAATGTCACTTTGTAAAAAAACTAACACAGTAATAACATATTAAACACAGTAATACACAAGCGCATGTTGTCACCTTTTTCACAAATTTGCATTTTTATAGTTTACACAGGGACGATACGTGTATTGTTTCAACAACTTGTACATTTTCAAGTTTTCCTTGAAAAGGTTTTTTTTTTTTTTGTGTGTGTGTAAATAGATCAAACCACTCAAAAGATATGTTAGTTCTACGATGCTTTTATGATCTTTTTGGATCTTCAAATTTTTGATTACCTTGACTTACAATGGAGAGACAGAAAACTCAGATTTCATTATCCTAATTTGTGTTTTGCATATGAGCAAACATTTTAAGGGTTTGGAATGACATGAGGATGAGTAACTGATAACAGAATTGTCTGGGTTTCTGGGTGAACTAACTTTTCAAGCCAAATAAATCTAAAAAAATTTGGCACATACCTGAAGTGCACCAAATTTTCTGGAAAAAATTCTATCATGAATTCTAGATGGCGCAGGCGGTGCACAGGCACAGCATTAAACTACTCGGCACATGCTAATTGGTTCATGTTGCATACACAGCCAATGAGCTTGCTGCTTTACATTTATGTGGCTGGTTATAATTTACTACAGCAGTTTGCAATGTGCTTTCAGAGTTTCTGTAACCCTCTACTTCCCCAGCTCCACCTTATTATAAATGCTATTTGTGCAGCAGCATAAGATTTATTTTTGGTACACTATAAAAAATGCTGGGTTATTTTTTTTAACCCAAATGCTGGCTTCAGCCTGCTAGGTCATTTAATTGGGTTGTTTTTAATATTTTTACACAGGTGCTGGGTAGTTTTTCTGTAACGGCCGTTTTGCACGATGGAAACGTCTTTTGCCTTGCATAACAAATTAATTTTATTGAATATACTACTGAATTTAATTTAATTTGATGTTAAAATATGTTCTCTAATCTTAGTACTGTTTTTTTTTTTTTTTTTTTTTTTTTTTAAATGGGCAGGTTATAGAGTCACCAGAATGAGAATTAGCATTATTTCGGCGAAAAGTGATTACAGAAAATGGTTGAATGAACTTAAATTAAAACGCTACTTTTAAACGTTTCAAGTTTTTCTAAAATGCTTGTTAAACAAGATTAAATGTATGTAATATTGTAAATTATGCTGTATTCATCCAAATAAATTCTACTTATCTTATATTTTTGTCCATGGGTGTTCTTGCTTAATAATAAATGTTCATCTTTTGATTATTGCTGTTGCCTCTATAATTCTGTATGGGGTTTTTAATTTCCAGCCCATTTTAAGTCAACAATATAGTAATTTTGAAACAATAGTTGACTTAAATAAAACAACCAAGCATATTATGAGTCAAAATAACCCACCATTTGTTCTGTCCAATATTTACCCAGTGCTGGGTTGCCAAATAACCCAAATTGGGTTGTTTTTAACCTAGCATTTTTAGACTGTATTTTTTGCCTTTATTTAGTCTTTTTAGGACAGGAAGCGAAGTAGGAGAGAGACTTGGGGAAGGGATCTGGAACTGGGGGCACCTGAAGCGCAACTGCACAACTGACAGCAACAGTATGTGTTAAATACTCACAGCACCATATTGGCAGTAGCAAGCTCCTGTACTTGCTTTGTAGCAGCAGCAGAATCTACAACAACAGCAATAACAATTCAGCCGATCTATTCCACTAAGACCAAAAACACTAACATTGTCATATCCATTACCATGCTAAAATCTTCCGAGAGTTGTCATGATAGAAAACAAGTTATTTTGATCACAAAGGTATCATTCATGTTCATACCACCAGCACGCATCAAAGTTTAATATGAAGTTGAGACTGCTTCCTCTCTGCACTCTTTGCCTTTTCTTCTTGCAATAAATTTAGCTCAGTCTCTCATCATAAAAGTTCATGTCTTTTGTTTCTCATGCTTGTCAGCTCGCTGGGCCATGCGAATCACAGAGGCCTGGCTGGGCCCCAAATTAGCGCTTGCTGAAAAACCCTTGAGGAACCAGGAGCTTCACGCTGCTCCCGCTCATGCACGCTGACACTTTCTCCACCTCCAGCCGTGCCGCTTTTCAAAAACAAAGACTCTAATTGCGGGATGTGTTTCGACCCGTCTGCGCGCCAGCAGCGACTCAACCTCATACCGGCCAGCAGCAATTTTGGACTTTGCGTTTTGAATTGAAGCAGTTTGTGGTGTGGCCAAGAAACTGAGAAGTAAATTAGTCAGAACCGAGCTAGTTCCGCCTCAGATAAGGCTTGGATCACCCCTGCTTAACCTGTTTAGTTTATGAGAGCGACGTGCACGAACAGTCCAAGAAATAAATACATACACACAGCATCCAAAAGTCTGAGACCACCACTGAAAATCCGTCGAACATTTTTGCAAAACCTCCAGTGGAAGGAAAAACATCCAAGTGTCTGCCATGTTTTTTTATTTAAAAAATTCTTCAAAATTCTAAAACGCATTCACGATTTTTTTTTCCGTCTGACACTTTTGAACCCCACTGTACTCACAATACTAAGTAACACACTAAGGGCTTGAAAGTGAAATATTAAGTGCACAAACATTATTCCCCAGAGAAAGTTCCAGTAAGATTATCTCATACTGACAAGCTCTATGTTATCAGTCCTTTTAGACGTTTTGTTATACGTCTTTATTATCCAACACCCTGTCTGACTGATCTTGCAACACAGGCCCAAACCTGCTGGCCTGAAACGACTCTCTGAGTGCGTGTTCAGTTCAGTTTTAACTTCACTCTGACACTTTCACGATAAGCCTTTGTGTTTCCATCCTGCCAGTCGGCTCTGGTTTGGCATTTCTTTTCTTTTGTTAACTTACTTTATAAGAATTGCCAAGTAGCTCATGCTACTGAATGAGGGATGTTTCACCTTCCACTATAGAAAAACATCTTAATCCCTTGCTCAGTTTCACTCTGGTCACATAATCGTGATTGAAAGAAACCTTCCCATGAGCCATCTGATATATGACAACAACAACAAACAGAGAATAAGGCTCTTCTTTGCTTAAAATATTCATGGATTTGCTTCTCTCACCTCTGAGCTGTGGGGGAAGGTGAAGAAGCAAAAATAGATGAATATAATCACAGATATTGCATCTCTAGAACAAATGTTCACGCCGTATATAGGAACATTTTGTGATATTCAGTGTCCACTGGTTTCAAACAACACCTGTTCCAAAAATGCATATTAAATATGTTGCTTGTTCACTTAAAAAAAAAATTACTAAGTGACACATAAATACAATATACAGTAAATCAAAAGATCTGAGACCAATAACAAATGTTTCTACTTTGGATTTTTTGTTTAATAAAATTGTGTATATATATATATATATATATATATATAAATAATTGTTAAGTGTAACAATATACATATAAAAAAATACAGTCAAATCAAAATTTTATTCAGACGCCTTCAACATTTCTCACATTATCACAGTTTATTCACAATAGTTTAGAAAATAGAAATAAAATATTACAGGAACAGTAGATAACTGTTTCAGAACACATTCATCTTGATAATGTCATTTCTGATAGAAATGTCCCAAATTTTGTCCCAAATTTTTAATGGTGAACTGTATGAAGAATTTTTGGGTATAATATTTTATAATTTACTCACGTGAATTAACTACAGTGTTCTGCACCCACTAGTAAAAAAAAAATAATAATAATTATAAATGATAAATTATAATAAATAATTTTTGGTTTGACTGTATATTATAAATTAGAAAAAAAGTTAATTATTATATTTACAAAATAAATCTATCTAAATTATATATTATACAATTTGATTGAAAAGTTGAATTAACATTAATTTTTTAAAAGTATATTAGTAGCTGTCACATTTTTGCTATTGACCGCAAGCTTCATTTATTTTTAAAAACACCTAAAACTGTTTATTTCCTGGATTAAATCAGATTTTGCATCCCAGATTTTCAATGTGGTCTCAGACGTTTGGATGCCACTGTACATTTGACATTTTATGCCAAGTACCAAGTACGAAATATATGTCATAACCGACTTACATAAATGTAAAGAAGATTTCTCTGGTGGGTCATATGGTCATCCGCCATCTACAGCAAATAAATACATGGAAATTGTATCACAAGCAGTCGATGTGTGTTGAGTTGGTGTGTACTCTTAAGCTTATTGCGTAATACACATTGTTGATAAGCATTAGGACAGCGGTTTATATAACAGCCGATGCCCAGGGCCTTTGAGTGGGAGACGGTGTATGATATGGCGCCCCCTGTGGGGCACAAAACGGACCTGAATTTAATCAGTAAACACAGTGGAAACATGTAGAATCACATGTGTTGAAACATTTAACTTTTTTGATTATCACAGAGACTCATGGAAAGGTTTCACGTCAAGCTAGAAACTTCAATATCCTTTGTGAAATAGATTTTTTTCCAATAATACAAGCCTAATAAAGAATTCCTCTACATGAATTATTCCACAGTAGAATGTGGGAGGAATTTCATGACACAAAGACTCTCTCAAGAACAGTTTTAAACATCAATGTTTCTTCTGTATAATGTTGAGCTATTCTACCACACATACATGGGTTTAAATGGTAGACTTGTTCCTATTTTTTGCTATGAAAGAAATCCAAATAGCTAGTCAAAATTCACTCATAACCCTATAACAGTAGGTTTTAATGTGGATTGGCGCTGCTTGAAATCACCTGCTGAGCTGAACGCTCCTCTCTTATCTCATTTACAACCTTATTGCCAAACATTTTCGCTTTAGAAATAAATTAATCAGAGCTGACTGTGAATAGAGCATTTCTGTGACTGCACTAGCAGGAGAAAACTATTGCTTTTCCATGACGCCGCATTGAGTAGAACAAAACAAATGGTCTAAATTGCCTTTACTAGAGTGATGGTTGTTGAATGGTGTTACATACAGGCTAAGACATGTATTCTTGATACAGTCCTCCCTCAATGTAAGAGGGTTTTTCGCCTCTTTTATCATCTGGCAGAAGCAAATCAGGGTGTCAGATTAAGTCAGATTTCTTGGACAAGTATTAGCACACATCTTCGACAAGCTGCTAAAAAACATAATACTTTAGGTGATGTAAAAGAACCCTTAAACCTAGGAGCATGAGAAATACTGTAGTAATAAAAAACACTTTATGATAAAGAATTAAGACACTATATGACTTTCTGTCATAATGCTTTTCTCTTAATAGCTGCTTTGAAATGATCTGTATAATGAAAAGCACTATACAAACATATTTGACTTGACTTGTGTTTCCAGATTTCCAGATTTAAGGCCTGGCAGCTCATAAAGGGCACAGTAACTTTGCTTTGACAGAATTCACATTCTAATCCCATCATAGACAATTTCTTTGTAAGCCAAAAACAACTTACAAGACTCGTTCCACATAATTATTGCAACTAAGGCTCATTCCTCAAATCACCCATCATCACACTTCCAGTAAAAAAACAAAAACGGATTGTTTTTACAAGGAAACATCTGAATATAATTTGATGACCTGAAAACATTTCTGTGAAGTTCCGAGGAAACGAGATAGAGAGAGTGAATGAAAGTAACAGCAGGAGTGTGATAAAAAAAAAAAAAAAAAAGATTTGGAGTTGATGAGAAATAGAAGACAAACAGATAAGGATGCAACAGAGGGAGGGAAAGAGATAGAGAGATAGAAAGAAATAGAGAGACAGATCATGAGATCTGGCAAGCTTTTGGGCTGCATCTGTATCTGTGACGAGTCCAGACGGTGTAGCTAGACTAGGGAATCACCCGACCACACACACACACACACACACACACACACACACACACACACACACACACACACACACACACACACACACACACACACACACACACACACAGATGGTTTATCTCTGCACTAATGATGCTGAAAATGTCGAATGAACCCAAAGTGACTGCTAAACAAAACATCCCACTTCCAATTTATGACTTTTTCATCTTTCAGCAGTGATACGAAACCACTAAACAATTATTTAGTAGTGCATGAATGTACATTCAGCTTCACAGATTCATCAGTTTAGGGTCAGCAACTATTTTCCTGTCAACAATCAATTAACAATTTTTGAGGATTTATTCATTTATATTTATGTTAATTGGTAAATACATTAACTAATGTTAACTTTTTATTTAAAAATGCTTTAGCAAATAAAAACTATTTTTTTACTAAATAAAAATATGTATTTTTAAAATTCTCAAAATCAAACAAATCATATAAATAACATATCTATTTTTGTTTGGCTATATTATATATATAATGCTTTAGCCAATAAAAACTATTTTTTTACTAAATAAAAATATGTATTTATAAAGTTCACAAAATACAAACATCATATAAATAACATACCTATTTGTATTTTGTTATATATATATATATATATATATATATATATATATATATACAAATATTAACGAAATATAATATAAAAGTAGAATATAAATCCAAAATAAGACACCTTTAAATAATAAAAAAAAATAATAAAAAAAATACTAGTATATTTATAATGTTGATAAAATATTTAAAATAAAGAAATGCCTGGATGATCATTATCCCATAAATTATTACATATGTCTAGCCTTAATTTTAGTTTTAATTGTCATGAGCTGACAATTACCAATTACCAATTTGAGATGATTTATTAATCTATATATATTAATTGGTAAATACATGATTGTTCACATTGTTTGTCCATAATACATGATCTAATGTTAACTTTAATAGATATAAAAAAATTGTATATTTAGAAAATTCACAAAATACAAATAAAAACTTCATTTTAAAATGTATTTATAATATATATATATATATATATATATATATATATATAAATATATATAAAAATACAATTAAATAAAAAGACTCTACCTATAAAATATAAATGTATATAAATTTAAAAGGCCCATCATACACATAGTATTTTTATAATATTGATAAAATATTAAAAATAAATAACAAGGACTATACCTTTAAATATAAATGTATAGAAAAGTTTAATATATATATATAACTAAATATAAAATAAAATGACATCAGACATAAGCAAAAATAATACACTACCTTTAAATAGATAAATAAATAATAGTATATTTATAATATTGATAAAGTATTTAAAAAAAAAACTTTTAAGAGTGTCACCTGAATACCTTATATCATTATCCTATAAATTATCACATATGGGCCTGGTTTCACAGACAGGGCTTAGACTAAGCCAGGATTAGGCCATAGTTCAATTAGGACATTTAAGTCTACGTTTTTTTTTTGTTTGTTTTTTTTATAAACGTGCCTTAGAAAAAAAAATTACTGGTGTGCATCTTGTGACAAAACTAAGGCACTGATATATCAGTCAGTACATGTTTCTTTTCATTGAAACAGCTCATACTTTTAGTCTGAGACTAGACTTAGCCTTGTCTGTGAAACCAGGGGCTAATGTCTAGCCCTAAATAAAAATTAATAAATAATAATACAAACCTTAACCACCATCACCACAGTGGCCCATATGACTGAAATTCTCCATTCCGAGTGTCCCTAAGTTATGATAACTTGGGTGACCTGTTGCTTTAAGGATGACTTGATTTACAATATAATCAAACCTTCTACCAGACCACAAATCAGACCACATACCGTAACTCTAGAAGTGGTCCATATTGTGTTCCTCAAGTGGCGCTCTCAGGCATTGATCTGGGAGGGGTGTCATCTTTAAGCTCATAATGACTGGAGCAGGGAGGAGCGCTGGAACACCTGATCCTGATCTGCCGTTTGGAGCCAAGTGTCAGCCAGAGGGAATTTAATACTGACACTTTCAGACGAAGTGATCTAGGGGAGACAGAATGGGGTTTATCTTCACCTCAGGAACATGCCAGCAGCTACATTCAAACAGATTTACACCTTACAGATTCGATAAGTGATTTATTTTCACAGAGAACTGCTTAAGACTAAATAGTCTTGGATTTTCAGAAAATGTTTTCAGTCTGATGAAGCCAAATTCCACAAGACGTCTTCATGAGTATACTAGTCGATTAGCATGCAATACGAACACTTTGACACTTGGCGTAACCCAAAAATCAGGCCACACACGATTAGCTAAGACTTTGCGCCAGGCTTAGCTCTTTCTGAATACAACAATAGGAAATAATGGAGGGATTTAGCAAGTTAGCATTTAGCTCTTAACAGCTAACAGGTTGCCTTTAAAAACAACTCGTGTAGACGTAATCAAACAACAATTAAGTTCAAATCTTTGTTTCCTAGACCTTGTCTGACTGAAAATGGTTGGCAAAGCAAATCTAGCATTATGGTTTTGTCTTAGCTCACTACACAATGGTGCCTATATTGCCAACAATCATTGTGGTAACATGTCATTAGCATTTAACATGAACTGAAAAACAAAGCAGTGCCAAAATCCATATGGGCAAAATCTGGCAGCCATCTTGGTGTAATTAGGGCTGCTGCTCCAAACTGGACCTTAATCCATGTCTAAATGAACAACAGGATCCCTGTTAGTGGCCATTGGTAGCTGTACCATCTGTCCAAGCGATACAGTCTGCAGCAAGCGATACAATGGTGACATTGTACCATTTAATGTCAGACATAATTAGTATTATTGTTGTTAATGGTACAAGATAATTGGGAGTTGGAGGCCACAGATGAACCTGACACCCTCTGGTGGTGCACCACAGGCTAATGAAGCTCTCAGTGCCTGGGACAGATGCCAGGCCAAAGACTGAGATCATTAGCTCATTCAGGGCTGCTGATTACACAACCAGACTTTTACTTTCAGAAGTGAAGTTTTAGAGGGTATTGAAACACATTATTGAAAGTTAATGCTTAAACCAATCTGAATGGGTCAGAAAAGAAAATTCTGTCATTATTGACTCACCCTTACGTTGTTCCAAACCAATATGCTTTTTGCAGCGGAGCACAAAATGAGAATTGCGACTACGTTTCAGTTCCACGTAAAAAAAAAAGAGAATAAAGTTGTAATATTTTGAGAATAATGTCGAAATATTTCGAGAATAAAATCTAAATTATGAGAATATTTAATTAAAATTATGATTTTTAAATTGTAGCAATTAAATTTATTATATTTTGAGAGTATAGCCTGTGCATGCAAATGGCCCAGATTGGGAGCACTGGGAGAAGCTGCCAGGCCACCGGGATTTTTTTTTATATATGTGGGATAATTAGCAGAAATTCTACCATGTGTTATACTTGCAGGGACAGTATGCTTGGAATTCATATTTCACGTCTTCGATTGCATTCATTAGGCCTATTTGCATTGCATCAGCCACCCAATAATAGCAATAAGCTTTGTGCTTTTGGTACATTTAATATAAAACAAAGTCTCAGCTATCAAAATCTGTCAGTTTTATAGCAAAATAAACAACGTGTCTTGCAATAATAATGTTTAATGTGATGGGACAGATCACTGTATTCGTGTGAATCAAACTGAGAAATGATACTGTTTTCTTTGTGAAAATTCCACCACCTACTCCGCAAAAACGCCTGTGGGGACCAATCTTTCATTCCTCACATGTATTTAATTAAAAACAAAAAACAAACATAAAATGTTCTAAAGGACTCCAGCTCCAGTTATACTGTTGTCTGTTCTGAGGTATATAACTGCCTATTCACAAGCTGTTTTATTCAGGTATAATAACAATCATTATTTGTAGCAGCCAGCCACCCAGTAATCACAATATTTTAATATATTTTAATATAATAGAGCCAAGCTTTCAAATTCTGTCAGTTTTATCACAAAATACAAATTATAAATGTGTTTTTTCTCTTTATTTCAAGTTTATAGAACAATATAAACATGAAGGAACATCAGAAGGAATGAAAAATATCTCTGGGTGATCCCAGTTTGCAATAGGCTAGAATATACTCTCAAAATATTCTAACTTTAATCTCGTAATTGCTACAAATTAATCCTCATAATTTTGACTTTATTTTTGACTGCTTCTTTTTTTTTTTATCTCATTCTCAAAACATTTTGACTTTATTCTCAAAACACTTCAACTTTATTCTCATAATTTTGGCTTTATTCTCAAAACATTTCTCTTTATTCTCATAATTTTCAAAATATCAAAATATCTCAAAATATTACGACTTTAATCTCATAATCTTACATCTTCTTTTCTTTTTCTTTTTTATAAATGCTGTCTCAAGAATTTATAGAACTTTACACTGCTTTAAAAAATGGTGTGTTTACAAAAATCTAGTCCAAATGCCTTGCTTCTCTCATATGTGCACCTAATGGCAGTGATATTTGATTCAACAGCTAAAGTAGATGGTTTTCCATGGATTTTGCATTAAATTCTGATCTATTCCTCACAAATAGCTACCACACGACTTTAGAAGAGTTGTTTGGAATATTTTTTAAATTGGTCAGGATATGGTGCAAAAATTCATTTTGTGCTCCATTAAATGATAATATGCAGAGAATGAGTGCTGGTAAATAACTTCAGAATTTCACTTTTTTTTAAAGGAAATTCCTGATAATATACTCATCCCCATGTCATTTAAGATGTTCATGTCTGTCTTTCTTCAGTCGAAAAAAAGGTTTTTGAGAAAAACATTTCAGGATTTTTCTCCATGAAATGGACTTCAATGGTGGCCTACAGGTTAAAGGTCCAAGTTGTAGTTTCAGCGCAGCTTCAAAGGACTCCACATGATCCTAGACAATGAATAAGGGTCTTATCTAGTGAAACGATTGGTCATTTTCTAAATATATATATATATATATAAATAAAATGTATATACTTTTTAACCACAAATGCTCATCTTGCACTAGCTCAATGCATCACGTAGGCAGAAGTACCGACCCAGTGTTTACAAAGCAAAAGTGCAAAGAAAGTCAAATGCCCTTTACAAAAAAGTTAAAACAATGTCATACAATTTAGAAGCTGGAGAAGAAAATCTTTTTAATCCGAAGTACACAGACAAAGAATTAACCAAGTGTGACCTTTCCAATGTGATTAAGTAATGCATGAAGTCGTAGACATGAATAGAAGAGCTAGTGCAAGACAAGCATTTGTGGTTAAAAACTATATACATTTTTATTTTTTAAGAAAACGATTGATTGTTTTGCTAGATATAACTCTTATTCCTCGTCTGGGATTGGGAAAAAATTATAATTTGGACCTTTATCCCATTGGCTCCCACTCAAGTCCACTATATAGAGAAATCCTGGAATGTTTTGCTCAAAAATCTTTATTTCTTTTTGACTGAAGCAAGAAAGACATGAACATCTTGGATGACATGGGGGTGAGTAAATTATCAGGAAAAAAAACATCACATATGTGACCTAGGACCACAAAACAAGTCATAAGGGTCAATTTTTCAAAAATTAAATGTATACATCACCTGAAAGCTGATCGAAATACAACTATCTGAAAATCTGGAATCTGAGGGTGCAAAAAAATCAAAATATTGAGAAAATGGCCTTTAAAGTTGTCCAAATGAAGTTCTTAGCAATGCATATTACTTTTTAGAAAATTAAGTTTTGATATATTTACAGTAGGAAATTCACTAAATATCTTCATGGAACATGATCTTTACTTAACATCCTAATGATTTTTGGCATAAAAGAAAAATCAATAATTTTGAACCATACAATGTATTTTTGGCTATTGCTACAAATATACCCCAGCGACTTATGATTGGTTTTGTGGTCATGTATGTAATACATTCTTGCTACAAAAGCTTTAAAAAACAAATAAAATAAAAAGCAACATGATCATATGACCATATTTCAAGTGTTTTGAAGTCATGAAGAACAGACAAAAAATGTTGTCAGTGAAAATCCTTCCCTCCACAACTCCCTCTGAAACCTTATATATTTAGACTTTTATTCTGATCTATTTAATGAATTCCTGTTAACGCTGCAAGACAAAGCCCTCACGATGACCGAGATGCCACCACAATCTGGGAGGTCGAGGAGTAGCATATGTGTTGCCTGAAGGAAGTCAGCTGTGAGCTCCTTTACACGTTGCTCAAAGGCAGATGCATACTGATTGTGAATACCAAACAACCCACACCCTTGTGTGTTAGCATTCTGGTTACGAGTTACTTTTACCTATCAACAAAAATGCGCAGTACTTATCGCCTTAACACATTCTACCATGATTTTTCCCTCAACATCAGTGCCAAGTAATGCTACTACACAGATTCTGTCTTGTCATGCTTACAGGCCTCAGAATAGTCATCTCATCACCATTACAGCTGTTACCGTGATGGACAAATTGGATCACCCACAGAAATACACAGCCAATAATGGCTTTTATGAAATGTGCAACCATGTTATTAGTTAGAATGGTTAATTGCGCAATTACTATGTGCAGTTGAAGCTGGATCAAAACGGGCATGTTTGATGTGACATTTAATCTTGCTTACCCTTGATCACCCTTGAATCCCCAGAGTCTTGATTATCTTCGCTTGTACGTGGAGTGTCCTTGGAACTGAACAACACTTAAAAGAAGAGACAGAGAAAGACATAACGAAAGACAGACAGATGTGCACAAACACGTTTTGCTCCAAGGCATTTTCTCCTTAGATGGAAAGGCCGAAATTGAGAAGAACAACTGCATCTTCCCAGGACTGTCAGAGGAGTGTTTTATGTTGTGATTGTGAGTATGTGTGTGTTCTCTAATGCTGGGCACCTTGAAGGTTTTGATTTGTGTGTCGTAAGAGAAGAAGCATACGTAGGTGGAGGAGTTTCTGAGGTCAGATTTTCACCACTGCATGAATCTTTTACCTGAGGATACAGACGTGTGTTTGGTCTAGCTGAATATGAATGAGTGCGTATTGGTGTGAAACAGAGCAGATAAAATAACAGAGAGACAAAGTGCAGAGCACAGATGGAGAGATAAAAAACGAGACAGATGTACCTTGAAGAAACAGACGCTGTTGTGAGGACTACATTCTAATTAAAGTAAGCTTTGAGCTTTTGAAAGTATCATCTTACACAATTGTCTTTCTACCAAAAGTGTAACCATATATAAATAGCTAGGTACATAGTTCAGGGATAGTTCACCCAAAAATAATAATTACCCCATGATTTACTCACCCTCAAGCCATCCTGGGAGTATCTGACTTTCTTCTTTCAGACGAATGCTAACAGAGTTATATTAAAAAATGTGACCCTGGACCACAAAACCAGTCATTTTGCGAAATTGAGATTTATATATTATCTGAAAGCTGAAAAAAATAAGCTTTCCATTGATTTGTGTTTTGTTGGAAAAGGGCAATATTTGAAGATCTGCAATCTGAGGGAGCAAAAAAAAAAACAAAAAAAACACAAAATAATGAGAAAATCAGCTTTAAAGTTAGTCCAAATGAAGTTTTTAGCAATGCATATTACTAATCAAAAATTACGTTTTGATATATTTACAGTAGGAAATTCATGATCTTTTCTTAATATCCTAATGATTTCGGGCATAAAAGAAAAATCAATAATTTTGACCCATACAATGTATTTTATGATTATTGCTACAAATATACCTGTGCTACTTAAGACTGGTTTTGTGGTCCAGGGTCACAAATGTCTTGCCTCTTCCAAGATTTATAATGGCAGTGAATGGGTGTTGAGATTTTAAAGCCCAAAAAGTGCATCCATCCATCATAAATAGTACTCCAGGTGGCTCCAGGGGGTTAATAAAGGCCTTCTGAAGTGAATTGATGCATTTGTGTATGGAAAATATCCATATTTAAAACTTTTTAAGCAGTAGTCTTGTTCCAGTGGATGCCTTGTGGAGTACTCTTATGATGGATGCATGCTTTTTTTTGGACTTCAAAATCTCAACAGTCATTCAATGCCATTATAAAGCTTGGAAGAGGCAGGATGTTTTTTTATTTATTTATTTATTTTTTAATAACTCAGATTCTATTCGTCTGAAAGAATAAAATCATATTCACCTAGGATGAGTAAATCATGGGGTAATTTTCATTTTAGGTGAACTTTCTCTTAATGTAATTAACTAATATTAACAAATGGAAAATGTTTTTTTAAAGTGTTAATGTGCATAACATATTTTCAGCCCAGCTTCAATCTAAGTTGTCACTCAGGTGGCAAATGTGGATTGACAACCAGCGTACCTTGAAAAAAAGGAGTGGTTCAAAATAGTACTGAAACAAAACTCTAAAAGCACAAACAAAATATTTGGATGAGTCAGTGCGTACTCATGTACACAAAACAATCATGCCGTGCCGATTATGATTCAGAAGTGCTCTGAATGCAACCTGCAGACAATAAAAATAACAATAAGAGTGTTAAAATAAGAATGGTTTATTAAGTTTCATTCTGGTATTTGTCATTCATGATTCGTTTACATGTTTGTAATCATTCTAAGGTAAACACGATTGGTACTGTTGTTTCCAACAATGATAAATGCTTTCCTTTTCGCCCCGCCCCATTCTCACCAGCCGAAACTCGCACGCAAGCTTGAGTATTTAAAACCTACAAATGTGTATCTAAATGCATATGAAAATGCCAAAACGCGCACACTTTCATACAATCCCCTGTAAAGTGCACACTCATAAGACACATACGCAGACACATTTACATAGACATTCACTCTTGACATTGTCTGCAGCGGTCTGAGGAACGTATATTCATTCCGTTACTGCACTGAAGCCACGCCCATTCAAGAAACCCCACCCTCCCAGCCCCGCCCACCAATACAGACTACAACAATCTCACACTGTCCTATAATATCGACTCTCCTTATGAAGATAATGCACCTATTTCAACTGAGAGCGATGGATGAGATGCATTTGATTTTTTTTTTCCTGTAACTATGAGCTGCTGGCACATGAACAGAAATAAAGGCCATGAAACGAACGAAAACAAACAAAATAATTTGGCATTAGCAAAGGTGAGGAAAGATCCCTCAAGAAAGCAGACGAAAACTCACAAAGTTTCAAAAAAGGATCAAATGATCAATAAATAACTCAATAAATTAAGTATATAAAGTAACATACTCAAAGAGCAGTTAAATATGTATCGTACGGTAAAAACTAATTCTGCGTCGCAATTCTTCGATATAAAACAGCGAATTGCAGTTTACGACTTGACCGTTCTTACAAAAATGGCCACTATGCTAATCAGTGGCACTGGCCAATCCAGTACCTTCCCTTGATGACACATACACACTATAACAAATAGAAGCCTATCTATACATCTACCGCTCATTCGATTCTCTTTCGTTATGTGCGCTGCTTGATGACCAAACTTTTTCGGTCACACAATGTACAAAAGTGATGGTCTCTGACCCATAATGTGCCTCTAGTTTCCAAGTTCAGCAATGGAACTAGGAAACTAGATGGAAAGCGTTCCCATTACAGCTCACAGACGAGACTCCAGCCCGGGAACTAGCAGAAACAGCAGCCGAGCCTTTCTGTGATCGATTCATAAGCCTAACACCTGAACTTAGTGACTGGCAAATGAGTTTTATTGATCTCTGCTGCAGCACTATCAATGACTGACACATACTGCAGTCACATAGGTATGGGTTGTGACAGAAATTTAAGACAGGATCAAAGGTCTCCAATACTCCTTGAGTCCCTCAGCTGAGATCCAGCGGTCAAAGCGCTGACCACTAATGACGCTTGTCGTATCCATTCGAGCTCATGTCAATCTCAAAATGTCCACCTCAAGAGCTGCCCCAGTTTGGATAGGTTCATTGAAGATGAGAACAGACATAGCTAGAGGTAGAGACCTCACTGTCTATCTGAATTCGTTTTTTTTTTTATTCTCCGCGAGTATGTTTGTGAAGCGTGGACGTTCCATCACAAAGGCAAATTCTGAAATCGATGCATGTCATCCTTATTTGTAAGGTCCAAAATTGTGGAGACAAAGGCCACTATTTGGGTGCGGTAGATCTACAATTAGCTCCCACGTTTAGGGCTCGACTAGTGGTTTATCTGTTCTGATTGGATAATCTCCCGCACAGGTTGAACGAAAGGCGATCTTTTTTTTCGGAGCGCTCGGGACTGCTGGCTCAGAAATGTCAGAAAGAGGGAGAGACGGTTGCTAGGACACGAGGAGAGCAGCGAGGAGAAGCGTCGCCACAGTGATTAACAGTCGGTCTCCAGACGGACTGCTGCCGCTGACGCTTTTCTCCAGTTTAGGGATCTCAGGGTTAAACTCGTCTGAGAGAGAGAAAGACATTAAAGAAGGAAAAAAGAAAGACAGAAAGAAAGAAGTTAGTAAGCATCTAAAGACTTTTTATACTGATAAAATATTTCAAAATACATACCTTTTAACCCTTTAACTGTCACTGTGAAAATGCAGTATTCAAGCTTAATTTTTTATAATTCATGAACGAAAACATTTTGTAATATGATCTTGATTGTACATTTTCCATGGTAATGCAATGTCTGATTTTAAAATGGTTTTCAAAGGACGAATTTTGAGATTTTAAGTTTTCAAGTGATATATAATTTCTTATGATTTCTAAAACATGATAGGGAAAAACGTTTTTTTTTTTTAAACAAAGGTCAGAACTCCTGTTATGAAGTAGATTTTTGAGGTACACTCGTCATAAATTAATCTATTACTTTTGCTACATAATTTATAACACAAAAAAGGTAAAATTTAGTTTAAGACCTTTCCAACGATATATATAGTGTGTCATGATTAAATTAGGATTTATTTGTAAAATGGTGAAGTAAACTTAGGCATACCTCTGAGGGGACGGGTGACAATTAAGGGGTTAAAAAAGAAATTAATACTTTTATTTAGCAAAGATGCGTTAAAATGATTCAAAGTGACAGAACAAACATTTACAATGTTACAAAAGCTTATATTTCAAATAACTTTCTATTCAGTAAATTAAAAGTTTCATGGTTTTCACTAAAATATGAAGCATTGATAATAATAGATGTTTCTTGAGCAGCAAGTCGGCATATTAGAGTAATTCTAGATCATGTGGATCATTTGACACTGAAGACTGGAGTAATGATGCTGAAAATTCAGCTTTACCACCACAGGAATAAATTACATATTAAAAATATATTAAAACAAAATAATGAAAAAAAAAAAAAAAAATATATATATATATATATAGAGAGAGAGAGAGAGAGAGAGAGACAAAATTATTATTATATGTGAAATTTGTACATTTTTTTTTAATATTTCCCAATTGATGTTATTTTTTTCTTCTAGAGAAAGTCTGATTTCTTATAGTTGCTTGAAAAAAATAATTCAAAAATAAATAAATAAAAAACTGCTAAGGTCAATATTATTAGCCCCTTAAGAAATTATTAGTTTGATTAGCTATAGAACAAACCACTGTTGTCCAATGACTTGCCAAATTAACCTAATTTGCCTGATTAACCTAATTAACCTAGTTAAGCCTTTAAATTGCTCTTTAAGCTGTAAAATAATAAATAAAACTAGTAAAATAATATGTACTGTTATCATGGCAAAGACAAAAGAAATTAGTTTGAGAGAAAGAATTGTTAATGCTCATAAAGATGGAGAAGAATACACACGTTCATCAAAGCGTTTTCAAGTGTCAAGAACTGCAATGAGATGCATTATCAAGAAGTTTAAAGAGACCAACACAGTGAAAAACAAAACGGGCAGAGGCAGGAAGCGAAAGATTTCAAAAACTTTGGAAAGAAAACTAATGAGAGAGGTTTCTAAAGACCCAAGAACAACTGCCAAGACACTAGTGAATGACCTAGCCAAGTCTGGAATTGATGTCTCAACGAAGACAGTCACTAGAGCCCTGCACAGGAATGAACTGGTATGCCGGAATGAGGTTGCCGACCAAGAAAGACTCCACTTCTGAAGAAGAGACACCTCCAAGCTAGAATGAAGTTTGCTAAAGACAACCTGGGGGAATGTGATGTATACTGGAAACATGTCCTTTGGTCAGATGAGACAAAACTAGAGCTTTTTGGCCATAGAGATGTTGCCTATGTTTGGAGAAAGAAGGGTGAGGCATTCAACCCCAAAACACTGTTCCCACAGTGAAACATGGTGGTGGGAGTATAATGCTGTGGTGATGTTTCAGTGCGTTTGGTACTGGGAATCTTATCAGGATTGAAGGAAACATGAAAAAGGAAGACTATAAGAATATTTGGAAAGACAACCTCAGACAGTCTGCAAGAAAACTTGGTTTGGGTCGACATTTTGTCTTCCAGCATGATAACGACCCAAAGCATACCTCACTTCTGGTACTTGACTGGCCTGCACAAAGCCCAGACTTGAATCCAAGAGAAAATCTATGGGGCACACTAAAGTCCAGAGTTTGTGCCAGAAGACCAACAAATCTGGAGGAGCTTGAGAGATTTGCTAAGGAAGAATGGGCTGTCATTCCTCAGGAGACATGCTTGAAACTTGTTGAGAACTACAGCAAACGACTAAAGGCTGTTATCAAGCAAAAGTGATACACTATTGACTATTAACATCAGAGGGCTAATAATTTTGACCAGCAGACTTTTTTTTTTTAATTCTTGGTTATACATTCATTTCTATTTGTTTTAAACACCTTAAAAGCTTCCTGAATAAAGTATTATGTTTAAAAATGCTGTGTTGATAAAATCATCTTTCTGTTAAACAACACTTTGAGTTATTTGAAAAATAATTACATATTTTATATAGGGCTAATAATTTTGTCTTCAAATGTGTGTGTGTGTGTATATATATATATATATATATGTTTATTAAAAAAAAAAAAGTTCGATCTATTAAAGGAATTGTTCACCTCTATGTCATCAAAGATGTTTGTTTCAGTCGAAAATAATTTTTTTAAGGAAAACATTTTAGGACTTTTCTTCATATAGTGGACTTCAGTGTTAGGTTGAAGGTCCAAAAGAGGAATAAGGGTCTTATGTAGCAAAACAATCTGTCATTGTCTAAAATAATAAACCCTACCTATTTGAACCGAAGTACACAGGCAAAGAACTAACTAGTACACAACGAGCATTTGTGGTTAAAAAATATATACTATATACATTTTTATTTTTTTCGTTTTGTTAGATAAGACCCTTATTTCTCAGCTTGGATTGTGTAGAGTCCTTTGAAGATGCACTGTAACTGCAATTTGGACCTTCAACCAATTGTGCCACCATTGATGTCCAGTATATGGAGAAAAATCTGGAATATTTTCCTAAAAAACCTTGATTTCTTTTCGACTGAAGAAAAAGACATATTGGATGACATCTGGAATTTAACTAATCCTTTAACTGTCAATCTCTTGCTGAGCTACGGCTAACTTTATATCTTTTTTTTACATTTCCATCATGTCAGGCTGATCTTGAGCAGGGTATTCAAGAAAAGCTTTGGAAATTATAAAAAAAAAGGGGAGGGGAATGAAAATGACATCAGAACATTACTCTAGGCTAGAGCTGAACCTGCAAACCTTACATGAGCACCATGGCTCAGTGTCAAGAACACGTGAATTTACCACTAAGCAACCAGAGTTCCCCTTTCAGTCGTTTCACTACGACGTTACTATGGGAGCACTGCGACCAATCCTCTCTGAGCTACAGAGAAAAGGCCAATGAATATTGGCGAGTGGTTAGCGCCAGCCGCCACTCCCCCGTACATACGGGTATTTAAGATGGCGGCGCGCATACACTCATTCAGACTTCTGCTTCAGAGCCTCGCTGCTGAGCTGGGAGAAAGCCAACGCTATTGTTGCTGTCTAAAACGACTTTGCTGTGTGGATTGCTGTGCCGCTGTGGGGACCATCGACTTCCTGTGTTCTGCCGCTGGCCGCCGCTCCTGTGTGCTGCAAGAAGCTGTGCGTTTCAGCGAGTCCGGGTGCTACAAGCCCCGGCTCTCCCTGAGCACTCCAGGAGTGCAAATTCACAAAAAGAGCAATTTTTTAGCGGTTGAAAAAGATGTCCTCCGCGGACTCTTTTCGACCGTGCGCTTCCGGATGTGGTAGTTTCCTGACATCCGTCGATGGCCACGATCGCTGCCTCTCGTGTTTGGGCTTAGATCACGCTGAGGCAGCCTTTGTGGATGGTTCATGCCCTCACTGTGAGAGTATGACCATGGCCACGCTGCGGGTCCGCCGTTCTTTCCTAAGGCGGCTGCCCGCGTCCTCTACCTCTTCTAGCGTGAGGGGCCGTAAAGGTCCTTCCGTTGGATTAGTTAGAGCCGCGGGTGACCTGCGGGTGACGATCCAGAATGCTCCGCCGGGCAAAACCCCACGGACTTCTGGACCACCCCGTGGTCCCGTTGAGATGCCTCAGGCAGATGCATGCTCATCCAAACGCGGGCCATGCATCTCCTTTGGCGCTCCCGACGATGATCAGATGTCTATCACGGCATCTGAGGGAGGGTCAGCCCCTGAGGCGGAGGACTCGGCAGAGCGGCGCCCCACAGCGGGTGCTGCCCTGTCTGAGTCTGACGCCGAAGTGGCGGCCCTGCTCCTCCGGGCAGCCAAGAACATCGGGTTGGAGGTGCCGAGAGCGCCTTCACCCGAGCGCTCGAGGCTAGATGATTGGTACGTGGGTGCGGGCTCCGCGGCACCGCCGCGCCCCCCCCCCGTGCCTTTCTTCCCGGAGGTGCATGAGGAGTTGACCAGGACCTGGCGGGCACCTAACACCTCCCGCCTGCGTCCGGGCTCCTCATACCTCACCACCCTTGATGGGGGGGTAGCCAGGGGGTATGTGGGGGTTCCCCAGGTCGAGCGTGCGGTTGCGGCGCATCTCTGCCCGCAAGGCGCCGCCGCCTGGCGTGGACCCCCGCGCCTCCCGTCCAAGCCTTGTAGGTTCTCGTCGGCTCTCGCTGCGAGGACCTATAATGCTGCGGGCCAGGCTGCCTCTGCGCTGCACGCCATGGCTATCCTGCAGGTCCACCAAGCCAAGGCGTTAAAGCAGCTCCATGAGGGTGGGCTTGACCAAGCGGTGATGCAGGAACTGCGCACGGCGACTGACTTCGCCCTCCGGGCGACGAAGGTCACGGCGCGGTCCATTGGTCAAGCGATGTCCACGTTAGTGGTCCAGGAGCGCCACCTCTGGCTCAACATGGCGCAGATGGCCGACGCCGACAAAGCACGCTTTCTCGACGCGCCCATCTCCCATGTTGGCCTGTTCGGCGACACCGTCGAGGACTTTGCCCAACAGTTCTCGGCGGTCCAGAAGCAGACGGAGGCGATCAAACACATCTTGCCTCGTCGTGAGTCCTCTCGGGCTCCGCCGAGTGCTCCGCCCCCGTCTGCTCGTCGCCGAGGGCGCCCCCCTGCGGCCTCAACATCAGCTCCGCCCGCTGCCCAGGAGGCAGCCCCTTCAAGACCGAATCCTCGGCGTAGAGCTCTCCGCAGGGGCGCGGCGCCCCCCGCTGCTCAGGGACCCAAAAAGCCCCGCAAATCAAATCGGCGTCCCTGACTCGGGTCACCCGGAGATGCTGGAGGTTGCTCTTTGGGGGACGACAACACCAGTCCCCCCACCCCTGGAGGAGGGCCGGGGGCCTTTGTGCGTAAATACTATGCCACTGGCCTGCGGGCCAGTGGTACCCACCCACTCACAAAGAGAGCAATTTCTTCCATCTCTGGGTCTAGTACCCCAAACTCTGCTCCTGAGCGACGCTATGCCTCCTCGGACTCGGACTTTGGGGACGACTTCGCCAGCGCGGGATCCTGGGATGGAGGTAGGGGCTGCCACGTGCAGCCAAACTCAAATTCAGAACGTTTATCCTTCTGTTCTAACCTCCCTTTCCCTTCCCCCCCCAGGCTGCCCCACCGGGGTCACGACGGTCAACGCTCCGTTGATCCCACTTGCACGTTGTCTGGAGGCTTGGTGTCAGCTTCCCAGCCCGTCTCGTTGGTTGATCCGGACGGTACGTCTCGGCTATGCGATTCAGTTCGCCCGGCGCCCGCCCAAGTTCAGGGGCATCCGCTTCACCTCCGTTCACTCGGAGGCGGAGGCCGCTGTCTTGCGTGCGGAGGTCGCTGTCCTCCTGGCGAAGGACGCGATCGAGCCGGTCCCTCCAGCCGAGATGAAGTCGGGGTTTTACAGCCCTTACTTCATCGTGCCCAAGAAGAGCGGTGGGTTGAGGCCAATCCTGGATCTCCGCGTCTTCAACCGGTACCTTCTCAAGCTACCGTTCAAGATGCTGACGGCGCGGCGCATCATATCATGCGTCCGCCACCAGGATTGGTTCGCAGCCATCGACCTGAAGGACGCGTACTTTCATGTCTCGATTCTGCCTCGACACAGGCCGTTTCTACGGTTTGCGTTCGAGGGTCGGGCATATCAGTACAAGGTCCTCCCCTTTGGCCTGTCCCTGTCTCCCCGCGTCTTTACCAAGGTTGCGGAGGGTGCCCTGAGTCCCTTGTGGCAGAAGGGCATCCGTATACTCAACTATCTCGACGACTGGCTGATAAAAGCTCACTCGAAGGATCAGTTGTGCGAGCACAGGGACCTGGTGCTTCGGCACCTCAGCCAATTGGGGCTTCGGGTCAACCGGGAGAAGAGCAAGCTCTCCCCAGTGCAGAGTATCTCTTTTCTCGGGATGGAGTTGGACTCGGTCAACATGATAGCACGTCTCTCTCAGGAGCGTGCTCAGTCGATGCTCAACTGTCTGAAGTTGTTCAGGCACAAAACAGCGGTTCCTCTCAAAATCTTTCAGAGGCTCCTGGGGCATATGGCAGCAGCGGCCGCGGTAGTTCCGCTTGGCCTTCTCCATATGAGACCGCTTCAGCATTGGCTTTCCGACCGAGTCCCGAGATGGGCATGGCGCAGCGGCACGCTCCGGATTGGCGTTTCCCCGGAGTGTCGCCGCCTCTTCAGCCCGTGGTCGGACCCAGCCTTCCTTCGGGAAGGTGTGCTCTTAGGCCAGGTGTCCAGGCATGTTGTGGTCAACACGGATGCCTCCACGACAGGCTGGGGCGCTGTGTGCAACGGGCAGGCCGCCGCAGGGGCCTGGACAGGTCCCCGGCTGCTTTGGCACATCAACTGCCTCGAGTTGCTAGCAGTGTTTCTCGCCCTTCGCCGGTTTCTTCCGGTGCTCCGCGACAAGCACGTGCTAGTCCGCACGGACAACACTGCGACCGTAGCGTACATCAACCGTCAGGGGGGTCTACGCTCCCGTCGCATGTCGCAACTCGCCCGCCATCTCCTCCTCTGGAGTCAGACGCGGCTCAGATCGCTGCGCGCCGTTCATATCCCGGGAGAGCTCAACCAGACAGCCGATGCGCTCTCTCGTCAGCTCACACTTCCCGGCGAATGGCGACTCCACCCCCAGACCGTCCAGCTGATTTGGACCCACTTCGGAGAGGCTCAGATAGATCTGTTCGCCTCCCAGGAGTCCTCCCACTGCCCTCTCTTCTACTCCCTGTCCGAGGCCCCCCTCGGCAGGGATGCTCTGGCACACAGCTGGCCGCGGGGGCCCCTCAAGTACGCCTTTCCCCCAGTGAGCCTCCTTGCACAGACCCTGTGCAAGATCAGGGAGGACGAGGAGCAGGTTCTGCTGGTTGCCCCATTTTGGCCCACCAGGACCTGGTTCCCCGAACTCATGCTCCTTGCGGCAGCCCCTCCCTGGAAAATTCCCCTGAGGAAGGACCTTCTTTCTCAGGGGCTGGGCACAATCTGGCACCCGCGTCCCGACCTCTGGAACCTGCATGTATGGTTTCTGGACGCGACGCGGTAGACCTCGCCGGCCTTCCCCAGGCCGTGATAGATACTATCACTCAGGCTAGAGCTCCCTCTACTAGGCAAGCCTACGCCCTGAGGTGGGGTCTGTTTGCTGACTGGTGTTCCACCCGTGGTGAGGACCCTCAGAGATGTTCGGTCGGAGTAGTGCTCTCCTTTCTGCAGGAGAAGTTGGAGTGCAGGCTGTCCCCTTCAACTTTGAAAGTGTATGTCGCAGCTATTTCTGCGCATCACGATGCAGTAGCGGGTTCATCCCTAGGGAGCCATCCTCTGGTCGTTAGGTTCCTAAGAGGTGCGAGAAGGGTTAATCCCCCTAGGCCGCGCCTCTTTCCCTCTTGGGATCTCTCCGTGGTCCTACGTGGACTACGGGGTGCTCCCTTCGAGCCGCTTGTGTCAGTCGAGCTGAAATTTCTGTCTCTTAAGACAGCGCTCCTGACCGCGCTCGCTTCTATCAAGAGGGTTGGGGACCTCCAGGCATTCTCTGTCAGCGATACGTGCCTTGAGTTCGGGCCGGCTGAGTCTCATGTAGTATTGAGACCCCGGCCTGGCTATGTGCCCAAGGTTCCCACCACTCCCTTTCGGGATCAGGTGGTGAACTTGCAAGCTCTGCCCCAGGAGGAGGCAGACCCGGCCTTAGCGTTGCTGTGTCCTGTCCGCGCCTTGCGTGTGTACGTGGACCGCACCCGGAGCTTCAGACGCTCCGAGCAGCTCTTTGTTTGCTTTGGTGGACGGCAGAAGGGGAATGCCGTCTCCAAGCAGAGGTTGGCCCATTGGGTGGTAGATGCCATCACCTTGGCGTATGAGGCCCAAGGTGAGCCGTGCCCCCTAGGAGTTCGAGCCCACTCCACTAGGAGTGTGGCCTCCTCCTATGCGCTGGCGCACGGCGCCTCTCTAGCAGACATTTGTAAAGCTGCAGGCTGGGCGACACCTAATACCTTTGCGCGGTTCTACAACCTCCGCGTTGAGCCTGTGTCCTCCCGTGTGTTAACTTAGCGAAATCAGGTTTCTGGCGGGACGGACCGGCCCGGTGTCGGCTTGCTGCACCATTCCCCCGGGATCCGTGTGCTGTATTCCAGTAGTTCCAAGTGGTTCTCTGGTCCTCCTTGCCCCGCAGTCCGGACTAGGACGGAGTAGTTCGCGGCTGTGCTCCGGTGGGAGCTCCTTCGCCCACTGGTTGTGGCAACATGTCTCAGTACTGTTTATACTCACGATTACGGTCGTTTTTCCCTTACATATCTATAGCTAGAATAGATAGTGTTTTTTGTCTTTCTCCACATGACCATATAGTTTGTCATTGTCTCCGCCCCCCGACGACTGCTCCTAGCAACTCCGCGGGTCCCTCCCTTATGGGCTCCCGGGGCGTCGGGCAGGTTACGTCGCGGTGTCCATTTCCACTGGCACGCTTGCCTGTCAGCAAATCGGACCCCACGTAACGCAGCTTGGGTCTGCGGCGTTTTCCATGGGTGTTCCCATAGTAACGTCGTAGTGAAACGACTGAAAGGGGAACGTCTAGGTTACGAAGGTAACCCACGTTCCCTGAAGGAGGGAACGGAGACGTTACTCCCCTTGCCGCAGTCCCAGGCTGCCCCCTGGGGGGCTGAGCCAAGCTCGGCTCTTCAGCAGAAACCTGAATGAGTGTATGCGCGCCGCCATCTTAAATACCCGTATGTACGGGGGAGTGGCGGCTGGCGCTAACCACTCGCCAATATTCATTGGCCTTTTCTCTGTAGCTCAGAGAGGATTGGTCGCAGTGCTCCCATAGTAACGTCTCCGTTCCCTCCTTCAGGGAACGTGGGTTACCTTCGTAACCTAGACGTTAGCCCTCGAAGTTAGACGTTGACAAAGACGTTAAATTATCACCTACTAAACATCAGCAAATGACAAAAGGGAGCAGGGGAAATAATGATTCCTCTTTGAGTAATGTCATTACCTACAGCAACTGTAATGGTTTCCCCACAGCCTTTTCCGAATATAAGGAAGATAAAACTCATCCATTCATTTTCTGTGTTATTGCTGGCCCCAAAGCTCTATAACATTCTACAATGGTTATTGATGATGAAAATAATCACTTAGAAAGAGAGAGACAGAGAAAAGAAGAAATAAAAGCGGCAAAGCGGAGGCGAGATAGCGAAAGAGAAATCTTATCTATTAAAATGGGAGATATAATTGTAGAGAGAAGACTGGGAAGCATATCAGGCAGAAATAAACAAAGAAAATGTGACATTTCTTATCTGCAGCAGCCACGCTGAATGTTGATAAAGGATGCTCGGGCAGTTAGAGGTTAAACACGCTGCTGTGATAACAGACGTGAGTGAACATAGACACACAGCTCAACGGACGTATCAGTGGAGCCGTGTCAACACATCATGGAAATGTCTGCAATTTGTTACTGTTGATGCTCATAGGTAAAAAATCCAAATGAACTGGTTCTGTTCTCTGTGTGACAAAGTAGGACGTGTTCTGGGATCAACATCTTTTGTTGGGCCTGGAACAACATTCCTGTCAAACAAATATAGTCTTATACCCTAGTGGTTCTCAACTAGCTTTGCTTAAGGACACAGATTTGACGTGGGACAAGAAGTGCTGATCCAATACTGTACCAAAAAGGTTCAGACTGTAAAAAAAAAAAGGTTCTAGGTGTAAATCCAAGCTGCACTGTAAAAAATGATGGCCTTTTATTGGAATAGGGCAGTAGAGAGCAGACAGGAAATCATTGGGCGGAGAGATGGGAATTGGGAATAGACCACATGGCTATCATCGCTAACATAACTGTAATTATTAACAGTATAAGGTGGTAAACATGCTATAGCAAAAATGTGCTCAATCATTAACAGAAGGTTCTCTTAATAGATACAGTCATAAACTGTAATAGATCTAACAGATTCGTCATGTGGCTCTCTTTTTACACATACAATATGGTGGTTTACAGCATGTGTTAAAGCATAAAAAAAGTTTAGTAGCAGTGAGGTAATGCTAATTCTGCAAAAAACATCTGATGGATTTACTGGTTTAAATTATCTGTGAAAATGTCTACATTTTTACTGCATTTTTCACAGAATTATTCTGGCAACCATAGTTTTATTTTGTAAATAAATGTATAATGGTTTTTTTTTTTTTAACAGTGTATGAATTTCATATAAAAAATTACAATATTCCTAAATAAATAAATAAAGCAGCAGCACATTCAAAACATTTGTGTGGAAGTTTGTTTCCACCACTGAATAAAAAAAAAAAAAAAGGTATATGTGATTTTTATCTCATTCTTACTTTTTTCAGTATTGTGAGATATAAACTTGCAGTTCACTTTTTTTTCCACAGTTGCGAGTTATAAAATCAGTATTCCATTATATAAAAAATGTGAGAAAAAAAACTCAGAATTGCAAGATAACCAAATGGATTTAAACTTGCAATTCTGAGAAATAACGTCGTAATTGTCAGATATAAACTCATAAATTCTGAGAACATATCTGTCTGGATATGTATAGACTTTATAACTCACAATTACAAGTTTAAATCTCAAAATTTGAGAAAAAAGTATTGCAAGATACAAACTCGCAATTGAGAGAAAAAAGTATTGCACTTGTGAGACAAATATCAGAATTTTGAGATATAAACTCTGAGAAAAAAAAGTCTGAACTGAGAGATACAAACACATTTGTTCTAAAAAAGTCAGAACTACACATTTTTAACTACAAATTTGGACTTTATTTCTTACAATTGCGAATTTATATCTCACAATTCTGAGAAAAAAATGTAGAATTGTACATTTGTATTACGCAATTCAGAGAAAAAAGTTAGAATTGTGAGATACAAACTCACATTTGCAAGAAAAAAGTCAGAATTGCAAGTTTTTACCTAGAAATTCTGACTTTATTTCTCCATAATTGCGAGTTTATATCTCAATTCTGAGAAAAAAAATTCAGAATTGTGAGTTTGCAATATGCAATTCTATGAAAAAAAAATAAATTGTGAGATACAAACTCACATTTGCAAGAAAAAAGTCAGAATTGCAAGTTAACTAGCAATTCTGACTTTATTTCTCACAATTGTGAGTTTATATTTCAATTTTGTGAAAAAAAAACCCTGAATTGTGAGTTTGTATTATGCAATTCTGATAAAAAAATCTGAATTATGAGATGTAAACTTGGAATTGTGAGAAATAAAGTCAGAATTGCAAGACAGAGTTTCAATTACCTTTTTTATTTTTCTTTTTTTAATTCAGTGGCAGAAACGGGCTTCCATAGATTTGAGAGAATTGTCACTAATACAATTCTCTAACAATGAAAAAGGCATATTTGCATATTGGTGGGTCCGTTTAGCACTTTTGTATGCAATATCTCAAGATTTCAAGATTGACTAAAACTGGCAACTGAAATGTATTTAAATAGTATGGAAAATCAATGTGGCATGTGCTGTATAATACATCGTGCTAATTTATGAATATTTTATATTTTTATTTGCTATTTTATAAGCAGAAGCATCATTTACCAGTGTAAAACTGTAATTACTTAGGCTCACAATAGTCAACATGGTGAAAAAATAGACTAATACCTCCACTGGAGCCATGGTGCAGTGGTTATTGCCACAAAGATTTGAGTCTACCCTGTGACTAGGCTGATCCCACTCACTAGGGCGTCCTCTTTTTCTCTGACATGTCCTGGCCAGTATTTCTAAATTGCATAAAATGTCTGATCTTGTCTTTGTTTTCCTAGTGTTTTCATAGTTGCTGAAGTTAATGTCCCGAAAAGTAATTTGACCAGTAGCGTACAGGCATTACACATAACAGGGGCATGCAAGAAGGTGGGATCTACAGAGAACGGTCAATGCAATGCAAATACACATACATATAATGTATGTGGAACTGTAGAGAGCACCTCAATAGGAAAACAAAAACCCAGACATTTTGAGCAATTTTGAAATCCAGACCAGAACATCTGGGAAAAAGAGGTTGTATAGTCACCCAACCACTCGCCAATCATTTCTACATATGTCTACAGTAGCCTTTTAGTCAAATAAAGAGGAAAAAGCCAAAAATTACTTTAGCTTTCTGCTGTTTCACCTTTTTGGCTGAAACTAGCACATCATTTCCTTCCCTGTGACTTGGCAAGCTGAAATAAGAAACACAAGGTCTCTTGGGTCTCTAAGGCTGTGTTAAACTTTGGAAGTCTTTTCAGAATAGTGATTATCCATTGCTTTTTTGACATCCGTAACCCTGTCTTATCATATCTGTTTCGCTGAGGATAATCCCTGAGTAGAACGCACTATATAATGTATGCTACGCACAGACTTTAGCAGAATGAATGTTTTAATGCAGCGTCAGCACAAATTATGGTATTATGGAGCTGTTGACAGAAGACAAAGTAAAACTTACTTTTCAAGACTGCTACACATGGATTTTTTTTATAATAGGGTAGTTGACCTGTCAGCAATGTGTTTTTTTATTAAATACGGCTTGGGAAAGCTAACAGGATGTTGACAGCTTTAGAAGTAGGAGGATATGTGTACAAACAGAGGGTCATTTGTTCATGCGGTGTATGTGAGTCATAAATGGATACAAGAATCAGTTTCCATTTTAATGGCCTGTGCATTACACTCACACACACAGACAGACAGACCTATAGAGACCTGCTAGAGTGCTTTTGGATGCCCAGGGCAGTGAAAAGTGCCAGCTATTTGTTTCGTTATGTGTTTTAGCAAGGGCATGTGGGCCTTGAGCCAAGCTGTGCATCCTGCATTGTGTCCGGATGACCCTTCCTGTGATCCTGATGTGAACTTGGGTTTCTGGGTATTCACTGGATGTACATTTCAAATGCACTCATGATGAGTCTCATTGCACATTTACAGCTTGACTTCTCAGTATCAACATATTTGAGTGAGCATGAGAAAGCAAAAATAGAGAGAATGAATGAATGCTTTCATTTGTTTGTTACTGGCCATTTCCTGGTCACAGGACGTTATCTCGCATAATGGTCATCGTGGCTTTTAGAAGGAATTTCAGATACTCACAAGGCAGATTAAAATGGAAAACAAACACGTTTCTGAGAGCATATGAACATTTTTGTTACATACTTTTATAAAGCTGATGTGTGTGCAGGCTTCAGTTGTTTGTGTTCACTTACCAATGTCATGCAGTTTGGGTCTGACAGTGTAGTCAGGTGGACTCTGGTTTGAGTCGTCATCTGCATTAGAGACTGTAGCAAAGAAAACACATGATCTTAGTGCATAAAGCGGCCTTAAATACTATTTGGACACTTAAGGACACTTAGTTTACTCAAAAATGAAAACTTGCTGAACGTTTACTCAACCTCAGGCCATCCAAGATGTACATTAATTTGTTTTTTCATCAGATTTGGAGGAATTTAGCATTACATCGCTTGCTCACCCATGGGTTCTTTGCAGTGAATGAGTGCCATCAGAATGAGAGTCCAATCAGCTGATAAAAACATCCCAATAATCCACAAGTAATCAACATGACTCTAGTCTATAAATTAACCTTGTGAAACACAAAGCTGCATCTGTAATAAACAAATTCATAATTAAGATGTTTTTAGATTCAAATGAGTCCTCTATCCATAATATTGTTTTCTCCAGTGAAAGTCATCTCATCTGAATCAGGAGAGAAATATGTACAGATCAAGCACTGTTTACACAAAGAGTCCAAAATCAATTCTAAACAAATATGCCAGTGGGGTTTGATGTGAGAGAACAACAGGAGATGGACTATTTCACTTAAGGAAGTGTTATTATGGATTATGCTCTGGTATTTTGGCCAAAAGCAACTGTTCAATGTTAAAAAGCCTTGAAAATGGATTTGTTTATTGCAAACAAGCAGATTTTCGCTGCACAAGACATTAATTCATATACTGGCGTTGTGTGGATTACTTGTGGATTATTGTGATGTTTACAATTGAATTGGATCAACAAAGGTCAGCAGCAAAGACATTGGTTAATAAAATGGGATAAAATACATAAAGGAAACAAAAAGTAACTGGCGTAATAAAAAAGTAATGCGTTACTTTACTAGTTACTTGAAAAAAGTAATATTATTACATAACTTGTGTTACTTGTAATGCGTTACCCCCAACACTGTTCAATAGTACATTAACTGAGCAATCCATGCTGTTGTTTACATCTGAGTATTTTTAATAACTGACCAAACGTAAGTGCAAACCTGACTTTCAGTCTATGAATTATTTCCATTTTTTCATTTATAGTCTTTTTATATTGCTAAAAAAGAAAATATATAATATATATATAGAATAGCATGAATTTGTATATTGCAAAATGCATATATTTATTAGCTTAACAAAGTTTCCTTTTTAAAATTGAATTCACATTCCCTATTTATACACATCACTCATTCAAACAATGAGTAATGTATAAGACAATTATATACAGTATGTAAACACAAAGCATTTACAAAAATATACACATGTACAACAGAGAAATATCAGTCATTCGTGTAAATAAACTCAAGAGCTGCATGAGTTCAACTATCAAAGAAACAGACAGCAAAAAGTGACAAGAGAAACTGAAAGAGAGAGCAGGGGATGAGAGGACCTCTCCACACATGGCTCTGATCAAAGAGGCCACAGAACGTGTTCAAGCATTAAGTTCTGAAAATAGTTTGCTCACACACAAACACACATTAAACCCATCATCATGACCTTCTCTTGTGGTTTTGCGTGCATTTTGTTTCTGTGTGTGTGATGATGCTCACCTGTAGAACAGCAGACAAACACCCGCAGTCTTAAACAGCTGTGTCCGTGGTGATGGATTGGTGAAGCTGCAACAACACGTGACAGCACAAACATTAACCTACTGCCACCTACTGGACAATGACATGCACTGACATCACTTTTAGGATCTCCGGTTGTTCCAACCTGTATGAGCTTCTTTCTTCTGTTGAACCCAAAAGAAGATATTTTGAAGCAGTGGCGTATTCAGGGGAGGGGCCATGGGGGCACTTGCCCCCCCTGAAAACTGTTTGGCCCCCCAGTGTGCCCCCACCCTACTACTTGTCTGTCACTCCAAAATTCAAATCATATCTTTCTGCATTTGAATAATGATTCCGTGAACCGGGACTAATAGCAAGCTGCATTCCAATGAAAAAAAAAGCACACTGAAGTTGATCTATTTTATATAACTCTTTTTTTTTTTAATTAGCGAGGTGCAGCGCTACATTTTGGTATCATCTTTTAGTGTTAGGATAGACCAGGTTCGATGTTAGCTCCTAGACAAAGGTAATGCATTTACATTTATTCATTTAGCCTACACTTTCATCCAAAGCGACTTACAATTGAGGAATACAACAAGCAATTCATTATAAAGAGGTAAATAAACACAGTGCTCATAATAGCATTCTTAATAGCTATTATGACCTAAATTTATTAATACATTTTAAGTCATAACTGCATTTTTAGAGTTGTTGCCCCGCTTCATATGTGTCAATATTTAGGTCTAGGTCTGTGACGTAATTTCCTATGGTGTCACACACATAAAAGAACCACATATTTGTTTTTCTCTCAAAATATCTTAAAAAAAAAAAAAAAAATCAGTATTGCAATATGGGATAATGCATAAATGGATAATAGCAAAGTTTGTCTTGTTGTCAAAGTTTGTTTTGACATTGTCCAAGGAGTCATAGGGAAACAATAATGTTATTATAATTTCATATATCATAAAACACTATATGAAAATAAGTGTCTAACAGCTAAGGTAAATCTCACTCATGCTTTGTGTATTATTAAGAGTTTTTTTTTTCTTAATTTTTGCTATATGTAGCGGTTGTTCCTCTGCGTTGTGTATTTTTATTTATTTGAGGAATAAAACACAGAACTGGAGTAATATAACATAACATAACCCTAATATATAATATATAAGTAATATAAAGTAACATAACCCTGCTACATGTAGACAAATTTATGGTTTGGGAAAAAACAACAACAACAACTAAGAGTTGACAAGGTTAGTGACCCTTTATATTTTACATTTACATTTAGTTATTTTGCAGATGCTTTTATCAAAGCGACTTACAAATAAGGACAATGGAAGCAATCAAATTCAACAACAGAGCAATAAGTGCTATTACAAGTCTCAGTTAGCTTAATGCAGTATATGTAGCAAGTTTTTTTTTATTGTATAATAAATAAAAAGAAAACAGAATAGAGCGAGCTAGTTTTTTGCTTTTTGTTAATTGTATAATAAATAATAAGACAACAGACAGAAAAGATAGAAGATATAAAAAGAATAGAGAAAATATTTTTTAAGAATAGAATAGAGTGCTAGAGTTAGAGGGTCAGAAAAACATAAAAACATTTTCTCAAAGATCAGACTTTCACAAAAAAAAAAAAAATAAATAAAATAAAAAAATAAATAAAAAATACTGCCTTGTCAACTACACATATAAATACATAACATAATATTGGCCCCTCTGTGTTTATTGTGGCTCCTCATGTGCCCCCCAGTTGAAAAAAATCCTAGAATCGCCCCTGTTTTAAAGAAATTGTTAACCAAACAGTTGCTGGTAGCCATTGACTTCCATAGTATTTTTTCCCTACTATGGATGTCAATGGCTACCAGAAACAGTTTGAAACAATATGCATACTGCCACTATTTATACATACTTATAATGTTAATTTAGGTTTCTTGCAGCAAAAATAGCCGTGAGTTTATGTTTCATGACCTTTTCTGTCAGTCCTCTGAACATTAGAATTAGACAATTTGTTTTTGCTACTGTACTTTTAAGTCGTCCATATGTACACTACCAGTCAAAAGTTTTTTTTTATGTTTTTTAAAGTCTCCTCTGCTCACCAAGCCTGCATTTATTTCATTCGAAGTACAGCAAAAACAGTACAATTTTGAAATATGTTTGCTGTTTAAATGAACTGTTTTCTGTTTGAATATATTCGAACATGTAATATATTCCTTTGATTTCAAAGCTGAATTTTTAGCATCATTACTCCAGTCAAATGATTCTTCAGAAATTATTCTAATATGCTGATTTGCTGCTCAAAACATTTATTATTATTATTATTATTATTATTACTGAGTAGAATTATTTCAGGTTTCTTTGATGAATAGAAAGTTCAGAAGAACAGCATTTATCTGAAATAGAAATCTTTTGTAACATTGTAAATGTCTTTATCATCTATTTTGATCAATATAAAGCAATTTCCTTGCTAAATAAAAGTATTAATTTCTACAAATTTCTACAGATTTTTTTTCAGTGTATATTGTGAAAAAAATTCAATTGTTTTAAATGTTGACAATAATAATAATAAAAATGTTTCTTGAACAGCAAATCAGTATATTAGAGTGATTTCTGAAGGATCATGTGACACTGAAGAAATTTAGCTTTGATCACAGGAATAAATTACATTTTAAAATATATTCAAATAAAAAAACAGCTATTTTAAAAAGTAAAAATATTTCTAAATTTTACATTTTTTTCTGTACTTTAGATCAAATAAAAGCAGGCTTTGGTTGAGCAGCAGAGATTTCTTTAAAAAAACAATAAAAATCTTACAGAGCGTGGGATAACTAACTTTGCTTATGAAAATGAGTATCAACCCAGTTTAAAGTACCTCTACACTTTACTAAAAAAAAAAAAAAAAAAAAGCAAAGCAAGCTATATAGCACTTTTAAGGTATCTAAGACAAAGTTCTTTCTGCTGAGATAAAACAAACACTAAATAAATAACATTGATCAAAACAGATATGGTGTACGTTTATTAAATTATCCATTTCCACAAGCTGAAGATACCATCTGTGATTGATGAAATGGCCTTAAACGAACTCCCCTGAGCTCAGACAAAGATAACAGTTCTTGTTTTCAGGTTGATAAACATATGGGCCACGAAAATCATAGAAATGTTTGAGTGCGATACCATTTTTCAATACCAAACAGTTGTCATACTACCGCTAATAACCTGCCTACAGACCGCACTAATGAAGACGACTATTAGCATTAGGTGGGACATGCATCAGAAAATCATCATTAGCAATGCTCTATTAACACTCGGTTTATAGCCTGCATTAAAAAAAAGTTTTCAATCAAAACGGGTGCGCTCTAATTGGTAGTGATTGACCCAAATGCCAGAAAGACTGATGATCGGCGGACGCCCGTAACGTCCGTATTCCGATAACAAGCTCCTCTGGATGACAAACCCGTCCCTTTTTCACCAACAAGGCAGTTTTGAGAGCAAATGGACTGCTGGGAGAGAGGAATTTGTGCTTGAGCTTTTTTTTATTCTCAGTTGAGATTTGGTAAAATGAATGAAACATGGTTGTGTTTGAAATGACTCGCCGCCTTGCTTCAAACTGGCGTTTTATAACAATAAAGCTCTTTAAAGACGATCACTGGGGTCGCAAATTGTTTTCTTCAGAAGTTTCTTTTGTGTTAACCGCATCTGTATGACTTATCTGTAACCCTGCACATAATGGTGCTCACGCAGAAAGTTCTCAGTACTTTTATTCCCGACTCAAAAAACTCCAGGACAGGAAGGTTTGTGATTGGCTCAGCGCTACAATCGCCACATCATGAAAAGGAGGATCCTGCCAAGGCACTTCTGCTAACAATGTCCCCTTGAACAAAGCACTAAACCTCCATCTGCTCACCGGTATGCCTTTCCCTGTGTAATAACCTTTTCTGTCAGTGGAGTTTAGATAAAGTAAGCTTAGCGCAACCTGGAACTTGCCAGCTAAAGAACACTTTCAAGGATTATTATGTTAAATACAAGTTAAGCTCTATAGACAGCATCTGTGGCATGCTGTCAATAACCACAGAAATAATTTCGAATTGCACCGCAGTTTGTTGACAGAAATCCATTTGTAATTGTGCAACGTTTGCCCTAGATACTTGCATTGTTAGCTTGTTTTTACAAACCGAGGAGCACTTCTGAAGCATTTTCTGTGGTAGCATGCCACCAGATTTAGATCTATACTCGTATACAAATGGAATGTTGGCTATAAACTTGTGAATGGAGACATTAAAGGGGACATAACACATACAATTTCTGTCAATCTCATGTTATCATGAGTACCTATCCAGTGGTATTGCATTCATATCTACAAAGAGTCTTTAGCTTTATCAGTTTCCAAACTCCTGGAGGCATGCAGTGGGCGGAGCTAAAGAGGGCAGCTTTTGCCCATAAAAGGAATTCCGCCCTTTATGACATCACACAGGACCATACTCTTAACCCTTTAACTGTCACCGTCCCGTCACCGGGACGCCTACATTTACTTAGATTAGGATTTATTTCAAATAAATCCTAATCTAATCATGACAAACTATATCATTGGAAAGGTCTAAGACTCCTAAATTGATGTTTTACCACTGTTTTGTGTTACAAATTATGTAGGAAAAGTAATAGATTAATTTATGACAAGAGTGCACCTCAAAAAATGTACTTCATAACAGGAGTTCAGACCTTTTTCACAGAAAGACTTTCTTTGTTGCCTTTTTTTTCTATCACGCTTTAGAAATCATAAGAAATTATATATCACTTGAAGACTTAAAATTTCAAAATTCATCCTTTGGAAACCATTTTAAAATCAGACATTGCATTATCATGGAAATTGCACATGAAAATCATATTACAAAATGTTTTTGTTCATGAATTATAAAAAATTACATTTGGATAGTGCATTTTCATGTCTATGTTTACAATAGGGAGTGACAGTTAAAGGGTTAAAAAAAAAAAAAAAAAAAAAACTTTCGGAAATTATACAAACCCTGAAGGGGTGTCTTTGGCGTCATACATACAAACTCGTTTTTCATGTTTAACATGAGAATCTAACTATTTAGCAATGTAAATAAGAATGCATGAAATAGCATTAGACCTCCTCTTTAAAATTCTCTTCTTTTCTAATCTATTTGCAAAATGTCCATACAAACTTATTCACTCACTTAAGTATAAACTAGTGCTGAGCAATGATTAATTGCGATCCAAAATAAAAGTTTTTGTGTACATAATATAATATATATGTGTGTACTGTGTATATATAAAGACACACAATATATATTTTGAAAATATTTACATGTGTATATATATATATATATATATATATATATATATAATCATTTAATTAATATTATATCTAAACATTTAATATATTTCTTAAATATATGCATGCATGTGCGTGTGTATTTATATATACATATTAAATATATACAGTACACACATATATATATATATTATGTACACAAAAACTTTTATTTTGAATGTGAGCAATAGTGATCAATCGCAATTAATCTTTTCCCAGCACTAATTTTATTAAGTTAGACAACAAAGCTTAAAAACCACAATTACTAAATAAAATCCTGAATGTGTGACAAAAAAATAAATTTGACTTTGATTCAGTCATGATTAATTCACTCATATTTGGCTAGCATAACCTTGAATGCTCTAGGCATAAAGCATCTGTCAAAGATTGCTAGCAAAAGTGTAATTCTTCAAAGTGTGATTTATTACAATTAATAAAAATGGCTTCCCCACTGGCTCCAACTTACATTTCTATTTTGAGCAAATTTACCCCAAAAGGGCGATTTTTCTTCCCTTGAAGGTAATGGAAAAGCTGTTTACTTGCAAAACATTTTTGCAAAATTCCTATTTTTTATTGCACAAATTCAATTTTTGAATTGGCTGGCCCTAATGCTATTTATTTAGCTTAATTTGTTGAGTTTGTTAAGTTGAACTTAGCTATTTTTGTACTTGTCTGAGCATGTGAACATACCAGCAAGGGTATTATTATTATTAGTATGACTTATTATTATTCATTAAAAATATATAAAAATGTTTATAAAATAAATATTAACTGAAATTAAATAAAAGACATGTAATGCTGGACCACAAAACAGTCATAAGGGTGAACTTTTTGAAATTGAGCTTTGTACAATATCTAAAAGCTGAATAAAAAAAGCTTTCCATTAATTTGTGGTTTGTTAGGATAGGACAATACTTGAAAATCTGAGGGAACAAAAACATCAAAACATTGAGAAAATAGTTCTTTAAAGTTGTCCAAATTAAGTTCTTAGCAATGCACATTACTAATCAAAAATTAAGTTTTAATATATACACGATAGGAAATGTACAAAATATCATCATGGAACATGATCTTTACTTAATATCCTAATGATTTTTGCCATAAAAGAAAAATCGATAACCATACCATGTATTTCTGGCTATAGTTCAAATATAACTCTGCTACATAAGACTGTTTTTGTGGTCTAAAGTCACATATAACATTTTTAATAAATATTAACTGAAAGTAAATAAAATTGATAAAAAAAAAACAAAAAAAAAACATTAACTTATTTTATACTGATATATACTTCTTTTACTTGTCAAAGCAACATTAAGTTGATCTACTAAAATAACTATAATTGAATAGAGGTGAATAAACAAAAAAGACAGCTTTTACAAAAATTAAAAAGGGCTGTCACGATTATGAAATTTGGCTGACGATTAATTGTCTAAGAAATAACTGCGATTATGTCGATTAGTTGTCTGGTTTAGGGCATTGACGATTATAGCAATTAATTGTCTTTGACATTTTATATTGTTCATTAAATTGTTACAAAAGATTGTGATACACATTGATATACAATCAATGTCGTGCTTTCAAACACTACTTTAATATGCATTATATACATAGGGAATAGGGACAAAGTAACACTGAAATGTTTCTGAAAACCAGAGTTACCTTCAGATACACATTCGTATAAACCCCCACCCCAATATTATATTTTTCTTCTAATATTTCGAGAATCGTGAACAGTGAATTTGCTGTGCCCATACAGCATTATCTCGTCTATTGTATCCTCTCTACGACCGTTCTGGCCACATACACACAAATTCGGCTGTCTGTTCACCTTTTATTTCTTAATCAAGTTCTGCACACACATAATTCACTAAAATACGGGAGTGACAACCACATTCAATAACTGCATTAAAGGTCATTGCACACTGAGTACGAATTTTTCAATCATGTTTACACACTGCCTTCGAAACTTTTGTCTGTCATAAAAAACGTTCAGATCAGGTTAGATTTTTTTTCCGTTTTCGCATCCGTAGCAAGCATTTTGATAGAAGAGGATGACGAATATGAAAAAACACATGCAAAACTTTCGGGCTCAGTGTACAATTAACTCCTGAAAAATACAGGTTATGTTAGTTACAACCGCTTTACAGAAATGCTATGCAGTGTGTGCGAAACTGAACTGAACAACTAGCTGTTAATGAGGTTTTTAATGTGCACAGATGTGTCTCTCTTCTGCATGTGTGGTGAATCCATGGGTGAATCATAGGGAAAGCAGTACCAGAGCAACAAGAGCCTCGACTCGCTCGTGTTGCCAGATCTTGCTAGAAAAATCAGCAAACAAAACAAAATCATAAAAACTGAAGTAAATCTAAATGCTTCATGCTAATAATAAGACCAAAATACAGCGACTTGTGTCTGCTCACTTTGATAGTTAGTGAGTCTTGTTCTGTACATATGCCTACATGTACGTTAATTTAGGGGATTTCAAAAAAAGAGCACAATAGGCTGCTAAAAAAAAAAAGGCTGCTAAAAGAACAAAATAAGGGCGGTTGTCTGTATTAACCTTGGTTAGATGAAATAACCGTGATCAGACGGTTATTAAATAATCGTGACAGGACTAAAATTAAAAAAAAAAAAATAACAGTATGTCAGTGACACTAAAATAGCACTGCATATCAACTTTTTTTCATCGCCCCACTCCAAGCAAAATAAACAAAAAATATATATATGTGATGCGATCTGGGAAAATCCAACTTTTCTTTTTTTAGGTTTTGATACCATATGAAAGCTGGATTCAAGCCCTCAAACTGTTTTTATTTTGTCAATGGCTTGAACGGAGCACAAATTATGGCTATCTGAAGTTGGCTGATAGCTATGATTTTCAGGAATGGAATTTTAAGAAAAACGGGTTTAAAGTTTGTGTTTTACTTTCACTTTATGGGTTTAAGGAGAGCTGTCAGGAGCGCTATACTGCATTATTTCACAAACAGACTAACGTCTGTTTTCTCTTGTTTATCATGGGTATAGTCTCCAAACTTTTGATCGCCCCTTGTATGTTTAAAAAGCACGAATAATATACCATGTAGTTGTTGTTTACATGTAGAAATGCGAGCGCGCCACAACTGTTGCGCAGTTGCTCCTCCTCTTTAGTAACTTCATCATCCGATCCTTCATCTCTGGATGTGAAATAGTCCATTATAACATCGTTTAGGGCACTGACATCACCAGGATTGAGCATACTGAATATATTATATATTATTAAATATATTACGCGGTTTATTTTGATAGGTTAACTGTTTTTGTGGTGTTCTTAACATTAGAGAAAGACATTGTCATTTCTTCTTGCTGCAATAAATCGCAATTTTACTGCACTAAAGAAGTTCATTTTGCCAAGATATTTTTTAGAGATGATAGACAAGATATTTTGAAATAATAATTTAATGAAAACTTAATTTTGACCAAAAATTGACATTCAAAATATTTTTCGAATTTCCTGAAAACGTCCCAGTGTGACATCCGACAGCTTTTCCCAGATTGCATCACATGTGATTTACATTTTTTTCTTTAATTATTATTCCTTTTCTTAACCAATAGAACCTTAAAGGAATAGTTTGAACTCAAAAGAATAATTATGTCATTAATCACAAAGATGAATGAAGGTCTTACAGGTTTGGAACAACGTAAGTGTGAGTACTTAATCACAGAATTTACATTTTTGGGTTTAATACATCAGTGAACTTACAGTGTTTAAGATTTGTGAGTCTGATGTTCTGTAGGTAAAGACTAACAACTGAACAGATAAAATAACAAACTAAACAAAAAAAAAGTAACAAATGCTCACATATATAGTAGTACTCATGGCCCACGTTGAATTCATAGCCTAGCGAGAATGCGCTGTAACGCTGGAATTTCTCAGAGAACTTGATTGGCGCGTGGGGAGCGTGCGGCCGGTTGCACTCCCAGCGTTTGAAGCCCATCTGCGGGTCACAGGTGCGGTAGCCTCGATAACTGACCATGTAGAGAACGTACTGCTCAGCCACACCACGCTCTAGCGCCCCCCGCTGGCTCTGGTTGTAGTGTGGGCAGTAGATGTCCAGGTAGTCATTAACGCTGACCTGTACTGTGTAGCCCTCTCTCCGCAAGCTGAAAGGGAGAGAAAGGAGGAGGAGGGGAAGAAACAAACAAAGCATTATTATAAGATCTGAATGGCATCAGTGTCATTTGCTTTGGATTTCCTTGCGGGGAGATCAGAAAATGGAAGAAAAGTGGAAGATTTATCTCATTGACCTTTTTAAAACGTATAAGTCCTGCTCGAACAGACAAGCAGTTATATTTCAATGCTTTGCCACAGCACATTAAACCAGATCATTTTTCATGCTTAATGCTTGCGAGGCACCGATCAAACAACAGGGGGCAGTGTTTCATTTCACGCCGACCCTTTTCATTTGACTCTCTTTGTCTCGCACAAGCTCACACTGAAAAAAACGTGCTAATACACATACTTGCGCGCTTCTAGGTCAGGTCCCGCAGGAGATTATTATTCAATTACAAAACGAGGATCAGAAATGTCACCCACTCCTTTTCCGTTCCTCTTCCGCTAACCCCTTTCTCCTCGGTTTCTGTGTCTTTCTTCACACTTGCTTTCTTTTTAACACACTTTTCTGTACTACTACACATGCAGGGTGTTTTTTGCTTTCTAAAATGCGCATTATTCACGTGTCCTCTTTACAGCTCCGCTCCTCCTCTTTTACTCACCGTATCTGCTTTCTTTTTCCTACAGCTCTTTTTTTAATCAGTGTCTTTCTTAGCCTTTTATCAATACACAACAGATGGCAATCACATCCTTGATTAGGGCTTTCTCTCTCTCTCTTTCGCTCACACACACGCAGGCTGAATGAAAGATTTTTGTCATGCAGTGTGTTTTGGGGAGGGATGCTTCAAAGCTGCTATATTTAGGGAGAGGGAGCAGGCAAGGAGAGGAAAAGAGAAAGATAAAGGGAGAAGATGAAAGAGTGAGAAGAGATGAAATGAGAGTGCAGGAAAACAAAGGATGAGATGGGTACAGAGAGGCGCAGAATTGGGACGCTGATGTACTTGACACTCCTGAAGATGATGATGTTGAAGTGTGTGTGTGTGTGTGTTGGTCAGGTTTTATCTACACTGCAGGTACCAAATGGCCCCTAAAGGGGAGTAAAACTAAAATGTCACATTGTGAGCACCAGCCAATAGCTCCCATGAGGAAAATGGCTTAATAAACATGCTAAAATAATGTCCCAGGATGTGTCTCATGAGGTTAGTTGAGTAAATGTCTAGACAAAGATGCTCAAATTCAAGACAATTTTGATTACTACATAATTCCAATAATTCATTTATGTGACTGCATTGCTTTGATGACTATTATGATTCCAAAATGTGGAAAACTGCTGTAATAAAGATATGTCTACATTTTTGACTGGTAGTAAAAGCTAGGTTTCGCATAGCCAAACGGCAGAAGGTCTGGGAACCTTGGCCACTTTGCCAAGGACCACCCAAGAGGCCATATGATTGACAGGTCAAGCAACCAATCACGATTCATCATGTTCAGCGTCATGTTTGGGGGTTAGACCGGTGTGTAAAACTTGGACATATTTTACAAATTTCACATACATTTAAAGGGAACCTCAACAGATGTCTCTTACTGAAGTAGAAAACACATGAAGGATTGTTTTATACATATGTTGGACTACGGAGATAATTATTTCGATGATGCGAAATGGTTGCGTTTGGTGAGATACTAGTGCTATCTGTTGCTATTTTTACCGCAATGCAATTCAGAACACACAACTCTGAAAATAAAATACTGAAACATTGACCACAGCTACTGAAAGAGCGTGATGACAAACATCTGCATCTGCAATATATTAATTTTGAATAAAATAAAATAAAATAAAATAAAATAAACATTTCTGGTTATTTTATTTTAAGTCTTTAAAACAAATGATGTCTTTATCAGCTGAAATAAAATAAAATACAATTACATGTCATTTTATTTTAAGTCTTTTTTCCCCTCTATTTTTATTTAAAACATCTTTGCACTACCAGCTGAAATAAAATAAAATCCTGGCCATTCAATTTTAATTAGTTTTCCTCTATTTTTATTTAAAACAGCTTTGTGCTACCAGCTGATAAAATAAATTAAAATGAAACAAAATAAAATAAAATTCCTGGTCATTTTATTTTAAGTCCTTTTTTCCTCTATTTTTATTTAAACGATCCTTGTGGTACCAGCTGAAATGCAATAAAATTCCTGGTCATTTTATTTTATTTTATTTTTACTTTTATCTTTTTTTCCTCTATTTTTATTTAAAAGATATTTGTGCTACCATCTGATAAAAAAAAAAATAAATAAAATAAAAAAAATAAATAAATAAAAAAAATATGTAAGTGGATGTAATGGATGTAAGTGTAGACTTAAACCAAATGTTGTACCATCGATTTTCCCCACAAGGAGTCTAAACGCCCCACATATGGAGTGAAATTTGCGCTAAGAAACTCCTTAAGTGCCTGAGGCATGATGACAAACATCTGCATGTTTACATTCTCCCAGGATTTGAGCTCGTAGCTGTGGTCTACTAAAAGCCTCAAAGACATCAGGGCTAAGGTGGAGCGAACAAAAATGTGGTTCTTCAGGAAGTTTTATTCGTCCACAGGCATCTTCTTTTTCTTTGCTCTTCTTCTTATCGCTAAAAAAAGCAGTCAAGCCTTACATCACATCTCTTGTTGCCCTTCAACTGAAAATTACAACCAAAATTGGCACAACGTGGCTTTGTATCAGTATTTTATTTTACGAGTTGTGTTGCGGTAAAAATAGCAACAGGTTGCAGCAATAGTTGCAGTCACTAAGTGCAGCCATTTCACGTAATTGAATAATGGCGCCCCCATAGTCCAAAATATGTATTAAACGATGTGGATTTTTTAAATAACTTAAGTCTTTCAAGTGCTTTCTAATACATATTTCCACAATATACATCTTTTATGTTATATTAAAGGCACGATATGTACGTTTTCGCTAGAGGTCACAAATTCGAAACAAACAAATAACCAAAGGCGTAGTTTGATGACGCTGTGATAGATGGTGGAATCATGAGAGCTGTTGTCTTTATCCCCACAGTCGATGAAAACTCTTGCGACTCGGGCAGAAATCATGTTCATAGATGAGCTAATGTATTAAAGACTTATAAAGATCACTGTAGTATGAACCAGGGAGAACCTGAAAGTCATGGAAGTAAGAAGAGAATGCTGGAGTGATTGCTAATGAGAGGCGAGTATGATACACTGTCTCGAAAGCAGCGGAGCTTTTATTATGTCCCAGTTGTCCGCTTCCGCTTCTTCCGATCATGCGTATGTAGGAAAAAGCAGCGCTGTTTTATTATACTAGATACATTTGAGTGTGTTGAAAGTTCTGTTATAATGCTACTCTGTCGTTCATCACCTGTCTAATAAAATGCATAACATATTAAAGTGTCTTTGGAGTTTCCATGTTTTCTACTAAAACTGGAAAATCAAGGGTGTATGATGTCATTGGCAGGCGACACAAAGACACGGTCCGTCGCTTGGATTTAAACATTCTTGGAAACATTTGGTATTATGTAATTACTTGTGGTGTCAATCGAGAGAGAGAGAGAAAAAAACACTAATTATTCACCCATTTTTCCTGAAATTAATCGCGATTAATCCTACCTGACATTAAAGTTTTTAATTATACTTTTATATTGCAATAATTTCACATTCATGATTCAAATTAATGTAGATGCAACATAAATAACATATGTATTTATAATATTTGTTTAATGCTATCTTTTTTTATGACTGAAGGCAAGTATCACTAATTCCAACTGATGTCTCTATTCCCCAATATTTAATCATTGAATACAACCATTCAACATTACATATATTGAGATATATAAATATAAAGCTTGAAACTACAGAATGTATTAATTTCATTTCTTTTAATTTTGTCGTTTGATTAACAGACATCACAGCAGTTGTTATTAGGATATTTTGACAGCTGTTACTTTAAAAGCTGCCACTGCTGCACTGCTTTAAATGTGACCTATAAATAATAAATACTTACATGCACAGTTTTAAGCCAGCTTTAACTGCCTTTTTTTGTAACTTCACTTAACAGACGACACAACATAACATTGCATACTCGCAGTTTCATTTGGGTTTGAATAGGATACAGTGCTTTAATATAGGCCTAATAGTTCACTGATGTTCTACTGAAGCTCCTTGTCACCGGTACCATTTCCGTGTTCGTTTGACTCGTGTCTGGTGCTGAAGTAAAGTTAAAGGGCGTCTGAAAAGTCTCCTGCTTGATGTGACGCTCTGCGCATTAAAATAAATGAATTCTTTCGAAGTTGTGAGTGCCTAGCCCCGCCCATGCGTTAAATATTTTTTAACGCATTAAAATGAAAATATTAATCGCCTGCGTTAACGCGCTACTTTTGACACCACTAGTACTTACACAAGTCAGAAAAATATATAACACTGTTTTAGTGGTTCATTGTTTAGTAAGTTCCCTTTCACAGTTGTAAACATAATAGCTTTTTTCATCCATGAGGCAGTTTGCCGTCACAGCAACTTTATTTTCAGGCAAAACGTTAAAAAACGTGACACACAGGTCTTCCGGAAATGCAGTAAAGTTTGACCAATCAGATGACACCTTTGAAAGTCCCGTTTCCAAATTTGTGTGCCATATGGACCAGACGTTCAGTCATCTATCTGTTGGCGTGACGGCTGAGACTAGGTTTGACCTAAGTTAAGGCTATTTTGCTAACCTCCACTGAATAAGACCTCTCTCCAGATCTCTGGCCTCTAATGACATGTCATCAAACTCAAACACATAAAAGGCAGAGAGTGTTTCTGATTGGCTAAAAATGCAGGGTCATTCACAGCTCTAGACTTGCCATTTTGCCAAGTCTAGAGCTGTTACAGAAATAAGTATGATTTCTCAGGACACCTATTTCAGTAATATCAGTTAGGTTAAGACAATTATGTGCTACACATAAAAAACAAACAAACATGAAGACATTTTTATCCACCTTATTTGTCCTGTAAGAGCTTCCAGTCTCATTCGCGTCCAGCATATTTTAGCTGTACAAAATCGTTTTGCTGCTTAATATTGCAAATTGGTCTGTCTTACCATATTATTTTAATGTGTCGTGTTAATTAAGAACACACTGGTTTGTACTGCAAACAGTTTTACCGTTTACTACATGTTGTTATTCTTCTCGTTATTTCCCTATAGTGGCCTATAGGCTTATTTCCTTGTTGTAGAATAAGTTGGATACAAAGGCTTGTAACATGTCTGTGAAATCTGCAGACTGGTAATTTTTCTAAAAACACAATTATTCCCCATGAAAACTAAAGCTTGCCAGCTTTAAAAATGACAAAAAGCACCATAAAACTATCATAAAATGGTTCGTATGAGTCAGTCCAGTGCTTTGTTAACAGCAATGACTGGATGAGCGAGAGCTCAAGAACTGGATCAGCCGATTCATTGAAAAGAATAAATTAGAGTCACCACTTCTTTAAAAACTCACATGAATACTTTTAGGAGCTAGCCAAGAAAGATGTCAAGATCTCAAGAGAACAACTTAAATTTGCCTGTTCCTCACACAAAGCTATTATACGACTTCCGAAGACTTGCCCAAGTCCACTTTTATGTTACTTTCGCATCCATTTTGAAGCTTGAAAGCTTCAGTTCCATGTAATTACATGAAAAAGAGCGACCAGCACAGTTCTTTCAAATCGTTGCATCTTCTTTTGTTACATGGAAGAAAAAGAAAGTCTTTCAAACATATTTGCAATGACATGAAGGTGAGCAGAATTTTCTTTTTTGGCTGAACTATCTCTTGAGATGTGTGCGTGTGATTGTGCAGTCCCTGCAATAAGAATAACTTAATGTGCATGTGTGTTTCTGAACAATTACAATATGTTACTGTATCATTGTGTCTCCCATCAGTGTGCGTTTATGCTCTTCAGTGTATATACTCTTTAGGTGAAGTGTTACGCAACTATGCGTCCGCCCCATGACACCCACAGACGAGAGAGAGAAAAAGAGAGAGAGAGATGGAGCCCTCCCCAGGGATGTGCACATGTATTGAAGTGTGAAAACGGAGTAATGGTTTTCCCTCTTCCTCTCTTTTCTCACTTTCCTATTCTGCTGTCTCATCATCATTCTCTTTTCAGTGGGAAGGAAAACCTTGTTAGTTAGAAGGCAAAGCGGGAGGGAGGGAGGGAGGGGGAGAGATGAGGAATAAAAGTGATAGATAGAAGCAACGTATCTAGATAATAATCGTCTGAGGATACAATAAACAGCCGTCAGCATAAAATCCTTCTGGGCCAAAGTCTTCACACTAACCGCTAAAGAAAGTCTTCAATTTACACACTTTATTCACAGAGACACATAACAGATTTATTTAAGTGGTATGACTTCTTTTACTCTTTTTAAAAAGTAATTTTACTTTTAATTGTTTTCAAATATATTAATTTTGAATAAAATAAAATAAAATTAAATAATATAAACATTTCTGGTTATTTTATTTTAAGTCTTTAAAACAAATGATGTCTTTATCAGCTGAAATACAATAAAATACAATTACATGTCATTTTATTTTAAGTCTTTTTTCCCCTCTATTTTTATTTAAAACATCTTTGCACTACCAGCTGAAATAAAATAAAATCCTGGCCATTCAATTTTAATTAGTTTTCCTCTATTTTTATTCAAAACAGCTTTGTGCTACCAGCTGATAAAATAAATTAAAATGAAACAAAATAAAATAAAATTCCTGGTCATTTTATTTTAAGTCCTTTTTTCCTCTATTTTTATTTAAAAGATCCTTGTGGTACCAGCTGAAATGCAATAAAATTCCTGGTCATTTTATTTTAAGTTTTATCTTTTTTTCCTCTATTTTTATTTAAAAGATATTTGTGCTACCATCTGATAAAAAAAATAAAATAAAATAAAATAAAATAAAATAAAATAAAAAATAAATAAATAAAAAAAATAAAAACCTGGTAATTTTATAAAAAAAAAAAAACATATTTTTTTATTTACAAGATCTTTACGCTACATACTGAAAATAAAATAAAATAAAATAAAATAAAATAAAATAAAATAAAATTCCTGGTCATTTTATTTTGTTTTAAATCTTTTTCCCTCTATTTTTATTTATAAGACATTTGCGCCACCAGATAAAATAAAATAAAATAAAATAAAATAAAATAAAATAAAATAAAATAAAATAAAATAAAATAAAATAAAATAAAATAAAATAAAATAAAATAAAATAAAATAAAATAAAAATACGATACCAGCTGATATACAATAAAATAAAAATTTTTTTATTTTTATTTTATCTTAAGTCTTTTTTCCCTCTATTTGTATTTAAATATCTTTGTTCTACCCGCTGCTTAAAATAAATAAATAAAACAAAATGAAATAAAATTCCTGGTCATTTTAAGTATTTCTTCATCTATTTTTATTTATAATATCTTTGCAGCTGAAATAAAATTAAATAAAATAACGAATGAAATAATGAAATAATTTTATTTCATTTTATTTATTTTTTTTTAAAACTATATTACTGTATTTATTTTTTTTTTTTTTTGTATTTTATTTATTACATTGTCTTTTTTCCCTTTTATTTGTATTTAAAGAATCTTTATGCTACCAGCTGATAAAATAAAATAAAATAAAATTCCTGGTCATTTTAGTTGTTTTTACTATTACAATTGGTAAGAACTTTATAAAGTAATACTGTTGGTTGAACTGGAACCTTTAATCTGCATTAACACCAATGATTCGCATATCTTTACACTAACAGCTGTGCCACGGTTCAAACCTGGTATTGTTGATATTTATTACTCTGCTGTCTGTCAGTTAAATTACACTACGGTTTACTTGCCTGACAAACAAGTACCCCATACTATTACATGCTATACAACTACCAATTACACTACATACATACTTCATACAGCTGAATGATTACCACCTTGCCAACTCTTAAAAAATGCATTCACTGTATCTGAACGCCTTTTAACAGCTCTATAAAAGTCGATAACTCCTAGATATCCATCCCAAACTATTTTGCTTAGTCCACGCCAGGCTCCCCACATCATTATATGTTTTTATCACACAACTGCAGCTCTGTGCACAGTTTGCTTCTGAGCTTTAAACATTGCAAAAATGGTATCTGACGCAGTCTTGCCTGGCTATTACTGTGATGGATTCCCTGTAAAAGGTTAAAGCTATAACACAGAAAATTCACTCCCGGGGGCAATCCGCGAATGATTCACATGGGTGGATAGAGAGACAGCGTGAGAGAGAGAGAGATTCTCAAGTATCTAGCGTTCATAATCTAAAGAATCCAAAAAAAGACACTTACATCTTTAGTGATAATGGTTGAAACTTGAGAACCGCCTCTTTCTGCTAAAACGCTTTGGGTTGAAAGCTAAACACGCTTCTCAAATTTGCTTTTAACGGCAAGTTCTGGTACTAAATGCGTCGGCGTTCACACTTGCAGCGATTTGCAGCAACAAAGTGGCTCTAAGTCATTCATTTTCAATGAGAGCTGGTGATTTGAGTGATAACAGTGTTGTCAATTCAGTGGGGATAAGCAGATCTGAATAGTCTTTTACTATATGTAAATAAGTAGCGAAGGAATGCAGTTACGACTAACGGTAGAAAAAAAAACTTGTGACTACCAATGGGAAACCAATGCATGTGGTCCATCAGAAGTGTAGTCAAAATTGAGAAATTAAAATTCAATCCAAGCAATGATAATGATAACTGGTTCAACCAATATTTACAGTTGTCTACTAAATCAGTTCTTTAATATCAGATCAATATATGGCACCATCTGGTGGGTCTCCAAAGAACAGCAAATAATAATGACACAAAACAGCTGTGCATTCAACAGGAAACAATTGAAAGAAGGTAGAGTTTATTTTATATATTCTCATTTAATATATTACTTGCATAATTACTTATTTTTATGTTCTGTTGCATTTCAAATTTTTCAAATTTAAATTTCAAAATGTAAATTTGCATTTCAAAATTAAATCTGAAAATAAATGTGTGATCCCATTTAGATCACAAATCAATTTGGCAAAATTAGTAAACAAATAACGATTATTAGTAAAAATATTAATCAAAAATAAAATATTGGTAAAAACTATTTTTCATACATTTTACAAACAATACTAAAATCATCATGATAATTATATGAGTACACACAATGCCTTTCAAAAGCTTTGTCTATGTTTTATTTTTATTATTTTTTTTATGTAAAATTATTGCAATTTAAAATCACAGTTTTCTATTTCAATAGAATTTAAAATATATTTTATTTCTGTGTTACAAAGCTGAATTTTAATCAGCTATTTTTATCATTCAGAAATCATTCCAATATGCTGATTTTACTATCAATGTTGGCAACAGCATTTATTTATTTATTTATTTATTTTTTTGGAACCTGTGATCATTTGTTCAGGATTGTTTAATGAATAAAAAATCAAAAAGAACAGCATACATACTTTTCTAACAATATATGTCCTTACTCTCACTTTTTTTTTATTTTAATAAATTTAACACATCCTTGCTGAAAAAAATTATTAATTTCTTAAAAAAAAGAAAAAATACACTCACCCTAAACATTGAACAGTAGTGTGTATTGTTACAAAAGATTCCTATCCTAAAATAAAATAAAATAAAATAAAATAAAAAAATAAAAAAAAGCAGCACAACTCTTTCCAACATTGATAATAAATCAGCATATTAGAATAATTTCTGAAGGATCATGTGACATTGAAGACTGGAGTAATGATGCTGAATTTTAAAATTTAGCTTTGAAATTTAGCTTACATCAAAGGAATAAATTCTATTTTAAAGTATATTTAAATAGAAAAGCACTATTTTAAATTAGAATAATATTTCACAATATTTTTTTTCTTCTGTATTTTCAATCAAATAAATGCAGCCCTGATGAGCAGAAAAAATCTTCTTTAAAATTCTTCTGTAAAATATATATATATATATATATATATATATATTACTGCTGTCAAATGATTAATTACATCCAAAATAAGTTTGTTTATATAATATATTTGTGTGTACTGTGTATTTTTATTAGGTATATATAAAGACACACACATACTGTATATATTGTGAAAATATTTACATATGTTTACATGCATATATATAATATATATAAATATATTTAATACATAACCACAACATATTCTTCCTAAATATATATACATAATAAATATACATAGTGAACACACACATATTATGTAAACAAAACTTATATATATATATATATATATATAAATCTGTATTAGCCTTGAAGCATTCCATTTGAGTCTGATTCATATTCATTTTGTTTATGATATGATATTATTATGCACTGCTACACATATAAATGGTACAGACATGTTTTGCCCTCCGGAATGTAATGTTTTAGAAGCATTTGTTGCTCACATGGAAAAATATTCTGACATCTGAAAAACTAAATCAAATCAAAATCAAAATCAAATAATATTTTTGGCAATGCATCCTTTTTATAAGGACAGCTAACAATACGGTGACCTCACAATAAAGTCACCATTATTGCAAATGGCCCTTTCTTTCAAATGAACTCCATGATTTTTCTCAGAAGACTGTCAGATTGCTGAAATACAAGGACATTCTTTCATTTTACACTGAATCCTTCAAAGCGCCATTAACAATGCTCCTCTTTAGCAGGTTAAAGAACGTCTGTGGCCCCTCTATCTAAACGGCATTCACACATTATTCAGAAAACGAGGCTTTAGAGAACTGAAATAGAGGCTCATACCAGTGCTCACTTAAATAAGTGAATAAGTATAGTTTCCCGATAATACCACCCACTCAACAGACTGAAAGTGTATGAGAGTATGTGACCTTTTCATGTTTGTTTGTGTGGAAGATAACTCGGGTTTCTAAACTCGACACGTTTCGTACTAAAGAAATGGATGCAGAGCTCTTCACAGAGGCCATGGGAAAACATTTCCCACCCTCAACCTCTTCACTCTTTTTCTTTTAGTGAGACTGAAAAGATCTGTGTGCTCCTAGACGGCTTTTCAATAGGATGCATTTCACTTTATATCCAGCTGATGTTGTATCTTGTATTTATTTTGGAAAAAAAACAAAAAAAACACTTGGACAAAAAGCATGAGCAGTGGATTTGTATGAAGAATGGAACAGGAATCTTGTATATGCACTCGCATACATAGTAACAAGCATCTCATGCGCACATAAATCAATATAATACCAATTCTTGTAGACTAGAGATGTCATTATGAGAACAATTATATGCTAATCAATTGTATCAAACATTTATAAGTTTCTAAATTATTTATGCTTGAGAGATGTCTCCATCCCCAGCTGAGCTGTTACAGTAGCACACATACACACGTTGCTCTCCAAGAGCTTTATTTGGCAGACAAATTACAGTAGACCCACTTGTGTCTGTTCAAAGAGCATAGAGTGAGCAGCGCTGTCTTTGAAGTGAACAATGCGATGGGGAGCCGCCACTCTCTTCAGGAAGTCTGACACACAGAGGTGTTAGCTCTCACTCTCTCCTCCTCTCCTCTTTTAGAGTGAGACAGGTGGGGATAGAGAGACTGAGAGAGAATACCCGATTCAGATGTTAAATACAAGGCATTATGATGATGCTAACCTTTGCACCTTGAACAATATGGCTGCTAGGGATGCACTAATACGACTGATATTAAAATTCAATATTATTGTGCTTAAAGGGATAGTTCACCCAAAAATGAAAATTCTGTCATTAATTACTCACCCTCATGTTGTTCTAAACCCTTCAGACGTTTATTCATTTTTGGAACACAAATTAAGATATTTTTGATGAAATCCAAGAGCGTTCTGGCCCTGCTTAAACAGCAACGCAACTGACACATTCAAGGCCCAGGAAGATACTAAGGACATCGTCCATGTGACTATTTTAATGATGTCCTTGCTACATTTCTGGGTCTTGAATGTGTCGGTTGCTCGCTGTCTATTGTAACGGCCACCTAATGTGCAATGTTTATTCAAGTTAATGTCCCTTTAAATATGTTTTGCTGAAAGTTTGAATTAGTGTTAATTTCGTCAAAGAAAACTGACAAAAATGTTTGTTGACAAGCTTTTTTTCGATGACTAAGACAAGACGACAATAAGGTCAATACCGTATTGAGTTTTTTTTTTCTTCTTGGAAATACATCGGAAAAATATCTTCGCCTTATATTCATGTCAATAATACACCCACAACTATAGGTGGCGCCAAATCCGCGTAAAATTAGTGTGCCAAGAAATATGTAATGTAATGTTTGTCTGTACTGTTAGAACAATGCGACTGAAAACAAAAGAACAAGAAAAGCTTACAGTGGCATAAGTCTTGACTGTCATGTTAGCCTGATGGAACCAAACGTCCTCTGTAAGTGATTTTAAAACGTAAGACAGTACCCAGATTTGAAGACTACAATAAGATTTTACTTTTACTGTTAAAGGGTTACTCAACCCCAAAATGAAAATTTTGTCATTAATCACTTACCCCCATGTAGTTCCAAACCTGTAAAAGCTTTGTTTGTCTTTGGAAAACAATTTAAGATATTTTGGATGAAAACTGGGAGCCTTGTCGCTGTCCCATCGACTGCCAAGTAAATAACACTGTTAAGACCCAGAAAAGTATGAAAGACGTCTTCAAAATAGTCCATCTGCCATCTCTTTATTTTCGTCAAAGGAAACAAAATGTTATTGCGGACAGCAAATGAGAGGGTGTGTCCAAACTTTTGGCTGGTAGTGTATATGTATATGTATATGTATATGTATATGTATATGTATATGTATATATATATATATATTTATATACATACATACACACACACACACACACACACAAACACTCACTAGTGCTGAGTTTTGACGCAAATTTCACAATTAGATTTTGATTCACAAGTTTGCATTTCGATTCAATTGGACTTAATATCCATTATTTTGGAAATATGTCTGGTACAAAACAGGGCACATTTTGTCAAGGAAAAATCTCTTAACTAATGCTGTAAAATATACAGTTGAGGGTCTAGACACTATAAGAAGTTTTTATAATAAAAAGTTACAATTACATAACTGTATTTTTACTCCAATTATTATTTTTTTTTAAATATAAACATTTAAATGGTGTCTGTAATAAAACTTTGACGGATTTATTTAAACAGAAATTAAATACTGAAGAACAGTAAAAATATAATGCATATGTTATATAGTGCATATATTATATTTATAGTTCTAGCTGACTAATGAGTTTACGTCACTGAAAATGTTTTTTTTCTGAGGTAAATGCAATCCTATGTGATATATTTACAAGCTGTTATACTGATGTCTTTCTGTGGATGAAACACTGCGATTACATGAGACAGAATACAGATTTCGGTAAGTTGTACTCTTTCTTTCAACATACCTTCGGATGTTCACTAATGCGGAGGAGATCAGTTCACATGCGTTTCGCTCCCACAATGCACCAAGCGGTATTTATTGCATTTGAAATCTGAGACTTTGTTTCATATCAATAAAGCTTCTTGTGATTTATTGGATTTTATTGTTTTTGCCCCTATTTTTCATGAGCTGAACTCAAAGATCTAAGGCTTTTTCTATGTACACAAAAGGCCTGTTTCTTTCAAATATTGTTCACAAATCTGTCTAAATCTGTGTTAGTGAGCACGTCTCCTTTGCCGAGATAATCCATCCACCTCACAGGTGTGGCATATCAAGATGCTGATTAGACAGCAAGATTATTGCACAGGTGTGCCTTTGGCTGGCCACAATGAAAGGCCACTCTAAAATGTTTTACTGTATTGGGGGCCCCCGGAGGGGTCCAAAAACCAGTCAGTATTTGGTCCTGCGCATAGAGTTGATCAGGTTGTGATTGTGGCCTGTGGAATGTTGGTCCAGTCCTCTTCAGTGGCTGTGTAAGGTTGCTGGATATTGGCAGGAACTGGAACACGCTATCGTATACGCCGATCCAGAGCATCCCAAACACGCTCAATGGGTAACATGTCCGGTGAGTATGCTGGACATGCAAGAACTGGGATGTTTTCAGCTTCCAGGAATTGTGTACAGATCTTTGCAACATTGGGCCGTGCATTAACATACATGACATCAGCAAACCACTCACCCACATGACGCCATACACGCTGTCTGCCATCTGCCTTGTACAGTGAAAACCGGGATTCATCTGTGAAGAGAATACCTCTCCAAATTGCCAGACACCATCGAATGTGAGCATTTGCCCACTCAGAAATTCTTTGGCTATGCAAACCGATTGTTACAGCAGCTGTCCGGGTGGCTGGTCTCAGACGATCTTGAAGATGAAGATGCCAGATGTGGAGGTACTGGGCTGGTGTTTTACACATGTGAGGCCAGTTGGATGTACTGCCAAATTCTCTGAAACACCTTTGGAGAAGGATTATGGTAGAGAAATGAACATTCAATTCACGGGCAACAGCTCTGGTGGACATTCCTGCAGTCAGCATGCCAATCGCACACTACCTTAAAACTTCACTTTTGTGGGATTGTGCTGTGTGATAAAACTGCACATTTTAGAGTGGTCTTTTATTGTGGTCAGCCTAAGGCACACCTGTGCAATAATCATGCTGTCTAATCAGCATCTTGATATGCCACACCTGTGAGGTGGATGGATTATCTCGGCAAAGGAGAAGTGCTCACTAACACAGATTTAGACAGATTCGTGAACAATATTTGAGAGAAATATGCCTTTTGTGTACATAGAAAAAAGGTCTTAGTTCAGCTCATGAAAAATGGGGGCAAAAACAAATGTTGCGTTTATAATTTTGTTCAGTGTATATACACACATATGTCCAATCTAGACAATAAATTATTCTATAAATACATACATCAAAGTCACACTGATTGTAAGTCCCATTTTACCCCAAAATAAAAATAATTCCCAAATAAATAAATGAACAAATAAATAAATAAATAAATAAACTGGGAAATGAGGTAGGGGGTCACAATAAACAATATAATCTCTTCTTTTCCTTCTGAGTATGTGTCCTGACTCATTTATAGCCATGGCTTATCGGTCGACACATCCTAATGAAATTGTAGGTCTTGGTGATCACGTGGGAGAAGCAGATTCAAATCTGACCTGCGTTGTGTAACGACTCCATCCCCCCCTCCAGAAAATCGTTCCCGTATCTGCACCTCTTTAAGTCAATGAGTGGGAAAAAGCCAAAAACCTGTTTAAAAATTCAGCTTAATGATGCCAGCGGCACAGAAATTACACACTTGACCTTTTAGAGAGTGTTTAAAACCACAGATTAACATGATTTAAACTAATGCAAAGTAATTCACACATATCTAATGTGCTTATTCTTGGTAAATGTCTTTGTTCATGAATACACACAGACACACACACACACACACACACACACACACACACACACAGACACACACACAGACACACACACACAGACACACACACACACACACACACACACACACACACACACAAAAGCGCTCTTGCATGAATGTGTGCGTCATTGTAAGGCCTCTATCCTCCATGAATATTTGATTGTATCATAAAAATAACCAACCTTTTAAAATAACTGTTCAAACACCCCTGAGCTAAAGCAGCCAACCAGAAAGCTTGAGTAATTATTTACACTTTGTACACAATAACACATGGGTCTGATGATGCTCCGGTGTAAGTCAGACGGAGACAGAGCGTGAGTGCATGAGGGCAGGACACAGCGGCTGCCGCTGCACCAAATAAATTAAAAATTTACAACCATCTCTGACTCTGTCTCTCGTCACCTCCCTCTCTCTCAGCTCTAGAGAGAATGTACATCTAACTTATATAACTCCCATTACATCAAACTGTCTCCCAAAGGCATTCTGGGAATAGAGGTGGGATCTGTCTGCTGGAAAGATGGTGCTATCAGGTTCACATCAAATAAGGCCCCCATCAGAAGGTCAGTGTCCTTCATCAAGTGAGCGGAGTGGGGGAGAGGCTATTTGTCTTAATGGTTCTTCAGAGGTAAGAAATGTCAGAGGGTGCAACTGTTCCTCTTAGTTTCCAGCTTAACTGGTAATGGTGCACCCACAACTTTGAAATTACGGGGTGTTTTGGCTACCTTGCAACTAGATGGCTCAAAATGCGAGGCTTCTGAAGACCCTGCGAAATCGAAGGAGAGTTTCATGGCTTGATTGCAATGTTGGAGTTAAATGCGAATCCTGTCCTATTATCGCAGATTTCTTTGGACGTATTGGGACGCCATCCAGGGATGCTTTGTTTTACATATCCCTGAGGATTCATTTGCTCTCTCTGCATTCTAACGAAGCTGTGGCATAACTAGGTTTCATGCCAAAAGTTAGAAAACACTGTAGAGAGACAAATGCAGTTAGTATGTGTGCTTTACATTTAAAAGTTACGGTTTAGATTTAGTTAAAAATAGAACTTCTGACTACTTCTGACTATTCTTGTAATTGCAACTTTATATCTCAATTTTATTTCTGAAAACCAAGACACTCCCATAGCTTCAGCTTTATATCTCAAAATGTGTATGTACATACAATTATTTACACACCACCCTTCAAACGTTTGAGATCACTAAGATTTTGCTTTTGAAAGAAGTCACCAAGGCTGGAGTACAAACAGTAATAAATAATAATATTACAATTTAAAATAACATTTTCAATTTTAATGTTTTCAAAAATTGTATTTGTTACTGTTATGGGAAAGATCCTTCAGAATTTTTTTTAATATGCTGATTTTTTTTTTTTTTTTTTGACAAATTTGACAAATAGAATGTTGAAAAAAAAAAAAAAACTATTTATTTAAAACGGAAATTTTCTGTAACAATGTAAAACTCACCTTTGATCGATTTAATGGGTGCTTGCTGAATTAAAGTATTAATTTGTTGAAAAACAATAGTGTATATACATAATACAGTCAAACCAAAATTATTCAGACACCAGATATAATTTTTTATATATTTTTTTACTAGTGGGTGCAGGACACTATAGTTAATTTATGTACGTGAGGATAGCAAATAAAGTAAACTGTGACATATTATACCCAAAAAATCTTCATACAGTGGACTACCAGTAAAACTGATACAAATTTGGGACCAAAAATTTGATTTGACACTGACTGTGTTTTGTTACATACCTTATCTGACATTATCAAGATGCATTTGATCTGACACAGTTTAACTCGTCATATTTTATAAAGATTTTCTAAACTATAGCGAATAAACTGTGATAATGTGAGAAATATTGAAGATGTCTGAATAAATTTTGGTTTGACTGTATATATAGGATCCTATGATTTCCATGATGCGAAAAAAAATTGGATGAATAAATCAAAAGTAGGTCAGCACACTTAAATCCAAACATGATATGGATTATTGTTGTAAAAACACTATTTAAACATTAATCCTGCATGTTCTGTTTATATTTAAAAAAAAATAAAAAAATAAATTCCTTACAGATGCTTTCGATTATTCAAATTTAATCGAACCATTAAAATGGAATACAGAAAATTTCTGCAAAAAAAAAAAAAAAACTTAAAAGTTTGAAAATGTATTTCGTAGGGCCTTAATGTAATTTTTATTGAAATTTTAATAAGCTGCTGTGAAATTTCTAAGTTTCATAATTTAATGGATTAATTAGACATGTTTTTGATATATTTTTTTATTATTTAATCATTAAAACAGAGTCTAGAAAACTTTTAACAGAAAAAAACGGAATCCAAAAAAAAAAAAAAATGAATTTGAGATTTTTACATTACAATTGCAACTTTTTTTTTTTTTACTGTACTTAATTGTAGTTGTGATTGGTTATCTAATTTTTGACTTCTCTTAACTAAAACTTTTTGGTAATAATTAAAATAAATAAAGTACTTTTTGCCAATTTGACTTTGTTGCAGCTGCAACTTTATAGCTTTTAACTTCTCTCTAAATTGTGATTATATATCTATGTGTGACCCTGGACCACAAAAGAAGCACATGTATATTTGTAGCAATAGCCAAAAATATATTGTATGGTTAAAATGATCGATTATACCAACAATCATTAGGATATTAGTAAACATCATGTTGCATGAAGATATTTTGTAAATTTACTACTGTAAATATATCAAAACTTAATTTTTGATTAGTAATATCATTGCTAAGAACTTTAAAGGCAGTTTTCTTAATATTTCAAGATTCCTGATTTTAAAATAGTTGTATCTTGACCAAATATTGTTCTATCCTAACAAACCATAGCTTATTTATTCAGCTTATAAAACTACATTTAAAATAATGACCCTTTTGACTGGTTTTGTGGTCCAGGGTCACATATACATCTCACACACTGACTTTATTTCATATTTTAAACTTTGTCTCACAATTACTACATTCTATTTACTCTGGAGGTATAAATAGTCTTCCATAGTTTCCTCTCTACAGTCAACAAAAAGTGACAAGATTTTACAATAAAACACTTCTGCAAGGATTTGCATTTGTCATGCAAGCCTCATTTCTGCGAGAACAAAACTGAAGAAACAAAAGCAAACAGAAGACTGGCGGAATCCCTTCGAATCACATTTGGCGATGATTAATGCAACATACTGCTTTCCTGTGTCGATGTGTGTGAGTAGGAGTTGACAGTGAATCCTTGTCTGGTGTGCTGTCATCCACCCACACCCTAAGGGGAACCTCAGGGGCCGGAGCGTTGCTTGCCAGGAGCATTAGCGCTCGGATTTCGCAATGAATCAAGCTACTAAACCATAAATGGCCCATAAATTCAGTGACTACTGAAAGTAAACCTCGTCGCTCGCATGGGCCGTTATATACGAGCAGCTGCTGCAATGCGCAATATGTTTGTTTGCTCGTGGCAAATGACTGCCGCCCCCTGAGTGCATACGTTCACATCAAACAGCAGCCTTGCTGCACGCTGGGCGTTTGGGATATATTTTGATAACAATTACAGTTTAAGAAAGCGTGCGTGCACCTGTGTGTATAGACACACATATATATACACACACACCCTAGAATCCAGCAAATGGGTTATTAGCTCAGGAGCCAATAGAAAACCCACAGCAATTTGAGTTCAGTCTCAGCTCAAGGGCTAATCAGCAAGTACCTCCAGTAGCAAAAGCCTTGCTAGAGACCCTTGAGAAGCGCATGAGCGGTTCCTGCCTGTTTGAGTGAAGAACCGTGAGCCACAGGGTTATAATCACATGGGTGACACTCCACACAGAAACACATGTATTTCGGTTGCTTTGTGTTTGTGTGGCTACTTCTGAAGCACTGTATCAGGCAGGAAGACATAAATCAAGGTGCTAGTGGGTTGTTCAGTTAGTGTTGTGCTGGGCTTGGTGTCTTCATTGAAAAAACCCTCATCTGTCTGCTCAGCTCCACTGTCAGGATGCCAGCTCCTGCGTCAGAAGCACCACACGCATACGTTGTGGTACTCTCATGAACGCACATCGAGGACTGACATGGAAGAAAAGAAAATGTTAAACAAATAAATAAAGTCGTCATTTTTGTTTTCTTTGCACACAAAAAGTACTCTTGTAGCTTCATAAAATTAAGGTTGAACCACTGATGTCACATGCACTATTTTAACGATGTCCTTACTACCTTTTTGGGCCTTGAACATGGTAGTTGCGTTCACGTTCATAAAGCTCTTGGGTTTCATTAAAATGACCTTAATTTGTCTTCTGAAGATAACAAAGGTCTTACGGGTTTGGAATGACATGAGGGTGAGTAATTAATGACAGAATTTTTGGGTAAACTATCTCTTTAAGAAATACTGGTACATTAGACGTGTTCATTACTTAATCCTACAGTTTAAACTATAAATACGCAAAGAAATTAAAGGAAGGCTGGTTTTTAGATATGCTGCACATATACTTTCTGCTACTTTCTTTGTTTTCCCTGCCACAGCTGTTTCTTTCCACCTTTTCACTTTCGCACAAAAGAACAAATGATAATCCTTGTGCTACACACACACACACAAAATGTGTGAAAGCATCGTTAGCTCATCTAATCAGTGTTAATTACACTACTTACTGACAGTCCCACATGTCAAACAATAGTCTTGTTCAAAAACCTAATGAGCTGCCTACCTAGACAACATCATATTGCTCACAACATAAAGGCTGTTGAAAATGTCTTTCTCAATGGCACCATCTAAGACAGTGGTACTCAACTGCTTTTGACATCAAGAGTAGTTAAATAATGGCTTTCGGGTTTTATTTATATCCTCATCTGGTTACTATCGCTATCACAAAAGATGTATTTAGAAAATGGAAATCTCTTTCAGGCTTTACAACATTTTGATGTTTACACTAATTCTACTAATATATAGGAATGTCCTGATCAGGTTTTTTGTGCCTCCTGATCCAAGTCATTGAATATTGAGTATCTGCCAATACCAAGTCCCAATCCGATACTTGTATATTACTAGTGTTTGGTGCACCTCATAGCAACACAGTATGACAATGACATTTACAGATATAAGTAAACAATAAATAAATGAGTGATCATTACAAACTTGAACACGGAAGCTCAAATGCGTGTGACACACTGGTTCTCCTTTTCTTTTGGTACCTTACCACTCACACATTTGAGTGTCTTTTTAATGGTGTTTGGCAAATCTACTGGAATGCAAATACTGCCAACTACTGCATGATACCTGCATGACAGATAATGTAAAATAAGGATTAGTCTTAAAAGATTAGTTCACTTTCAGAACAAAAACTTACAGATAATGTACTCACCCCATTGTCATTCAAGACGTTCATGTCTTTTTTCTTCAGTCGTAAAGAAATTGGTTTTTGAGGAAAACATTTCAGGATTTCTCTCCATATAATGGTCTTCTATGGTGCCCCCAAGTTTGAATGTCCAAAATGCAGTTTAAATCCAGCTTCAAAGGGCTCTAAATACCCGTCTCGTCTTGGAATCTCGTTTTCGTCTTCAACTTCAAAATCACCCTACAACACGATTTTACCTTTTTTTGTAAAGGCCATTTAATCTTCTTTGTATGTTCACTTTGTAAACACTGGGTTGGTATTCCTGCAGCGATGTGGACGATTTTGAAGTTGGGTAAGAAAATGAGATGGGAGTTTTTCAACATACCTTAACTGTATTGATCCGGATCACACAGACTACGCATGCGCATCGCAGAGATGAGAAAAGGCGGGCATTTGAGGTTAAGAAGTATATAAATTGTCAATTTGTTTTGAAAATAACCGATCGTTTCGCTAGGTAAGACCCTTCTTCCTTGGCTGGGATCATTTAGAGCCCTTTATAGCTGCATTAAAACTGGATTATGGAAGTTCAAACTTGAAGGAGCCAAATACAATCCTGAAATGTTTTCCTGAAAAAACAGAATTTCTTTACGACTGAAGAAAGAAAGGCATGAACATCTTGGATGACAAGGGGGTGAGTACATTATCTGTACATTTTTGTTCTGAAAGTGAACAAATCCTTTAACATAGCCGATACCAATCCAAAAAAAAAACAAAACAAAAAAACAAAACAAAACAACAAAAAAACTGCCCCAATCCAAAAAATCCCAAAATAGTGTGTTTTCACGACACATCATCAATCAGCCATATTGGCAACACTAAACGTAAATAATGCCATTGAACTTAATGAAACTTCCATTTTGGTGATTATTGCTGCTGAAAATGGTCAATTATTGTCATGTTTTAGGCTGTACTAATTGGTAGGACCGGGAAAAACATTTATAACAAATCAAGGAGTGCATAAAACTGAGACCCAGGATTTCCAGGGCAAGAATCTTGACAACATTCGTGTTTGTTCTTATCATTTCCAGTCAGGTAGGTCAAATATTAGGCTAATATCTTAATTCATACTACTTCTATGTATCTTTACCATCTATTAACTTTAGTTTGTCAAAATATTGCGGCCTTTTCTGCTTACTAAGTCATTCTCTATGATTTAGCAGCTTTCACATGTTTTTTTCATGGTTTCATGGTTTATTGCCTTTATCACCTGTTAAAAAATATTGTATAAAAAAAAAAACAACCTTAGTTGTTGTATTACCTTTGTGGCATAAAGTTTTTCTTTCTTTTGTATATATATATCTTACATCTGTTCATTTTCATTTGGCCAGAAAGTAAGGCAGCATTACTTGCATTCATAATAATGAAGCAATCCCAAAATGCACTGCAAGTTTAATAGAACAATGAATTCAAGATGGCAGAAAAAGTGGACTTAAAATTAATAATAAATAATTCAATTAAATATCAAAACTACGACAAACAGTGATTAACTCCACATTTATGTTCATTAGGATACCATGTTGTTAGCTACAGCTACTGTATAGCTGCATTTACCAAATGGAATAAATAGTAAGTCGAGTCTCTATTGTGCTTTATGTGAGGAGCGCTATTTGTGTGCTGACTTGCTGCCTATGTAGAGCGTTCCAATTCAGTCACTTATGAGCAGGCCCTTATGGATTCTAAACACACAGAACTCAGCAGAAATAGAACAGCCATCGTTTACGCAATGGAATATTTAGTATAATTATGTTATACCTTCATCTACCAATAACACTGAAGTGCAACTGGCTTAATTAAACACATTTAACATGTTAAAATCCAATTTCCCAAGAAAAAAACTAAAAATCATAAAGTTGGCCGATTCTATAAGGGCTTACTTATGAGATTTCATTTTAGTTAGGATGCTTCCTTAAACAGCTGCCTATATACTGTAGGATAGTAGACAGCAAGGTAGCTAATGAGACCAAGCTAAAGAAAGACTCCTCCTGTGAGAGGTGTGTTGTGTTTGCTTCTGGCTACACTGATATATACATAGGTGTTTGTTCCAGCCACAGGAAGCTGTTTTTTTCCTGGCCGATTGTATATTTCTGTGAGTTGGCATGCAGGTTAACCTTTCCCGTTCTCTCACTTTATGTGTGTGTGAGCCTGCGGTCGACGCTCAATCTGTGGGACCTGCAGAATGTGAAATAGTCATCTAAAAATACCCAGACTGCCCAGTGTGCACTGAGGCTACTATGGTTTGATGTGCCTAATCTCCCTTTCCTAACTCCGCTATACTGTTTCTCAAAGAGAGAGATAGAGAGAGAGGCGCTGACCCGGCCCAACACAGCCATCTCATTACACTGGGGAATACGGGACACAGTGGAGGGACAGGGTGAGAGAGAGAGAGAGAAAGAGAGAGAGTGACGAACAGAGGACGAGAGAGATACAGGAACACAGGGAAACAGCAACTGGGAAAAGACAGAAGGGGGAAGATGAAGGGATTCAGGGATAAGCCCAGGGATGGATGGAAATGAGGAAGTCAGAGGTAAAAGAGCTGTGTGTGTCCAGATATGGACAAAACGAAAGGAAAGGAAGAGAAAAAGAAGGAAAGATAATAGTCCTGTTTAGACATTAATACTCCTCAAACATAGCAGAGCTCCTGGAACAGGAAAGGGAATTTCAGGAAAGGTTCACCAGCCTTTGCTTAATGTTCAAACCAAACATTTTATTAAACAGAGATGCAAACTGTATAAATGGATAACTGTATGAATTCCAGATATTACAAATGCTCTATGCAAAGAACAATTTACTCAAATTTGATGAAACAATGATAATAACAATAAAAAAGGGTTAATAATATATATATATATATATATATATATATATTTTTTTTTTTTTTTTGTTTTTGTTTTTGTTTTTGTTTTTAAAATAAGTTTCATAATTTTGGATTTATTTGATCAAAACTATAATATTAGAAAATATTATTACAATTTAAAATAACCATTTTCAATTATAATATACTTTAAAATGTAATTTATTCCTGTGATAAATTAGACTTTTCAGCAGCCATTAATCCAGTCTTTTGTGTCACATGAGTCTTTAGAAATTAAAATAGCTGATTTGGTGCTGCAGAACAATTTTTATTTATATAAGAAACATTATTATCAATGCTGATGCGTAATATTTGTTGGGGAAATATTTATTATGTTTTTTGCTTTTTTTTTCAGGGTTCAATGCAGAATAGAAAATCTGGTAAAAATTTACTTAAAACCTTCACCTAAAATGCGAATAACTGTATTATTATGCATTATAATAATTTGATATATAAACCCATTTTTTTTTCTTAAATATATACATGCATGTGTGTGTATTTATTTATACATAAAATTTAATAAAATACATAATATTAAAACATATTATGTAAACACAAGCTTTTATTTTTATTTGCAATTAATTGCAATACTTATGATGTGACGAATTTCACAAATAACTGCTATAACACATTTATAATACTTATCCATTCATTGTTATACCTTTAGAAAGTACAGTATAATGCATTAATAAAACACAAGACAAACAAACCTAAATATATATACACTACCAATCAAAAGTTTTTGGACAGTAAGCTTTTTATTGTTTTTTATTGTCTGCATTTATTTGATCCAAAGTACAGCAAAATCAGTAATATTGTAAAATATTTTTACTATTTAAAATAACTGCTTTTTATCTGTATATATTTCATTTATATAAAAATGTAATTTATTCTTGTGATCAAAGCTAATTCAGAATGTTATAAAAGATTTCTATTTCAGATAACTGAAATACTTAAGTCTGACATTTTTCTCACATTACAGTATGTTTGTTGCACACTCTTTACAAACAGACAAAACACCATTCACAATAAACACAGACATAGTAAATACAGTATAATTCTAATTCACAAAAAAAAACAAACAAAAAAAAACTTCCCGGAGTTTTCATTTTACATGGACCTTGCTCAGCTCTAGGACAGCCTGATGTACAAAGGAATGTTTTAATTTCACTGGATTAAATCTCAGAACCTTGTATCGACGATTAGATGGTAAAAGCACAAATTCATTATACAACACATTATTACGATTAGAAACAATATTCTTAGCCAGCCTTAAAAGGTTCTTGCGATAAGACAGTTTATATACCTTTTCAAGAGGCTGTCCTATCTTTGAACAGATTTTAATTTGGTTCCTCAACCTGTCTTTAGCCTAGACAAACTCATGTATTATACCTAAATACTTTTCTACCTGTCTAATGTTTTCATTGTGTATGACTATGGGCATATCCTCAGTTTTTTATAATATTAATCACAAGAGCATTGTTGTCACACCACTCCACTAATTTATTCACCCCCTGTTGGTGCAATCCCGGGGTTTCTAAATTACTTAACACAGATATTAACGCAATATCTTCCACGTACTTTAAGATGAATTGATTAGACCTATCTATACGACAGTCATCGGTGTACACAGTGAAAGCATAGCAGAACCAACACAGCCTTGGGGTGCTCCAACATTTGTGTTAACTGCAGTTGACAGAATTGTATTCAGTTTAACCATCTGAATTCCTTGTAAGAAAAGAAACATATCACCAAATCAGATAGGGATTTACATCCAACCTAAGAAGTTTAGACACCAAAATATCAGCTCGAACTGTATTAAATGCTGTAAATATATATATATGTTTAGAAACAATATGCACCACATCATCTTCCATACCGCAACTTGCTTATAGGAAAATTGACATGGATCAAGTTTGTGCTTAATAGTGCTCACCAGATGTTTAAGTAAAATAAATTAAAAAAAAATCGTGAAATTTAAAAATTAAAATTAATTGCGATTAATCGCATCCAAAATAAAAGTTTATATGTTATTTATGTACATACATACTATATGTTTGTGTACTGAGTATATTTAAAATATTCTAATCTAAAATATTTATATTTATTTATAATCTAAATTGTACACAGGTATAAATATATATATATATATATATATATATATATATATATATATATATATATAAATATTTTGTTTTAATATATACATGTATGCGTGTATTTATATGTACATAATAAATATACAAAGTAAACACACATATAGTGTGTAAACATAAACTTTTATTTTGGATGTGATTAATCGGTTGACAGCCCTAATAATAATAATAATAATGATGATTTTTAGCAGCAAATCAGAATATCACAATGATTTCTGAAGGACCATGACTGAAGTAATAATGCTAAAAATTTAGCTTTGAAATCACAGGAATAAATTACGTTTTAAAATATATTCAAATAGAAAACAGCTACTTTAAATAGTACAAATATTTTAAAATTGTACTGCTTTTACTGTACTTTGGATCAAATAAATACAGGCTTAGTGAGCAGAAGAGACTTGAAAAAAAATCTTGACTGGTAGTGTAAGTTCAAAAGAACATTATTTGTTTGAAATATATCAATTTAAGGCATCATTCCTGAATAAAATCATTCAAGTATTGAATGGTAACCAGGGAAAGTGTCACATAAGAGATAGCAATGCTTCTGTCAAAGGGTCAACACTCAGTGATGTTCAGAATTGGTTCACAAAGCGAACTTGGTCATACAGGTGGAATCGGTCAGACTAAACATTTTAAGAAATTAGAACTCTTTCACTCACACATCAGTGCTTTCACCCACGATTCAATATCAACCAAAAGCCTGCCAGGGAGCCGGTTTTGAGGGTGAACACAACAAAAGCTGCATCTCTCCTGTCAGGCAGCAGGTTTACAACAACCACTTTGTTTTGTATAAATGCCGCATCGGCACTTCAGCGGTCAGCTGGACATAGAGACATGGCAGAAAGAGGAAAAGTGAGGGTGGTTTTAAGTTAGCAGGGACAACAAAAGAGACAAAGACTGTGCAGAAGAGTGAAGTGAGAATGGATGAGAACAGAAAACACAAAAACGGTGAAGACAGAGACAGCGAGAGAGAGGAGGTGAATGCTAATAATGAACGTGTGTGCCTTGTAATGGCCATGACCTTCACCAAGATGAGAGTCTGAGAGGTCCTACCAGCATGGTGAGATCTTCACTGCTGGTGAAAGGAGTGATTAGTATTGCGGAAAGAGAAAGACAGGAGATAGAAGGAGCGAGAGGCAAAGAAACCAGATCTACTCCTGTATGCAGGAGGGTGTATGAAGTCTAAAGGAGACTGTCTGGGCACTGATGCATGCAGAGTCACCCCCTGTTTGAGGTTACGTGTCTTACGTTAGATAACACCCATCCATTTTAATGCATGTGAGGGAGGGAAGGAGAGCTCTGAGCCTGTAAATTGAAACATTAAAACTGAAACGCAGTGAAATGTAACGCACTAAATGCTGCGAGCCGGACAGCATGTAATTTCTCTCTAGTGCCACGCTGCTTTCTTGCTTACAAACTTAATTGGTCAAGATCAGCCTTATGACACTTCATGTTTTAAACTGTTCACGGTTCAAAAGTCACACTTGATGAGCAACAAATGTGAATGGAAATTGACTTTGGGGAATAAATAAAGCAAGCTGGAATATAAAAATAATGGTTTCTTTTTTATTATTATTATCTGACATAAACATTGACAAATCACATCAAAGACATAAATATAAACTGAGATGGCTTACATGCAGCTTCAAACAAATACTATCTTAGCTTAGTCATGTATGGAAAGTTATTGGGGCACGTTGTTACAGAACATGAGTGGGTCTTTAATGAACTGTATATTTTCCAAGGGAATAAAAATAATAATGGCAGAAATGAAGCCCATTTTTACCTCAAAATGCAAATAAATGCCTTTATTTCAATATCTCATATCTCTAAACTATTGTATTTGTGTTGTGTGTAATTATTAATTCATGTCTGTTGTTTAGTTGCAATTATCAAACATAAATAATAATTACATATGTGGTTCTGGACCACAAAACCAGTCATAAGTTGCATGGGTATATTTGTAGCAATAGCCAAAAATACATTGTATGGGTCAACATTTTTCTTTTATGCCAAAAATCATTAGGATATTAAGTAAAGATCACGTCCCATGAAGATATCATAATACATTGTTCTTTCCTAACAAACCATACATCAATGGAAAGCTTATTTATTTAGCGTTCAGATGATACAAGACAAAAAAAAAAAAAAAACTTTGTAAAAAAAAGCATTCTTTGCAGTGTCGACTAAACAAAAACAGGACAAGGATGACTAAACAGGATAATAATTAAAAACTAAATTTGTCACAGAACTAGGACTAAGACTAATTTAATATACTAAGCCAGGACATTTAAGTCATTTTTAAAAACATGCCTTAGAAAAAACATTACTGGTGTGTCTCTTAAGTCAAAAAAGGGGACTGACATATTTCAAGATCAATCAACGGTGCAAGTTTCTTTCAGTTGAAACAGCTTAGATCCAGGGATAAATCGACTAAACCTTGACTAAACAAAAACAGGACAGTGCAAAAAATCTAAGTAAGAAAAGCATTCTTTGTAGTGTTGACTAAACAAAAACACGACACGGTTGACTAAACAGGGGGGTGTTCCATAAAACAAGTTTATTAAATAAGCCAGGCTTATTTCAGTTAGTCTGACTTATTGTCACTTGATTTGGCTCAAAATAAATCAAACTAACTGAAATAAGCCTGGCTTATTGGGTAAACTTGTTTTATGGAACACCCCCCAGGATAACAAATAAAAGGTAAATTTGACACAGAATGAGGACTAAGACGAATTCAATAGACTAAGCCAGGACTTTTTAAAACATTTAATTAACACATTAAATTTTAAAAAGATGCCTTAGAAACAACATTACTGGTGTGCCTCTTGAAACAAAAAAGGGGACTAACATATTTCCAGATCAATCAATGCAAGTTTCTTTTAGTTGAAACAGCTCAGACTTACATTTTAGTCTGGGACTAGGTTTAAGCCTTGTCTATGAAACCAGGGATAAATCGACTAAAACTTGACTAAACAAAAATCAGGACAGTGCAAAAAAATCTAAGTAAGAAAAGCATTCTTTGCAGTGTTGACTAAACAAAAACAGGACAAGGTTGACAAAAAAAATTGACACAGAGCTAGGACAAAGACTAATTCAACAGACTAAACCAGGATTACGCCATAGTTCAATTAGGACATTTAAGTCATTTTTAAAAACACGCCTTGAGACAAAAAAGGGAACTGACATATTTCAAGATCCATCAGTGCAAGTTTCTTTCAGCTGAAACAGCTCAAATTTACATTTTAGTCTGGGACTAGGCTTAAAGGAACACTCCACTTTTTTTGAAAATAGACTCATTTTCCAATTCCCCTAGAGTTAAACAGATGAGTTTTACCGTTATTTAATCCATTCAGACGATCTCTGGGTCTGCCGTTAGCACTTTTAGCATAGTTTAGCATAAATCACATCAGATTAGACCATAAGCATCTCATTTAAAAATGACCAAAGATTTTCAAAATTTTTCCTATTCAAAACTTGAATCTTCTGTAGTTACATCATGTACAAAGACCAACAGAAAATGAAAAGTTGCAATTTTCCAAGCTGATATGGATTCTGGTGTAATAATCATGGAACTTTGCTGCCGGCAAAAAAAGTGCTACCAGCAGACCCGGAGATCGGCTGAATGGAAAAAAAAATGAGCCTATTTTCCAAAAAAAAAAAAAAATGGATTGTGTCTTTAAACCTTGTCTGTGAAACCAGGGATACATCGACTAAAACTTGACTAAACAAAAACAGGACAGTGCAAAAAATCGAAGTAAGAAAAGCATTCTTTGCAGTGTTGACTAAACAAAAACAGGACACGGTTGACTAAATAGGATATTAGCTAAAAGTACATTTTACACAGTCTTTTAAATTAGTCTTGAAACTAAATTAAAACTGACTGACAAAATGAACACGCTATATGCTATATACCTGTCCTGAGAAACATTCACTAGAATAAATGTGTGACATCTTACCCCAGCCTCCCTTATAAAGGACAATTTGAGGTTAAATGATTCAAAAACATTTTCATAGAATCAGACTAGGACGGGCGTGAATTGGACGGATATGTTGGCGATCTAGAGTCTGAGCTGAAGTGTACTCGGTCTTGGCCGACCTTGTTCAAACCTAGTTCTCACTTCCAAGTTTCAGAGGATTAAAAAAAAGGACCGGATGCATGAAGGGAGGTGGTGGCAGTTTGCATTTTCCAGGTGTGCAGAGACGATTGGAAATGATTGTTTGCTAATTTAGATGAGGAAAGCAATGGTTTAACGTCTGGGGCTGTTTATGATGAGCTGAGTGAATGGGAGCAGCTGCCCAGGCGAGTGGACGGCATCTGTGCCAGCGGACGCGCTAACGCCAGGATTTTACAGAGCCTCATGACCGAGTGATTGTGAGGACAGAACACTGTCTCCCAAAAACTGTAGCCACTTTCAGTCAGTTTTCAAGTGCTTATATCCTTTATGCCCCAAACCGGCAACAAGAAATTCATATGAATAATTACAAAAGCTTGCAATCTGTCAATAGGCTTTAACAGTGCCTCGTATATTTACACATGAAGCAGTGTAATAGTGCACTAACACTTAAATATCTCTTCCATTCCCTAATGTACCATGATACATGTCACAAAGGGTGTATGTTTGTTATTGTTTTTCATCAACTGTGAATGGCTTTTTAATGCAACATTTTTTTTTCTCCAAGCCTTATTACTGAGTATTACCTCTACAGAAAAGCAGGCATCACGTAATTTATTAAGGTGAGTGCCCCTCTTTTCTGAAACAAATTGAGAGTAATGTAAACCAGAGCTTTATTTAATTGCTTTGCGCTGGGTGCCGGTATCTGTATTTGAGCTCCATCGACTGGAAGAAAATTACTACAACGTTTCTATATTATTATTTTTAAAGCAATAGTTCATTTTAAAATGAAAACTCAACCATTATTTACTCACCCTCATGTTACTGCATGACTTTCCTCTGCAGAATAAAAATGAGATAATTTGAACAACCTTCACAAAGGTCTTTTCAATATAGCAACAATTCATAGTGATCATGGCTGGTAATTTCTAAAAAAATAAAAAAAAAACTATTATAAACTCTAATTAAGAACCATAAATGTACTCAATATGACAATGCTATATTCCTGTAGGGCCATTTGAAGTCATGAGGAAACAACTTTACTTCAAGTAATTATTCCAGTGAGCTGAACTCTGGTTCATGAATGAATAATTTGATTTGTGAACCAGGTCAACAGGTTCAGTGAAAGAACCAGCTCAAACAAATGATTCAGTTCTTGAGTTTTGGTCTGTTCCTCACACAAAGACTTAGACGTAGCGTCTTGTCATAATGCCACTTTGTTATTTTTAAAAAATTATCCTACTGTGATTCATAAAAAAAAACAAAACAACAACAACACATGAGTAAATAATCTGACACTTTACATATGACACTTAAAAGACGCCCGCATTCTCTCTCAGCACCTAATTCATGGGTCATTGCTGGCTCAGTGTTTGACAGCTGTCACCCTTCCCTTCAGGTGCATCATAACGCACCAGAGGACAGGAGAGAGAGAGAAAAAATGACAGTGATATGGCGAAAAGAAGGATGCAGAGAGGTGTGCATGTGCAGCTGGAGGGATGAAGATAGAGGAGGAGGAGATGGAGAGAGAGGAGAGATCCCAGGCCTCTCTGTCACTCCGTGCGGTCATCTTTCCGCCCTCTTGTTTTCTTCATCCTTCCATCCTGTGCCAGTAACCTTCACCGGGAGGCCACAGCGGAGATGATGAATGGAATCAGAGACAGCAGAGAGGACAAAGATTAGGGTGAGAGAGACAGATGAAAAATGACAAACTCATGGGGAGGAAAACAGAAAGAGAGAGAACAAGAAAGAGCTGGAGAAAGCTAAACACAAGGTTCAAACTAAACATATACAGTGCTTGATAGATTACTTACAAATGTAATCTAGGTTACTCATTGTGTGTAATGTATTCTATGTGACTACTTTTCAGATTATGTTTAGATTACTTTTCACTTGTTTTAAATTTACCATTTATAAATCAATAATACATTTCAGAATTATTTGTTTCATAGATAGTGTTCCCCTCCCCTAAACTCAGAAGCATGGATTACATTATGTTACGTTATTTACATGACATTTACCCGAACACTCAATATTGTGAATACAGTCAAAACTAAATGGTATGACAGAGTAAGATTTTCAGAAAGGAACATTTAAAAGAGAGAGAGAGAAAAAAGAAGAATTAGGGAGATTCAATACATTTGGAATGATTTACTGCTATTGTGTGAATATGTAATCATGTAATCCATAAAAAAGTAACTGTAATCTGATAAGAGCATTACGAGAAATTTTTGGAATCGGATTATTTTTAGCTCTACATGAGTGTGTTTAGAATTATAAAAAAAAAAAAAAAAAAAACTTTGCATTAAAGATTACATGCTTTTATATTATATTTTTACATGCCATATTTCATGTCATTTCTCATTTCAAGACACATATGTTGCATTTGCAGTCTCTTTTCATGTTGTATTAATACATTTCATGCCCAATTTACTTATTTGTACTCACTTGTCATACGGCTTGTATTTGTTCAATGCAACATTTCATATTTAATAATTTTTAAGGCCCTATGGAATATATATATATAATTATATTAACCAAATTCTGTTTGCTTATTTATTTATTTTTCAGAAATACTGTGTTGTGCATTTACATTTTTCTGTGTTTTTCCTTGTAAAACAATGGAACAAAGGAAATTTAATTTCCTTAAAAACAATGTTATGTAATACTATTTTATTAGTAGGAGTAGTACTATCATTACAGTAAGTATATAAGTATGTTTTTGTTCTTCAAGTTAAACCGAACTTTTATTTTGACGGGTTGCTGTGAAGACCTTTAAGGTTCTATTTGTATATGACATGACGATAGATTTTCTCCGATAAAAAAAAGGCGCATGAAATGACTCTCAGAGCAGTTCTAGAGATTTTGTTTATGTGCTTAAGTACACATATATGGAGGCGGTAAAGGCTAAAAACACAGCTAGCATCGTGCTTGCTTCAATATGTGTAGTAAATGAAACTGTGCATCCACCATTCACGCAGAACATACAGGATATTTAAGTAGTATTTTTGCAGCTTAATATTTACAGACACTAGTCCATATCGCAATTTAAATATACTGACCTACATTTGATTTATTCATCCAAAATTTGGCAAATTCGGTGACATTCCGTGTTATGCAGTAAACTACATTTTTGAGTCCATCTGCATTTTCCACATCACAGAAATCATAGGGCTCTACATGTAAAAAAACATTACATTGTATTTTTATTTATAGCATTTTCATCTTATTTTAGTTTCATTACATATATTTTATTTAGTCTGTTAAACCACTCCATTCGCTATTGGCCAATGTGGAAAAAGGCCAATTCTGGACCCCAACTGAACAGGACGACAGCAGGTAGAGTTGAAAAAAAAGAGCATCAGAAATAGAGACAAGAGAAATATGGGAAAAGAGTATAAGGTGTAATGAGATGGGAAGAGCGGGTGAGAGGGCAGAGGGTGAAAGAGAAGATATATAGAAAGAGAGTGAAGGTGACTGTGAGACAGTGAAGGGTGATTCTCCATGAGCCTGGTGGACGGCTGATGATGACCAACACAAGATAATAACACTCACACACACAGCATGCCCTCTGTGCTTCTGCTTCCTCACACAGAGAACAATTTTGGTTTTAACGGAATAGTTCACCGCAAAATGAAACCTCTGTCGATCCTATCCCACATGACTTTCTTCCATGGAACACAAAAGATGATGTTAGGCAGAATATTCATGCCGTCTCTTTTCATACAATGAAAAGTGAGCTGAGACAGACACCGTCGAGTGACAAAAAAAAAAAAAAAAGCACTGTACTCAACGCATTCCCCTTTTTCTTTTAAGGGTCGTATATTGACCATTTTCCACATTCCATTCTATTTAATCATAAATCGCTCTAACTCTCTCTTTACTTCTATATGTAAATGAGCCCTGTTATGATTGGCTAAACTCCATGTACTGGCATAGCTTTCATTGTTGTTCATCAGGGTCAGCCAAGTGGTTGAATACTGGATAAGTGTAGATGTGTAAATGTGGGCAGTATGCTAATGTGTTTACAGTTCTGATGCCAATACCTTGCCAATTTCTGAATGACTTGTTTCTTTAGTGATTTATCAAGCTCATGTACAAACCCCATACACAAAGGGCATATATTAAAGTGCTGTTGTTTTGCCAGCTTTAGTTCATTATAAAAACCTTTATGCATGAGTTCTTCACAGCGCTGTCAACTTTAATCTCACACTTCACACATTTTACTTTCGTATAGTTCTTTCGCACAGTTATTTACTTTTGCAATTAGACAAAGACTGCATGCCAAAGTAGTAAACTGCACATTCCCAACAGAAATGTGCTCAACGGCGGTTGCCAAATCCACTCCAGCATTCCCAGAAAACCGCACGTCTAAATAATTCTGAAACCAAAGGCCCGTGCCTTCAGTCGTCCATCCCCCTCTCTCGCTCTGCACAGACGAGTGGAATGACAGACAGAGAAAGGCAGCAGGCCTCCTCCCCAGAGAGCAGGAACGCATTCATCCGTACTGATCTTAAAACAACAGCCTCCTCCTCTTCTCCCTCTCCTTTTCACCCCTCGCTCTCTTCCTCCTTCCCTTGACAACACACCCTCTCCCTCTCTCTTACATGATTGGCTCGCCCTCCATGCGTTTCCCTTTTTCTCCCCACCAGCCCGTGTATCGCCCGTGTCTTTCACCTCGTGTTCCGCTCCTCGTTTCATTCTTTCTCTTCATCCATGCTGACTTGTATTCTGTGCCATTTCCTCCCTCCACCAATCCTTTCCAGCTGCTTCTCTGGATTTCTGTTAAGCTCTTCCTGCTGTCCTCTCACCTTGGATCAATTGTTGGTTTTCCACATCATGTTATTGGACTGCATGAACTGTATGAAATCACAAAGAGCTCTTACATAAATGCCAAATTCTGTCATGAAACTCTAGATAGCGCATACTGATGGGTCTTTAACGCAAACTGATGATATTTACAGTGTTCATGTTGCATATGCAGCCAATGAACTTGCTGCTTTACATTTAAATGGTGGTTAGCATTCACTACAGCACTTCTGAAAACCTCCACCTCCCCAGCTCCACCTGTACAGATATGCTACGGGTTATTATATATGCTACTTATGCAGCAGGAAAGTGCTTAAGAAAGCGCTTAAGAAACTCATTTTTAGTCAATTTTCATGGAAAAAGTCCTCATTGCAATGCAATAAATCAGGGTTCCGGAGGGCTGGTGTCCTGCAGAGTTTAGCTCCAATTCTAATTAAACACACCTGAACCAGCTAATCAAGGTCTTACTAGGCATGCTAGAAACCTCCAGGCAGGTGTGTTGAGGCAAACTGGAGCTAAACTCCGCAGGACACCAAGTTTGAAGTGCAATAAATTGAAATACAACATTAATAAATAAATTAATTAATGACCTGATAAAAACTGTACTTTATGTTGTACCTTAATATAGAATTAAATACAAATTTGCTATTTTACTGTTGTACAATCTAATTAGTAGGGCATTAACCACATGTTTATTAATAAACCATTTAAATCATAATAATGAGCCTGTAATTGCCCACATAGCCTTATAGCAGCCAAGCCAAGCCAAAAAAACTTGCACCGTGAGATAATTATGAATGTGTGAGGGAAAAAACAGTAAGGAGATTGCATTGATGTTTTAATATTTATTGATAAACTAGTGCTTTCTTTGTTTTCGACACTGACTCACATCTCCGCAGTAGTGATGCACCTGTATGCATGTTTCACGTCGATTACATTGTTTCAAAGTTTTGCGCTCAAGTTCACAGAGACAGGATTCCCAGGAAGATTGTTTTCATTATTTTAGAAAAGCGTCTTTACAGATTCGAAAGATGTATTACTTTTATCTGTATGGCCAAAAATGATGGAGTATTTTAAGTGACCTTCACCGGCACCTCCATCTGTCGTTCAGTAAGCGTGCTACTGTTCAGCTTCCACCCTCCGCACAGACACTTCAATAGCGCACATTTTTCTAGGTTAACATTGGATTGAGCTGCCATGTAAAGTTGCTACTACATACAGCTTTCAAATGAAAAGCCCTATTTGGGGTTGAGCATTTGTATTTCCTGCCTGATGTACTATATTACCACATAGACCAGCTGTTAACGATCTGTCTGTCATGGACTGCATGATTTCCTGCCATTTCCTGTGAAATATTTTATTCTGTGACTAAGCAATTAATACAATTTGGTCGACCAAACCTGTTCTCGTGGACTAATGGTTAGTCGATTATTAGGGGGCGGCCCTACTAATTAGAATTGTTATTGAGAAAAATGAGACCATTTGAGCAACATATAATTTTATGTTTTTTGGCAGGGTGGAGGGGCAGGGCTTTCAACATAACCCTCAAATATGACTATGGCATATTCTTGACCAGTTTCGTGAGATTTACCCAGCAAACAGTGCACGTCATTGTCATTCAAGGCAGCATGCATTAGCCACTCTCTCACCACCTGTTATAAAACACAGAAAATGATTGTTATTTTGTTCCTCATGTGTTCATTATGTTAGAAATGTGTCTGCAAATGGAGTTCTGCAGTTATGACATTTAAAAATGCATTTGCTAGCTTCATTTATGATGGGTAAATTTTCCACTCGGGTAAAAGTCACTGAACTTTTGTATTTTTTCATTGGGATTTAAAGCCTACATTATGCTGGAAACTTGTATTCCTGCCAGTTGCTGCTTGGATTTAATTAATTTTATTAGTAAAATTTGTTAACATTCAAAAAGTAAAAACTGGCTTTAGTAAGACCCTTTTTGTATATAGTCAACATTTTGAATAAATTGTGAATGAACAGCAGGGAGCAAGAGTTTCATGAAAGAACATTTTGGTCTATGAAACACTGTGGATGTGTGTTTGATACAGTATGTTCATGCACGGCAAGAGAGAATTTTTAAGTCTGCCAAGTCTAAATATTATTAAAAGTTTATACTAAACTTCTCTTTCTACCATGTCCCCTCTGCGAATTGTCTTAGAGCTCTCCGCTCTTATCTGTCTCTATAATTCATTTGGGAAATTTTAAAAAATCATGCCTATTTTTAACATGCAAAGTAAGGAACTAAATTAAGTCAGGCTTTTAGTAGCTTTTAAGTCCAAGACCAGAATTAACTAGAAAAGGTAAGAAAAAAAAGCATAACTTTGACAGAAATTCACACATTAAAACATACCCATGGGCTGATATGGTGGACAGTGGAGGCTGGAGGCTACAGAAATGAGCCCAGATAAACTCAGATGCCTACAAAAAGCAATCAGAAGATTAAGAGATTGAGCCGGAGGTGGCGACGGAGGAAGCGCACATCTGCATGCTCCGGGTCTGCCGAAGTGAACAAAAGATTAGCTAATTTACATGAGCAACCCTGTGGCTTTGGAGACCATGGCGTTTGAGGTTTTCAGAACAAGTGCGCAAATTGAGCAGCTGTGAGGTTCCGCAGCCACCGTCTACGTGAGAATCTGGAGGTGACACCGGCAAGACATGATTGATGTGAAAGCGGGCAGGGTTTGCGCCGCTGCTCTCTTTGAATATTTAATTAAAACCCCACATACAAACGCAAGAGGATGTCAAAGGTGCGCTTCTGTTTTCTGCTGCCTTTGAACGTGGCTTGGTTTGCCAGTTCTCTCCTTCACTTTACTCCATAGTCCTCCCTCCCCTGTCTTTTGCTTTTTTCTCTACCGATTTCTCTCCGATCAAACTCAATCAGTGGCCTGCATGCTCCGCGCCGGCTGTTATTGTAGCTCGCAGGTGCGATGGAACCCCCGCTCAGTGGGCCTGACCTCCTCTACGCTCTCCTCCACTCTTCTAGAGCCAAATAAAGACATTTTCCTTCCTTCTCTCCTCATCTGCTCTCATGCTTTCGCTCTCTCCGGCCCTTCCAACACCAGACAACCATGTCACGTCGCTAACATGCTGCGGACAAGACCCTGAAATGATTTTGTGCTGCACTGCAAGTGTGCCATATATAAGTGGAAAGTAAAATACCTCAAAAAACACCTTGTAATGAATAGATGCCTCCAGCTGGGGTAAAATCAGAAATGTGAAAACTAAAAAGAATACAGCATGCAAGTGTAGTTTTGTTCAACATAGCAAATATAAACATGCAGTGGAGAGACAAAAAATAAACAAAAATTAAATAATAACTATTGCAATGTATCAGTTTTGAATAACTATTGTGCTACTAAACATTGTGATAACCCATATTTCCATATAATATCCTATCCGAATTCATGTTTCAATTCCTGTTCAATATTCTAATTTTGTACATCCTGGATAACTCTAAAATGGCACATGAAAACAAAACCATCTGTAGTTGGTCACTTTACACATTTGTTCCTGTTTGAAGACCAGATTGTATGCCGTTTGGTCAAAGGACTTATTTCCATCCATAGTAAGTTCACTTCAAAGGGTTGCTCCTAAGGCATTTCCAACCTTTTCCCTCTGTAATGATCCATGATTTGTAAAATCTCAGCCTTATCCCTTCCAATTTTTCTACTAACAATTCAGTGTTATTCTTTGGTGTAATACTAATATTCTCCCTCACACACACTCTTCCCAAAGACACCTCTTCTCCAGATGCACATTGACCCTGCTGCTCTGGGGCTGGTAGGAGGGCTTGTTCCTCAGAGTCGCTCCACTGAACATGACTGACATAAACCACAAAGACTGTAGGAATGAGACAAGCAGGAGAGAGAGAGAGAGAGAGAGAGAGAGAGAGAGAGAGAGAGAGACGGAACAAGCGAGACCTGAGATATTAAACGCTATAGTTGTGAGAGAGAGCTTGAGCTGAGTGGGTGTAATTTATGATCAATAGCGTTCCTCAAATTCCATTCTAATTAGAGCTCTATTTACAGTGCTGCTGATTCGTACAGCTGTACGAGTGAAATATACCATAAACAACACACAGGTCATTACGACTGCACACAAACACACACACCTCATTGACAAAGAAATACTAGATACCCATACAAACACTACACACACTGAGGAAGATAAATATAGAGTAAGGAAGAGAGAGATGGAATCATAGAAAGAACGATAGATAGAACAATACAACAACGGAGAGACAAATTGACTGACAGACAGGATAGAGCGATACATAGTATGACAAAGACAAATAGAAAGAATGAGAGAACAACAAAACTAGAAAATAATTAATTAAAGGATAGACAGAAGAACAGAAGGACATAAAGATAGATAGATAGAATGAGAGAAGGAAAGAATTATCAATAATTTGAATGATGGAAACAATACAATAGATAGAATGATAGAATGAAGGACAACAGAACAATAGATTGATAGAATTATAGATAGAATGAGATAAGGACAGAACAATTAGTAAACAAAATGATAGAACAATATAATGAACGATAGAGCGACAGAATGTATGTTTGCCCACTGACAAAGAAATTATCAGTCTATAATTTTATTGATAGGTTCATTTCATAACAGTGAGAGACAGCATAACAACTGCTTTTTTTAGTAAGTGAAATAAGTATTTGATCCCCTATCAATCAGCAAGATTTCTAATCTCACCTTGTCACCAGTACAAAAGACACCTGTCCACAGAAGCAATCAATCAGATTCCAAACTCTCCACCATGGCCAAGACCAAAGAGCTGTCCAAGGATGTAAGGGACAAGATTGTAGACTTACACAAGGCTGGAATGGGCTACAAGACCATCTCTAAGCAGCTTGGTGAGAAGGTGACAACAGTTGGTGTGAAACACAATAACTGTCAGTCTCCCTCAGTCTGGGGCTCCATGCAAGATCTCACCTCATGGAGATTCAATCATCATGAGAACGGTGAGGAATCAGCTCAGAACTACATGGGAGCATCTTGTCAATGATCTCAAGGCAGCTGGGACCATAGTCACCAAGAAAACAATTGGTAACACACTACTCCGTGAAGGACTAAAATTCTGCAGTGCCCGCAAGGTCCCCCTGCTCAAGAAAGCACATGTACAGCCCCGTCTGAAGTTTGCCAGTGAACATCTGAATGATTCAGAGAAGAACTGTGTGTAAGTGTTGTGGTCAGATGAAACCAAAATTAAGCTCTTTGGCATCAACTCAACTCGCCCTGTGTTTGGAGGAGGAATGCTGCCTATGACCCCAAGAACACCATCCCCACCGTCAAACATGGAGGTGGAAACATTATGCTTTGGGGGTGTTTTCCTGCTAAGGGGACAGGACAACTGCACCGCATCAAAGGGAAGATGGATGGGGCCATGTACCGTCAATCCTTGGGTGAGAACCTCCTTTCCTCAGCCAGGGCCTTGTAAATAGGTTGTGGATGGGTATTCCAGCATGACAACGACCCAAAACACACGGCCAAGGCAACAAAGGACTGGCTCAAGAAGCACATAAAGGTCCTGGAGTGGCCTAGACAGTTTCCAGCCCTTAATCCCATAAAAAATCTGTGGAGGGAGCTGATGGTTTGAGTTGCAAAACGTCAGCCTTGAAACCTAATGACTTGGAGAGGATCTGCAAAGAGGAGTGGGGCAAAATCCCTCCTGAGATGTGTGCAAACCTAGTGGACAACTAAAAGAAACATCTGACCTCTGTGATTGCCAACAAGGGTTTTGCCACCATGTACTAAGTCATGTTTTGCGAAGGGGTCAAAACTTATTTCACTCATTAAAAAGCAAATCAATTTATAATTTTTTTGAAATGCGTTTTTTCTGGAATTTTTGTTGTTATTCTGTCTCTCACTGTTCAAATAAACCTACCATTAAAATTATAGACTGATCATTCATTTGTCAGTGGGCAAACGTACAAAATCAGCAGGGGATTTTTTTTTTTACCCTCACTGTAGATCAAATGATTAATAGAACAATAGAATGTGAGAAGGACAGAATGATTAATAAATAGAACGCTACATCAATAGAACGGCAAGTGAGCAAACAAGCAAAAGAACGAGCAAACCATAGATAGATACATAGATAGATCCTAACCAGTGCTCTCTTAATGGGGACAAAAAATGTATTTACTGAACCAAACAGATATAAGACAACATATGAACTAAACTGACAATGATGTGTATGTGTGTGTGTGAGAGAGAGAGAGAAAGAGAAAAAGAGAGAGAAAAAAAAGAAAGAAAAAAAGAAGGAAAGAAAGAGAGAGAGGGTGAAATTCACCTTGTCAATGCTGCAGTGTAAGTTTATTACAGTAAGATTAACGGCGGTTCAGGAGGCTAATGCCTGCTAATACATCAGCGCTGTTTTAGCACAACCCAACACTCTCCCAGTCAATACAGAGCCTGAGAAATGGAGAGAGGGCAGCCAACCACAACCACAGACACAGGCAAAGGAGAAAGAAAGGTGTGAGAGTGCTTGGAAAAAATAGGTATAGCACAGCATAGTATGGCATGGTACAGAAGCGGATTGTCAAGCTCCAAAAAACACAAGAAATATCATAAAAATATGACATGCGCTATACTACTTTACAGCCATATGATAGCTTAATGCGAGGAGCAGACAATAGTCAACCACATTATATCTTCCGCTCCGCCATTCAAATCTAGCGCATTAATTATACATGCCAAAGCGTCTTTGTTTACATAAGCGAAGCACATTGATCGCTCTAGACACTATAACAGGAAAAGCAGAGACTGCACAAAGTACTAGTAGATTTTGAATATGAAAAGTTAAAAAAATTAATTGGGCATTCATAGAAGTACTCAAATACTACAATTTCTTATGAACACCTCTGCTAAATGATTGTGTAGTATACTTTAGTATAGCATATTATCTAGTGCAACTTCAAAGTGCCTGTCAAGAAGCAAATTGTGCCCATAAAATGACTACAAATACAACTTTCAAGGCAAAGTTTTAAACACGGCCGTGATTCAAGTACACATTGTTGCATACTAATAAGACATTAATGGAGTTTGTTCATTTCCACAGTGCAAAGCCCGTAGAGCCCGAGCGGTGTATTGAATCCGGATAGGAAATGGGAGCCAGTTCCAGCTGGCTGGACACAGTTGAGTTGTGTATTGATTTTCAGGGGGAGTTTGAAGCCCTCAGACACCCTGCACAGTAATCCTGGCTCAGGAAAGCATCTAGCATCAGCGGGCCACTGAAGTGTGTGTGTGCCCGCGCACGGGGCCCATGGGATCTCTGACCGCAAACATGGGGAGCTCACTCACCATCTGCATGGGTTGCTGGGAAGATTTCTTCGCTTTCTGTCAAAAATGTTCCGCACAAATTGAATAGTCCAGTTACAACGTTTCCCGCTCTGCTCCCTGGATACTGGAAAGCAAGTACTAAGATTCATTCAGCCAAAAGCCCTATTTGGATGGGATTAGTTTTCAGGACACATGTCTGTAAAGCAATAGTTACTGTTGACATATGTTTAATGTCAGTTCATACAGGATAAGCAATGTCTGTGGAAAATCAAAACTACTGCATGCAAAATTGATTTAGCTGTGCCAATTAGCTATGGAGGAAATATCAAATCAGTACTGTATATATAGGGAGATTGATTAGAAATTGATTAGAACTTCAAGCTAATGTAACAGAACTATTGATAGTAACATCATGTCACTTTAAATGATGAACAATTGGTTTATGCGCTTTGCCAGTTTTTCCAATATGCAATTTTCTTCAGAACATTTTCTGAAAAAAAAAAATAAAAATAAAAATTCTGAATTCTGTTCTGAATTACTTTAGTTTTTCCCCATTACAATGAATGTTTTTGTGACATTTATTTAGCAAAACTGGCTAAGTCTTCTCTAAAATCTTTTTGTTATGCTACACTGTAAAAAAGACTGTGAATTTAACGGTGAAAAGCTGTGAAAATGCTACATTTAAAACCTGTTAAATGGTTAAATTTACAGTGAATAACCATAAACTGACATTCCCAAAATTCCCTTGTGTTACATTTTTTAAAATGTGATGTTTTTTTTTTTGCTGAAATAATTTTTTTCTTAGTTTTTTCTTAGCAGGTTTGTATATTAGTGTTGTATGTTACATTTAATGTTGTTAAATTAATGTTTATTGCATTATTTCATTTTAATGTGTTACCATGCTGTTGTTTAGTGTTTGTGTGAATGACTCTGTTCACCTTCTATATATTTTAATATTTAAAAGCTAATTGTGATGGGCGTTGGTTCATCATGTGACTTTCTCATCACAACCTGCTTTTGGTGTTTATCAGTGTATTACAAAATTGTATTATTATAAAACAGATTTCAGTACTTCAGTAGGTTGGTACATTACCATTATATCAGTAAATGAAATTACGGTATTTACCTGTAAATTTAAGTGAAAGCCATAAACTGTAAAATGTTAAAACTGTATTTTTTACAGTAAAATTCCATCAACCACAGCTGCCGGTTTTCTACCGTAAATTTTGCAGAATTGTTTTTTTTTTAACAGCGGTCATATGACCTAAAAACAACACAATTTCAAAATAATAGTTTTCTAGTTCAACAACTCTTAAATCAACTAAAGTTGAAAATCATACACCATCCACCAGCTTTTCAATAATGCATTCTGAGCAACTTAGATCACCTAAAAATGAAAATTTATTATTATTATTATTTATAATGAAATTTAGTGACCCTTATGTTTAGGACCCTATGAAATCCATTTCATTTATTGCACAATTCCCATTAGTATTTTTTTTTTCCAAATTCCACATTTTTTTTTTTTTTTTTACATTTTGTTTTTTCTGGATTACTTTTTTTCCTGTATTAATTTTTCTGTTTTAGCCTACCTGGTCTCATTATGAAAACTTGTGGGAACTTTTTCACAAGACAGGAAATACGTACCAATAAGTACATATCACTGCAGTTTCCAACAGAAATGAACACTAGAGGCGGTAAAACAGCAAGCATTTGTAATAGTTTTCGTACACAGTTATGATTACAGCTCCATATGTTTCGCTTTCCAGACATAATAAGCTTGCTCAGTAGCTCAGCTTGCACAGAATTTAACTTAGGATGTGGAATCGTTGGTTACGAATCCTGTCAAAAACATAACTCACGATGAAAGAGCTGAAAGATGGGAGATTGAAAAACAAGCAGTACTAGCATTACATTAAGTAATATATTTCTGTCACAAGTTAAACCAAACTTTTATGTTGCTGTGAATATCTTTAAGTTTCTGTTTGTATATAATATTACAACATATTTTTTCAAAAGAAATAGTAAATGCTCATAAAGTGATTCTGAGAGCAGCTCTGGAAATTATGTTTATGTGTTTATGTACTCATATTTTGAGGCAGCAGATGCTGAAAACACTGCAAGCATCACTTGTGCTTTAGTATGTGTGTAGTAAATGAAAATCAGACATTTTTAAATATGTGTTTGTTTTTTGTTTCCTGATATTTTGGAACGACTTAAGGGAAATTTCATTTGTTGTATTATTCCTTTAAGTCCAAACGTGAAAGCAAGCATTCTCTCATCTTTCTATTTTCTGGTGTAAATTCAGATAAGACTACTATCTTTTAATAGAAAGACAAAATGTTTAAAAAAAATCACTGACATGGTCAATTTGACCAGAAATGCTCTGATAATTATTGCATTACCCCATGCTCTATAAAACTAATCCAGTTCTAATAAAACTGAAGATCTTCTTAAGCTTAATTTTAGCTTTTAGCTAAAGCTTTAAAGTGATCAAGAGCTGCCTGAGATGATGACAGACAAGACCTGCGAAAGGATTGACAAGAAATAAAAGAACAAACCGCAGACTTTTCTTAGCCACGATCATGATTGCATCACTGAGTTAGCAAACAGACAGAAATGGGTCATTGTAATGTACTTTATCAAGAGACTCTGCTGCTCCAGGCAGCTCCTTCTTTCCATCTCTCTTTTCTGCAGCTGATTTTAGCACATCTGTTTTCATTTGAAAGCACAACCACTTAATATCAATGATCATTAAGTTAAAGCAAAGAATGCAGCTTTGAGTGTTGCTAATATGAAGCAGTGTGACTAGAAAAGGCTTTTTCTCTCAGACAGAGCACGGCCTAATACAATCTTGGTTTTATCTTGATGTAAAGATACGCAGTAGACCCAAAGAGCACCAAATATAATTCTTCCAAGAGGAGCCCTGCGGGGATACTTTCTCAGCATATAGTTCAAACCCATGCTTCAGCTGAGTTTTTTTTTTTTTTTTTTTTCACCCTCTCAGCATCACAACTGCACTGCACTGTTCCTGCACTGGTTTGGCTTTACTTCCCACACACTGCATGTTCTCACACTTAAATTGTTTCAGGAGTCTGAGAGAAGCTTTTGCAAACATTTCGCTCCTAACAAACTTGAAGTTTGTGTCCTTCTCGATGGCTAGGAGAAAAATAAAACAAAATATAACAAATAAATTAAAATCACATCAGCAGTGTGGCTCATTCTTGAAGCAAAGTTCTGCCTGAATGGTGATTAGATTCACTGTTTTGAAATGCTGCCCTTATTCTGAGAATGCACATACCGAATTACAGGTTTGTGTGTGATAGAGTTAATAGTAATAGACGCTACAGCTTTAAATTATTTTTTTTTAATTTATGAATTAAAAAAAGCAAAAAAAAAAAAGCAAACATACATGACACTTGTGACTTTAATTTTTTTTATATACTGATTTATTCCTTAATGTGTAATATGTTATATTGAGCTCTAACAGATTTTCAGAATTTTTACAACTCTTGCTTTAGATCTACAAATGTTAAATCTTAAAATAAAATTTTAATTTTGCCACCTTCATTCTTCTGGGGGGAAAAAATGCAGCGATTAATGTATAGTTTTGTAGTTATTTTCAAAGCTTCAATATACTGTCATTATAAAATAACTTCTTTATTATTTAATTCTAACAAAGAAGTTTGTAGTGATTAGCACATTCCAGGGCCCAGTTTATGGCTGGGGCTCCTCCCTGACCACAATAGTGAACAACGGTTTGCTACATTTTGATTGGATCATGGTGGACTAACATAAGCAAACTGTCCAACGCCATCAGATAAGGATGCCAAGACAATAGCCAGACACCTCTTAGAGGGTAAGAAGAAGACCTTTGGTAAAAAGCCCAGGAAGGACAGAACTTCCTATTTGTCAAATGCAGTTTCTGCCCTCCACCCACCTTGAGGCTGATTCCTAAGGTTTTGGCCCTGTGACGGTCATAAAAATGAAAATGCAGCAGTGGGTGAAACAAAGAGAGATCATGGGGATCCATCCAAATCCATTCATAACAATGTTTTCAAACCTTGAACTGATGCGAACCACAACACACACATCTTATACTTATTCAGAGAAATAAGTATTCTCACTGACAGCGTTGTGTAGTCTTACACAAACTCAGCTTGTAATGGACAAATGAATGCATGCATGACAGTTCAATAGATTCCCATCATGTTTGGACTTGTGTGCTCGTAACATTGCCAAATGTATTCTGGTTGTGATTTGGAAAGTGATAAATGCACCGGTAAACCTTCAGTGACACTTTTCTAACTTTGTGTTTGGACTATGCAAATAAAGGAAAGAAGGGTGGGCCACCCCGTGTCCCCCCACACTGATGGAACCAGCCAACCACAGCATGGAAATGGAGAAGCGCCAAATTGCAAATCTCCTCCTCATCGGAAAGCAATAAAGGTACCCTTCCAAAAGGCACTCCTTGTTCTGAGTCTCCCATCCAGACAGGCACTAACAGTAACGCCCCGGTTCTGAGTCCCGCGAGGGAAGGGACAGGAACAGAAACAACCCGTTCTGAGTCTCCGGCCTGCAAAGGTAGGACATTAGCAGAGCAACAAAGTACTGAGTCTGAGTCCCGTAAGGGAAGAGCCAATAACAGCTACACCATTCTGAGTCTACTGTCCAGAGAGGCAGAAACAGACGCTCCATGCTTCAAGTCTCCAGCTTTGAGGGAGCAACAGATATGACCACGTTCTGAGCCTCCAGCCTGTGAGGAAAGAGATACTCTACGTTCCAGGGAGACAACAACAGATGCAGCACGTCCTGAGTTTCCATCCGAGAGAGACTAAGCGGATCGACCACGTTCTGAGTCTCTAGCCCAGAGAGGCAGAAGATACACAGACATTTGCAACAAGGTTCAGCTCCGGCGAGCAGACCTTCACTTCAGGTACTTTTGCTTGCGTGTTCTAAGCTAAAGGGTCTTCAGCACCTACACCAGGGCCACATCTGCATGTTCCAGATCTTAGGACCCTTTGGTGCTCCAGAAGATCAGCATCCTACACTGTTCATGTTAAAGGCTGCAGGGCTCGCAAATTTTCTAAATCTCTGGTAGCCCTTCGGGCAGGTACTCTTTAGATTTTGGTAGCCCGAAAATAATTTAACTAGCCCAAATAAAAAAAAATACCTTTTTTAAAAAATCAGATAGGAGTCTAAATGTCAATCAAAAATATTTTCAATACACAAATATCAACAAATACCAAAGAAGGAATTTTATTTCACTATTTACAGGGTATTTGCAGAATATTTAAATATCAATTTAAGGCAATTTATGACCATTTTTATAAGCTGCACAAGTAAACAATGGACAATGTATGGTAGCATATTGAGCCATGAAATTATGATTTACAGTTCAGATACAAGTTTTCACAAAAACCTAATATGTTATACAACAGCATTTTAGCCTTTATACCATATTACTGTCTTAATTGTTAATTTTTAGAAGGCACATTAACTTCTTTTACATTTACAACTCTTATGTGTTTGCTGCATGGGTCGATATTTGCAATAATCTGACCAAAAATGATTGGAAATGCAAATTCATTCTCTGCCACGAGTTGGCGCTTTAGGAGTGCTGAAATATTATGGTTTCCATAGAAACGGCTGTACACAAAGCAGCACCACGCTCATTAACGCTGTTTTATCAGGCATTATAGGTAAGATGAAATGACAATGCAAAGGACACGTTTCTAAAAACAGTCGTTTCCCTTCAGATACATTAATATAATGACATCCGTTTTAACTTTGAAACAGGCAGTGCGCATATTTATTCAGTGACATCATTCCCTTTTGAAGTTAAATCCAGCCCTATCGCGATTCTTGTCTTTCTGACCCCAAATGTAAGACCTCTTAAAATTATGATTAAAAGACTTTCATATGCTATTTAACGTATGGTAAACTTTTTATGGCCTTCAATTTTATACAACTAAATTGAGGAGTACTTAAGGACCTGCAGGAGCCCTTTTCTTTAAGATAGCCCGTCGGGCAGGGCGGTGTAAAATTCTGGTAGCCCGACTGGAAAACACAATAGCCCCGGGAGGTCGGGCTAGCGATTTTGCACGCCCTGGGCTGTCGAAACGGTTTCCTGTTCCTATTTCCACTGACTGCTACCAGCACAACCAGAGGAAGAATTCGCCAGCACCGGACTGCTCACTCAACCACAAAGAACATAAATATCACTTCCAAACCTCTTCCAGAGACCTTGGCATTGTTGTATATTATCAGTATAGTAGACTTTTCTAATTTACATTAGATATTATATAGCTGAATGCAGTTAATAACATATAATAGCTCATTTGTTTGATGCATAATAAGGTTCTTCACCTTATTTATTTCAGAGTAGCAACAGTTTATATTTCCATGAGCTAACATAGCTCTGACATAGCAACACCCAAACGAATCACTTGTATTTTATGAATCTTATGCACTTTATTTCTTTTCCATTCATGGTATTCATTTAGTAGTTGTTGATTACTTTTGTCTATCTTTTGTTAATAAAATGTATTTTATTACACTTGTGTCTTCCTTGTGTTGATAATACAGTAAGAGGTTCTACAAGTTAAGAGATCCCACCAGTCTTTCTTATGTGATGTACTCATAAGCGCACATTAAGTGACACATGATCCAAGAATCATAACGTCACCTGTGACACGAGTATCCATCTCTACAGTATTTCGCCTCCTTAGGTTGGCAAAATTCAAAAAGTTCTTGTTAAAAACTAACCAAAATTAAAAATATTTAGCTTATAATTTCTGCAGAGGAGAGACTTGGTGCTGTTTCCAAATAAAAATAAATATATTGGTATCGTTATCGGCCAAAATGAGATGAAAAATATCGGCATATCGGATATCGGCAAAAATGACATGCAAAAAAAAAAAAAGTTAAATAGGTCAGAACGTTAAAATGTGAGTTTAAAATACACATAAAAAATTGTAATCCTATTGATTTGAACTTGACCTCTGCTGTATGTCACAATTAATGTTACCATATATTGCTTCTTTTGGCTTCAAGCTGGTGAAGTGAAAGCAATAGCAGATCTAGCAGAGTTGCACAGGAAAAGGACACATTTCGTATTCAGCAATTCATCACTACTTGAAAAAAATACTACTACCACTAATAGTAAAATCATACAGTTAACAACATCCTGTGAAAAACATATGCAATGTTCCCATTCATTAACTAGAGTGTGGCGGTCCGTTTCATAATAAACCGAATATATATTTATATACATATATATAATTTTAACATAAAATGTCTTTAACGTTGTGTTTCGTGCCATCGGTTTGGCCAAGTGTCTGTCAAATGAACTAAACGTAATTATGGCTTTATCCCCTCATCAAGTCTGTTTGCGCTGCTTGTTTCAAAGCGAAGTGTGCACTTCATTCAGGCGATCAGCTCATGGTCTGGTGTTTGCCACGTCTCAGAATCAGAGCGTCTCCTTTGATTGACAATCAATGCAGTGACCTCTGTTTTTGAATGTGCTGTGAGTTTAGCACTTGTTTGGGAACACAGTGGCCACCAGTTATGCTTTGTTTTCACATTAGCAAAATTGTCACCATTTTAATAGACAGACGTTTCAGTATTTCACTAGATTTGTAATGAGACACATTTGTAAACCTGTTTTCACTGAAGTTGGAGTTTTCCACCAGAATAAAAGCTCAACAGCAGTTTCCATCGAAATAAAAGCTTAAAGGTTTATCTCTTGCAAGCAAGGACTTAAATTAACACAGGGCTCGCAAAATTTCAAAATCTCTGGTAGCCCTTCGGGCAGGTACTCCTCAGATTTTGGTAGCCCGAAAATAATTTAACTAGCCCAAATAAAAAAGACCCTTTTTTTAATAAATATAGAAAATCATATAGCAGTCTAAATGTAAAAAAAAAAAATGTGTTTGCTGCATAAAAACATGGGTCGATATTTGCAACAATCTGATCATATACAGCTGAAAAATTATTGGAAATGCAAATTCACTCTCTGCCAAGAGGTGACATTTTAGCAATGCTGCAATATTACGGTTTCCATAGAAATGGCTGTACACAAAGCAGCACCGTGCTCATTAACGCTGTTTTATTAGGCATTATAGGTAACATCTCAGTGCCACCAACACGTTTCTGGGGACAGTCGGTTCCCTTCAGGTACATTCATAAAGACGTCCGTGTCGCGTTTTGACTTTGAAACGGGCAGCGCGCATATTTATTCAGTGACATCATTGCCTTTTGAAGTTCATTCCAGCCCTATCACGATTCTTGTCTTCCGTCCCAAACTGTTAAAATTATAATTAAGACTTTTCTTATACTATTTAACGTATTGAAAACTTCTTATAGCCTTAAGGAGTATTTAAGGACCTGCAGGAGCCCTCTACTTTCAGTTAGCCCGTCAGCAAATTTTGGTAGCCCTACTGGAAAACACATTAGCCCCGGGACGTCGGGCTAGCGATTTTGCGAGCCCTGTAACAGACATGCACAAAGAAAATAGAAAAATATAAATATTGGGGTAGGGGTTTATATGAATGTATTTCTGAAAGGAACTGACAGGAACTGTTCCATAAGCGCCACCTGCTGTCAGAGAGTGAAAGTCAGCCTGTCTGCTGTTTTTGTTTCATGCAGGTTTTAGTATAATTTCACAAAGCTATAAAGTCAACTCAGACCATTCATTTTTTGCTTCAGATGTTTAAATGATACAATCAAAAATGAGCTAGATTTGGGGGACCCCCCTAGGTGGACCGAGGACCACCCACCACAGTCTCACAAAATCCTGTGGGGGAACACTGTATACACATCAATTAAATATCTCATCCACAAACATCTTGCTGACAGAATAAAGCATACTGATATTGTCATTATCTTCAATACTATAAAAAACATTTGGGGCACTTTTTGGGATCTTGAGATGGGATCTTTTGAATTCCTAAAATGATATAGGTAGACTAAGATTTAGATTCACAGCATTTAGGTGTTTGTTGTTTCTTTGTACTCGATCTGTCTTCGTTCACCCGTTGTTTCAATTTTCCGCCTCTTTAGTTTAAGATCACCCCCTACACTCTAAATTAAATCTATTTCATTTGAATCCAAATTGTTTCATTTGGCATGACAATGAATTTCTTTCTTTTCATCGGCAAGCCGTGAACGCAAACAAACAAATTGAGCAAGGAAACAACGAGTGAGAACAATAAGTGGTAATTATGAGGAATAATTACGCAGCTAATCCGATGAATAAGTGTATGACAATTAGCGTGGGGAGATGAATGGCTGCGTTGAGTTAGCGTCGTGCGGCCCCGCTGCGAGGCAGGTCATGACAGGTGGCTGGTGAAACAGGCCTGTCATTACAGCACACCTCCGTAGCTCTCCCGGGAGGGGGCAGATTACTGGTAAAATCACACGACATTTGTTCGCAGTGTGAAAACAGCTAGCAGCAAACAGGTTAGCTGAGGAACATGTGACTGAGCATGGAAAAAAGCAGGTTTTCGTGCATTTTAATGATGAGGGTATCCATTTCCAGCCAAGAGAGATCCACATCAATATGGATGATCCATATGGCTCCAACTGTATCAACATCAACTTGATGACATAACATAATTTCTGAAAATAACTACTGACAACAAAGCTTATTTCATTAAACTATCAGTGTCAGTGCCTGTTTTTTACTTTACAACCAAGCAACAAAAACAAACAATCAGGGTGTGATGCTCAGGGAAATATCTATATAACTGCGCCACAGAAAACATAAAATCTCACCGAACGCCCACTGTGTCCTGTAAACAAATGAGTGATTTTATTGCACACTCTGCCAGAGACAAATTAAATGAAAACAAAGCTTGCCATGGGAAAAGACTGTTAACTTTAGCAGACTGCTAAAATAAGCAAAACATCACAAGACAAAGGTGGCGAGCAGATGGGCAGTTTGAGTGCTACCTAATACATCAAACAGCACTAAAATACACAATAAAGCCACTCCAGGAATATTCTTACCCTCGACAAGCCAGTGATCTTTAGCTATCCTACTAGTCTCAAGGGCCTCTGGTGCAGTTTAACCACTGTTAACCATGCTAGCGCAAACACAGGTCTCAAATTAATCTTTGAAATTCATTTTTGTTGTTAATGTTAAGACTTTATGCTTCCTCTTGTGTCCTGTATAGATGTAGGGCAACTGCAAGCAGGAAGATAAAATGTTGCCGGCTCCCCTGCCATCCTGAGCACAAATGGCTCTATGCTTCCTTTAGTGCCTCTAAAAAGACAAGAGGCAGCGCTCCAGCAGGTTGGCAGACCTTTGTGTTGTGTCAGCCAATGAGGGTGAGATGCAAAATGCTATAGGTGACAAATTTTTTGCCAAAGCTAGGGGTTGCCAATTGCATATAATGATTGTGCCAGCAGGGAAAACCCTGTGCCCCCTGTAGTCAGATCAATGTCAGAAATGCAGAGGAAAGGATATCCAGTTGGCATTAGATTAATGTTGCCTTCTTGGAAGTTACTGCTTAGAGTTCAGGAATTGTTTGCAATGTTCAAGAGAGTAGTAACTACTGCCAATATGGCTTATTTCATTAAACTACAGCAGGGATATGCAACATCTGTCCTGGAGTGCTGCTGTTTAGCTGGAGTTTAGTTCCAACCCTAATCAAGCACACCTGAAAAAGCTTCAGAATTACTAATGCTACAGGCAGGTGAGGTTTTTTTTCAGGGTTGGAGCTAAAATCTACAGGACATCGGCACTCCAGGAAGGATGTTGCCTATCTCTGAACTACACCATCAGTGTCTCCATACTTTTTTATCAGCCAGTGAGTAATATTTTAGGTAATATTTTCATTTTTACAAACTAAAAATTAAACCGTGAAAAGCTTTTGAAGCGACTCTCAGAGTTCTTCGTATAAATCAAGATCAGGACAGCAGACACTTAAAAACAACATGTGTGTTTGAGTTTATGTAGCAGACAAAACTGCATCATTCATTCTCACAGAAACACACAGAAATTGCTGTCATCAAAAAAGGGGGTAGTCGTGGCCTAATGGTTAGAGCCAGACTTTTAATCCAAAGGTTGTGGGTTCGAGTCTCGGTACCGGCAGGGATTGCAGGTGGGGGGAGTGAATGACCAGCGCTCTTATCCACCCTCATAAACACAACTGAGGTGAGACCCTTGAGCTCTGGCTCTTGAACTCCCAACTGCTCCCGGGGCGCCACAGCAAAAATGGCTCCGGATGTGTGTTCACGGTGTGTGTGTCTGTTCACTACTCACTGCTGTGTGTGCACTTGGAAGGGTGAAATTGCGAGTATGGGACACTATACTTGGCCATTCGTCACATCCTTGCCTTTATTTTCCTTTCATTTATGCTGTGTGATAGGTTGATACGTTCATTTATACAGACTAAAAATGTCCAGAGCTTATTAACATTCATTTTATTGTGATCTTGATATGATATAATTTATAGGCCAACCCTAGTGCAATTACCAGCAGTAGTAAGTTTCCATTTCCCAGGTCACCTCTAGATGGGATTAAACTTTCAAAAGTTTTTGTTGGCAGTACAGATTTTTGAAAGATTAATTATAAAACCTCTTTAGTCTTTCTTTAATGGAAAACAGAAGATATTTTGAAGAAATGTGCTGAACTCACTTTTCCATGCACTTGCACTTAATGAGAACCTAATATTTCAAGCTATAAAAGGAGCCAAAAGCATCATATAATTATCATATAAAAGTGGTCCATACAATCTGTCATATTCAAAGTCTTTTGAAGTCATACAATAGCTTTAAATGGATAGTTCACCCAAAAATGAAAATTCAGTCAGTAATTACTCACCCTCATGTTGTTCCAAACCCGTAAGTCCTTTGTTCATCTTCTTAACATAAACTAAGACATTTTTGATGAAATCCGAAAGTTTTCTGACCCTGCATAGACAGCAAAGCAACTACCATGTTCAAGGTCCAAAAATGTAGTAAGGACAAAGTAGTCCACTGGACATCAGTGGTTCAACCGTAATGTTATGAATCAATGGGAATACTTTTGTAAGCAAAGAAAACAAAATGAATGACTTTATTCAACAATCCTCTCTTCCATGTTAGTCTCTTTGGATTAAAAGTCTCATCTCTTTTAATTTATCATCTGTGTATTCTGGTTTAAATTAGTAAGAGTCATCCCCCTGTCAAAATCTTTAGACATGTTTACAAAGACTGTTTTACGTACGGCGTACACATCTTCTGCTTGTAAACTAGGCACAGTGCATCCGATGCAGGGTCAGAAATCTTTTAGATTTTATCCAAAATATCTTAATTTGCGCACCGAAGTTAAACGAACGTCTTACAGGTTTGGAACAACATGAGGGTGAGTACTAATGACTGAGTGAACTACCCTAAACAGATTAAAATTTAAGTACCGTATTAACCTAAATATAAGACTAGGGTTTTGTTTTCTTGGAAATGCATCTGAAAAAACGTGTTCGTCTTATATTCAGGGTCTAGACTTTGACATGTCAATAATACACCCATGACTATAGGTGGCGCCAAATTTGCATAAAACATGTATGCCAAGAAATACGTAATGTAATTTTTGTCAGTAATATTTGAACAACGCGATTGAAAACAAAAGAAAAAGAAAAGCTTACAGCTCAAGAGTCTTGACTGTCATGTTAAGCAAACTTCCTCTGTAAGTCATTTTAAAATGTAAGACAGTACCCAGATTTGAAGACTACAATAAGATTTCACTTCTACTGGTAATGAAATGTTGGTAGGCTACTATGAAATGGATAGCTAATTGTTACATCATTACCTGTTATTTTTATGGTATATCAAAAAGTGTATATTTTTTAATGTTGGTGTATTTTTACCAGTATTTACCATACTTTCATACTTTCAAAACAAAAACTAAAAAAAAAAATTATAATAATATATGAATTATTTAAGAATTGTTTGGTTTTTTTCTTAATAAAACAAAATGTTTGTTTTTAAAAAGCCTTTTTCCAAAAGGTACATCTTGAAAAAGGGGGGTCGTCTTATATTTGGGTCAATACGGTACTTGGACATTGACTATTTTAAAGGCAGAGCAAACAATGTAATGTTGGTTGTTAGCTACCAACATTGTCCTGTTATCTTGAATATCAAAGTTAGCAGGGTTAATTGGTCCTATCGCATCCTACAACTTTTGGTCACACTGTGTTTGATTTAAGCGATGGGTCCACCAGGTCATAGTATTTTGGTACTGTCTAGCTACTTTCATGGCCATCAATTAGATACTGTTAAAGATGCAGAGATTGTGTGGACTATTACCAGCCCATGCCTCTCAAATGTGCTATGCTATGCTCTACCAGAGTGTGTAATTAGAGGAAGCGCTTCAGTCCACAGATTTTTCTTTCCTAGATGCACAGCGAGCCGCTCAGCATGTAGTCGGTTTATTCATACAGGAATTAAGCAAGGCTGTCTTTTATACTACTCCTCGCTTTGCCTTGTTCTCTGCATGGACATGCATTACAATTCTTGCTTCTAACCTCCTCCTTCCTCTGCCGCTATGGCCGTGATTCTTTGATCACTGAATAGCACCGTGATGGGTACATTTCACAGCTGGCTCGATTCTTAATTCTGCCATAATTCTTTCAGTAATGTTGTTGTTTTGCTTGATCAACCCTCTCTGGAGTTTCTCTAATAAGCAGTCAATAGTCTGTCTTGAAATACAGATTATCTCAAACTAGCATGAAAAAGAAACTGCCTGCTTAATACAAATATCATCATGGACCAATGGCACACATTAGGTCTCATTTGCTAACCGTCTGAATGCACATACTTGAATGTAAAATCTGTGCGTGTGAACATTTTTATGGTTTGAAAAAATCCAAGTGGCAAATCAAACCAAGTGCATGCAAACATCAGAGAGATTTGCTGGCCTTAGAAACATACAGTTTTTATATACGCATTCAATTATACAGACAGGGAAAAAATTATTTGATCCCCTGCCGATTTTTTTTTACGTTTGCCCACTGACAAAGAAATGATCAGTCTATAATTTTAATTGTAGGTTATTTTAACAAGGAGAGACAGAACAACAACAACAAAAACAAGAAAAAAGGATTTCACAAAAGTTATAAAATAATTAGCAATTTAATTAATCAATCAGCAATATTTCTGACTCCCAGGTGTCTTTTATACAGGTAACAAACTCTTAAACCCTTTAAGAGAGTGCTCCTAATCTCAACTTGTTACCTGAATAAAAGACACCTGTCCACAGAAGCAATCAATCAATCAATCAGATTCCGAACTCTCCACCATAGCCAAGACCTAAAACGTAGCAGAATATTTGTGTCTATGGTTCGCTGCGCAATACCCTTTTTTTGTGATTGTCCATAATACCTGCATACTGCAGCCAATAGAAATGCTTCTCTATTGGTGCGCGTCCTGCTCATAGATGTAAATCTCCTCACAGCACAGATTGTGAAAGCACTGCAGACTGCAGTTTTGTCATTCATATAACAAACTAAGTGTAGAGACGATGTAAATAATATATGCAGTATAAAGAGCCTAATTAATTAAAAAGCAAGTTGCGATGAATTAAGACAAGTGACAGCTTTTAATGATTAATGATTCATACAACAGTTAATATTAAGTGACTTACATTCTAGGAACACTTATCTGATTGTGCTATATTTTGTCAAAAAAATAGTTCCAAACAAAGTCACAGCTGAGCCTCTGCTTATCTATAGTCTTTGACACAGTGCTGTTTAATTTATTAATCAAACTGAGCTTTTGAACAATTCGATTTAATGAATTATTCAGTCACAAAGATTTTGACTTACTGACACCTGTTGGCGGTTTATGAAATGCATTACGAAATGTTATTATGAAATGCATTAATGCCACCTCTGAATCTTGTCAAAAATCAGTAAATATTCCTTAATTCCACATTTGTGCTCTTCTGTGGCATGCAAAGGTGAATTGTTGTTAGTGATTTCACTTGACTGGTAACTTATTCTTCCTAATTGTATCATTTTAAATAAATGCATTGTTTAATTAAAATTGTTGAAAAATATAAATCAAAAATTTTTGGTCACAAAAGACGACATATATTTAATAAAAGTTAGAAAAATGTCAATACAAAAAAAAAAAAAAACTCAGGAGTCAAATATCACTTTATAATGGGATATAAGAAGTGTTCCTAACTTGTTTGGAACTTGTTTTTTTAGTAGGAGTACACAACATACAACAAATATTTAATTTGGCCATAATTGCAGGTGCCTGTCTTATCCAAGAAGTTTTAGAGAAAATATGAAATAACTGTAATGGTATTATAGTCTAAAGTCCCCCCCACACCCCTACCCCCTGTACACCATTTGCAAATGAGTCAATTTTTCTGAGCATTTTTCTGAGAATAAAAGTAATAGTACATGCACACACTTATTAGTGAACGAGGCCCAATAACTTTATGATTTCTTAATTTCCCCTCAAGTTTCCACTTGCAAGAAAGTGAAAGGTGCTAATCAAAAGGTTCACATTCTGAATCCCCAGAAACCCTTGACCATTTTGCCCTTGAAACCCCCAGGATTCTCCAAAAGGACTGTAATAAGTGTATGGTAAGTCACTTTGGATAAAATCCATCTATCAGACGCAGTCTACGTAACTCTCTATGCTATAAAGAAAGTCAACTACTGTTCTTATTAAGGATGTCAAAAGAACTGGTACTTATACACCAAGTGGGTCTTTTAGTGGTATCAAGTCTCATAGCAACTTATACATTTTAAGTTAATGGCAGGAACTAGTCTTAAAAAAAGTTATAGATTTGATATAGCCTACTTAATCTATGAATAAAATAGTCAAATCTTGAATGCTGCTGAAAAATGGGTTCTGTGATTTATGATACTGAAGACACTCGATTCCCCTCTGAGATACATTCATATATACTCACACCCCAATTGTATCTCAATTCTTTTAACATCTCAACCGACTTGAATCACTGCATATTTGTATTGATCGTCAACTGGCTTGGGATGCATCGTTACATCCCCGGTGAGAACCCTATCTACAATTAATCATTTTACAGTATCTTTAATGCAAAATGACTCCCTGTGCATTTGGGAGAAACATTTTGTAAGGGAATTGAACCCATGACCTTGCCGTCCTACGCATAGGAGTCAACTTCTTCAACATGAACTTGTAACAAAGTTATAATAGTGAATATGGATGATGATACGTTCAGCAAATAGTTTGGATCCCCTCGGTGCACATTTCCCTACTTTGAGTGCAGCCTTGGCATTTTGCGGGAGCTAGAGTAGGGAAAATGAATGTAATTACAGTTAAACTGCGGCGCCCCACTATTCCAAAAGCGCCGCAAGCAGCTAAAATTATTCTAGGCGGCCCGAAGCATCGCGGATGCTGCGGCGTGAGTTATTGTTGCAGTGTCACTCAGGCCCGCCGAACGCCGATGGGATCGCAGGGGTGAGCGCTCTTATTCAAGCGAGCGCTGTCTGCTCTCTGCTCATGTCGGCCTTTGAGTCATGAAGAAAGCCCCCCACCCCCACCTGACGTCCTCCCATCAGCAATTCCGGCCACTTTTCCTCACACAGTAAGAGCCTGGGCTTTATTAGCATGGCGATGGTGCCCCTGGGCCCTGGCGCTTTTAGAGAAACGGTGGGCAGCGCTAATTCAATTCCGCTCCATTCAGCACTAATAGCTGCCACTGTTTGGAAGGAGTTGAAGAGAAAGAGAGGGATATGAGGGAGGGAGAGAGGTTATTATAGCATGCCAGATAATGCGCCTTGTACTTTCACAGCCACGATCTCACCTTTCTTTCTCCCTGCTTGACTGTGTCACTATCGGAGACTTTCAGCCTTCATCCGCAAAACTGTAATTCTCCTTCATTTGCTATATTGTAATTCTCCTTCATTTGCTATATTTTGCCTATACGACTTAACAACAGCAAAAAAATTAACACCAAAATATTTTACCTAACAAATCAGGCAGTGAATAAACTAATTACATAAGCAAACCAAGAAAATGGACTCTTAGACTTATTTTTGCATCTCACCTATTGCAAGTTTGCTTTTCGATGCTTTCAAGTGAGCTGCTTGGTTTAGAGATAATGATGAATTTGAATAAAACTGGTCATTATCGAGTTTTAAGTGCAGAGTCCCATCTACAGAGTATTTTCTGGAGGTGGATTCTCTTTATTGTGCAAAGGCGTTGAGGCATATTACAATGCATAATATGGTGCATTTGTTATGCTAGATGCAATGTTCTTCCCCTTTGTTATGAGAGAGCTCTCACATGGCTTTCTTGTGGGCAGGGAGGCTTTTAAAACATTAATCAAAAAGCATCAAGCATAAGGTTAGGATAAAGTCACATTGGAAGGCAGAGCGGAGCATTTCTAGTGTTACGATTAGCTTTGCAAATGTTTCGTCTGTTCAATTGAGTCTTTTAGCTCTCCTTCTCTGCAGCAATTATCAATGAGTCCGGATTGGTCAATCATCAAAATGTTCCCACTTCCAAACGCTAACCCTTCATAATCCTTTTCTGACTTTCCTCTTCTTTTTATTTTGTCAAAATATTTTTAAACCTGAAAAGCCTGACATACAAAATAGACAGACACACACATACATATATATATATATATATATATAGAGAGAGAGAGAGAGAGAGAGAGTTTAAGTATAGAAGTTTGCATATGCTTTTTTTTGGTCATGCTTTTATGGCTACAATATGATGCTATGATGTAGTGAGAATATGCCCAAACTGAAGACAAATATGCAATTTGGTATAGTTGTACAGCCAAAAAGTAAGATGAAAGTTTGATCTTTCAATACAGCAGACTACTTACATAAAATGCATATAAATATCTGTTGTCTCTGTGTATCTCCCCATAATAATGTCTTAGTAAGATTATAATTGAATGCTTAGTTTTAGGATGAAAGGACATTAGAATGATACTAAAAGGTTTTTTACTTGCTAAAAAAAAAACATAAACCATCAATCAGATGACAGAGTTAAGTGACACGCATGAAATGCATTATTAGACGATTTCCAGGCTGCATGGTATATTAAACCCATTAAAAATAATACACTATATAATATACTATACTATACTATACTATAATATAATATAATATAATAAGCCTATATCTGCTTTAATTATTCACATGTGTGTATATTATGTACACATTAACGATGCTCCACACAAACAATTATTTACACGTGGAGCACCTCAAACTCCATCTCTGCATATTTATTATAACACTCATCTGGGAATGCAATGAGTGCCATTTCATTACATTTATAAGGTAAATCGTTTATAAACCTACGCAAACACAGGAGAATACGTCATTATCTTTTTTAACTAACTGTTCATCGTGATTTCAAAATAAAAGCTCAAATCCTTGCTCTGGGTTTAAATTGTTTTTTAATGTTTTGTTTAATGTTTAAGAAATTACAGTAACTGTAGCATTTCTGTCATATGAAATGGCCAAATATTATAGATTAAGTGGACGCCTGAATTAAATATTGTTTAGTCAATATTAAACAAGGATTAGACCACGCAGTAAAGTGTAAAAACAGTCATCAGGCCACTGGCGCCCTCTGCATGCATTTGGTATAATGCATAATGCATGTTAGCTCTATTGTTTATAATACATAATGTACATTAACAGTTTTGTTCAATAAAATCATTTGATTACTTGCTTTTGATACTTTATTTGCAATAAATATTGCCTCATTGCTTCTATATGTGACCCTGGACCACAAAACCAGTCTTAAGCAGCATGGGCATATTTGTAGCAATAGCGGAAAATGCATTTTATGGGTCAAAATTATAGATTTTTATTTTATGGCAAAAATCATTAGATATTAAGTATGAAGTATGTTCCATAAAGATATTTTGTAAATGTCCTACCATAAATATAAATATATATTTCCTACCCTCTGCAGCTATTTGATAATGCATAATGCACGTTAGTTCTACTGTTCATAATATATGATGTATTTTAACAGTTTAATTTATTACAACTAGTGCTGTCAAACGATTAATCGCGATTAATCGCATCCAAAATAAAAGTTTATGTTTACATACTATATATTTGTGTACTGTGTATATTTATTATGTATATATAAATACACACACATGCATGTATATATTAAGGAAAAAGAGTTTAGATTTATATCTAAAATATTTATATTTATTTATATATACACATATAAATATTTAGTTTTAATATATACATGTAAGTGTGTGTATTGGTATGCACATACTAAATATACAAAGTAAACACACATATAGTATGTAAACATAAACTTTTATTTTGGATGCGATTAATCGCGATTAATCATTTGACAGCCCTAATTAAAACCATTTGATTACTTGCTTTTGATACTTTATTTGAACTATTGCCTCGTTGCTATTATATGTGTATTTTAAGTCATTTTAAAAGCTATTGTTCATTTATTACCACAAAAAATGTATTATAATTATCCAATTACTCAATTAATCCTCAGAATAATCGACTGAATACCTGATTACCAAAATAATTGTTACTGACAGACCTAGAAGAGTGTGTACAAAGGATTTTTCATAAAGTTTTGATAATTTTTAAAAATTTGTGTGTCAAATGTGATAAAGTAGGCTTTATGGGATTAATTTCAAGCCAAAAAATAGTTCAAGCCAAAAAATGTTGATGGTTTCTAAATGGCAAAACAGTGGGATAAACGTGACTGTTTTGAACAATTTACTGGCCAAAAAAAAAAAAAATAAAAAAAAATAAAAATATATATATATATATATATATATTTCTTTCTTTCTTTCTTTATATGTAAAAGCTGTATGAAAAGAAAAAGAAATCTCCTGCTGTGCTCCCTGGAAAAATAAAGTCATGTGAGTGTGGAATGGCATGAGGGTGAGTAAATGATGACTGAATTTTCTCATATGGGTGAACTATTCCTTGGAAAACATCAAATGTTCATGACAGAGGGGCTACAAGTCTATATCTCTCTCTCATTACAAGGTCTTGTCAAATCAGAAAGTTTTTTTTATTTTCTGATTAGTGTCTGAGTGTGGTCAGGCATGTGGTCATCTTGCTGTCTGTCTTCAGCCTTGTGAAAGTGTCAATGGTGGCAGCTAGCATGCTGTGTTGTTACTGCCTTCTCTTCCATCACTGTGTCCCCATCAACCCTCATTACTCCACTACCCGGATTTCTAGGACAGTTGCCATGTTTACTGCAGGTTGCCAGGTGTACTCTAGATGTCATCTTCCCTACCTCTTCAGCTTGATGTTGCACCTTGTTTATGCTTCTTCTTTCTGACATCCCTCAATTGTAATGAGTATAGATTATAGTTTGGATCAGTTTCTTAACAGTTTAACTCTTTTTAAGCTTGTTAAAGACTACAAAAGCACTAGCCTATTTACGTTTCTGCAGTTAAGAAGGTTTTATTCAAGGCAGCTTACGACCCATATACAGAGTAAATGAATTATGCAATAATGCTGTTAGGATTATTTTTACCTCTCAATTCCAGCTGAAAGGCACTGCAACTCCACAAGCCAGAGAAGAAAAGTTTAGAAAGAGCAGCATTCCGCACATGACCTGTGCTGAGGCAAACAGCAAATGTCTAATCCAATCAATTAATTAACTAATCCTCTTAATCTTATTATTCTTATTTATGCTCTCACAGCCCATTGACTTTCAGGCAGATAAATAAATGCAGCGCAATTCAACCGGGATTTCTTTTTTCTATTCATCTGTTTATCAAGGAAAGTCGAAATGGCTAGTCTACAGTATAATATAGACCAAAATAAACATAGAAAATACACTGACATGCAGTCTTTTTCTATTCATATTTACGCAGAAGCACAGTTTTCCCATGTGCCTTATACATTCCGCATGTGTTCTACATATATGTTAATAAATCAATCATGACAACGCACCCCCTTTCAAGATATTGAGCGTTGGCCTTCACCACTCTTTGTCTACTTAACAACCTGTCCATCAAATCTCCAGCAAGGTCTCGACTCACCCGTCCTCGAGAATATTGAGGAATATCAATCATGCCAGATGAGCGCATGCTCCTTTCCGGATAGTTCGCATGAAGACCAGGACAGAGCACGACCAATCAATCTGAGGACCACCGGATTGGGCCAAATCGTGACGTCATGTGCAGATGGCACACTAACGTGCCTCATCCAGACGTGGCTGTTTTGGGACGAGGACCCTCCTTCGGTACTTATCCTCCCTGTCACAGAAAAGATGGCCGTCCGTGTCTGTGCCTGACTGTAATTTGGAATTAATGGGATGGTAAAACTTTTAATTCAAAAGCGCTGCCTTGGGGACAAAAGCATTTGCATACAAATGAACACAATTTCCTGTTTGTTCCGTATGCAAATGCAGGAAAGGGAGATGCTTAATGAGCATGAGAGTGTGTTTATGTATGTGCGGGGGGCGGTGCTTGGCAGCTCAAGCTGAGCGGCATGCGATCGCTGCGCCAGACGCCCAACCGAGCACTTCAAAAAACAAAAAGAAAGCGAGTCTGAGCTATCAGGCCAGGGCAGGAGGTGAGCCGAGCTCATCCCTGAAGAGACGTGGATCCTAGGGGAGAACTTTTTACCGGTGACCTTTCCCTCCGCTGTTCGCACCTGAACACAACAGGAGGGAAGGCTGTTTGTGCTTCCATTCCATCTTGAATACAATTATAGACCGTGACTCTGGGGTGGCGCGGTGGAAGTCGATGGTGCCAACCCAAGGGTAGAGGACGCAGTGTTAAACCGCTCTATAAGAAATCAAAACATTTAGCAGCAGCATTAATATTCCAGTGTCATTAGCGGTTTGGTGTTGAAGTTTGCCCTTCTCTAAGAATTTGTGGGTCTGTCCTGCTTCCAACAACCTCAGAAAACTGCAATGAAATCAATCACAACACAAGCTGCTTTTCTTTCAATAGAAGTGGTCTACAAAAACTATAATTAGCCATGAGGTCATGGGGCTAGTAGTAAAATATAAATTTCGTATTATACACTGCTCATCTAGGCTGTGTGTATTTGATTAAATACAGTCATATTGTGAAATATGATTGCAATTTAAAATAGTGATTTTCTATTTTTAATATACTTTCAAATATAATTTGAATCCATCTGTGATGGAAAGTTGAATTTTTATTAGCATTATTATTCCAGTCTTCAGTGTCAAATCCTTCAGAAATCATTCTAATACGCTGATTATCAATGCTGGAAATAGTTGTGTTGCCTAATATTTTTTTGGAATCTGGGATACTTTTTTTCAGGATTCTTTGATGAATACAATTTTTAAAAAGAACAGCATCTATTTAAAATAGAAATCTTTTGTAACAATATACACTACCCTTAAGTTTGGGGTCAGTACATTTTTTCTTTCTTTCTTTGTTCGAAAGAAATGAATACATTTATTCAGCAAGGATGTGTTAACTTAATAAAAACTCAGCAACGACTTTGAATAAATGCTGTTCTTTTTACTCATACTTTTTATTCATAAAGAATCCTGAAAAGTATTAAGCAGCACAACTGTTTCCAACATTGATAATAAATTTGCACATAAGAATGATTCCTGAAAAACTGAAAAACACTGAAGACTGGAGTAATGGCTGATGAAAATTCAGCTTTTAAAATGATATTTTAAAATATATTAAAATAGAAAACTGTTATTTTAAATTGCAATAATATTTCAGTTTTTTCTCTGCATTTTTGATCAAATAAATTGAACTTTGAGCATAAGAGACTTTAAAGAACATTAAAAATATTACTCATCCCATACTTTTGAACGGCAGTGTATATCAATGTGTCAGTCAAATGCTTGAAAGATTTATCATTTTCAAAACTAGTATCTTATGCTCAACAAAGCTTCTGTCAAAAATACAGTAAATGCAATAACACTGTGAAATATAATGGTTTTATGTTTTAATGTATTCTTAAAATGTACTCCTGTGATGAAAACGCATAATTTTCAGCATCATTACTCTTAGTCTTTCAGAAATCATTCTGTTATGCAGATTTGCTGCTTGAGAAACATTTCGTCTTATTACCAATCTTGTGCAGGTTGTGCTGCTTTTTCGTTGATTTGTTTATTATTATTTTATTTTTATTTATTTTTTTTTTACATTGAAGAAGTAATTTATGTACAATTTAATACATTCTTGTTGAATGAAAGCATTAATTTTTACTGACCTTCAAACTTCTGAATTTGTAAAGTAAAGTAATTGAAAATTACCTTTGTGTATTACAGGAAATAAAAAAGTTTCAAAACATTTATTACAGTCTTCGTCTCTGGAAGCTATTGGATACTGCTCACTGGCTCACTGAGAGCTCAATGACGTTTAATAAAATTTCTCCAATAATTGTTTCACTTGAGGGCAAAAATTAAGCACTCTGAACGTGCTTTGTGTCATTTTCTTCAAGAGAGAGGACCTGAGGGACCACGAGAGTCGAGCACTTTTAAAAGACTGAGCCCTTAACTTAAAAATACACGGAAGGGAACTGACTCTGAATTTAGAGTAAAATTAATGCTCGCTTTCTGACAGAAGGGCGCAGACCCAATTAAGTATATACAGACACACAGTGAACAAGAGCTGAAGGGTTCACCACACTATTGCCATTTTTAAAAGAGTTTCCTTAAAAGCCATACAAGTTGCAAGATCATTACATATCGCTCCACAAATCATGTCATCTTTCCATTGTTTTCGGGTCTGGTTTAATCACCACAAGACTACATAAAGTCCATACTACATCCATAAATACAGATGGCACTAAAAGAAGAACTCTCTAAACTGCTTACACCATATCGCAGATACTCTAATTAAGTCCAGTGTGGTTACGTTGGCCTGTCATGATTGATGATCTCACAGAATTGAGGACGAGCCGAAATATGATCTCAACATTCGGCCGTTTAAAGGAACAGCTCAACCAGAAATCATTTACTCACCCTCACATTGTTTTAAACCCATATGAACCCTAGGAATTTTATGGTCGAAGGAATAAAAGCACACAGTTAGAGAATGAGTAAACGCAATCAACTTTTGTTTTAGGGTGAAATATCCCTTTAAATCACTCAACCTTCATTAATGAGACACCCCGTCCAGAAACCATAAAGGTGACGCTGCACTTTTAGTAGAGACAGAAAGCAAGGGAAAGATGTGCCACCAGGGAGCCATATTTCAAACAACGATGCACTTTCTCCTTTGAGAAGCTCACAGACCCGCCGTAACTCGCCACAACCGTAAGCAATACCTCACACACAAACGTGTCTCTTCTTTCTGTGCTCAATTACAAAGGCTTGTATTCGCCGCCTGTAATGAAAGATGAGCCGCTCCTTTGTCTTCTCGCTGCCAGTTTGGCCGATAATTCAATCGTTTCATTATTTAAATAATCGAGTGTTTGTGTCAACATAGAAATCATGCTCGTCTCTCTCTTTTTGCATAATCACCCGCTGTGTTTAGATGTGCTAACTCAGGCGAAGAGAGTCAGGCGATAACACGCTTTATCATTCCCATGCTCCTTCTCTTTACAAAATTGAAGGGTTAGCACAGGCTCTTCTCCACTTTCTTTCTTTCTTTTTTCTTTTTTTTTTTTTTGCTGGAATAGCGAAAGTGGGAGATTGGATATTGCTTGCTAAGTGAATTAGGCTAATTTCCACTCAGAACTAAAAAAAGAAAGAAAATTACAGAGGTCATTTCCTGGCGGCTCCTGCCATTCACATTTCAATCATAAAACCCACAATGCTTCTCCATCCTCCTCTCAGGCTCAGCTATGTACAATTACCTCATTCATTTGAGTCAAAATCAAAATACACTGTTTATTTTGTTAGCAAAATGTCAAAGTGACGTTCTGATGATGTCAGTTTTGACAGCGGGGGCAGAATATTTTTAACCATGCCCCTCCAACCGCAGTTTCCTGTGAGCGAGAGATGAAGAGGAGGAGCGCTAAAACAAAACCCCACCTTCTACTCAATGCTAACCATGCCCCTTCAACCGTCAGTTTGCTGTGAGCAAGAAAGGAAGAAGAGGAGCAGTAAAACAAAACCCTGCCCTCTACTCAACACTAGCCACACCCCTTCAATCGTTAGTTTGCTGCAAGCGAGAAAGTAGGAGGAAGAGCACTAAATATGGAGTTAATTTTGTGCCAATATTCATCAAACAAATCCAACGTTTTGCAAACAAACTGCTCTGCTCTGCAAAGAAAAACTCGATTTTCAAACAAACGCAAAGTGATTTGCAAATACAAAACTCTTTGAGAGAAAATGCAGAGGTATGGACAAATATATTTATTGTCTGTTACGACTGTAAGACTCAGTTGCCGTTTTATGAGGAAACTTGGCTTGATTTTCTCACAAATGTGTGCAGACAGATTTTATCACAAATGCAATTGAGCAACTTCATTTTCCACAAACAGCAGATGGCGCTGTTGATCAATTTATACTAGTCTCCCAAGACTCTAAACACTTGCTTACCTTTTTTCGGGAATACCAATATGAGTGTGGAACAGGTACGTTTTTGTCTTACTATATCTATAATTAACCATTTAGAAGTTTTCACAACCCTATTTGACCTTATACTACAATGTCAGTGAAATTCACAATAAGTGCTGCAAAGTTGTTAACATGATTGATTAGTTCACTACTAATACTAATATACAAATGTATTGTGGATAGTGACAACTGTGTACCAAAAATGAAAGGGTTTTGAATTTTATTTTTACATTAGGTCAAGTAAGATTTAGTCATTCTTCTATAAATGTTGAGACATAACCTACAGTGGAGAGAAATGTTGTAGGCTACCTCTGCAGTAAAAGTTTAAACAAGTATAATGCTACACATAGACGACCTACTGAAAGTATACTTCATATTTCTTATATTTACTTATATTTCAATCGTTAGTTTTCTGTAAGTGAGAAATGGAAAGGAGCACTAAAACAAAACCCCGCCCTCTACTCAATATTAACCACGCCCCTCAAACCAAATGGAGAGGAGGAGCACTAAAACAAAACCCTGCCCTCTACTCAACATGAACTATGCTCTTCCTGCTGCGAGTGAGCGATGAAGAGGAGGGGCACAAAACAAACCCCACCCTCTACTCAGTAGTAAACATGCCTCTCCAACCTTTAGTTTGTTGCAAACAAGAGATGGAGAGGAGGAGCACTAAAACAAAACCCCACCCTCTACTTAACATTAACCACACCCCTCTAGTTTGATGCAAGTGAGAGAAGGAAAGGAGAAGCACTAAAACAAAACCTTGCAATATACTTTAATATTTAGTTTTAGTCAGAAATATGTCACAACAAGTTAATTTCCAGTTTGCGCAAACATTAAATCTAAAAAGATGCCTAAAGTCTCAGAGTATTTGTTCGGTGCTTTGATTTCTTTAACAATAATGAAGAAAAGACAGACCAGATCTAACAAGAAGATTAAATGATTTTAATTACAAAGCACTATGTGAAACTAATATTGTGCTAATAAAAAAAAGGCTTGATTCATTATTCCAGTTATCGTATATTGAGACTGGACTGGCTGAGATAAAAACGGATAAACTAAATCATGTTTGATAAATACATCCAATACAGAATCTATTATAAATAGTCATTGTATTTTTAATAATTGATTTTTTAACCCTTTAACTGTCACTCCCATTTTGAACATAGATGTGAAAATGCAGTATTCAAGCATAACTTTTTTATAATTCATGAATGAAAACAGTTTGTAATATGACTTTCATGGTAATGCAATGTCTGATTTTAAAATGCTTTTTAAAGGATGAATTTTGAAATTTTAAGTTTTCAAGTGATATATAATTTCTATAATTCTAAAGTGTGATAAGGAAAAAGGCAACAAAGAAAGTCTGTTTGTGACAAAGGTCAGAACTCCTGTTATGAAGTAGATTTTTGAGGTGCACTCTTGTCATAAATTAATCTATTACTTTCCCTACATAATTTGTAACACAAAAAAATAGTAAAATATCTATTTAGGAGTCGTAGACCTTTCCAATGATATATAGTTTGTCATGATTAAATTAGGATTTTTTGTAAAATGGTGAAGTAATTTCCCCACTGAGGGGACAGGTGACAATTAAGTGGTTAAAAGGGGCATTTGTCAAAATAGTCAAAAACAGATAGGAAAAAAAACTGTTGAAACGAACAATGATAGAACCACACACCAACCCGTAATCTCAGCCAATCCCTGTGGCAAACTGAGCCGGAAAGCCCATGCGGAGGAGTCTGCGGTTACCATTCGGATCACATTGCGCATTCACCTCCTGAAACACAAGGCCTGATTAAATCTATACTTAATTGGATCAAATCTAGTCGTGATGGAGCGTTCCCCCTTGCGTTTAACCTGCGGTCCTCTGTCAAGTGGGGAGTGGGAGGTTGAGTAAGACTGGGGAATTAAGAGCTGGAAATGAATACCAATGATAGCTAATGCTAATCACCCCACTTCATAGGTCAGGACCACACGTGCTAGATCTAGGTAAGGAAGACGTGCAAGGAGAAAGAACTGCAGAGGTCCTTCCGGATTTACACCTACTCATGCATTAGTACATTGCGAGGTACATGCACCCCTTACAATCTGCTTGCAATATGCTATCTGCAGGGGGAGATGAATGAGCTTGCAGGTTGATGAAATACTCAAGCTATGGGTTGTAATTCTTCACCTCTGTGCTCCGCTGCAGGTGCAGAAGGCTTATGTAAAAGTGGGTCTAGATTTGAGCTGTGGCCTAGAGGTTAGCGTACATGCTCACATAAATTGGCAACACAGGTTTGAGTCTAACTTGGACTTATTGTGTTTCCCTATCCTGTCCTCACTCTGTTTCAAACACTTTTTATGCGCATTTTGAAATGTCATATCAGGAAGGAGTGATGGAAACTTTTTATACACCATTTGACGTGTGCAGTAAAGAGATAATGTGAATAAAGAAAGATGGAAACACATTTGCTGAATAAATTCTGACATAGGGAACATTAAAACAATGTCGGTGGACTTATTGGCTGTTTCCACTGATCGGGTCTTTCCAGTTTCTTCATAACTGTTGGTTACTAACAGTTATAGAGCTAGTGATGTTTTTGGTGGCATGTTTTAATTTTAGTTTTAGTCTAGTTTTTGTGAAGCTGTCATTTTAGTTTTTATTAGTTTTAGTCACGTTCATACACTTTTTAGTCTAGTCAAGTTTCAGTCAACTAAATGTCTGAGCCTTTTAGTCAAAATTATCCATGACTATTTTTGTCTAGTGTTATTCGATAAAAACTGATGACATTTAGTCTAGCTTTAGTCAATGAAAATTGTATTTTAGTCTCTTTTTAGTAATGCAATTTTTTTCTTTTCCACTTCAATGTAATGAAAGTTTTTCCAAATGTCGTTTCTTCTCTTTCTCCCAAAGTCAAACCCCGGCTGGCCCGCCATCGGGCCCTTTCTCTGTGTCAGACTTAACTTTGTTTGTTTTCATCTTCTAAATAATGCCATGAGTTAGTGATGGGTCATTCTTGAATGATTCAAATCTTTAATGGGACTCGGGAAGAACGAGCCGTCTTGAGAAGTGATTCGTACAGTCACGCATGCGCAGCATCCTACAGATTCTGTACTGGAATTAGTTCACCTGTTTTGAGTCTTCGGATTTGTTGAGTGGTTTGTTCATCTGATGAACTAATCAATTCTCTTTCTGGCTCAGACTGCGTAGGTTAAGCTTATGGGGCTGTCACGTGACGAATGAACGACTCGAACACATAACTCGAGAGGCGAACGACTCAAACCCGAAAACATGTCAGATAAGAGGTGAGGTGAGCTTATCATAGACTAAAGATCCAGGTAAACAATGAATTAATCTTTTCTGTTTCTTATAGCATTATAGTTTTGTCTTGTTTGTAGTGTGATCAACGTTTGTGTAAGCAGTAGATGTGTTAGGGAAGTAACATGTAACATTTTAATTATATTTTGCTAAACTGAACGAAATTACAAAATGAAATTCATTTTGAATTTCAAGGTCAAAGAAGGTAAAATGATCCGAACTTCCCATCACTACCGCGAGTGGAGCTTTAGGAAATGACGTGATGCAGCCCCTGAAGTAAGACTTCATATAGAAATGCTGCAAAATAATAATAATAATAACACGACTAAACAAGATGAAATAACATTATAACATTTAGTTTCGTCTCATTTTATTTTCTAAACAACATTTAGTCTCGTTTTTATTCGTCAACAATATTGCATTATATATTTAATTATAGTCATCGTCACATGACCAGCATTTACGTTGCATCTCGCCTCATTTTTGACAAGTGATAAAGGTTCGTCGACGACGATATTTAGTCATAATTTTTGACGAAAGCAACACTATATAGAGCCATCTGTTCAAACAACTTGATGGAAAAGCACCTAAATCACATTTGTTTTTTTGTGAACTTTGAAAAGACTGACTTCACATTTGGATGGAAATCCATAGTCAATAAAGAAGGCAAAAAAGCAAACAAAGTAGTTCTAGATTTTAACTTAATCAAAATCAGACTAAATATTTACTTTAAAGGATTAGTCCACTTCCAGAATAAAATTACCTGATCATTTACTCACCCCCATGTCATCCAAGATGTTCATATCTTTCTTGATGATTTTGAAGTTGGATGAGAAAATTAGATGGTGCTTCATTTTACAATGTGTATATATACATATATACACACTTTTTTTTTTTTTTTTTTTTTTTTACAAAATGGCCCATTGTTTTGCTAGATAAGACCTTTATTCTTCAGCTGGGATCATGCAGAGCACTTTGAAACTGCAATTTGGACCTTCAACCAGTTGATCACCATTGAAGTCCACTATATGGAGAAAAATCCTTGAATGTTTTCCTCAAAAACCTTAATTTCAACTGAAGAAAGAAAGATGTGAACATCTTGGACGACATAAGGGTGAGTAAATTGTTATAAATTGTTTATTCACTCTCATGTCATTCCAAACTGGCACGTTTTTAGCCAGACTAAAATGTTTTTTTTTTTTTTTAAGGTATATTATTATTTCTTCAGTGCGTCTGAAATTAACTTTTAAAAGTGCAAGTTATTTTATTTAGAGGTCATCTAATTTCACTTCCATTGACTGAATATTTAGTTTTTTGGTGTTTTACTTGAACAGGGTGAAAAAAGATGACAAAATGATACATTTATATTGGACTAAAACCTTAAATGCAAGGATTAGGGTACTTGCTTATCTGTAAAACAGTTTCAGCACAGTTCACCCGACAGAGTGTCACAGAAAGCCATCTTTGGTAGTGGTGCAGCGCGGGTGAGCAGAGCATTGTGGTTTGTTGGTATCATGTCTCCTTTTCCCGACACTGATCCACTCAGCCAATCACCGGTCTATCCAGACACTCTCAACAGGAGTGCAATGATTAAAGGCCTGATTGTTAACAGGGTTACCCTGTGGGTCAGTGGAAAGCTGGATAAATCATTTAGTAACCTGACGGCTTACCGAAAGGTTGTTTAGAAACGTGCATCTTAGAGCCATCAAGCGCCTGAGCCTAAACCTCGTCGTATCTGTTGGGATTGACTTTATTTTCTAAATGGCACTGTTGCTCTGGGCTGTAAAATCAGAGCAGACAATGAGCTAATGCTAACCTCCCCTGTGTGGCGTGAGAGCTAAAGAGCAAACCTGCGCTGCCTTCGAAATTAACCAAAACGCCGCACTCATAAATTATCCATGAGACGACTGACTGCTGATGAGATGTCTAATGAGGGGAGAGGGTGGGGCTGCTGACAACAGTTCATTTCGTGTTGGGTTTAAAAAGTGAGACTACGCAGGCAATCTGTGCAATGGGAATGCTAATATCGCTCCATCGCTCATACTGCACTGTCATTACCCACATGCTAAAAATCAGTGGAAAATAATGCAATTCTGACACTCTAAACGGGGATTTCTGCAAACTCCAGTCATTCAGAAGTAATTAGGAATTTACCTACACAAATTACAGCCAAACGGGAGCCAATTAGTTAATAAAACCAGCCAATTAAAGCATAATGCCTCAGGTTATCAAATTTTAAATGGCTAATAGCTGCACCTTTGGGTAGTTGAGAGCTTTGGGCAGTGTGGAGAACTGCAAAAAGCATGTAGAGTTCGGAAGAAACTTCGGATTTCCTGGGAGAGAATGTCCAGAATTTTGTGGGACTGATTTAAATATGGTAAAATATGTTCAGATGAACTGAGAGCAGGTGACAGAGGGCAGCACTAAATTTCTCCATTCACAAACAAGATGGCACATTCACTGCAAATTCCTATTGTTCTCCTTCTGCCTGAGAACAAAACACATAAGAGCAATCAAATCACTTTGTGAGAAAAGTATTTTGTGGATGTCCAGTGTTAGCTGTCTAAAGTTTTGATGCCCTTGAATACAATCTTGTAGCTCTTTTATCGCTAGGTTGTTGGCTCGAAGTTGACATAAATGAAATACAACACTTCACCATGGTTATAAAGTCAGACTTTAAAGGCAACTTTAACTAGTTAAGAAAAAAAGGACTGAATTGGCTTCTGCTTTAAACATATTGCTGACAGCTCAAAGAATTAGTACCATATAAAAGAGAAACTATTTCCATTTAAAGTAATAAAACATTAATTAAAAATAAAAACTGCCATAATGACAACATTATCCTTTCAAGAGCGCAATCAATCATTCCTAAAAAAGGCTTCATGAACAAATTAATGTTCTTTTTTTGACACTATGTTTTGTCATGTTTCTCAATAAGGATTTAAAATGTCAACCCCATTAACATGACTTATAATTGATAAAACGAAATTTAAAAAGTATATGTGTGGAAAAATCTGCATTTAAATCCCTAATAAGCAACTTGCAGTTTTTGAACTGCCTTGAACAAAAGGCTTGTAATGCCAAATAAAACAATCAACCCTGTTTGCTTTCTAAAGGCATAATTATGTCCCAACATAAATTTTAATTTATGAGATGGCACAATGCAATTTACCTTTAAAAAATTGCTTGTAAATCTGTCATTATGTTATATCATCACCTATTTTTTTTGGTCAACTTGTTTTCTTTATTACTTTTTTGATTGATCGCAGACATCAACAGTCTTACTTTATGCACCTTTTTTTCACTTTTGAGTGAAACAAAGCATTATTTGTAGATCATTTGGGCAGTGTTCACTCAAAAACTGAGGCCTATTATCAAACCGCTCCAAAAACAACACAAAACCTGTGTTGATAAAAAGACTGAAGATTGGGGGGGTCGTACAAAAAAGTAAAAAAAAATGATCAACAATTTTTAGTAAGGCAGTGTCAATATTGACCTGGTCAAAATTGACTGCCCTTTTAAAAATTGCTTGTAAATCTGTCATTATGTTATATCATCACCTATTCAAAGCTTACCTTTTTTGTCCACTTGTTTTCTTTATTACTTTTTGGAACTGAGTGATCACAGGCATCAGTGGTCTTACCTTATGCACCCTAATTTTTGAGTGAAACAAAGCATTATTTGTAGATAATTTTGGCAGTGTTCACTCAAAAACTGAGGCTTATGACCAAACAGCTCCAAAAACAACACAAAACCTGTGTTGATAAAAAGACTGAATCCAATATTTGGTAATAATGTAGCATACTGAGAGGTGGGGGGAAAATCGTACAAAAAAGTACTAAAATGATCAACAATTTTTAGTAAGGTAGTGTCACAACTGACCTAGTCAAAACTGACTGGCCTTTTAAAAATTGCTTGTAAATCTGTCCTTATGTTATATCATCACCTATTCAAAGCTTAATTTTTTTTTGTCAACTTGTTTTCTTTATTACTTTTTGGAACTGATTGATCACAGGCATCAATGGTCTTACCTTATGCACCTTCATTTTTGAGTGAAACAAAGCATTATTTGTAGATCATTTGGACAGTGTTCACTCAAAAACTGAGGCCTATGATCAAACAGCTCCAAAAAGAAACATAAAACCTGTCTTGATAAAAAAGATTGAATCCAATATTTGGCAATAATGTAGCATACTGAGAGATGGGGGGAAAAAATTGTACAAAAAAGTACATAAATGATCAACAATTTTTAGTAAGGTAGTGTTATACCCTGTATGAACAAAGTCAGTAAGTTTTAGTCCAATGCAATAACACTAACAAGGATTTTTTGGGTGGACACAAGTGGAAAATGTGTTTTCCAAAATGCCTCATGTGTAACTTCCTGCTGATTTTTTAAGAATAAAATCCACGTAGGCCTACCGATGATTCATAGCTTGAGATAATATTGACGTTTTATTGTTGAGATCTCCTCAGTATTCTGTCCAACAGTCTTTTTTTGTTTTAAGTTTAGTATTCCCCATGTGATATCCACATTCCCCTCCTGTTCCATTATTCTATATTTGCCTTATTCCCTCTCTCCTCTATGGATATAACCTTAGCTGTCATTGTCCATTCACACAGCTATATATGAACAACGGGACACATTCTCTCTCTTCTTACAATCATGAACATCTAAAAACCTCCTTTTTCTCACCCTCCTCTTTCTCTCTCCCTTGCCTCCCATTTCTCCTGCTTGTCTTCTTTATTCTGTCTGTAAGCTGAATGTGCCCCGTGACAGGTCTTGTCAGAGATTTCACAATCCTGACACAGAGTTAACTTGGAAAGCACCTGTAAGAATGGATGTGTGCGTATGTCATAACAAAATTGTGTTTGAGCACGTTCGCGTGATGGAAGTGTAACCGGCTATAGACGACCATCGAGGCTTGATTACAATGATCCACAATCAGCGAAGGGCAGCCAGAGTTTTAGACGCTGATGAATTCAGATTGAAGGCTACTGTGGTATATTCCATAATTGTGCATTAAGGCAGAGTATGCTTTATTGTTAAATGTGTGTCTGTGTGTGTGTGTGCTCGTGATTTATTCTACAATGTGAATCTGGCAGGTCTGTCTCTGAATGCATGAGGATAGGTGGCCCTTGTTGTCTGAGTACCTCTCAGTGTGTGTGTGTGTGTGTTGTGGATGTCTTGAGGGAGAAATGCTCGTGGTCTATGAAGAATCTCAACTGTCTGACACAACATTAATATTCTCAGTGCCTGCGTTGTCTCTTTCCCTCCCCGCTCTGTCTGTCTCTCCATCAATCTTTGTATCTCCCCTCTATCCCTCTTATCGGAAATCCTACCACCTCCTGCCTCTCATTATTTAAAAAAATGTGTTTATAGCTCCCTTTTGTATTCTTTCTCTCAATTTCTCTTTCTTCCTCTACTTTTATTTATGTCATCCTGTCTCTCTCAGTCACCCTCTCTCAGGAAGTTGATTTGAATATCCAAGTTGCTGTAAAAGCAAATCTATGCATCATAACCTTGCACCCCTGCATTTCTGAAATACATTTTAAATGCACTGGGTTTGGAATGGCACGCTGCCTACTATTTTTGAAAACAGGCAATGTGCATACTGTACTGTGCATGGTATGTAAATGATCTGTACGCACGGAATACCCTGATGAATTAGTATGTTCCCCAAAATGTTCTGTATTCAACTGGGGCACACTGCATTGCATACTGAGATATGCAAGGATGTCTTCAATACCTAGAGAGAGCCATCTGTTAGCCTTCCCACTCTCATCTCAGTTTATAAATTCACAGTATATGTTGATTACAAAATTCTGACATAAGCAGCTACTTTTGAATGGTTGTGAATGAAAAAATAAAAAAAATGGTATTTGCTCACAGAATGATGCATATAAGTTGTGAATGGACCATGCGTACTGGCCTTGACCGTAAAAAGCTATGGCTAATTTAATAAATATAATAAAATGTGAAATTTACAAAATTCAGAATAACTATATTTAATTCAGAGAAGATATCAGCTGAATTTAACACACAAAACAGTAAGGTCATGTGAAAATGTAGTATTGATTAAAATGTTTATCCTTGCATACAGTTTCACAAGGAAAAAGTAGTATGCATTAAGCAGTATGCTAGTATATCTTTCTGCATGCATGAAAAAGCCTAACTATGTGGGATAGTGCATCACAGAATGCATTTCACTGGACCCTCCATTTCCAGTTTGGCAAATTAACTGGTAGCAATAACTTTTGGTTGGGGTGGGCGATATACCAGTAGACATGATTAAGCGGTAGAAATTAGTCAACCAGTAGAGAATTTGGACTATAATTTCTAGCGGTTACACCCTCACATGACGTTGCTGTGCTACGTGGACACAAAAACATACAGTTTGGGCTGGCTTTTAAGCATTGTGATTTAAAAAACAAGTGATTTTAAGCCGTTGAAGCGCAATCAGCAGCGAAAGAGAAGTCATTTTGCTATATGCGCACACTATCTGAGACTGTTTCTGAAGGCTGACAGAGAGGCGCGCACACGTGAAGATGGCACTCCTAGAGTGCGGGAGTTATTTTTGCTACTTTATAAGCCTTAAATAGTTAAACACACACACTTGTATGTGTCAAAATGCCTGTCTTTGCAGGTATCCTCGTAAATACAGTAATTTAGGTCTTAAGTGAAAGCAAACAGAAGTGAAAGAAATCACATGTGTAACAGTATATTGGATCTGGGCAGCTCTTAAAGTGATAGCAGTCTATTGTTCCTGCTGTCATTCATGTCAATCAAACAACAAAAGAGAGAAAATCTCTCACTGCTCTTGACTAAATCACTTTTGTAACTTTAATAAGAGGAAAATCTTTACGCATTGAAGAATATGCAGTGTTTTTATACATTTTTTTTTTACTTTGTACAATGTATGTAGCCTTTCTTATTTACTTGTTCTACTATAGTATTTGTCTTATTTAATTGACTGTTATATGTGATATATGTGACCCTGGACCACAAAATAGTCTTATTTAGACTTAAAATACATTGTATGGGTCAAAATGATAGATTTTTCTTTTTTAATGCCAAAAACATTAGGATATTATGTAAAGATCATGTTCCATTAAAATATTTTGTACATTTCCTACTGTAAATGTGGCAAAACTAGTAATATGCATTGCTAAGAACTTTTAATAATTTTCTCAATATTTAGATTGCATTTATAATTATCTGTATTAATTAATTCAATAAGTTGACTGAATTAATCATGCAGTGTGGATACAACATGCAACACATTATGAACTCTAGCATACTACAGTCTAAAATGTTCACTGTTACATATTTTCCAGAAATAGTACACAGTAGGACAATGATCAAGCATTTCAAACTGTAGTATGCCACACTTGTCACACTGCATCCACCTTGTATGCGAGTGGCATGCACTAAACAGTATGCTAATATTTCATTCCGAACATAGCCTTTGTATTGGCCATAAAAGCTAGGGATGCACCGAATATTCGGCCACCGAAAATTTTCGGCCGAAAATGGACCAAAAGTGCATTTTCGGTTTTCGGCCAGAAGCCTTTTGTCACCGAAACAGGATGTTATGGTGTATCGATGATAGTCAAAGATATCTTCTGTTACTGATGCCTGCGACGAAAGCAAGACGATTATTATTATTATCCATCAAAAATGGACTAGGCGCTTGTTTAGTTAAGCAGCGCAGAGAACCGCTTCTAGGACGCTTCAGAAACTTGCCGCGGGGCGTCGGAGCTGTAACGTGCCGCAGAGGTGTACAGTGAAAATAAGGGGTAAGAGATTTATTCATCATATAGTGCATTTAGCTTTACTGATTATAACGCGAGTGTTTTTTAAAGTGCATAAACTCACGCTAGACAAAGCTAGTGATGTTCTCTAACAAATGTTCTTTGCTCGTTTTCTGTGAGTTAGATCCTTTTTAAACAACTAACGTTAAGGAAGTATGAGCATTAACGTTATATTATCCAGCACTGCAGTCATTAGGACCACCGAGGTGGTTTAGGCTGAAACAAACAAATACAATCAGAATTCGTCCATATAGTAAACATAAATATTCACATATGATGAGATAAAATGGCGCTAAACATATGCGTGAAGGCTGAATCCAGCTTCTTATTCACAGCTTCTTATTGACGTTATCTGTTCCACCTTAAAAACTCAATTCTTGCGCGGTTCTTAGCTCCTTATTCACGCGCATTAAACCGAAAGTAAACTGAACGTCAGCGCTCTGTACACGCAAGTCACATGCCCATAAACAAGACTACTCTTACAAAAAGGATAAGGAATTTAGTACATGGATAATTAAATAAAGTAGGCCAGTACAATATTATTTAATGTACACATGAGTGGGGTCAAGGTCAAACTGTTTAGTTTGATATTTTTTTTTTAATACTGTGCATTGTTGCAATGTGCTAAATAAATATTTGCATAATTTGTAATTGATTTATTCTTTGAAACTTTAATATTAATTTATGCAATTGGAATGCCTTGATTTTAGTAAAGTTAGTACACAGTCATAGCCATAAATGCAATGGTACTAATAATTGGCATAATTTCTTTCGGTGTTTCGGTATTCGGTTTTCGGCCTTGGTTTCCTCTTTTTCGGTTTTCGGTTTCGGCCAAGAATTTTCATTTCGGTGCATCCCTAATAAAAGCCAATTCCCAACACACAAACACTCATAAAACACACACCTCCCACATCCATGCCCTTTCCTCTGGGACTTTCCATTGACGCAGGGCTTCAGCAGTACTATTCTAAAAGGCTGCACAAACCACTTCCTGTCTCTCATACCCACACAGAATTGCTCATTAGGTGTCCAGTATCAAGTGTGTATTTTAACGGGAAACACTCACACATATTTATCTGTGGGCAGCGGATGACTACAAAGACCAAGAGCTAAATGACTCCCTGACATTGCGTACAAACTACCTCACCCACACAGGCTACTGTAAACACTCGACTTGGTGATGCATCCGCCTACTCACACACCAACACACATCCTGCCTGAGGTACCTACATGGTCTGCCCCTCGATGCGCTTCAAAAACCCACAATAAGCAATAAAATAAACTAATAAATCCATGTATGCTTAATAAACAATGAAACTGCATATGCTACCTATGTGTGAGAATACACAAACACCAACGGACACGCACGCGTTCCCTCTCGCTCGCTTTCAGGGGCGGACAAGAAGAGAGCACAGCAGGGCATTGATATTCAGAACACCCACACACAGTGTGGTTAGGATCTGAGATCTGGACTCTCCGAGAGTTTCCTAGTTAACACACACACACACACACACACACGCCGCAGTCCTCCGCAGTATCATCATTAGGCAGACTTGCTCGCAATGTACACAAATTTACTCAAGCGCACACGGCATTATTCCCAACCAAATTGCTCGCCGCATTGTAAACACAAACAGATTCCGCTCCCCCCCAGAAAAATATTGGGATAAACCCATGAACGACGCTCTATTATGCACAAACGACCAATTTTTTCCTGCCGTTCACATCGAGATGCCCTGCATGCATGCAGCAAGGCATATAAGCCAAATGATTGGTCCGACACGTATGGCAAAAGCGGCATCAATGGAAATAGCAGAGATTAAACCTTGTGAATGTTTGTAAAGGGTAGACAGATGATGCCTAAGCTCATGTATTAACCATAAAGAAATTTACACATCAAGGCAGCCAAATGGATTTCTGATGCAGGCCTACACGAGACAAGAGTAAATGATGAGGCTGAAACGTGCAGGGAGCATCGGCCGCAACAATCCTGAGCTGCCCATGTCGATGTCGGGAGAGGAGGGGGGGTTGGTATCGATCCCCGTTTGTGCTTTCTGGTCCAAGTTTAGCCGTGAAATGGGGCGACACTGAGAGACTCAAGGCAGCTTGAGCTTAATCAATGGAGATGAAGGTTTCGTTTCCCGTTTCGCTCGCTCAAGGATGACACATTGAGGATAATTGCAGTCTTGTTTTTCAATCACCGAACAAATGTAGGGTGATAAGAGCGATGGAGTGAGCGCTGATGAAGGCTCCTTAGACCTAAGAAATGAAGTAGGCATTAGTTCCACCAACTTGTCTTTGAGACTTCCTACTCTGTTGCCCTTCAGTAGCAACGTTGTATGTAATTTCCTATGTAACGACGTCCCGTCCACACCACTTAATCTGCGCGTCTGGAGTCCAACTACATCACGCTTCGTGCCGTAATGAAATGGATTCGCTTCGCTTGGAAGTTTCCACTGATTTTAACTTTCCTGGACGTTTGAAGTAGCAGCGTTTAACTTCTGGTCGCCCCCGACTGCCACTGAAGGGAAGTCGAATTACATTTTTGCATGAGTGAATGTGCACAACACTGGAGAGAGATTTCAATTTTCCTTCTGATGTTCTCATTACTACGCTGATGGCAGCCAAAGGGTCTGAGATCTTATAATTACTGCATCAATAGGCAAATTCTCAATTATAACAGAATAACTAATTATTACGTCCAGATTCAAAATAGCCTTTTCTTGATGAATTGTCTGAAGTGCCTCATTTTAACTGCGCTCAAGGGAGAGTCAGAGGTGGTTGTCTCTTTATTAAAATCAAACGTTTCAGACTTCAGGAGAAAGAAAATCTCAGACATGGCACCCAGTGGTACAGCCGTTAAAGTCAAACTCTGACAATGCAAAAAGAAACTCAAGCAAATGAAAGCCCTATATTATTGATGCCCTAAAAGTTGATGCCTCATATGGTCCTGATTGAATAGTCACAATGTATTTGTAATGATTTTGCTGGTAATGTAAAATGAAGAAAAAAAAAAAGTTAATATGTAATTCTAAATGTGCATTTTATTTCCCTGTCAAATTTCCCAAAGACATTTCAAAAAGTAATCAAAACTAAAATTCTAAACCACTAACGGAAATAATTTTCCCATGTTGGTTATTTAGTTTTTTTTTTAAATCCTGTTAATACTTTCCCTTTAAAAACATACTACCGCATGTATAGTAAGCGTTATACAGACGTGTATGACCATTGCACTTGCGTGTTTTGCAGCATCTTGCACGTGAGTGGCTCATTTAAGACTCTGTGTTAATCATTTACATACAGTGAAGTTTTTCAACGTAAAATAAAATGGCGGACACAAAGTTGGGGGGGGAAGGGGGATTACGATATGACGATTTTTGATCGTGGATGTTTAAAATGTCTCCACAATCTGCGCGCTGTTCTACCATGTGCTTCATGAGCGCATACATCTGAAGCGTATGCGCTAAATGCCTGTCAAAGCATGTGCACTAAAAGCCTGATTACTGGACTAAGCTATCTTTCGCGTCTGAAGGATTACATATAAACACAGTTGGTTATGTCTAAAGTAAAAGTAAACAATTGAGAGAAAAACGGATGCGCGCCTGTAACGTTAGATATTAGATGCACGCAGCTCTTAAAGCGACAGAACTAAACTGCCGATTTGCCAATTGTCATTAAAGGGACAGCTCATCCAAAAATGTACTCACTCATGTGTTGTCCTAAACCTATATTAATTTTTTTCTTCTGCTGAACACAAAAGAAGATATTATGAGGAATGTGGTTAACAGTAGCCGGTCCCCACTGATTTTGATAAATAAGTAAAAAATACTATGGAAGTAACTGGGGACCAACAACCGTTTGGTTACCCACATTCTACAAAATAAGTTTTATATTAAAAATAACAGATAAAAATAACGATAACAGAATTGTCATTTTTTTGTCAATGAATCAATGTATAATTTATGTATATAGTGTTTTATTTTTATATTTTTATTAATTCAGTTTTAATTCACCTGAAAATTAAAGCACTGTTTGTTTTATATATATTTGTATATTATGTGTATTTGTAACATGTAGCCTATCTTTGTTCTTATTTTTTAATAGCAAAAAGATAAAATACTGACAAAGATTTATCTTTGCCCACTTTGGCCTAAACATCTGCCATTCTTTTCATTTTATATTTTGTTACCTTGTAAGGCTTTGGTTTTAAAACAGGGAAATTAGCTTGGCTGTACTGCTCAGACAACTTGCAAAACAGCAAAACCAACATGACAAAGAATCGTGCTAAAATCTTGAATCGTGATATTTTTGAAAAAAATTGTGATATGATATTTTTTGCCATATCGCCCAACCCTACTATGACATAATTAGCATCTATGTTGTCGACATGACCCAAAGAATATTTATAGACCAGTTTCATTACAAAAGGCTAATGCAATCAAAAGTTATTAGCATTTTTGAAAATAGGTGGCACTGTTATCAAATTGATGTGGCGTGGTCAGTGTGAGGCGACAATGGCACACACTAAGTTTGATGTTAATATGTCAAAGTTTTGCAAAGATACAGATGCTGTTTTGCACAATTCCAGCAAATTTGTCGATTGCATATATCGACAAGAAATCCACAACTTTTTGTCAGCATGGTCTAAAGATGATCTGAGCCAAATTTGGTGAAAATTGGACCAACGGTCTAAAAGGAGTTCGAAAAAGGAAGTTCGGCTGACTATGGAAAAAATGGTATCTATGTTCTCTGCATGACCCAAGGAATATGTTATAAGCATTGTTTTATATTTCTTTATAACTTTTGACCCCAAACTTTTTCAGTACTGTCAGAGCATGGTGCCGAAAATACATACCAAGTTTTGTAATGACACGCCGATGTGTTGGTAAAATATAGCATTTTACGACAAAATTGAGAATGACCAATGCCCAAAACGGCTGACATGGGACAACTGGAATCTAAAGAGACCAGTTCTGTGATTTTTGCCTCAGATATAGCCTCACATCCATTTTTGCGTGCTCTTCGTAACATTTGTTCATGCGTTATTTGAGAATGCTTTGACTAATCAACTTTCTTTCCACAACTTTTTGCCACCATGGCCAATTTTGGTGAAAATCAGACAAACCTTTTTGTTTGAAAAATAGATTTAGCAACTATTACAAATAGCAAAAAAAAAAAAAAAAACACACGAAACCTTACGATTTTTACATTTTGGTGACTCACCATGAGCCAAGGATTCAGAGGAAAAAAGGAATTTCCCTTCTAGACCGTTCATAAGTTATTAGCATAAACATAAAGGAAAAATTGGAAAAGTGGTGGTGCTAGAGAGTTTGAGCTAGAGACCCCAGACTTGCTGTGGTTAATGATTAGACTGTCCTCTGTCTGTGTGCCAAATTTCATAACCTTCCTGCAAGCGGTTCTATGGGCTGCTATAGACTTCCAGAGCGGAAGAAGAAGAAGAAATCTAACGGATACAGCAGGTGCCTTCGCACTTTCGGTGACTGGCCCCCTAATAATTGTTAATTGTTCATTAATTGTAATCAAGGTAAAACATTCAATTAATCAAGATTTTGATTGTAGGTCATATCATGCAGCCCTAACATTTCACAATCCCAGCACAGTGATGCACTAATATTACAATTTTATCTGATACCAATAAGTCAATTATTGTCATATTATTTTCACTAAAAACTAAAATAAATCTATTTTAAATGCAACAAGTGAATTTAGGCATCACAACTTTATTATGTACAGTATACAAATAGATATTAATTTTCAGATTAAAAGATTACACTAATCATTTAATAGCACTGTTACATGGATTTAAAGCTTAAGAGCGAATTAGATCACAGCAAAGGTAATCTACAACTGAAATGAATTTTAAAATTAGCATGCGCAATTAAATATTCAATATATTTAAAACAATTACTAAAACAAAAAACTTACTGTGCATCCCTAACAAACAGACATGTGCATAATATATACTGTGAAAAAGCCGAGATTCTGCTACTTCCATACTTACACAAACATGGAATAAAAAAGAATAAATATGCATACAGAATAATTATTCAAATATTACATAATGTGTTTTCCACAAGTGAACCTAACTGATTAGACTCCATGTACCGGTGACTTCCATCACATTACAAAGTATGAACATTTGCATCTTGAGGACAAAAGCAATTTATCTAGCCAGTGAAAATAATAGGTACCTCTTCAGTGTCGCAGACATACTGTACAACAATGCAATGGGACTTGAAGTTGGGGTGGCTCTCCACTACGGCATTTGCATTCAAATCATTGAGTCTGGAATTGGCTTTACCTGTCAGGAGTGGGAAACCCATCTCTACAGGATTTGGTGCTTCGGTTAAGTGAACACTCCATAACCTTGGAGCTGATGGAATACTAATGGCTTGTGATGGCGATTGAAGTCAAATGTGCACTCGTGTGCACTCTCGCTCGCCTTGTTCTAGAGAGACGTTGCGTTGCTATTCTTCCACCATTAACGTCCCGTGGCACTTCCGTGTCAGACTTTTTCAAGCATTCCACTGCACTTATAGTCGCGTAGTGGAATACAGTGCCTTTACAGTTGTCAGCGACTAAGACAACAAGCGCGAGGCTCTTTTGTTATTTTGTGGTCACCATGACAACTGCATACAGATCACCTGACCTTGTGACAAGTTCAATGATTAGGTCAGAGTGCTGACAGTGACTCTCCAGGGAGGCAATCAGGAGGACCCAAGGGAGTGATGTCACACACACGGGTACCTTTCATACAACAAACAGAGTCCGCTGGAACATGTTTTTCTCTTTCACATGACACACCTGGAGTGAAGCAAAAGACATGGCTCAAAACAATCCTTAAAAACACCGCAAAGGTTTCACTTTGAAGTAATTGAAAACAGACCCCTAGGGGGGAAATTTGAAAGAGACATAAAATTGTGGCTTTTAGTCCATTTCTGTGTGCTGTGAGGTCATTTATATTCTAGTATACATATACAAGTTAATTTTAGCAAACACGTTTATATAATATACGGTTCTTATTTTTAGTGATGAGTCATCCTGCATTGCTGTATTCAAATGTATGTCTAATATAAAATGCTCTCTGAAATGAGATTGCCCCTCCAGCCAATATAAGCAAGTTCTGACAAGCATTAGTAAGTGAGATTGTACACAGTTGTGCTGTAAATTAAAAACAAATGAATAAATGAACAAAGGACACAAGCATTTTGAATATATATATTACCCCAAATTTCCGTATGAATGGGAAATTTGTCAACACAGGGCAGAAAACTAAGCTTGTCAAGCTAATTTGGAGTCTCTAACGCTTTTAAATTAATTGCTGTAAATGTTTAATTGAGTTAATTATCCCATTGCCAGGTAAATGACACAGTAAACACTGGAGAAATACTTTCTTAATAATGATTCTAAATTCTCACAAACTGTCAAAACTAAGTCTTAAATATTTTGTTTGCCCACCTTAAAATGCAAATGAATGTGAAACAAATGCCAAAAACAAACTTTCACCATCAATAATGTTTTTTATTAAAAATGCATTTTTAATGGTTTATGGCCTGAAAGATCAACACTCCGGTACACAACACTACACCATAATGCATTTCTGTCCCTCACAGGCTAGATTTTGTTTGTACACAAAGTAAGTATGCCTTCTAGTCTAACTCAGGGCCATAACACATTGTTTGTAAAGAGGTATACAGGTATGGAGCTAGACCTCAGCATGAATACAGCAAAATATTGCAGACAAAATACTTGCTATGAGCTCACATACTTAAGCCTGAACAAACTCCACAAGGTTTTTCTTTGTTTATAGCAACATACGGTGGAAAGCTACACTGATTATATTAAATGGACTTGTACAACTAACCAACAAAACACTTGAAGTGCTGTGAAGCCAATGCAAATAGTCGATTTAAATCAGGAATGGGCAGCTCCAGTCCTGGAGGGCCACTGTCCTGCAGAGTTTAGCTCAATCCCCAATCAAACATACTTAAAAACCTCACAAAAGTCTAAAGGATTGCTTGAAAATTACAGGCAGGAGTGTTTGATTAGAATGTATCCCCACAGCAACTGAAATAAGGCAATGATGACAACTAAACTAGTTTTTAACATTCAAGAAAACACAATGGTGCTTGCCTGTAGTAAACCCACAAAACCACAGTCTCAGTGGTTGAGGCATTGCTAAAAGGTTTGCCACGTCTTCAACACATTTTATTGTTTGGCAGGCAAAAATTGTTGGATCACTCAGGAAAGTAACAGCACACTTCTGGAGCTGCATTGTTTGAGATATCATTCATGTTGATAGCACAAACAGTGAAGACTGAGTTACTCACTGAATTTACTGTAACACTTAAGTTTAGAGGTTTGTTCAAACCCTTAACCATAAGTACAGGTATCTGAAGGATTTTTAAGCTCAAATGTAAGACCTTTTTAAGACCTGCACAAATAAAATGAATACCATATGAACAGGTATGGCAATGTGGTACATCAAACTGTAAAATGACTAGATACAGCTAGTTCAGATACAGTTTTTTTATAGCTTCACATTTGCGCTTTCAAACCATTTTTAAGAAAATTAAAGAAAAAGATAAAAAGATTTGTGGATCGATTTGTGAAGCAATTTTCCAAATGTACCGTAGGCTTAGTTTTTAACAGCACACTAAAATGGTCACAAAGAAAAGTGCTTGTGTGTTTGACTGACTAATGTAAGTGGTTACATTTCCTCAGCTTTTATGCTTATATGACGCAAGATTTATGTAAATTAGGGCTGCACGATTTGAGAAAATTTTCACATTGCGATTACTGAGGTCAATATTGCGATATGCGATTGTGATTATAATAAATGGTATCGTTAGTCAACTTGATGGGTTTTTAAGGAAAATGCACAAACAGGTTAATAATAATGCTGAAATGTGCATTTGTAAAACTAAAAAATACAGAATAAATAATTTTTACAAAATTAATTAACATTTGCATTAACCCTTAAATGCATACCTCGGGTCTTTAGCGACCCGGGACTTCATTCACTACCCTCTCCCTCCTTCATTTTTTCAAGTTTGACATCAACTTTCTTAGTATTCCTCGATCTATTCATTATAAACAATATAACCAAAAAAAAAAAAAAAGAAAGAAATATAAAATAAATATTTTTTTGTAAAAAGTGTATAGGGTTGCTAGAGACTCGCTGTGTGTAATAGTGTAAGTTTATTTTTTGTGCGCAAAAATATGTAAATATCTGATGACTAAATACATTCAGTTCATCTTTATTCCTCAAGGAGGCACTGTTTAATTGACAATAATGACGTGAAGTTTCATGTTTCACTATGGCAAGCGTAAAACAAAAGAATATCATCAGCAAAAATGTAACTGATTTGAATGGCTTTACAGCAGAGCAATTACTGTATGCTATAAAACATGAATGTGACTCTTATTGATGGTGGATGTGGTGAATAAGCTGCCAGTGATCAAAACATTGATTTTGAAGTCATTGAAAAAAGAAAAAAAACCTTTGAGAATATGGTTGAGATCGCATCTGCTTAAATTAAATAAATATGCGTTATTTTATGCTTCTCTAATTGTTCTTAAAATATTAAAATATATTTAAAAATATAAAAGAGAGTTTTTTGCTATCGCAGAAGTCAGAGGTCCATCCGTGCTGGATAGATGTAATAATGACTGGTGAAACATTCATGCATTTAAGGGTTAATGTAAACTTCTCAAAAGTATAGCTAAATTAAATAAAACAAAAAATAAAAACATGCACATTTTCACAAAATAAGATATTTTAAATATTTTGTCCAAACAAACAGGGACATTAATGCAGGATGTAACATACATTTTTTCAAACTCTTTTGAAAAAAAAAATAATAATAAAAATAATAATAATAATAATAATAATAATAATAATAATAAATATATATGTATATATAACATTTTCGTTCAAACTCAAACCAACAAATCTTTTTGTTTTCTTTTGTTAACGGAAAATCTGCAAACTGTTCTCAGAAAGCATGTGTTCTCAAGTCTAATATAATCGCAACATTTTCCGGTCATATAATTGCACAGGCTGACATTGCGATTGTGATACAATTAATCGCGCAGCACTAATGTAAACAGAGCACTGTGAACACTCTTGTAATTCACTTCAACCTTTTCAAACTTAAAGAATAAATATTTTAGGTTAAAGTGGTGTGTGTGTAAGGAGCTGGAAGCAAGTAGAGTACGGCTGTTTCTAACAGAATCAATCCACAAATTGATTTATCGTCCCGCTTAATTGTTTCAATTTGTATAATGCAAATTGTGGATCCACCCTTTCAAATTTACAACTCATAAAAACATGGGTTGATTTGCGCAACGGTCTGAACGAAAACAGCAGACGGGCTTATTGAAATTGCAAATTCATTATCTGGTAGTGCTTTTGGGAGGGCAGAAATATAGCGGTTTCGCAGGACTTTGAAATGTGCAGCGCTCATATTTGTTTCATGAAATCATAATTTTGTAAAGTTTAATCATCACATTACACCATATCGCAATTCTTGTCATTCTTGCACCATTTAAGACTTTTCATAGCCTTAAATTTAATACAACTAAATGTAAGGAACTGCCGAAAAACCAGTAGGTATGAGTAATAGTAAAAGTGATGCATGACTTGGTAATGTAAACGAGGCCTTCATAAAAACTTACACTTCAATCCCTCCGATGACTTCCATTTGACCATCATTTTCAGCTTTCCATCTCTCATGCATTCTCAATTTCTGTTCCTTAGGTGTCTGAAGGGGGTGACCTCAGGGTAGAGAGTTTGAGAGAGAGTCAAGCTTTACACCCTCTCCTCTCAAATTCAAATCAATTCCCCCTCTCTTCCCACTCCGCTCTCAGTTCTAATTGGTATTTCTCACACTGTGTCACATTCAAGCAAAAAATGAATTTGCGCATTGATTATCACAAGGCCTGAAATCGACCTTTCTCCAGGCACCAAAGGCCTTGTATTTAATGGTTATATATTTATTTGGAGGCTAGAGGCCCTTCCTGCATTCAGTCCGGATCGATCACCTTGCCTTTCCTCAATCTGACTTCCCCAAGGGAACGCCGAGAAATTACGCAGCGAGCCATTGGTTTTACTTGGCAAAGGCTGTAGGCATGAGTCACACTGTGGCAGGGAATTCACCCAGGTCCTTACAGACTGTCATCCTCCATGCCGAAAATAAAGAGAAGGAACAGGTCGGACAGATACATCCACCGAAGCGCTCCGCGTATGCCTTTTCAGACAGCAGAGGCAGTCTTTCTCTTTATGCATGCAGCAGGCACAGGACCAGGGGGATGTTAAGCACAGATGTGTCATTTCTACAGGAACGATCCAGCCTTGTTGGGGGCAATGGGAAAACAGGTTATCATGCTTCCAGCTCATTCAAAATTCACTCAAGTACATCACACATTGATCAGCACTGCGATTGATTGGGCTTTTTAGGAATTTTGAAAGTGTGCAAGAGAAAACATCATTTGCACGCATACAAATGTGCGAATCATTTTAAAAATAGGCATTTCCTACTTCCTCTGTATCCGTAGTAATTCATTGGCAATGAATGACTGAATACTGAATGCTGGAATAAGGTGCATTTGATATGCAGAATCACAGAGAATTTGCCATCATGCCAGGCCAGATGGACAGCCTTGCATGTAATCAGCTGGCAAATCCACTTGTCTTTTTCTTTTCTTGAGAGCGCAGCCACCACATAACGGCGACAGACTAGCACAGCACATGCTCGCTTGCCTCAGTGCATCAATCCACATGACTAAAACCATGTGGTTCAATAACGATTCTCAATTTAACCTTCTTTTCCCGGGGAAAAATACTTCCGAACGTCACATTCTATAGGCCCCATTTCCAATTAATTTTCTAATCTTCATTGTTGCTCCTAATTTCTCAGTGTTAATTAATTTGCCAGACTCGGTTTCTTTTAACACCTTTTGAATAATTCCTTGCTCTAGTAATATTTTTATTCCGTGTTCCGTTCCATCAATAACTGACTTTCCTCTTGTTCTTGGGCACAAAAAAAATGCTCAAAGACTGAAATAGATTTTATCTACCTGCACAAATTAAGTCCCTTGGCATGAGGACTGACTTGGGGAGCCAAGGTTTGAATTCATTACATTTTTTTTTACATCCAAGTAAGACATTCGAGGGTATATGAATACACATACGTCCTTTTCTGACATTACATATGCTAAATCAAAGTTACATCATCCAAAGCGGCAAATAAACGCAATCATTATAAGTCATAAACGCCACATATTCAGAAGTGACAATAATAAGCCAACAATAATTGCACGAATTCTCATTTAATATATAAATATAAATCCTTATTATTTTGATTGATTATGGTGGCATTTTGTATGACACCCTTGGGACAGCTAGAGTACATCGGCGCTCTACATGGTGACTTACAGTCTGGGATGGTCACAGCACTAAAGACTCAATTTGGAAAGAGATGTGACAACAGCTAAATAGTTAATGAAGTAAAACTGATGAAATGGAAGGCATGCAGGGGGCTTGAGATGTGCTTTTAAAGCTGAATCATTTTAACTCAACACAGTGTCTTTAATATGCAACACCCCTGGTGTAAGAAACTAAGCGTGCATTTGACGCAAATCTACATTTGACCAACAAAATAAAAATAGCTCAGGCAGAACTTGCTCTTTTGCCTGACGTCCCACTGCAGCCGATTTATCTGTCCGGAACTCAAGCAGTCAAAATGACCAAAATGCACATATCTAAAATCACTTTTGCACTCTTCCCTGAACTATACTGAATGTATTCTTGACCTATGTCTATCTCAGAAGAATGTTAAAGCATTCAAATGATTCAGGAAACTTACTAAGCAAAGCCACAGTCAGAATAACACAAGTGCTCATTTGCATTGCTTACCAAAGCGGACATTTTTAGTTGTCAGCAACTGTACTCTGCATGTGACCTTGTTTTTCGGTGTGAGTTTTGTCTGTTTTTTTTCATTAATAGGATATATGTGACTGTAATGAGCTGCAGGAGGAAGCCTCCTGCTCGGCTGGTCATTGATCACTCCACCCAATGCCTCCATTTCCCAGGAAAGCCATTTGTCAAGATGATAATTTGCTCTGTAGCACAGAAGATTGTGCACTAAATATAAAAACTTTCCTAGTCTTTCCCACTGGTTTCCCCACCCCCTAGTCCTGTTTCATCTAGTAGAAAAGAAGAATACATTTGGTCTCGTCTAATACAAAAGAAACAATCCATAATGCTAGTATCATCGCAGTGTCACCTCTGTAATTTGATTTTATGCTTAAAAAAATAATATAAATCAAAGCTTTATGTCTGGAATCATACCACCGTAACAGAAAAACATGAGAGCGCTGTGGTTGCTCAAATACATCAACTGCCAACAGTGTCTGTGTTAGTGGGAGTATTTGAACACTTCCAAGTTAACTACCTCAGTATGTTTGTGTCAATCATTTTTAAGTGAATAATCAAAATGAAAAAAATTAAATTAGCACATTTATTTAGCACAGTGGTGCTCAACAGTTCTAGGTTCTCCCAGCACCACATATTTTATTTTTCCTATTTACACACATGATTTAGATCAGCAGCTTGTTAGCAGGGAGCTGCATGATCTGAACTTGGTCTGTCAGATAAGGGAGACATACAAAATGTGCAGAACCTCTGATTTAGCAGACGCTTTTATCCAAAGTGACTTACAAATGAGAAATACAACAAAGCGATTCATCATAAGTAGGCAGTATCACGAGAAGTGCTGTAATACAAAGTTACAAGATTATTCAGAGGAGCACAGGTTAGAATATAGAATATCAGGCTAGAATATAGATCAAAGAAAGATATATTGAAGTTCAAGATAAGTGCTTGGAGAAAAGGAATCTTTAGATTTTATTTACCCAATTTGGGCCATAATTCTCAAAGATACCATGTACTATTATGGCCATTCTACAGAATTGGTGCAAAGTGCTGTCCCACAACCAAAAAACACATTTAAAAGGCATTTAAGTATTAGTTTTAGATGTTAACTTAGATCCTTCTATTATTTATTGAAATCCACAATAATATTTAAAATATCAGTATGCTTAATATACATAAATTAATCATTTACTGGGTAGTTTCACCTGGGAGGTGGCTGTCATGAACCCTAACCCATACATTTAAACTATTTGCATATTATTCCGTTGTTGTTTTACTAAATATCTTTTAGATTTTTTTTAAGCTTTATGTTAAAAAAGGGTCACATATTTTAACGTCACTACCGAAACAGTTTATGATCAGCTATCTACATGGTGAGTAGATAGGTCTCATCATTTTGAGGTAAATGTGATCAAAATCAGAAAATCTGTGTGTATCTTTAAGGAATGTCACTACCAAACACCTTTTTTTTCTGCAATTAAGCACACTATTTGGGTGTTATTGCATAACACATTAATATGTGTACAAGTATATATATGTGTAAGTAATTTTATATGGGTGTACTGTACTGTGTACTGTAAATGTAGTGACAGTATCATTTTATGTGTGTTTTTCCATAAAATTTATTTTTTTATGTGTGTACAACTGTTCAGAACTGCACAAATAACCATGTGCTAATTAGAATGTTTGAGCTGGGCTTAAAAGTATCTAAAATTGTCACTATCGAAACAGTCACGACCAAAACATGTCATAATTGTTTCGGTAGTGACAAAAGGTAACACCTTTATCTGCATTAAAGAAAACAAGAATGCTAGTGCAGTTATGCTTTTTTATTTTTATTTATTTATTTTACTTTAGTATGTTTTAGAAGTATTTTAGTAGACGAGTTAAAATTGTGCAAATTTTGTGCAAAATTGTGATGTGGTCACTGCCAAAACATTACTGATAATGTGCAGTCACGACCAAAACATGGATGTTTTGTCAAAATGAAAGCATACTGAATAATCAGCTAAGATGTTATGATAGTGTTTGGTTCAATGTATATTCAAACTAATGAATCCTTAACTTTGAAATCAGTATGATCAACTTTATGCCTTTTACAAAGACAAATTTGATTCAAAATACAACAAATTTCATAAATCACATTCGAAAACTGTTGTTGTTAAAAAATGTTTAATAAAAAGGAAAGACATATATATATGTCTATATATATATATTTACAAGGTAGATGTAAACCAAATCTTAATAGGTCAATATAGCCCTTCTTGTTAAATTATATATTACTGAGTTTCGGTAGTGACAAATATGGGGAGAAATACAACGTGAGAATTAACTGCACAATTACTAGAAATATGTACCTTGGATATTATAATTTGCATACATACAAAATTTGTGGATAAAGACATTTTTACTTTCAAGCAATTCTGTAGAATGGTATATAGGGTACTTTATAAAAGTAAATTATTTAAATATCCAAAAGAAATGAGTAGGTCAAAACTTGCACACACTGAATTATCATCGAATTAGATATATTAAACCAAGTGGCATCTACAAATATTAAACATGTTAATATATTTAAATCTTCTCAATTCGTATCCCCTTTCAAGCAACTGATGTCAAGGTGATTTTAATGTGTGAAGTTCACAGAAAGTATACAAATATTTTAGTCTTCATTTGTTTCAATATTAACATGAACCATTTTGCTCAAAAAAGTGTGCTGTATATAAAAAGATATTCTTACATTTTTTAAGCATCCAAATTTTCACTGCCACTGGGTTAAGCTTCAGATTTTGTGCTAGAAAATAATTTTACTTTGCTTTTCTCTGCTCAACCTTCAGTAAATCAGGACCTTAGCTGGTTTGGCTGAAGCAATCAAGTCATCAAGTCTCACAGCTACTTCAGGGGTAAACAATTACAAGAAAAAAAATTGAATTCAGCAGCACACCACAGGTGAGTATTCACTATAAGCAAGTTTCAAATTCATTTGACCAAGCTCTTAAAGGTCGCAATGTGTTTTAGCCTGTGTGTTCATTCTTTCAGAGCACATTTACATTTCATTCCGTCTTTCTTTTAAGGTAAATCTCCCCTTACATAAGCCCTTCACTGTTGCCTAGAGCTCTAAGAGCAGGGCTCTCTTTTGTTATCATCATGTTGACAGAGGCTGACCAATTAAAGGGCCCTGCTCTGATACTGGGCTATGACACCAACCTGGTGCGGGGTGTAAGAGGCCACGGCGCCACAGGAAATGTACCCTACGGCCACCTTGCTCCACTACACATGTTCCACATCAAACTTCGCTAATTAGCAGAGAATCTGGGAGCAGCAATGATGTGTGTCTATGTGTGTGTGTGTAAAAAGGTGGCTTTTTCCTGTCACATTTGTGCATGAATTGTGAATGTTCTTTTCATTCTGCTTACAAGTCAGTTGATCCACATAAAGTACATCAGTATGCACACTTGTTTGCGAGGGACTTTGCGTGTGCGTTGGACAGAACGCAACTAAATGACTTTGTGTGTGAGTGTGTGTTCCATTAGCTGGGACAGCTGTAATGAGCTTGGGTTGCAGTGCCAGTGCCAGCAGAAGCTGAGAGCATTGCCTCCTAATGGGGCCGTGCAGATGCAATCAAAGCCCAGCCGTGTGCTACTGACTCATCCTCGCCATCCGAATCAACACCCCGTGCGTGTTCGTTTTGGTTGTTTATACATATCTCAGGCACTCCATGCGAATTTCTGTCGTATTACACCGGGAGTCGCGTTCTTTCTGACTTCTTCAGATTTGGCATTTTCCCCAGACACATCATCTCACATGATTGATGATCCTCTATTCACTTGACTTTACAGTGAGATTTCAAACAGACTCCGTGAGCAAGGTTTTCTCACAGCATCCATGAAAGCACTTTTATCAGTCTGTGCTTTTATCTGTCTCGGCGATGTGAGCATCGGGATGCGAGCCCAGTTATGGTAGCCCACATAAAGCACCCCACCGCTAACTCGTCTACCTTGGCCGGACCAAGCGTTAGGCTCCCGGATTGAGCAAAAGGAGGGTCTCACCTAGAACTGTGACAACCCACTGGGCCATAAACACTCTCATGCCCTTGAGGGGCTCATGGGAACCGGTTGGTTGGGAGATTGTTGCTCCAGTTTGTACCATGCCTGCATGCGCTTCTGAGTAGTGTGTGGCCCGAAGCTTTAAGCCTCACAGGACTGATCTGGGATCAGTATTCATGCCGTAAGGCCTCAGAGAGTTCCTCGGCTACCTGCAATCTGGGTCAGTTTACGCATTATTTTACAGATCTTCTCCCAGTGTGGGAGTAGAAATAGACTCTGTACTAACAGAGACATGCAGGTACAAACGCCCTGACACTGAGTTCTGAACAAGCACAATGCTTAGAAACATTCATACACAACAATAACAGCAAAAAAACACCACTAGTTCTCACAAATATTACTATTACTACTATTACTAGCACCTGCCAAGACTCAAAGGCCACGTTTTAAGTTTCAGTAGTGACAACTGCACTTAAAAATGTGCGTGAAATGCAACTCACTCCTGAAATTGCCAAATATTGCCAAAAGTATTGGGACACCCCCTTCTAATGAACAGGTTTGTCTACTTTAGTAATTTCCATACTAATCTTAATGTTTACACATAGAATGATATTCTAGGGAATTGTGTTCTTCTAATTGTATAGCAAAAGTTTGGACAGGACCCTTTTTTATTCTAACATGACAATGCCTCTGTGTATAAGGCAAGTTTCATGGAGAAATGTTTGATTCAGCCAGTAACTGAATTAAGACTAATAAATTCTAATCCCTGCTGAACAACTCTGGTGTAAATGCAGACCTTGAGCCAAAAACTAATCACCAAACACCAATCTTTAAAAGTGATCCAGTTCATGTAGTTGTTAGTGGGCAGGTACAAGTCACAATATTTTGGTCTTAATTCCAACCCAAAGCTTTTGGATTTATTAGGGTTTATTATGGGGTTCTTTTTGTTTGCTGTTTTTTTTTTTTGTTCTTTCCAGCAAGACCTGGCAACCCTGTGATTTTCTTGCAAGAAGCAAGACACATCTCTGTTAACTTAATAATAAATATTATTTATTGTTAAGTCTTACTTATTTAAATGTTCTTTTCTCATGTCAGATATATGTATGCATGTACAGTATGCACCTCCTTAAAAAAAAAAAAAAAAAATTAAAAAAAAAAAATTCCTTGTGTGTTTGCGCGTACACTTGGTGAATAAAGCTAATTTTGATTCTGATACGCATTTAAATACGTCATCAACAGCTATTGCATCCGGAAACCTAATCAGCTGACTTGCCTTGCTGCCTTATCCGTTAATGACTTCACAGGCAGCGTTTGCGCATAAAGGCACCTCAGAAAACTGATTTCGGACATGCTTTTGAGCCAGCATTATGGTTTACTGATCTACAACAAAATAGAATGAGCTTTGGTGATAACTAAGCAGATATTAAATTACTATAAAACAGATTTCTTGTCAGAAATAACAGCAAACACCTTGATGCCTTCCTACTAGGGCTGCAAAATGATTAATCGTCATTAATCAGTCCAAAATAAAAGTTTATGTTGAACTCACTGATGCTTCAGAACGAAACACGATGCATTAAGAGCCGGGAGTGAAAACTTTTGAACAGAATGAAGATGTGTACATTTTTCTTATTTTGTATAAATATTGTATTTTGTTCATTTAGTGCTGCCCTTCAGAAGCTACAGAAGCTGTACAGAAGCTACAGACATGTTTCCCAGAAGACAAAATAAGTTACATTTACACTGATCTTCAAATTCAAAAAATTTTCACTCCCCGGCTCTTAATGCATTGTGTTTCCTTCTGGATCATCAATGAGTGTTTGAACCTTCTGTAATAGTTGCATATGAGTCCCTCAGTTGTCCTCAGTGTGAAAAGATGGATCTCAAAATCATAGTGTCAATGTTGGAAAGGGTTCAAATACACAAAAATGCTGAAAAACCAAAGAATTTCTAGGACCTGAAGGTTTTTTTTTCTGAAGAACAGCAGGCAGTTTAACTGTTCAGAACAAACATGGGACTCATGAACAACTATCGCTAAACAAAAAAAGACAGCTGTGGATCATTCAGGTAACAACACAGTATTACGAATCAAGTGTATGTAAACTTTTAAACAGGGTCATTTTTATAAATTCAACTATTATTTTCTCTTGTGGACTATATGTAAACATATTTTATGTGGAATATCTTACTCAGGTCATAGTAAATAAAAAAATAACATGCATTTTGTATGATTTGTATGATATATATATATATATATATATATATATACACATATAGGTGTATTTATATATACATAATAAATATACAAAGTACACATACATATAGTATGTATGTAAACAAACTTTTATTCTGAATAGATTAATCGCAATTAATCATTTTGCAGCCCTACTTTCTGCCTTGAAATGTGTCCTCTGAAGGCATCATTTTCCAGTTTTGGATGCAGCTCTAATTGTCAAATTCGGTTCCATCCACACTGCATTGAACTTTTGTAAATGCAGTTGTCACTACTTGCATTTTTCAGGAGTTAATTCAATTGTAGAATGCAGTTTTACTTCGGTAAATTACTGTGTGTGTACAGAACAGGATCAAGCACTAAATAGTGAACATAGTGATATCTCTATCTAGCCATTTTTCTTTCATACCTGACATACACGCTCAAACCTTTCACTGTTCTCCACTTTATATGTCATGAAACAAACATAATTTAACAAAATGAATGAATTATTCTATACAGCCTACTTTTTATCTTGCCGTATAAATGCAGATAAGCAGACATCTGTAGACATCTAACCAAAACTTGCGTTCAAACACAAAGGATAATTAAAGGTAATAGATAACAGCATCAACAGAATGTGACACGCAGAGAAACGTGTGACTGCTGTGCACTTTGAAGATGCTGTGGTTAAGATAATGAGGACCTGGGTATTAATGAGGCTCTCTTCTCATCTCTTCTACACACAAACACACGCACACACAAACTATCTTACACACTTAATTGCTGCTGCAGCTGGTGCTTGTTGGGCCCATAGTTTGCTCCAGAGGCTTTTGAGTAATGCCGAAGCCATGTTTGGAGTGCAATGCTCGCTGACATTCATGCCACATACTCTGACCCTCAGTTTGAATATGAGTAATATTTCCATACCATTTCCATCACATATAGTGATGCATATCAATTGCAAGATGAAAGAGGCAAATACAGCTAAAAAGCACCACTGAAAGCGATAGAGAAAACGAGAGGAGAACGGGTAAGCAGAATATAGCCAGGAGATAAGTGGATGAGATGAATACAAATAGACATGAGTGGGGGAGAAAGGGAGGAGCTGCTCGCCCTCCCTTTTATCAGAGGGGAGATAAATGTGATTAATCTTAAGATAATAACACTAAAGGCACAAGACTTCTCATTCATCACCACTACAGTTCATGTAATTACAGACAAAAGAAATTAAACTGAAGAAAGGCTACAGTATAGAAGCTCTTCTAGACAAGAGAACAGGGGGAGGAGAGAGAGAAAAAAAAAGGCGAGATATAAAAAAAAAAAGTGAAGAGAAGCACACTGATTTTCCTCACAGATTATTTAGCTATCTAGTCTTGGCTGTCAGGTAATGTGAATTATCACCTGTCAGCACACAATCAAGTCCTGTGACAGTAAAAAGACATAAATCAATCTGGAGGCTGAAGCAAACATGTCTCAATCAGGAGCCACTTCATCAACTTCTTCCTTGGCGCTGGAGTCGAAATTTGCAGCACGTGACCAGACACTTAAATTAAGTGACATTGTCACTTAAATTAAACTCTCAGGTGAACCTGTCAAGAACGTTTTTAAAATTTATATAGATAAATCATGTGTTTCATTAAAAATAAATATTTTTCATTCTGAAAAAGAAAAATTGCGTGAAAACTGACAAATGATGTTAGAATCCAGTATGAAAATGTGGCATTAAAATATACGCAAAATCTCAATTGTGGATAAATAGCTTTAAGAAAAAAAAAACAAATTATGTTTTTTTCCTTGCGATTTACTGGTGAAGTATGACCTGGAGATGTATTTGTGAGATTCACCGGTCTTTTCTCCCGCGTTCTCTACGCGTCAACCGTCTTACGGGAGCTATATCTCCCCACATCCGCTGTAGAAAACTTGTGAACCCACTTACTGGATGTTTGAGCTGTTCCAGTACACGGCGTGACGGTTGTTCCCGTGGACCGGGCGCAAGTTCGTCCAGGCGAGCGCAAGGAGGTAGAGGGAAACCGCCGCGAGAGCCATTATAATATTCCTGCGTTCAGATGCACCTGCTGTGGTCTCTTCGCCTTCTTCGACTCTCAGTCCCCTAGTCCCACGCAAAACTAGCGGTTTTTACAACATTCCTCCGACTCAGCAAGTGGACAGACAGTCGCAAAGCGTTTATTTCGCGAAGCCGTGCCGCAGTACGGCTAGTTTGTTCAGTCACAGAGCTTCGCGCTTTCCCGAATGCAACTCCATGGCACAGAGAGACTCATCCAAGGCATCCTGAGCAGGTCTGTTGGAATTTACTAAAACAAGTTATTGGATTATTCCTTTCTGTGACTAAATCCTCCACAAAAGAAGAAAAATGGTACAACGAACTGTCGATGGACGGTCGAGATTGCAAAAGGAGAGAGAAGGGGAGAGTAGCCTGCGTCGTCAGCGGCAGGTGTCTCTTTGGTTAGGTGACAGGCGTCGACTGGAGAAAAAAAGAAATAACCGACTCAATAAGTGTAAAAGACGATTTTTGTCTGCTTACACTGCTATTTATAGCGGTCAATCAACTTCTGTGAGCTTTTGTGAGATCCCCTATGCATTTACTGTGGTTTTTGTCCAGACGCACACACGATGTCAAGCAGTAATAGGAAAAGTAAGGCAATAATAGGCGTCCTCACTGACACTCGTTTTCTGCTCCCGCCACAGTATATGATTGACGGGTTGCGGTTGCCCGACTAGTGGCCACGCCCCCACCGCCCACTCACTTAATAAGACATGTATATATTTAATAAACCTAAATACATTTCGCTTGTTTAACTGTTTAGTATAGCTGTTTTTTATATTGTGGATTGATTTTATTCTTTTTTTGAGCTTTTCTCCCTATAGTAAGAGTTTGAATTTGATATGGGTCAATGACTGACAATAAAAAGGATGAATCCTTTAAAAATGTAGTTTAAAGTGTGGCTTTTTTTTTTTTTTAAGAAATCCATTATTTGTATTCATGATTTAATGCATTTACCTTTTTTTAACCTAATTAATTTGGTCACATCACAGTTTTGATTGATAATTTCAGCCTTTCATTTAAACTTCACATTGCACACTGTTCATGCTTAACCCAGGGTTAACAATTAATCATTCTGGGTATTCAAAATCTGATATCATCATCCAACAACAAATTCTTAAAAACTCATGTATTAGCTACTGTGTTCTGAATCCAAGACAAATTTCTCCAACAAGGACAATAAATAATAACCAAACCAAACATTCTCAATGATATGCCAGTTTGATATTTTCTTGTGGGACCCAGGGTAAAATATAACAAATGTGGAAAGCTCTTCTACTTCCTTATGGTAACTTCAAACAAAAACACTACTTGTGCCCCATAAATGAACTTAAATTACACTGTCTAGTATATGACATTTAGACTGGTAGTTTGCCATCCAGCATTGGAGTTTGAAAGACCGTCCACGTCCGCCACATTATTAAATGTGACCGCTAAGTGCATGAAGTGGCCAGCATTCCACACTATTTTTTTTTCTCTGTTAAATAACAGTGCATTCTAAAAGTATTTGAAGTGCACTTCTTATAGTTGGAAGTTTTATTGTGAACACTATTAATACTACAAATGTCATGGATTGGGCTGCACCTACACCTAAAAAGTTTTTTATGGAATAATTAACTTTGACATTAATTTAGGCTGCATTTAAAAAAAAAACAGTAAAAACAATAACATTGTAAAATATTATTATAACATTTAAAATAACTCTTTATAAATATATTTTAAAATATAATGAATTCCTGTTACAGCAAAGCTGAAGTTTTAGCAACGATTACTCTCTTTAATGTCACATTTTTAACCTGTGATACACTACTAAAAACATAAAAAAGAGAGAAAATAATATTTTTAATCAACAACTGACACATTAAATTGATCAAAACAATGACAATAAAAATGTGTAAGCGGCAAAATCTAATAACTGAACACCAATAACTGATAATAATTGAGCACCAAATTTCATAATATAGTAATTTCACAACAAAATGTGTTGAAAGAAAATATATTTTAAAGCTGCAGTCCATAATTTTTTGTTCATAACTTATATAATACCCGAGTACATCATGAATCCATTTTCCAAACTGTGTTTATGGCTTATCCTGAATCACTACGGTACACCTTCTGTATATTAAGTTTTCAGACCCGCTGCAGAGCAGCCCAGTATCTGCGTGATTCGTCATAGACATAAACAAAAGAGAAGTATCTCCAACACACAGTTCTGTTTATTAACCACTAGAGCGCCAAAAGTTATGAACTGCAGCTTTACATTGCAATAATATTTCATAATAATACTGTTTTACTGTGTATTTAATCAAAAACAAGCAGCTTTTCTGAGCATTAGAGACTAGTAAAAAAAGGTAATCTTAATTATTCCAAACTTTTGTCCTGTAATTGAAGTCTTTTATTTATAGGTGCTCATGTGTATACCTTGTGTAGGCCTACCCCACTTTAATATACTAGATTTGGACCAGAAGTTATTTTCATTAGAAATTGAATTTCTGTGCTCTTCATGCAGTGTCTTTGAACCTCTAGGTTTATACATTTAAAAACGAGCCAATGAAGTATGACTAATTGGTCTATCCCTCGTCTCGTATGTTGGCCTATTGTCATTCCCAGCATCGCTCTTCCCCTTCTCTCCCTTTCTTTCTTTCCTGTGTTCTCCCTCTTTCAATCCCTGCTCCCCTTCTCTGTTGTTTTTGTCAGGGATGCTGCCTCTCTTGTGTCCCCTCCAGGCATGTTGCTGTGGTGACAGCAATAAAGGGGATGAAAGAGAGGGAGAACTATCACTTCTTTAACTCGCTGTATCTACCGTCCTTGCACTTGTCTGTGCATACTATGCCATGTCAATTGCCTCTGTTGTCAATCACATTTTTTTCTCCTTTCAGAGTCCATTTCTCATCCAGTATTAAACTGTTTCACTTGGCGTAGTCTGTATCTTTGTATCTCTAGACCCTCACATTAGTCTCGTCCCAAAACCAAAGTTTCTCTCAAACATGTGTGTTTGAAAAACATCTGCTCTGAGCCTGATCCTTCAAACTGATTCTTATTTATTGATAATAAGTAAGCTGTTCTTTTATATGCCATTAGCATTTTGTTTGTCATGTTTACATGTCTTTTATGTGTCTTCTGTAATCAGTTACGTTCAGCTAGGGTTTTGAGTGATGCCGATGTGCTGATGTGCACATTGTGGCTGCGACGTTGCTAGGCAGCGGCAGACATTAGTAAAACTAGGCTGTTTCTGTTTGCTTTCGCGTGTTGGTTGTGATTAATTCATGAGTAGCCCTGCTATGGGCACATTGATTATCCAGATAATCCATTATCATCAATGTGACTAGCTGCAGTCATGTATCCTTGTTTGGTGTTTAATTGCTTTTCCCAAGGTTTTTATTCACGGGGCATGTGAGATCACACGGAGACGGGCGCGTTCTGTTCTCTGTTCTCCTCCCCCTCCGTCACCCGTCCCTCATCCATCTCGTTTTCTGTGTTAACTAATTCATTCTTCCTCCCATATTCTCCCCGTCTGCTGTCACACCATTTATCTGAACATTTCAATCTCGGTCACAAAATTTATTTGCGTCGTCTTATTATTGCAGTGATTTATTTATTGTTACAATCTCAAGTTTGTATATGCAACAGACTCGAATGCAGAAAAGCCAAATGACTTTCAGTCAGTGCAAAAGATGTTGCTTAAATAGCAGTTTATTCTTCTGTTTTCTGGTTAACAAGCCTATTAAGAGCTGTTTAGGTTTGCACACACAAGGTCAAAGAACATTACCTTCTTGCTTACATTTTCTTGACAGTAGGTTAAATATGAAAAGGATTTTTCCTTGAACTTCTGCTGATGTTGTCATCTGATGATACTGAAGATAGCTCCTTTGTATGGAAGCCTTTTTCTGCCACTGAATAAAAAAAAGGAAATTGCAACTTTTTATCTCAAAATTTTGACTTTTTTCTGAATTGCATGATATAAACTCACAATTGCAAGTTATAAAGTCAAAATTGTGAGACAAACGTGCAGTTCTGAGAAATAAAATCTCAGTATTGCGATATGTACTCACAATTCTGACTCTTTTTTCAACTGTGTTTATATCTCGTAATTTTAGAATTGCAATTGAATTGACTTTATAACATGCAATTGTAAGTTAAGTCAGAATTGTGAGATATAAATTTGCAATTCTGAGAAAATAGTTTTTTTCTCCCTCAATATTGGACTTCATAACAATTGCAAATCGCAGTTGACCCTTCACAAAAAACCACTCTCCTTAGATACTGATGTCAGTACACAAAATTTTTCATTTTATGAAAAATTAATCTACTCTCCTCTTTGATTTGTTTATAAGACAAAATGTTTGATTATGCGTTACGATTGGTCAGATCACCTGTCAGTCAAGCTGTTTGCAAAGGGCCAGTTGCGAGTTTATATCTCACAATTTAGAGAAAAAAGTCAGAATTGTGAGATTTTATATCCTCTGTCTTTATATCTGGCCAAAAAAAAAAAAAAAAATCTGAATTGCATATTTGTATTGTGTAAAAAAACAGTATTGTGAGATAGAACCTTTTTTTAAATTTTTTATTCAGTGGGGAAAACAGGCTTCCTAACTTTTGAAGTAATACAAATAAATAAATAAATAAAATTAATCGCATCCAAAATAAAAGTTTATGTTTACATACTATATATTTGTGCACTGTGTATATTTATTATGTATATATAAATACAAACACATTCATGTATATATTAAGGAAAAATATTTTAGATTTACATCTAAAATATTTATATTTATTTATAATCTAAATTGTATATATGTATAAATATATATACATATAAATATTTTGTTTTAATATATACATGTATGTGTGCATATTTATATGTACATAATAAATATACAAAGTAAACACACATATAGTATGTATACATAAACTGGATGTGATTAATTACGATTAATCGTTTGACAGCCCTAAAATAAATATAAAAATGTTGTGGCTCACATAGAGTGCCCACCAAAAAGTTAGTAAATACTCTAGGCAAATTTTGATTTTTAATGTTTACTTTGTAAAATGAACTATGAAAACATATTTTATTAAAAAAAATATTTTAAACATAAATAAAAATAGAAAAAAATGAATGAGTTTAGAACATAGAAAAATACTGAAGCTATTTATAAGCCATCTCTAAACTGTGTTCTGATTAGTCCTTTGTTCTGTCAATCAAAATAGAGAAATACAGCATTACATCACTTGCTCACCAGTGAACTTTCTGCAGAGAATGGGTGCCACCAAAATGAGAGTCCAAAAAGCTGATAAATATATCACAATAACCCATAAGTAGTCAACACAACTCATGTCCATCAAATAACGAAGTGAAAAGATGTGCGTTTTTAAGAAACAAATCTATCATTAAGGCGTTTTTTCTTCGCAAAATACAAGTCCATAATCCATAATAACGCTTCTAACAGTAAAAAAAAATAAAAATAAAAAAAAGCAAGGTGAAACTACTTTTTTGGCAGAAAAAGAAATTATTATGGATAGAAAACATGTTTTAGCTAGAAGCAACAGTTGTTTGTTAGTTTAGACTCATTCTCATTCTTACACCACCCATTCACTGCAGAGGATCCATTGGTGAGCAAGTGATGTAATTCTATATTTCTCCGAATCTGTTTTGATGAAGAAACAAACTCATCTACATCTTAGATGGCCTAAATTTGAAGCAAATTGACCTTTTGCAAACAGTTTGATTAACAGGCATTCTGACCAATCAAATCGTCGAATCTGACATTTTGTCGAACTAACAAATTAGACAAGAGAGTAGATAAACTTCGGTGGACTTAAACTTGACAAATTACCAAAAAAGGAGAAATGTAGCATTACATTACTTGCTCACCAATGGATCTTCTGCAGTGAATGGGTACCATCAGAATGAGGGGCCAAACAGCTGATAAAAACATCACAATAATCCACAAGTAGTCAAAACAACTCATGTCCAACAATTAATGTCTTGTGAACTGACAAGATGTGCTTTTGTAAGAAACAACAAAAATACATCATTAAGGCTATTTAACTTTGACTGTTTTTTAGTCCATAATCCATAATAATGCTTCTACCAGTAAAAAAGGCAAGGCGAGACTACTTTTTTTGCTACATAAAGCAATATTACAGATAGAGAACTCATATTTTAGTTAGAAGCAACAGTTGTTTGCAAGCTGAGTTTGTTTGTTTGGACTCTCATTCTAATGGCACCCATTCACTGCAAAGGATTCAATGGTGAGCAAGCTAAATCAACTATCATATACATTTTAGATGGCCTACATTTGAAGTAAATTGTCATTTTTAGGTGAACTGTTACTTTAAGGTGCAATCAAAAATAAATCATTGCTAGTGCTACTTCAATGCCAGTTACTTTAATGCATTTAGTCCAAATGATTAGGAAGGCTTTTCACTGATAATGTCCAAAATTTTGATTTTAATCTAATGCATTTCCACATTTTTAGAGGGCCCTGTATGTCTACAGATTGAGTTTTCAATCTGTAAACTGTGCAGTCTGAACAGACAGTCTGTCTTCATACAGGATTCATTCAGTTCATCTGCTGTGAGCTAGTATAGAGAGCTGTCCGTGGTCCTGAAGTTTCCTTTATTTTCCATGGTGCTGAACTTTGTGTTGGCCTTTGAAGGATGCTGTTTAGAAGAAACTAAGATAGCTATTCAGTGCAGCTGAAATGCTATAGACAAAAGGGTGTTTTTCTCCTTTTCACTCTATTATGTTCAGGGTTACATAAGTGTATTAAACTGAACTGACAGTGTCACCTCGCCATCTACGTTCCATTCAGTCCACTCTTTCTCTCTTTCTACTGTCCATTTTTTTAACAGCTTTGCACCCAGACAGTCTGATATGAATTAGCAAGCGTCTGCGTGCATGAGTGTGCATATCTAAAGCATGCAAATGCATAAGTATGTGTACTTTTAAGTGAGTCAGGCAGGCCTGAACTCCAGGTGGGCCTCTACTGTTTGTACCCTTGAGCAGCTACTTAACCTGATTCGCTCCAGTGCCTCCCCAGCTGTACTAATGGCTAATGTGATTGTGGAAACAGAGGCCTTGGATAAAGGCATCTGCCAGGCAAATCGCTGGCAATATTGTGCAGTGTCACGACTTAAAGACTGATTTAGAGCATGGAGCGAAGGATGAAGAAAGGAGACGGTGAAAAAGAAATATGTAGCGAGACATTAAAAATTGAATTACAAAGACGGATGACAAAGGTGAGTAAAAGGAGAGGCGAAGGAATAGACAGCGTTTCTAAAAGCAAATAAGATGAAGAATAAGAAAAGAAATGAAAATGAAATTCAGTCTTTGGCAGGTTGCTCAGATTATTCAGGATGAGATGAATGTGGCAGTTTTGCAAAAAGCTGACTCAAAGTGGATGATGATGCAGTGCAATGGGATGTCATTTTTAGACGGTCAGACGTGGCAGTGCATAAGATGGCAAGGCCAATTTCAAAGACTTGATATTGAAGATTTTGGAGAGAGCAGAGATATATAAAGGTGTGGATTGGAGTTGTAAAGTATATTATATTATGTATTATATATGTATATATTATATATATGTGTGTGTGTGTGTGTATATATATATAGTCGTAAAGAATTTTTTTTTTCCTTTTGAGGAAAACATTTCAGGATTTCTCTCCATATAATGGACTTCTATGGTGCCCCCAAGTTTGAACTTCCAAAATGTAGTTTAAATCCAGCTTCAAATTGCTCTAAACGATCCCAGCCAATGAAGAAGGGTCTTATCTAGCGAAATAGGTTATTTTCTAAACAAATTGACAATTTATATACTTTTTAACCTCAAATGCTTGTCTTGTCTCATCTCTGTGATGCGCATGCGTCTGTGACTGGGGCAATACAGTTAGGGTATGTCGAAAAACCATCTCGTTTCCATCTTCAACTTCAAAATTGTCCTACAACGCGTTTTACGTGTTTTTTGGTCAAGGGCGTTTGATCTTCTTTGTTTGTTCACTTTGTACACGTTGGGTTCAAGACGAACATTTGAGGTTAAAAAGTATATAAATAGTCAATTTGTTTTGAAAATAACTGATCGTTTCACTAGATAAGCCCCTTCTTCATTGGCTGGGATCGTTTAGAGCCCTTTGAAGCTGCATTTAAACTGCATTTTGGAAGTTCAAACTTGGGGGCACCATAGAAGTCCATTATATGGAGAGAAATCCTAAAATGTTTTCCTCAAAAAAACATAATTTCTTTAGGACTGAAGAAAGAAAGACATTAACATCTTGGATGACAAGGGGGTAAGTACATTATCTGTAATTTTTTGTTCTGAAAGTGAACTAATCCTTAAAGTAGCACAAGCATATTTGTAGCAATAGCCAAGAATACATTGTATTGGTCAAAATTATCTTTTTTTTTTTTTTTTTAATGGCAAAAATCATTAGGATATTTATTAAAGATCATGTTCCATGAATATATTTTGTAAATTTCCTACCATAAATATATCAGAACCTAATTTTTGATTAGTAATATGCATTGCTAAGAACTTAATTTGGACAACATTAAATGCGATTTGTAATAATATAGCTGTATCTCAGCCAAATATTGTCCTATCCTAACAAACTATACATCAATAATAAGCTGTTTGTTCAGCTTTCAGATGATGTATAAATCTTAATTAAAAAAAAAAAAAAAAGAACCTTATGACTCAATTGAACTGCACCATTTTCAACTTAAATCTTAACGTATCTGTAATATGTATGAAATGTTCAGATGCAACACCCCCTAAAAGCCATCTCGGTCAAAAATGAGATAATGATACTGAGTGATTGTTCTCGACACATATTATATGTCCATCAAATACTTTTACTTCAAACTTGCTAAAATCCCAGTCTTAGCCCAATCAGAAGTCCCACTACTTCCATAGAAACCTATACATCGGAGCCTGATAAAAAATGCATTTTTTGAAGAAAGACGTCAGATGGACTTAGAGTCTTTTGCATCCGAACTCTTCATATTTTCTTTAATAAATAACAGCACATAAAATAAACAGGATTCAGATAATGTATGTTTCTGTTAATGGATACACATTCTGGCTTCCCAGTACAACAACAGCGATTGAGAAAAAAGAAAGAAGGAAAAAAAAAAAAAACTCAACAAACAATTCACTCTTGTTAAATGCGGAATATGAGCAGTCATTTATCCAGTCATCACCCCGTTGCCGATAACGCGTGTATGCAGGTGAGACCTGAACAGCACACGTTGATATCTGTGTTTAAACTAAACTCATTCAAGCCTTTGCCTGTTTAAACATTTTAAAGCCAGAAGACGCAAGCTCGTACACACAGTGAGAAGATTTGTGTGTGCGCTCACTCAAACCACGTAAACCCACGTCTCTTTGAAGTATGTTGTTTGAATGGACAAATGTAATGTATGCCCATCTTGGTAAGTATCCCGGCAGACATAGCAGGCTGAACGTAGTGCACTGGAACATAGCATTCTTTTAAAGCAAGGGTCATCACACTCGGCCCTGGAGGGCCGGTGTCCTACAGAGTTTAGCTCCAACCCTAATCAAAAACACCTGAACCAGCTAATCAAGGACTTAATAGGTGTGTTGTGGCGCTCACCCGAACCACGCAAACCCACGTCTCTTTGAAGTATGTTGTTTGAATGGACAAATGTAAAAATGCCCATCTTGGTAAGTATCCTGGCAGATATAGCAGGCTGAACGTAGTGCACTGGAACATAGCATTCTTTTAAAGCAAGGGTCATCACACTCGGCCCTGGAGGGCCGGTGTCCTACAGAGTTTAGCTCCAACTCTAATCAAAAACACCTGAACCAGCTAATCAAGGACTTAATAGGTGTGTTGAGGCAAGCTGGAGCTAAACTCTGCAGTACACCGGCAGGATCAAGTTTGGTGACCCCTGTTGTAAAGTGACTGCACTTTTTTAGTGTTAATCAAACAGCAACAACAAAAAAATAATTCACTTTTTTTTTGATTGAATAGCTTTTGTAACTTTAATAAAGATCAATCTTTAATTTATATAGTCAAATATGCAATATTATTTTACATTTGATCACTTTATTCAATTTCTGTACCTAAAAATTAATGTTAGACCTACCTAAAAAACTGAAAAGCACTGTTTATTTTATTTGCATCTTTACTCTATTGTATTTATTTGTGCTGTTGTTTGTAGTTAGATTATTTGTTCTTATTGTATTTATTTTTATTTGACAGTATTGTTTTTTTTCTAAATACAGCACATACTGAACCATACCGAAACCGTGACTCTAAAACCGTGATACAAACCGAACCGTGAGTCTGTTAAACCATTGCACCCCTAATAGACACAAGGCAGTAGTGGTCAAAGTACACAAATCAAGGACTTGAGTAAAAGTACAGATACATATAATAAAATATTACTCCAGTAAAAGTAAAGTACTCCTTTTTCAATTTTACTCGAGTGAAAGTACAAAAGTACTTGATTTTATATGTACTTGAGTAAAAAAGCAACTTAATTTGAATTTTATATTAGCACATATTTTTTATAATCCTAGTACCTGGGATTTTCCTAAAATAACCACTTGATATTTTTTGTTGTTGATATGGACTACACTGATGAGAGTGATATGTGACCCTGGACCACAAAACCAGTTTTAAGTCGCTGGGGTATATTTGTAGCAATAGCCAAAAATACATTGTATGGGTCAAAATTATCAAAAAAAAAAAAAAAAGCCAAAAATCATTAGGATATTAAGTAAAAATCATGTTCCATTGAGATATTTTGTACCGTAAATGTATCAAAACTTAATTTTTGATAAGTAATATGCATTGCTAAGAACTAACAACTTTTAAAGGCGATTTTCTAAATATTTTATTTTTCTGCACCCTCAGAATTCAGATTTTAAATAGTTGCCAAATATTGTCTGATCCTAACAAACCATACACCAGTGGAAAGCTTATTAATTCAAAATTCAGAGAAATATAAATCTCAATTTTGAAAAATTGACACTTATGACTGGTCCTTTTGTGGTCCAGGGTCAAATATAGGCTAGTAATGTTCATTGTGAAGCTTACACTGCCAGTTATCTGAGAGAAAACAGATTTGATCTGTGTTATTTTAATGTTTGTTTTTTTTCTTTGAACATGTGTATGCATTTCAGTGGGCTTAAATAGATTACCCTTTACAGCAGATTTAGGTCACAAACAAGTGACCGTTTTGACGTAAATATGATTTTCATTTACAATAATCCTATAATTTGACATTAGTAACTTACTTTTCGCAGCCTCAGTCGTGATGCTCTCCCGGTTCAGTTCACAGGAGACTCGCTCTAAACGGCTCATTTGAATCAGCGAGTTGTCGACTCGAGAAGAGCGGCAATTGGATCTTTCCAGTTCGTGAATGAACCGTTTGGTGCGATTTGCGAACCGATTTAACAGGTTCATTGAAAAGAATCAGTTTGTTCATGAATCAGACGCCCCTTCTGCATCTCAGAGCACGTGATATATTGTAAGGAGTAACGATATGTTTTCTGAAATGTAGTGAAGTAAAAAGTACGATCTTTTGCTTTGGAATGTAGTGAAGTAAAAGTTGCTGAAAATAAAACTACTCCAGTAAAGTACAGATACTTGAAAAATGTACTTACAGTAAGTACAGTAACGAATTACAACTACTTCGTTACTGACCACCACTGACAGGTAACACTTGACAGGTATTAACTATAATCAGTCTGGAAGTAATTGGTTGTATATATTTTGTAACACGATTGCTGTATTTCATAGACTTCCTAAGACCCTCAAGTAAGCAACTCTTCAAATCTGCTTTATTACGGAGCTCACATGGGGCCTTGTCTTTTCCCCAGCTTCTCTTTTAAGCCATACCGTTTCGTTGTGTACAGCAAAGCAAATGCACAATCAACATGCGGGTCAATAAATGGCCACGTACCAGCCGTCTCTACTGACCAAGCAGCAACGAGCACGATCGATTAAGGAAGTAATTAAGTAAAACTCGCAATGAATCCATGGGTGGTCATCCCTTGTTTTGTTGTTCCTGGTATGTCTTTGTCTTTCTCCTTACCCCTTTCATTATCTCGTACACTGAGTTTGCTCCTTTTGCCTGCTCTTATAAAATAAGCAGAGTAGTCCTAAAGGATTTAAACACATTTGAGTCTGGCCTTGTCTTAGCAGCCTGGTATGCCTTTGCTGAACTCGGTTCAGCGTTTAGCCTGAGACGTGTTTGAGAGTGACTGATGACTTGCGCTGATTGATAAGGTCACACTCAAAGGAAAATGTCCTCCGTTGATTTTCGGACCAAAAGTAGTTGTGCCAACTTGACCGAATTGCTTATTTTCAAGTGATTTTTTCCTTGATTTCTGAAAGGAAATTTCCAGAGTTTAAAGCTCAGAGCAGCACAATAGGTGAATCTTAGCTAAAGTTAACTGCTCTGTGTTTACTTCTTCTGTATATGTCCTTGGGCCCTCAAAATTATTGCTGTAGAAATAAAAATAATATGATTTTTTTTACTATTATTACTTATTATAAAGTTGTTGTTTTTTTGGCATAGATGGTTCCACAAAGAACCTTTAACATCCAAAAAAAAAAAAAAAGATTATTGAAATAAAGGGTCTCGCACACTGAGTCAGAAAATCTTGTCTAAAATTTTTGCATGTTAAAAAATAAATACAACATCACATTGTGTCAATCACGTTTACACACAGAAAAATTTGGATATTAATTAATTAGTTATTTCATTTTATTTAAAAAAAAAAAAAGTTTTTAAAGTTGATTGTGGCTGATTGGCTAATGGCTGATTTTGAGACATTTTAATCATTCTATACAATTTGAACCAATGTTTTAACAAGTTATGGATATCTCTTATCATAATAATAATAATAATGAAAAAAAAATATTGTACTATTCAATGAGGTGTGATGCACTATAGGAAGACTGAAAACCCATGCTGTCTTTACATAAATAATTAAGTATTTACAAAAACCTAAGTTTGTGCAACTTTTTTTACCTACAAAATATAAAAATTGTTTAATCAAGATTACTCAATTAACATTTGGGTTTACATTGTATAGGGCTCAACAATATGTTTTTTTTATTATTATTATTAATGCATTTTTATGTTTGCTGGAAATATGTATATTTTTCATTAAAAAAAGTTTTCTCTTTTGTTTCATGGCATATCACTCCATAAATGCAAACACACATTTGTGCAAATAATGCAAAACATTACTGACTGATTTGAAGTTTTCAGCAGATTGCTACTGATGTTGTGCATTCATTTGTGCAATTCTTAAAATTACATATTTTGTAGGCAAAGAACTTGCACAATTTTTTTTTTTTAATTATGGGCCTAAAACATAAAAGATGTACTGACAAAATATAACTTTTTTTAAGCTTTTAGTTTTTTTATTTCCAATAAAATGGAAAGTTTCAAACCTGATTTCCAATTATATCCAGTGTTTCAAAGCAATTGCCAGACAGCACAGTGAGCTTTTGAACTCTTTAGCTTCGGCTTCAAAGCTTCAGTTGGCCTTAACCAATAGTGCTCTCTTATTGTTTGCCCTCCCTTTATATTTCACTTTGGTGGATATTTTTTGCCTTCAGTATAAATGTTATGCCAAAGGTTCAGGATAAAATAATGGTGCGGTTGACCTTTTTTCCCTGGTATGGATAGATGAAGGCAGAAGGAGGGGAGAGAAAGAGTCCTCCGTTAGAGGCAGAGGTAACACAACGCATCAACAGAACCCTGAGGGAGAATAGATGAAATGTCACATGGGCGATCACAGAGAGTGTTCACTTTATGTGAAAGACGTGTTCCCTTAGACAATACTTTTTCTTTCTTTTTGTGAGTCTGAGTGATGATATTAGTGTCTGAGTTTGGGTAAACTAGAAACCCCATTTATTTGCTTGGTGCGTGTGGTCATTTGGTTGTTTTTTCAAGAATTACATTCAGCTATGCCAAAACATTGTGAGAAGGGCAACTCGTCTGGCCTTTCTGAAAGGAGGAGGAGAATTCAATAGGTACTGATTGAGGTGGGCATAGCGGGTTGCCCCCTACTGACTCAATCAGTGTGGGTGTGTGTGTGTGTACTTGTATTGTATATGAATGTTCATACTGCAGGGTCACCAGCCTCTTTTATTCTGTATACTTGTGTAACACCTCATTATAGACAAGGTATTGCAGCCGTTTGGGCCTATTGTGGTTGGAAGCCAACATGAAATGACATTCACAGTCTGCTTTACTTGTGTCAGTAAGTTAGTTCAAGCATAAGCTGCAAATAAGTATTACTTAGAGTTTTTAAAATATTAATGAGTTCTCAAATATTCAATTCATGGTGCACAGATTTGGGTAAATTCCAGAGGTTCAAATTCAAATCTGCTTAACTTTATAATGCAGGTATTCCCAGTATGCACTGGGGCATGAATAATTAATAAGGTTGCATATTTGGTTTATTTGGACTGTTGCTATTGTTGATGTTGTTGTCAGTTTAATAATGTGTTTTTCTATGCCTGAATTATTTTTTTTTCCTCAATAATTTACATTACATATACATTTATGGATTTGGCAGATGCCTTTATCCAAAGCAAGTCACATTGCATTCAAGGCATTTTGTTTGTACCGGCTTTGCCTGGGAATCAAACCTAAGACCTTGGCATTGCTAGTTCTACTGTTTGTGGTACAGGAAGGTACAGGAATAAGCGTCAAAATATGGCTCAGTGAACCATGTTAATATGAAGAAATATTTTTTTTTTGTTTTGTGTTTAAAGGTTGAAGACAATGTCCATATACCTAATGAAAAATGCATAGGTAATTTTCTGTCAGGACATTTTCAGTTTTTTGTTTTGTGTGTGTGTGTGTGTGCCATGTACAATATTTCAACATCCACATAAATTACACATTTAAATGTTTAAAAGCCAGTTTCCACCACAAAATAAATAAAATTGAAGGTAATTGCGACTTTTTATCTCACAATTCTGACTTTTTTTCTCAGAATTGCGTGATACAAACTTGTAATTCTGACTTTTTTTTCTCAGAATTGCAGGTTTATATCTTGCTATTCACACTTTATAACGCAATTGCGAGTTTGTATCTCACAATTCTGAGAAAAATGTCTGAATTGTGAGACAAACTCACAATTGAGAGGAAAAGAGTCAGAATTGTAAGATAAAAAACTCGCAATTCTGACGTTTTTCCTTACAGAATTGTGCAAGGAATTGTGAGTTTATATCTCACAATTCTGGCTTTTTAACACACAATTGCAAGCTATCTCACAATTCTGAGAAAACACTTTGTGAGAAAAGTCGCAATTGCATTTTTAGTTATTTATTTATTTATTTTTAGGCGGAAAGAGGCTTTCATAGATTGTATTACTTACACAAGTATTATGTATTATATGAACTTAAAAGGTTTTAAGTTATATTTAATCACTCACTTTGTTCAATATTCCCCTGGTCACAGACATGCCTTAAGCCTAGTCCTCGACTAAAATGTAAGTCTGAGCTGTTCTAACTGAAGGAAACTTCTGACTGATCTTAAAATATATCAGTGTCTTTATTTTGTCTCAAAATGCACACCAACAATGTTTTTTTTCCAAGGCATGTTTATAAAAAGTACTTAAATGTCTTAATTGAAATATGGCCTATTCCTGGTTTAGACTAAGCCCTGTCTATGAAACCAGGCCATTATTTTTCAAATGTAAGTAGAGTTTACTTATTTTACACCACTGAAATTTGCAAAACATTATTGATAAAAAAAAATAATTAAAAAAAATACAAAAATTAATTATTCACTATTAACAATTACAAATTAAGGTCAGCATTGATTTCATATGCTCCTTGAACTTAAAATTTTTTGGATTGATTTATCTAGCACAAACCAAATGGAATGTGTAACTGCACAGTAAAAGTATTAGATCTCACTCCACAGTTCCAGAAGGTTCCATAAGCTTCCTGATATTTATAGCGAACTCTAGAGACTGGCGACCACCTCAGGAGTTTTCTGTGGCTGGCACATCCACCGCTGAGGTAAGCACTGGACCAATCGTGGATTCTGTTGTTGAGCTTTGGGCCAGGAGGGTCAGTGGGTCAGTCTGTAGCGTCTCATACCTCTGCACTGTCGGGGCCTAAAGGAGGCAAATGACCTAATTAGCTGTCTGAATAATTGCCTGAAAGTCTGCAGGAGGTCTAGCGGGGTCAGCTATGTGTGCGTTTGTGTGTGTGGCTAGTTAAAACTCTGAAAGGAGTTTATCTCTCTTATCAGCAGGTAGAGAGAACATAAGCTTATATAATCACTTACACGATTGGTTAAAAGTTTCGAATAATTCAGATGTTTAGAGGTTCAAGTGCATAGCGCTGAAACCCTATTGTAATTGTTAGAATGGTCGCAGATCAGCGATCTCCTGTGCAGATCAAACCAGTCATAGAGACTTGAAACTTAGAGGGATGGCAGTACTCACATCGCCAACAATGTCACCAAGGCTCGCCCCAAATGGCCTGACGGGGGCGCTACAGTGCTCAAAAGTACAAAATCATTTAAACTCCTAAACTGTCAGTCTTATGTCTTTGAAAACCTTGGCTCAGGCTGGACAAAATGCATGGCTCAGATTCGATCGTGAGACGAAATTTTCATGTATTTTGGATGTTTTGCAAAACCTACTTTTGCGAACTAGTCCTAGGTCTTAAGGGGTGCCAAAGCTCAGAACACTTATGTAAGAGATTAATCTGAGGTTGCAAGACAAAAATCACAAAGCTTGGCCACTTGGTGGCACTATAGGAGGAAAAAAACACAATATTTGTATCATATGACAGAACTCTTCATTCCAGACAACTATAACCACTGCTGTCAATCAAATCGTTTGTTAAATGATTGAGAAGATGTAAAAAGCCTACTTTTGCGAACTAGTCCTAGGTTTTTCGCTCAATCTGGAAAAAAACACTGTAGTATAATTCTCTGGGCTCTCCAGGTCAACAATTATATATATAAAAAATCCCCTTTGGATAGCTATAATGGGGTAATTTAGAATATGGGCGTGGCCAAATACCCCTAAGCCATTAAACCTTAAACAAACTTCACAGAACTGAAGATGCGGCATATGCGGCACATGATTCTAAACAAGCATGCAAAGTTTTAAGATTGGACCACAGTTGGCGCTATAACAGTCACAAACATTTTTTTTTTTTTTTAAATGAAAAATTTCTACGGTAAAATACGTGAATTTGCCAAAAAAAAAAAAAATGTTTTTTTTTAAATCATTGATTTAGGTGGTTACAGGCTTGGTAATTTATTTATTTATATCGTTATTATTTTATTTTAATTATTTTATAATCGTTGCTATATTTTATGTTTTCAAGTCTCTTGTGCTCATGATATTCCACAAAAATATTAAGCAAACTATTTTCAACATTTATAAAGTTTCTTGAGCAGCAAATCAGCATATTAGAATGATTTCTAAACAATAATGAGACACTGAAGACTAAAGAGTGAAAATTAGCTTTGCATCACAGCAATAAATTATATTTTAAAATCTATCCAAAACAGTTCCTTTAAATTGTAATATTTCACAATGTTACTGTTATCACAATGTTATCTTTGGAGGATTTCCATTGTCTTCTCAGTGAAGGATTCATGTCAGGCTGGCTTAGAATTTGACCAAAAGTGCAATGCTTAGTCTATTTTGGCAGCTCACTAGATTTTGGAACGGAGCCATGATGTCCACCTCCATTTATATCTCTCTTTCAGCCTGGTAGACAGCTGTGTTTGAGAAAGCAGTAGGAGCTATCCAACCATCCAGGCCTAAGGAAGCATGTCAGAGTAGTGAAATGCTACACATAAGTCCATTTTTTTTTAACCCGATTCTAGTGCAGAAACAAACATCAGCTTCAGGCTGTGTGGCTGATCCAATTCTGCCATTGTGGAACCGCACAGATTTTATGGTGTAATATCTCATGGCTTCATTCTTAAAACTGCTCAGCTATTGCATCAGAAAAGTAAGCCTACAGCCCACCTGTTGAGATTGTCCAGCTTCCCGAGCCGTGTCTCTCAAGGGAGTTTAGTTGAAATTTTAGAATCAGATTGTGACTTTAGGCTGTTTTAAAACCTAGTGTGTACTGCTTACCTAAACACAATTTTTGAGCATTAGACATGCTTTTGAGATACCTTATTTTGGCCAAGGTAGAATTGCATATATATTCTTTGTGAATAAGGCAACCCCACAATGCATTGTGACAATATCAGCAAAAAACAATCCATCTATTATTCAATACTAAATGCTATTGTTATGGAATCCAATGGCAAATACTGTAGTCATTACTGTACTGTTTTCATTAATAAATAAATAAATAAATATATATATATATATATATATATATATTTTTAATAAAACAGTACAGTAATGACTAAAAATGTCAAAACTGTTCTTTTCCATTCAAAGAAAATGCATGATGCTCACTGACTGTGAAATTCAACTGAAAAAAGTATCTAACATATGTATCTGTATATATATATATATATATATATATATATATATATATATACAGATACATATGTTAGATACTTTTTAAAAAAATCTCACTGTGCCTCACAAATAAATATTATAATATGTCATATTTTACATTTTCAGTTGAATTTCACAGTCAGTGAGCATCATGCATTTTCTTTGAATGGAAAAGAACAGTTTTGACATTTTGACATCCTCCACGAGAGAAAGGCATACAAGTTTGGAGCAACATGAAGGTGGGCAGATGATGACAGATTTTTCAGTTTAAAGCAAATGATCTGTGGAAAGTGCACAGATGGGAATGATCAAATTTAGACAAGTGAAAAGGTGATTTCCACCCCAACATTTGAGAAAAAAAAAACATGCTTTTGTAACTGTATTTTTGTATGTTGCATTCAGAATCCAAAAAATCCACTTGGCTCATAAATCTGAGGGGGCGTTTGAATGGGCATGATGCTTCTGGTGGTGAGAAAAGCAGCAATTAGGTTTGTGTAATGTTTTGACATTAGACTAAATATCAGATTAGTCGCTTAACAGAGCTTGTGTGTTTTCCTGAGTGAATTACTGACATTTGCACACTTGTTATTGCAGCAGGAAAGTTGCAATGTAATGAATTTGTGGTACCTCAAGAGGTTTCATCCAGAAATACACATTTTGTAATACATAGCTTCATTTAGTGACGTGTCGTGTGATACAAGGGCGGTTAAAGTAGTACACCCTATATTTTTTCACATACTAACAGAACCTAGCTGGCAAATTTAAAGGGAACCTCAGGTATTAAGACTTTATCTAATGTAAATTATGTCTCTTACTGAAATATCTAGAAAACCCATTAATAATTTAATAATACAATACTGATACAATGCCATATTGTGTGGCTTTTGGTTGTAATTTTCAGTGGAAGGGCAAAAAGAGAAGCGATGTAAGTGTTCACTGCTTTTCTAGCGATAAGAAGAGGAGATAAAAATGGGAAGATGACTGTAGATGATTAAAACTTACTAAAGACCTGCGTCTTTGTTCTCTCTACTTTAACCCTGATGCTTTTGATACTTTTAGTAGATGACAGCTACTGTAAGAGCTTACAAATGGCGGAGGAAAGAAACGTGAGGTGCCCTCCTGGCAGGATTTAAACATGTCGACGCTTGTCATTATGCTGCAGCCACTGAAGGAGTTTCTCAGTGTGGATTTCACTTGATATCCAGGGGCGTTTAGACTCCTTGTGGGGAAAAATCAATGGTACGGCATTTGGTTTAAGCCTACACTTATATCCATTGCCACCTGTAAGCTCTTTCAGTAGCTGTGGTCATCAAATTATTTTCTGCAGTGTGTATTCTAATTTGTGTTGCGGTTAAAAAATATACCAACCATTTTACATCATCAAAACAATGGTGCCTCCCATAGTCCAAAAATATGTTTAAAACAATGTGGCTTTAATCTTTCATGGGTTTTCTACTACATATTTCAGTGAGAGACATAATTTACAGTGAGGAAATCTCAGTTTGTTACCCGTATACCTGTTACCTGTGCTCCTAATCTCAGTTTGTTACCTGCAACAGATACTTGTACACAGAAGCAATCAATTTCCAAAATTCCAAACTCTCCACCATGGCCAAGACCAAAGAGCTGTCCAAGGATGTCAGGGACAAGATTGTAGACCTACACAAGGCTGGAATGGGCTACAAGACCATCGCCAAGCAGCTTGGTGAGGAGAAAATGACTCACTGATCAAGATGGCCGCAGCGTGAGTGAACACGTCTCAAACTCAAGCCTGCTTCGCTATTATAGTAGCTGTTTAAACTGACATCTTTGTTTTTTAACTAGTTATCAGTTATCTGTAACTAGTTATTTGCAAGTTTTATCGCTCTCTGTGACAATGGGTGATCAAATTACGTTGCAAACTTTGTGGGAAGCTATCCAACAGATTAAGACCGATATGCTGACTCACTTCGATGCAAAATCAGACTCTATTCATAGTAGTTTGAGCAGCATTTCGATCTCTTTAAGTACTTTGGGAGATCAAGTTAATCTTCTAGAGCAGCGTGTTTCTGCTAACGAGGACAACGTGCAAGTGTGTGTTACTCGGGTTCAAACACTGGATAAAGAGAACTCCTACCTGATTGACAAAGTCGACGAGTTGGAGAATCGAAGCCGGCGCAATAATCTTCGCTTTGTTGGAGTAAAGGAGTCGTCGGAAGGGAACGACATTGCTGGTTTTATGTCCCGGCTAATACCGCTGATTTTGGGACAAGACAATTTTTCTACTCCACCGATCATTGAATGGGCTTATCGCTCTCCGACAGAGCGTCAAAGCGGTAGAGCTAGTTCGAGGCCTGTTATGGTCAAGCTTCTTAACTTTCAAGACAAGCTGAAGATTCTTCGCATCGCAAGGGAAAAGAAATTGGAGTACAATGGGACGCGTATATATATCTACCCGGATTTCAGCGCTGATTTGATGAAGAGACGTAGGAGTTTTGATCCTGTTAAACGTAAGCTTCGCGAACTTAATATGAAATACTTTCTTCGTTATCCATGCACATTATGTGTTCTTGTTGATGGGAAACAGCAACGTTTCAATTGTCATAAAGAAGCTGAAGCTGTTTTTATGCCATCCTAGATTTCCTCTGGATAATGACTGTTTGAACTGAGGTTGTTGCTTGATTTTTGTGGCAAATTAAATTTGACTATTTTGTTGTAACACAGTCACATATTAATATTATTATTGATTGTTGTTGGGGTGTAGAATTATTATTATCATTTTTTTTTCTTCTTTTTTTTTTTTTTTTTTAGAAGTTACGCTTTATTATTATTAATAACAATGCTTGAGTTGAGTTTATTTGATGGTTCTGTAGTTGGTTTGCTCACTGGAATACTCTGGGTTATGGGGTCTGGAGTAGCTGGGTCGCTTTTGATTAATGTATTTGCTTGTTTAATTTGTTGTTTTTGTTTATTTTTGGCATTTTTGTTGTGTGTTTTTTTTTTTTTTTTTTTTCCTTTTTTGCACCCTTGCATTATTTATTTATGTATTTATTTTTTTGGTTCAGTTATTTGATTTCATATCCGATCAGTGTCTTTTTTATTATGTTATATGTTTGAGTTGGATGAGACTAAGGGGTTAAAAATTATTCATTTGAACATTAGAAGTCTTGTGAGTAAAATTGATTTACTTCGTGTGTGGGTTGATTTAAACAAACCTGATATTGTTACACTCTCTGAGACATGGCTAAATAGCAGTGTTTCAAATAGTGAAATAAATCTAACCAATTATGTTCTTTATAGATATGATAGGGGCTCCAGGGGTGGAGGTGTGGCTATCTATGTTTCTATTAGTCTTGTATCTGAGTTGGTTATTCCTTCAGTTGATCCTTTATATTGTGAATGTATCTTTGTTAAGGTTACTTTTCATTTAAATAAAAGTTTAATTATTGGAAGCATATACAGACCACCCTCGTCACCAGTGGAGTCATTCAATTGCTTGATATCCACCATTAATTCTATTTTTGGTAGAAATGAAATTATTTTACTTGGTGACTTTAATAAAAATTGGTTAGACAAATCTTGTGCTAAAGAAAAAAATCTATTTAATAGTTTAAATCTTACCCAATTAATTACTGAGCCCACCAGAGTTACTGCTCATACTCAGTCTCTTCTTGATTGGATACTTGTTTCGCATCCTAATAGATTTTTAAAGGTAGGTGTTATGTCTGACTGTTTTAGTGATCATTCTGTTATATTTTGCGTATGGAAAATTAAATTACCTAAATCACCTCCTAGATTAGTTAAAATTAGGCAATATAAAAAATTGAATTTAAATGCATTTATTAATGATTTGTGTTCTATTAATTGGGATAGATTTTATTTAATTCCTAATGTACAAGACGCTTGGGATTTTCTTTATACAGAATTTATTAATGTTGTGGACAAACATGCTCCCTGGAAAACTGTTAGGGTCAGGGGTTATCATCTCCCTTGGATTGACTCTGAACTTATTAGTCTTTTTAGACTACGAGATAATGCATGGTCAGTATTTCGACAGACAAGAAGCAATGCTGATTGGGAAGTATATAGACATTTGAGAAATTTGAGTAAGACAAAAGTTCGAAATGCAAAATCTATTTATTATAAAGAATGTCTCTCCCAGAATTGTAAGAACCCTAAGTATTTTTGGAATAAAATTAAAAATATATTTGGTACTTCAGATAAATATTCAATTAATCAAATAAGAGTTAACAATATAATATTACACGACTCCTTATCCATTGCTCAATCATTTAATCAGTATTTTTCTTCAGTTTGTTCTACATTGGTATCTGGTTCTGATTTGAATACTGGTGGTATTAAGTTTGATAATTCTTTATATAGTAGTTCTTTTGAGTTTAGGAAAATTTCACCTATTGAGGTTCAGAATGCTATTAATGAATTAAGTGGTACTAGTGGTGCTGGATTGGATGGTATTGAAAATAAGTTTCTTAAATTATCTTCTCATATTCTTATGTATCCACTTACTGAGTTGTTTAATTTGTCTTTGTCTTCATGTGAGATACCAGTTATTTGGAAGAGTGCACGTATTACACCACTTTACAAGGGAGGTGATGTACTTGATTTAAATAATTATAGACCTATATCCATTATATGTTCTATAGCTAAGGTTTTTGAAAAATTAATATATAAACAACTTTCTGATTATTTAAGTAATAACAATATTTTATCACCATATCAATCCGGCTTTAGGGCCAATCATTCTACAACTACTGCTTTACTTAAGTTTACTAATGATGTGTTTGCAGCTGCTGATGATGGTAAACTCACAGGTGCTATTTTTCTTGATTTATCCAAAGCTTTTGATTTAGTTGATCGATATTTACTTTTAGATAAGCTTTATGCTATTGGTCTATCTAAAAATGCAATTATGTGGTTTAATTCATATTTGCATAATAGAAAACAATGTGTCGTATTAAATGGGAATACATCTGATTATTTGGTTCAGCAAAGAGGTGTGCCCCAAGGTTCAATACTTGGACCACTCCTTTTTTCTATTTATGTTAATAATTTACCATCAATTGTCAATAAGTGTAGTGTTCAGCTTTATGCAGATGATACCGTCATATATGTATTTGATTCTGATATTTCACAAATTCAGTTATCTCTTCAGCATGATTTTAATATTTTACAGGATTGGATTTTGGATAATAAATTAGTACTTAATAAAACTAAGTCTAATATTATGATTTTTGGTTCTAGATACAAACTTAAATCTAAAAATGTGTCCTGTACTATATTATGTAAAGACGGAACTTCTCTGCATAGGGTTGATACTATTAAATACCTTGGAGTATCGCTTGAATCTGAATTGTCTTTTAGATCACATATTAATCAGATTTTACATAAAATTAATTTTGGTATTAGTAATTTATATCGATCTAGAAATTGTTTTTCATACAGTGTTCGTAAGAAGCTTGCCTCTCAGCTTATTCTTCCAATCTTTGATTACTGTGATGTTGTTTATCAGACTGCATCAAAATTAGATCTTGCTCCTCTTACTATAGCATATAACAGACTTTGTAGATTTGTTTTGGGTTGCTCTTTTTATACTCATCATTGTTTAATGTATGAGGTACTCCAGTGGCCATCTTTGCACACTAGACGATATATTCACTGGCTTCAGTTATTATTTAAGTGTATTCACTTTGAATATCCTTGTTATTTGCAACAATATTTTGTACATTTTTCTTTAAATTATCAAGTTAGACATTCAGTTCAGACTTATTTTTTTGTTCCTCGTGTTAAAAAATCTATTGGTAAACGAGCTTTTATGTTTAAAGGTCCAATAGACTGGAATAATTTACCTGTTGATATTCGATCTATTACATCATTTAAGAGGTTTAAGCAAACTTTATTATCATATTTTACTTTGGAGTGTACATGTTATTGATTTTGATTCACTGATCGGCTTTTGTATTATGATTTGTTTTTGTATTATGATTTGTTTCTAATTTGTTAATAGTTCTTACTTTAATGCTGTGGTGCTTTTTTTTTTTTTTTTTTTTTTTATTGTTGTTTAAGAATGTAATGTTAATTTGTTTTTGTTTGTTTTGTTTTTTTTCTTGTTGTTGTTGTTATGTTTGTCATTGTGATGCATTGTAGGACCCCCTCGAAAACGAGATGGTACATCTCAAGGGGTTTATCCTAATAATAAATAAATTTGAATATATAAATAATTAGTGTGATTATTCGCAAATGGAAAAAACACAAAATAATTGTCAATCTCCTTCGGTCTGGGGCTCCACACTAGATCTTACCTCGTGGAGTTTCAATGAAACGGTGAGGAATCAGCTCAGAACTACACGGGATGATCTTCTCAATGATCTCAAGGCAGCTGGGACCATAGTCGCCAAAAAAAAAAAACAATTGGTAACACCATACGCCGTGAAGAACTGAAATCCTGCAGCCGCCGCAAGGTCCCTCTGCTCAAGAAAGCACATGTACAGCCCCCTTCTGAAGTTTGCCAATGAACATCTGAATGATTCAGAGGAGAACTGGGTGAAAGTGTTGTGGTCAGATGAAACCAAAATCTCTTTGGTATCAACTCAACTCGCCATGTTTGGAGGAGGAGGAATGCTGCCTATGACCCCAAGAACATCATCCCCACGTCAGAAATGGATGTTGAAACATTATTCTTTGGGATGTTTTTTTGCTAAGGGGACAGGACAACTGCACCGAATCAAAGGGACGATGGACAGGACCATCAGATCCTTGGCTCAAGAAAAAGCACATTACCTTAAGGTCCTGAAGTGGCCTAGCCAATCTCCAGACCTTAATCCCATAGAAAATCTGTGGAGGAAGCTAAAGGTTTGAGCTGCCAAACGTCAGCCTCGAAACCTTAATGACTTGGAGAGGATCTGCAAAAAGGAGCAGGAAAAAATCCCTCCTGAGATGTGTGCAAACCTGGTGGCCAAGCTTTTTTTTGCGAAGGGGTCAAATAATTATTTCACTTATTAAAATGCAAATCAATTTATAACTTTTTTGAAATGCGTTTTCTTGATTGTTGTTATTCTGTCTCTCACTGTTAAAATAAACCTACCATTAAAATCATAGACTGATCGTTTCTTTGTCAGTGGGCAAACGTACAAAATCAGTAGGAGATAATTTTTTTTTGTCATTGTACATTATATTAAGCCAGACAAGTCTTAAGACCTAGGTATTTCCTCCTGACACATGACTTTGATTAGGGGTGTCAATAGACCCTTTTTATAGGTCCCAGTATACCTCGTATACTAACATGAGAATCATTTTCTCATTTTAGCAATCAAGTCTTGTGTTTTCTGTCAGCTGTTTAGAATCACTACTAGCGATGCAAGGTTCACAAATTATTATCTTTTGATCGATCTAACTTTGCTCTAAAATTGTTTACAATTCAGTTTGATTCATTAGGACAGTTATTCACACACTGACTCATTTGCAGCAATTTCTGATATAGAAATACTGGATGTTTTGTAAGACAGAAAAGAAAAAGAGCACTGGATGAGATCGATATTTACCTTCAGTCCATTGTAGGAAACAAAACTTGCAGAAGTCAGTTGTCAATGAAGAAGCAGCTCTTTATTGTGTGTACAGCTTGTGAACAACTCTGCAACTAAAGATGATTAATATCTATTTATATTAACAGTATTTAAAACATAGTTTCTAAAATATAGGCTTTTTTTTAATGGAAGTACTGATGAAAGTCTAAAAATGGCCACCAGCATAAGCGGCATTCAGGCCAAACACTGTTGTGATTCATCATATCGATCATATTGGATTGAGACGTAAGATCTGTCTCTCTGTAATTAGAAAGCCACATTCCGTATCTATCCTGAATTCGCATAATGTCAATTACCACGTTTTTTTAAAACCCTCATATCTTTACCGCTTCTTATGCTGAGATTGTGTGGCTTTATCATTGCCTTCATTGCACTTCCTCAATTGCTTACGCTGCTTATTAGCAGAGCTCTGATCTGTAGGAGTGTCACTCTAGCCTTATGGGAAATCAATGGCTAATCAGAATCAGGGTCATCCAAATCTACCACAGTGATTCTGCCACGGCAGCTCTGGAGCCAAATGAAAGCGCAAAGTAAAGACATAAGGGCTCAGACCTTAATCACATAAACAGCCGAGGATAAACAGTTCTGCTTAGTGAAGAAGTAATGTGAGAGAAACCGGCCCGGCAGAGAAACCTAGAACAATTCCGTAGAGAATTTGGTGTTTGTTTGGGTTTAATGAGTTTTTGAGTGTGGTGTGACACAGGGAAAGTGCTTCTGTTGAGACCGCTTACCTCGGCTTTATCCGAGAGAAAAAGCAGCGGAGAGGTGAGGAGTGGAGAGCTTCGCTTGTGCACTTGGCAAATACGAACCGGTTCGATCGCAGATCGTAACGGATACCTCAACACTCGACGTTGTCATAGTGACACACTGAGAAAACAAAATCTGTTTAATTTAACCGAGTGGGTTATGCAGCGATATCAAAAGCCTCACAACGGCTGCTTATTACTACAAGGAGCGCTCAATGACACAGAGGAGGACGATGTTTTCCAGAGAGCCGAGTCGTACCATGCTATTGATTGGCCTGTGAAGAGGTCCTTGTGCAACGAGAGCCGGTGCTCAGTCCTCCATTACGATAATTGCGTTGTGTATCACATCTGTCGCATCAGCCCTGGCATCGGCAATGAATAAACAGTGACAGTAATGTCTCTCCTTTGTTTAAAACCGTCTTCTGTCCTTTTTTAATGCTGATGATGGTGCACTGCAAAAAGATCCAGCAGGGCTAATGGTGCCCTCGGGGCAACATAAACAGAATTCATTACCGGATAAAAATGCAAATGTTTGATCAAAAACTCTTGTTTTAAAAAACAACGAAGCACTAAGGTCCATATCTATGCACATTTAGTTTGATAGCTCTCAAAAATGAAATTCTCTCTGGATTTACTCATGTTTTGAACCAGAATGCTGTTATTCTTTCCAAAGAACAAAAAAAGAGACATTTTTGAGGAACCTTTATGCAGCTTTTGTCAAACAGCGATAGCTGTCATTTTAAGAGGAAATAAAGACCATTTGAGTACAATACTTATGACTACATTCCATGCCTATTGGAGTTGTAAGATAGCTTCATGTAATAAACAGTTTAATATTTTTGTCATTATTTACTGAAATGTTTTCTTTTCTCTGATGCTTTAAAATTTTTTATTGTGTTATAGTGAACGAGCTTTTATGTTTAAAGGTCCAATAGACTGGAATAATTTACCTGTTGATATTCGATCTATTACATCATTTAAGAGGTTTAAGCAAACTTTATTATCATATTTTACTTTGGAGTGTACATGTTATTGATTTTGATTCACTGATCGGCTTTTGTATTATGATTTGTTTTTGTATTATGATTTGTTTAAATTTGTTAAAATTTTTTATTGTTTTTGAAAGAAGTATCTTATGCTCACCAGGGCTGAATTTAAGCTATCTGATCCAAAAAGAAAGAAAGAATATAATTAAATATAACTACCTAAGAATAAAAGTAAACAAAATATAACTATCTATTATTTATTACTTTACTTTTGCTGAATTTTTAGTAGCCTTTACTCCAGTCATTACAGTGTCACATGATCCTTCAGATTTTTTAGAAGTTTTATTATTTTTACTTAATTAAGTTGTATTATTTATTTATTTATTTTAAACAGAAAAATAGAAAGTTCAAAAGAATAGCATTTATTAATTAAATATTAATGAAATAGACTTTTGGTCAAAAAATGACTTGACATCCACCTTCACAGTGTTTTAGTGCCATATTAAAATAAAAATCGAAACATCTAAGAATCTGAAAATAAAATAATAATATAAAATTAGATAATAAAATAATAAAATAAAACTAAATCAAAATGTCTGCTTTTTATTATTATTATTATTATTATTATTATTATTATTATTATTTTAACATGACATTAAAATGGCATTCAAAGTTATATTATAACCAGTGCCATTTTGGTATCCATGAGGCTGACATGCCATTTTTAAGTTTTGCTATTGCTGAATAATAATGAATATTTTTTTATCTTTTGATTATTTTTCTGGAATCTAAGGGTGCAAAAAAAAAAAAAAAAAAATTATATATATATAATTATATATATATATATATACATATAGAGAGAGAGAGAGAGAGAGAGAGAGAGAAAACTGCCTTTAAAGTCCAAATTAAGTTCTTAACAATGCATATTACTAATCAAGAAATGAAGTTTTGGCATGTTTATGGTAGGACATTTACAAAATATATTCATGGAACATGATCTTAATATCCTAATGATTTTGACCCATCCCATGTATTTTTGGCTATTGCTACAAATATGCAGTGCTACATATGACTGGTTTTGTGGCCCAGGGTCACATATTAAAATAATATTTTTTTCACCTTTTTAATGACCTGTTTTGAATATGAAAAGCAATATCAGGACTGTTGAATTTCAGTCATTTGAAATTACCCTCCTAAATTTTCATCCTTTGAATTAAACCATTTTGCATTTGATTATCACAAACTGTTTCTAACTAAAAGGTCAAACTCAAACATTGCTGTAAATATCACTCCAGGACCAAACATGTAAATAAGGCCAGAAGTACACAAACACGCTGACAAGCGCGTGCGATCACACAACACTTCACGCTGAGGACCAATCAGACAGCCGACCTCACTTGCCACTGGGGCTTTGCTCCTGCCTCTGTTTGACATGCTGGGCCTGTCCCAGAGGAACCTGCTTTTATAAGGCAAACGTTTGGAATTAGCATTTTCACAAAAGGGCAGTGAAGTCCTCTTGTCAGAACGTGGAAAGGTCACCAGGTTTCCTGCTGAATCGAGACTCCCTGAATGTCGTGATATCACTCCTCTCCCAGTCAGCGAGGGCAGCAGAAATTGAGAGATGACTCGGGCTCTATCTCCGGTGACATTACGAGGGTCATTTAGCACTCGAGATTGAGAGCCATAATTGGTTATGAGGGTCCGACACTGAAATATGGCCAGTGTCGCCGAAAACCATGAAGCATGGACTACATCCGCCCAGACACAGTCAGGCAGTGACTCTGGGATCTTGGCTGGGAAGAAAAGCCGAGAGGGTGGGCGCTGAGGCATGCCGACTAAACTTCACTGGGTCTGCCTGCCATCCTGGTGAGACTGGTAGAGCGTGGCACGGATGTCTCTCTGAGAACCAGCCAGACGGGGTCTCCTCAGAGACTACCTCCGGTTGGGTGGGAGGTGTGCGACTCTGGGCTCGTGTGGAGGGGGGGTGGGAGGCGTCTGATGGGCTACATGCTTACACGGATGAGTTAGCTAAGCCGAGAGATAACAGAGACATGGAGTGGCTTTAAGAACGAGGCGAGGGTTCAGTGGAGGAGATCTCCGGCTATTGTGAGTGTAATCATTGATAGAGAGGGCAAAGTCATACTTCAGAAAGGCTTCCAGGCTTAACTTCAATTCTAGCTCGCTCTTTTTTTCTACCAAATGGAGACATTGCCCTACTGCACGTGTTTTACTCCTGACAATGAATATGGAGCTGAAATTAACTATTTGGAGAAGAATCATTTAAACACTTTGTGCCATACACGCTAACAACGCCAAGGTCAATAGTTTGATTCCCAGGGAACACATTCTGATTTAGTTGCTTTATTTGCAAAGTAATAAAAAATAATAATAATACAGTAATTAATAAATAATACTTAAGCAATAATTGAAGATAGGCCTTTGAATTATTAAAATACAGTGCACACCCAAGGTGGAGATGTGAAGTGGAGTGGCTATATCTAGTTATACTACATCTAATAATTCAATGGACCAGGTGGAGTCACTTGTACAGTTTCCACACCGCAAGAAAAGACAGGTCAGATATTGTATTTTAAGACATTTGTCAGGTTTTTGTCCTTGAAACGCTCTTGGATTAATTTCTTATGCATCTCATCAAATGCCTCGTCATTTTACAACATCATATCACTATTTTCAACCTAGCAATGGAGGCTTGAGCCATTTATAGCAGACTAATGCAGTTATTAATGAAGTTATGAGAGAGCGAGATGAAGTGTGTGTAAACCAGTCAGTGCCTCTTTTAACAGTGCCGTTGTGGCTTATGGTTATTTTGATGATACCTTTGAAATACCTGAAATCATTTGGCGAAGTGATACAAACATGTAATGCGATCAAGACCTGCCTGGAACTACTTTCTGTGCATTTTCCTGAAAATAATTGCACAACTTAGAACGTTCGTCAGTCAATCAGATTTAAGCGTTCAACAGTGCCGTAGTATAATAATAAATAATACATATGCTGTACCATTTACAAGTAAGATTTGGGTTGATAAGATTTAAGAAATAAGTCTGTTATGCTCACCCAGGCTGCATATATTTGTTGAAAAATACAGTAAAACAGCAGTATTGTTGACCTTTTTTACTTGAGTATAATTTATTTCTGTGATGGCAAAGTAGCCTTTTCTCCAGTCTTAAGTGTCAGAAAACTAATAAGCTGATTTTGTGCTCAAGCTACATTTTTATTATCATTTATTGTTGAAAACTGTTGTTCTACTTAATATTTTTGTGAAACCCATAATGCATTTTTTTTTTCCAGAATTCTTTGACAAATATACAGTTGAGGTCAAAAGTTTACACATACCTTGCAGAATCTGCAAAAAAAGTACACACACTGATGCTCCAGAAGAAAACACAATGCATTAAGAGCAAATGAAATTTGGAATTTGAATATCAGGTTACATTTAACTTATTTTGTCTTTTGGGAAACATGTAAATATCTTCAGTAGCTTCTGAAGGGCAATACTAAATAAAAAAAGAAAAAAAAAAAAAAAAAGATATTTAGGCAAAATAAGAAAAATTTACACATCTTCATTCTGTTCAAAAGTTTACACCCCTGGGTCTTAATGCATCGTTTTTCTTTCTGGAGCATCAGTGAGCCTTTGAACCTTCTGTAATAGTTGCATATGAGTCCCTCAGTTGACCTCAGTGTGAAAAGATGGATCTCAAAATTATCCAGTCATTGTTGGAAAGGGTTAAAATACACAAAAAATGCTTCTGAAGAACAGCAGACAGTTTAACTGTTCAGGATAAACATGGGACTCATGAACAGCTATCACTAAACAACAACAACAACAACAACAACAACAACAACAACAAACAAAAACAAAAAAACAGCTGTGGATCATTCAGCAACAGTATTAAAAATCAAGTGTATGTACACTTTTGAAAAACATCTTTTATGTGAAATATCTTGTATCTATTCGGCTTCTGTTTAGCTTCTAAGTAAAGTTTTTATGACATATATAAATTTTATGATTTATTGCACAAGCTCTTTCTTCGCAGCTGTTGTTGTTTCTTGAGCTCATACACTTAATATCGTGATGCTCGGTAATGACATTTCTTTTTAGAATTTTATCCTGCAAAAATGATGACTGGTGCTTTTGATTGATTTTACCAAACTGCTTTGTTTAAATAATAAATAATATACAGATGTAACAGTAAAATAATAACACACTTTTATAAATATCTCTCGACACTGGGCAGTCAAGCCACCCAGGTTTTTAATAATTTATAAGCTAGTGGAATGCAAAATAAGTTAAAACTTAGTCAAAACTTATTTTGTCTTTTGGGAAACATGTAAGTATCTTTAGTAACTTCTGACGGGCAGTACTAAATGAATGTATTATAGGCAAATTAAGACAAATTTATACATCTTCATTCTGTTCAAAAGTTCACACCACTGGCTCTTAATGCATCGTTTTTCCTTCTGGAGCATCAGTGAGCTTTTGAACGTTCTGTAATAGTTGCATATGAGTCCCTCACTTGACCTCAGTGTGAAAAGATGGATCTCAAAATCATCCAGTCATTCTTGGAAAGGGTTAAAATACACACACACACACACACACACACACACACACACACACACACACACACACACACACACAAATGCTGAAAAAAACAAAGAATTTGTGGGACCTGAAGGATTCTTCTAAAGAACAGCAGGCAGTTTAACTGTTCAGGAGAAACATGGGACTCATGAACATCTATTACTAAACAAAAAAAAAAAAAAACAGTATGTACACTTTTGAACTTTGGTATTTTTTATAAATTCAACTATTGTTTTATCTTGTGGAGTATATGTAAAGATCTTTTATGTGAAATATCTTGTATCTCTTCGACTTCTGTTTAGCTTCTAAGTAAAGTTTTTATGATATATATAAATTTTATGATTTATTGCACAAGCTTTTTCTTTGCAGCTGTTGTTGTTTCTTGAGCTCATACACTTAATATTGTGATGTTCGGTACTGACATTCCTTTTGAGAGTTTTATCCTGCAAAAATGATGAGTGACTGGTGCTTTTGATAGATTTTTACCAAACTGCTTTGTTTAAATAATAAATAATATACAGATGTAACAGTAAAATAATAACACACTTGTGATTTTATAAATATCTCTTGAAACCGGACAGTCAAACCGCCCAGGTTTTTAATAACTTATAAGCCAGTGGAATGCATCCTAAAGTATTCCTACTCTATTATATACCTGCAAATCTTATGTATCACTACGATGTAGATGTCTCACATCGCTTGCAAATGCGTGTCAAATCTCTAATTCCACAGTGTGAGCTACAAGCACAGCTCAGCATGGAGCTTCAACACATTAAGTGTATTAGATTTCAATCTGACATCTGGTCATTATCATCTCCTCTCTCCCTCGCTCTTTCTCTCCCTCTCTCTGTCTTTCACATACTCCATCTCCATAAACAATTCCATTTGAAAAGCTCTGCTGCTGCTGTCAGATTCTTACATTTTCCAACATCTCCTCTCCCCTCACACCCTCCCCCCTCGTTCGTCCTGTAGTTTGTGCGGCGTACATTGGAGCAGGTGAGTAAATCACAGAGATGCTGAGTGCGAGATAACGAGGCGATGGGGGATTCTCACTGTTGCAGATGCATTGCCCAAGGCTGAATTGAAGGGTGGAGCAAACCGGCACCAGCACAGATGTTCACATGATGCACCATGATAGGGGTCATGGATACCAATGAAGACCCTTGGAGTCTTAGACCATTTTTAAAGGTAAAATGTGTAATTTATGCACTACTGGTGTCATAAGATGTAATTGGAAGCATAATGGCTTTTTTAAACGGGTTTCCTAAACATTTCCCAACATACTGGTCATCAAACAGAGAGTCCTGCCCTAAACTCACGCCACTGGTTGCAATGTTGGAATTGCTGATCAATCAATGCCTTGTTGCTCCTTCAAAAGTCACTTTTCTAGAACCTTCACCTTCTTTGCTCCTCTTGTGAAATGAGCCAACCACACAGCAATTAAAAAAACAGCTGAAGACACACCTTTTCAGCCAGCATTTAACCAATCAACATTTATCTCCTCTGCTCTATTTGTTTCCTAATCCAGTGATCTCATAAATGTTGCATTGTGTGCTACAAATATTGCTGGCCCTATGACAAATTGCTTATGCTTCTCTATTGTAAGTCACTTTAAAAAGCATCTGCTAAGTGCATAAATGTAAATGTAAACCAAATGGTCCAGGTTTGTCTGATTAGCACAGATCATCTTTCTACTATAATGTATACACATTTATGCTAGTGCATATCATTTACATTTTGCAAGGTTTTGTTGTCTAAAGTGACTTACTGTTCATTGCAGGTGCATCTTTATCAATGTGTTGAACGCATGACCTTGGTGCTGCTAGCGCTATTGCTCTTGGAGGAACCTGCCTGCATCACACCTGACTGAACTCAGGTGCTATATGTAGTATTTTCAGATAAGGAACTAAATTTAAACATGCTTGCTTTTCATAATATATATGCAAGGAACAAATGCAACTCTTTGTTACCTGAAATATATTGATGTGCATCTGATACTTGGCCTCATAGTCTTATGTTTAGAAAGACAAATGATAAGGCAAGGACACCTAAAGCATCTGATGCCCTTGTGTTGTCTCAGACTCCCAAGACAATTGTTCATTTCCCAGCATGCCTAAAAGTAGAACAGGATAAAAAACAGTAATTTATATAAGGTTCAAACTAATTTTATAACTTTAATAAACATTAAACAACATAAAATCAACCACATTGGTCTTACTGGGAATGTTGTTGTATGTCCAAAAGGCCAAAGATATGCCGCTATGGTTTATTGTTTTATTGGCCTTTCAGCATTCTTAATTTAAAATATAGCTGCAAGCAGAAATTTGGGGGCCAAGCACAATAGAGGTAAAATGAAGAGCTAAGAAGCTGTCTGATTCGGCATGACATTTTAAGATCAATCTTATGATTTTTGGCCAAAGTGGTCAGAATTTATCAGTAGAAATGTCAAAATTTTATATCTTTTGACCAGTAAGTGATGCTGATGCTTTGACTAAGAAACTTTCTCGCAACCGATTCTATGATTCACAACAATACATTAAAGCATTTGAAAGATACAGTATTTTAATACAAACTTCGAAATGGTCCACGCTCAAAATGGCCAAATTGGTCAGAATTTATAAGCATAGATGTCAACATTTTATATCTGACCAGTAGGTGGTGCTGTGCCAAAACTACTTATGTGCCCTTGAGTCATGCTTTTTATCACAAATGCTAAGTTTGGTAAGAATCCACTAAAGCACTGCAAAAATATACCTCATGTCCTTCTTTGCACAAACGTTGTAAAATTTGTTGGTGCGCTTTATGAAAATGGTTCAGTATATTAAAAAAACTTTTAGTAGCTTTTTGCCAAAATGCTCTGAAGATGATCTGAGCCAATTTTGGTAAAAATTGGACAAACAGAATTTTGCTTGTAGACTTTTACAGTTTAAAAGTTATTAGCAGAAACATGAGTGGAAATTTGGCCTGTTGGTGGCGCAAGAGAGTTTGACTAAGAGACTTTGCTGTGGTTAATGATAAGACTGTCCTTTATCTGTGTGCCAAATTTAATAACTTTCTTGCAACCGATTCTATAAGATTCCTAACAATACGTTAAAGCATTTGAAAAATACAACATTTTAATACAAACTTCAAAATGGTCCACGCTCAAAATGGCCAACCTGGTCAGAATTTATAAGCAGAAATGTCAACATTTTATATCTGACCAGTAGGTGGTGCTGTGCCAAAACTACTTATGTGCCCTCGGGTCATGCTTTTTATAACACATACTAAGTTTGGTCATAATCCTGCAAAGTTATGCCTCATGTCCTTTTTTGCACAAACTTTGTCAAATTTGTTGGCGTGCTTTACAAAAATGGTTTGGTTTATTAAAAAGCTTTTGATAGATTTTGCCAAAATGCTATGGTATTTTTGGTAAAAAAAAAAATTGGACAAACAAAATTTTGCTTTTGGACCTTATGATTTAAAGTTATTAGCAGAAACATGAGTGGAAATTTGGCTTGTTGGTGGCGATAGACAGTTTGACTAAGTGACTCCAAATTTGCTGTGGTTAATGATGAGTCCTTTATCTGTGTACCAAATTTTATAACTTTCTCGCGAGGTTCAAAACTAAACGTTTGAAAAAACACAGCATTTTAATACAAAGTTTGAAATGGTCCATGTTCAAAATGGCTAATATAGAAAAATTTGGTATCGTTTGATTTGGTATGCTACTCCAAATCTAAAAAGATCACTCTTATAATTTTTGTATATAAATGTAAAATGTATATATACATATATATATATATATATATATATATTTAACCATAGGTGGTAACTACACTTGTGCCCACAGATTTTATTTGGTATATCACCTACCAAGTTTGGTCTAAATTCACTGAAGCATTGTAAATCACATCACATTCTTCAAATTCGTTAAATGGGTGTACAATGGTGTTTCGTATATTCAGAGTTGTTTACAGTGTTAAAGAGTTGGATTCTCATGCTAAACATGGCCAAGTTTAAAAAAATAATTTCGACAAATGACAGAGAATTTCTTTGCCAAAAATCTTACTTCCGGGTTGGTACAAGTTTCGGTAGTTTTTTTTTTTTTTGCGATCGTGGCATTAATGATGTATTTTTCTTTTATGAATATAAGAAAACTAAAGACTTCTTGGAGATATTAAGGATACGTTACTACTCTATAGGTACTCAGGATTAACATGAGATTAGGTGAAATTGTGTATGTTATGTACCCTTTAACACGCTTTACGAAAACGGTTTGGTATATCAAAAAGCTTTTGATAACTATTTGGCAGCATTTTCTAATGATAATCTGAACCAATTTTGGCGAAAATCAGACAAATAGTCTAGGACGAGTTCGAAAAAGTATTTTTTTTCCAGCAAAATTGCGAAAAATCTTGACCTGCAAGATTTTGCTTTTAGATCTTATAGTTTAAAAGTTATGACCAGTAACATATTAGCAGCCTGTTGGTGGCACTAGAGAGTTTGAGACTCCAAATTTGCTGTGGTTAATTATGAGACTTTTCATAACTTTCCCGCAAGCAGTTCTATGACAAAAGACAAAACATTTAAAAAGACAATTTTAAATGTACAAATTACTGATCTAAAATGGAACATCTCATAGCAAAACTAAAATCTAAAATTCACAATCAATTTATGAAAAGTGTGTGACTAAAAGGTCCGTGTACGTTGTGATCATTTGTTTTTCAATTTGAAATTAAATAAGCAGAAATGAGAAAACGGCCCCTTTATTCGTTTTTTCGTTTGTTCAGAAAAATGAAAACGAGATTTCGGCTCGATTTTTCGTTTTTTGTTTCACGTGTAGAAAATGGATAAACGACTTCAAAATTCGTTTTCCACGTGTGGGCGGTCATGAGACGCCCCTTTCCGCCAATTGGTCAACCAAATCTGGGCCAGTGGGTCATCAGTTGACCTGTTCCATTCAACAAAATAGCCTAATCCTTTATTTATTTAGGCTATTTTCATTCTTTTTTAAATTGCAATCTTTAGAACACAAACATACAAGGACAATACCATAAATTACATTAAAATAAACTAATAATAATAAAATAGGAAAAGCAATAAGAAAATCACGTTCATAGTACAAACAAGTCCAAGTACAAATAGTTACAAATTATTCAAACAATATTTTTAAGGCTTTAAAATAATTTACAGCTTGTTTTTTTATTTATTTTTTATTTTTTTTGACAGTGTAGCCTGCTTCTTTTTCGGCTTTGTGTTTAGGCCTAACCACTTATGTGCATCATTCTGTTGTGTCCAGCATTAGCCAAAAATCATAACAGTTCTCCACATCAACTCATATGTGAATAAATGCAAATATTCGCTAAAAACACCCAGTAAATACAGCAATAATGCTTTCAGGACCGTGACGCCGGCTTTCTTTGAAATATGTTTGATGACTGGCCTAATGAGCCCGCGCCCGGTCCGTCTCCAGTTCCCCAGATGCTGCCTGTTCATATGCTAGAGAGGGGAGTCGGGCATGATTTATTATGATAATTATTATTGATTACTAATTTTAATCAGTGCATAGTAAAATTATTTTTGTTTTTCAACTTTCAATTTTGGGTTTTCTGTGCAGCCTAACGCGTTTCACAGAAATATGTATTTCAGAAATATGGATCTGCACCCAGCCTGTTTTATTTTGCTGTATGGATTTAAATCTGAGTGGTAAAGCTGTGGTACCCACTAGCGCAAAGAAGCGCAGATCAGTGTCAAGTGTAGTTAAACACACAGCAGTCATAACTTTTCTTTCAGTGCAAATACTCCAATGCAAATCGGCTGAAGTTGCAGACAATGGAGAATTACATTTTACTGTACCATATCTGGAACGTTTAATTTTGCCAGAATTTAATTTATAAGTGTGCACAAATAGATGCGTAAATAAAATGTTGATATACAGATAATCACGCTTAGGCTTGTGAAAAGTCGGTGTTTCACGGTGTTCGGCCATCCATCGATTGAATCACTTGCCCACCGCCCAGCATCGGTTTGCATTTACAGCGATAAAAAAAAAAAAAAAAAAAAAAGTTGTACATTATAAATGAACCATAAAATGTGGTTTAGTTTTTAAGGGGAAAATCCAAATCCGTCTTAATCGTTTAATAATAGTTAATATATTTAATACAAACGAGTGTTTATACTGTTTAAACAAGCCTACGCGTTATTTATTATCTATAGCTATTTATCAACATTTTACTTAAGCGACTAGTTGTGCACACTTATTCCTGGCAAAATTAATGGCTGTGATACAGTAGCTACAGTAAAATTTAAATTCTCCATCGTCGGTACCTTCAGTTGATTTGAATTATAGTATTTATACTGACCATCGCTTGTCCAAAATTGAGCATAATGTCTAATAGAAAACTTCTGACTGCTTATTGTATTTACACGCTGCTTTGCGCTGATGTAAATCCATACAGAAAAATAAAACCGGCTGGATGCGCATTAGGCTTCTGAAATGCAGGTGCAATGCAATATGCATATGCAAATATTTCTGTGAAACGCGTTAGGTTGCACAGAAGAAAGCGCAGTCAGAAGACTATAATTTTGATGAAAAAAAAAAAAAAAAGAATTTGACTCATTTTAAAATAGAAACTAAAAGAAACTAAAAAAGTACAAATGCTGTAAATTATTTTAAAGCCTTAAACATTTGTAACATGAATAATTTGTAACTATTTGTACTTGTTATGGACGTGGTTTTCTTATAGCCTTTCCTGTTTTATTATTAATATTAGTTTATTTTAATGTAATGTATGTTATTGTCCTTGCATGTTCGTTGTTCTAAATATTGCAATTTAAAAGAATGAAAATAGCCTAAATAAATAAAGGACTAGGCTATTTTGTTGAATGGAACAGGTACAAATGATGACGCCACCGGCCCAGATTTGGTTGACCAATCGGGGGAAAGGGGCGTCTTGTGACCGCACACACATGGAAAACGAATTGTGAAGTCGTTTATCCGTTTTCTACACGTGAAACAAAAAACGAAAAATCGAGCCTAAATCTCATTAACGAAAAAACGAATAAAGGAGCCGTTTTCCCCTTTCTCGTATTCATATTGAAAAACAAAAGATCACAACGTACACGGACCCTAAAATATGCAGCAGCATTTTTCTACCTCAAACGGTAGAGTATGCCGCTAGCAACAGCAAGAACATGGGTTCGATTCCCAAGAAATGCATAAAGTTAAAATGCAGTGAGCATCTACCAAATGCATGAATGTAAATGTGTGGTCTGTGAGTGATGTCAATATACAGTCAATAAAGACATCCTGTACATTTTTTTTGTAAATGCCCAAAGCATACATACATTGTCAGTTCAACAATCTTTTTAACATCATGAGAGTGTACAATACAGTTTTAAATCTGAATTTTGCTCTGAGTCGAACAGAAACTTTTTACAGGTTTTACTGACATCATCTCTGAACGACTGGCTATAAATTGAATATTTATAAATTTTTTTGTCTCTTTAACTGCTGTCAGTCTCACAATCCCCCCACTCAGTTTTCCTAGAAAATGAATTGAAAATGAACGCTCATCTCCACTTGCTTTGCGCCATGTACTGATATGCAAAGAGAGAGATGGATAGAGCAGTAAAATCAAGTTTTAATAAAGGTTGTTTGAAGGATTGGATGTGGAAACTAAAGACTCTGAAAGACACAGCTCTACTTTGAACTTGTAATTACTCCACCACAGAAAGACACAGATTAGAATCATCAACCAATAGAAAACCACTGTTTCCCTGTAATTACAAAACAGACAGAGACAAAAGGAAACAAAGGACATAAAGCATCACAATACACATCCTGTCACCACAGACACTAATGAGAAACAGATAGAGAGAACGTGGGGACGGCAAAGATAAACGAGGAAAGCTCAAGTTGGTTCATTTAGAAACGCGCCAAATTAAGTAAAAATTATTATCAGCGTTCGTTATAAAACTCACAGCTTTCGTGGATTGTATTATGTCTTCATAATTGGTGTCAGAGTCCACTTTGGATTTGAAAAGAAATCCTAATTGACTAATGTGACGGGGGAATTTGTGTGCAACAGTTGGAACTAAAGATGATATTTGTTGAAATCCTTGAAGTTCTTGAAAGACAATGCTTTGTATTGCACAACCAATGCAGATTGGCATAGACTTTGCTGAATATGGTTTATTCAGATGAAGTCAAAATCAGTGTATTAAGATTTGCTTTGTTAAATGCCTGATGGCCTCAACACAATAACATATTTATGTATGCCACTGCATACAAGCAAAGCTAATAGAAGCACAATTACAGAGAATACATTAGGATTAAAAGGGGAAACAATGCACATTTTCATTTTAATTAAATATGTTTATTATTTATTTCAGAAGATATGGCTCAGGGAGCAAGGGGGATGAAGTAACCAGCTGATTTCAAAAGCGTGATAGGAATAGAAGCAGCAGAAATGAGGTGCACAGATAACGTCATGCTGGGCATATTATAGTGCTTCTCTGTGAATTGCATTTGAGCTTTTAAACTTGAAAATAGTTTTTCTATTGTAAAGTGTAATAGCGATTTTTGTGAAAATAATGTGGCTAAACACAAATAGGGCTATGAAAGAGAGTTGATTTGATGGAGGGTTTTTTTTTTGTATTTGGGAGTGTTTACATGCACATCAAAATGAAAATTAAGCTAATTAGAACCTTATTATGCAAGAAATGTGTTTACATGAGATTACATGTTTTTTCCTACAATGCTGGTGCCAGTTTATTAAGCAAATCACTTGCTTTGTATGAAAAGTGTCTGTTAAATACAGTTGAAGTCAAAAGTTTACATGCACCTTGCAAAATCTACAAAATGTTAATTATTTTATAGCAAAATAAGAGGGATGATGCAAAATGCATGTTATTTTTTATTTAATACTGACCTGAATAAGATTTCACATAAAAGACGTTCACATATAGTCCACAAGAAAATATAATAATTGAATTTGTAAAAATGGCCACGTTCAAAAGTTTACATACACTTGATTCTTAATACTGTGTTGTTACTTGAATGATCCACAGCTGTTTTTTTTTTATTTATTTTATTTTTTTAGTGATACATGTTCACGAGTTCCTTGTTTGTCCTGAACAGTTAAACTGAGGACAACTGAGAGACTCATGCAAATATTACACAAGGTTCAAACGCTCACTGATGTGCCAGATAGAAACACCATGCATTAAGGGGGTGAAAACTTTTTGAATTTCAAGTACATGGTAAATGTAACTAATTTTGTCTTCTTGGAAACATGCAAGTATCTTCTGTAGCTTCTGAAAGGCAGTACTAAATGAAAAAAATATGATATTTAGGGAAAATAAGAAAAATGCACACAACTTTATTCTGTTCAAAAGTTTACACCCCCAGCTCATACTGCATAGTTCTTCCTTCTGAAGCATCAGTGAGCATTTGAACCTTCTGTAATAGTTACATATGAGTCCCTCAGTTGTCCTCCGAGTGAAAAGATGGATCTCAAAATCATACAGTCATTTTTGGAAAGGGTTCAAATACACAAAAATGTTGAAAAACCAAATAATTTGTGGGACCTGAAGGATTTTTCTGACAAACAGCAGACAGTTTAACTGTTCAGGACAAACACAGTATTAAGAATCATGTATGTAAACTTTTGAACAGGGTGATTTTTAATAAATTCAACTATTATTTTCTCTTGTGGACTATATGTAAATGTCTTTTATGTGAAATATCTTATTCAGGTCAGTACTAATAAAAAAAATAACATGCATTTTGTATGATCACTCTTATTTTGCTAAAAGAATTAACATTTTGCATATTCTGCAAGGTGTATGTAAACTTTTGACTTCAACTGTACATGTAACTGCACATTTTTTGAGTTTTGCTTTATTTATTTGTGTGTTTACTTGTTAAAAAAAATCTGAATCTCAGGTGAAACTGATTAATTTATGTTAAAAGAATAAAGAATAAAGAATCTGAACACAGAAAAAAACACAAATGTCAGGGCACGTCAAATCTTTTTCAGGGCCCCAAAACACTCTCAGACCCCAGAGGGTTAAACTGCCTGCTGTTCCTCAGAAAAATCCTATAGGTCCCACAAATTCTTTGGTTTTTCAGCATTTTTGTGTATTTGAACCCTTTCCAACAATTACTATTATTTTGAGATCCAACTTTTCACACCGAGGACAACTGAGGGACTCATATACAACCATTACAGAAGGTTCAAACGCTCACTGATGCTCCAGAAGGAAAACATTATGCATTAAGAGCCAGGGGTGTATACATTTGAACAGAATGAAGATGTTTTTATATTTTTTTTTATTTTGCATAAATATAGTTTTTTTTTGCTTTATATTTAGTACTGCTCTTCAGAAATTACAGAAGATACTTACATCCCAGTTTCCCACAAGACCAAATAATAATAAGTTAAATTTACCCCGATCTTCAAATTCCTGACTTCTAATGCATCGTGTTTCCTTCTGAAGCATCAGTGAGCATTTGAACCTTCTGTAATACTTGCATATGAGTCTCTCAGTCATCCTCAATGTGAAAAGATGGATCTCAAAATCATACAGTCATTGCTGGAAATGTTCAAATACACAAAAATGCTGAAAAACTAAAGAATTTGTGGGACCTGAAGGATTTTTCTGAAGAACAGTGGGCAGTTTAATTGTTTAGGACTATCATTACAAAAAACAAAAAAACAAAAAAAAAAGATAAGAACACAGTATTAAGAATCAAGTGTGTGTGTGTGTAAACTTTTGAACAAGGTAATTTTTTATAAATTCAGCTATTATTTTCTTTTGTGGGCTATATGTAAACATCTTTTATGTAAAATATCTTATTCAGGTCAGAACTAAATAACATGCTCACTCTTATTTTGGTAAAATAATGTACATTTGTAAAGTTATGTCCTTAACTGTATGCTGTTCTTCCATTACTTTAACTGATTAAAAGTGTTGGCTTTAGATATCAGGATTTTTAAATTGATTTTAATGCTACCACAATCCACATTTATGGATAAATAGAAACAGACATGGATTATAATTCAATGCTTGTGCGTTCAGTCACCAAGTTTTGCGTTCTTAAGAGCAACTCTGCAAAGTTTTGTGAACCAATGCAAAAGCACTGAAACATAAGTTTCTCACCTACAGTAACTTCCATCATCATGTTCCTTTAGGGGCATTCATTAGCTTGACATAAAAAAAACTATCCCATGGTACATGGCAAGATTAAAGACAGGAACTCCGTGGAAAACAAATAACACTTTTACATTCCAATGACAAATGCAGTATGCTAATACTAAGGCTTTTTTGTTTTTCAGAAAATTAAACTCACTTTCCAAGGTTTGACGCTGTACTGTACACACGACAACAAAGATGTTTGCTCTGGAAGTAAGTGAACTTTTTTTTGCTTCACCCCTGGGAAAAAATACAGAACTGTAGATAGCTCACAGAAAATGTAAACTTATATTTTCCCATAAACCCTAGGAAAAAAGCTAACTTTGACCATGTTTATCGGTAAGTTCAGGCTTATGTTTATTCACGCTGAACCTAGATGTTTATTCTGGGAGATAATGTATCTTTAATATATACAGTATACAGCAGCAGTGAAATACTTTGTCTTAACTATTTCACTCCATATAGAACTTTTCTATTTCTGCCTGCCTTCCTTTTTATGTTTGCTCATTAATAAACATATGCATATACTGAAAAACATTTAAGGGACCTTAAAGTAGTATACTGAATATTTTGAAATATTGTATAACTTCATCTGATATGCAGGGCAACTGAGTTCGCTGTGGCGCATTTGTCCACTCTCATTGAGTCAGCTTTTTACAGTACACTATTAATAGGCACAATGACCCCTTAACAAAAGGGTCAGTTTGTATTGGTGCCTCCAACAAGCTTAGCCAGAACTATGTACTCGCTTAAAAAAAAAAAAAAAAGGTACAAAAACAACAGCAGGCTTTTTGGCTAACCTGACTCTGCCTAGTTGGTTCTTTGTGCATTGGCATCACAGACCTCTTCTGGTTCACCAGCAAACCCAAGTTTCACGGTAAGAGATGACTTCTTCAGCTGTGATAGAGATGAATTTGCATATTAAAACTGTATTTACCAACACAAAGTATGTTAGAAGGGTTTTAGTTTGCAACAAATCCAGCATACATACTGTGGAGTCCAGAAGTCTGGAAATCAGGAATGGTTTTTAGTTTAACCTGACAAAAAAAAAAAATAAATAAAAAAAATTGAGAACAAAGAAACATTAAAATGAATAAATGACAGACAATGAATCACACTGAAAACAACTTTCACTCAGAAGTTGCTAATACATTTCTGAATTGCAAAGAAACAGCAAGTAACTTAGAATTAAACGTGAAGTTTTGAAGAATGAAATAGTATTTCCTTGTAAAATGTGAAACAAACTTTCCCTGAATGGCCATTTGTAATTTTTATGGGTCTGGCTTCAGCCTCATCCACATCCAGCTATTTTTAGCTGTACAAAACAGCTTGTTTTACTGCTTGATATTGTGAATTGGTGTGTCTTACCATATTATTTTAATGTATGATCTTAATTATTTTAGCAGTTTCACAGTTTTAGCATTTACTGCACGTTGTTATTCTTCTCCTTATTTCCCTATAACGTCTAATGAAACGGAAGTCTCGCCCATGGGCTTACTTCCGCGTTGAAGATTAAGGTGGATATTTTTTATCAAATTTAGAATAAATTTTAGTCCGAAAGTTTTAGTGAATCATGATTTGTTCGTGAAAATGTTCGCACGCAGGGTTCACGCACAAATTCGCGTACTTAGTAAATGACACCCAATGAATGTGAACTTTTCTTGTTAGATATTTTCGGTCCCAACTGAGGCACAAAATGTTCTCAAATCATGCAGGAGAACATGATCATCCGATTTAGTTCCTGTCAGTTCGAAGCAAAATGGTGACAAACCAAATACTGGAAATTCTGGCATTCATACAAATGCTCATCTTTTTTAAAATCAAATGATCTTTTCTGGCTAACATAATTTGTAAAGAAGAAAAATGATTAAATTAGAAAAGACTGCAAATAGAAGCAGACTTCTGGACCCCGTAAAATAATTACCCAATGTCTGGCTTTTATAATGTCATTCCACAAAAAAAAAAAAAGTATCACAAGTGTCAGTGAAATTCTAATTGAATTATTCCAATGATTATCTTTATAGTAAAGGATCAGTGGCCATTGAAAAGGCTCATTATGGAAGGCACCAGAGGACGTATTTTGCAGCTAATGGTGATGGGCGTTTTGCTGGGGTGAGATTCTTAATACCCATAATTCCCAAACCTCTTTCACAGTATCTTATATAACAAATTACAGTTCTTATTCCATTTATAATAAAGCAAAATCCATTTCACTGAAAAGAACAGTCTTCCATCTGTTATCCATTATTTTAACAAGTGCTTTTATCTCAGACTGGCCAAATGGGTCTGTGTCTCTTTGTCTACCTGGTATTATTGTGAGCAAATGAACCAATTATCTAATTTCATTATATCCATCCATTATAGATAAGCACGAGTGTATTCACAGTAATCTTGTATCTTTTTAACAAGACAGATAAGGACGCATCTTTTGTCTGTTGATGATCTGACATCTGTTTGACCTCATAGCACGACCGTCCCGGTACACAGGGCCATCCAGACCCCTGACTATGATGACACCTCCACGCCTGAGTCCCTGAACCCCTCCTGGATGGCCACCATCCCTGACATCTACTCCCTATCAGACGTGACAATGCCAGGCACACACAACACCATGGCTCTGTACGGCGGCACGCTGGCCGAATGCAACTCCTGGTCCCTCGCCCTTCAGCTGCGAGCCGGAATCCGCTTTCTGGATATCCGTGTTCGCCATGTCAATGGAAACCTGACCATCCACCACGGCATCTCCTATCAGTACGCTGACTTTGGGGACGTGTTAATGGACGTGGTGGATTTCCTAACAGAGTATCCTTCGGAAACGGTGTTGATGAGGCTGAAAGAGGAGTTGAGCGACACGCAGAATATTTATGATTCAGTGGTGCGCTATATTAATGAATATGCGCACTGGGACCTGCTGTGGAACAGTCGTGAGATGCCCACCATGGGAGAGGCGCGAGGAAAGCTGATCGTATTGAAAGACTTCACCGGCCCTGATCTGGGAATGCTCTACAACTCATTGGACATAGCAGATGACTGGAATGTAAGAATGGGTTTGTGAATATGGGAGGGACTTTTTGGCTTGTTCATTTTTGTTAGCACACTTTTAATTATGAAAGTCATTAAGCGATTGTGATGGAATTGCATTTTAAACTCTTCTGGAATAAAATCGCTCAGTCGCTTAAGATCATTTAATTAGGCTGTCAAACGATTAATCGTGATTAATCACATGCAAAATAAAAGTTTGCGATTATATATGTGTATGTGTATATATTTAAGAAAAAATTTACATTTATATATAAAATATTTATATTTATATAAAATTTATATAAATATAAATACATCAAAATATTTTTTAAATACATACATGTATGTGTGTGTATTTATAATTAATATACACAGTACACACACATTTTATTTAAACACAAACATTTATTTTGCATGCAATTAATAACGATTATTCATTTGACAGACTTTATTTTTCCATAATTTGATCAAATTACAGCTTGATTGCAAATGACAAATAGAATATTCTATTCACAAGTGATACTGACCACAAGTGATTTTTCTTTCTTCATCTTTCATATCTCAAATATATTACCATTAAAAATTTGGGGTCAGTATATATATATATATTCTTTATATATATATATATAAAGAACTTAATACTTTAATTAAGCAATAACACACTGTTTTGATCAAAAGTGAAATAGAAATAAAGTTTTAAAAGTATTCCTTCTGTTCTTACTGAAAAACAAATGTATCACAGTTTCTATAAAAAATATTAATTATTATTATTAATAATAATAATAATGAACCTTTTGAGTAGTCAATGCGCGCATATAGAATGATTTGTGAAGGATCATAGACACTGAAGACTAAAGTAATGATGCTGAAAATACAACTTCATTGTCACAGAAATAAAATATATTTTAAAATACTGTAAAATAGAAAGGAGTTACCTTAAATTGTAAAAATATTTCACAATATTACTGTTTTTACTGTATTTTTAATCAAACAAATGCAACCATAGTGAGCATAAGAGATTTACATAATATCTTACTGATCCCAAACTAATACTGACACTTTTTATTTTACTTTTTTGTACATTTGCTTAGATAGTTTTTTAAAATGTAATATTTATTATGATGGACTTTCAATTTGAGATTAAAAGGCTGAATCTGCCACAAAGGGTTGCTTCCAAGACACTTTGAATGTTTAAAGTTTTCAAAAACAACAACAACAAAAACTCAACTGCTGGAACATAAAAGTGCACATGTACCAAACCCAACAAAAAGAGCAATGGGGTGGGAGACAAAATATTAAATTAAACGTCTGAATAATTTCAAAGGGTTCCGGAAGACTCTTTATATTTAGTTTCCAGAGTGTATCTTCATCTGTCAACTGTCTTTAAAAATCCATCAGAGAGAGTTTTTGTTCCCTCACCACATTTTTGAAATTGTACTGATAAAAACTTTTTCTCGCCCCAGGTGGCCTCTCTGCAGCCGGAGGATGTGGAAAAGAAATGGACAAGTGTCTCCACTCATCTGGAGGCAGCTGCGGTTGGTAACAAAAACCAAATGTTCCTCACCTACAGCAGCGGTGCCAGTATCCTGGCACATCCCAATGCCCTGGCTCAGCTAATAAACCCCCGCCTGTACGAATATCTGACAGGCTATGTCGGTCAGAGGAAGCGGTTTGGTATTGTAACAATGGACTTTCCTGGTGCCAAGTTAGTGCAAACTATTATAGGCTTCAATTATTGAGAAACAACGGAAGGACGTCAAGACCAATACACCTGGAACTCACCAAAATACTTCATTAATTGACACAAATCCCAGGTATAACTGTGACTCTAATTACCCATACCCTTGAAATTTCCATAAGTGTGACAGAAAAAGTTTGAGCTTGCTGGCAAATTTTGGAATATCTGACTTAATAAAGCACTTTGACAAATTTCTGTCATAACACCATGTCATGGCAAAATTCAAAATAAAATGCTCTCCTGTCACTTCATAAGGACTTTAATAACATAGCCTGCATTTTCATGGCACTCAAAATAGAACGCACTGTCCTCTTTTTATGTACGACACAAAGGAAAGGTGTTAACTGACATCTATCTCAGTACAGTCTTCGGCAAGCTGAGTTAACACAAAGTACAACAAAAGTTTTTCAGTAGCATTACGTAAGTCTCAGATGCTACAAATGGAAACTTTCTCACACGAACACTATTGGTTATATTTTCCGATCTATTTTAAGGACAAGTTCAATTTTAGTTCAGATCAAATCTGTATTAAAATGTGATTCGCTAATGAGAAAGAGCTCATAAGAATAATTCGCTCAAGAATCAGACTTAAAGGAACACTCCACTTTTTTTGAAAATAGGCTCATTTTCCAACTCCCCTAGAGTTAAAGAGATGAGTTTTACCATTTCTGAATCCATTCAGCCGATCTCAGGGTCTGCCGTTAGCACTTTTAGCATATAAACATAAACGTATAAAGATATTTTTCCTATTATTATACTTCCTAGTTACAATATGTACAAAGACTGACAGAAAATTAAAAGTTGTGATTTTCCAAGCTGATATGGATAGGAACTATACTCTCATTCTGGTGTAATAATCAAGGAACTTTGCTGCCGTACTATGGGTGCAGCAGGCACAATGATATTACGCAGTGCCTGAATATAATCCCCAGCTATTTTACTATTACCTTAGTGGCTTAGTGCTGGTCACATTGGAAGTTACCTAGCTGGGGACTATTTTCAGGCGCTGCGTAATATCATTTCTACGGCAGCTAAGTTCCCTGATTATTACGCCAGAATAAGAGTATAGTTTCTATCCATATCAGCCTGAAAAATCACAACTTTTCTGTCGGTCTAAGTACACAATGTTAGGGGTGGGCGATATATATCGGTCGATAAATTCATGCGCATCTCGTCAGTAAAGCCGGTTCTTTGATTAGCGGTAAATCTCCATCATCTGTGTTCAAATAGAGCGCCAGTTTATTCACAGAGCCGTAGTTCACTGAAAAGCTACCCCAATAAATCACCCGCAAAACAGAACCAGATATTGCGTAGCTTGTCAGTGATCTACGGCTCTGTGAATAAACTGGCGCTCTATTTGAACACAGGTGATGGAGATTTACCGCTAATCAAAGAACCGGCTTTACTGATGAGATGCGCATAATATCGATCGATATATATCGCCCATCCCTACACAATGTAACTACAGAAGAGTCAAGTTTTAAATAGGAAAAATATTGAAAATATTTGGTCATTTTTGAACGAGGTGCTAATGGTCTAATCAGATTCAATGATTTATGCTAAGCTATGCTAAAAGTGAAAAGTAAAAGTCACCTGTTTAACTCTCTATTTTCAAAAAAAGTGGAGAGTTTATAACTGATAATTCTGACTTTTTTCTCAGAATTACAAATTTTCACAAATCTGAGTCACAAATCTGAATTTTTGAATTTTGAGTTTATATCTCACAATCCTATGTTTTCTCTGATTTCTTATGTCACAATTCTGACTTTTCTCAGAAATTTTTTATTCTAAATTCTAATTTAGTTTTTATTTAAAATTTCTGTCTTTCCTCAGAATTGTCGCAAATCAGAAATTTTGAATTCTGAGTTTATGTTGGCTCAAGTACATCTTTGTTGTACATCTTGAGCCAACATAGCTACCAAACAAACCTATTGGTTATGAAAACCCTTAGATATGAAGCTAGATATATCATGCTAACATTCAAAAACATTCGTTTTCAACATTAGGTTTCATATTAATATTATTTTAAAGTCATAATATAATATTCTTCAAGTAATTGTGTGAAAATTATGGTTTATGAAACTTTATAAATCATACTTTGTGTCAAGGTGTCAGAGTTTTACTGCCTCTAGTGTTCATTTTTTTTGGAAACTGCAGTGAAATGTACTTATTGGTACGTATTTTGCGTCCCGCAAAAAGTGCCCCTAGGTACGTTTTTGTCATGAGACCAGGTAGCGAAAACAAGTTTGCTATTCAGCAGTATTACATAAGTCTCAGATGTTACAAATAGAAACTTTCTCACACTAACACTATTGGCTTTATTTTCTGTTCTATTTCAAGGACAAGTTCACATTTTAAATCAAATCTCTGCCACAGCGGTGGAGTGCTGTTGTTTGCCCCTGATGCTTATCTCAATGACAGGGTCTGCAATGACTCATCTGTGCAAAAGGAAATGTTTAATGTGTGCAACACTGAAATCTACAGGTAATATATAAAAATATAGCTTTCAAAAGCACCTAAACATGTATTTCAAAAAAGAAGCTGAACTTCACCTGACCGAACCATTCAAGGAAATCTGTATTTGATCAAGCCTTTATGTCTGAGGTGATTCATTTAGGTCTTATTTAACGTTACAGTTAAGGATGTTTAATGAATTTATACCTGGTAAGCACAAAGCTTTTTAGAAGAAAATACTGTTAAGTTAACCAAGAATGAAGGCCACACAAGCATAACATTTAAACTCTCACAGTACATCTGCAAAGTGTTTCCATGAATTCTGGTCTCAGGTGAAGCTTTTACAAAAAGCCTTGGCCGTATACAAGGCACTTGACAGTTAACCGGCGCTGGAACGCAGCAGGAGGTAACTAGCTTTACATCTTCAGTGTCACGCTTCTGCACCCCATCATCTCTTTCCCCCGTGTCTATGACATCACATGAGCGTTCTCGTCCCTGGCTCTGCACACCCGGGTAACAAGGCACAGAGAACGACACCCCATGAGAGGAACAGAAGGATGACAGAAGGTGTGTGAATGTGTTTAGCTCTGCGTCCAAATCGTTTTTCCTCCCTCTGCTGCATGCAGATTGGGACAATGAAAAGTGGGCTGCGAAATTGATGCAAGACAGGCTGTGACTGAAGATGGCAACAAGGCCGTCAAAAACAGGCTTCGAGTGAAAGACACCAGTGTTGTCACTTGGGGTGGGAATCATAACAAGTTTAACGATCCTCTTAATGATTTTGGTTACTTAACCCATTTCCATTTAATGATACTTAGAATAATTTGGGAAACACAAATGCAATTCTGTTGCCAAAAGCTGGGGTGATTTTAATGATAAATGTAAAACAGATTATGGTTAACATTTCTTTTATCCCTTTTTCGTTTCTAAATGTTCAATATGTATATTTAGTATAGTAATCATTCTTAGTGTGAACAGGCATTTATTCAGAACCAATTCTCAGTTTCCAACTCTATCGGTTTGTTTGATCAATGGCTGACAAGTGCAGAAACCTGTTTGAAAACAATGTTTTCTTTTTTTTCTGCAGTTCAGTTGCACAAGTGGTGCATAAATGACTTTTCCCTCCATGATTATCCAAGGGAAGATTTTTAAAAAAATATATATATATATATATATACAACTGAAAACAAAATTATTAGCCCCTTATAAAATATTTCATTATTTTTTAAATAACTCCCAAGTGTTTTTGAACAGAAAGATGATTTTATCAACACAGCATATTTAAACATAACACGTCAGGAAGCTTCAGGATATTCAGGAAGCTTTTAGGGCTTGTAATACAAATAGAAATACATGTATAACCAAGAAAGTCTACTGGTCAAAATTATTAGCTCTCTGATGTTAATAGTCAATAGTGTATCCCTTTTGCTTGATAACAGCCTTTAGTCGTTTGCTGTAGTTCTCAATAAGTTTCAAGCATGTCTCCTGAGGAATGACAGCCCATTCTTCCTTAGCAAATCTCTCAAGCTCCTCCAGATTTGTTGGTCTTCTGGCACAAACTCTAGACTTTAGTGTGCCCCACAGATTTTTTATTGGATTCAAGTCTGGGCTTTGTGCAGACCAGTCAAGTCACTTTGCCCATTTGGAGGTATTTCTTCACCAGAAGTGAGGTATGCTTTGGGTCGTTATCATGCTGGAAGACAAAATGTTGACCCAAACCAAGTTTTCTTGTGGACTGTCTGAGGTTGTCTTTCAAAATCTTCTTATAGTCTTCCTTTTTCATGTTTCCTTCAACCCTGACGAGATTCCCAGTTCCAAACGCACTGAAACATCCCCACAGCATTATACTCCCACCACCATGTTTCACTGTGGGAAACATAGGCAACATCTCTATGGCTAAAAAGCTCTAGTTTTGTCTCATCTGAACAAAGGACATGTTTCCAGTATGCATCACATTCCCCCAGGTTGTCCTTAGCAAACTTTATTCTAGCTTGGAGGTGTTTCTTCTTCAGAAGTGGAGTCTTTCTTGGTCGGCAACCTCGCCGTTCATTCCTGTGCAGGGCTTCGTTGAGACATCAATTCCAGACTTGGCTAGGTCATTCACTAGTGTCTTGGCAGTTGTTCTTTGGTCTTTAGAAACCTCCCTTACTAGTTTTCTTTCCAAAGTTTTTGAAATCTTTCATTTCCTGCATCTGCCCGTCTTGTTCTCCACTGTGTTGGTCTCTTTATACTTCTTGATAATGCATCTCACTGCAGTTCTTGACACTTGAAAACGCTTTGATAAACGTGTGTATCCTTCTCCATCTTTATAAGCATTAACAATTCTTTCTCTCAAGTCCAAACTAATTTCTTTTGTCTTTGCCGTGATAACAATACATATTATTTTACTAGTTTCATTTATTATTTTACAGCTTAAAGAGCAATTTAAAGGCTTAACTAGGTTAATTGGGTTAATTAGGTTGATCAGGCAAACTAGGTTAATTTGGCAAGTCATTGGACAGTGGTTTATTCTATAGCTAATCAAACTAATAATTTCTTAAGGGGGCTAATAATATTGACCTTAGCAGTTTTATTTAATTATTTTTTAATTATTTTATTCAAGCAACTATAAGAAATCAGACTTTCTCTAAAAATATAATAATAATAATTAATAATAGGAAATAATGTGAAAACATTCTCTTGCTCTGTTAAACATCACTTGGGAAATATTCTAAAAAAAAATTTAACATTTCACAGGGGGCTAATAATTTTGTCTTCAACTGTATATCTAGACTTATTATTATATACATTACTTCTTTTAAAATTGTTTGGCATTATGGTATGCCTTCACTGCGTAACTTTAAAAAAGTAATATGACTGCATAGCATGCAAAAACAATTTGACTTGAATTTTAGAATCCCTGCTGCACAAAGTAAATAACGCCAATTACGACCGTCAGAACACATTTTAGCAATAGAGTGCGTCATGGTGCTTAAATCAATCTGTCTTTTAGCCTGAATGGCCTTTAATGACAAGTCATTTGTGCAGTGCAACCCTTGCTGGTCTGAATACGTCGTGCTCAGTGTGCATTAGCTTGGCTGAATTGATTTTCCCATGTAAAAAATAATAATCTTAGAGGGAGTTAAGCCTGGTGCGGTCATTTACCTGTTCCCTACTTTGTCCTTGAATATTTCTGGTCTGATTTGTACAAATTCATCATCGACTTTCTTTGCTTGAATCATAGGACCTAATTGTAATGCACTTACAAAAAGTGCCTAGGCACTAAATTACACTGCCATTAGCACAAATTAAACTTCCTTGCGTAATGAGGCAAAACTAGTTCATCAGGTCCAGTGCTATAGACTGTTGCTAAGGTACAACGTTTCTAACAGCACTTGAACTAATAACCTTACTGGCTAACACGTCCTTCTTTTACAAGAATCAAAGACTATTATACTCTGTTTCTATCTAGTTAACTACAATTAGCAAAAAGGCTGTATCCGTCCTTGTGCTGTGCTGAGAATCCTTTACCTAATTTAGTGTTCCCAGGCAAAAATAGCCGGCCTTTTAAAAATTGCTTGGTATGTCTTGGATTCAATCTTTTTGTCAACTTGTTTTCTCTTAATTAGGACAGGTTTTGTATTTTTAATTTTTTTTGGAGCTGACTGATCACAGGCCTCATTGATCTGAGTTTATGCACCTCAGTTCTTTGGTGAAAAAAACAAACAAACAAACAAAAAACATTATTTGGGAATTTTGGCAATGTTCAGATCAAAGCTCAGATCAATGAGGCCTACAATTAATCAGTCCCAAAAAAGAAATACAACGCCTGTGCTAATTGAGAGAAAACAAGCTGACAAAAAGATTGAATCTAAGATTTAGTAATAATAATGAATAATGAGAAATGTATTAGCAATTTTTGAAAGGCTGGTCATTTTTGACTGGAAACACCACAAGTGTAACAAGGTGGGGAGAAAAAAGCAAAAATTATAATGTTTGGGGGGAAGTTGTTATAATTTTAATTTATTTTATTATTATTATTTTTTTTTAAATGCAAATCGTTCCCACCAAATCTAGTTTGGGCATTACATTTGCTAAAATCACTTTAATGCATTTATTCATAGCTTAATGTCTTTTAGTTATGAATCTTTAATGTGCTAGTTTAAATTAAATACATTTTATAACCATTTACTAAGCTTTGTATCATTTAAAAGGCATGCGATTTATTTATTTAGTTTTTTCTTTTTCAGATTTAAGACTTTATTCACACAAAATCTTGCCATCTTTTGCAGATCTCAAATTATTCATTTATGGTCACCTATATTTAAATATGCCGTGTAAACGTGTGTCATGACAATCACAGTCTACTTTCATTATTAGTAAAATTATAGATTAGATCAAATTCAACAAAATATTTTATTTTTAAGATATTAAAAGTATGGAATGACATAAGAGTGAAAAAATGCTGACTTAATTTACAGCTGACTGCAGGCCTACTTGTCTCCCATGACACTTATACGTTTTGCTGTTTTAAATTGTTTTGACCTTTTGCTCTAAACATATTAAGCTGCATTTGAAATGCGCATTCTAGATAAAATTTGACTGATGGATGCAATATTTGGTATTTATCATTTTTATTTCCTTCTTCCTAACTAGATTAGTGAAAAGGTCCCCTCAATGTAATTTGATAAGCGATATACAGTGCAATTTGTAATCTCTCTCTAACATCTTCAGCAAATACAGTCTTTTTTTTTTTTCCAAGAGACCTGTGTTGGTACAGAAATTTAGCTTGTGAGGTAAACATCTTAGATTATTAGTCATTTGACGCAGCTGTTTAATTGAGATGGGACCGAGGGCTTCTCCGCAGTGAAAGACTGCGAGAGCTGCACAACAAATCAAAATGTGTCATAGAAGCCGATCGGTCTCGCCGGGAACTATGGGGGAGATTCGAGCGATGATGACAACTTATGAAAAACACGGTCCGAATAATGATGAAATGAACTGAGAGGGCAAAAAATAGCATGGAGATGGAGAAAAAAGGATAATAAGACCCAAAAATGGAAAGCCGAAAGAGAACGTTGAGGAAAAAAGGGAAAGAATAGGCGCCTTGCAGGGCAGGAAATGCTGGCAGAGAAAAGCAGGAGGGGAGGTGGAGAGAAAAAAAAAAAGGGGGAGATTGGGAATCATAAAAAGAGGAAAGCGCATTTATAAACACGTCTCTATAGTAACCAACTGGTAATTTGGCTGGTGGGAGAGGGAGAGAGCAAGGGAGGGCATGAGGGAGCAGCATTTACCATAGGCCTGTTATTACGGAGAGAGAGGGGGAAGAGAGCCAGGAATAAAGGGATAAAACAAGGCTAGAGAGACGGTAATATGAAAACGAGGGAAAGAGAGAAGGGGTTGCATTAAGGGAAAAGGGGAAGAGCGCAGAATACCAAATGAAAGTGAGTAATAGGGCACAAACAGATGAGATTTGAGGGAGGAAAATACAAGGAGGATGAGATTATCAAACAAATTGCAATGGTCCTCAAGATCTGTCAGCGCTGCGCTGCAGAAAACTCCTATCTGATTTTAAGTCACTCTGTAAAGGTTAGACCAATCAAATTTGTCAAATTTGACAATCGGAAGAAAGGAGAGCTATCAAGGGAGTGAAAAACAACAGGTTTGGTAAATAGTTTCTCTATTGCTGTCATCCAGGGAAATTCAGTTTACATTTATCTCAATACAAATCTGCTTGGTTGGCAATCGAGAACTTTTCCAGAATCTACAGAGCCACATAAGTTATTAGTTTGCTGATTAAATTAAATGTGATTAGAGAAAAATTAAATATAGCAAAACAAAAATGTAAGTGAAAACATGTCTCGCTCACTTTTTGCACTCAGATTTAAATTTCACACATGGAATTTCTTTGTTTCCGCAGTAGTTTCAATTTTGATATTTTTAGGTCCAACCGTTCTTGTCTGTCAGTCATATAATAATGCATGCCTATGGTCACCTCACAAATAAAAATGCACAGATTCAAATTAAACAGTCCAAATTAAACAATTCCCCATTGTAAGTACACATTGATGACCTAAGACACGAAACGAGCCGTTTGCGTGAGAAAACGAACAGTATTTATGTTGTTTTTTACCTTTTGTAAATAACCACGTCCAAGTTGAAGTGCGCGCGCTTTCTGTGTGTGAGCGCGCCGGCGCTACTCCCGGAAAGCTCCGGAAGTGATCTCTCGCGCGTGAACGTCACTCATTGTTTACACAGAACAGAGATTGTAGGTAAGACGGCTAACAGAAATGGTACTCGTTTGCGCTTATCCGGGATGTTTAAACAAGAAATGGTTAAAAAAGGTATGTTTAAAAAATAAAATAATTACTTGTGGATCATGTCCGGCGCTTTCCGGGAGTAGAGCCGGCGCGTCAATAAGCCAGAACGCGCGCCCCCTTCAACTTGGAAGTGATTGTTTACAAGAGGTAAAAACTATATAAATACTGTTCGTTTCCTCACACAAACCACTCGTTTCGTGTCTTAAGTCAATAATGTGCACTTACGGTGGGGAATTGTTTAATTTGGACTGTTTAATTTGAATCTGTGCATTTTCTTTTGTGAGGTGACCATAGGCATGCATTATATGACTGACAGACAAGAACGGTTGGACCTAAAAATATCAAAATATGAAACTAGTGCGGAAACAAAGACACCTACATCTTGGATGCCCTTGGGGTAAGCTAAAACATATCAAAATTTAATTTCAAAGTGAACTATCCCTTTAACACATTAAATATGATTTTTTTTTTTTTTGAAGTGATTTTTAGAAAGATGTAAATAGTACATCTCTTTTTTAATTATACTTTTTGGGGGGTTTTAACTAAAAAAGGGTTACTTTTAAGCAATTTTCATTTAGAAAAAAAGAACAAGTGAGTTTTTCATAAATCAGTCAAAATGACTCAATAATGTATTTACTATGACATTACTGTGTTCTGTTGTACTTGGTTGTGACACTTAAAGGGATAGTTCACTGAAAAAAAAAAAAATCTGTCATTAATTACACACCCTCATGTCTCTCCAAACCCATAAGACCTTCGTTCATGAGTAATTAATTAGTAATTAATGACAGAATTTTCATTTTTGGGTTAACTATCCCTTTAAACTAGTGCAAATATGACAAAGCCATTAAAAATACACATTAGGAACAGTTTTGTTGTAATAAATGGTGCTTTTGGTAAATATGTTAAATACTGAACAAAGTAATATTAGTTTTAATATTTACTGTAGATATTGTTTTAATATAAAAAAAAATGTTTTTTTGTTTTTGTTTTTTTTTTACTTCCTGAGAAGTACTAAGAATCGTTGATGCATCCTTTAAGTAATATAAGGAACAAGAATCACAGTGGGTACATTACATATGATTCCTATCCCTGTCACTGAAAAGTTTTGCTGCGATCATGTCACCGAGAGTGAAGTAAATGACACATTTCCTGTGCCCTCTCTGCCTCAGTGTGAACAATCACAAGCACTTATAACCAAGCTTTAGAGCGCCGATAATAGGGCCTGCTCTGCTGAGACACCACTGAGGTGGGTTAGTGTTTGTGTGTGTGTGGTAGATCCTTTACGTGATAAACATACCCAAGTCTCACAAACAAGTTGCATTCTGTGGCAGTTCTGGTTTCAGAATAGCCTTCCAGCTGGAGACAGGGATGGAATTGAAATGGTCCGTAAATTGGACTGTCTTTTGCTTCAATTTCCAAGCCAATTGCCGCCCAAAATTTCGAAATTGTATTGGAATTGACCTCTTCTGTGCCAAAGTGATTTTGTTCCATACTTTTGTGCACCATTACACACAGATACAAACACACACTTTGCTTTATTCCTGCACATTTCGTGCTTTGTGAATTTGATAACCAGTGGACTTTGCTTTATAAGAACATAAGACATTTTGGTATTTGGTGTTTATCATTTTTATTTCCTTCTTCCTAATTTGATTAGTGAAAAGGTCCCCTCAATGTAATTTGATAAGCAATATACAGTCCAATTTGTAACCTTTTGTATAGAGAACAAAAAGACATTAAGTAGCACTTTACAATAGGTTCTATTAATTAACATTATTAAATATACTAGTAATCATGAAATAACAATTGAAATATTTACACCATAGAAGTCAGTGGTTACCAACAACAGTTTGGTTAGCAACATTCTTCAGAATATCTACGTTGATATGGAACAACATGAGGGTGAGTAAATGTTGACACAACTTTCATTTTTGGCTCTGTCCGTTTAATTCCACATAGAAAATAAATTGAACACGTGCTGACCTCTGTAGGTGGAGTATCAAAAAGCAGTCGTATGGTGCGTTCAAGTCATGTCGGATAGATTGTATTTACGAGTTGAACGCACATGAACGCCACCACAAAGTCGTTATTACTGAGTGGGAAACTCGAAATTTTCTATAAGCCCAGAGTTTCCGAGTTGGGGGCGTGTTTGTGAAAAAACTTGGAGATGCAATGGGCGCAGCCAAAAACAATAGATATGCAGCCTCTGTAATGACGGTACATTTGTTGAAATGAATAAAATGATTATTATTTATTTTTTTTTTTTTTTTTTTGTAATGTACAATAAAACTGTATAAGTTACACATACAAAATATTATATTATTGTAAAATTACCATAGAATATAAAATGCTGCAGTTTACATCACCTTCATAAACTGAATAAAAACAGAAAAATGCAAAAGCACAATGATGCACATTCTTTATTCGTCATTTTGTAAATTTAAAAAATTGTAGAATTTTATGTAGAAAAGATAAATCGGCATCTTGTTCCGACCAAAGTGACTTGAACGCAACTGACGTCGTAATGACCACCTGGTAAATACGAACGTCCCAGGAGGACTTGAACGCAGCAGTAGTGCGCATGCGCAGCAGAATTTGGACTCTACTCCAGTTTAATTTAGGAAAAAAGAAAACGGCTACACACCGGTACATTAAACGATACGCTGTTGTCCGTACTGCGGCCGAGCATACCGAGGTAATAATCAGATTTGTTGAATTGTTCAACTAAAATATCCATTCTTTCCCTGATACGACGTATTAGAGAGCTGGTTCAGGTGAATCTGTTTGTTTTGTACAGTTTGTTGAAATCATGCAATCTCTGTGCAGATGTCTGTGGTGTCCTATTTTCGTATACTAGATTGCATAGGACAATACTTTGGGATTTTGTCTGTATTTACAATGTCCGCTTTTTGGCTTAAATATTTTCAGTGGATCAGTTGAACCGGTTCACAAAATGGGTCTGGATCATACTGTAAAAAACATGGACGTAGTGTCAGTGACGTCACCCGTGGGTTTCTGAAGAGTGCTTTTGAAGCAAAAGTTGGGTGGGGCCTGTCGTCGCCATTTTGGAAGCGCATCACTGCGCGTCACTCCAGGAAAATAGAAAATGGACAAAGAGGCGGGACGTAGGTGGAGCTAAGATGTCATATTTTTAAATTTATTGAAATAATCCTGATAAAGTAACACCCTAAGAAAAAACAAACGCAATAACACGGCTGAGATGCCAAGTTCAACTGCTGGAATAAGATGAGGTAATGTGACGGCTGCCTGACACCTGTCACTCAAGTGGCCACGCCCTTAATTATGCAGAATTTTAATGCTTACTATAATTTAAACGGGTGAGTTAGAAAAAAAATTCACCCCCCTCAGAGTTGTCATGAAGGGCAAAACTAACTGTAAAAACCAAAACCACTTTTTGTACCAGGCTGTAAACAAGTTTTTATCTGTTATAAAGTTGAGCATTTTAACATGAGATTCTATGGGGATTTGCTCCCTTTTGGAGCCAGCCTCAAGCGGCCAGCCGATGAACTGCAGCTTTAGTCACTTCCGTATTGTTTCAAGAGCGAGAGCGGGATGTTGCTGCTTGGTCTGAATTGCGTTACTCAAAAGCACACGTTTGCTTCGGAATCGTTAACGAAACAAACTGAATCCGTCCAAATGATTCTCGATTCAGCGACTCAAAATCACTGAACTGGCTCTTTAAAGGAACCTGTTCGCATGAACCGATTCACTAAACTGAGCTGCCCTCACTTCCCATCAGGATTAATGCTGTCACCCAAATTCTTATTGTTTTGTGCCAGATATTACTTAGTTTGCAACAAATAAAATTAAAAGTAGTTTTTATTAGTAGTCTGTAACTTGACTAGTTGAATTGCTTTAAATTATAAGTAGCTTGTAGATTCCTAACACTGTTGTCAACCTTCTATGGCAACCAACCACACTGGGGTAATACACTGAGGGTGCAGTTTCTCCTTCTGGGTGTCTTACGTATGGGACGCCTGAGAATAACAGTAGAGAACACAGTTTCACCCACACCAGCTAGACCCCCAGAGACTGGTTCCCTTGATAGGGGGAAAATGAAAACTCCCAGCCTAGAATGCTACATTAATCACATATGCAGTCCCACAGGACTAGCCAGGTCGCACTGCTAGGGTTGAACCACAGTGAGTAGAGTATTAACAGCCGTGTACCACTGTCTCTGTGAGTGATGGTGGAACCCTCTAAAGGGAGTTTTCTCCCTAATTCATAAGCTGGAGAAGGTGGAATGGGACCCAATGTCACACTAATATCGCTAACAGTGAGCAAAACAAAACACAGCCCAGCCCAGCAGGGTATCGTGGACCTTTAAAGGCATGTTGTCAAGATTAATGGGCAGAACAAATCTACTTATATGCAGCCTGCATGTGCCCTGACCAGAGGTAGCCTTGAGGTACCACATTTCTTATATGTTTTGACTGTTGCATTGTGGGAAAGCCCCATAGGGAAATATGTAGAGGACTAATGGTTGTCTGATGTGACACTCATAGTGACTGCAACTGTTACATTTGTCATGTAGAGCCGGTGTTTAACTATAGACTTGTTGTTTCTCTAAAGAAGTCAGCACTAATGATACCAAAAATTTGAAGAAAGTGTTTTAAGGGACATATAATATTCTCTGTCACTTTATAGTTCAGTTTGTTCAAAAAGTTCAATTTGTTTAATTTGGTAAATGTATTAAATATTATGAACTAACAATGAACAAAACTTTTTGTTCAACATTTTAAAAATGTTTTTCTGTATTTTGTTTTATTTTATTTATTTATTTATTTTGCAGCACATGGTGTTAACAGAAAAATGCAGTATACTGTAAGCCTGCTTACAAAAAAGTTTCAGTATGTTTTTATTTATTAGAAAGATTTTTTTTCTTCATGAATTCATATTATTCTGTTGACATATTTGTTAATATTATAGGCTCCTGTTTTTGCCTCAATTAAACATATCAAATTACTAAATGTAATTGATGTGGAATTTTTATTGAACATATTTAATGTTTTTTTTTTTTGTACAGACATGAATTAGCAATGATCAATGTATTTATACATTAGCATTATACATTTACGAATGCTGTATATTTTTGTTCATTTTTAGTTCATGAAATCTATTGCATTTACTTCTGTAAAGTGTTACCATATTACATTTTCTCCTGTTTTGTCTCATTTGTTTAATTTGCATACAAACATTAATTAGCAATGAAAAATAGCAGTGTACTAATAGATTAACATTAACCTAGATTAATTACCCAAAACATTTTTTGTTATTTAATTCATGAAATCTAACTCATTAACTAGTCTTAATGAATTGCTCCTTACTGCAAAGTGATATCAGATTCTTTTTCCTGAGCAAGAGGATAGCAGGTTTCAATTGAAAACAATCAATAACACTTTATAGAGCAACAGCAGAAGTTTATGTAGGTACTCTGTTCGCTATTGTAGCAGATGAAATGCCAGCTCTCGCTCCTGGAGAACTAGGAGTGAACTTCCAGTCCAAATAGCTCCCAGTGATGCCAATCTTGGTGAAACACAACACTTAAATGTGTCCAGATAATGCTTCTAGCCTTCTCTCTCAAAGCGTTTGTTGCCTCGCAGAAATATCGCCATTATCTATCCATTATCATTTCTAAACGCCCTCGTAGACTTGTTACTCTATTCCTCGGGCAATTATGACTCGGTGGAATGGAAAAAATAAAGTGCCGTTTCACAGTTTTTATGTGCGTGAATGTCTCAGCCAAATTTAAGAACCCCGCGATGGCTCGGGTGGCTTAGCGGCCGTCTCTGGAACGAGAAGAACAAAAGTGGAGGCAGACCAGAAATGCAACAAAGAAAGAAAAGCAATACAATCCTCTTTTCCCCAGAAGAGGGGAAAAAAATAAACCAAACATAAGCACCGGAGAGCTGAGATAAAGCATGACTTATATTGTCCCTTGCCAAACCGAGCTGTTTCAGGATGAAGGTGGCCCTGGCCACGGTTCCTCTGGCTCTCGGCTGGCCCCGGTGAGTTCAGGCTTCCCCGTTCGAGTCCTGAAGGAAGCAGTTCCCCAAGCAGTAGTGCGTTCCCACTTAATCCTGCTAATCCAGCATCTCTCCACATGCGGCTCTTGGAATCTCGTTACTTGGCTTTGATCTGCTGCCTGCAGAGAAGCCGTCCCGACGTGTTCCCTGCCACTGAAGCTCAGGCTGGGGCTCCAAAACCCCTCCAATGATCCACGAGGAGAGGCAGAAACTGGCAGACGGCTCCTTCCGGCTACAGAAGTATGTAAATCACGTTAGGAGAGCATTTGTTCGGGTCACATTTGCCATGACCTTGGAATATTTCTTTCTTGGCAGGGCCAAAAATAGTTATTTACTTCTAACTCTGGCGTGGATTTTTACATTCAGCATGCTTGTATCAGCAACTGTTGCATACGCTCAAATATTCACTTTTCGTTTTGTTCTGATTGGCCTGATATCAAGCACTTGATTGGAAATCCCATTTGTTTTTGAATATGCAAATGCCGCCGCAAGTTGAGGTGAAGTATGTAAATGAAGACAAAACGCTTGCAGGCGTACTTCCAACACTCAATAATCCACCCACTCAAACACACACACACACACACACACACACACCCTTATATGCAAAAATATAAATGTCTGGAGTTGCTGTTAAAGCTGCTCTGAGGTCAGTTAAGATACTCTTCAACTTCAGATGATTTAATTTTTCTGAAACTTTCGTTCTTTGAATAGTTATTCATTAAACAACTCATTAATATTTCAGAGTAATACTTAAAAAAAATCTTTTTCATCTTCGTGGTGTATTTTAAATATTCAAGTGAAATTAGTGTGTTTGGTTTATAATTTTCTCTTTTCAGCTCAGTCCACTAAATTTAGCCTCTGGTTCATTTGCCTAATAAGCAGACGTTATGTTTTTTAATTAGTGGCAAAGGCTACTGCATCTCAGGAGTGTAACTGCAAACCATTTCTTGCTAAATTAACTTGTTTACAAGGCTTGAGAGTATATGGTTTGACCAAAAATAAAGGCATATTTGGTGGTGAGGCATGTGTGTTGGTTTACTTAGCTTTAGGGTTAAATTATTCCCTTCATTGCAATACAAAAAAATATTTTCAAGTCATTTTCTTTCGTATTTGTGTCTTGTTATTGAGTAAAAATATGTAAACAAGTAGAGTAGGAGTTGTTTAAAATAAGATAACAATTTGCCAATGGGGCAACAACAAGAAAAATAATTCAAAATGTATTCTCACGTTCTCAAGTAAATTGATGTTGATTCAAGGATGGTTTATAGGAAAATGAGAAAAAAGTACAGATAAAATAGTTTTTTTGCAGTGCAGAAATTTCAGCTTCCTTTGGAGGCATCAGGACATCACCATTTGGAAAAAACATCATAAATGCTTTAACTTGATTGTCCTGTTTATCCATAATCAGTATGTGTACGCTGAAGTGAACATCTAAGTCAAAAATAGTATCCAATATTGTGGAATCAACCTAAATATATTAATTTATATATCAGTACTACATCCTATGGGCTAAATCAGGTAGAAATAGCTCTTAAAGATAACATTTGCAGGTCACTTTTTTTAAAATAAACAATTTAATACTAGATTGCTAAGTAAGCGTATGTGTACAAGCTTGTTTAGGTGTTTTTGTCTTATTTTTTTAAGTTGCATGAATACAGATTCTTGTTTCCATGGAAGAGAAAAGTTTGACACCAACTTTCTAGAGTGAAGAGCTACTCTCTTCTGTTTTATTCTGCCCTTACTTTTTTTCTGTGTTTCTGTCCCTGCTCCAGAGGCATTTTCTCTGAGGAGGCAAGGGAGACAGTGCTTCCTCTCAAAATTCGGATGGAAAAATAGTCTACAGGACAAAAATAAAAGAAGGGAACGGTGGTGAAAAGTCAGGTGAGGTTTGGTTAGGTAATGCGTGTATTTCGTCTCGTTCTTGCAACACGTTCACTTGACAGGCCTGAATTCATCAAACGATGGAAATAGATGGACGATATGACCAATTAAAAACAAATGTTAACAAATAATAACTTGTCATAGTGTCATATCTGTGATGCTCCATCTGTTGTGTAACAAAGTGAACATTGCATTAAACATCAAAAATACAGTATGAATACACAGATATCATCATTCCTTCATTAAAATGGGTGTTAAAACAACATAAATGATCATTTTTGACGGTTCAGCCTATAAATTCTCCCCTAAGCCTGGTAATTGTTACTGTATGTGCTTGTACTATCCACTTCACTTGGAAACATGAGTATGTGACTGCATTAGCATATTGTAGTCATGAGTACTGCTGCTGAAGAAGCACTCCATGGACTTGTTGTTCCTCCAAATGAGCGCTCGAGACCTCAAGATCTGTCTGCTGAATAAGTGAATGATCTACTCAGTTCTGACTCACTGGAATCTCATTAGTGACACAACCGCTCAGAGTCATTAGCTAAATGACTGCTGGTAATCATTCTTAAAGGGACAGGACACTATTTAAGACTGCTTTATGGATTCATGTGTTAATAACTGTGTTGTTGGTGGTGGTGTTAATGTAGATGTTAATAAGTATGTCTGCCATCTTTTTTCTTAGTTTTACCCTAATATATCCTTCTAGATGATATGTAATCCACAAGTTTATGTAAATTTTTTACAATTGAGATTTATACATCATTTGAAAGCTGAATTAATAAGTGTTCCATTGACAATGGGCACTATTTGGCAGAGATATAACAATTTAAAAAATCTGGAATCTGAGAGTGAGAAAAAACTGGGAAAATTAAATTATATTTTTGGCAATGCTTATTACTAATTAAAAAGTTCTGATATATTTACAGTAGGAAACTTACATAAATATCTTCATGAAACATGATCTTTACTTAATACCCTAATGATTTTTGGCTTAAAAGTAAAATAGATCATTTTAAAAAAGATTACAAAGTATTTTTGGCTATTGCTACAAATATACCTGTGCTACTTATGACTGGTTTTGTGATGATTTGCTGCTCAATACATTTTTATTATAATTATATATCGCTGAAGACAGTTGTGTTACTTAATAATTTTCGGAAACTGCTTTTTTTTTCTCTCCATATTCTAAATAGATGAATAGCAAGTTCAAAAGAAATGTGAAATATAAATCTTTTGTAACACGTCTTTACAGTTTTACTGTCAGTGTATTAAATTCTTGATACATTTTGATGAAGTAGCCTATTACTTTCTTTTTAAAAGGTCACACTGACCCACAACATTATTTATAATTATATATACACTAAGTATTGGGACACCCCTCTCTAATGAGCAGGTTTGACTTCTTTAGTAATTTCCATGAGTACTAATTTTAATGTTTAAGCATATAATGATATTCTAGGGAATTGTGTCCTTTTAATTTTATAGCAAAAGTTTGGACAGGACCCTTTTTTATTTAAACATGACAATGCCTCTGTGTACAAGGCAAGGTTCATAGAGAAATGTTTGATTCAGTCAGTGTGGAAGAACTTGACTGGTCTGCATAAACCAAGTCATAATCCCAGCTGAACACCTCTGGTGTGACTTTAAATGCAGACCTTGAGTCAAAAACTCAGACCAAACACCAATGACTTGTGCATATGGGTACTGTAATTTTTTAGAAACTTCCAAAGCTGAAGCAACAGAGATGGAAATACAATTTTTAAAGACATTAATTATGCTTCCATCTTTGTTGCTACAGTTTTGGAAGTGCCTTTTCTCTGTCCATATAGTGTATGTACAAGTCATTGGTGTATGGTGATGAGTTTTTGGCTCAAGGTCTGCATTTAAAGTCACACCAGAGGTGTTCAGCAGGGATTAGAACTTGTCTTATGCAGACCAATCAAGTTCTTCCACACTGACTGAATCAAACATTTCTCTATGAACCTTGCCTTATACACAGAGGCATTGTCATGTTCGAATAAAAAAAGTGTCCTGTCCAAACTTTTGCTATAAAATTTAAAGGACACAATTCCCTAGAATATCATTATATGCTTAAACATTAAGATTAATATTATGGAAATTACTAAAGTAATCAAACCTTTTCATTAGAAGGGGGTGTCCCAATACTTTTGGCAATATATATATATATATATATATATATATATATATATATATATATATATATATTTCTTTGTTTAGATACTCTTCCACACAAATTACTGTCTTTGTGAATATCTTTATTTATTTATTTTTCCAAAAACAAAAGGAACAGCTGTGCTACCTACAAAAAATTATGAGCTTTTAGGTGATTAAAAATTCTAATTAGCTGCCATACTAGCACACATTTGTAATATCAATAATTGTAATAAATCAGCAGGAAGCCGAACCTCTTCCCAACAGAGTGAAGTTTATGTCTCTCTGTCGACTAACGGCACTTCGAACTTCAAAATTATGGCTGCAATGCTTTGTACAAAATCAACAATGCTGGAATGTAAAGGTCTGCCACAGATTTTCATATTTTATCCATAAACCCAGAGACTAAAATATGAAAATGACACAAGCAGTGTTGTGACAGAGGGAACACCTGGGCCGCGCTGGTGCAGGTGTAGCAGTAATAAATACTGAGCGCTGCGGCACGGGCTCTGGCCGTTGGTTGTAATTGTGGGCGTCCTCCCTTAGTAATTGTGCGGATAATGAAGACACAGAGGAGCCACAGAAAACCATCTGTGCAGCTTTCAGAGGTAATGTCCACCAGGAGGGAGGGAGACATTGGCTAGATGTTGCTTTTTGGATGCATTTTGAGATGTTATGGTGTTTTTTTTGAGATGCACTCAACTGTTGGTTGGAAACATAACCAAACCCTCTGGCTGTTTGCAGGTTGCTGTCTTTAAAAAAAAGCCTTGACATGGATCTGGGAATACTTTGACTAACATTTGGTAAAGCTGAGGTAGTGTGAGAAGGAAGAGAGTCCGCTCTGTGTTTGCGTGTGTGTATGTGTGTGTATTTGTAAGCTCCCCCTCAGGTACGAATGTGTGCCTTTGCAAAACATATTTCAGAAACGCAGATGGTCTCTGCATAATGGACTAAAGCCGTCCCTTATCGCCACGTCAAAGGAATAATTCAATTTGGAGGACAAACACAGGGCAGAGGAAACAACGCAGGCTTGAAAAGAAAGAGCGAGGCAGACTGGAGAAATGCTTTCATTAGTCTTCCTGTATCTCCACATACATGTATTCCCTCAATTCATCCACATTTTGAACACGTTCTCAGCTCCACAAAGGAAGTGAAGGTGTGCGTTTCTCTGTGTGTGCGTGCACGTGTGAAGCCTGCCTGTTGTAAAGATAAACAACAAATGAATAAATTACAAATGTGTTTCTTAGACATCAATACTTCTAAAGTAATTTGTCATCCAATTCTTACAAGAAAATTATATCTTATGAAAGAATGAAATGATAATATATATATATATATATATATTTTTTTTTTTTTTTTACATTTTATGATCACATTTTAGTGTAAACCACACTAGCAGCAGAGCTAATAGTCAGAAAAAAAACTTAATGAAATGCTTTCATACAAAAGTTTGCAGTTTTTTTTTGAGTGCCATATTTGATTCATCAGGTTTTTATGCCTCATATAGTATGACATAGTGAGAAAAAGGAGCTTACACTCACAGAAGAAAGAAAACACATACATTTTATTCAGAAATATGCAATGTGGTGCAGTTTCCAATATCAATAGGGCCAAAAAGGTTCAATTCTGTGCTTGTAATGTAAATCAGTGAGATTCTTATAACGGTATAGCAGACCACTTGTATAAAAATATAAATATTTTAAGTTTATATCTCCCAGTAATATGTCTTAGTAAGATCATATTTAAATAGTTTAAATGGTTTTATTGTGTAGGGCAAAATGTAAAATGCTATGTGATTTTGTAAGTAGATAGTTGCTTTAATTCAGTAGGTGTTCATCTTGAAATCTTGCTTAAAAAGTTATTCTAATGTTGATTTTCTACAAATCCGTAAAGATACTTTTCTAATACTACTTCCAGAACAAAAAATTACAGATAATTTATTCACCCCCTTGCCATCCAAGATGTTCATGTTTGTCTTTCTTCAGTTGTAAAGAAATAGTTTTTTTGAGGAAAACATTTAAGGAATTTTCTCCGTATAGTGGACTTCAACGGTGCCCATGAGTTTGAACTTCCAAAATGCAGTTTAAGTTAGTTAGAAACTTTTTTCACCAAAGAGCCATTTATTTATTTTTTTGTCGAGTGCATTTTTTTCAAAAGAGCCATTGAAAAAAAAAAAAGCATTTACTTATTTCAGCTTTCGCCCACGGGGTACTTTGTCCACACACGTTTACACTTTGTTTATGCATTTTCTCTGATTGGACATCTATCTGCTCATGAAAAGACGGGTGTAAATGCCCTCTGAAACACTTTTGAGATGGATTTAAATCCGATTTCTCAAACCACTTCAGGAGGTAGTCTGGGCAGCATTTCAGACAAAACTGCATCTGGTTGTTAAAACCGCATATGCAAATTTTACTCCTCCCACAAATGTGTGAGAGCATTTTATAGGCTTTATGGCATGTTATAGTCAGATATGACAGTGCTAATGCAACAAACATCGCCGTGGATGAGTAGCTGAGTATCTTTTCAGCAAGCCGACACGCAAACTGCTACAAATGAAACTGAAAGTAAGTTGCAGATGCTCAAACCACAATCATATTCATTAAAAGTAGCAAACTCATCTTTGTAGCGCGGATGCCGCGCTCTCTCCTCTTGTGTTCTTTTATCTTGAATTAGCTGATAATTAATAAAATGCACCGCTTATCTTTTGCTTTCCTTGATGTGATCTCCTTTAAATTTAAATATAATGCAGGAATTGAAAATCGGATTTAAATCAGTTTTGCGACGACAATTGATCTGAGCAAACCAGACAGAGCAGAGTACATAGCTTTCAATAAAAGTAAATGTTTCAATAAAAGCAAAAACTTGCTGGTCGATGCTCCTCTGAATGTTTTCTTTTTGCCATCACCACTCACGGTTGTTGCGTTTGTTGCTTGAATCTGTGTGCTCAAGGAGTTGTGATGCTTGAACACAGTACCGCATATGTGCATTGGTTGGAACAATGTAATATTATTGGAAATTGACTCTTTGTTAACTTTGATTTGCTGTACAACAAAGAAAACACAGTTTTATTTTCTGCAAAGAACTGATTTCTAGTGACGGTTGTATTTTTTTTACTGTAATGTTAGTGAAGGGAGACAGCTGGCAAGCCACGTAATTTTTTTTGTCAGCCATAGGTTTCCGACCACTGCTCTAAACGATCCCAGCCGAGGAATAAAGGACTTATCTAGCGTAACGATCTGCCTAAATTCATATTTATACACTTTTTAACCACAAATGCACTTCTTATCTAGCTCTGCGTTGCGCATTTGTACTCTGTGCACTCCGGTTCAATACAGTTATAGGGTATTTTGAAAAATTCCCATCTCATTTTCTTCTCCAACTTCTTCTCCAACTACATCGCTGCAGAAGTACCAACCTAGTGTTTACAAGTGAATGTGCAAAGAAGATCAAACACCCTTTACAAAAAGCCTTGTTTAAACAAAGTAAATTTTTGTTCTGGAACTGAACTAATCCTTTGAGAAAGTATAAACTATCAATCAGACTATAGTTGATTATTTGAGTGTCTCATATAATAAAGCAGGCATTATAGGGTTAATAAAGGACCGGTTGTCTTATTTGTTTCTATTTTTAGGAGAAACATCTGAGACAGTGTATATATTTCTGAAACATAACTAGGAACTATGTGTCTATGTGCATGTATATGTGCACCTGTGGGATCAACAGGGAAGACAACACATTAGAGATGAGATGAGAGAAGGTGGACAGGTTGAGGGCGAGTCATCAGACCAGAACTCTCTTAACACTAAGAAGATCCTTTGGGACATGGAGGGAATGAGAGAGGAAAATAGATGGAGAGAGGGAATATGGGGCTTGACTTCACTGCTGTTGGTGACTTACTGTTTTAAAGGCAGAGTGTGTAGAAAGGCATGATGGGAGACAGTATGGCAATTGCTAGATAGGAAGCCTAGTTTCCCCTACAAATCCATAAAAAAATGGGACTTTTATTTATGAATAAATACTTTGTATACTCTGTCACTCATTGTGCATCGTAATACTTTAGTCATGAAAGCATGTAAGGGATATTTCATCCAAAAATGAAAATTACCAACTGTCGCACAGTATGTGCATTCACAAAAGAGTGGCGTTCCAGCGGACAACGTAAGATTTAGGCGCAGACCTTTATTGACCCTGTGGGGCCATGTGGAGTATTTTTTTATGATGGAGGGATGCACTTTTTTGGGCTTCTCAACAGCCTTTTACTGTCATTACAAAGCCTGAAAGAGCCAGGAAATTGTTCAGTTGTTTTTGTCTTAAAGAAGAAAGTCTTATAAATCTGGGATGGCTTGAGGTTGAGTAAATCATGGGGTAATTTTACATTTTTAGGGTGAACTGTTCCTTTAATGTCACACTCTTTGTGATTCACTTTAGTCTGTGTAAACATACATAGAATTTCTAGGACTCATGGACTATGTTGGGTCCCAATGAAGCCAGCCTTGTTTTACTGAGAACATTGTTTACAATCATGTTTCTTGCATATTGTTATTTGCAAATATTGCACAAATAGTAATAATAATATGAAATTATGGTAGCTGTTATATTTAAATTTCTAGAAACTGATATATTCAATGAATGTGTTGGAGACACACTTCTATTTAAACAAACCATTTGAAATGTGGATTAGTCATATTCGCTAATTGATTTGCCGTTGTGAATTATTGTGCCATTTTGGTGTATTACTTAATGATAATGGTCTATTCATTTTCTAATTATCGCAGGTAAAAACGGAATTGAATCGTCTGCTGTCTAGAAAAGTCCTCTTTTCATTTAAACAACCGTGAGGCATGAAAGTGTAAGTGGTAGATTTTTTTCTAGTTATATTTGGCTCACATTCAGCCTTAGATCTCAAAAGTGAGGAGAGGAGAGCCAGCGATGTCTGTGAAGCATGACAGAATTTCAGAGCTCTTTTTTCCGACGAGATGAGAGCGAGAAAAAGAAAAAGGGAGAGAGTGCAACCCACATTAAAGGTGTTGGGGGGATAAAAGAATGGGAAAACTGCATTAAAGACAACGGGAGTGGATGTACATTTAGTCAGAGAGGATTTCGAGATAGTTGAGGGGAGGTAAATAAGAGGAACAAAGGGACGGTGTGCAAATGCATGAGAAGAGCGTGTTTCTGAGACCGAATGAGAGAAAGGACGGCTCTGTCCTGTGAGAGGGAGCACAGTGCAGTGACCGTGAAAGTGCTTAAATAAACACTGCAAGAGAGGAGAAGAGCAGGAGGAGGAGGAGGAGGAGGAAAGGGTGCAGGCGAGATAAAGAGATGAACCAGCAAATTGAGCCAGAGGGTTGGAAAAGACAGAGCAATAGACTGTAAAGAGAGAGAGTAGAGAAAGAAAATACAAACACGACTGAAACACTAAGACTGATCATCAGATATCGGCCGGAATGAATAACAGCGACGGCCTGGACAAATGAGGAGAGAGGAAATTAGATCAAGTGAAGGCAAATGTGTGGTGTTAATGGAACAACCGTTTTGAAAATGGTGACACCACCAATTCACTGGACTGCAATTAACTATTTAGCACTCTCGGGACTTCTGAAATCGCTACCATGGCTGCAAAATAGCTTTGTGAAACAGATACTGCTCTAGAATCTGACTGGATGAGACACAGTCAGTGCTGTTGTACAGTAGCCGTGGTACTTAAAGAAATAGTTCACCCAAAAATGAAAATTCTGTCATTAATTACTCACCCTCATATTGTTCGAAACCTGTAAGAGTTCTGTTCATCTTTGGAGCACAAATTAAGATATTTTTGATCCAATCCATTGATATAATCCAAGAGTTCTGACCCTGCATAGACAGCAACACAACTGAGGACATTGATAAAATAATCCATTTGACATCAGTGGTTCAAACCTAATTTTATGATAATTTGGGGTTAACACATGTCTTCTAAAGCGGATACGTGGTTTTTTTATAACAAAAATATTTATATTTTTCAAATTCTAAACTCAAATCACTGACTTCCGGCATCGGCTGTATACGCGTTCGTGAGAGAGTGGAGTTCCCGGTCAGTGTAACGTTACTCTGGTTCAAACAAATAAGGCTGTGCAAAAAAACTCAAGCGTTTCTTCTCTTATAGTGAAATCCACTGTCATTTTTTTTTTACTTCTCATTTTCGACTTTTAATTTGTTACCGACGTTTAGTATTGCTCTATCCTCATTTGTTTATTCTTACCAGAGCTTACACTACGAATGCGGCTTACATCATACATCGAGTCAGAGGTCAACGAAGAAGCTGGATTTACGCCGTTGCCTGAAGTCAGTGATTTGAGTTTATAATTTTACAAATAAAAAAAAAATATTTTTATTATAAAATCCCATGGATCCACTTCAGAAGACATGTGTTAACCTCCTGGAGGCGTATGGGTTAGTTTTATGATGAATATATGCGCTTTTTGGAGCTTCAAAATAACAGCCACTATCCACCAACATTATTAAGCTAGGAAGAACAAGGATAAATTTTAAAAGAACTCCGACTGTGTTCGTCTGGAAAGAGAAAGTCATATACACCTAGGATGGCTTGAGGGTAAGGAAATCATGGGGAAATGTTCATGTTTGGGTGAACTATTCCTTTAAGGCCTGGAAAACCCTTGAAAATGGCAATATTCCTGAAGAGGTACTTGAAAAGTGCTTGAATTATTGAAAGACAATGTATCTGCGAAATAAGTGTTATATTTGGTCAATAAGCACATATCAAAAATCATCATACCTTTTTTTTTCATTTATTTCAGTTAATGTCAGAAAACAATTGAGCTAAGCAAGTAGTAGAACTGACAGTGTTGTGTGAACATGGCTGAAGACGCGAAAAGAGAAACAGTTGAATCAAATCAATTGAGTAATTTAGGCTGGAACTAGGGATGCTCATTTCGGCTAATTTTCCTGACCGACAACCGTTTCTCGTCAACCGTTAACATTAACCGTTAACTGATCAAATTAGAATAATAAATTAGTATAAAATAACAAATATATGATGATACATAAAAATTACAAACAAATATTTTATTTTAACTCGCAAACAGCAGCATACACAGCAACACAGCAACAACAACAAAAAATCACATATCCTCAAATTATCACGCACCAGCAAAGAATATCAGAATAAAATTATAGAAAAAAAAAGGCTTAGGCTAATATACATTAATGAAATAATGATCTAATTAAGATGACACAACTAAAACACACACTAAATCTTTCTATGCGCTTTGAGAAATGGTACCGGTCTTCCCGCCAGACATAAAAACATAGCAGGCCTACCTCAGTTTACAGGGTCTGAAAGACGCAACACAACACCATCTTGCCACAAAGCACCGGCAAAAATAATTAACAATGAATGTGCCGGGGGGAAACAGTAAGGAGATATTTGTATGATCCATTAATAAACTAGTGTATTCTGAGATAGTGTCGCAAAGACCCTGACTCCCAATCTCCTTTTTGAACGCACCTTTAGAAAGAAATGTAGGCTATCCTTATGGATTACATAGCCTAATTAAAATTTTTCCGATTTGTTTCGTTAAGTAATAATTTAAAGCTTTCTATTTATATATTCACAGAAAAAAATGCAAATGATTGCACTGGCGCCTCCATGTCCTGCAAAGCGGTTCCAGTTGATTTTAAAAAGCACGTAGTTATGGGTGAAACAGAGCTTTTTCGAAATTCCGAAGTTAAACCATTGCGTCCCAAAGTGATGCACTGTTTCGAAGCACTCCAATCGGGTTGCGTATCGCGAATCATTTCTTTCAGATGAGGACTTCAAATCACGATTCATTGTAAGTCCCGATCTGAGTCAAATGATTAGCGATCCGGACGCCGAGTTCTAATTTGAAATTATGGTTCACAGATTGGGACTTCAGAGAGGGTTGCAAATTATTTGATTTAGATCAGGATTTCTACGCGACTTTGCTTTTTTTTTCTTTAACAGTAGAAAACATCAAACCATTAAGGCAGTACAGCTGACAGTACAGCACAGCACAGTGATTGTGTGTGAGTTTGAAATAAAAGACTTTGTTCGATAAGTGAGATCTCTGATTGAAAATCAAAGTCCTTGAAAAAAAAAAAAAAGTAGTTCTTGAAAAGTTATTTAAAGTCATGGAATTTATTTTTACAGTATCTGTATGAACCCTGTGGAAAACCTATAATGGGCTGTTTTAATAACAGGTATAGGTCATTGTGTGTTCAATTAACTGTATCTTCCTTTCTGAACAAAAATTAGAAAAAATGCATTTTTTTTAAAGACTTTAAGGTGTGTGTCTATACAGATACACAAACACAAAAACAAACCCACCCTGAGAAATTAAATTCACCAAAGGAGAAATTCAGATTTGGTGTTCCTTTCAAGCAGTACACTACAAAGTTTGTGTCATTTTTGTGGTCACTGAATCATGCTCATGAAATTAGATTCATTGCATCATGAAATGAAAATAAATGTGCAGTGAAATGTCAGTTTAGGCTGAGAGGAAGATACAGTCAGACAAAAAGATGATGAGAAGCTGTTCACCCGTAGCTGCGCACACAAACACGCATAGCGATACACAGAAAAGTGTTTATGATAATTAACTTATAAGCTCCAGCTGGTGTCTGGCTGCGCACATCAGAATGTGTGGCGATGTTGCGGTTCGTGTACATCTCTTAGGTCAGGGGTCAAAGCCACAGCTGTCACACACTGCTCGTGTTGCGTTTGCGGCCAGGCAAGTCTTCTGTGTAAATGCATCAGAGCAGAGAGAAAAAGACTGACACAGAACGACAAAGAGGTCGGGGGGGGGGGGATGGGGAGGGCCGGAGACGGCGTCATTTACGGAGCGAGGAACATGGATCGGAGTATGTATGAAGCTAGGGGAATGGGATTTAGCTTGGAGTGAGGAGGAGTGGTTGGTTTGGAAGTCAGAGTGTCTGTTTTCCCTCATTCTGTGATAGTGTTCCATCATGTACATTTAAAGAGAAAGTTAATTAGTTAATTACTCACCCTCATGTCGTTGCAAACCTGTGAGACCTTTGTTCATCTTCAGAACACAAAATTAAGATATTTTCGATGAAATCTGAGAGCTTTCTTACCCTGAAAAATCAGCAACACAGCTACCATATTCAAGGCGCAGAAAGGTAAGGACATTGTTAAAATAATCTGTAGTATATTGTGTATTGGCACTAAAATAATTGTAATAACTGAAATATGCTTAAAACCTGTGTTCCTGCATAACGTGTATTTTTAACATCGTGTATTTTGGCAAAAACAAACCAGGCTTCGATGTAGTGCCTCCTGTAAAATTTGTTGTATTTTTTGACAAGCCTCTGGGCTTCAGTGTGGAATGTAACACAACACCATTTTGAACTTTACAGATCTTTGCAGTGAAGCTGTGACGGTGCAAATGGTGCTATAGAGCGAATTCCGAGCAGAAAAATCCGGAGTGGATTCCAAGCAGAGGTATTACAGGGCATTTTGAGTGGGAAGTGGAAATTGCTGCTGCTCCGTTCCACTCACATACTCTGACACGGATGCAGTGAGTTTGAGCGTACAAGAGAGTGACCCCTCTGGCCCCGGCCAACAGTCACGTGTAATCACTCTCGCGCCTGTTCTCGTTTGCAGTTATTCTATATCCCTCTGCCGGCCTGCTATTTATTTCTTTTTTTTCCCCCTCGTTCTGCCGCTGTCTTTTATTCTTGTCTGTGTTTCTCTTTCGCTCCACTGCTCGGCTGGCTTTAGGCAGTTCTGTCTATTCCGCTTCTTGACATGGTGATGGAGAGAAAGCCTGTGGATAGGGGGAGCAGTGACGTGAAATGGCCTTTTGAAGGTGTGACACACATTAACTGTTTTAAAAGCAACTGCCTTGCTGTCTACATAGGCAGCTACCTTTAAAGTCAGAATCCTAACCTAAATTATGGATTTTGAACATTCTACATAGACAGCTAAATATACAATAGTACTTAATTTCTCAATTATGTTCACTAAACTAAAATTGCTCAAATAACCATAAAATTACTGTTGTCAACTGCACATAAAGCTAACGCAAATATTTATCGAAAATCAAATAAATCAAATATATAAAATAAATAACTTAATTAAATTAAATTAAATGAAAAAAATAATGGAAAAAAAAGAAAGAAAGTCATGTCCCCGACCCATATTTCATATAAAATAAGTTGATTAATTTTGCAATATATTGTAACGTTTGAATGAAGCTACAAAATATTATTATTTTTTTATTTAGTACTGTCCTGAGATATTAGAAAGATATTTTACATAAACAATGTTTACATATAGACCAAAAAACAAAACAAAAACAAAAAAATTAAATGAAATATTAAAATAACCCCCTTCAAAAGTTTGGAGACCCTTGGTTCTTAGTACTGTATGTGGTTACCTGGATGATCTATGAGTTTTTTTTGGTTTTGTTTTGTTTTGTTTTTTGATGGTTGTTCACGAGTCCCTCGTTTGTTTTGAACAATTATACTAAGCACTGTTCTTCAGAAGAATCCTCCAGGTCCTCCATATTTTTCAGTTTTCAAGCATCTTTTGCATAATTTTAATCCTTTCCAGCAGTGACTGTATGATTTTGAGACCCATCGTTTCACACTGAGGACAACTTCGGTTCAAACATTCACTGATGCTCCAGAAGGAAACGCGATGCATTAAGAGTCGGGTGTGAAAACTTTTGAACAGGATGTGCAAATTGTTCTTATTTTGTTAATATCTTTTTTTTTTCCCCATTTAGTACCATCCTTCGGAAGCAACAGAAGATGCTTATTTCCTGAAAGACAAATTAAGTACAATTTTCCTTGATCTTCAAAAAATTCCAAAAGTTTTCACCCCCGGCCCTTCTGGAGCATCAGTGAATATTTGCACCTTTTTTATTTTGATTTTCACATATTCTGCATGTGCCTGTGTGTGTGTGTGTGTATGTATGTATGTGTGTGTGTGTATATATATATATATATATATATATATATATATATGAACATATGTGATGCTGCAGAATTAGGCCAGAAAAAATATGAATTGCAACTTTTTCTTTTTTTCCAAGATGTTATAAATATTGTAACAGTTTATTATACAATTGTAAAATCTATCTAAATTAAATATTATTTTAATATTTATTAATGTGAATAAATTGAACAGTTAAGATTTTAAATATAATGTAGTTAAATTGTTATATATGCGTAAATAAATATAATTATTAATAAATTATAAATATTATAATTTAACATTTTATTAGAAAATATATTTTAAATGAATATAAATATTTGTTATATATTATTTATATTTATATACCAATTATTATATTATATTAGATATTTTGTCCTTTATCTGCTAGCATCATTTCCTTTGTCCTTCAGTGGGACAAATCATAAAACTATAAAATACTCCAGTCTTCCTTAGTGAGATAAAACAGCTACTACTAAGGCTGTTGGTTCAGGCCAATATATTTTTATATTTTATGCAGGCATGATTTTTTTTCTTTTTTTAGATCCAGTCTTAAAGTCGTTATGTCCACCTTTGCATGTATTAAAACACTGGGTTATTGATTTATAATGCATCTCTCATCAGTCCTCCTCTACAGGAGTGAGATGAATCTGCACCTGAATGCAACATGAGTGTAATATCACTGTTCAACTCCTGCGCCTACAAATTATGTATGACTGCTCAAATATTTAGCACACACTGCCTCTCACTTTGCTCAAACATTTTTGTAATATATCACATAGTCTAATAAGAAACCTCATCTAAATGATTGTGCTTGCAAACTGCATATCTTACGAACAAGCATATCTTCATCATAATCTTTTTGTTTTCAATTAGCACCATTCATCCTGAGTGCTGAGAAAAGAGCTGTTTTACGAATACACAAAAAAATGAATCTCAAGTTATTGTATTATTAAGACAAGAGATGAATCACTTGATTTTGATGATAATCCATCATTGATTATAACAAACCTCTATTACTTAGCATTTAACTTTACCACACACTTCGAAACAACTCAGAACCCTAGCAACTGCATAACCAATCACAAAACCCTAGTTTTGCCAGACACAGAAAATGTGAACTTCATGATTGTTTATCTAACTATAGATTTTTTGATAATATGTACTTATATTTGTTAAGTTACTATAATTACAATTAAACCCACACCTCCATAATGTTTTGTTTTCCAGCAATTAAATCCCATGAGCCTTGACTCCTTCATCATCATTTCAGTAAACATGATTACCACATGATTCCTGCCCTCGGCTACACTTTCATCAGCCTCGGCTCTAAACAAACGTCCTATCACTCTAATTGAATTTATTTAGCACCTTGATTTTCCTCCTCATTTGCAGAATCTTTGGCTTGCATTGATTTGAGCTAAATGTGCTGCTACACGGACAAATGGCGCTTCAGATAACACAGTATTTAGAGCTGTCAGTCAAACTCTGCGCTGGTGTTCAGGCCAACTGCAAGCGCTAGATAGCTCATGCCGACAAAACTGGGTCACATTCAAACATTGTTGCAGAGCTCATGTTAACTAAAAGTTGATATTTTCTCACTGTTGTTAGTGGCACTAATAACTGGCAGAGGTATTACAGAAGCACACACATTGATCCATCCAACAACTTTTTCAATACAATTTTGAAAAATAATTTTTTGTTGTTGTTGTGTTAGGTTATTCAAAGATTCAAGATTAGATTGTAATTAAAGGGTTATTTCACCAAAAAATGAAAATTAGCTCATAATTTACTCACCCTCCAGGCATCCTAGGAGTACATGACTTCCTTCCTTCAGACAAATCGAATTGGAGTTATATTAAAAATTATCCTGCCATTTTCAAGCTTTAGAATTGCATGGGTGGGTGTTTCTCTTCATTAGTCCAAAACCAGTCCAATAAAGTGCATCCATTTATAATAAAAAAGTGCCTCACACGACTCCGGTGGGTGAATAAAGGCCTCCTGTAGTGAATCGATGCATTTTTGTAAGAAAAATATCCATAATTAAAACGTAATAATCACTATAATTTAGCTTGCGCTCACTGTCATACATGGAAGCAGCTCTGGGCGGATAAGAAAGAGGAAGTCATATACACCTAGGATGCATGGAGGGTAAATTATGGGCTAATTTAATTATTTGGTGAACTAACCCTTTAATATTAATAACAAGTACTTATTACCAGTGGTGTACTGAAATGAGGAGGCAAAGTCCTTTAAGTTTTTTTTTATTCAAATGTAAATTAATATCAAGAAAAGTAAGAATCTCATCAAGTATTTTTAAGCATTTCCAAAATAATGTCTTAGGCAGTAACAATTTAAACAGTATATTTTATTTGTGAGTTTATGGTCAGCTATTCGTTTTAATAGTTATAGTTAATAGTTAATGGTTAATTCTTTTTTTTTTTATGTATGTATTCCCCCATGCTGGCCATTTCAGAACTCTCTAGCGCTTTGTTTGTAACCATTTCTGCTTTTTGGAGTGTGTTTCAGGTCATTGTCCTGCTGGAGGACCCATGACCTCTGGTGGAGACACAGCTTTCCGACACTGGCCACTACATTGCGCCCCAACATTTTTTGGTAATCATCAGATTTCATGATATCGTTCACACAGTCCAGTGCCTCGCAACCCCAAAACATCTTTAAACCTTCAGATACTGTGTTCTTTTCTTTGAAAGTCTCATTTCTTTTTCTGTAAACAGTGCCATGATGTCCTTTACCAAAAAGCTCTACTTTTGTCTCATCTGTCCACAGTACTTTCTCCCAGAAGGATTGTGGTTTTGTCACATAAGTTTTGTCAAACTCCAGTCTTGCTTTTTTATGCCTTTGTGTCAGCAGTGGTGTCCTGCCATAGCATCCCTTTTCATTCAGATGGTGATGGATAGTGCGAGCTGACACTGAATCTGGGTTCTTTATCCACCATTTGAACAGTCCTTCATTTGCAATTTTTCATTCATTTTGCTCTTCCTTCCACGTCCAGGGAGGTTAGCTACAGTGCTTCTTGATGTAAAAACCTCTTGATAATATTGCGCACATTGGACACAGGAACATTAAGATCTCTGGAGATGGACTTGTAGCCTTAAGATTGTCCATGTTTTTTCAATTTTTTTTTCTATCAAATCCACAGACAACTCTTTACACGTCTTTCTTTTCTCCATGCTCGGTGTGACACACAACACAAAGATTGAGTCAACTTTTCTCCATTTTAACTGGTTGCAAGTGTGATTACTATATTGCCCACACCTGTTACTTGCCACAGGTATGTCTAAATACAAATTACAGGAGCATCACATCACAAGGTGCCAATAATTTTGTCAAGGCCATTTTTAAGGTCTGTGTGAAATTTTATCAAGTTAGACTTTTTTGTGTGTGTGTGTGTGTGTGTGTGTGTTGTTCCAAACAAAAACAGTAAGCATGTAAATACCAAAACATTTGCTTATATATGCAGCTTATGTACATGTTACATGCAGTGCTTTGCATTCTAGTTCTGCATTGCATTTACACAAATAACTGCTTCTGACTGGTCCATCTCTGATAGTTGTGCCAATGTAGTTTACAATCAGTGGTTAAAGTTTTTTTTTTTTTTTTAAGTAAAATATAATATTTTTGTTTGATATTGGCAGTTTTTTGGCTATTTGGGGATATATTACATGCTAAAATGTTGTATTTTATACATTAATATGATTTTTCATCCTTACTTTTCATTGACCCTTACACAAGACAAATAAAAAAAAAGTCCACAGGAAATGACAGCTGTTTAGTGCTGTCAGCTCTTTCTCCATCCATCTCATTATCACCTCTTAGCATATTAACAGTACCTGGCCGAGGTTTCAGCTTCAAAAAGCAGCTGTTAGCAAGGAGACTTAGTTTCCGCTATCCTTCCCCTGTGAGTTTAACTGTTATTAGCTTCTGCTATTGTCCAGGGTTAAGAATTAATACCGTAATGGAGCTTTACTGGGCACATGTCCTCACCACAGTCCTCTAGGTCAAGGATAAATCATTCTCTGCTTTATGAGAGCGGTGGCTTTTCAACATTGACCACAAAGGGGCTAATAACTTTACTTTAATCAGAGCTAAAGCACCAGACAACCGGCTAGCACTTAGTGAAATGAAAACATATGTTGCTCTCATCTTTCCATGTGTGTCCATTTGCAGTTCTTGCGTCAGGGGACTGAACGGATATAATTTGTGTTTTTATCATTCCCAGGTCAGGGCAGTTGGCGCTGAGAAACGATGAAGCTAATTACAGAATGGTTTCAAGGACAAAATGTGCATCGCTTTGTATTCGAGCCTGTGCTTCAGCAAGTAAAAGCATTTTCTTAATCACTTTTTTTTGCCTTTTTTCTCAGTGGAAAATATTTTAGTACTCTTCAAATAAGATAATTTCAGTTGAGAAGCAAAACAGCAACAGATATAAAAATGAAAATATATCTTAAATGAAGTTTATTCTCACCACAAAGGCATTTGTTATTGTTTTAAACACATCTGACACAATGTTGCGAGTTTTATGCTTTAAAATACAAACGCAATTAACCAATTTTCCATTTCCTAAAAACAAGTGTTATGCAGTTTTTAAATATTATATGGCAACACTTTACAATTAATAAGTTAACATATGCATAAAATGTATTTGTTGCAGTATTTATATATCCTTGTTAATGTTAGTTAATAAAAATGCAACGTTTTATTGTTAGTTCATATTAGCTTGGGTACCACAAAAAAAATAAAAATAAAAATAGCGGATACAACTTTATTTATAATAAATGTATAAATATTTCACTGGATAATAAGATAAAAATATATTATAAGAATTTATTGCATTTTTAAGAAATAGCAGAGTTATAGTTTGCTTTATCCTTGATTCCTTGTGATTAGCATACTCATCGTGGCACACGTCCTGTGACAACTGAGTGGCAATTTACTGCCCCAAGATCAGTCATTCTGAGAAAAACTTTTAACAGTCTGCAACTGTGCTGCACAGACTCACACTCTTAGTAATTTCTTTCTGTTCCAGTCCTCTCAGAGGCGAAATCAGCGATTTTCTTACCTTCTATGAAACAAACAAAAGTCCTGCGGTTAGTGAAGTAGCACTTTCTGTGATTTGAAGTTGGGGTTTCTAACTATTTCAGGGCACTTTCTTCTTCTTTTTTTTTTTTTTTTTGTTCCTAAGTGCCATTTAATGCTCCTTGTTCTCATTGAGAGCACTTCACTTTAATAAAAAAACAGGCTTTTAATAGTATGCATTGGGAACTTTGAGGCACGGCTTAAATAAGATTAATGCTGTCTGTGTATGAGCAACCTCACCAGTCAATCAATGTGATGGGTTTGGTTTCTATATCGAGGGAGTTTATATGTAGCAAATTGAATTTAATAGCAGGCAATCAGGATAATACTTAATACTTCAGGATAATGAATAAATTAGATGGATGATGTTAAGGGAATGAGATTGTTGATATATAGCTTGATTATGCTATAATAAATGTCTTAAAAATACAACTTTTAGAGAAGTTTTTATATTTTATATAAGCTACTTGCACTCCAGCTGTTAGTTTCCGCTGAAGTCAGGCTTTGGATTTCTTCAATTCTACTGCCATCCACTGGCTTCAGATAACTTTACAACATCAAATTTGTTGGCACAGTTTTCAACTGTGGATGGATATTTGAATTCAGCATTAGGTTATTGCTTAAAGGTGCCTGAATTTCACCTAAAAGTGAAAATCCTGTCATCAGTCCAGGCCTGTATTATTTGGAGAAATGATGTACTGGTTGCTCATTTTCAAATAGCTATGAAGAATGGCTTTATCATATATATATTATATACATAAAGGAAATTATGACTATTAGAAATTATAACTAATAGCAGTAATATCGCAAAATATTATTACAATTTTAAGTATCTGTTTTCGAATGTAATATATTTTACATTTTTTTGTTTTTTTCCTGTGATGACGAAGCTGAATTTTCAGCAACCATTACTCCAGTCAAAGTCACATGATTCTTCAGAAATAATTTAGTATGCTTATTTGATTATTATCAATATTGAAAACATAATATTAACTGAATGATTTGTAATATATATATATATATATATATATATATACATATGTTTTCAAATATATTTGGATTGATATAGATCAGTGAACAGTGAATAAAATCAATTGGCTGATTCATTAAAAATAAGCAAGAGTGATTCGTTCACATGCTAGTTTTTAAAGGGATTGTTCACCCAAAAATTACAATTTTGTCATTAATTACTCACCCTCATTTTGTTCCAAACCCATAAGAGCTTTGTTCATCTTTGGAACACAATGAAGACATCTCTGCATAAATAGCAACACAACTGACAAGTTCAAGGAAAAGTAGTCCATGTGACATTGTTAAAATAGTCCATGTGACATCAGAAGAGAAGAAATTGTTGAATAAAGTGATTATTTTTGTTTTATTTGCAAGCAAAAAGTATTCTTGTAGCTTCAGAACATTACGGTTGAACCACTGATATCACATGGACTATTTTATCAGTGTCCTTGCCATCTTTCTGGGCCTTGAACTATGTATAGGGTCAAAAAGCTCTTAGATTTCATCAAAAATGTTTTAATTTGTGTTCCAAAGATGGCTCTCAAGGTCTTACGGGTTTGGAATGACATGAGGGTGAGTAATTAATGACAGAATTTTAATTTTTTGGTGAACTATCCCTTTCACTCTCATTATAGTCACTATTAAAAATAAAGGTTCCAATAGAAACTTTCAATGAAGAGTTTTAAAGGGTATGAAAAACATTTTTAAAATCTGAAGAACCTGTTGTGCAATATAAATATTCCATTGATTTTAAAAGTTCTTCATGAAATCATGAACGCCACTAGGGAACCTTATTTTTAATAGTGTTACGGAACGAGTGTTGCCAAAATGCCCCCAGAAATGACAGAATTTTCATTTTTGCTTGAACAATCCTTTTAAACACAACTGAATCCTTTCTCCTTATGTGTCCATACCATGTTGATCCCCAAAAAGTTTACAGATGAAAGCACACTGTCACACAAAGCTTCAATTTCAGAGCACAGTTAATACAAAAATGTATTTGAGGGACACAATGCCATTAGCTGAGATAATACTGCCTCTCCTGCTGGTGCCATTCTCTTTCCATGGCTTTGCTTTGATAAAGCCATGAAGCTGTTTATGGGTGGCTGTGGTCTGGCTGAAGGAGCTCAGGGTGAGTGAGGGAGGTGAACTGAGATGTATGTTAGTGTGCATCATTGGATCAGAGTGCACATTACACAGACATCAGTGCATTAGACCTTCAGCACATGTGTGCTGTACTTCAGCATGTTTGTTTGTGTAGACAGGACAGAGACAAATGGAGAAGAAGGGTGGGTGAAGATCAGCTCTTTTTAACTGTTCCCATTGGAAAAATTGCTTCTTTAATACCTCAATTGTTTTTCCCTGACAGTGATGAGATTAAGCAGAGAGCAAATGGAGTCTTATTCTCACATCTACTGCTTGTCAGAGTTTTCTCCCGAGAAAAAGATGCTAGTTATCTCATGTTTTCAAGGCTTTCTAAACATTCTCACAAAATATGCTCAAAAGAGAATGTGAATTCAAATGCGTAAAAAGTAATGCTGTCAAGTTTTAGGATCAGCATATACAGGTGCAGCTCAGAAAAATTTAAATATCGTGAAAAAGTTTGAAAACTTTCATATATTCTAGATTTATTACACATGTAAAGTGAAACATTTCAACCACATTTTTTTTTTGTTTGTTTAATTCTGATGATTAGAGCATACAGCTCATGAAAGTCAAAAATCCACTATCTCAAAATATTAGAAAATTTACATTTAGGTTTCATTAAATTACCATACCAATTACCATGTATAAATTCTGGGTATCGCTTGTTCTTTGAAACCTGACTAATGGGGAAGACTGCTGACTTGGTAATGGTCAGGGGACAATCATTGACACCCTCCACAAAGAGAGTTAGTCACAGAAGGTCATTACAGAATGGGGTGGCTGTTTACAGAGTGATGTATCAAAGCATATTAAATGCAAAGCTGACTGGAAGGAAGAAATTGGGTAAGCAAACATGCACAAGCAACAGGGATGACCACAAGCTTGAGAATACTGTCAAGTAAAGCTGATTCAAACACTTGGGAGAGCTTCACAAGGAGTAGAATGAAGCCAGAGTCAGCGCATCAAGAGTCACCACACTCAGACGACTTTAGGAAAAGGACTACCAAGCTGCTTCTGAAACAGAAACAACGTGAGAAGCATCTTACCCTGACTAAGGAGAAAAACAACTGGACTGTTGCTCAGTGGTCCAAAGTCCTCTTTTCAGATAAAAGTACATTTTGCGTTTCATGTTGAAATCATGGTCCCAGAGTCTGAGGCACAGAATCCAAGCTGCTTGAAGTCCAGTGTGAAGTTTCTGAAGTCAGTGATGATTTGGGGTGCCGTGACTTCTGCTGGTGTTGTTCTATTGTGTTTTATTAAGTGCAAAGTTAATGCAGCCATCTACCTGGAGATTTTGGAGCACTTTATGCTTCCATCTGCTGACAAGCAAGTGGTTTGCTGACCATGATATTACTATGCTTTATTGACCAGCCAACATGCCTGACCTGAACCCCATTGAGAAGCAGTCGATCCAACAATATACAGACAATCTGAAGGCTCAGTAGTGCCTCAGCAGTGCCATAGGCTGATTACTTCCATCCCACACTTCTCTGATGCTGTAATTTGTGCTAAGAGCAAGTCATTTGCTGTAATATGTGCTGCCGACCAAGTATTGAGTGCATAAATTAACATACTTTAAAGAACTTGAACTTTTCTGTTTTGCAAATCCATTTTTTGATTGATTTATGAAATATTCTAATATTTTGAGATACTGGATTTTTGACTTCCATGAGCTGTAGGCTCTAATCATCAAAATTAAACCAAAAAAAAAATTCTGAAATATTTTACTTCACATGTAATGAATCTAGAATATATGAAAGTTTCAGTTTTTGAAATAAGTTACAATAAAAAAAATGAACTTTTTTTTAAACTGCACCTGTAGTAGAGTTGGTGTACTTGGAATTGAACTTTACATGAACTCTGATTACAGTTTAATCTGTGTCATGTGTAACATGAAAGATAAAAATAAGTAACTACATAAATGTAAGATGAGCTGAAAAAGCAGAGCTGATAATGCCATATGGAAATTAGTACTGTGGTTGACTTATATCAGCATTGCAGCATTATCCACCAATCACGCACACACTCCCACTTCATCAGCTCTGTGCCGCAGCATTTGAGTCGATTGTTTCTCCAGCTTTCGGGTCAAGATGAGAGGACCTCATTAGTGAGTGCCGTTCATAACCCAGAATTAATAATAGGAATTTCAGAGACTAGAAAGTGAGAATGAGACCACGATGGCTGCAGTGCTCAAGTCATGAGTGTCACTTTTTTATTTATTTTATTTTTTAATTGGAGGAGACAATTTTGAGGTCACAGCATGGTGAAGGCTCAGCTCATGAATATGAATTAGGTTATTCATATACAATGTAGCATAATAAAATATATATAAAGTTACAGCGGGAGTCGGCATCTCTTTCGCCTCCCCTGAGCCAATTTGGTTTAGCAGACCCCCTAAAGCGTGCGGTGGGTTTGGTACAGGGGTAATTGAGAATGAGTGGGGGAAAATCACATGAGAGAAGGCAATGCCTTCATCATGATATGATTGGATATAACTGGTTATGTTGGGCTGTTAATTGGTTCATGCAATAAATCCCGCCTCCTTGTGTTTGTGAGATTGTTCTGAATGAACAATATAATGGCGTTAACGGGAATACTAAGTTTAAAAAGTAAGTAAACATCTCACACACTTGGATATAACAACTTTGTTACGTCAAAATAAGACTTAAAATGGCCTGAAAACATGATCTATGAGTCTTTAATTAGTAATCAGCTTGGTGAAATTGAAAGTAAATCTCCCTGTTTATGACTAATATTTACCAAGCTTTGATGACTGATGATCTGATAAATTCGGAAACAGTTAAAAGCTTAAAAAGAATAGCTGAACATAGGATAACATATATTGTTTTAATTGTTACTGCCTGGAGTTATTATTTTGGAATAAATGTAATATGCTTAAAAACACTAACTTGATGAGATTTACTTGGCTTTAATAAAAATAATACTGATTACATTGGTAAAGTATAAATGTAATATATTACATTTATGTTCTTTCTCTTTTTCTGATAGTGTAAGTAATGTGTATTTAAGCAAGAAAATGTGACTGGGACTTGAATTTACATTTGATTAAAAAAAACACTTTGAGGACTTTGCCTCCTCATTTCAGAACAAATGTAACATTTTATGTTAAATTCTAAAAATATTTCACAATATTATTATTTTTATCGTATATTTGAGTGCACATAAGTGACATGTTGTACAAATAATAAATACATTAAAAACCCCACTGTAAAAAGTTTTCACCAGTTTCAACTTAAAAACTTCAGCAAAAAGTTTAAAAAGTTCAGCAGCTGCCTTCAAATTTTAAGTTAAATCAACGTAAAACTACAAGTCATTTCAACTCACTACAATAAAATGAATTAAAATGATTTGAACTTTTAAGTTGATTTAACTTAATTTTAAGGCAGCTGCTAAACTTTCCATAAAGAACCTTTAACATCTGAAGAACCTTTCTGTTTCACAAAAGGCTCTTGTGGCGAAAGAAGGTTCCTTAGAATAAAAAAGGTACAAAAGAGATCATTCTTTAAAGAACCTTTGACTGAATGGTTCTTTGTGGAACCAAAAATTGTTCCTCTATGGCATCGCTGTGAAAAACAGTTTAAAGCACCTTTATTTAAAAAAAAAATCAAAAAATCATTTGAACAGCAATTTCAGTAACTCATTGTGTCAGTATTTTTTGACATAACTGATGTTCTCATTACACAGTGATTTGAGGGATCAATCATGCTTGTCATCTAATTCAAGTGTTCAAATGAACTTGTGACATACTTAATTTGATAACTTCATTCTGCTACTGTCAGTCTTTGGATTATGTAGGTCAGTGGATTAATGCAGTAATTGATTGTCAAATGTGACGCACTGGACTCATTGAAGCATTTTCGCTTTGAATTTGAATTTGAGGGGTTTATGATTATAATTGGCCCTAGTATAAGTTTTTAATTTGTTTTTTTTTGTATTACATCAATCCATGATCTAAAAAATATGATGCTTTTGACTTCTAAACTGACATAATCATAATAAGCCACTACAACCAACTACCACTTGAGCCAGAACACTGACTCATTTGTTTGCCACAACATTCATCAGGCTGTCTCGCCATTTTTCTGCCAGTCTGTCTATCTCTCTCTCTTTCCCTTTGCTGCAATAAGCAACAAAAGATGATTGATCTGGCAGGCTCCCTGATGGCTGGCGGCACAGCGGCGGTATCACACGCTCAGTGGACGATGGCGGCGAGCTCTATTGTCTTACAGTGATGCGGCTAAATGAGTCTCTTTATCAAAGTGCACACGGTGGCTCAGGATTCGCTTAATTGAGACGCACGCCGATTGTCCAGAGCTGAACGCTACGAAGCGCTATTGATCGCCGGCGTCTTGTTTATGTCACATTTGACTGAGCATGATCAATGCTGTCCCTGCACTGTAATTGATCACCGATAGCCAGTCACCTGTATTGACTGAAGCTCATTCTGGCTGGAATAATAGCTGTCAGCCCTGGCGGGAGGAGGAATTCTGCAGAGCTCTGGTCTTTATTCTTTCTGTTCACCCCCATTACATCTATTCTGTTGTTTGGCACACTAAAGGGATAGTGCACCCCCAAAAAACAAAATTGTCGTCATTTACTCACCCTCATGTTGTTCCAAAACTGTTTTAATTTTCTTTCTCCTGCTGAACAGTAGAAGATATTTGGAAGAATGTTGTTGTTTCTCATTGGCTTCCTTTGTATGAACAACAACAAAAAAAAAACCAACATTCTTCAAAATATCTTTATACCTTCCACAGAAGAAGAAAAAGGCGGAAAGTCTTTGAACATCATGTGGGTGAGTAAATGATGACATATTTTTGTATTTTTAGGTGAGCTGTCCCTTTTAAAGTAATACTTTTTTATACTAATAATATAATTTTTATATAACTAAATTAAAGTATGAAAGCCCGTTTCCACCTCAGAAAAAAAAAAAAAAATTAATAAAAGAAGGTAATTGCAAATGCGATAATAAAATGTCAAAACTGTTCTTCTTTTTTTTTTTTCGCAATTCTGACTTTATTTCTCACTAATGTTTAAATGGTTAAATCAATTCTAAAATCGGAATTTGGAGTTGATATCTCGCAATTCTGACTTTTTTTTTCCCTCAGAACTGAGATATAGACTCACAGTTTTGAGAAATAAAGTCATAATTATGAGAAATGAGTCAGAATTCAGAGATACAAACTCACAATTCTGACTTTTTTTCTCATTTTCTCACAATTCTAAAAAAAAAATGTGAGACAAACTCGCAATTTCAAGAAAACATGTCAGAATTGCAAGATACAAACTCAGACTTGTGAGGAAAGTTTTTTTTTTCTTTAATTTAGTTTCTTTATTTCTCACTATTGTTTATATCAGCAATTCTGAAAAAAAAAGTCAGAATTGAGTTGATATCTCGCAATTTTTACTTTTTTTCTCTCTCAGTTGCGAGTTTATATCACACAATTCTGAGAAAAAAAACTACAATTGTGAGTTATATTTTAGTTAACTATAATAATCTTGGTTAGACATCCAACACCTGAGGATTTATGCAGTAAATGAAAAGGAAATATTGACTTATGAGGAAATTTTGAGTTTTAATCTGATATTTGTATGTGAAATATCATGGAATATTAGATTCCTAACAATATAAGCCCTTTAATTTCTATCCTCTAAGCTCTTCTTGCTTTTTCGCTTGATTTTTTAGGACTCCAGCAGCTTTATTGAGCCCATCTGTGAAGTTCTCTCCCTTTGGTCACTCATTCATTCTGTGTGTGTGTGTGTGTGTGTGTGTGTGGACTAGTCCCAATCCATCCATCTTTGTCTCACTCTTTCCATTCTGTCCACCATCATCCATCTTTCTCTCCCCATGTGCTCCAGCTTTATCCTGCCAGTACCTCCTAATTCACTCTGTTCACGTGTCTTTTTTAAGACTGAACTCATTCGCATTTGTAGGTATTTTTTCATAAAGTGTACATTTTTAATTTTAATATGATTAAATATTAAAACATACATTAACATAATGACAGCATTAATACATGTGCTACATATTAATTTTTGTTTTTAGAAATTGCATAGAACAGCATGATAATGTGAAATTATAAAGTAAACAGTCCATTAACTGCTAAATATGATAAGGATAAACATATTTAATATCGTGGTAACTGACTACACTTAAGATGAACTAATGTGTAACAATACTTCTATAACATTTATTAATCTTAGTTAGTTTCTACATTTACTAATACATTTTAATATCTGTTAACTTTAGAACTAAGAACTAACATGAACATGAAACATTGTTTTATTAAACAACATTAACAAAGGTTAATGTTGTAAAATGTACTTCTCATACTTAATGTTAACTAACATTTTGCAACTAACAAGATCTTATTGTAATGTGTTATCAGTCTCATTTATTGTAAACTAAAAGCAGCTTTTAAAGTGAAATTTGTTCATATGTGAATATGTTTTTTTTATATATATATATATACATTTTCAGGATGTTAGTGTACATTTCAGATTTGAATTACATTTATTCATTTAGCGGACGCTTTTTCTAAAGCGATTTAAAATTGGGGAATACATCAAGCGAGTCATCTTAAAGAGGCAAACAGACACAGGAAGTGCTCGTATTACCAAGCTTTAGCCATTGTTCAAATAAGTACAAGCTAGACGGGGAAAGATTAAAAAAGAAAAAAAGTTTTTTTTTAGGATGAAGTCAAATAGAAGCACACTTGATGAATATCTAACACATATAGAGACTATTCAAAAAAATTCATGCTGTTTATACTGAGTATAAATAGTGATACATACTGTTTGCACAAAGTATGAATAGCAACAAATTGTTCAAAAAACAAAAAGTTTATTACAAATATTAATGATATTCACAGATATACACGAAGTATACATGGAAGTAATAGACTATTTGCACTAAATGTCAAATTTAATCTCATTTGTTTACATTAAAATTAACATAGAAATTGAAATTTGATCATATGTGAAGGTGTTTTAGATGGCAGTATGCTAATATTGTTCATTTTCAGGTTTTATCCACATGTACAAAAGCATATGTGAGGGAGAAGTGCACTTGAAGTTGGAATATCTGTGAATACTAATGAGATAACATTGTTTGATTTTATTTTTTGACTTACTTTCCTCTATTCTCCCCTGCCATTTTAAAATGATGACAAACACCAGCGTTACTTCTCGGCTTCTCTTGCTGTACAATCCTCCATCAAACCTTCCCCTCATTTGCGCTTATCCCTGTCTCTCTCCCCGCCCCCTTTATGTGTAGGGCCAATTAAAGTCCATCCAGTCTTCCTCTGTGCCTCTCAGGGGTCACTCAGCAAACACAGGCCATTTCTTTTCTTTTCTCTTTTTCTTTTCCTCTTCCCCCTCCCCCATTACCGTCTGTTTTACTTCTCATTTTTCCCCTCGGCATCACTCTCTCCGTCAGTTTCACATTTGTGTGAATATATTTTAATAAACAAGACACACTGATCAGTTGTTTTGTAGGTTGTTTTGTATCATGTCAACCTGTCTCCTTCCTTTCCAGTGCTCCCAGTTAAAAGGCAGACAGGACGTTGCCATGGAAACACACAACAGACACAGCTTTCCATCTAGTGAGGGAGTAATCTGGAAATCAAAATGAGGTGATTCAAGGAGCCATAAATAACATCATTAAAATGCATGAAAATAACATGTAAAAGTCATTGGTAGTTAAGCCCTCTTCGGACGGTAATTGTTTCTCATGGGGATGTGAGCTATTTTCAACATTTAAAGTGGCAGTCAGGGATTTTTATTGCTGTCCGAATCCAGAATGTGTGTGTTTTTCTCCCACCACCTCCGTAAAAAAATATATTTTTTTGTATGTTAAAGGGATATATCACCCAAAAATGAAAACTACCCCATAATTTACTATTAAATTTACTAATGTTAACCTAGAAAATGTGCGATAATGAAGTATCGGAAGGTGGAAGCTGAATAATAGCGTGCTTACTTGCTCTTAAAATACTCCATCATTTTTGCCAATACAGATAAAAGTAATACATCATTTAAATATGTAAAGACTTGCTTATTTGTGTGCACTCAGAATAACAATGAAACACTGCGCTTTTGTAAAATAATGAAAGCAAGAAATGCCGTCTCAGTTTCCCTGAAACTGTGAATACTTGTCTTACAGACATGAAAAATGTAGGCTATCTATAGAGAGTGAAATGTGTACTTTTAAGTGAACTAATTCAAATAGAATTCAGATTATGTAGTCTAATCCATATGAAACATGCATACAGGAGCATCACTAGTGTGGAGAGACAAGTCAGTGTCGCCGACTTCATTTCTTAAGCTAAAAACAAAGAAGGCACTAGTGTGTCAAATTATTAAAATTTTAATGCAGCCTCCATACTGTTTTTTTTTTAAACCTTCATAATTATTATATCTGCCAGTGCCTTGTGTCTTTGTGTGTGTGTGTGTGTGTGTGTGTGTGTGTGCGCTTGAGCACTTATTAGGCTATGCAGGCAATTAAAGCCACAATATGTAAGATTTTTTTTATTAAAATATCCAAAAAACACTAGAACAGTGTTATATATTTTGCTAACTTGTGTACTTGCATTATTCCAAATGTTTCCAAGAACAATCCAGAGAAATAAGCAGTTTTAATTAGTGAAATGGACTGTGTCCTTGAGTTGCCTGCCAATGACGTCATAAACCCTTGATTTTCATGGTTTTATTTTGTAGAAAACATGTAAACCCGATGGAGCCGCTTTAATATGTTATGCATTTTATTAGACGGGTGACAAACGCACAAAGTAGCATTATACCAGAACTTTCAACACACTCAAATGTATCTAGTATGATAAATCAACAAGTTTTCTCCTACATAAGCATGACTAGAAGGAGCAGAAGCGCAGAGCATTGCACTGGATCTTTTACATCCCCAAAAAACTCACTTTATTGTATTGCAGTTAACTAAAATAATTTCTAAATCTAATTTCACTATTGATTTATAGTTGTGTTGATTTGCTTCTGTGAATGATACAGTAATCCTCATTTAATGGCACATAAATAAGACAGAAAAACAATACTTTTACTTAACAAGGATACAAATAGACTCTTAATACTGTCAAAAGTGACAGTAAAGATATTTATATTCTATTCATCGAAAGATCCTGATCATAGTATCATGTTTCCACAAAAACATAAAGCAACACAACTGTTTTTAACATTGATAATAATATGAAATGTTTCTTGAGCACCCAATCAGCATATTAGAATGATTTCTGAGTCATGTGACCATGTAGACTGAAATAATGGCTGATGACAATTCAGATTTGCATCTCAGCAATAAAGAAACAGAAGTGCTATTTTAAATTGTATTAATATCTCACAATACTGCTGTTTTACTATATTTTTACTGCAGTCTTGCTGAGCAAAAGTGACTTATTTTAATCCTACCAACCCCAAACTGTAGTAAAGCACTTTTCTGTAAAGCACTTTAACTTGAAAACAACTTTAAAAGGCTATAGATCATCCACTAAAATGAGACTTTACCACTTGCCATCACAAACAGAAGAACTGTATTGTATGTGGATGATCCATTTCACACAAGGCAGCAAATCTCTAGTGTTTCTTTGTGAAGTTGTGAACATTATCACCTTGCTGGAAGATGAAGAAAAACACATTGTAGTACCAGAAACATTGAGAGGAAGAGATCTCAGATCTCACAGGTACTAGGTTGCTTACAACTGCTTGAGCAAAACCAAACCTTCAACTGATTGATGTTCCACTTTTTCTGGTACAGTACATCAGAGAAACAGTAATCGATATCAGATGCTTTGTAAGTGACCTGAAGTTTCAGAAAACTTTACCCTTTTTGGTCTTGCTCAAAAGGATTTTTTTTTCTTCAATTGTACCTTCAGTATTGTGCCACCCTGGAAGTGTAAGAATTCACAGCTTTTCCGCGTATGATGCAAGCCGAGATCAAGAAATGTTCTCACATCCTCCTCTCAAGCTCTCACCCCTCAAGCAAGACTAATCCCCACTGAACTCCCAGAATTCCTCATATTCCAGGATCCCCCGACCCGGTAAAGCCCGCATGTGCGCACACACATAGCATCCCTCAAGTGGCACTAATCCTCCTCTTCTCCCGGTTTCATCTCTCTTCTCGCCTCTCCTGTTTTTCTGATCTGTCACTACCGGAGCAAAACTAATCTTGCCCCCATCCACTTCCTGTGTTGCGCATCGCTCTCTCTCTTCGCCCTTATCTCTCAGTTTCCCTCGTTCTCTCCTTTGCTCTCACAGTATGAATGATATTCCAGACGCTGTGCTAGTTTGAGAGACATTCACTTCTATTGAGTCATACAAAAAATATTGATTATAGGCTGAACTAGACCCTTTTTATATGCTTAAAAAATGTGGAAGTTCTTAAAAGAAACTAAGGTTATGTATTAAAGCATTAGCTTTCATACTTATAGATGTATATTAATCCTTCCACATATATGACACTGTTGACCTAAACAGCTTATGAACCTGTCATGCATTTGTCATCTGTGGTTAAACATCAAAGTAAATTCACCTCCATGTTTTGGATTTTTCTAAGCAGCTCAAATCCCCAGAGCCTGTCACCATCCAGCTGCTAATCAATTTGTGCCAGTCTATTGATGGCCAAACCACCTGAAAAGCCCCTGCGATTTATACTTTTCAATTTGCCGTTATAAAATTGGTGTTTGTTTGCAATGATTTTTGGTATATTGTAAGGGTGCATAAAACTGTTTAGACAAAACAGATGCTTTTGGCCATCTTGTAACAGCCAAAGATATCTCGCTGATACATGTAGAGAAATTTAAAAACGCATAACCACCTACATTCACCTTTTTCTTCACAAAAAAATGGGCGCTTATGTTTGTAAATTTCATGGGTCTGGCTTCTTATCTCATCATCATCCAGCTGTTTTTTTTTAATTCAGCCTTGCATCACAGGAATAAATTAAATTTTAAAATATATTCAAATAGACAACAGTTATTTTAAATTGTAAAAATATTACACACATTAATAATATTTTCACATATTAATAATATGCATTTAAAAAACTGGACAGAACACAATGGAATGGTCTTTCTTAAATGCTTTTAATATTATATTATATTATATTATATTATATCATATTATATTATTAGGTAAAATAACAATTTTGTTTGTTAAACTGTATTATTTCACAGTAATATTAGTAAAGAGAACAGTAACAACTATAATATTGCCCTACAAAGGCAAAAGACCTTAACTCGCTAGAGTGTGAAACTGAGAAAAATGACTTTTTTGAGTTTTTTTATTTGTCCAGCCAAATTAAATATAGGTAGGACACTAAACATTTGGCAATTAGATGTTTTAGATACCTATAATTAATTTGGCTGGACAAATAAAAAAAAACTTTAAAGTCATTTTCTCAGTTTCACACTCTAGCGAGTTAAGGTCTTTTGCCTTTGTAGGGCAGAATAGTGAAACAATTTTACAATTTAAAATAGCTCTGCAGTTTATTCCTGTGATGGCAAAGGTGAATTTTATCAGCCATTACTCTAGTGTTCAGTCTCTCATGATCTTTCATTTTCATTTTCATTTTTTTTTCTAATATGCTAATTTGCTGTTAAAGTAGCATTTCATATTATTATCAATGGTGAGAACAGTTTTTAATTTTTTTTTTTTTTTTGATGAATAGAAAGCTCAAAAGAACAGCATTTACTTGAAATATAAATATTTGGCAACATTACAAATGTCTTTACTGTCACTTTTGATCAATTTAATACATCCTGAAAAAAAGAAAAAATATAATTAGTATTAATTTCTTTACAAAAATAATGTATTATTCTATTATAATATGATTTGAGGTTTTCTTGTTCGTACAATGTGTTCAAAATGCTTGAAGTACTAGAATTTGAATTTGAAAATATCAATATTCCTGAAGAGGATTTGCAGAATTTAAAGATAAAATACTTTAAACATACTATTTCAGTTAATGGGGAACGTTTCTTTTAAAAATAATGCATTACAGTATTGCATTACTCCCTTAAAAAGTAACTAATTACATTACTTTTTATGGAAAGTAATGTTCTACATTACTTTTGCGTTACTTTTTAAAATGTTCTTCATCTCATTACCAAACACCAATGACTTGTACATACACTATATGGACAAAAAGTATTGGGACACCCCCTTCTTTAGAACAGAAAAAGGCACTTCCAAAACTGTAGCAACAAAGATGGAAGCATAATTAATGTATTTAAAAATTGTATTTCCATCTCTGTTGCTTCAGTTTTGAAAGTGTCTAAAATGACTGTACCCATATGCACAAGTCATTGGTGTTTGGTTTGGAGTTTTTGACCCAAGGTCTGCATTTAAAGTCACACCAGAGGTGTTCAGCTGGGATTAGGACTTGGCTTTATGCAGACCAGTCAACGACCGAATCACATTTCTCCTGTACACAGAGGCATTGTCATGTTAGAATAAAAAACGGTCCTATCCAAACTTTTGCTATAAAATTAGAAGGACTTTAGAAGGATATTCCCTAGAATATCATTATATGCTTAAACATTACAAGTACTAAAGTAGTCAAACCTGTTCATTAGAAGGGGGTGTCCCAATACTTTTGGCAATATAGAGTATGTTTAAATATGGATTCCATGTAACTAACATTTTAAATGGAATATTGATAGCTAATCGATACTGAATCAAATCGAAACCATGTAAATAAGAATCGAATCAGCCCTATTGTAAATAGTGTATTTAAGTAACAAATTCCTGGATTTTTTAGCTTTATTGAGCTACAAATAACCAAACGACTAAATAAATGCCCTAAAAATGACTTGAGCAGTGGTGCAATGCAGCAGCTACCAATGGGATCGGCTAGCATCCAGCAGGACAATGA